>CM038228.1:23033180-25440244 GCA_021442155.1 Cymbidium sinense | reverse complement strand
CGAAATTATTGCAAGGATGATTATTGTCCATGAATATCCATTTATGATGGTAGAGCACACTTGGTTTAATATCTTATTAAAATATTTGAATCCTAACTAGGACAGTGTATCTAGAAACATCATAAAAAATGATTTCATACAGATTTATGATGTTGAGAAAGAAAAATTTAGGACTTATCTTATTGATGTGCAAAGAGTTTCATTAACATCAGATTGTTGGACATCTAATCAGACAATAGGATATATGTGTTTGACTATTCATTTCATTGATTTGTCATGGAAGATCCAGAAAAGGATTATTAATTTTATTGAACATGACCCTCCTCATACTCTTTCATCCGTGCTATATGTGACTTTGTTTGAATCTTTTGGGATAAAGTCTCCTCAATTACTCTTGATAATGGTAGTAATAATGATGTTGTAGCTTCTTTCCTTAGAAATAACTTTGATTCAAGAGAAAAATTACATTTTTGTGGTCATTTTTTTCATATCAGGTGTTGTGCACATATATTGAATATAATGGTGCAAGATGGTTTGAAAGAAGTGCATGATATAATTTATAATATAAGGGAGTCAGTTAAATATCTCAAAAAAATCTCCTGCAAGGCTACACAAATTTGTTGAGATTGCAAAATAGTTAGGTGTTCCTACGTCATGGTCTCTTTGTATTGATGTGTCAACACATTGGAATTCAACTTATATGATGCTTGAGTTTACTTTTATTTATTGTACTATCTTAACTCATTATGCAGTTAGAGATTCAAATTACAAGTGGGTATCACTAGATTCTGATTGGCTGAGGTATGAAAAAATTAGAAAGTTCTTATCAATTTTTAATAATATCACTCAAACAATTTCTGGCACATCTTATCCAACATCAAATATTTTTTTGCCAACTATAATGCATGTTAAGAAGCTTTTCTGGGAAGAATCTAGATCTAAAGATGAGTATATTAGAAAAATGGCCGAAGTTATGAAAATAAAATTTGATAAATATTGGGGGAAGTGTAACCTACTAATGTCTGTTGCTGCAGTTCTTGATCCTCATTTAAAGTTGAAATTTATTTCATTTATATTTCCTAAGATCTATGAATTACATGAACTTGATTCTCAAATTACATATGTTGAGAAGGCTCTTTGGAAATACATGCAATATATGCGAGTTCTTCTATTGTGCAATGAATGAATCTATCAATATGGGGTTTTCTTCTTCAAAGTCTATTATAGATCCTCTTGGCACATCTCAATTTGATTATATGTTGGGTTTTAAAGATTTTGTTATGTCATCTAGTTCTATTCAGCCTGCTAAGTCTGACTTGCAGGTGTATCTTGAGGAAGGGTTATTTGTTTGCAATACTAAGCAATTTGATATTTTGGAATGGTGGAAAATGAACACATTGAAATATCCATGTTTGTCTAGAATGGCTCATGATATTTTATCAATTCCAATAATAATTGCTTCTGAATCTACATTTAATGCTGGTGGAAGGGTGCTTGATGATTATAGATGTTATTTATCTTCCAAGATAGTTAATGCATTAGTTTGTGCATCTAATTCGATCAGATCATCCCAACTAAATGCCAAAACACTATTGGTAAGTGCTTCATTGCTTCAATACAGTACCATGCAATTTAATATTGTTATTACATTATATCTATTTTGCTTCTAATGTTTTTTAATTTTTTTTTCACAGCAAGAAATGTTGGAGGAGAAAAATTTGGGTGTTCCATTAGGTGATTCATGAGCAAGAAGAGGATTATGTTCCATTTCATTGCTTCTTCATATACATTTAACAAATACTTTTCATGGTTTTATTTTATATATTTAGTTAAACACTTATGTTGATAATAGTTAATGGATTATTTGTCTTTGGGTTGATTTAAATTTTTATATTTTTTGTTCTAATTATTTTTTTGGCAGAAGAATTATAGGAGTGGGGATATGATGATTTAAAATGCTCAAATAGGTAAATGTTGCTTCGTTGCTTGTTGCCTTTATTTTGGTTTGTCATTATTATTGCCCCTATAGAGGATTATATTTATGGTAAAATATGCAAATTTGAATAGATACTTTTTAATTGATCCTTTTTGGTTTGGATGTATGCAATTTGTCAACCTTATGTGGGATTTTAAGATAATGATTAATGAGCATCAAATACTTTTATGTTCTAACATTTGTCTCTCTATATTGGAAATGACATGTTAAAGTAAAATGTGCAACCATATAGAGTGTACAAGGTTATGTCATTGTCATATTACATATGTACTATAATTAAATCTGAGCCTCTCTAATTTCAAAACTCCTATATTTTTATTCAACTATTGTCCACTGACTCCACTGGACTACTGCCTAGTTCTATCATTTTATGTTGTTATGTTATTTTGTTATTTTCATTCAATTACTGTTTTGCTATTTTAATTCTGCAAGACTACAAGTTTACAACTTCTTATAAGTTATAATAGATAACCTGTTGGCTGTTAGATGTGATTCATGTGAATCATGTGATTGAGTATTTGATATGCTATGGGCATATGGCATTAGAAGATTTTGGCTTATTATTATGTCTCGTTTCATTTCTATCCAGCCATTGATGGTTGTTTTTGTTGATTCTTTCAGACAGAGTTTCAATTTTGGTACTTTTGGTGGTTGGTATTGACTTCTCACTTCTCGATAGACCTAAAATGGTTCCTTTTTTTTGGCAAGCTTGCGACCTCTTTGCTTTGATTAGTACTACTATTGGTTGGTTAATTAGACTTATTAAGTGCTTTTTTGCATCCTCCTAGCTTCCAGTGGGTTGTTCTACATTGGTGAATGGTGCTATTGTATACAATATACTTGTATTATTTTTTTTCCTGGAATTGTTGGCTACTTCCTCTTTGCTATGATCCTTTTCTTTTCATTCGGGATGATATTAAGCATGCTTTGCATTACTAGTTCGCAATTACAATTAGCTACAAAAACTTTTATCTTTTCATTCAAATATGCAACTACTGTAGTGTCCACTACCACTGACTCATCACTGCCTTGCCCACGCTTCTATCATTCTATGATGTTTGGTTATTTTTCTATTTTTATTCAACTGTTGTTTTGCTATTTTGAATATGCAAGACTATAAGTCAACAACTTCTTATAATAGATAGCGTGTTGGCTGTTAGATGTGAATCATGCGATTAAGTATTTGCTATGCTATGGGCATATGGCATAGAGGATTTTGACTTATTATTGTGTTTCATTTCATTTCTATCCAACCATTGATGATTGTTTTTGTTGATTCTTTCAGAGTTTCAAGTTTAGTACTTTGGTATTGGTAACTTGTATTTGTATTATTATTATTATTTTTTGTTGGCTATTTGCCTATTTTAAGTTGCTTTGAACTTTGAACTTTGAAGGTTACTTACTTGCTTTTTGTTGTTTCTATCATTCTATGAGGATCATAGGATTGATTGACTCATTGGATGATCAGCCTGCGTAGCTACTTGTATTGTAAACTATTTTGTGACTATGGACTATGGTGCCTTTTCACGTCTACCATAGAAGCCACCATAAAACAACATCATCGTGGAGATAAGTTACCTCTATGATGTTGTTATTTATGCTAATTTATGATGGCTAATTTATGATGATCTTAAAATTCTTTTCTTTTGGCATCTTTTGTGATTGTAACCCTTCTTGGAAGTTGGATGCTCACTAATTTGTTGCCCCTTATGTTGATAATTAAAATGAATATTTTTTTTATTCTAAGCCTGAGCCATCTATGCCTTCTCTTGTAGATCATACTCATATATATATTTTTTCTCTTCATTAACTATCTTCTCAAGTGTTTTTTTTTTTTGCAGATCATTTTCTCTACTCCTTGCAAGTTTGAAGGTGTTGGTGGTGATCCCTAAATTCTCTTGACTCTATGATCTTTTGAAGCTCTCTCTTCATTTATTTTTTTTCGTTTTACCTTTCTTTAGCTTTTCTTATTTTCTATTTTTTTGTATTTAATGATGATTAAACTCTTTAATCTTCTTGTAGCTCCTAGAACATTAGATATTTGAGCCTTATCCCCTATAAGGACTTTATATTTCTTTCTCTAGTTTAATAAAACATTTTTTTATATTTTTGTATGATTGTATCAATGTATTTGCATGTCTTTAATTAGAAAAATTTTATGTAGAATGTATATTATAAATTTCAAAAAATATTAAATATTAATAAAATTTGTATATTGATTTTATTTTTTTCTTATTTAGTAAAATTGTATCTAAAATTTTTTGTTATAATAATTCAAAACTTTAAAAAAAAAAGTTAGCTTTAGTACTTAATTTGATAAATTCGAGCCTATTTTGAGCTTCTTCAGTGAGTTGATTGAAAACAAATAAGCCTTATTCGAGAACATGAACATATTCGAGCTTTAAGAACAAGACAGAACAAACATTCTCATAACAAGCTTGAAACGACAACACAAACACAAACAAATGTAAACAAGTCGAACACGAATAGAGCCTCAGTTCGTTCATGTTCTGCTCATTTACACCCCTATTGGTGGCTATAACATTGAGTTATCTTACATATTATTGAACCAATTTGAGTCATGTAATCATAAGTTTGAATGATCTAGACTCAATCTTGAAGACTAATATTGAAATGAGTAATAAACTCAGATTATTAATTAAGAAGTCTCTAAGTTCAACAAATAATTATATAGAACTTATTTTATTGCATTATTATTTTGTTCTATAGTACCTCTTCATTTTGAAAGTGTGAGTAAAATATTGATTCAATTACTTATCCCCATCTTTCACTTTCAAAGAATGGATCTATAAAACACTTTGTTCATTGTCCAACTTGAGTATGGTATCAACACTCGTTTAGCCAACTCTATCATCACTACAAGAGATACTAGAGCTACCATTTAATGTGGTAACATAGATTTCCCAACCATCGCTACCAAAAGCACTAATACACCCTCTAATGGTGCACCTATCTGAGATGATGTTGAAAGGCCTCAATTTATTGAAGCTCTTACATGTAATGCACATCATCCACACAATAACCAATTCATGCTAAGAAAGTCCCTCGAAAGAGGACTTCAATATTTAAAAGGTTGGGTCAATCTGAAGCCCTTGTGATAAAAAGGATGGTTATTGGGCAATCAATTTCTTTGGTGCCCCCACAATGCATATACTCTACTAGTTAAACACTTTACAATAGGGAGACATGATGTAGAAGCTTCCTCATCATGAAGCAAATCAACCAGAAGAAAAAGAAGAAGAAGAAATTATGAGTTAAGAATTCAATGGATTTTCCTAAACAAGCCATTAAATAACCAACATTCTCATCAAAAATGATTATTTATACTCATAAAAAGTTTGATAATCTAAAGTGGATAAAAAAGAATAACTCTTCTGATGACATGAAACAATCCTTCTAGGCCCAAAAAAAAAAAATTAAACTCCAGCTCCACAAATAAGATAGCTTGAAGCTCTATATGTTAAAGTGCATAGAGCTCAAAGTGGCAAAGGAGAGAGTTCTAATGAAGAGAAAATTGTAAAGGCTTATACAGAAATAACAACAGCAACAACAATAAGCCTTTATCCCACTATGTGGGGTTGGCTACATGAATCCTTCTTTTCCAATGTGTGCTATTAAGTATCAAATTCTCTTTTAATTCTAGTAAACTAAAGTCATTTTTTATACATCTTAACCGAATCTTTTTAGGTCTACCTCTAACTTTCTTAACAAAAGGCAAATCTAATACATCCACTCTCTTATGTAACCAAAGGCAAATCTTTTTAGGTCATTGGACAGCTAACACTTTATGTAACCAAACCATCTAAGGTGACTCTCTCTAATATTATCTACCACCAGAGCTACTCCAACTTTTTCCTGAACATACTCATTTTTAATTTTATCTCTAAGTGTAAAACCACTCATCCACCTGAGCATACTCATCTCTACAACACTGTACATAGTCTTATGCTTCTTTTTATTGGCCAACAGTCTACACCATAAATCATTATAGGTCTTACCACTATCTTATAAATTTTTCCATTAAGTCTAAGAGGTACTTTTCTATCACACAACTGGCCAAATGCACTCCTCCGCTTCAACCATCCAACTTGAATCCTACTAATAACATCTCCATCTATTTCTCCATCATTTTGAACAATAGAGCCTAGATATATAAATCACTCATTCTTTTTAATGACCTGGTCACCCAATGTCACAACACCACCACTAAAACTTCTAAAATTAAAATTGCACTCCATATATTTAATTTTAGATCTACTTAAATAAAAACCTCTAGACTCTAAGGTTGACCTCCATAATTCATGTTTCTTTCTTGGACTCCCTCTCTAGTCTTATCAATAAGAAAAATGTCATTAGCAAAAAACATGCACTAAGGTACATATTCTTGTAAATGCCTAGTAAGAACATCCATAACTAAAGCAAAAGGATAAAGGATTAAAGTCGATCCTTGATGTAATCCAACTGAAATAGGAAAATATTTTGTCAATCCTCCTTGTGTTTGGGCACAAGCAATAACTCTAGTATACATATCCTTAATGACTTGAATATAACCAACATTAACTGCTTTCTTTTCTAAAACTTTCCAAAGAACATCTCTTGAAACTTTATCATAAGCTTTCTCTAAATCAACAAATATCATATGTAGATCCTCCTTACTTTCTTTATACTTATCCATAAAATCTCTCAACAAATGTATAACATCCATAGTATATCTACCTAACATGAAACCAAACTGATTTTGAGAAACTTTTATATCACATCGTAAAATATGCTCAATTATTTTCTCACATAATTTTAATGTATGAGACATTAACTTAATTCCTTTATAATTTGTACACTCTTGTGCATCACCATTATTCTTAAATATAGGAAGACAAACTCTTTCTCCACTCATCAAGTATCTTTTTAGTCTTTAAAATAACATTAAAAAGATATGTTAGCCAAGCAATTTCTTGATCTCCTAAACATTTCCACACTTCCATTGGAATATCATCAAGTCCCACTATTTTTCCACACTTCATTTTTTTTAAGTTTATCCAACTTCAACTTTATTAATATGATGATAAAAATAAAATTCTCTATTTTTGTTTAAGGTATTAAGGTTGCTAAAATCAATCGTATTTTTAGATCCTTTATTGAAAAGTTTATCAAAATACCTCATCCACTTAATTTGAATGTCCTTTTCTAACAAAAGTACTTTATGATCATAATCTTTAATACACCTCACTTGAACTAGATCTGTATGTCTCCTATCTCTTTGCTTGGCTAACTTATACACTTTACCTTTTTGTATCTATGGCTTTTTTTTTTTTTGGCATCACATAATACTTTCTTAAAATCTCTACGGGCCACTTTATATCTTTCTTAATTCTCTGAGTATTTACACCTAAACTAAGTTTTATAGAAATGCTTCTTATTTCTTATCTTTTCTTGCACATTTTGACTCTACCTCTAACTATTTTTATTAAAAGAAGCTTTCCATTTGATTCTCCAAGCATATTTTTTGCAACTTGCTTAATTTCACTTACTACTTTTTCTCACATAGCAATAGCTTCCTAATGAACATCCTAAATTCTATGATCTTATAGCTTGCTCTTAAAAATATTTTTATTAGTGTTCTTTAAGTGCCCCCATCTAATCTCAGGAAAATAATTTGATTTATTTTTCATCTTCGAATTCTTTATCTTAAAGTCTAAAACTAATAGTTCATGTTGGGTACTTAAATTTTCACTCAGAATGACCTTATAATGCTTATAATCTAAATGATCTATTTTTCTTATTAGAAAATAAACAATCTATGTTTTACTAGATTCATTTTTATAAGTAATAATATGCTCGTCTCTTTTCTTAAATAAAGTATTAGCAACTATAAATTTATAGGCAAAAGCAAAATCTAATATAGTCCTACCTTCTTCATTAGTCACTCCAAATCCATAGCCATCATGAATATTTTTAAAATCTTCAACCACTCAACCAACATGTCCATGTAAATCTCCTCTAATAAATACATTTTCTTCAAGAGTTATCTTTTGTATTAATCTGTATAAGTCATTCCAATTTTTTTTCTTTTAAGCCTACATCCAAACCTACTTAAGGAGCATAAACACTTATAACTTTGATACTATTAGTATTAATAATAATTTTTAAAGCTATAATTATATCTCAAATACTATTTACTTATAATATTATCTTTCAAGCTTTTATCTATAATCACACCTGGATACCAAAGTTTAAAACCTAAACTATCAATCTCCTTAGCCTTTTCCCCAACCCATTTATTTTTTTGAATACCTAAAATATTTATCTTCTTAGGAACCATAATATATATTAATTCTATTAATTTACTTGTACAAGTACCTATATTCCAAGTTCCTAACTTAATTCTAGTTTCATGGACTAACCTTTTTTCCCGCATCCAACCATAATGTAGGAACCCTTGCTTATTTAATACTGTACCAGGATGCCGATGTAGCACCCCTTGCACATTATTTATTGTATTTAGGTCATACAATGTGTCACTTCAAGGGGACACCCTAGCATTAACACAATATTTTAAATAATTCATGTCATGATTATTTTGACAAGTTTTACTTTGCTGCTAACTGCCTATCGTAACCCTTTACTTTTCACATCTAGGACTTGGGACACAAAGGTAGTGTTAAAATTGTAAATTCTTATGGTGATTCAAAATGCTGAGGCTCCACCCAAAAGACTGTCATATTTTATGATTACTCATCACCAAGCAAAGCATGCTACGCATGGTGAGCATCAGAGCATAACATTTAGACTTAGTGTCCATGAATCTACTATCGAAAGGTTCCAATGAAAAGATAAAAATATTTGTAGGCCAAGTTCTAAAGAAAAAATATTTTTAATTAAAGATAATGGTGTGACATTTAGTTTGCACTTTTAGAGATCCATCAGCGATATGACCCAATAAGAAGGGGTTTCTAAAAGGAAGTTCTTGATTAATGAGCCTTATGATGGTTGACACCTTGGAAAATCTTCTAAATAATTCATCACCAACTAGCTTTATATCCCTCAAGTAAACTTTATGGGATTAAAAGCATTGAGATTATTATCCCTTGATAGTCAGCATCTTGGGAGAGTTAAGCAGATGGTCCATGAATTTAACAAGAAATCATAGATGACTCTTAGATATTTCATTTTATAACTCATATATATATATATATATATATATAAAAGACAAATTCTAAGTTATTAATGGTGATAGTTCATTCAAGGCTCTATTGGGTCACTAGTGGCTCCATGAGTACGGGATGGGTCCATCCACTTTGTACCAATACTTAGAAGTATCTAAGAGATGGAGAGGAGCACATGATCATATATTTAACCATGGTCCAATAAGCCAAACTTTATAAAGATGTAATAGAGCTTTTGAAGTTGCTAGGGAGAGGTTCTGACCAAGATAAGGTATAAAATGCTTGTTATAAGAGAAGTCAACAAAGTTCCATTAAAAAAATTATCATTTATCTTAATATCTCAAGATAAATTAAAGAAAATTTTGTAAGGTGAACATTAAGGTGTGGCACTTGGACCTTAAATTCAAGAGCCCACCATCAAAAGATTCAAGTGAAAAGGAATACAATCATAATAGTTAAAGCCTTAGGAAGGGGATTTTTTTTTTAAATAAAAGTGTGACATCTAGTTTGTACTCCCAGAGATCCACCATTCATAAAATCAATTACATCTAGCCTCAAAAGATGAGGATCATCTTTAATGAATCTCAAGATGGTTTACACCCTATAGAGTCTTTTAAGGGATTCCATCACCAATTATCCATGACCTAGTTAGAAGAGGAGTCACCAAATGATAGCTAGTAAGTTATAGCCTTAGTTATTCCTCATTTTCATTGCAAGCTATCTTTTGAATACAAATAGAGAATTCTTAAACTGTTCCTAAAGAACATAAGTCTAAAGAAAAAATTTGGGTTGATAACGAAAAGCTTTAGTCTTAAAAAGAATAAGATAATTGACAATAGCCTTTCATTGAATACTTCAAAAAGCCATGCAAGCCAAAAAGAGGATTATACGATATGCTTTTGTCAATAGCTCTATACTGAAGATCTTTTGACCAAATGTGATTGTAATATTGGTGCTTACAAGATCAACCACTCATTATTAAAGGACCGATGAAAAATTCAAGGCCTATTTGAAAAGCCCATATGTCATCAAGAAGATATATCAAGAAAAAGTTTATAAATTCAACAATCTAAATTGTCAATAACCGTGCTTGCAATCAATGGCTCGAACATAAAGTACTACACATTATAGTTGATTTGAGAATTCTCTAGTAAGATAAGGGGCATTTTATATTTATTTAAGTTGATATTATGCTTTGTCGAATATCTAAATAAATATAAATGATTATTAATTTGAGACTTATTTGATTGTGAAAACCCCCCTACAATATAGGAGGCATTTTTATATTTATTTAGGTTGACATCGTGCTTTACACTGAGATCCTTAAATAAATATCTATAATTATCAATTATGTAACTTATTTGATTATATAAGAAATTCAATTTTGAAGAGAACATATATAACAGTTTCAAAGCATCATGAAAATTTCCCTCTCTAAACAAAGATCCCTAGTCTATCTAGGCTGACATCATGCTTAAGACTAAGATCCCCAAATGAATTTTCAAATTATCATCACTAAACTTGAGCAAAAGGCAAAATTATCTCCAAGCAAGATATACTCAAAACATATTCATAAGTCAAAGACTTATCTCTTAGATTCATCAAAATCTAAAAATTAAGTAAGAAACATTTCTAGTTCTAAAAGCCTCAATCAACTGATTTGTAGAAACACCAATCCATACTTACTCGAGTCTAAGACTCAAGAGAGTTTAAAAGGTTGGACTCAATAAGCCTTAAAATATCCAAGTAGTTGATAGCTTACCTTACTTAACAAGCCATCAGAAATGGCCACAGTGTGAAAACCCTCATCACATTTGTCTGATGATAATAACACAAATCACCCTACAGCTCAAGATTAGACTCAAGCAAGCCCTGACATTGGACTCAATAATCCCAAATATGACTAGGTTGCTGACTACTCTCCTTACTCAATAGGCAAGGAGAAAATAGCATAGTAAAATAGCACTTACTATGTCAATCTGATGGCAGGTGATGTCTTACCCCAATTTTATCCAACTTGAAGAGTTCAAGTGATTTAAATCTAGGAAATTTTCTCAACTGATTGATAGATTAAGATAAATTCTAAAAAATGAGTTTCGCCCAAAGAAGCATCATACAAGGCTCTAAAGCATCCCCCAAATCAATATCCCAATCCCTTCAGAAGATCTAATCAAGCATCAAACATAAAGCAAGGAAGGACCATCTCATCTTCAACAAGTATGATAAAGCATAAAGCATAGAGCTGAAGAAGTTATCACAAAGTTAGTACAAAGCTCATAACCAAACTAAGAAAATTCTATCATTAATAAACCCATTAAAGCATCAAGCATTAAGCTGATGATACTTAGCCACCAACCTAACTCAAAGCCCTGAGGGCTAGATCATAGGCATGCAACCTTCATTATTTCCATGAGACAATTTAGGACAATATCTTCAACAAGTTTTCTAAGGCACAAAATCGAGACAAAGGAAGATGCAAATATTAAATCACTCAAAATGAACCCTTCATCAAGTCCACTAAAGTAATTGTCTAGTAGTCTAGGATAAAAGGTTCATTTATTTATTTTTTTAATAAGTCTATGAGACAATTTAGGTTAAGTCTTCTCTACCAAGTCCGTCAAGGCTCTAAGACAATATAAAGGGAGATGTAAATAATAAACAACCCAAAATTTGGTCTTCATCAATTCCATTAAGGCAACAAGACTGGATAGAAGATTCACTTATTTCTCTTGACAAGTTTGTGAGACAATTCAAGATAACTTTTCATTAAGTCCATCAATGCCCTAAGCTAGGACATGAAGGGAATTCAAATTCCAAACCATCAAAATGAGGCCTTCAATAAGTCCAACAAAGCACAAAGTGTGGAATTTAATACATCCTCATTTCACCTAACAAGTCATATAAGACAACTTAGGTCAGTTCTAATTCATGTTCGTTAAAAAAAAGCTAGAATAGAAGAAGCTTTAAATTTCAAAACTATAAAAAGAAAATCATCATCATCAAGCCATTCAAGTGAAAATCATTAGACTAACAACACCATTTATTGGCTAAATTGGCTCATATAGTTAAGCTGAGAGAGATTCAAATTACACACCAACTTATGCTCAAAGGAGAAAATATCAAGCTCAAAATTCATCAAGCCAAAATTTGAGAAGTTATTAACAAAAGTTGAATCATCATCTAAAGATTAATGTAAAATGTAGAATGGAATGATTCAGAATTACAACTCATTGTTCAAATTGACAACTTCAAATATATTCAAGGAGCTGCAAAGAAGATATCATCAACTTGACATTGAGATAAGTCCTTTAAAATTCATTGGTCAACTCGCTTGCAATAAATTTGATTTGCTTTAGATACATGATGAGTTGATTCTCCATGGCGCTACGCTGAATTTAGAAAGTAAGTGACACACATGGATGATAATGCGACGCTAGTGCTGGACACCATTATCCCACCCCAGCAAGATGAAAGTATGGACTCATTCCAAAAAAAAAAAAAAAAAATCAAAACCATTACTGTCATTCTCTTATTCCCACTTTTGTCCTTGTGTTGCTGCAAATAGACAAAAAGTAAAGGAAAAATGGAATCTCCCATTCCTCTCAACAAATCCCGATCTCTATCTCCTATTGAAGTGACAGCTTCTTTCAGCCATCCCAAAATCCTCTTCTCCTCCATCTTCCCCTCGAGCTCATTTCCAATTGCCGAGCCTTACATGCAGCAGCCCTCTCCGAATCTCTCCCTCCTCCCATCTCAAGTCCTCACCAAATACCAACCTCCGCTCTCCATCTCGCAAGCTTTAGCCCATCCCAGGCCATATGTCGAACTACACCTTGCTCTTCCCTCTTCGTTTCTGTTATTCACGCATCTGTTTTCGGCACCCTTCCCCATCTCTCCAAACCACAAAACCTGCAACTCCTCCTCTCACTCATGCGAGTAACCTGGCAGCCTCTTCTGACCCATCAGTACCTGAACATGGAGATGTGGTGCAGAATGCGAGGATGAATCTGCTGTTCATCAACTTGCCAGCATTGGTGATATTGAGGCCCTGGAGAGTGCGCTTGCTGCCGGAGCTGACAAGGATGAAGAGGATTCAGAAGGCAGAAGAATTTTTGCATTCACATGTGCCTATGGAGAGATGGAATGTGTCTGAGTTCTTTTTGAGGTTGGTGCTGCTATGGATGCATTGGACAAGAACCAAAACACTGTTCTTCATTATGCTGATGTGAGTTTTGTCACCTGCGCTTAGAAAGATATCCATCACTATGCCCTAACCCATGTCCAGCCTCGTATAGTACCTTTCGAAGACCAGGTTTTAGCCTTCATGGAGATGCTTGCTGAGTTGGATGAATCTGAGTAGGAGTTGTCTAAAGCAATACAATTGCTTAGCTGCTTTAATTTAGATTTAGGCATTAGGATTGATAATGCTAGAAAGTTGTCCAAATGCATCAAAATTGCTACTCTGTATCTCGAGGACGATGATGCTGTTAATGCAAATGCTCTTGAGGTAACTCTACGCGTTGCAGTGACATACACTATATTGGCTGCTACTTCCTCAACGGTCACGTGTTCTTCCCACCTTGTACAAGGATGATGAGAGGAGTACAACGTAGAGCATCCACCCATCCTATAGAAGGTTTATTTAGAGAGAATACTAAGAAAGTAAAAAATTGATGCCTTTGCCAAAGAATTAGGACCACGCCAAGAAGCTCATTTACCAAATAATTTCACTATACTGGATCAAGCAATGATTAAGCACAACCTTTTAAGTTCCAGCAAGCTATACACTAGTATAAGCTTTGACGAATTGGGAACTTTATTAGGTATTGCTCCTCTGAAGTAGGAGAAGACTCTGGGATTGTATCCTAGGGCAACAACTAGCATAAGAAATGGTCATGATGTTACATAAAATAAAAAATTAATGTTGTTTAAAGTCATCAAATTCAGCACCTCATAAATGTGTCATCTTTGTTGTCGTCGATCACTCTTGAAGGTATAACTTTCAAACTCAAAATTAAGTATTCGCATGTACTTGGACTCAGCCTTATGGGAAAATCTGCTCATTTAAGTACTCACGTATGCCAGACAAGGCCTCATGATGAAAATTGAAAAAATTAAGTGCTCACACGTGTTTGGGCTTAATCTCGTGAGAAAATTTATTGATATTCATACAGTTGTTTGATGATCTCATTACACTTAAGCCGGCATGGCGATTGTTAAATGCTTGGCTATGGTGCCTCAAAATATCAATTATCATGCTTAAGCTAGCAGGATCAGTAGGCCTTTAGCACCTAATGCAGCCTCCTATATAGGGACGAAAAAGTTGGGATGTTGTCAAATTTTCGATTAATATATGACCTAAAAAGGAAATGAAAGATACTTAAGCAAGACAAAGCAAAATACATGAATAAAAAAAATCTAATTATAAAGGGTTAAACACTAAAGTATAAATTCATAAGATGAATATAAACTACAAAAAATTCCGTTTGAATTGACTCATGGGGAACTGTAACATAATAACAAATAGCTCATTTATGAGTTAAATCAAGATAAAATGGCTTACTAATGAATGTGGATAGAGCCAATTGAATATTTGGATAATTACATTTGATGCTAAATGAAACATGGACCTTAATTGAGTATAGAACAACAAGTGATTTGTGGCAAACTTCAAAGTTCATTTCTAAATTGAGAACAATAGTTTGTAAGCAATTGCTTATAAGCATAAGTTCAACTAGATAACTCACAAATGGCTAGCAATGCCACACTTTCAGAGAATACTTGGATTTTCACTCAAATGCAAAATTGAGGCATGAGGGACATGTTGAATGCTATCTTCAAAATAAAAATAAAAATAAAATGAAATTCATAAGAGATTTACAATGAAGCTAAAAAAGAAAAGCATAACTAAGGCTTCTTAATAAATTGGGCTACATTATATCCTATACTAAACAAATGAAATATGTCAAAAGAATTTGGATAGATATTTGCAGTAAGTTTGACAGCCCATTAAAAAGCATCAACCAAATAACCATTCAAAATCAAAAGGTTCAATAAATAAGCTAAATGTAAGCAAAAAAAAATGTAATCTTTTGAATTTCAACATAAACCTAAAATTATTGTCACTAAATCTATAACTTTTTGCACAAATAGATAGAAAACGATACTAAATTAAGCTTTGCATGTATTTCAAAGAAACAAATTCTCTAAATCAAGTGCTTTAAAATACGTACAAATTACTTAGAAAAAACTTTTACATGCATTTCGAGATAGTTATATATATTCAAATTTATTATTTTGAAATGTGTGTAAACATCTTTAAAGGTCAAAATTTTATATATGTAAAGCAGTCTACAATCCGACTCAAGCGCACTGAAATACATAATAATCTAGATACACTGAAATGTGTGCAAGTGAATTGAAGATGAAGATTCTGAACACATTATAGAGATCCCTTTAATCCAGAAAAGTGATTTCACTCCCAATTATAATGTTTGAAACTAACAATTTCATCAATTAGGTCAAATCATTTGAATTGAAAGTGTTTGCATGTGTTCAAACTGATGGATTTAGAATACAATTGATATCTAAAAAGGCTACATAGACTAAATTTGGATTAAATTTAAAATGCAAAAAATCAATCTACTCATTTGAATAAAAATTTGCCTAAATTATAAAATACCTACATTTACCTTAACACGTTATTAAATGTTTAAATGCAAGTGTTTCAGGATGTTATGTGGGTTAAAATTGAGCTGACTTAAAGTTTTTGCACTAAAATTTATGCAGATGTTTTGTAAAAGAAATAATCATTTATAGGGTTAAATTTTGACTTTTATCATTTACATAAGGCCATCAATGATTTTAATAATAAAACTTAATGCTTAGCATATAAAATGTTGATTGAAAATTTTATATAGAATAATTACTGACCCTAGATTACAAACATGATCCTTTATATGCAGAGATAGAGTTGAAAAGGTTTATCATGAAATAGATTTTTGATTAACAATAGTTTTAAGAATATTTATATTTTTAAAATTCAAAGATCAATCATTTTAAAAATCCTAAAGTATGATTACATTTTCAATCTATTGATCTAATACTCCTTTTTTAAGAATTGAGTTGATTGGATTTGTAGTGTAATAAACTTTTAATATTGATCAATCAAATAGAATTAATAGACTCGATCCTCTATGTTTGAACTAGAGTTGACAAGGTTTGTAGTGTGATTAATTATAAAGTTAATTAAAGTTATATACAAACCTTTGACATAATCATATATTATTAAATTAATAGAGTTGACAAGGTTTGAAATGGACAGCTCAATTAATATGCATTAATCTACACCCAATGATGACTATGTTGAATGCGGATATCAATTGGAGGTGTCAATCTAAAAATATAATTCTCATATTAAAGTGTGAATGATCAAATAGTTCACACCTTGATGATAATTGTATGAAGTGGTTTATTGCTATCAAAATTTTCAAACCTTCAGTGTTAAATAATTTTAATATCAAATCTTGATCAATTATAAATATTCAAAAAAAAATTTAAAATCAATAGAATCAATAAAATGAAATTCATAATTTAAAAACTTGAACTAAAATACATTCAATTTGTCTTTCAGTTATTTGTTGAGAGTGATAAATTTAATGTTAACCTAAGCTCACAAAAAGATAATATCATATTAAGTATACTGCTACATTTACATTCAAAATAATCTATGTTAATAAGGATGTGGCATGTATCCTCTATCCAAGTGGTTTGGCTAGTAGGCTCCACATATAAGGCAGTTACAACCAGAGCTATCTGACCAGTGGTTTAGGCTAGTAGGCTCCATATTATAGCTTGATTATGGCTTGTTCCCTAACGATTTTATACTCCTTTGAGTTGTAAAGTATAAGATATACCATAAGGGCACAAAGTCCTCTATTAGTTAAGGTGGACTTAGGATTGTCCTCTTTGATAAATATTAACCCAGATTTATAAGGTCTCCTTGCATGAAGTAAACCATGGCTACTAACAAAGACCCTTTCATCAAGTTAGGTTGACCACCTCCTCAAACTACTAAGTGGATTAGAGACTGCGATTCCCCGGGATTATAAAACTATAGGATCTTGATCGGTCTCCATCATTCACTCAACATATGCTTTAAGTGTTAATAATGATGAATTTTAATAATAATTTTCAAAATCAATTTTTTGCTACTATATAATAAGCAATTAGTGACCAAATGACAAGCCTTAATAAAAAATTCTCGCTCACCATCATGGGAAAGGGTAATTAACTATAGGTAATTGCGCCTATATAAGCATGGAATAAGATCTAATGCCCTTATAAAATGAGGGTGAAATCTCTATGTACTGCCTTATTTATCTACAAAATAAAATTATCTATCTTTCAAAAATTTCACTCGACAAAAATCTTACACTCTCTTTCATCAAGAGGCCAAGTGCAAATTTTCAGAGCCCATAATAGGTTATGATCATTCTTCCCTCATTTATTAATTTTGTATTTAGGTTGGGACTTTCGAAGACCCATCAAGGGAGTAGTTATTTCCTAGAACTAGTTTAACTAAAAAATAAATTTTAGCTTATGGATCTAAATATGAGCTTGGTAAGATTTCTTCCCAATGCACACCAACCATTAGAGCCCAATCTTCTAAGATTCTGAGTGAGTAGTTATTTTATTTGAGTGAACAAGTTATTGAGTTACAACATAGGGTTGATAAGGGCAAGAGGTGACCTCATGAGATAGGTTGAGAGTTTGACTATTACATGGTGCAATAACAATAACATTTACATATATGGTTGAGTACAACTCAACCTTAGCATACATGCTCCATAATTTCTAATTGAATGTTGGGTTTGATCAGGTATACATCCTTGTTGTGCTACGAACTCAACCTTATGTTTGCCTAAGTCAAGTATAAGAAGGAGAAAATGAAGAGAAAGAATGAGAAATGTAAAGTATAAAAATTAATAACATTAAAATTACTTTGTCAATTAAGTGAACTTCTTGAAATAAAAAGAGAAAAAGAAATAAAAAATAAAAAAGGAAGAATGAGAAGAAAAATACCTAAGACTGAGTATCATATACCAATAGTGCTTAATATTCTACTATAATTTAAGCAAATCAATGGATTTATAACTTAACATCAATGTGCTAAATTCAAATGAGAAAAATCATGTTATCATTATTCAATTAATAAATAATAACTATTGATAATAACTATTTAACTTGAAGTTGTCTTCATGTCCAATTATAGTTATTTTAAGGTTTATTTTCATTTTTTTAGTATAATTTATAGGAAATTCTCATTGAAGAGAAAATTGAAGAAAATTATAGTTTTCAAGGAAGTGCTTAGGCGTTGCATAATTCAATATTGTGATGCTAAACTTAAGAAAATTGGCGATAGAGATAGAAAAATTAGTGTCATAGCAATGGATCACTTGCACTGTAATATTGTAATTGCTAAAGATTTGGATCTCATGTTAGTGAACCTGGTTCCTTGAAGCAACCAGAATAAGCATTATGGCACCAAGATAAGCTAAAAGATGTCAAAAAGTGCTAGAAGATAGTAAGCTTAGCACCTTAGCATTGAAAGCTACTATCGCAGTGCTAGATCCCTTCATTTAAAAATAGTAAGATAGACGATTAAGCATTGGAACACTACAATCTGTGCTACAACCCAATAAATTTAATTTTTAAGCAGTTTCAGTCATCAGTTTGAGTTATAAAACCAATTTTAGAACCACTTTTTAAAGGACTTGTTCATCCACAAAGAGGATGAGGGAGGTAGTACAAAAAATTTTGTTTTATTATATTTTAGGGGATTTTGATGGTTCTTTTTTTTGTGTAAATATCTTGAGTGAGACTTCAAGTGAGTATAAAGAGTAAGAAAGAGAATACACTTAGCATATCAAAGAGAAGGAGATAACAAATCAAGAAAGCATTTTTATGGTGCACCCATTCCTATTCTTTGTGTTTTCTAGTGTCTCTTGCACATGTTCATGTATTATAGTTGTGTTTTTTCCCTCAAAATGTTGAACATAGTGATTTAACATTAGATTTATGGTGAATATGTCATTCTTTTAAATCATCATGTTGATATTGAGATAATTATGTGTTATGATATTTATGATATTTATGATATTTTATTTACTCCCATGCTTAATTTAAATTTTAATATGGCCAATTATAACTTAAAATCAAGTGTGATCTAAAGATATCAAAAGAGTTGTAAAGAAATAATTAGGGAGAAACAAGCAAGTCTTTCGAATATGCATAAGTATATGATATTTGAATGTTTACAATCATTTGTGGAGATAATTTAAAATGTAATCACTCCATTATAATTAGATAGCAATGTAAATAATTAATGGTATGATTAGGTTTTTTTTTAGTTATTGGTGTAGACTAGAACATATAATTGTTTCTAATTGAGAATAACTTCAAAAAAAAAAAATATCAACATAAGATTTTCAAGAATAGGTTCAGAGAATCTTTAGATTTAGAGTACTTCTTCCATATTGAATTTAAAATAAAAAATTTAAAGCATTTTATAAACTTTCTTAAATTAGCAATTTTTATTGTTTTGAATAGTTAGATAAAAGCTTAGGTGAATATAAGATTAGTAATTAACTTATTGAAATTTTCTAAATGGATCCACGAGGGAACGAAACTAATCTCATTCATATATTACTTAAATGGTATATTCACTTGTGTACACCATTTTAGCTTATCAATAACTAGGTTTATAATTTGAAAATTTATTATATTAGTTATTCTAGTTTTCTACAAGGTTTTATCGATTAATATTCCAACTATTATTTCCTATGTTTTGATTATTACTCTTGCTTAAATTAAAATGATTTATCCAACCTAGATTATATGTATTTTAAGTATTTGTTTTACTTATTATTTAGTAATTTCAATGGCTTCACATTCTGAAGACAAAGTATTTGTTCTACTTCATTCCTAATGTTACTCCAAAAGCCAATAACAAACTTGTTGTCTAACTACTACTTCTAATCAATGTAAATGGTATTAGCTATTGAATCCTCAAATCTTTTTATGTACTCCACAACTAGCATACCTTATATAATGGTCATCATCTATTAATGCAATTTCCTCTCATGGTTTCTAAGTCATTAGTTGGCCATAAGCATCTCCTTCATCTTTACCCAAGTGAGAATGTGACTATGTAGTCTCTCTTTCTTAATGAAAATATTATTTTAATCTTAACATGACCAACAAAATTTATTTTAGCAAATATGATTCTTTGATATTTACCCATTTTATACTAATTAAAGAATCTATTTAGTAAGTTAGGATCTAAGAACCTATTGGGATCATGAACTCTATCATATGTAGGGCTAGCATCCTTAATGGGCTCATTTAAAACCTTATGGTTTCTATGATGGTTATCTCTAAGCATATTTCTTAAGGGATTCTTATTATATTGTATGTCTTCTCTATGGTTTTGTATGAGCTCTTCTCTTAATGGGTCAGCCTTAACATGATTTTGAACCACAAGAAGAGTTTGTGCCCTAATAGTCATGTTTTGAACTTGGATGGCTAGATTCATCACTAGGTCTTGAATCCTAGTACTTTTTTTTAGTTTGCAATGCAAATTCTTTTACTCTTCTATTCAAGTTATCCATTTGAATTTGACTAGAGGCATAAAGTAATAACAAGGAATGGGATTTTGTAATTTTTAAATATGCAATGATGCTTGTTAATTTTAAGAAAATTGATGCAAATGATAAATAAAAGGATAAGTAAAATCTTTTATAAAATGTAAACAACAACAACAACAAGTAAACTAAAACTCATATAAAACCTTATGTTTGTCCAAAGAAATTCCATATGTTAATATGAGTCAAGGTGAGATTTTAATTGTATAAGTAGATCACCCCCTCACTGATTTGAGTCACTCAAGTCAATTTAGGTTAGGGTAGGTATATGAAAATTAATTTGGTCAATTATGTAGAGCTAACTAATGACACTAGGGCCTTGGTTCAGAACCTGAAATATACCACTTGAATTTACAATGAAAGATAAATTATCATAAAAAAATTAGCAAGTTTAAGTGCATTAAAAAATTCATAAAAATTAACTCCACCCTTTGCAAACACCTTGTCAAGAAATCCACTCCCCTTTGTGATCACATTCAAAATTTATCCACCAAAACTTAGGCTTTGATATCAATTGTAATGTAAGCTATAGAGAAACTACTTAAGGTGGCCTAATTTGTGGATAGGGACACTTCTAATATGCCCGGAGAGTATAAAAGCTCTAGAATGGTTTAATTTGGAATGGTGATAAATCTATACAAGTGTTTACCAACACAAGACAAAAAATAGGTTTAATTATAGAAATTCATTTTCATTCACTTATACTCCCTCTCCAAATGTCCAATCGAAATAAAACAATTAAAGACTAAGAAGTATACTTATGATCTAGAAATTTTACAGAGGCTTAGAATTTTTGTTTTAAGAATATCTTGCAAGATTGTTCATAGAAAATATTGCTTAGACAACTCTCTACTATCACACTTAAGGTTGATTAAACTCTTGAAATCACTAAAATTAAACAATAATAATAGTTTTAAAATAAATAAAACTATGATAACAACAATTTTAAATATTCTTACACAATTTCATGGATTTTTAGTACAACAAACTAACACCACAACATAATTAAGTTAGTTTAGCCTAGACTTGGCCAATGAGTTTAAATATTTAGAAATAGCTATTTTGTAGAATAAAATTAAGAAAAAAAAATTAACATTGTGGGAAGCTTCAACAATAATCCACAAAACAAGTTATATAAAAATACACTAATAAATAAACTTAATACTATTCATCAAAGTAATTAAGCAAGAAAGATCACCAAACCCTTCCTTCAAGTTGGTCGAACACCAAGTCTTCACCAATGGAGAATTCCTCTTCCAATTTCATTCAAATAGCACTCCAAACTTCATTCCACTATAAATAAGAGTTTTATATATATGGTATCAACTTAGACCACAAAAAAGTGGGAAATGAAGGTCAAGAGGGGACCAATTAAAACTCCTCACATAATTACTTTCCCTTATGGAGGCCAACCACTCCAATTAATTATTATTATTATTTAATGATCCATTAATTTACTATAATTATATTTATCACTTAATCCCTTCCCATGTTTTAACATTACACTCATCTTAATAATTAATATAAATTACATAAGACAATGCAATATTCCATGACATATAATAAGGCATACATGGATTATATATACAATGCAACATAAACCTTACAAAATAAACATTTAATCTTCAATGCTCCAAGCTTTAATTTCTCTCCATGGTCATCTTGCTCCTTATAATAGGTCACTAATTCTTTTCTTCAATTCCTTCACTTTAGACATTGTGATTAGACCTCTTATGTTTGTGCTCCTTGTGCTACACCATGTGAGTTCATTAAGCATAAATAAAAATTAAGGATGACTTCACTGAGTGTGATCTATTCAAGAGGCAAGTTCCCCAAGCTCTATCAAGGTAATGGGGCAAGTTCCTGACTCATAAAGAGGTCAATTTTTTGTTTAACCTTAAGTTGGTTTAACTAATAAACTTTGAATAAATTTCTTAACATTTATAGATCACTCACCAAAACTAAAAAAAATGATTTTCATTTATTACAATAAAATGTCGTATAAGTAAAATTAAGCAACATAATTTACATGAATAAAAATTTTTTAAGTTAATGCTCTATGATCTTAAAATTTCTTTTCTTGAGGGAATTTGTACTTGTCAATGCTGTGAAAATCAGATCGAACTGGCCGGTCGAACCGGTTCAATCGTGAAGCAATCATGAGGCTAGTCCGATCACCCTTAAAATCATATTTGCATTGAACATGTGCAAATCAGGGAAAACTGCTAGTTCGATCGTTGAACTGACGAACTAGTCCCAATTTTAAGCAACCACCTAGTTCAAGAAATTCTTCCTTTGATCACCATTTTATATTATTTAATCAAATGACTAAAATTTTAAATAAAGTTATAATTAATTTTAATAATATTTATTAACTATTTCAATTTCATTATTTTATAAATTCTAGAAATCTTATTTTTATTAATATGAATGTACTTAAATTAATTTATAATATAATCACCATGCAATCACTCATGTAGTTTACAAGGTTACCCTTTGGAGTTATTTTTTGTGTATAAAGAGTGCAACACCTATTCTCCCTTACGATGTGTGACTAAATAGTGCAATTATACTTTAATTTTAAGAATAATAAAGGGCATTGAGATATAAGAATATAAGAGTAATCTTTAAAATTTTAACTCTATATTCATATTACAAACTATAATTATAAAATAAAAAAGTTATTCAAAAATATTTTTTAATAATATTTTATAATTATTTTAAATATTTTATTTTATGTTAGCTAAGTTTAATGAAGTTTTTTTAAAAAAATTTATGTTTAAATTTTTTATTTTTTATTACAAAAAATATATTTTTTATAATGATAATTTATAAATAATTTATATATTATATTTTTTTGTTAGATATATTTTATAAAAATTTTAAACTAATTTTTATATTTTACATTTTACATTCTTAATATAAACTATAATTTTTATAAGTTATATTCTTATTATAAATTATACTTATATTCATAAACTTATATAATAATTTTTTATTAATTTTTAGATATATTTAAAATACTCATCTTACACATATATAAATATATTTTAATGAGTGTTATATCAATCTTTAAATTTATAATTACTAGAAAAATTATTTATGTATTTATTCTATTTATTTTTTATTAGATAGTTATTATATATTTATATTATTGTATCATTAATTATATCAATATTTAATCATTTTAATATTTATTATTTTATCTCATTCAACATTAGTTGAACCTCGATTGAACCATTAAACTTTGAACCTCTCATTCTTCTGGATTTTTTATCCAGTCCGATTTTCACAATCTTGGTAATTGTTAAGCTTATAGGTTGACCTACTGCTTGATGATCTAGGGGCCTTCCTATGTGGACCTAACTTTTTCTAACATAGATTAATGAGCTACAACATTTACTTCATCAAAATTACATTACCAGAGTGAAACACTTTCTCCTTGATGTTTAAGTTGCAACATCTTACCATCCTTCTCTTAATCTCTTCTTTTTTGAGGGAAGCCTGAGCCCTTAGTTCTTCTAATATCTAGGGCTATCTCTGTCCTTCTTAAATATTTTCTACCAGCTCAGTGAATTCTTCCTCTTTAAAGCTTGTCGTTATTATCACTTAATGATTGTATAACTCACACTTGATTGGAAATAGGGCTTCCATTCCATGATAGAATGCAAAATGGAGTTTGACTAATTGTCGAGGATGGCATGTACCTTAAGGCAATACCTCTTCTCACTTGATTTGGACTCCATTGACCTTTTTTCATTAGTATGTTGAGGATTTACTTTTTGGTGGCTTCCACCTACCCTATTAGTCTTTGGATGGTGTACAAAGGTAAATCCTCTATGATTTACAAAATTTTGAAAATGAATTGTAGCTTATTGATAGTGAGATAATCAGTGGGAGCCCATACTTACAAATAATATCTAACCACAGAATGTTATGAATGACCTTAAAAATTATTTTGTGTAAGCCTTGCTTTGATTAAATTTGAGAAGTAATCGAACATCACTAGAATGAATCTTAATTTTCCATTAGAGGATAGAGAAGGTCCAATCTATTTATGTCCCAAATAGTGAATAAGGAAGGACTAGTGATGGTTTATAACTTGTGAGACATTTAAACTACATCGAGGTAATATTTGCCACTATAAGCACCTCTTCAAAAAGTTTTTTAGAGCCATTTTTAAGCATTAGCCAAAAATACCCTTGCTTGAGTATTTAATGGGTAAGCATCCTTCTCTCCAACTAGTTGCTACACTTGTTCGAGTGCATCTTTTTTAGCACCTTTTTCTAGTCATCCACTTTTATGTATCTAAGGTTTAGTGATGTCATTGATCTTATGAATAACTTGTCCTTAATCAAGAGATATTGCATAGCTTTTATTTGAATTTATATGGATTTATCACATTGGGCATTATCTTTCTTATTTTCATATATTTTATGTAAAAGGTGTCCTAGCTCACTAAGTAATCATTTTCCATTTACATCACCACATTTTCTTTGATGCTAAGACATACTAATTCCATAGGTGATTACTTGTCAAAGTTGCTCAAGTATGAGAGTAGGTCAATAAGTTTGTTTCATTCTCTTGGAATCATATTATTTTTGATGTTGTTCTCAACTTTCACTTTGAACAAAGACCTTTATAAAACTTCATCTGCACCTTGGACTCACCATTGATCTGGCTCACCATCAATTGCTAATCAAAGTATACCACTATTGTTTTGTTTTGATACACATAATAAACCTTGGTTTTATGTTCCAAGCTTCATAATCGATCTATTTATTTCTAACTTAAAAACCAATATTTATAGCATGTGTCAATATTATTCCTGCCAAGTTTCTCAAGATAATGCCCACTTCTACTCCTTGCTTTCTAGACACTTCATCTAAATATAAGATCTAATGTCGCTCCTTGTCACTCAACACCCTTTTGTTAGCATTTAGTAAAGTGAAGCCAACAAAAAGTTAGTAATTTCTTGACCCTTGATTTTCATCCTTGGGGTGTAATAAATGTCAAATTCACTTAGCTCAATAGCCCACCTTAGTAGCCTCCCAAAGTGATCTGCCTTAGCAAGTAACACTTTAAGAAGATGATCAATGGTGACGTAGATCAAATGCAGTTAGAAGTGGGTTTTGATTATTAGTACATGTTTTAACTTCTCCATGATTTGGTATCCTAGCTTAGCACTTCTAAGCATCTTACTTAAGTAATTAATTTTTATTGCCTTCTTCCTTCTTCCTGAATTATGATTAAGCATATGATAACTACTTTGACATCCAAATATAATAACAAATCATCATCATGTAATATAATTTGCAATAATGGCTGTGAGGATAAAAAAAACTTTAGATTTTGTAAAGTAGCTTTATACCATCACTCCACTCAAGATTTTTGGCAGTCCTATGCTCTTCAAAGAAGGGCAATAACCTCTCACTTGACTTGGAAATAAACTTGTTGAGACTAATGACTTATCTATAGATTCAATCTCACTTTGTTTTGATTTACTCTGATTCCATCAAGAGTAAGGAGAAAACCTAAGAACTTGCTTGACCCTACACTCAATGTACACTTTAATGGATTGTGTTGTATATTATACCTTTTAAGGGTGAAAAATATCTTCATTAATTTTTGGTACCTTGAGAATTCATTAAAGAAACACATTTATGGGATAGCTAACTGTCGAATTAACCAACACATTAATTAATGGTAATAGGTAGCCATCTTTTGGACATACTAAATTCAAATTTGTGATGTCAACACATATTCTCTATATGTTATTTTATTGTTAAACCATTACAATACTTAAGATCCAACTAAAGTAATACACCTCCTTGATGAAGCTAGCTTTTAAGAGCCTTTGGACTTCTTCTTTTATTAACCCAGCAATATTGGTGTTTATTTTTTGAGCTTCTATTAATTAACCTCATATTTAACCTATAATAGAAGAAGTTGATGTTGATTCTTGACATCTTCATCTTTGTCTACGAAATTTTGTAGATGTTGCTTCTCAAGGCCTTGATGAGCTCTTCTATGTGCTTTGGGCTAAATAATTAGCTTATTCGGAAGGTTTGTCGTACTACTCCATTAGTTACTAATACTTCTTCGTTGGTTTCAATCATCTATAGTTTCATTCCATGTCAACTTCAAGTTGCAATACTTCTTCTTACGTTCACTTTAGACTACACACTATATCAAGATAATAGGCTTTAAATTGTTTAAAGTTGCCTCTTATTATGATGCCATGCCCCTCAATAGAGAATGCAACATCCACATGATATGTACATATACAGTTTGAAAGGTATTGAGGAGAGGTCACCCAAAGATTACATTATAAGTAGTAGCACATCCATTATACGAAAATTAGCTATGATTGTGTACTATTTCTCACCTTCTTTCTAGGTGATGTTTAGCATGATGATACCTTTTATCTTCATTATTTAGAAAATCCAAAGTGCTAGCCTATATTGGGAGTGAGACACAGGGCTACCAAGTTCATTTTCTTAAAGATGAACTTAAAGATGATATTGGTTGTGCTCCTAATGTTAATTAGATTACTTCTAATTGATAGTTGAAAATTAAGGCCATAACCTCCACTACATCATTGAAGGTGTTATCACTCGTAGATCTACATGTCTCCATAAGTGTAATTAGAGATACATTGAATGTCTGTGCTTTAGACATCATTGTCGACTTCACCACTCTCGAATGAGGACATTTGAGACTATCTTGGCAAAATGACTTTGTTCCATCTTTTTCGAATATATCACATACCATGCCTATTATAAGGATGATTTTAGCCAAAATAGATTCATTCCCCTAGGTTGTCATGTGTGTCTTCCTTGGTTGCCATTTAAGATTATTTAAAATAAACCTTTTCAACTCCCCTTCCTTGATGAGCTCTTTTAATAAGTTTTTCAAATGTTAGCATTATGTTATGGCAGGCCTATAATTCTTGTGATAAGCACATATCATCACAATGTTTCACAAACATTTATGCTTGCCTTCCATAAGTGTTGTGCGCTTAAAGATTTCTTTATTCTAGATAACCTTCACCAACTCATCCATCAATACATATTATGGTTTGATTATTGGGCACTAGTGCATCGAGGGCAATTCTACACTCCTTGTATAGTCAAGTTGCATATGGTTCCTTTATAATTCATAAGGTAGGTGGGTTTGCAATCCTTAATAGTTAACTAGTTGGCGAACTTGAGGGAAGTGCAGCCTCCCTTCTATCTTACATACATTGAGGTGATCTCTAAGTCTTTTGGGCAAGTAGAAATAGAAGACTAAGCCACATTATTAGACTCTTCATAATTGATATGATTGTTGATTACATCTGAACAACCCTTTTCTTAGGTCCTAGAAAAGTGTTTGTCTAGAATATTATTGACTCTAGGCCTTTAACCTTTAACATCTAACAATAAACTTTTTCAACAATACATCAAGTTCTATTATTTGTGTGGTAGTTTCTATGAGTTTTTGAGTGGCTTATTAGCTCTTACAAACTGAGCAATGAACATTCTTTTGAACTCAACAAAGGATGCAATGATGCTTACATGGAGTATTAAGAATCATCATAGGGCTGACTTCTTAAAAGTTATAAAGAATAGATAGTACTTTAACACATCATTGATGGACATCAATGAGGTCACCAACTCGAAGTAAGTGACATAGTCTATAGGGTCATACCTCCCTTGATATGATTTTAGGTGTAGCATCATGAACTTCATGGGTAGCCTCACATTTATGATTTCTTTAAAGAATGTGTTGGTCAATTGTGGCTCGCTTCTTACTAGCTTAGGTAGAGTTTGCATATCATTGCTAGAGTGGAAGGGAGCTTCATTAATGGTGTCAAAGTTAGAACCATACCATTATGTCACACCCTTTATTTGATTAAGTAAGATCATCCCTCCAGTTCACTCAGTTGCAAGTTCTCACTACGAACTCACTTTAATAGTCCCTATATTAATCTTGTGATACACTTCTCTATTTTCCTAAGATTGTAGGGTATTATAAAGTTTTGGTTGTACTTGTTTAATGAAGTCTCTTTGTTTAATCAACAACTAGACCTAGGTGAAGCAATACAAAGAAAGAAAGAGAGAAATGATGTTTGAGAAGGAGTGGAGGTGAGTCTTTGAAATCTACTATAGTCCATGAACAATAAAAAAAAATGACACCATTAAATGCCTTTCAACCACTTATTTATAGGACTAGGAAGGCTACATCATAAAAAATAATAAAATAATAAGTGACTCTAATAATTAAAGGCACATATGCTATTTATAGTTTAGACATGTATAGGCCCCTCTATCATGACTACTACTATAGCCATTGTGAGCGAATGTTTGGGTTGAGCACTAAGGCAAGTGTCTGTGGCAATTGCTGAAGGCAAGTGGCTAGGTTGAGTTCTTGGGGTAGTGCCTTGGCAAAGTATGTTAGGCAAGTCTCTATAGTGAATACTTCTAAGCGATTCAATGGTGAACTCCTCCTATGGATTGATGTGTCTTCTAAGAGGCAAATTGTTCCTTACATGAAGCAAATATTCTCCCAACAAACCTCCTTATTAGGTGATCACACCTTCAATTAATTTCTTTATAATGCATGCTATAATGAGATATGTTCCTTCTCTCTAGTGGGATCAATCAACCACTCAGGTAAGTTCACCTATAGCAAATGCTCTAATTGTTACAAGTTTAGTGCACTTGCCCAACAATAAATGTAGTGTGAAAAATAATAGGCAAGAATTATTTCAAGTTTTAGGAATAGAAATTTTAGAAATAACTGATATGGAAGTGCTATTTAAAATTTTAGTAACATAGAAAATTTTATCCTTTTGCAAGAAATTATAATAGTGTAAATGTCAAGTTTTCCCTTCCCACAAGATCCCTCAAACTTTTTAAAAGAGATGTATTATTAAACTTTTTTTTTGACGCTAAAATCCTTAATTTTTCATGGATCATATTATTTTAAAAAACACAAGCAAGTTTAAATGCAAGTGTGAATATAATAATCTAGCAAATATACCTTATGTTAATGTGAGAAATCTTAAGTTTTATTGAATATCTTAATTTTTTATGTGAAATGAGTTATATCTCATGACTAGTTTTATTTGTGTATGCAAATGAAGTAAAACAGAATGTGGAATATAGTGAGTTGTTTATTAATTTGTTAATTAATAATATCTCTTCGGTTGTCACACAAGTTGCACTGTAACATCAAAATTAGTGTTGTTCTAATTGGAAATTGTATGTTGGAGAGAAAGGCTTTTAATATCCTCTTAGCTTAGCAAAACTATAATATAATTTTATGTTCTATACCATTATACTTTCTATTCATATGCCATGCTCTTTTCAAACATAATAATATGATGGATTAAAAAAATTAAAATTATGCTTATATATATTGAATATATAAAATTTGATATTTACATAAATTATTTTTTATATATAAAAATATGTATTTTATTTTAAAAAAATTAATGATAATAATATTTATGATATGATATTAAAAATTTAGGTATTATTTTGTAAGTATTATAATTTAAATATTATTGTATATATATATATATATATATATATATATATATATATATATATATATATATATATATATATATTAAGTGGTATTTATATAAATCTTAATTAAAAAATGTTTTTTGATAGACATTACGTTTTCTTTTATTTTATAGAGTATTTTTTTTAGGAAATTTTATGGAGTAATGAACCAAAATTTACTTTTTTTTGTCAGCCGACTTTTCGAGACAATTTGGAACACCCGCAACCCTTATGCCACGTGAGATCAACTTAGGTGAGATTAGTCGAGTCACCTTTTTTTTTTTTTTTAAATTCTCTAAAGTGACAGAATGAGCAGTACGGACACATATTCTCAGACATTTTTTTTATTTATTTTTATTTTTAAACAGCTCCTCTCTTTTCCTCTTTTACTTGATTCCATTTTTTAGTTTAAACTCATTTGTCTGTTGAGTACTTCTTTTCACCAAAATATTTTTTAATACAATTAATTATACTTTAAGGAACCACTCTCCATGAGTGGAGAGCCATGATTTATCTTCTCCACAGAGATCGATTAAGCTCCCTGAAAAAAATTCTTGCAGCATTATTCTTCTGGTTCTAAGGTGTTGCTACGAGCTCTACCGGAAGAAAGAGTTCATATGGAATATTTTCTCTATAGTTTATTGCTTTTCCCCTTAAATTTCTTTTCTTGAAGAGAGGTTTGTCCTTAATTTCTTCTGTCTTCGAAGGATTTGAGTAGTTCAACTGGATGAACTCGACTAGATTGAATCACATTTTTCTGTCCTCTGTTTTTCTTTGCTGGATTTTTGCGTTAATTGCGTTTTCCTCCCGAAAGTTCTGATTTTTTTTTTCATTGTGAGAATCTGAATCTTTGAAATCTGCAGAAGCGATCTTACTGAATAATTTTTTTTCCTTACAAATCCAGATTTGGGGGAGTTCTATTTTTTCAGTGAATTCCATAATGGTAGATTTCTTTAGAAGATACTGTTCATTACGTTTTACATGCATCACCATTTCAATTTCCGAGTCAACATATGAGCGATCTATGTCCTCGTAATTACAGTAACACCTTGATTCATTCCATTGTACAAAGCAGGAAATATTCATCGATCAGACATGGTTCTGGGATTGAGGTCTAAGACCAAGCGTTTCACTTCAGTCCAGGTTGAATACATTGTTGAGGTTCTAGAAATAAAGCCATGGCCTGCTTCACAATCACTAAGGTCTATTCGCTCAGTGGTGCTCCACTGGGAAAACGGAGACAGGAATTTTGGCTTGACAAATCCCATCACCCCTTCCCTTGCAGAAGGAAAAATAGAAATCAATGAATCTTTTAGGCTTCAAGTCACATTACTGAAGGAAAGCTCAGGGAGGAGCAATGATAGTGCTAGTTTCCATAAGAACATTCTTCAACTGCATTTGCATGAGCAGAAGAAGGATAAGACATTCAAGGGGCAGCAATTGGGGACTGCAGCTTTAGATCTGGCACAGCATGGCATCATCAAGGATTCCTCGAGATTTGCTGTTCCCATGAATTTCAAAAGGAGCTTTAGGCACATTACTCAACCGATTCTTTATGTTAAGTTGCAGTCCTTTGAGAAGAATGACCCGGAATCATCATCCAGGGATGACTTGTCACAGAAGACATCGTTGGAAAGGGAAGGCAAGGAGTCAGTGTCCACATTGATGACCGAAGAGTATGCTGACGAGGATGAGATTGCTTCATTCACTGATGACGATGTCTCTCCTCATTCGTCGCTTACCATTTCTTCCTCCTTTGTTAAGAACAGTGCAGACTTGCCCCTTCAAAACAACCCTGAAGAACAATCTCAACTTGAGGTAACTTTTTCAGCCTTTGACAAGGAATGACTATTATTTTACAAACTTGTAAATTTATTCAGAAATTTGCAGAAACCCGATGTTACATGAAAATGTTGAGGGAAAGGCGGGAAAGGCTTAACCGTTCAGTTTCTCATATGGGTTGATTTTGTGCAACTCCCTCACACTTGGGATACTTCCCGTGGAGTTTTTTGAATTAAAACCCATGGCGTTATAAAAGAGTAGAAAAAATTTCAAGAGTATACGTAAACTAGTTTAACATATTACATAGTTTTAGTTGATTCCATTTCTTTGGGTCAACATTTTCTGAAGTATTGTTTAGTTTAGTAAAGATATCTAAATGTTGTCTAGTGTTGGTATCCTTTAGGCTTTTGACTGAAAATTCTTGGGCATTAATGAAGAAATTGATGGATATAATTTTTGAACTAGAAATAGTATGGATGATTGAAAGAAAACGTTTCATAAACATGCTGGCTACAATCTGACTGTTTGCAGAATTTATCAAAAACAAATTTGAAAGGGGACATTGAGGAAGGTCAAGCGGAATGCAGTTTCATAGCAAAGTATACACATGAGGTAGCAGAACTGAAAACAGCAGAACAAGAATTTATCATTCATGATACCTTCCTTGAAGAAAATAATAGTTTTGCCCAATCTTCTACAGTAGGATTATTGCTCGATCATGTGAGTTTGGAGAATAGTGATTTTGACTTGCCCAAGCCAGATAGTGTGTGTTTAGAAGCACGTCCAGATGTATCAAGCACTTCAACAACATGTCATTTATCGTCACATCATGGAGCAGAAGTAAAAGACACTGATAGAAATATAATCAATAGGAACAGCAATAGCGATGAACTAGAAGATCAGGTGAACTTAATCGGTTTATTGACTGAGGAAATAGTTTCTGATGAACTGCTGAAAGAAGAAATTAATGCACATGAAGCCAGAAGGAACTTTTTGGTTTCCACTTCTCACTTGAGCAAGCTAAGCCTTCAGCAAAGAGTTTATGATATTGTGAAAAGCATAAGTAATGTTAAATCTCAAGAAAGTAGTTGTAGATTGGATGAAGAACAAGTAACAAATATAAAATTGAAAAAAAGTTGCAATGAAGAAAGCTCATCGGAAAATGGCTCCGAAAATGTTGAAGAAGTACAAAGCAACCACTCTGATAGTTCTCCTGGGAGTTTCTCCGCTATATCTATTGCAAGTGTGGAGCATGCACCAGAATTACAGCGGCATGAGCATATAATCTCAGGCAGTGAAAAGGGTAATTTTTCCTTATCACAGTATAGACGGAGGAGCATGCCGTTTTCCGTAAAATCACCTCCACACACATTAGGAAGCAATGTAAATGCAACTGCCAATCAGTGCTTGGATGATTTGAATGAAATTGGTGTTCTAGAAGATGTGAGTAGTAGTGGTGCAAGACGTTTGTCCAACAAAGGTGAAGAGGAGATAATAAAGAAGGTTTCTAGATTTACTAGCAGCTTTTATGATAACAGAGTCCATGAATTAGAGTGCAGGGTTGAGATGATTGAAGGAGAGTTGAGGGAAACTGCCACAATAGAAATCGGCTTGTACTCTGTCGTTGCTGAGCATGGGAGCTCTGTGCACAAGGTCCATACTCCAGCTCGACGCCTTTCCAGGTTATACCTTCATGCTTCAAAGCTTTTGTCAAGAGAAAGGAGGGCAGGAGCTGCTAGAAGTGCGGTTTCTGGACTGGTTATGGTTGCAAAAGCTTGTGGAAATGATATTCCAAGGTAAGTAAAAGTTTTTGTTTCACTTTATGGTACTTCACTGTATGCATTATTCTTTCATATTGCTAACTTAGGTTTTTGAGCATCTGTATTTCTTTCAACTATATTGGTTTGATGTTAATATTCAAAGAAAACCAGTTCATAATTAGGTAGGACTGTAGAAGCATTCCTGCAAAAGTTTTTCTTTTCTACACTCCGATTTATAAGGTTTTTGGAACCAGGTTGACTTTCTGGTTGTCAAATTCGATTGTGTTGAGAACAATAGTCTCTCATACCAGAAAGTCAGAGAACCCAAAATCTTGTGTCAACTTCATCACAGAGAAAGGCACAGGATCAATGAGGAAAGGAAGAATGTTTTCGTTGAAATGGGAATCCAGTCCTCAGGAGAATTTTTCACTCAACAAAGATCTTGATGACTGGGAAGACCTGCAAACATTTGTGGCTGCAATAGAAAAGATTGAAGCCTGGATATTCTCTAGAATTGTTGAGTCTGTGTGGTGGCAGGTAAGTCTTTCTATTACTACAACTATTGCCTCCTGTGCTTTATTGGTTTCAAGTAGTACTGCATTTACTTAAAAGCAGTTATTAACTTCTTTTTTGTAATCAATTTTCAGAGTTTTACTACTTATATGCAATCCTCAAAAGATGGTGAATCAAAATCGTTTTCCAATTGGAAGAAAAGGTTTGAAAGAGAATCTAGTTTGGATGAGAAAATACGGAGAAACTATTCAGTTGAAATTTGGAAGAAAGCATTTCAGGATGCCTGTGAAAGGCTTTGTCCAGTAAGAGGAGATGGGCATGAATGTGGTTGCTTGTCAATACTGTCTAGACTGGTATGTACATATGACTTTTGACAGTACTAGATCAAAGATCTAAATCCAATGATCTTTTTGTTTGTAGTAGGAAGAGAAGCGGATAAGGTGTTCAATTGTGACTCAATACACTTGCTCTTTCTTTATGTAATCAAATATAGTTGGAAACCTTAGTAATTCACGTGCTCCACATTTCCTTGCTTGGGATGTGTGCAACTCTATATATCTTTAGGTGCTTCTTTTGGAAATAAGCATCTAGAAATTGAAGATCTTTCTATTTTTTTATTGACCTAATTTTTTGGCACTAGAGTTTTGTTGGAGAATTGATGACTTCATAGGTGCATGTGAGAAAATAGTGGAGAGGTAATCTTGCAATCTTGTATATGAGACTAATCTTGAACTTTTGTTTGTGGACAAAGTGCTTGAAATTTAAGGTGATGAGTGCTCCTTTCTTTATGTACACCTCAAATGACTTTGTTGATAGTGGATAGAATCCTATTTTTTTCTCCCATAAATGTAGGCTTTTAGGTTTTTATTTTCTTTTATGTTAGTTTATTGCACATCATTCTAAATTATTTGATATTTTCATTTCAAGTTATTTTTCTTCCTTGGTACAACAAATTAACATCAAAGAGAGGGTTAAATAGATTGATTGTTATAAAGATTGAGTAAAAAAACAAATTGATGAGTCAAATAATTTTGGCTTTTAGAGAATTAAGATGAGTAGTTACGTGCTTTGAAATTCACACGCTGCCTTTTGCGAAAGAGTTTTGCATGTTTTTACATCAAACTTTCAGAAGACAAAATAGTTTTTTGAATACCCAAATATTCTGGCCTTATTTTACAAGGACTTAATATCTGGTTCTAGGTTTCTTATAGGTGTATGCACTTATGGTTAATTGGCCCACCTAGTAATGAGAGAACTTTCGATTAAGGCTAGTCGTTTAGATGGTAATTACTTAGGATATAGTTGCAAATGCTTAGATGTTGAAATCACGAAATTCACCACACAAGTGTGAGGAATGTTGAGAAACCCAATCAAGATCTAATGATTTTATTATTCTAGATTGTTATAACCCTTAGTCTACTTTGAGGAGGTGGTTGACCTAACCTAACAAAATGATCCTTATCAATAGCCATCATTTATGTCATCTCAAATTTATAGATTTGGACGGATGTTTTTTTAAAGAGATAATTTTAAATTGATCTTAACTAACAGAAGATTTTGTACCCTACTAAATATACTCTATAATTCATGACTTATGGTTCAAAGCTATTTGGGAACTTGAAGCTACATCTATGATTGTAATTTAATGATGTTATTTTTAGCAAACCACTTGAACAAAAAGCTCTAGCTGTAATCACTACATTTTATGATGTCATTTTATCATAAAATCACATGGATAGAGAACATGAGCTACATCCTTATTACCATAAGATAATTTGAGTGTTATCATAAATATATATTTAACATCACATTAGCTTTTTGTGAGCTTAAATTAATACTAAATTTATCACCTTTGGAAATTATTGTAGAGGTGAATAAATTATTGGTCTAAACTTTAGATGGTATATCTCTTTTAAGTATATTAAATTTTACAATTTCTCATAATATTTTTATTATTATTTAATTCTAAGGCATTTTGTTTAAAGATTTAAGAGGATTTTTTGTAATAAAGTCTCCCTTATTTGAGTTTTGCTTTTAACATGGTCATCATCGAGGTAGTCATATCCTTTCATTTTGATGGCTTAGACCTTATCAACTTTGCATGCATATTTGTAAAAGATTGGGTCTGTAGTTTTCAAATGAACTAAAGTTATTTAAAAATTTATTGTGTTGTAGACCTTATCAACTCTATTTCAAGCATAAAGGATTAGATCTATGAAGTATATATAAATTGAATTTTATCTTAAAAATTTATTATGTTATAAACTTTGTTAATTCTAATAAAATATAGAGGATCAAGTCTATCAATTCAAGCTTGTGAATATGTCTCATAAGTATGGAATTAGAAGTTTGCATTTTAGAGTAAATCTTTTTGTTAAGGTCATTGAAGACATAGGCAAATACAACAACAACAAGCCTTTATCCCACTAAGTGGGGTCGGCTACATGAATCCTTCATCTCCATTGTATCCTATTATGTGTCAAATTCTCATTTAATTCAAGTATACTAAGGTCCTTTTTTTATACATCTTAACCAAGTTTCTACCTCTACCTTTCTTAACAAAATAATGCATCTACTCTCTAACCAGTCATCTGGACGGTGACTTTATGTGGCCAAACCATCTAAGGAGACTCTCTCTAATCTTATATGTCAGTGGAGCTACTCCAACTTTTTCCCAAACATACTCATTTTTACAAACTTGAATTTATGACCAATAATTATAATAATAATAATAATAATAATAATTTTTAGAAAATAAATGCTTAATTATCAACCAGTCTTATTAGCTCTTTTTTTTATGAGAAGAATCAGATTGACCAAGTGAGATTTATGACCTTGTCCTATAGGCTAAAGAGTGTGCTTAACTTGAATTTAAATTTAATCTTGACAAAGAGAATTTATAATTTTAAAACTGCTACAAATCTTTCACAATTTTTACAAACTTTTTAGAGAAGCTTACATAACTTTTAAGTTGATTTTAATTTTAACTCATACAATATTCTCGGATGAGTGCAAGTAGCATGTTCATCGGAGCACTTACAAGCTATATTTATTTTAAAATGATATTAGATTTTAAAGATTTAGGTTTCGATGTATTTGAATGCTTGTTAAGGGGAGTTAAAATTTAAATCTACTTTATTTTAACAATATTCTAAGATCACATAATTAAGCATTTTTTATCACATGGTGCTTTTAACTTTAATGATTTGTGTGATTTAAGAGATTTGTATGTTTTTAGAGGTGCGTTATATAATTTTAAATTCATCTAAAATTTTAACTAGCATAGGTATCTCATGCCATGTGTTCGAACATTTTGATATATTTGTCGAAGCATATAAGAGCATTAAATTCTAATGATCCAACCTACGCAACATTAACAAATACTATGTTTAAATATTTAGCTTATATGTTAGGGCACATGTGAATATTCATTTTTAATGATGTATGTAGATCTTGATGCACTCCCATGATACATTTGTAACATTACCATTGCATAATATTGAATGCATTTGTATGATATAGTTTTATGCTTTTCAATGCACTTGTGTTATGCATTTACTCACTTTTCAAAATATTTGATTAAGCTTACCATTATCTCATAATTTGAAAGCATTATGTGTAAGTGGCCAAATTTATAGTTCATAAGAGTATATTGCTATTTAGGACATATGCAAACATTGCATTTTGAAATTATTAAAATTCATTTTGTTCTTTGCATGTGCTTGCATGCTGTAGATAACATAAATTACTATCTTTTAGGCAATTTATGAGATCTTTTTTTTTACACTTATATTTTAGTATGGTGGGCCTCATAAATAATTTACTTTTCCCTTCTATAAATAAGTGTGTTTGGTTCAATTTCACCATTCCAATCTTCTAAGCTCATTATGCTTGTTCAAGTGTGTTTAAAGTATACAAAAGGAAGTTCTACTCATGTTCTTAAGGAGTATTTAAGTCATTTATAAGTTTAATAAATTCAATAGTATTTTGACAACCTCTAGGCATTTTTCTTATATAGGAGGCTACTTTTGGGAGTGTTAGGTCTGTCTCAAGCTCTTTTTAGGTATAATGTTTTGTATCGATATCTTCAAATTTGCCATACCCTTTTGAGCATGGTACGATCTTGAAGTATCCGTATAAGAGAAAACACAAATGTCCCTGTTGCATCAAGAGAGATTCACAAAATACTTATTTTATATTTATATTGTTCCTTCTTATCATTTAATTTTTTTCCCTCATATTTAAATTGATTAATCTATCTAGATCTCGTTAATTTGAAATTTGGCAGTCTCAAAACATTTTCTCTATAAAAGGTTGCTTTGAGAGTGTTGTGAAATTACCAGCTCCACTCTCTAAGCGTAGCAGTTGGTATTTTTCGATATAGTGATCGAGTCTTTAACTTGCTATGCTCTTTTGAGTGTGACAGGATTTTTAAATCTATCATTGTTCCTATGAGTGTGGCACGATATTGGAGTACATGTACAAGCCAAAATATAAAATTTTTCGCATGTATATGTGCAAGTACTTAACCTTAAGGACTTCATATTATGTTTTCACATGAGGACACCAATGATAATATGACGACAAGACAACAATTTTGCAAGGAGAAAATCACTTTTTTTGTTTCTTTCTAGATTGAGAAAGATAGGCGAGTAGTAGGATTTTTTTGCTAATAGGGAGAGAGAGTAGGTAGAGAAATAGATTTTTTTTGTCGTTCTTGTTTTTGGAGAGAGTGATCGAGAGGGGAAAGTGTAGAAAGGAAGGTGGAGGGTTACAGAGAGGAAACTCTCTAATTTGGAGAGAGAGAGAGAGAGAGAGAGAGAGAGAGAGAGAGAGAGAGAGAGAGAGAGAGAGATCCGGACCAGTTCGAATCCTCCTGAATCCCCGGACCAGTTCAATCCTCCGCGATGCAATAAAGTGGGAAATCACCACACGCCAAGGTGAATGTGACTAGCCCGTGATTAGTCAAGAATGACAACCCCACTCACAAGATGGGAGTGGACCCATTCCCAAAAAAAAAAAAAGAGAGTGGAGGGAGAGAGAGAGTGAAGGTGAAAAGTGTTTAGAGACAATGGGAGAGTAGGGAACAGATGCCCGGAGTTGTTTGGATTAGCTGCTGTAAGAGGAGAAGGTGAGGTGGGGTGGTGAGTTTGAGAGGGATATTCGGTACTCTGCAGGATTTCTGTCGACGCTGGGAGAGAAGCGGAGTTACGTGCGCTCTAGGAGAGGGACGGTCGTGTGCTGGCTTGTGCAAGAAGTTTGAAGAGGGACAGGGGGATATCATGTAGAGGGAGGTGGAGACGTGTGGGTTGGGCTGTCGATTAGGGGTGCATTGCGGGAGATGCACCCATGCACAAGGGGTGGAGTGGAAACGGGAGCTGGGATTCTGCGTGCAACAGAGTGCGGAAGAGGGGTGTGGTTTAAAGGAAATGAGATTAAAGACCGGCAGTGTGCAGCCCTAGGCTGAGACCGAGGAGGAGCGAGGGGTGTTGCATCGCATGGGAGGGGAGTGCGGCTTGGCGTGGGAAAGAGGGGAAGACGGACAGAGGAGTGAGGCTAGGTTTTGCACGAGAGTGGAGACAGGGAGCGGGATGAGGTTTCGGTTTGAGGGAAATCGAGAGGGAGAGGGGTCCTCACGTGCAGTTTGTGCGAAATGGGAGAATTGGACAGGGATTTGATGGAATGGGCCGTACAAGGTAGATTTTGGCAGTGTTAACCGAGGAGATCTAAGGGGATATTAGAAAAAAATTTAGATTAATTATATGTTATTTAGGAACTTCAAAAATTTTTCTTTTAAATATTCTAAAAACATTAATACTACTGAAATATGATTTATCTCCTTCTGACATATTCTACTATATGCTTGCTTCAAAATGCGTATCGTCATCCTGAGTTGCATGTGAATTTTTATGAATTTTCTCGTGTGGCAATTCTGAGCAATATGGGTGCCCTTTTTAATAATTTGTTTGATGCATCAATATAGATTGTTTCATCGTCAGACAACACTTGAGTGATTGCAATAGTAGTTAAAGTAATTTCAGCTTGATTCATACAATGTTTCATATATAGTCTATTGTGATAATTATATCTAATAAAATTTATTGTGAGGGGTCCTATTTGGTAAATTTCAATGGTTTGAATGCCTTCACACAATCTGTTTGGTGAATGGATTATTTTTGGGTGATTTTGATTGCAGTCGGGGTGTTTCAATCCAAATTCATATACTGTCATGTCCGTAATCTGTCGGTTTCACCATGTTCGATTGAAAAGCTTGTGGAAGGATTTTTTTCTTTCATATTTTGGCATTCTGGACACAGGTGTACTCTGTTGTTGAATAGACAATGTCTAGGTTATTTTGACAATGGTTGAGACAATTTGGATTAGATACAGGCGATGTCGCATCTATCTACCATTGTCTTTCATCGAAATAATCATGGTGATCCTCCGTAGATAGTTTTAACATTCAGTATACATCAACAGAGTCAGTTTTGCGACCAAGCAACATTTCAAACAATTTTGATTAAAACTGAAGTATTTTTAACATGATTTGCATGATATTACATTAATTGTTCATTGGTTTTGTCATAATTACTTCATAATTGCTTAATTTAACTTATGAAACTAATATGGTGATCAACAGTAGCATCCTTGTCTATGAAGAACGTTTAAAGACCCTCACAAAATATTTGAAGATGCTAATGATTGATGAGTGAAGATAAAAAGATGAAGTGGTTGAAAAAGAAATTATTATTGTGATCTTGTTTGGTCGATGATGTTGTGATGGGGGACTTAAAGAAATTCATCATAAAAAGATTTGTAGCTCAAGTTGGAATCATTATCCATGACTAAGTTTTTTCAGCAAACGTTGTCAGACTGTATTTACTTTGCATATCGGAATGTGCACAAGTTTTAAATCAGGCTATATCTAAATTTTTTTTGTTTAATTACTCATAATTTGATAGACATTAATGTGATTGTGGATGATGAGGACAAAGCTTCATTATTGTTGTACTTTTTATCCCATCTTAGAAGTACTTTTGTGAATAATAGGCAGATGATAGTCATTAACAAGATAAAATATCAATTGAAAACACAATTGATATAAATTTCAGTGATGCTCTTTCTATAATTGCAGATTTTAGGAGCAATGATTGATTAGTATTTGACCTACTATGTTAGTTGCATGTGTGTCATGATAAGTTATTATTATTTTAGTTATAATGTGAAGCACCAAAATCAAGCACACAATATGGAATTGCACAATGTGAAGCCCTTTTTGCTTGAGAGCTTAGAGTGGTGCTTGAAGAGGAAGAGACATAAAGGGGATTAAATGTGGCATTATTAGTTTCATAATTATAGTTCAAATTTTGAAACAAAAGGCCACAATTTATGGAGAAACCCATACCCATTTGAAATAATCAAGTGGATTGATTTGATGTTAAATACTTTGTCCAATGATGTCAAACTATTTTAATATTGAGCACAAGTAAACAATCATTTTAAGGAGATGAAGATTCTAAGATGAATGCAATTTTTTTATTAGCATACGTACTTTGTTTTGTACATGTGTTTCGGTGGCTTCTCACATATGCCATGCTCAAGCATTATCTTGGCTTTGTATGACAACATGATGCTCAACCCTTTATTGTTATGAAAGCTTAAAGAACTTAGTTTGGAGAGAGCTTAAATGGGAGAGCCAAAATATATTGCCATAACTATGAGTCATATGGGAAATTTGTTAAGATCGCCACGAATTTGTTAATGTAGACCACTAAATTGATTTAGTGGAAAGCATTATATGAGATGTATTGTTATTTTTAAAATAAGCACAAAATTCAGAACATATAGCTTTAACATTAAATACAAATTTATCTAAATTATTTACTTAAGTTAGACAAGAGAGTTCAAAATTTTATTGCATATTTTGTTTTTATAATTTAGTTCTAAATCAAAAATTGAACTAGTTTCTTATTTAAATTTTCACCTCATTACTTTCTTCTAAATACATGAAAAAAATAAGTTAGGATGTGCTCAAGATTTTTAACAAACTGTGGACAAGAATTAGAAAAATAAAGGGTGAGAGGAAGAGAGAGAAGAGTCTTCTTCTAAGAACATCTGAAAGGAGCTATTCTCATATGATTTAGTTCTCTCTATTTTCGCATGACTATCTTATTTTCATAAGATATTAAGACATTTTCTTATTCATTTGACTTTAGAGATTTAGTGAAACCTTTTCTAGTATGATATTGTGTGATTTTTGGCAAATTACACTTTCTTTTGCTATATTTGTATCTGCACATGTAAGGCTTCTTGATATTGGATCAGTTCTTCAAACCTTGTGAAAGTAGGTGATTATGTTTCCAAACCATATAAATCTTTGTATCTTCTACTAGTTTTGATCCATTTATTAATATTTTTATTTTCCTACTAGGCACTTTTGCATAAAAGAATAGATTTTTCCTTACCATGACGGTGGAATAGAAGGACACAAATTAAGTCTAATGCATTAGTAGATGGACTTCCATCAACCTAAAACTTAAGCTAATGAGTAAGAGCCCCTATTAGCATATTGACTTTAACTCTTATTTTTATTTTTGATGTGGTATTATTTTCCAGTCTAATATCGATCTCAGAAAAATTTCAGTTACATGAGTTCACTAAACAATTGGATTATGTTTTAATACCGCCAACTACAATAAATTAAGATCTCTTTGAATCATATGAAATAAGTGTAAGAGTCACTTGCTCTTGAACTTGGTTAACCTTGGTTGAAGCAAACATGACATATGGGAGCCTTGATCTTATATGAATCAATTTTTCCTGGGTAAACTATCGACTCTCATACCACTTGTTAGTAGTTTGGAATACTGGGGTTCAAATTTAAACACAATATATTTGTAGATGGACTCCCATCATTCCTAAAGCTTAAGCTAATGCTAAATGCTACTAATAGTATATTAGCTACAAAAGTATACTTTTTTATTTTTGATGTGAGTCTATCCCTGGATCACAGCATCTAGTGCATCATAAAGCTATCTTTATTATTTTCTCATTAAACTGTTTATTGAGAAATATTAGTGAAATATTAGCCTTTTTATGAGGCTACTTGAACTGCTCAAGCAGGCAAAAAAACCGTCAATCTCCTCCATGAACAATGATTATATATATTGTTGCTGCAGTTTTTGTTTTCACTTGATTTATGAGCTTCAATTTGGCGTACTATAAACATTTCTGATTGTAATAAATTGATTTTCTACGTCTGAGTAACATTCATTTTCTTGATATCATCAGTTCAACTTACTCCACAATTTATTTTTCTTTTATTCACCTGCAATTACTTGGTAAGCAGCCTTTAATTTAATTTCCTGATTTTAAGTTTTGATCGATGTAAGTTCCTTTGGCTGGAAATGTTAACATCATGAGAGTATATCAAATTCTGACATAAGCAAACTAAAGTAATTTATATCAACTTCTTACATATGCAACCCTAAAGTTAAAATAAATCTTCCTTATTTTGTAAATCAGATCATGGAACAATGTGTGGAAAGACTTGATGTGGCTCTGTTTAACGCTCTTTTACGTGAATCAGATGATGAAACTGCAACTAATCCTGTGGCTGATCCCATTATCAATCATAAGGTTCTCCCTATTCCACCTGGAAAGTCAAGCTTTGGTGCTGGCGTTCAACTGAAAAATGCTGTGAGTCAAGTAATTTCACCGAAATAGCTGGAATGAAATGTACCGTACTTAAAACAAAACTATGTTGGAAAGTTATATTTCTGATTAGCATGAAAATTAATGGATGTGATGTTTTAGAGTACCTGATCGAGTTTCTTCCCCTTTTTCTTCTCTATACCTCTTGGTCCTAGATTGGTAACTGGTCTCGATCTTTAACTGACCTATTTGGCGTGGACGTGGATGATTCCATTCTAGACAAGAATAATGAGAAATTTAATGTCAGAGCATCTCTCAAACCATTCCATCTCCTCAATGCCCTTAGTAATCTTTTTATGCTTCCAAAGAACATACTTTTACATGAAAAAGTCAGGAAAGAGGTTTGCCTCTATATCATCCCTTTCTTTTTGACCGAACTCATTTCCCTATCAATGCTGATTCGGTTCATCTCAGGGTAATATTTGACATTTATATGTTTTTCTTGTTTAATTCTTAAAGGTGTGCCCAACATTCAGTTCATCAGTGATCAGAAGAATTCTTAGCAGCTTCTTTCCCGATGAGTTTTGTCCAGACCAGGTTCCTGCATCAGTGTTTGAAGCATTGGATTCTGAGGTTTGGTTTTCTTCTTCTACCTTTTTTAATAAATTGTGAAATCAGATCATTGTTCATTATCTAGCAATGTATTCCAGTTGTTGCTTCAGCTTGTCGAGAACTTTTGAAGTTAAGATTGCTTGGTACACATTATGGACCATACCTTTTTTGTCGAAATTTGATAAGCTTGTTATAATCTTGTGGGCTCTGAAAATTCACGTCCAACCTCTCCATGAATAGAGTTTGATTAATGTCGGACAAATTTTTAGAAGTCAGATGAAACAATAGATAAGAAACTACCCAGAGATGTCTCCCTCGTTTTGTGAGAACTTTAGATTTGGTTCTAGGTTTCCTATAGGCGCAAGCACATATAGTTAATTACCATCACAATACTGAGAGAGAACTTTTGATTATGGCTAATCGATAAGTTGCTAAATTCTTAGTATATAGTAGCAGTGAATGGAGTTTAAATTTATGTAATTTATCATTTAACTTAAATCATATGTTTGGGGGAATGGTGATGCGCTCGATCAAGATCACATGGTTCTATCATCCCAAGCTATCGTGGTCCCTTATCTGTTTAGCTAGAGGAGGTGGTTGACCTAACTAGGGATCCTCGCAACTAGGGGTTCATCCAAGGAGAACTTAGGTGATATTTGCTTAAAAAGACAAATTTTATTCAATCTTAGCTAATAAAGGATTTTTTGCCTAATCATATACAATATATAATTCACATCTCAAGAAATAAAGCTATTAAAGAGCATACAGACTATAGTTATGACCGCAATATAATAGTATTATTTGGTGAAAAATCGCTCAATCAAAGGGATCTAGTTGTAATCGCAATTTATGTGGTTTCATTTGACGCCAAAATCACGTGGACAGGATTCAAACCACTCTTTACTGGCATGAGATTAATTGAATGTGAGCATAGCAATATATTTGATTTGACATTGACTCCTTTGTGAACAAATATTTTCTTAATTTATCATCATTGACAAGCAGTTATAGATGGGTGATAGATATTGTTTTAAATTTTAAATAATTAATTTAATTCAATTAACATTTTTTAATTTAAGCATATAATTGTTTCATGGTTAATTTAGATTTGAATATGAAATGATTTAACATTAAGGCTTTAAGAAATTTTGATTATAATAACTAATCAAACTGGAAAATCATCAAAGATCTTCAGACGTTAAATTTAAACTTTTAACATGTTTCGATGCCCATGTGGGTGATATATTGATTTTAAATAGTTGCTCTTATTTTATCATTCATTTCATAAAATATTTGCATATGCTTTGAAGCATTTGTAATTGAGTCTAAGAAATTCCTCAAAGCACTTGTGAACATCTCATTTTAACTTATTTGCATGAATACATTATTTCACTATCCAAATTGTTTACACTCATCCTAATATAATGTGGTTGAGCATAGAATCATCTCATAATGTGTGTAAATGTCTTACTTGTTCATTTGAAAGTTTACGTAAGTTTTTAAAGTATTTGAATTAGGCATAAGCTCACTTCAAGACACGTGCAAGCAATCATTTCTTATTCAAGCATTTGTATGAATTTCAAGGCATTTAAGTTGAGCGGATATTGCTTCAACATACATACGAATATTAGCCTCTTTAAAATAATGTGATTTCTAGAATATTTGAATTGAAGCAAGGATATTTATCTCGAAGTGCATGTCAAATTATGTTTAAGTCTTTTAATGCAAAAAGGTTGAATATGGATTTATCTCTGTTGACCTATAACTATGCGTCATTTAAACTTAAATAAATGACATAGAGTTTAACACCCCCCTAATCGCGATCGAGATCGATTAAATTCGATTCAATTTGAAAATTCGACTTCATAATGCGTCAAAAGCATCAAAATTAATTAAATAGAAAATATCGAATCAATTAATGATCGATCCAAAAATTAAAATTATTTTTTTAATGAAATTATGCGATATCAAAGTCGAGAAGCTCGATGATGTCTAAACGACTTCCGAAATTGATCGCATCGCCGCCAAACGGTGACCTATCAAACGACGCCTTCGCGATCGATTCGCAAAGTGTGCGCCAACATCTAATGAATGTGACGCCGCACAATTAGACTAACTTCACTCCGCCGCCGACTTTGCTCAAACGACTGACACGAAATTGATCACGCCGCTGCGTTTCGACAATCAAACACCTAAAATTGACACCCATATTGCAGGTTTATTATTAGATGATTCGTAAGATTTATGGATTAGGCTAATTACCTTAATTATTAAATTGGTTTGTAATTAGCCTAATCTCTTAATCCCTCTCAATCCCTTCCTAACCCCCGCCGCCTAATCAAGAGGGCTCCGCTTCTAGTAAACGAGGGTTATCCCTGGACTCTCATTGACCATTCACGCTTTCCTCTCTCTCTTGCTCGCTTTCTCGCTTCTCTCTCTCTCTCTCGAAGGAGCTCCTCTTGTCGCTCCCTGGACCGACCCACCCAGTAATGCTCCTTCTCCCTCTCGGTCAGAGCTCCCTGACAATCCTTGCTCTCCTCTCTCTCAAGACCAAACCCCAACAAGAGGACTCGATCCTTCCTAATTCCTCTTCCAACCAAATCCCTGTGTTATTTGCAATCTTAAGTTATATTTTGTTATGTGGGTTTCTCAAGGAAATGCGATTGCTTCCTCTTCCATTTGTGCTTTATGGTTGATTTGTTTTCGGGTTTGCAATAGCATGAAATTAAGGTGATTGGATTTATGCTACAAGCTTTCAGTTCTTGTTTTCTCCTTCTAAAGCTCGAGGAGTCATCCTCTTTGTTTGTGCCTCCTTTCCTCTCTCCATTCCGCCTTGTTACGCATCGAACCGAGGGATAAAGTGCATGCTTTTTGTTTTGCTATCCCTTCATTCCTTTTCCGCCCATATTCTATTTTTTGCTTTGGGCCGTGGTTGGTGAGCTCGATTGTCTGATTTTGGGATGATTGTGGTTCAACCATGAGGCTCTCTTTGTGGTTGGAGTGCTGTTGAAAAGATTTTAAGGGACTTCACTTGGTTCCTTGGAAGTATTATAGCAGATTTTTGTCTTAGTTGAATTTGATTCAATGTTAATTCTAGCTTGTTCTTTTCTTCCTCCTTAAATACCGCCACCCTCAATTTCTCGTTGCCCCATTCAAGGTTGCCTTTTGTTGGCTGGTTGGTTCTATTTGAGTTTTTTTGTTGGTTGGTTAACTGTCGCCTAATTGGCTATTTAGAGGTTTTGGTCAGCCAGCCTTGGCCTTTTGTTGTTATTAGTGAATGTTCATGGGGACAGTAGTATTTGCAAAACTATTTGTGCTTTGATTTGGTTATGATAATAGCAAAAGACTAGGTGTTTGGCTTTAAGGGGTATATTGGGTGTGTTACTGCAGACGGTGGAAGATAGGGTGGTAGAGGAGGAAACCTAAGATTTCAGCCTTTGGCATTAGTTGGAGTAGTGGGTTTGTGTGGCGTCAGCGGGGTTATGAAAAGGAGTTTTATTCAGTTGTTTACTCGCGTCATCGAGCACATCACGATCATGATACTAATTCAAATACTGAGCAAATGTTCGATACACATATTGCTTTCATAAATTTACTTTGGTTCCAATGAAACTCAAAATCGTCTTGTTTAAGTATATATGCAAACATGTTCATATGCAAATGCGCTTTAAATTTGTGATATAAGATCTACCATGTTCTCCAACGCGTGGTGAAATCTTATCTTATCAAAATTTCGTGGTGTCTCTACATACCATTTCTTCGTGGTGGGCAGCGTCTACCTCACCATGTAGAGAGAGGTGGAGGCTATTGTAAATTTTGATTATTACTCATAATATACATGCAGACTTCTTTTTTGTTTTATGCAAATGTAAGCTTTAAATTTGTGATATAAACCATGTTCTCCAACATGGTGAGGAAATGCTATCTTATCAAAATTTACTAGTGTCTCACCCACTATCATGCTTTCTTGTAGCCCATCATCAACTCCCACATGTGGGGAGAGCGAGGGCAGAATTTTGATTATTTTCTCTTAATTAAATACACGCTTGTTTATTATATAAATGCAAGTTTAAATTTATTACTATAAGTACTACGTGTTATCCAACATGGTAGGAAACTTGTTCATCTTTATCTTCCCACCCTTCTTGGCGTGGTAATAAATTTGGTCAGTCTCGACATCTACCATACACGCCTTTCTTGTGGTGGGAAGACTAGTCTCCCAAGTAACCCCTATCGGGGATGGACGGAGGTTCAAATTTTCAAAATAAAAGGAGGTGAAATATGTCATATATAAATGCTTATACTTTAATTTCATATACACGCGAATGCAAATTTATTCTCATCTATAGTATCCGTTCACTTGTTCCAATGCGGAAACTGATAAAACTGCTCATGTTCATATGGCGGAAAATCGTCATATAAGACTTTTCCGTTGTTCCATGTGCAAGGAAATCTTTGTGTTAACGCCATACACTTTCTTGGCGTGGTGCAATATAAATTTGGTCAGCGGTGTCTCACGACACACCATACACACCTTTCTGGTGGGAAGACCCAAGTCATGCGGTGATCGTGAGAATAGTATAAAAAAAAAAAAAAGATAGAAAGAAAAGGATGAAATGCTTAAGTTGTTATGTTGGCTTAAAATTTTCTTATGTGTTGAATTTCATATATATATTATTATTGACCATTTATATTGTATAATGCTCACCCAGGATTCTATTTAAACATGTTATGGAATACACATTGACATATCTTTCAAACATACCTCCCCTACTTTACTCTTTATTCATGATTTGCATGAGACATAGTGAAGACTTGAAACATATGGAATAAATTAAATCTATATATATGACATATATCGAAGATATCAAAAAATTGTTGAAGAAAAGAAACTCACAAGTATATGTGTACAACTTAACCCTCTTTCAAGATTGAAAGAACTTAAACTTGTGGTTTAAGGAAGAAAAGGAGAGTAGAAATGTAGTATTTTATGAAAGAAATCCCTCTTATTTATAGGTCTCCCAGCCTCTCCTCTTATCATCTCATTCTTATGGCGTCGACACGTGGTCATAGTCATAAATTGCAAGAATTATCTAATTTAATGCCATTTGTCATATCTCATGCACATGCATAAACATGTAACGCGTGTACATGTGTGGTCATTAAATCTGCAAAATTATCTAATTTAATGACATTTGTCATATCTCACGACGCATGAACATGTAAATGCTTCTTGTGCATCCTTATCACTTTCTTTGAAAAGAAAAATAAACTCTTTTGTGTCTTCTTAATAAATTTAATGAGATTTGTCCACTTGTCATGAGCTGCAGAAGGAGGTGGATTTAATTAACCCACTTGCTCTCTTAAATGACATGACATCTATCATATTTTTTGTATTCTTCTCCTCCCTTATCAAGAGAACATTATGGTATTTGATCATATGGCCTTCAAAATGATTATTTTAGCCCTTTATGTTTGTTGATTTGCCATAAAGAAAGGGTTTTCAAATCAAATGCTAAATTATTAGGCCATCACTTTATATTTGATCATGGACTTCAAAATGATTATTTCAACCCTTTATGTTTCTGATTTATAGAAAGGGTTTTAGCGCAAATCTAAATTCATTTATCACTTTATGATCATTAAGCTTTCAAAATGATTATTTTACATTTATGTTTCTTGATTCACATAAAGAAAGGGTTTTAGCAAATCAAATTCTTAAATTCATTCTAGGCATCACTTTATATTTGATCAAATAGCTTCCAAAATAATTTATTTCATATATCCGTTGATTTGTGACATAAAAGGGCTAAAAGTAATATCATATTATTTTCTAAAGAAACATCTTATATTTCCGGTTTGGTCTTGGTGAGTTAACAAAAGTCATAAACTTAAACTAATCTACATTTCAATTTACATTCAATGTTTTTAAAAAACATACTCAGATGTATGTTGAAGTGTTCAAACAATAGGGACACGTAAGTTAGGTATAAAACAAAAGAACAGTCTTCATCTTCCTTTTGGTCTTGGGCTAAAGTTAACAAAATCAATATTCGATATATAAACTCTACTTACATTCTAATGTCCATATAATTCCCAAAGAAACAGATATGTATGCATGTTGGAGTAAATACTAAGTCAAATACAAAAGAACAGATGCTACATCATCCCGGTTTGGTCTTCGGATCGAGTCCGGGTTAACAAAACCTAAAAATGTGATATTATAAGAATTTCAAAATACAAGATATGAATCAACTCACATAGCTTTTAAAATTCAAATCCTTAGGAAGAAAAGTCCCAAACCCGATCCTCTATGTTCAAACTAGAGTGGACAAGGTTTTTGAATTATACTTCTTGAGATAATGAATTTAGACTGATCCTCAGAAAACCGGACAGTAGGCCAGGTCATCAATTGATATTAACCCTGGATGGAAGGGTAATTATAACTAAAATTTCATGATAAATGATCATATATTCAAATAAAATCAATCATAAAATGATCAAAATTCAAAGAAAATACAAAATATAAATAAAACGAAATGAATTATTTAAATTAAAACTTAAAAAATAAAATAAATAAAATAAAATCAATCTATCCCTCCGCATTGTTTGTCTTGTGGCAAATTAAGAAAATTTTTTGCTCACAAAGAGCAATGTCAAATACATAACTACCTTCACACTCAAATATTCTAAAGTGGGGCGTGGCAGTCCTCTATCGCGTGGTTTTCTTGATATGGCAATTCTGAGCCTCGACCGGGTGGTTCAGCGATATGGCACTAAATTACACCCAGCTCAGTATGTTCTAACGCTCTTTGGTGAAATAGAATGTATTTGGTTGGGAAAAGCCCATGTTAGCTAAGGTTGACTTATATTTGTCCCCTTAAAACAAACTTGTACCTGATACCTTGACGACGTAACCATATTCGACAAGGATTCTTGGTCGGGTTGAATTACTACCTCCTCGACTTAGCGAATGATCACGACGGACAAACCATGGGATCTAGATCGGGCGTCATCGTTCCCACAAAAGTTTTAAGTTAAAATAATAAATTTCATAAGTTCTAAACTCCACTCTATTATATATATGTTCTTTAACGATTCATTATTTAATCGAAAGTGCTCTCTCTCGATTGGGAGGATAATTAACTATAGAGCTTGCTTTAGAAAACCCAAACCGGATATAAAGTTCTCACCAAACGAGAATGAAATCTCTGGGTAGTGTCTTATCTACTATTCATCTGCCTTCTGAAATTATCACCGACACTTAAACAACTCTTTCCTTTTTTCCGAAAGAGGTCGGTGGCGAATTTTCGGATCCCACAATCTCCTAATTTATGAAAGAACTTAGTTTGATTTAGATACGTGCATGAATTAATGAAACATTTGAATCAAATGAACATTGTCTCATGAAGCATGCATGAAGTTTATTTCATTTGAATATTTGTATGCACATTAGGGCACTTGGGTTGGATGAAGGATGCTTCTTTGTAATGTATGTAAAACTCATCCAAAATGTCCTCATTCTCATAACTCACCAATCAATGATTTTCTTCAATTTTATGGCTTATAATTAAATGAATCTCATTATTTTCATGTACCATATTTATCATCTCTTTTCTATCTTTCATTGCATGAAATTTAATTGAGTTGCTTCATAAGAATTAAAAATCAATTATCAATAGATGAGTGCTATCGCCATTCAAATTCATTTTCTCTTTCTCTGTGAATTGCCCCATGAGAGTTATTATGACCTTAAGGCATTCAAGAGGATTTTGTTTGCAATTCAAGCTTGATTTTGACTTTTCAATCCTTCCTTGTAAGCTCAATTGATTTTTATAGATTTAGTTTTAATTTCATTTTAAAATTTCACATCTTAATCTTTAATTTATAGTGATTCATTCATTGAAGCCTTTAATTTTCTTAGTCTAAAATCCAACAGCTTTCGAGCATCATCTCCACATAGAGGACTACTTCAAGAGTACAAGGTCTTTTCACCATACCAAGAAAGGCACGTATAGGCCTTTAATTGTACCTGTGTGAAAAGCAAATATATAATTTCCTTGCCGCATTAGAACAACGTGTGTGAGTACTTAATTTTCACAAGATTTCTCCGTCGTATTGGAACAATGCGTACAAGTGCTTCTTTTTGAAGCAAAATTTTCCATCATATTGAAATAATGTACATAGGTGCTTAAATAATTTTGATATTTCTTTGCAATTTATATTTATATATGACTTGAGGCGAAACAATCAAAACACAAGTCATCCCATCACACCAAGACTTTTATTATTATTTCATCCAAGATTTTCCTTTTGAATCTACCAAACAACCAACAATAACATAAATTTCCAACAAGTCTAAACTTCATTTTACTATTTTCACATTAAAATCAAAAAGAGAATTCTAAAGAAACTCAATTAAATACAAATGAAAAATAGAATCATTTTCTTTTTCTTCTACCTTAAATCCGGAAAATGGGATGGCATTTGATAGCAAGATATGGGTAGGTCTAGATTTTCCTACAGAACATTTATTCCTCCCATATTTTACCTTAGATCCTGGATTTGATGGAAAAAAAAAAAACAAGTGTTGGGCTAACCCAATTTAAACTCTTATATGGGCTTCTCCTTTATACTGCAAGCAAAAAGAGGAAAACGACTGGAATAGGAAGATGAGTCAGAGTAGGAGTTACAGGCATGAAGAAGGCTGGGTTGGGCTTGGGACTTGGGCTGCTGTGTGAATGGGAGACTGAGAAAGATGGGATGGAGATGCTCGTGGGATTACTGTGAGGGAGTGGACAGGGAAAACCTGAGAAAGATGCGAGGCTAGGATCGTGGGCTTGTGGGAGACATGGAAGAGCCGTGAATGAGGTGTGTGTGTGTGATGGACTGAAGATTGGGATGGAAATATGGAGAGCAAGACGAACAGGAGCTGGGAGGTTCGGTTGCTACTCGGGAACGAGAAAGTCGAACACAAAGAGAGGGAGTCGCAGGCCGTGTGAGGGAGTAGATGCCACTTGCAGGAGTCGGCGCTGTGAGAGACCAAGCAGGAGCGAAGCTTGGGGGAGTTTGGGATTCTTATCTGGATGATCTTGGTGGGCGCTAGGCAAGGTAATAAGTCGGCTGCTTTCATTCATTTGATCGGTTGTTTGGGTAGCAAACAATAGCCGGCTTTGAGAGGCTGCAACTATTGGCCAGTTGAGTGGCAGATTTGGTAGATGAAGAGAGTAAGATTGAATAAGATTTGAGCAGCTATTATTAGAATCAAAATTATAATTTTGAAATTTTCTCTTTTTCTTCCTGATGTTCAGAAAATAATAAATAAAGCTGAATCATATATTGACCCTCTCTCCCTATATGTGTCTCGAAATGTGTGACACTACATTAAAATACATTTAAATTTCAATGATTTTTCTCGTTCGACTAACCCAATTAATATGGATGACGATTTTAGGAAAATTCGATGTCCCGGACGCACAACGTTATCGGTTTTGCAAAAGGAGGTTGTTCGGATAACTTAACAACAATTGAAGTGAATTTAGGTTTAAATTGCAAGACATCATATCGATTTGCTCAACATTCGCACAAACTCAGCCAAATTGATTGCGGAAGGTATTGTTTGATAGATTTTAATGTTTCGGCAACATGGTGCAGTTAATTTTGTGAATAGAAGTCATGTGGATCGATATGCTTATAATCACATTTATAATTGATTTTTTTTCAATCTAGTGATTTTTAAACAACGCAATGAGATACATTTAATTAATTTTTGCATTCTTGACATATCGACAACTTAATTTTCAAATCAACGACATTTTGATAAAAATTGGGAGGTTTTCTCTTTAATTTGTGCAATGTCGTGATCGATAATTATAGGTTTCGGCATATATGCTCAATTTGGCTTATGAAACGCAAATATATGTCAACAATTCTGTTAACCTTTTATGTATTGTGTTTATTGGTTGTTATCTAGTTGTAGAGCAGCCGCTTATTCAGCCCGCAAAGCACATAGGATGAAATTTATTATGTTGTAGGCAAGGTTTAAATCTAAAATATTAACAACTTCCAAGAATTTTATCAACTACGCTAGTTGGTCCCACAGGTAGTAGAGCAAACAATGATTTTCATTTCCACCCATTTGTTTTATTACATAAAATGTTAGTGTTTGAGCTTTATCCCTACTCATTTTTCAAGGTCCCTGTACAATCTTTTTGGTGAGTGAAGTTAAGGTGGCTTCTTTACTGGGCAATTTTTTATATGATTATAAGGTATGCAACCCATCTACATTCTTTGTTAGGTGGTTGAACTTTTTCTATCCCATTCTCCTGTAGCAGAACTTTTCTTATTTTAGATTTAGTTAACTTTGCATATGTTTATAATTGCACTATCTTCGTGTCTTTAGGATAATGTCTTACAGAACTCTTGGCTTATTTTTTATTATTGGGATGTCTTAACATTATGCCAATTTTGTTTTTGATCATTCTTCATATACAATGATATGAAATCAGTGACACGAGAAGGAAACTATCTTTGAAAAAATTGTGTTAAGCAGAATGTAAAATCAAATCATTGATAATTTATTATGTGTCATGTATTTAAATTTGTGGAATAGAACATAAAAAATACAACAGATAATAACTGATTTTTGATATTGCAAAGATAGAAACTATTCAAACTAAAACTCCTTAAAGAACCACAATAGGAGATTGTGTCACACCCCAGATGACCCCCTACCTTTATCCTAGGGTCAATCAAGTAATATGAAGAATAGGATGACTTTTGAATGATTCTACCGGCGTTCCAATGTCTTCATGAGCGAAGCAAGTAAATTTGCATCTTATCAAATCATCACAAATATTTGCAATTCATATACTACTTAACTTAATTCATATCACAAAATGGGATATTACAGATTGAATGCACTGTTAGAAAGTAAGAAAATAAATGTGTCAGCAGAGCTCTGGTCCCATGCCTATGGTGCGTATTCAGGCTTTTAGGATAAGTGGTTCCAACATTTAAGCTCGATATGCATGTTTAAAAGAAAAAATGACTCGGAGCAATGCAATATCTTGAGAAAGAAAGAAAACGTATCTTTTTTAGGCCACATGTGGTTACTTGTGGACATAGTATATTTTTGAAAAGAATCATTTTATTTTCATTTTTTTATTGTGAGAAAATGAAATCATTATATTTAAGGAAATTCTGTGAGAATTTGTGAAGTTTAAAATCAATTTTGTATTTCTTCCAACTAAATGATTGTTGTAACAAAATTCATCCTTTTTTTAAAGGTATTTCCTAACTTAAATCTACTGAATGAGCCTTTATGAACAATACAATTCTACATATATATATATATATATATATATATAGAGAGAGAGAGAGAGCAGATGTATATATGAAGTTACATGAAGAGCAGGTTGATATGAGTCCATATCCCCAAATCAACAACAAAAACAAAAGGGATAGAAGAAGGCCAAGTTGGCTAAAAGACTTCACAAATATATCCAAAATATAACATCAACAGAGAGTAAGTTACGCCGAGAAAGTAAAGATCACAATTATACAAGACAAATATAACTTTTACAACAACAGAGCAAGAGATAAAAAACTTTACGAACAATAATATAATATCCAAAGAACGACTTTACTAAATACAAGATATATTAAAACAGTGAACCAAAGACCAATAGAAGCGCCAAGAGATCTTAAAATAAAACAACAAAAGCCTTATCCAGAGTCACTGAAAATAAAAGTCCATAATAAATAACTAATAACAAAAGAACAAAGAAGACTACACGCACACAAATCTCCGAAACGTAAGAAGAACTTTAACCGTCTCAGAATAAATTAGTTAAAAGTATAAGACAGAAGAAAAAAGACTATAAATAGAGATCAAAAAGCAAAAGAGGATAATAAGAAATCTTATCAAGAATCTCTCCTTCCTCTCCTTATCCTCCTTCCTCCAGTATTTCCACGGTATTCTCAAAATAGCCCTTAATTGTGGAAACGCCGCCATCTTCTCTCTGGATCCCCTCTTCTCCCAGAATCCCCTCAGGAGCTCCCGGTCGCTCGAATGGCCGACTGAATCGATTCTTTTCCTTTTTCCCTTTTCGAAAGAGAAACTTCCCCGAGACGCTTCATCAGACGGCTCGGCTCGAGACATCTGGATCCCACTGAATTCATCAGACGGCCCTCATCATTAAGACGGATCAATCCTAGCCATCTAAAACCAATCGATCATCTAAGAAGTTAAATCAAGAAAGCCTCAAAACACAAATCCAAGGCAAGAAGAAAGAATATCGGACTCAAATCAAAGCTCAGGAAGAACACGATTCGAGTGCTAGATCCAAATAAGGGTAAAAGTAAAGGCTGACAAAGCACGTAATTCCCCACTATAATTACTCACTCAGCCGGGTTCATCTCACTCAGAGTGAGTTAACTCACTGAGCTAGACTAAAGCCAGGAACCGGTCCCTAATTGGCACTGAACCAGACCCGCTTGTCCTTGATCAGACTCAATTACTGTAATAGACTCAATTCAAGAAATTTGGTTCATATCACAGGTCTAGGGATCTTTACTACTTAATTATACTAGAATAAAAAGAGACTAAAGGGTTTGAAACACTCTTTCCTTGAGGGGTTTTTTTAACCTTTTTTTTTTCATTCTATTTTGCCACTGTGGTTTTTCATATTGTCTCTGCAAGTAGTTTACATGAACTGCCCAACTGGATGACATTTCTAACCTGGAGCGGTCTTCTTTCCTTAGGATCAAATTGTGAACAATGAGGATGGTATGGTAAGAAATATCCCATGCAGTGCTTTCCCAATCAGTTATTCTCCACCTTCTGCTGCTTCAATTCAGAGTATCATTGGAGATGTTCAATGCTCGTCTCAGCTAAAACAAAGCGGATCATCTGTGTTACGAAAATGTCATGCAAGTGACGATGAGCTTGATGAACTCGATTCACCTCTTTCTGCAATCATCGTTGAAAATCTTTCTTCTCCATCTGTGAAGGCAAAGAAGAAATCAAGCATATATCCTATTAGGTACCAGCTTCTTCGTGATGTATGGAAGTTTGATGGTTAGTGTTTTTTTTTTTTTTCATTTTTATTATTCCTTCTTGGGTTGAGTTCTTTGATGTGTAAAGCTACTTTACATGCATAAGTTACTATGCATCTGTATATTTCTAATTTAATAAATGCAAGCAGAGATGGGATTTATATTACTACAGAAATGTAGATGTTGCTATTCTGATACTGCAATTTAGGGATATATCTGTTTTCGTTCTGCTTAATTCAGTGTAAAATGTTAAGCAGGATGGTTTTTGGAATGTGATAGCAACAACTTAATATATTCATGAAGATTAGAGGACCACATCAGTGATAGATTTCTGTTTTAGAATTTCTATCAGCATGATGAAAATTATATATGAACTAGTTATCCCTTTCTTCTAGTTCACATTTCAACACAGCTGTTAATCATAGCATGCCTTACACTTCAAAAGTTTATAACAATTTGCACTTAAACTTTAGGTGATCAGCATATTTCATGACAAAAAAGGAACTTTTGAGGATCATAAAAATCTTTATTCAATATGTGGGCTCCAAAAATTCATGCCCAACCTCTCAATGAAGAGAGTATAGATTATAGGTCAAATTTTTAGAACACAAATGAAATTGTAAATAAATATTGCCTAGAGATTTCACTTTTTTTTGTTTGAGGACTTTAGATCAGATTCCAAGTTTCTTATAGGCGTAAGCACCTATATTTAATTATCCCTCCTAATGGTGTGAGAGAACTTTCAATTAAGGCTAGTTGTTAGATTTCTAATTAGTGTACAATAGCAATATGTGGAGTTTAAAATTTATAAAATTCATCATTCTTGATTTAAAGCATATATTGGGGGAAATGGTGGTGAGCCTAATCAAGATCTTTGTTTTCATCACCTAAGCTATCATAGTCCCTAGTTTACTTAGTTAAAATGAGATAGCCTCAATCCAACCTAATCAAAGCATCTTTATCTGCATCCATGAATTGCTTTATTTAAAGGAACCTTGTAGGCCTAGGTTGCTGCTTGTCTAAGAAGACAAGTCTTGATATTGTTTAAGAAGACAACTTTAAGTTCACTTTAGCTAACAAAGAGTTTTTTGTCCTTTCAGTGTAATTCACAACTCAAGGGGCAAAATCATTAGGGAACATATAGAGTATAATCTTGATCATAATTTATTGAAGCCCTTAACGAGTCAAACCACCCAATCAAAGGGCACTAGCTGTAACCATTAATTTTGTGGTGATAGAGTATATGAGCCAAGTTCTAGCTTGAGATTTATTGAGAGTGGACATAAAGATACATTTAATTTGGCATTAATTTTTTTATGAGCTAGAGTTTCTTTAAATTATCACCCGTGTTAAACAATTATAGATAGATAGATTAGATGAATTTTATTTTAAATATTTAGATGATAAATTTTATTTGATTAATAGCTTTTGAATAAAATTTATGATCACTTCATGATTGATTATTATTTGAATTTCAAAATAACTTGATGCTAAAATTTTGGAGATTTTTAATAATTATAAATCTCTTAGATTGAAATCTCCAATCAACACAATCATTATTAACACACACACAATACACACACACACACACACATATATATATATATATATATATATATATATATATATATATATATATATATATATATATATATATATATATATATATATATATATATATTGTTAACTATGTTGCTAGCTAAAGTCAGGCCTAGCTAAAATATGTAATAGTATTTCATACTTAATGTTGAGATTTTATATTTTGAGTATAAAATTTCTTTACTAAAATCTTTAATGATCATATGCAAATGTAAAAAATAAAATTCTTTTTAATAAGTGTGCATAAATTTTAATTAGTAGAGCTACTTGCTCAAAAGTATGCATATACATCACCAGTCTTTAAAAATTAAATTTGTGATAAATGTGTATACTTTTGAAATAATTAGTAATTAGTAAATTATTTGCATGCCTTTCAAAGCAAAGACAATTTAAGTTGATTTTATGTTTTAACCGAGACACATGCAATTATATTTTCAACTTCATTGATTTTCTTACTGATTAGGAGATTTGCAAGCTCTTTGAGATAGTTAAGGCTAAACTTAAAAAATTTCTCGTGAGACATGCAAATCACTCAAGAGCATTTGCGCATCATTTAACATTAGATTTAAATTAATTCTACCTTGTGAGGCACACCTCATTTATTTTTTCATTTACACACATCTGAATGCAGTAGATTCACTTATAAGATTATCTTGTGATGCGTGTGCAAAATTCTTTGAAACTTTGAATCATTTGCAAACATTTTGATATAATGATATTGAATGCAAATACATCTTATGATGTATGTATTTTATTGATTTACATCTTATGATGTATGCATTTTATAAATCTTATACACCCATTGAAACAAGATGTGTGAATGATTCACCCTTTTAAGCTATTTGCACACACTTTGATGCAATGAACTTGGATACAAGGTTGCCTTGAGGTGCGTACAGGCCTAATCTTATATGCTACTTGCACGTACTTCAGTGTGTTGATTTTGAATGTAAATTTTTCCTCGAATTACATGAACATTTCGATATTTTCAAATTATTTACATGCATATTAATAGATCATATCTAAACATAGGATTTTCTTTATATGCATGTTAAATTTTATTTAACAACTTGTTTGTATATATTTTGATATAATGTATTTGAATTTGAATGTGACATCCTAAAATACGTGCATAATGATACATGGAATTTTAATTTTCATGCCAGTCACACATCTTTCAATACAAAATTTTGGAACAAAATATTTCCTTGGAATGTGTGAATGACATGATAATTCAACTTTTTTGTCTTTTTATATTTATCCTTTAGTTTGGTGAAGTCTCATGGAAGATTCTTTATTCCGTCTAGGGTGGGAGGGTCATTTCTCCCACTCCATTCATTCATTTGCATTGAGAGTTTAGTGTGAGCTTTAGAGATTTGGAAATGTTCGTTCAAGTATTTGTTAACAGGTGTGTTTCTAAATCATCTTTTTATATTCTTTTATAGTCTTTGTTTTGCATTTGTCTTAATATGTTGATTGTAGTGCTTAGCCCATGCTTAATAAATCTTTCATTTAATTTAGGTTAGTTTAGCTCCTTAAGAACGTTTCTTAATTTTATCCACTATGATCCTTTTTACTTCAAAATTTGATAGTATTTCGACAGCAACTTCCCTGGTTGGGAGATATTTAGCCAAAATTAAGTCTGCCCACTTATCTAAAATACATGCATGAGTGATATTTTGTAACACAGTGATTGTACAATCTTTTAACTTACCCGCCTAAATGGGGCACTGTTGACTATACATCTTGTGTATCTCACCATTTGATTTGATGATAACAAACCTTGTATAATAAGAATTAAAGTTCTCTTTGTATGATAAATTATTCACATTAATCATTATGAATGTCATTCTTAATTTAGATTTATATTGATGATAAATATATATATTTTTGATGCTAATCAAGTTAAAGGCAAGTGTGCAGAAATTTTTTTTGACTCTACTTTCTTTAGTCAATTTATGATGTTAAAGCTATTATACATAAACTGAGTGGAAATTTTTCTAGGATTAACTATATTAAGGCAAATGAAAAGCTCACTAAAATAAAATAAATCATTCATTTATTTCAAAATAATTTATTTAAGAATTATTCATAAATTCTACATTTCATATTTACAATTATTCCTCACATTATTCATTTTGGATAATATGAATTAAATGCATAAACTTTGTTGTATTTATTATGCTTCCATGCAACTTAAATTAAGTTCACATTTTATTAAAGTATTCTCATGCTTAAGCATGTTCATTATTCATTTACTCAATGCATGAATCTAAATTAACCAAATATTATTCAAGATATTATTTTTCTCTCTCCTATTATCCTAGTCTTCTCTCTCTTATCCTATCTCTCATCATAAATCTTATTGGCCGAATTTTTTTCATGATTATTTGCAAAATAAATTGTGTGAAAGTTATTCAAACTATTTTCATAATTATCCCAAATTTTTCTAAATTAAAAAATTCATTTATTTGAATCTTTAATTTGAATTATTTTTAAATTCAAATTGAATATTTTATTTGATTATATATGCACATTTGAACTATCCTCTTTATGAAATGGTATGTGGTTGATCATATGCTAATCTAGTTGATTTAATTTTGAATTTATTTGAGTTAATTCAAATTCAATCAAAATAAGTCGTAGTATCTTCTTTCCTTTTATATAAATTCTATTTTTAAAAACATTTTTTCCCAACTATATCTTTTATTCAAATTCAAATTAACCTCTTAATGAAAATTGATTAAGACTCTCCTAAGATCTTATCCATCATCATTTAATTCGAATTAAGTTTATTAAAATAAATCTAATATATTTTAGGAAAGTAGCATGGCCAAATTTTTGAATATTCTTTAGATTTTATTAAATAAAGTTTGTATGTTATCTCTTTCCTTCATTCATTCAATCAAGATGAATTGATTGGATATTTCATGATATTGCATTAAATACTAATTGAATCCCATCATAAAAACTTCCTTTTTGGCCAACCATATATCACGTTTAATTTAAATTAATCAAAATTTGAATTATTCTCTTTTTCACTTGGACAATTAATTATGCATGACTTGTTTGGTAATAATTCAAACTCTTCTCTCCTCTCTCTCTATTGGCCGACCCACATAAGCATTAACTTCTTAATTACATTAGAAATCAGGTCATATGATGAATTGATTCAATTTAAATCTCTTTCCAAATTAATTTTCCCTCTATATCCCTTATTTTTGTCAATTTTTTTCATCATGCTAAATTAATTTAATTTAATTGATTCAAATTGAATCAGTTACTAATTAAACCTTCCCTCTTCCTTGCCTTGGCCAAAATCCCTCTTATAAAAATTGAATTTCAAATTGATTTTTAATTAAACCAACCTTCCATATTAAATTCCATCCTATTTCTCTTTGGCTAATTTTTTTTATCTCATGTCATTTATTTTGATTTTGATTGATTTTTGTTTAAATTAATTCAAATTGAGTTTTCCTCCAATTTTTCCTTCTCTTGGCCGAACCTCATGGCGCCTTGTCTTATAAATAATATTCCTTAGACTTAACTTCTTTTGGAAAAATCTCTCTTAAAAAAACTCTCTTTGCCAAATTTTTGCAAAACCTTTAAAAATCCCTTCTTGGTAAATCAAGTGCTAATTTCTTCATCATTTTTCCATCCTCCAACCTACAAGTGATTGGCTAGAGGATTGCACAAAAGAACTTTGGGGATTGGTGGATTTCCTTGTAGCAGAAAGCTTAACAAGATGCTTTCATTCTAGTTTGTGATTTTATATACTAAGTAACCTTGTTCTCCTTCTTGGCTTAAGTTTCTTATGCATTTGGACAATTTATTTTGTACTTAACTTATCTATTTCTATACCATCTCAAGTTGACCGAAAGCTTTGTGGTTGATGAATTAAAGTGTATTATTGCAAGTTATTTTCTCTTCATTATTCCTACTTATTCTAAAGAGAGATTATTGTCTTCGTGATTATTTCATATAAAATACTTGTGAGTAACAAGTTCTATTACTTCTAAATCATCTCATTTTTTGCATAAATAATAATTTCTTTAAAAAGACATTTTATTTGAGTTTATGTGATTTAAGATTTCATTTTCATTTGATTTTTTTTGGAAAACCCTAAGTCTTTATCTAACAAATAGTTGATTCAAGTTTCAAATCATTATTGTGTTATATTTCAAATCATAAATTAAATCACATTGATTTCAAGTTATCATATTCACATCAAATATTTTAAAGATTCATTTACATAATATATATTTTTCAACTTTAATTATTGTTCAAATTTATATATCAATTAAAGTGAGCTATCTTTCATTCTTTGAATTCACTTACCTTAATATTATTGTTGTCGGGTTGTGAGAGAAAAATTATTTTTAAATTGAGAGTTAGATCCTGATTTCTCCTTTTTCTTATTTTATTGTTGGGTTGTACTTGCACGTTAAGGAAAATACATTGTTGGGTTGTGCTTGCCCGATAAGGAAAGTATGTTCTTGGGTTGTAATTACTTGTTAAGGAAAGTATGGTGTTGGGTTATACTTGCCTGTGAAGGAGAGTACAAGAGGTTTGTTGTAATATCAATTTTGATTTAGTGAATTCCTAATCTGAGTGGCTAGGCGTGGACATAGGTTAGTTTTAGGGTTTGACCAAACCACTTAAAAATCTCTATGTTATCTTTCTTTATTTTTCTGCACTTTACTCTTCTATACTATTGTTGATTGTTATTTTATTTCTCTAAAGTTTTATCATTAACTATTTAAGTTTTATACACAAGTTTAAAATTAAGTTTTCTGAAATTATTTTTTAAAAACAAATTCACCCCCCATCTTGAGTGTCATTGCCTCTTAACAGTTAGTATCAGAGCCTCGGTTCATTTAGTGGCTTAGCATCCCTGAGTTGATCACTATGGCACTTCAAATGATTCCTTGTTCTTTTGATGATAAAATTTATTATGGACCTATTTTTAATAAAACTAATTTTGATATATGGAAAGTTAGATTCTTATGGTTTTTACAAAGTATTGATTCTATAACGTGGTATATTTGTTTAAATGGTAGCTTATCTTCTATTTCTGAAAATGATTTGATTCTTTTAAATGAAAAGATAATTTCATATTTTGAAAAATATCTTTTCCTCATAAGCTTTCTTATTTATTATCTTTTAAATCGGGAAATATGTACTTGATGCTCTCATATAGTTGTAATTGTAAGACAGATGAGAAGAATTCTTTACAAAGAATATTCTTATTGAGAATTTCATAAAATTAAATTCAAAGCCCCAAGTGCATGCCTTTGGTTCTAAAAAGAGTAATGAGAGAAATAAGAAAAACAAAGGAAAGGAGTGCTTATAGAAAAAAAAAGAGGTTTTAATTACATCCCTCAAGTCAACCACCCAAAGTTTCAATTCTCAAACTAATAATGAGGATGACCCTGAGGTAAACAATTTATCTTATGAAGAGATATCTGATGTCTTTGATGAATTAGTGGTTGTTTATAATAAATTAAAAAAGAAATACATTTCCACTAAAAGAAAATCTATAAGTTTTAAAGTAAATCTTGACACTTTGATGAAAGAAAATGAGTCACTTTTAATAGATGCTCAAAAATCTCATGATATGATTTATTTTCTTGAAAATGAAGTATCATTATTAAGTACCAAAGTTAATGATTTACTAAGTGATTTATCTGGTACATTTACATCATGTTGTCATGATGAGCTTATTTCCAAAATAAAATTTTTATAGGATGAAAACAAAGTATTGCAAAAAGTGTTATTATCTAAAAATAAAGTTGAACATAATTTACATATTGAGATTCAAAATTTAGAAGTTGAGAATACTAATATTAGAAAAAAGTTAAATGACATCTTTATCTTCTACAAGTTCTAGTTGCTCCATCCATGTCTTGCAAGCAATATTCATGTTATTCACATGCTTTAAATAATTATACATCTCACAAGCATGCTAGTTCATTCACTAAAATTAAACCTAGAAGTTTTAATTCATTTATACATGCTTTGCCTAATGTTACTTGTATTTATTGTTTGTAGGCAAGGCCATGTTTCATATGTTTGTTCATTTAGGAGATCCATGCAATTAAATGCTTTATCTTCATACATTTGGATTTCTAAAGGAGCCAGTTTGCATTGCTCATCATCTACTTATGCAAGTATTTATAATACTACTAATGTTAAAGGATCCAAGCTTGCTTGAATACCAATATCTAGAAAATGATAGTATATTGTAGGTTTGTCTTCATGGATGATTAGTGAAGACAAGTCAGCAATTCAGGTATATAAAAGCAAAATTAAATTACAAAGGTATACAAGAAGAAATGGTATGAGATAAAACATTTTGTATTGTTCATTAATACCTTCCATACAAATATTTAAGGCATTAGATTAGTTATGTTTCATTCATGCTTAACTAATCTTTATAAGTTTCATGTTTTATTTTTTTTTTATGAATGAATACCTTCAAAACATAACTTGAAAATATTCTTATAAACTTTATAAATTTTACATATTATTTAGTTTATTGTGGCTTTAACATTTTCATAGATTTTATGAATTTTATAATGTTTTGCAAATGGATGTTTTTATTTATCATGATTTGTATTCATAATTTAAAATTTCTTAAAATTTATGATAAGTAAATTCAAAATACACCTTGTATACATTTTAACAATCATAAACTTGTTTAGTTATTTTTTAAATTCAGAGATCAATTAATTTATATAATTAGCACTGGAGTAATCTCATTTACCCCCTTTAATAATTTATGATTTTCTTAGTGTATTGATTATAATCATGTTTATTCAATATATGTTTTGTGATCCATAGCTTAATACGCTTAATTTGAAACTCATTATTTCTTCATATCGTTCATGACTATTAATTTGTCTTAGTTGCTATTATAAAAAAAAGGATATGATTAATAAATTAGCTTGTATGCATTAATTTAGAATAAATATCAAATTAGATTTACAATTATTTTGCATGATTAGAAATTCTCTTGTAATATCTATCTTTATTATTCATGTAAGTCTATAATTTTTAATGCTCCTATTAATATTTGATACAATTACATTTGATTTGATGATAAGATAATTTTGGTTGGTATCTTAAGTTATCATTTCTTTCAAAGTATTTTTCATTTTGAGTGAATAAATGTGAAATATCATATTGCTTCAAATATTGCTAAAGTTTTATTTTAGCAGCATGTTTGTATCATTGTATATTTTTATCACATATGATATTTATCTCAATCTACATATTTATTCAAGTCACTTTCATAAAAAATATTATATATTAGATTACATTAAATAAGGGGAGAATATTAAGCATGTTAATCTTTATTTTTTTTCATCACATGCTTAATTTACTTTTGTACTTAATTAAGAGGGAGAATTTTATTGATATAACCAACTTTTATTTTATTGTGAACCTTTTGATGATGTCAAAAGGGGGAGAAATATTGATGTTGGTGTATATCACAAGTGATGTTGGTTAGACTTTTAATTTCTCACATTAGCATTTAGTGAGGGGGAGAAATATCTTTTTTTTCATTATAATTATCCTTCACACCAACATTGGTTTATCATCATCAAATAGGGGGAGATTGTTGACTATACACCTTGTGTATCTCACCATTTTATTTGATGATAACAAACCTTGTGTAATAAGAACTAATTATCTCTTTGCATGATAAATTATTCACATTAATCATTATGAATATCATTCTTAATTTATATATATATATATATATATATATATATATATATATATATATATGATGCTAATCAAGTTAAATCCAAGTGTGGAAAAAATTATTTAAGTCCACGTTCTTCTGTCAATTCAAGATGCTAAAGTTATTAGATATAAACTGGGTGAAAATATTTCTAGGATTAACTATATTAAGGAAAATTAAAAATCACTAAAATAAAAGAAATCATTCATTAAGTTTAAAATAATTTATTTGAAAATTATTCATAAATTCTACATTTCATATTTACAATTATTCTTCAAATTATTCATTTTAGATAATGTGAACTAAATGCATAAACTTTATTAGATTTATTATGCTTCAATGCAACTTAAATTAAGTTCACATTTCATTAAATTATTCTCATGTTTAGGCATGTTCATTATCCATTTATTCAATGCATGAATCTAAATTAACTAAACATTATTCAAGGTATTATTTTTTTCTCTCATATTATCCAGTCTTCTCTCTCCTATCATATCTCTCATCCTAAACCTTTTTGGCCAAATTTTTTTATGATTATTTGCTAAATAAATTGTGTGAAAGTTATTCAAATTATTTCCATAATTATCCCATATTTTTATAAATTAAAAAATTCATTTATTTTAATCTTTAATTTGAATTATTTTTGAATTCAAATTGAATATTTATTTGATTATATATGCAAATTTGAACTCTCCTCTTTATGGAATGTTATGTGGCTGATCATATGCTAATCTAGTTGAATTAATTTGAATTAATTTGAATTTATTTGAATTAATTTGAATTTATTTAAGTTAATTAAAATTCAATCAAAAGAAGTCATGGAATAACCTTCTTTCCTTCTATATAAATTTTATTTTTGGAAACCTCATTTGGCCAACTATATCTTTTATTCAAATTCAAATTAATCTCTTAATGAAAATTGTTTTAAACTCTCCTAAGATTTGATCCATCATCATTTAAATCGAATTAAGTATATTAAAATAAATCTAATATATTTTAGGAAAGTAGTTTGGCCATTTTTTTTTAGTATTCCTTGGATTTTATTAAATAAAGCTTGCATGCTATCTATTTCCTTCATTCATTCAATCAAGATGAATTGACTGAATATTCCATGATATTACATTTAATACTAATTGAATCCTATCATGAAACTTCCTTTTTGGCCGACCATATATTATGCTTAATTTAAATTAATCAAAATTTGAATTATTTCCTTTTTCACTTGGACAATTAATTGTATCATGACTAATTTGATAACTCTTCTTTCTCTATTGACCGACCCACATAAGTACATTAAAAATCAGGTTATATGATGATTTGATTCAATTTAAATATTTTTCCAAATTAAATTTCCTTCCATATCCCCTGTTTTTGTCAATTTTCTTCATCTTGTTAAATTAATTTAATTTGATTGATTCAAATTGAATCACTTACTAATTAAACCTTCCCTCTTCCTTGCCTTGGCCGAAATCCCTCTTATTAAATTTGAATTTTAAATTGATTTTTAACTAAACCAACATTCCATATTAAATTCACTCATATTTCTCTTTGGCCAATTTTTTATATCATTTCATTTAATTTTATTTTGATTGGTTTATGTTTAAATTAATTCCAAATGAGTTTCCCTCAAATTTTTCCTTCTCTTGGCCGAACCTCATGACCCCTTGTCTTATAAATAATGTTCCTTAGATTATGTTAACTTCTCTTGGAAAAATATCTCTTAAAAAAACTCTCTTGGCCGAATTTTTGCAAAACATTTAGAGATCTCTTCTTTGTAAATCAAGTGCTAATTTCTTCATCCTTTTTTCATCCTCCAACCTACAAGTGATTGGCTAGATGATTGCACAAAAGAACTTGGAGGATTGGTGGATTTTCTTGTGGTCGAAAGCTTAGCAAGGTGCTTTCATTCTAGTTTGTGATTTTACATGCTAAGTGACCTTGTTCTCCTTCTTAGCTTGAGTTTCTTATGCATTTAGTAAATTTATTTTGTGCCTAACTTATCTATTTCTATACTTTCTCAAGTTGGCTGAAAGCTTCATGGTTGATGAATTAAAGTGTTTTATTGCAAGTTATTTTCTCTTCATTATTCCTACATGCTCTAAAGAGAGATTATTGTCTTTGTGATTATTTCATATAAAATACTTATGAGTAACAAGTTCTATTACTACTAAATCATCTCATTTTTTGCATACATAATAATTTCTTTAAAAAGAGATTTCATTTGTTATGTGATTTAAGATTTCATTTTCATTTGATCTTTTGGAAAACTCTAAGTCTCTTTCTAACAAGTGATTGATTCAAGTTTCAAATCATTATTGTGCTATATTTCAAATTGTAAATTAAATCACATTGATTTCAAGTTATCATATTCACATCAAATATTTTAAAGATTCATTTACATCATATATATAGTTGTAGTTGGGTTGTGAGAGCAAAATTATTTAAAATTGAGAGTTAGATCTTTCTTTCTCTTTTTCTTAATTTATTGTGGGTTGTACTTGCCTATTAAGTAAAGTAAGTTGTTGGGTTGTGCTTGCCTGTTAAGGAAAGTACGTTCTTGAATTGTACTTGCCCGTTAAGGAAAGTCTGGTGTTGAGTTTTACTTGCTTGTCAAGGAGAGCACAGGAGATTTGTTATAATCTCAATTTTGATTTAGTGAATTCCTAGCTTGGGTGGCTAGGCGTGGACATAGGCCGGTTTTGGGGTTTGGCCAAACCACGTAAAAATCTCTGTGTTCACTTTCTTTATTTTTCTACACTTTACTCTTCTATACTATTGTTGATTGTTGCGTTATTTCTCTTAAGCTTTATCATTAAATATTTAAGTTTTATACAAAAGTTTAAAATTAAGTTTTCTAAAATTATTTTTTAAAAACCAATTCACTCCCCCTCTTGGGTGCCATAGCCTCTTAACATGCACATAGGCCTTGAAATATCTGCATAAAACTAAATAATAGTTTTTCACACATTCACTTTTTTTTCATATTATACTTTTGAATGTTATGGGGCATACAAGATTTTGTTAATAATAGTTTTTTGTTCATTATTTTTTTAAGAGAGAGAGATTAATAAGGAAAGAGAGGGAGATAGAGTTAAAGAGAGAGGTGACGGGTAGGTGTGAAAGCCAAGGGGAGGTTATTGGTGGCTCAAGCTCATTGATGGCTAAGGCTGGTGGGGTTTGAGGTTAGGTGGAGGTTGGCCACATTGGTGGCTGAACGGGGTCACATGAGTTAATGTGAAAGAGGTGAGAGGCGTAGAGGATGTGATATAGCACATCAAGGGAGGAAAAACTTGTTACGATGTCTCAATCCAAAAGACAAAGCCTACGAATTTATGTTGTATTTTATATGTTGTGATATTTTATATTTATCCCATGTGTTGTGTTATGTGGTAAATGATGTATTTAGTCATATGTAAGTGTTGTATAAGAGTTGTGGTCAAAATCATAAGTATTTAAGTGTTAAAATATATCAGCATTCAAGCACTTATGTGTTGGTTTTCTAGTATTGTGGCACTATAGTCAATGCTTTTTATAATCATAATAATAATAATAATAATAACAACAACAACAACAACAACAACAACAACAACATCAATAATAATAATAATAATAATAATATTAAAACAAAATACCTAGGGCCTAGAGCCACAAGATAATGTGTTCCAATTTTATGTTAATTTTTTAGTAGATATCTTGAAGGGACACACCATTTGGAGTCTTGTAAGCTATTTAAACATTTATTCTAGCATAATGGACTTTTGGAATGTTTGTGTGAAAATTTTAGTGAAAATTTTTTGGTTGGAGTTGGTGGCTGGCCATCTATGGGATTGGGTGATCTCTTGTCACTATTCTACTTTGGTGAGTTGAGCATCTCGCATTCCTTCAACTTTGGTGACTTGAAGATCTAGAGCAATCTTTCTTCCTCCCTCCACTATCACTCACCATGACACAAGTTTGGTATCAGGACAAGGTTTGGATGTATGAAAAAAATGCTTGAAATTGTTCTATATTAAATGTAAGCAATGTTAGTTCTATATTTTAGATTTTATGTAATTTTCTTTATATATTTTAGTGATTTCACTTGGTAAATTCATACTAGACTCATGTGGTAGATAATTCTATGAGCATTTATTTTACTATCAATTAATTGTCTCTATTAAAAAAAAGCTTAGCCTTTCCTTACTTAAAACTTATCTATTAACCATGATACTTGAGTGAACACTTGAGTAAGAGAGAGTTCACAAAAACATAGCCAAACCTAGGATACAAACATTGCATAAAAATCAAATTCATTTCCTTAAAGACTTTGATATTGTTTCTTTTGCATGTTTACTTTATGTTTTATAGTATTCAAAAGTTACATTTTGTTTTTTGAAGGCTAAATTATTTTAAAATTTGTGCATCTCATTGTGCCAAAACTAGTTTATATAACACATTTAAATTTTTATTTGTAGCAATAATTGCATTTCCTTTGCTAAAATCATAACACTCAAGTCTATTAGCTTGGATCAATTAGAAGACTTGATTATGATGATAGATGAGATCATTATGCGAAGTAAGTAGAAATTCACTAGGGTAGAGGACCTTATTATGAACTTAGCTTGAGTACAAACTTGAGTGCTTAGATTCAAATTCGACTGACTATCACACGTTAGGATGATCCAAAACCTGCAGGAGAGAAAAATATTAAACTCCCTATCCTACTAGAAGGACAAACTTGAGGAACATCTAGAGATAAGACCATTTTAGGCTCCATGAAACCTTACATAAACTAATAAAATAAGTTAAGATAGAAGCCCTAACATATGATGATGTTCATGAACCTAATAAGTTTCTAGATTGACTTACTCAAATGAATGAGTTCTTTGATTAGTACCATATGGATGACTATTAGAGAACCACATTTATAAAAATAAAATTATTAGTCCATGCTAAAATTTACTGAAATAATAATTTGGCTAGAGAAAAAAGCTTTGGTAGAAATCTCATAACATGGTTAAAAATAAATGAGATCTTAAAAGTTAAATATTACTCCAAAAATCATGATAAGAAGCTCTATGTATAGTTAACTAGTATTATACAAGAAGACATGTAAATTGTAGAATATATGAATACATTTGAGGACTTAATAGCGAGGACATATTGCATTGATCATGAATGATAAATATCTAATAAGTTTGTATTAGTCTAAAAGGAGATATTAGGAATGAGATAGAGCTTCATAACCTCTAGACTTTAGAAGATGCCTTTCACTATGCTTTACTCCTAAAAACATAAGAAAGTTGCATCCACATCCAAAATATAAGTTCAAATGTCATCTAAGTATTCATCCATGTCTCAATCTCAAAAGTTTATTGAGAAATCTAACTCTTCTACTACTAAAAACCAATCCTATATGACCTCTAATAAAACTATTTCTAAGAAAATAAGAGAGATTATCTTATTCAAATGTCATAAAAAAGGTCATATTGATCCCTCAGGAAAAACACCTTTCAAATTTTTTGCCATCTTTACATGATATTTATGGAGTTTATCTTCATGAAGTAGATTTATTTATATTCAATTAGATTTATCTTAAGATTATGTTAGGGTTTATTTAGATCTGGATTCTACTTCCTATGAACCCAAGCATTCATAGTTAATTACTCCTCTTATCGCAATAGGTTAAGGTTGTAAATAAATGTTGGTCTCTGATATAAATTGGTGTCTAGTAGTGTGATATGGATAACTGTCTAAGGGAAAAATGAGAGTAATCCTGATTAGGATCCCATGGTTCTGTCGTCATGAGACTACCATTATTCTAGTCTACAAACATCAGAGGGTTATGAGTCGTAATGTTTAGGGAGTCTGATTAGCAACCATGGGTTGCCTCGTCACAGATATCCTGAGTAGACTAGAGTTTTAGTGTATGTGTTGTGATGCAAGTGTTTATTGAATTATTCAAGCTAAACTTAATTTATAAGTCTACCCAATAATTCTAGTTTATAAAGTCTGTATTGCATACGTATATAGGGCCTACATCCATAGGAATGCTAGAGTTTTAGGTTGGACTTGCATTGCAAGCACTTACATTAGTTAGAAAGATGTTAGATTGAACTTACTCCCCTTTAGAATGCAAGTATGGATTTAGATGTTCACATAACGAACAAATAGATTAGACTTGCATCTCTTTGGAATGCTAGTATAGATTTAGATGTTCACATAGTTAACAAAAAGATTGAACTTGCATCCCTTTGAAATGCCAGTATGGATTTAGATGTTCACATAGTGAATGAATAGATTAGGCTTACATCCTTTTGGAATGACAGTATATTTAGATATTCGCATTGTGAATGAAAAGTTCGGACTTACCCTTCGAAATTCCAGCATAGGTTTAGATGTTCGCATAACGAATGAATAGATTGAACATACATCCCTTTAGAATGCTTGTAGATTTAGATGTTAGCACAACGAATGAATGGATTAGACTTACATCCCTTTGGAATGCCAGTAGATTTAAACATTCGCATAGTAAATGAAAAGATTGGACTTACATCCCTTTGGAATGTTAGTATGGATTTAGATGTTCGCATAGCGAATGAATATATTAGACTTACATCCCTTTGGAATGCTAGTAGATTTAGATGTTCACACAACAAATAAAAAGATTGGACTTACATCCCTTTGGAATGCCAAAATAGATTTAGATGTTCGCATAGAGAATGAATAGATTGAACTTACATCCTTTGGAATGCCAGTAGATTTGGATGTTCTCATAGCAAACGAATGGATTAGACTTACATCCCTTTGGAATGCCATTTATAGGAGTTCGCATGGAGAACATATAGATTGGATGTTTGTATTTGCAAACTTAGACTTTTTATAAGAGAATATTGTAAAGCTATTTGTGAAATTTGATGAGTTTTTGGTTTATGTTTTGGTAATCCACCACTTTTAAGATAATTAATGAATGGCTATCACCAATCATCTTCTTTAATTATTGTCAAAATCTCTTGATTTTTTGTAGCTTTAAAAGCTTGAAAAAAGGGTTGGTTCCAATGCTAGCCTACTTTGGATTGTTATTATAGTTAGCTCTCCTTGAGGGTCTATCATTTCTTTAGCTAATTTAGCTAAGATGTTGGCCTTGCCATTTTTCTAACATGACACCCTTGCAATTATTACTTTAGGGATTTGTTACAGGAGCTCTAAAACATGCTTGTGATAAAGCAGCAATTCAAGCTTATTTTTCTTGAAAGTCCCTATTATTTGTCAAATTATAAGTTAGAATCTCCATAAACATGAAGTTTTCTAATTTTCATATTAATTGCTAGCTCTAATCTCATAATTAATTCTTCATATTCAGCCTCATTATTGGTTCGAGATTCAGTCAGGCTATATGAATATCAAGTATACCACTTTACAGTGTAACAAATATTAAACTAATTCCAACTTGTATCACAAGTAATCATAGTGGTTTAGTTGACTTTATTGATGAAGCTTCATCGAAGAAAAGCTCTCATTCTAACAATTGTTGAGCTTCTGTCACTTTGAAGTTTTACTCGTCATGCAATTTATCATTTAATGTAGAATACGCTAGAAAAGAATGAGCGGATAGAAAGTTAGCTATAGTTTTCCCTTTTATCACCTTTTGTGGGACATATGTAATGTCAAATTTGAGTAATAATACTGCCTATTTAGCTAAGCAATCTGTTAGGGTAGACCTAGTCATTAAGAATTTGAGAGGATTGACTTTGGATATCGAAGTTATCTTATATGATAATATGTAGTGACAATATTTTTGAGTAGCAAATATCAATGCTAAACATTACGTCTCAATAGGAGAGTATATTACTTTAGCTCCTATTAAACATCGACTTATATAGTAGAGGATATTTTCCTTCTCTTATTCATTTTTTTGAGCTAATAAAGTTCCAAAAGATTCTTCTAGCGTTGTTGTATATAATATCAACAGTTTTCTCATTATTGGTAAAATTGGAGGATGCAATAAATGTTATTTTATGCTATTGCACTTCTTGATAAGCATCATCCTATATAAAAAGTGCAATCTTTTTTCAATAATCAGGCAAAATATTGACATCTCCCCAAGAGATTAAAAATGAATCTCTTAATATAAGCTAACTTGCCTTGTAGTAATGTAGTTGTGGCAAGATCTGAAGTGATGACATCTCTATTATTGCTTTGATTTTAGAGGGATCAATTTTAGTTCCTCTATGATGTAGAATAAAGCCTAGAAATATTCCAAAAGTTACACCAAAAACATATTTTAAATGATTTATCTTTAAGTTGAAACTTCAAATTCTATCGAATAAAACACTTAAAATAATTTATGTACTCATCTAGGGATTTATGTTTTACAACAAAAACATCAACGTAGTATTCGTCATACTTATATATCAAATCATCAAATATACAGATCATTACTCTTTGGTATGTAGCACCAGAAATTTTCAAATAAAATAGTATCACTTTGTAGTAATAAATACCAATCGGTGTATGAAAGGAAGTATGTTTCTTGTCTTTCGGAGCCATCTTAAATTAATTGTTACTCAATGAACCTTCCATAAAAGAGAATATATCATAATTTGATGAATTGTCTACCATAAGTTCTACATTGAGTAATAAAAGGTCGTCTTTTGGATATGCTTTGTTTAAATCTTGAAAGTCAATGCTGACACGGATTTGCATATTCTTTTCCTATATTGGGATAATATTAATGATCTAGTCAGCATATTTTCTTTTCGGATGAACTCTGCCTCAATTAGCTTCTTGGTTTTAGCGATTACTTGCTCTTCAATTTCTAATTGCATTCACCTTGGTGCTTGCTTTCTAGGCAATACTTCAAGTTTAATGGAAAATTTATGTACAACGATGTCTAGTGACAAGCTTGACATTTCACTATAATTTCATGCAAACCAGTCTCTGTATTCATAGATGAGTACATGTAATTCCTCTAATTTTTTTGATGTGAGGTTAGTACTAACAAAAGTTGGCCTAGGCTCTACTTCAATACCTAGGTTGATTTCTTGAAGTTCATTAATAGTAGCTTGATTGCTCTCTTCAAACTCCTTTGGGGCCTCTTTGAGGTCAATTATCAATTCATCTTTGGATACATTTTTATTTTCATGTGAAACATCCCTTTGTTCATTTTTGGCTTCAAAATAAACTTCTTTTCCAGATACTGCATAACATGAGCTCATTGGGGGAAGTGCTGAAGCAATATATCTCAATCCTCATGTGGTGGACTTTCTATATTCTATAAAAATCTAGATATTATCCCTTTGCGAAAGCTTCTTAAACACTCATACTTGGATACTTGAATATATAAGTTATACATTATTCCTAACCAACTTTTTTTGAGCTGATGAGAACTATTGAGGAATAATTATTGAAATATCTTCTTCTTCAAAATTATCCTCTTCAAATAATATTTGTGTGGGATTTGCAGCTTGTTTTTTTGTTTTGTAGAAAAGGATCCCATGTTCATCATAGTTTATTTTAGGAGGAACATAGAAAGTTTTTCATTATTTTATTTCTTCATTCCTTGAAGTTGTTAATGCTTTTATATGTGCCTTTAGACTATAATTATTTTGATAACCTTCTTGAAAATTTGAAATTCGGGTACCCTTATTAGAAAAACTTGAGTTTATGAGATTTGATACAAAGAAATTTTTTCTTAATATGTTCATACTACAAGATGATATCATACATGGTGAACAAATAGAAAGCTAAATTTATAGTTTGTACTAATTAAGCATTACAACCACTACTCGTATAGATGATCAAATCATTCAATTATGATAAATAGAGAAAAATTGAACTAATCTTATAGTATGATTCAAAGATCATACAGTACGATTAGACCAATTTATTAAAAATAATTTTTCTAATATTTTATTTAGCACTCTTAATAAATACCCCTTTTTGGGATCCTAACCTGTCCACTCGAAAGTAAGAAAGCTTAACTAAGGCTCAGGAAAGTGAGTTCTCTTAAAGAAAAGTGAGGACAATTCTCTCTTACTCTTTTCTCTTAAGAGATCTTTATGTTGGTAAGATTGTACTTTTATTTTGATTGTTCTGTTTCATCCACCTTACCTTTGAGTTTTGTGCTTTAACTTGAGAGACTTATTTAGAACTTGTGTAAGAATTTTGTTGAGAGAAGTTTATTTGTACCTTAGAGAGGAGTGGCATCCTTCTTATCTTAAAAGAGAAGAAAAATGGTGTAGAGTTTCTCCATTACCCATTAAGGACAGAGGTATCTCTGCCTTGATTTCTTATAATAAGGTAGAGATAGTTGATTTTTGGAGGTGGACCTAGGTTCGTTTGACTAAACTACTATAAATCATCGTGCTTTTCTTTCTTTTTTTCTTTCTTTTTTTACTACTCCTATATTTGTATTAAATTGTTAGTTTTATTTTTATTATGTTTTTCTCTCATTGAACTTTAAAGAATTTATTTGATTTGATTTTCTCTTTAATTTTTTTAAAGCACACCACTTTCCATCCCCCCTCCTTGGGTTTGCATCCTTAGAAGCCTAGGTTGGGAAGATAATGAGAATTCTAAAGGGAGACTACCTAAAGAATGTAGATATACTTTTAGTCATCACCATTAGTTGATTATAAGGGACCCATCTATAAGACTTAAGACTAGAAATAGTTTTAGAGAAGAGGTTAGCCACACAACCTTTATATCCATGATTAAATCATCGATAAAGAAAAAAGTGATATCTAATGAATTCTAGGTTAAGGAAATGCAAGAAGAATTAAATTAATGTATTAGAAATGATGTTTGGGAGTTAGTAACTAGACCCGCAACTCAAAGTGTGATTAGAACTAAGTGGGTATTCAAAAGTAAATTAATTATCTCAGGAGTTATAGTAAGAAATAAAGTAAGCATTGTGACTAAAGGTTTTAATTAAATAAAAGACATTGATTTGAGAAAATATTTGTACCAATTTCTTGTTTAAAATTCATATGATTATTACTTGCATTTCGTTGTTTTAAAAGTTTGAACTTTTACAAATGCGTGTTAAGAGTGCCTTCCTAAATGATGTTATAGAAGAGGATATGTATATGGAACAACAACCCAAATTTGAAAGCTCATTATACCTTGATTTTGTATATAAATTGAAAAAAAGCCTTATATAGTTTAGAACAAGCACCTCATGCAAGTATGATAGGCTTAATTACTTTCTTGTTAAATAATTCTTTTGTTAAAAGATTTGTTGATACTACATTATTTATCAAAAGAACAAATTTAGATATTCTTCTTATACAGATTTATATGGATGATATTTTAATTGGATTTACTAATTTATTGATATGTGAAAAAATTTTAAATCTAATGAGCAAAGAATTTGAGATGAACATGATGGGTGAGCTTACTTAATTTTTAAGATTAAATATTAAGTAAAAAATAAGGTATATTGTTGAGTTAATCTAACTATACTAAAAAATTAATCATTTTTTATTTTTTTTGCATAGACAGATGTAAAAGTATCAATACCCCCATGAGCCTTGTACGCAATTAGATAGGGATCATGCAGGTAAGTCCATAGACCCTAAGAAATATCATAGCATGATAGGATTTTACTTTGCATGACTGCTAATAAACCTAGTATTATGATTAGTATTTATCTTTATACACATTTTCAAGCCAATCCAAAAAGTTTCATTTAACAACTGCAAAAAATATATTTTGGAAAAATTGGTAGGTATATCAAATTTAAGAAATTGGTAACCCTACAAGAGCACATCATTTGAGCTTATTAGATATTCTAATTTTGATTTTGTAGAATGTAAAGTTGATAACAAAGCACCTCAAGTACATTTTAGTTTATGGGACACTCATTAGTTTCAAAGACTAGTTGGAAATATAATTCTATTACTTTATTTACTACTAAATTTGAGTACATTGCTGTTGGAAGTTATGTTGCTCAAGTCTTATGACTACAGTAACAATATTTTTTATCTTGAAATACAAGTAGGTGTAATTCTAAAAATATATGGCAAAACATAGTACTATTTGCATAAATAAAAATACAATTTAGCACCCCTATTCCCAAGACATAGAAGCCAATCACATTTTAAAAAAGATCAAATTTTGGAAGGTGATGTAAATATTCAATTCATTATTACAAAAAATTTGATAGTATATATTTTTACAAAAGCCTTGAATTTTGATATGTTTAGTACTCATATATCACTCTTAGAAGGCATAAACTATAGTACTTAGCTTTTACATTTCATCTGCGATTTTAGTTAATTTTTGTTTTATTTTGTGTTCCTTCCAATTAAGTTAATTTATGTATTTTTTTGTGTATTTTTATTGATCCCTCAATCTCATTTATTTTTTATTATGGGCTAAATATTAAATTATTGGTATCATACTATATGATAAATCTATTTATATCGTCTGACAGAGCATGGGATGAATGGTTGGATGATAAAAAGTAAAATAGATTATACCGTATGACATACATCATATTGTATGATATATTTGTGATAATATGATTGACCCGATCAACTAACCATTTAAATTAAACACTGAGACAGTTAACATTACTTAATCATATTGTATGATTTTTGATCATACTATATGATTGGTTCAGTCAAACTAATCATTTGAGATGACCATTGGGACAATCTAAATTGTAATATATAAACCAATTCATACTATACGATCTCATATAACCAAAATTCTATAAATAGCCTCTCATTTTGACATTCTCACTCACAAACCATCATCCTCCCTTACATATTCTTCAATTTTTGTGGTGAACAAGTTTTTTCCCATGGCAAGCAAAAGACCCTGAGGTAGGCAAAATTTGAAGATGAAGAGATCACTACTTGTCACATCAGTGATTCAAGGCCTATTTTACAATATAAGTTATTTTACTCTATTCTTGATCTTTTTTTTTGGGCACAACTCTTCACTTATTAATTTCTTTAGCCTTCACTTATGATTTTTGAGCTTCTTTTTCAATTTTTTTTCAAACCTCATCATAAACTCCAATCATACTCTTCTTCAATCACAAGCTTATGGGAGAGAAGTTTCCATTTTTTTTAGAACTAATGAATACCTACATGTGTGAAACACAGGTCTGTCTGCCCATAGAATCTCTAGTGATCTCACCTACAATTGGACAATGGTATCTTTTAGGTTTGCAAAGCCTCCTCCAACTTGTCCAATGATATCCTATGATTACCATTCTGGAGAAAGTATTGAAAAAAGATTTAATTCTCCTTTGTGACCTAGAGGCATGTTGATGACCAACAAAACATGTATAGATAAAGAATTAAGGATGCTCTTAACTAAAGTTAGGTTGCCCCATAAGAGAGGAATCTATTCTCCTAAGATAGCATTGTGCCTAGTATTTTATATAAAATGTCTTCAAAATAGTTTTTTTTACTCTTCTTAAAAATAGAGAGTTGCCCAAATATCTAGTGGGGAGATGAGCAATTCTAATATCAACAAAGTTTTGGATCCATTATGCTTGTGATTTAGTGGTATTCTTGCTAAGGAAGATGTTGGACTTGCTCTTGTTGAAGGTCATGCCAGCGCAAATTTCAAAATCTTGATGGTGTTGAGAATCTCTCTTATATAGGATTTTGATCCATTGCAAAAGAGCAATATATCATCAGCAAACATCAAATGTGAAATAGGGAGTCCTCCTTTGGTCTTGAATTGTGTGGAAGGGTTGGTAATGGATATTTTGTTTAGGAGGGTTGAAAAATAATCCATAGCAATAATAAATAAAGTAAGGGAGAGGAGGTCCCCTTATTTGAGTCCCCTACTAGATTTGAAGAATCCCACCTTCTTGCCATTCACCAATATAGAGTAATAGTTATTTGAGATCAATTTCTTGATAAAATTATAGGATTCTTGATTAAAACCTTTGGCCTGAAGGGTTTGGATGGTAAAATCCCAATTCATTGTGCCGAATGATTTATGGATGTCCAGCTTAATTACTTCATTATGTTCACAGCACTTTAAATTGAAATCTCTCGGCACTTCTCGGGCAAGCAACATATTATCACTGATGTTCCTTCCCTTCATAAAACCACTCAGATTTGGGAATATTAGATCAAGAAGAAATGTTAGAATTCTAATGGAAAAATATTGCTGACTATGGTAGTAGACTAATAAGCCTAAGGGAATTCTAGCTCATGTAAGAGGGTTGTTTGGGAATGGGTATAGTAGTAGTGGAAGTGAAGTATGTATGCATTAAGTCCCCCCTTGATTAAGTCTTGAATTGCTACAAACAAGTAATGTTTTATGTAATTCCATGTAGATTGGTAAAAGACTACAGAAACATTATTGAGTCTAGTTATTTTCTCTAGATTCAAGGAGAAGACAACATCCTTAATCTCATCCAATGAGGGGGAGAAGCTTAAATTAATAGAATGTGAGTTGTTAAATACATCTATAATAAAATTTGATATGGATTGTTGAACCATAGGATCAAGGAGGTTAACAAAGTGTGAGATTATAGAGTCCTCAATATCAGTAGGATTAATGAGCCAATGTTCAAACTGGTTTTGAATATTTGTGATAGTTACCTGATCACTTATACTCTTAATCAAAACATGGTACTATCCACATCAACAAAACTTAAGTCAACAATTTTTTGAGTCCAATACATTGTTTTCATTTATAACCTTTCTTGTAGAATTAAGATGGCTGAGTTTAGGTTTTGCTTACTTGATACCTCATAATTATCGAACAAATTGGATTCCCATTTGATTACATCAACCTCAGCTTCAATAATCAAATTATGAATACTGCCAAAGATTGCTTTATTTCAAGATTCCAGTTCTCTTGCTGTAGTTTTGTGTGATATCCATAGTTTAACCTAGCTGTTCTCAAAATGGTCTAGCTTCCAATGCATGGTCTAACATTGTATTAGAGAAAATAAACCATTTTCTATTAAGTATTGTGGGATAAAAACTTGCCACATGTAATAAATAGTGTAGACCAAGTCAACTCATCATGGAGACGAGTAGCAATTACTTCAATTTGTAGCTTGCTAAACTCATCCTATAGTATGTAGAAGATAAGGTCACCATTAAACTCACACCTTGGTCTAGTGAGTCAACCTTATTATATAAGGCCAAAATTTTAGCTTGTTAGCAAGTCACCTTAGCCTCCCATTATTGGCAACCTCCGCTCTCTTATTCACCAATTAGTGATAGAATCTAGGTTGGCTCCCATTCTAGTTCCTACTTGCTAGAGGGTGAGCTCGCTACTTAAATAGGAGAAGGGTCTAGGGACTAAATAACCCTTCTCTACTTGTGCCATCTACTTCTTCCTTCTCAAGGAGAGTCACATCACAAAAAATTAGCTATGATAATATGATTAGTACATGAGAGAACATGAATGTCTCAAGTAATAAAGAATGACGATCATCTTGAAGCAACCTTTATAATTTTTCCCATAGGACCCTATGAAATCTTAAGAAAAAGAATTGAAGGATGACTAGATAAGTCTCTAATTTTGTCTTCAAGATTTGCCTATATAGAGCTACATTAGATCATCCCAAATGAATAAAAAAAATTTAAGAATGTAAGGCAAATTGCAGCAACTTTCAGCTAAAGCCTAGGCACTAGTGCTTATGTGGCAAACTCTCTACCTTTGCACATTTCTAGCTTTTGGGTATAGTGATTAGGCATCGAGCTCTCTATCTTATGCTCTACCTAAAATTAGTACTGGAAACTAGACACCTACTTCTCTTTCATGTTCTTATAAATAGGTACCTGGCGATAGCATCTTGGCTCTAGTCTTGCTCCTAAAGACTAAGCTAGGTGACATACATTAATTCACACTGGATCATGCATTTTGCTTCTAATCTAGTCCATAAAATTCTCTACATGATTTTGTGCATTAGAAGTTAAATTTCACCCCACTCTATGCAGATATATAAGATTTTAAATTCAAATCATTCGAGCCAAAAAAATTATATAAAAACTCATGTCTAGTGAACTAATTCCTTGAAAATTTTATTGCTTAGTGCATAAACTTAAAATAAATTTTCATAAATGACTCTAGACTCGCCATGAATTAAGCTAGAACATCAAGTTTTGGCTTAAATGGAGGGGTCAACTTCATAAGGAGCGCCAGCCGAGATGCCCGCCTTGTTTGCTAGAGCTACTATTAGCTCACTTTTGCTGTCATCTAAAAGATCTTGGTAAGTTTTCTTCTTCATAGTAATGAGTCTAAGAGGAACAAGTTTGTTGTTGTGGAGAAGAAAAATAAGGAGAAGGGGCCATAAGTGCTTGCACACTCAACCGAGTTTGCCAACCTATAGGGAAAGGTCGTCGTTCTAAAGGACTTGAGCTCATCAAGGTAGGAAGTGGGCAAGCTTAGGCCTTTGCTAGAAGTGGAATCGCAATGGAGGCAAGTTGCAGAGGCCATGTTCCAGAGGGATTTGGAAATCATGAGGGTCGAGCTGGTTTCTCTCTAGCGCTAATTTTATATTCGACTATATATGGGAGAAGGGAAACCTCGGTGAGGAGTGTCACTTGGATCCCATTATAAAATAGTTCGAAAAATAGTAGGGGGTCATGGCGAGGGCTTTTGAAAATTTTTAATATTCTAAAATAAATAAATAAATGTCTATATAAAAAAGTTACCTTATACTCAATTTTTCTTTTATCGAGTGTTACCCCACAAGTAGGAGTAGTGTTCATTTATTGCTTTTGTCTTCATATGCACCATTTAAGATTATGTGAAATTTTATAATGATTTCTTCATTAATATTTGATGTGACATTCACATTATCGAGCCATACTTACCACGCCTATAAATGCAATTTCACCTTGGCTAGTTGGAACTGTATTGCAACTCTCTATCAGGCGAGAGACTTCTTATTTCGAGCAAGTAGGCTTTGTTTTCTCATTTCTTAGAAGCAAGTAACTTCGATGGAAACCTTTAAGAAAGTGATGAGTTCATTCATGTTGCCCAAGATCAAGGAGGTTCTTAACATTGATCCTCGGACAATGACTTTTATTTTCCATCATTATTGCCACAACCATCCCGACTATATAGTGAGAGTGGTCAGCTCTAACAAGAGGCTTAACTCGACCAGGATGAATGAGTTATGTGTCCCTCTAGACCACTTCATACTTGGCTTTCAGCTTCCTTTGCCCTGCGAGTGCAAGATATTTTGAATTACTATGAGGTCATATCGGCCCAGATCTTGCCAAAATCTATGGAGATTATAACTACATTTCTTATGATGATGAGAGAGGAGTGGCTACCATGGAGCCTGACTCTCTTCTTCCATGTCTTCTCTGTGAAGGGGCATAGTGATGGGATTGCTCAGTTCATGGTAGTCTTGTTGAGAATACGCAACCTATTAAGTAAGGTTAAGAAGTGGTGATCCAAGCTCCTATTCGTCAAAAGCTCATCACCTTGGCCTATGCCGACTATGCCCTCCCTTCCCAACGAGTAGGGTGCTACTCTAGAGATGAATCCTCAACTGGAGGAGGCTTTGAAGAGAGTGATTGATAAGACCTTGAATATCAGTCACTATCATGTTTACAACTAAGTTACCAATATCCTCCATGGTAAGTATTTTGTACTTAGCTTTTTTGAACTTTGAAGGGATTCTTTTTAACTCGATAGCCCTAATGTTCTTACTCACTTTGTCAGGTAAAGAGGATGTTGCAGCCCCCACACTCAACCTTTTAGTCATCAGGTTCCTCGAGGAGGATGTGGGTGAGGAAGAAAGCTGCGAGTTGACCCTTGCTGAAGTAGGTGAGGAGACGGGGCCTAAAAGTGCTCCAAAGAAGTCTAAGAAGAGAGTCTTGAGGTCTACTCCTCAATGCTGCTCAAAGAAGATGTGCGAGCCTACAAAGGAGAAAGGAAACAAAAAGATAATGAACAGGAGGAGGCAAAGTATGCAGAGGACAACTTCACTCCCAATCTTATCTAGCTAACCAACAAAGCCTTCATGCTCGACCATGATATCTACTCAGAGGAACTTAACACTATTCTCAAGAAACTCTCAAATAATCAACTGTCATTTGTCATGATGACTACTCAAGCAATGGCTTGCCAGTCGACTTAGGAGATCTGTAGCAAGTTCTTCATTAAGAGGATGAATTTCTTTGTGATGAAGGTGAAAAGGTGGGTGTGCAAGAGCAGCTCACCTCTATTGAGTCCATGCTCGTTGATCTTCAAATTGAGGCGAAGCAACTAAAGCAAGAGGAGTAAGATTTCTTGGAGCACACCCACCTCACTGAGGTGAAGAGGGAGTTGAAGGAAGAGCTCTCTCATCATACGAAGGAGTCTTAGAAGAAAGTGGCTGAGTTTGCAGAAAGTTTAATGCAAGTGTTGACTTCATACCAAGCTTATGAAGCATGGCCAATTAGACCCTAAGTTCTTGGATTTCTCTAACATAATCACCCTCTCAAACTCCGACAACCATGAGAGCATCATGAGTTGAAACTCATTTTTCTCCTTTTCTTTTTCTTCTCCTTCATTCTAATTTGGGAGGAGAAGTGGCCCATGTCATCCCATACTCGCCTTCTTGTAAATGTTATCATGATAAATTAAAAAGACGTATCTCTTTTGGTTAAGTACTTTTCCGCTTTGTCTATATGATTGTGTTATTTTGTACTCATCAGTGCTTTGATAGTTTCTTTGGTTCTTTAGAAAAAGTTATGTTGATAATGAGGCAAGTTTGTTACTCTTTAATTAGCGATTACTGTGAGTCAATCTCTCAACTATTGGTTGTGGCGAGTAGGTTCTTCTATTCCGCAAACTAGAGGAGTCGGACATTAGTTAAGTCGCCCTTATCTTTTCGTTATCTATTGCAGTGAGTTGGCCTTTTTTTTTTTTTTTAGTCGTCAACTATGAGAGTTGGTCTTTTAGTCTGCTAACTAGTAGAGTTGATCTTTCAATAGGTTGCCAACCTCATGAAGTGTCAATCTTATACTTTAGTCACCAATTAAGAGAGTTGATCTTCCATTAAATCGGCAACCTCATGGAGTGTCAGTCATACATCGTAGTCTTCAACTAGGAGAGTTGGTCTTTCATTAGGTCTCTAATCTCATGTGGTGTTAGTCTTATACCTTAGTCACCAACTAGAAGAGTTGATCTTACACTTAAGTTTTTTAGAATAAGCTTAGGCGAGTAATAATAAAATTAACTTAAGAATTGCTTGCTCGACTACAGTATCCTCGGACCAAGAATAGCACACCAAATATTTGGATCCCCTAAGGTCTCTATGACTTGTTAAGTGAGACCTTTTCCTTGGGCCAAACATGGTGCACAAAGTGTCCTAAGTTGTCACACAACTCCTTAAGTATTCATTCAAGGATCACTTCACTCGATGTCAATATTCTTGAGCCAAGAATAACACACCAATTATTTGGATCTCTTACTCAAGCCTTTGTAGCTTGTTGAGTAAGATCTTTAACTCAAGCCAAAAATAGCACACTAAGTATCCTGAGCCATCACGCAACTCCATAAGCATTCATTTAAGGATCGCTCCACAATGTCAATATTCATGGGCCAAGAATGGCACGCCTTGGCACGCCAAGTAATGGGATCTCCTACTTGGGTCTCTATGAAGTGATGTACTGAAATAAACTTCATCTTTATTCCTAGAGACTTGCAAAAGTCTCTTATCCCTCGATTAGCAAATTGTGGCATGTTGTCAATGGTGATAGCCAAGATAGCTCATACTTATAAATAATATCAATTCAGATGAAATTCCTAACTACCTGGGTAGTTACTTTGCCAAGTGGCTTAGCTTTGATCTATTGCTAAAATAGTTGATCATAACTAGAATGAATCTTCTTTGTCCACTCATTATTTGCAATGAACAAATTAAGTTCATCCCCCAAATGGAAAAAGGGCAAGGACTTGCAACCTCATGCCTATTAAAGTCCTATAGTCATCCTGGGATTTAGTCCTAATTAATTTAGGCTAAGCAAGGATAAAATTTTAAGCTAAGCAAAACTACAATTAAATATAAGAATGAGTTAAAGACATAATTTTAATTAGAACAAAGATGATGAATGGCTTGAATTATGTTGAAAAAGGGTTCAAAAATCAAGAGGTATTGAACTAGCCAAATTATCGAATCCGTACCAGCACAACACTCTCTTCGGATGTGGTTAGGGCTCCTGGTTTTGAGCTCCTTGCCGGTGGCTTCCTCCTCCTCTCCCAGCTCACTCCTTAGCATCCAACCTCCTTTTCTCGCTTTCCACTCCTATTTCTCTCGACCTCCCAGCCCCGCATCTGTGTTATCCCGTATCACTATGGGTACCATAAGTAATTTGTTCCCACCTCTTTCTTCCAATTCCCCTTCTACTTCGGCTACGGGTGCTTCATTGGTGGTATCCAGTGGCCAGTGTAACTGGAAGGAATTGTTGCTTGCTCAAAATGAAAAAAGTAGGGATTTTCCCTTATCCTTCATTCCACCGGTTTCTCCAGAAGTATCATTCTCGGAGGAAGATCTGATGGAAGGTCAGCGGGAGTGGAATTTGTCCCTAGTTGGTCATGCCATAGGAAAATGTCCTTACTATGGGTCTCTATTGGCGGCGGTTAGAAAGAAATGGCGATTTAAGGGGACTCTAGAATTGCTCTCCCTCGAAGGTGACTACTTCTTATTCAAGTTTTCATGTATGGAAGACTACGATGCTGTTTGGAATGACGGGCCTTGTTTTCTCAATGGTCGGCCATTTATCTTTCAAAAATGGACATGGGATTTCCGTCCTTCCAAGGATCAGGTGACTGAGATTCCCCTATGGATCAAACTACCCAATTTTCCTTTATGTTTATCTCTTCAAAAATTGGCAGCATGATAGGAGTCCCGTTAGCAGTAGATAACCTTACAGCTTCCAAAGCTCGTATTACCTTTGCTCGGCTCTGTGTGCAGATCACTACATCCTCGACGTTACCTGATTCTATTCCTATTAACATGAATGGAAAGAAAATTGATCAGCCAATTGTGTACGACTGGAAACCGTCGGCGTGTTCCAAGTGCAAAACGTTTACACACAATGATAATACTTGTTCTAGGAGTAAAGCTTTGCCTCAACATCCAAACACCAATCGAGTCCCAAATAGGGGAAGGAGCAGAAGTCGTCAAGCCGATACTGTTCTGCCCTTAGCAAATAACTTCTCAGCCTTGGCTGAGCAAGGTGAGATTTTAGAGGATGAAATTGTACATACGGAAGCTGAGGTAGAGGTTGTGATTCCACAAAGGGTGCTTTCAACAGATCTCAATCATACTCCCACTCTTTCTCCTCAACCTGATCCAGGACAAGCAGCAGATTTCTCTATCTCTGAGGGCACTAACATGGCGGAAGCCTCTGTTCTTGGTGATCTTCCTGTGCAGGCCGATCTTACGCTTCTTCTCCAAACAACCTATTGGACTGATTACGGGAAAAACTCCTTACTATCCGGCCAATACAAACCATGAAGGAGAAGATCCGAAAGTAAGTTCTATTACGACATATTCCAATTAGAAAGGTAAAAACAATAAGGGTAAAAAACCCTCCTCTTATTCTTCTCAATGACCTTTCCAATTATAGATAGCTGGAATGTTAGGGGCCTAGCTGCTGAGGGCCGTGAACTGGATTGTTTGAGACTCATTAAGGAATTTAGATTGATGTGTCTTCCGAAACTAAGATCAACTCAAGCTTCTCTTAATCCCTTTTATGTAAATTTTGATGCTCTCAATCTGTATTCTAACTTTGATGTATGACGGCCGATCTGGATTAAATGGTGTTCAGAGCGAATTGATTTTAAGCCTCGGGTTGTTTCTAATCAATTTATCCATGGTTCTGTTTCTTTTAATGATCACCCTTCTTTTTTTTTTAACTTGCATATATGCTGAAAATGATCCTCATTCTCGGAATACTCTTTGGGATTCTCTTAGGGAAATTGCAATTGACATTTCGGATCCTTGGTTGCTGATGGGTGATTTTAATTGCTGCCTATCAAGTAAGGAAAAATCGGGAGGTATTCCCCTCTCTCATTCTAACACCCAATCCTTTTTTAACTGTGTACAAGACTGTGAATTACTGGATCTTCCTAGTACGGGTTTATTCTACACTTGGTCTAATCAGCAAGTTAACAATCCTATTTTCTCCAAAATAGACAGGGCTTTATGTAATGTCAGTTGGCTGGAAAAATATCCTTCTTCTTTTTACAAAGTTCCTCCCCCTCTCTCTTCGGATCATTCCCCCCTCATTATCTTTCTAAACCATATGAGTACTCGGGTTACCCGCTTTATGTTTAAAAATCATTGGTCGCTTTCACCTGACTTTTTGGAGGTTACTAGAGTTGCTTGGAAGAATTATGTTGCAGGGGATCCTATTTTTGTCCTTGCTAACAAACTTTCCAATGTTAAAAGAGCACTCAAAGATTCTATGAGAAGTTACTCTCACCTGCATATCCAAATAGATGAAGCTAAAAGGAATCAAAATGACATACTTGAAAAGCTGGAAAGGAATCCTAATGATATTCACCTTATGGTTGAAGCTAAAGAAATTAAAGACTCTTACCTTACTCTACTACAAATGGAAAATGCTTGGGTTAAGCAGCGAGCTAAGGCTCATTGGTTAACTTCCTCTGATGACGATCTTAAGTTTCTTTATTTCTCAATTAAAGAAAGGAGAAGTTCCAACTGCATTAGGGAGCTTCTTACTGATAAAGGGATTTTAAATGATCAGGATTCCATTGCTGAGGAAGTCTGCAGGTATTATTCAGCACTTTTCAATAGCAACTCCTCTGATTCTTTTATATTGCAGGATTTCCCTATCGAGAATTCTCTCTCGATCTTGCTATGAGCTTGGAAGTCGATATTAGTGACCGTGAAATTCAAAGATTACACAAGATAGTGAGAACAAATCTCCTGGATCTGATGGGTTTAACTCTAAGTTCTTCTCCGCTTCATGGGATGTTACAGGGAAAACTTTTTTAAAGGCAGCACACCATTTTTTCAAAACTCAGAAGATTCCAAATCGGTTGAAACACTCTCTGATTACCTTAATTCCCAAAGTTAAGCACTCCAATTCATTGTCTGACTACAGACCCATATCACTTTGCAACACTTTTTATAAAGTTATTGCTAAGACTCTTGCCTCTAGACTTAAGCAGGTTCTTCCCTTTTTAATTAATTCAGCTCAATCTGCATTTATTAAAGGAAGGGACATCTCTGACAATATCACTATGGCTTATGAAATATGTAATGAGTTGTTTCAAAATCATTCTCACGGTGGCTTTCTTGCAAAACTAGATCTCAGAAAGGCTTTTGATTCTATAAACAGGGAAGCTCTTCTGCATAGGCTTCACTCATTTGGTTTTCCCCCTAGATTCATAAATTGGGTGAAGGCATGTATTACTGATGTCCCTTTTTCAATTACTCTCAATGGGAAATTAAAGGTTACTTTTCCTCAAAATATGGACTTAGACAAGGCTGCCCCTTATCACCTTTCCTCTTTACTTTAGCCATTGACACTTTTTCATGCTTAATTGATAGAGAAGTCAATTTATTCAGATATAGACCTCTCATTGCTGGGACTTGCAAAATTTCTCACTTGCTCTTTGCAGATGACCTTCTTGTGACTGGTGTGGCTGATTGCCATTCTGTGGGATCCCTGAAACTTTGTCTAGAAAGCTTAAAAAAATATACTGGACTTGTGGTTAATCATGAAAAATCCAGCATTTGTTTCTCAAAAGGTTCTAAAGATGTGGAAAGACTATGTAGCATTATTAATATATCTCAGGGTACCTTTCCAATCAAATATTTGGGTCTTCCCCTAACTTTGGGTTCTCCCAAACTTATAAATTTCTCTAGCCTTTTTGATAAACTTCAAAGTTGGCTTGCTGGTTGGAAATGTAAATTTCTGTCTCTTAGAGGAAGATTACAATCGCTTAGATCTTCGGTAAACAACTTGATCTCATACTGGTTTCGATCAATGGTGATTCCTAAGGTGTTTTAAAGAGCATTTACTCTCTTACCTCACATTTTTTCTATCATAATGGGGATCCAAATAAACTAACTACTATTTCTTGGGACAAAACCTCTCGTCCCAAGGAAAAAGGGGGACTTGGAATGCTCTCGGCTTTTTCCCTTAACTCCTTATGTAAGATCAAAATCATGTGGAAGACTCTTAAGCACGACTCCCTCTTTGCTATTTGGTGTAATCAGAAATATGGATCAATTTGGAGTAATTCCATTCGCAAAATTTCCCCAGTGTGGAAGGAATTGAAACTATATGCAAACCGTTTTCGTGACAAAATATCCTATCACATTGGAGATGGAAATACCTTTTCTCTCCTATCGGATCCTTAGTGTGTCAATAAAACAATGATTGAATCACTGGATTACAATGACAGAAATTTCCTGTCTATATATAATGATACTAAGTTGTGCTCTTTTATATTGGAGGGTAGATGGAGATTGCCTACACAACTTGCTGATGAATATCCATTGCTATTTTCTACTATAGCTTCTATTACTATTACAGGAGGAGAGGATTGGATTGCATGGGATTCAAAGCGTACACCAACAACTAGCGACTTTAAAGGGGCTCTTTTGAAAATATGCCTTCGGTAAATTGGTATAAAGGTATATGGTATCCAGGTTGTGCTATTAACTATTCTATCTATTGACCTTATTTAGGTGGTTTAAAGACATCGATTCTTGATTAGAAGAGGGATTAGCACACAAAATGTTTGCTGTTTTTGGCATATTGAACCTGAAACTCATTCACACCTCTTCTTTGAGTGCCCATTCTCGATGCATTTGATCAGAAGTATTCTTCCTAATGGCAATTTTTATTTAATACAATCTACATTGCAGCAAGTTTTGAATAGCTTAGCACCCAAGATGCACAAAATTATTAAAAGGCTTCACTACTTATCTGTTGCTGTATTAGTCTATTGCATTTGGCGAGAAAGGAACAAAAGACACATCTCTTGCTCGCTTTCTCTCACTGTTTTAATTGATCATATTAAGGATCGTATTGCCTTTAAAGTTGCAAGATGGAAAGTTAAGGATTCTTGGCCTGCTTGTGTTCTGAATATTTTTCTGAGTTGGAGAAACAGGATATACTCCTGATCTGCTATACTGATTCTCATGGCTGCTCGCACCGGGTTACTGGACGATGATGACTTTTATATTAACCATCTGTTTGGTTGTTTTTGGCTCAGCTTGGTTGCACAACACAACAACCTTGGGAGTTCATTCTTCGCCAATTGGAAGGCTGTGAGGGTGCTGCTGCATTGCTTATCTGTTTTATTCGGGTTGGAGCTATCTTGGCTTGATCGATGTCTGAATCCAGAGTAAAATTAATACTATACACCTACAGTAAGTTCATTTTTTGGGCGCTGCTGGGAGCTTTGGTGCGATGCTTTATCTTGTATTTTTCCAGAATTCCAGAATGGTCACGCATTAGCTCTCTTTTTTGGGAAGAGTTATAATTTGCTTTTCCTTTCCAGTCTTTTATGTAGCTTCCTTACAGGTTTTGTTTTTTGTGTTGCTTGTCGAATTCACTTGTTGAATTCACTTTGTAATATTGTAATTATCTCTTTTTTGGAATATAATTGAGCTAAGGCTCTCAAATTCTCAAAAAAAAAAAAAAAAAAAACAAGCCAAATTCTAGTGACAGATTGAAGATAATAAATTCAATTCAACATAAATCAACATGAATAAATTACCCAGACATCAAGGAGCATTTGTGATATTTACATTTTTAAAGCCAACAATGTGTATATTGTAGAGAGTAAAATTTGGCCCTAACAGCCACCTTTAAGTATGCTAATTTTTTTAAAGAGACATCCTATTTACTCCAGGTAGTTTCCATGGGGACACAAAAATTATGAAGGGTGACGCAGCTGGACAGCATTCCTCAAAAAATTTATATCCATTAAATGCTTCTTCCATATATGGTAATAAATAATAAAAGCTGACCAAAACTAAAAATTTTAGCAAATTTGATTATAACTGGGTTGGCCAATAAAGTAACCGACTCGCAATAAAAAAACCAAAGCTTTTCTATTAAGTACATTGTCATGATGATGAAGCTACAAAAGATAAGCACGTGGAACACAACATTTTCTTTTGCTCTCTCTCCTCTCATATCTAAAAGATATCATGCTAGGCTTTTACAAAGAACAAAAGAGGATTTCCAAACGAAGCTAAATCATGCCAAAACTATAGAAATAACTACTAGGTGATCACTAACTAATACATGCTCGAAATGGCCGCCACTTATTGTCAATGACAATCTCAACAACATGCCAATGTCACCTGGTTGGAATCTTGCCAAATAATCTTCATCAATTCCTTCAAAAGCTCGAGCAAAGCAGCAAAGCTCCATTTACTCTTGGCCATTCAAACCATGATCATATGCCCCAGAACAATGAGGCCTCAGAGTGTTATACGCATCAGCAATGGACGAACATCCTCTGCAAGATGAATCCGAGACAAAAAGCCACACTTAGAACCACCTAAATTAATATTCCCTGAAATATCATTATAAGCTTATATTCACAACCCATTCTTTCTATAAGCCATCCAGGTGAGGGTGATGCATTGATGGTATTGAAAGGCAAGTAGACTTCCAATTTTAGCTCTAGCTTCTTTCTTATTTTCTACAAACAAGCTTTTAATGAAGATTAAGAAACTTAAAGTTTAATAACTTTAATAAATGATCAGCCTGCTCCCGAAGGTTCAGCAGTAGCCAGTAGGCGCCTGAAGAGTGGAGCTTTTTATAGGAGGCGAAAAAGAAATTCTATCAGCTCAAGCAGCCATAAATATCATCTTCTCAACGAAGTTGCAATCTTATGGATGGTTGGGAGCTGGAACTTGTTTGCATTCAGTTCTCATGTTAACATCTTGACGACGGTTACTTGAAGCTATACCCAATGCTTGGGCAAAAATCCTCTTAGCAGCTCCAATCCGTTCCTTTTCCAAGTTCTCGGTATTTGCTGCATTTCTATGTGTAGTCAGTCCATCACGCATGTTTCCTTCAGGTTCTGAAGAACTGTCATAACCCCTGTTCTTAGCAGGAAACTTACCGCCTTTCTTTTGATGGGGAGCTGGCTTACGTGTGTCAAAAATCTCAATGGTTTCTTTTGCACCTTTCGAAGCACAGACACTTGAATCCTCATTTTTATCATTTCCTTCACATATGTGCAGAGATGATACTTTTTGACCAAGTGCATGTGCAATCATCCGCTGCGCAACCACAGGAACTTTTCGAGATTTTGGTGGTACAACTTCCCTTTCATTAACTTCATGTGGAGAGAAGATTCGCTCACGAGCAGCTAAATAAGCAGCTTCTCTTACCTCCATTGGCATTGGAGATGGAATAGCTTTATCCTCCTGTTTTTCTGAAACAATGAAAAGCCATTAAAACTTAACAAAAGAAGTTCATAGAAGAACAAAGACAGCATTCAGGAAATTCTCGGCCAGATTCAATTCATTTGTTTCACGAGAGGAGAATACTATTCCACAATCGACAACCTTCAACCCAATCCACAGCTACCAGTTTGAGAATTGACACACAACAATGACCCAAGTAGGACAACAATGTTATCAACCTAACCAATCAAGGTCAAAAAATCATATAATACTGGTCCAATATAGAGCCAGCCTAAATCAAACTGAATGTGCCCAAATTTGAGCACGATTTAATGGAAGATCAGACAAACCAAGTTCCAACTCCATTTTGAAAGAAGCTTTCAGATCCAAAACGTGGATTACTTCCTATATTGAGAACTTGAATTTCAAATCCAAAACATCTACTTGTAACTCTTTCTACATGGCTGTTTCATTCTTATCCTTTGATGAGCATGTTTTCTTAAAAGATTGGAACCATCTAAAGTTCGTTGAACAGGTCTCTGTTATGAAATTAGAAAGTTTTGTAATAGTTCTTTATGAACATAACAATCAAGAACTTTAGTTGACCTCATCCAACTCACAGAAGTTGTCATGTAACATGTTCAATTTTCAGGGTACCACAATCTAATCCATTCCGATATCTTTTATAATCTTGTGGTCTTGAATTTTAGATAGTAAGAGAAAATTGATGATAAATTTAGTTTGTATCAACTTTATATAGTTTGAATCTTGCACCTAAAAGCATTGTCAACCTCCTCTTTGGCCTAATAGAACTAACTACGCAATATGTTTGAAGATAAGAAGTTAACTTGATCACAAAAAAATACCATATTGTATCAATGAAATCTGCAAATTTTAGAAAGCATAGGCCTTAAAATGATTGAAAAACACATATTTTAGATATATTCAAACATCATAAAAAAAAAAAAAAACATGCTTTCAATCAAAAAAGAAATTTCAAATGACTCAAATCTTGAGATTTCATATAAAAATTCGATGTCCTCGATAACTGAAGAATTCCAATGAACTAAATGAGTTTAAGTCACGTATAAGATCCAAAATGTCACATAAATTGATTAAAAGAAAACAAATGAGTATAAGCCTACTAGTGACTTGCTAAAAAATTCAAGATCCAATCAATTTGAATTTTTCTTTCGTGTCAATAACTCCTACTACATAGCATAACCTTTCAAATTCAGCATTCCAATAGAAAAGTATGAGACCCAGTATTTTTAGCTCATCTCTAACTTCAGACCTGGCACATCAAATTTGTTGTAGATACGAGACACTAGTTTTTAATGTGAAGTTACATATCCCTTACATAGAATTTTAGAGTTAGAATGCTACCTTATATTTCACACACATATGTTAACATATTAACTCAAGAACAAGTTCATAGTGGAAGACACTGAATGCAAAGAGATATTGAAGATTGCAAGATCCATTTGTCAAGGGAAATATCATAGCTTAATGGCAAGGTAATGTGTTTTACCTAGTTTTGCTAAATACATGGTTGTCTTATTCTAGGAGTTTAAACAGATATATAGACACCTCATATATCTGCAGAATGAAATATAAAAAGAAACCATTTTAGCAATTCATATGAATGATAAGAGAAAAAGAGATTAAGCACGAGACTTTATTTTTTCTTTTGAGGAATTCCGGAATCTAGTTGTGATTTTGATGGACCCTTTTGAGGAGTGATTTCAAAAATTGTTCCATTTTACATTAATTTCTCCGTACTTTCCTAAGGGTTGTTTGGTTGCCTAAAAAAGGAATGCAATGTAAAAAGAGTGTAGTGTAAAAGGAATACAATTTATTTGGATTACTATAGGTTGCTTGGTTGAAAATTCCTCAAATACATGAGTTTATTTTTTATTTTTTATTTTGGTAAAATAACTGTAATGTAAAGTATTTTAAAGGTTGTGAGAGACGGTGGTGGCTTGGCGGCTGTGGAGGCGGTGGCGGTGTGGGGGCATGACAACACTTAATGATGTATTTAGAATTACAAATGGCGATTTTCAAATACACCAAAATTTAACCTTATAATGAATTTCAAATATATTACATCACTATGAAATTTTACTTTACATCATGCCAAACAGAAAAAAAGCTGAAACCCTGCATTTACTTTACTTCATATCACAATGTATTCAAAACAAATAACCCCTAAACCTCTTTTCACTCCCAGAAACCATTGACCTTACATATTCCATATTTGCATGTCGTATCCAAAGCATTTCATTTCAATCCAACTCAAGGATTTTTATGTTGCCCACAACTTGGAAATTACCTTTCACTAAATGCTTTATCCCCACCCCACATCCACTACATGGAAATTAGCCTTCACAAGATCATTATTAAGTATTAGTTTGAGTTGTTAGGTCCAAATCTCACTTTTCATTTGTAGGTACAAATCAAATTGCCCTTTTTGTATAATCCTAAATCATCTGCACCCAACGACCCCACACCCCCCTTTTTCCCCACCAAAAAAAAACTCACCCCACCCCAGACTTGTGCACACAAAAATTAGGTCTGCTAATTCTATCAAGCATGAACAAATTTTTCATTTGATTTTATATCAATTTCATAAAGCAGGAAAAAATTTCATTCTAAATGCATTAAATACTGTTTAAGAAAATAATAGTCATCTCCAAAAAATATTTACTTTAAAACAATAAATACACGAGTGTGCATGATCATTTTATTAGACTATGAAGATATTAATAATAAAATTTTCTTTATCAAATAAATAGGCTGCTATAAGAAATTTGGTTTGCTTAGTCATAACGATAATAAGGATGTCACCTGGTGAATCTTTTCTCCTTAGGATGATATTTGCTGCTGTGGAAGATTGGTATTCATCATACTCCCATAAAATATCACTAACAAGGATGGGTGGTCTGCATTATAAGAAAAGAGAGGCTACAATAATGGATTCAGCATTATAACCAATGACGGCTATTTTTCTTATTAGTCAACAAACAATCACAGCATACGGTGCATGCTACAAATATATTTTGTAGTGATGCAGTAGATCTTGAAACGGCTAAACATTTTCAAACAAGCTTTACCATTTAAATATCAAATGATAAGAAGCCAAAGGACACAAACATTGTTGGAACAAATATGCCAGGAAAATATCAGCATAGAATAGCATAACTAGACATACAATGTAAAGCTGAGTAAAGCTACACTGACCACTGTAATCATGATAAACTTATGAAAGCATTAATAAATAAAATAAAATAAAATAAGATAAGAGCATAACAATGCATGGAGCTACCTACCAATGCGAGGTCTGTCAAAGATTTCATGTGCACAGCTTCACCTATGCATTAAAGAGAACCTATTTTCTAACCAAGACAATGTATGATACACTAAATACGGATTTCATCATAGAACTGCACAAATATGACCTGCTCGCAAAGAAAAAATAAACTCTAGATGAACTGTCCAGTAATAATATATATGAATACGACATTGATGTCATCTTCAGATATACGATAATGTCTTGTTAATAAAACCTCGATGGGATGGACAAAAACATCACTCAACTATTCCTCATCATCATCCTTCTTGTTATATTCCCAATTATTTGAGGTATGCTATACAATCATCATTCTCCCATCATTCAAGATAAAGCCTTAACTTCTAATGCATAGATCATTTTGCACGAATTCTTAAGTCTATCAATTTTCCTGCCTAATCCTTCAAGATTAATTTCATCAATATGCCATACAGGTGTTGTGATGTAATACCACAAAATCAAGTAAAAAAAAATATATTATTAGTATTTAAATTATACTTATAGTCTTAATTATAATTAAGAATTAATTAAGATAAATAAATTAATTTATATTTTCCTATAAACTATGGCTCCATATTGTAGATGCCACGCTTTAGGCTGACATGCATTGGCTAATGACAAATTTGGGTAAAATTAAATTAACCTCAAGTCTTTAAATCCCATTTTCTCTCCCATTCTTCCGATATTTTCCACTTTCTCTCTCTGTTCGTCCATCCTATGTGAGAGGCGCAAAAGAGAGGCTCGTGCTTATGGCTGCTAAGGCAAGAAGGCACGATGACGAGCTAGGGTTGCATCACATATCGCCGAGTGCTGGAGGCGGCTCAGTTGTGTGCATGCAGAGGAACAACAACAAGAATCAAAGTTGTAGGGGCGTGTGCTCGGGCATCGACTTGAACATAAAAGGGGATCCGCCGATTGTGGGTAAGGAAAATTGGTAAGAATTAGATAATGTTATTTTATATATTTCAAGCGTATGGATATTTTCAAGGAGGTGAAAGATGAGAATCTGGTGGATGAGAAAATATCACCCAATATTACTATAAACACCAACGCCTTGACCCAGATGATAGTAGCTATGACTCAACTAATTCAAGATTCAAAAATCAAATCTAATGGAAACAATGAAATTGTCACTATAGATAAATATTTAAAGATGTTTCAGAATTTGAAGTCACCATTGTTCAAGGGAATTGAAGGGTCAATTAAGGCTGAAAATTGTCTATTGCACATTGAGGAGATCCTGTATAGTATGTACTGCCCAGATGACAAGGTGTCATTGGTCACCTTTGTATTGGATGGATAAGCTAAAAGGTGGCTGTGAGGTCAACATCAGGATAGGTTGAGTAACATACCAAACTAGAGGGCTAACTAAGAAGATTTCATGGAGTTAATTAGATATTGGTTCGTGCCTCATTCTGCATGCAGGATAAATTTATTAGGTTGGTGCAAAAAAAACCAGTCATGTGGTACAAAGTAGAATATACTTCTTAGTTGACCTCCACTGTAGAAGACAAGTGTTATAGATTTATATTTGAGTTAAAAGATTCAATTAGATAATCGTTGGTGTCATTAGAAATTGATAATTATTCAATATTAGTAGAGAGAGCTAGAAGGGTGAAAATTGATTTGCAAATCACTTAGAAGCATAAGAAATTACATAAGAGTAGTGAAGAAAGTCATCATGCCACTCATTCAGATGGTTCTAATCAGAAGAAGCCTAAGTCCAATCTCAAGTGGGGTTAGTAGTGGTGTGTTGACCTACAACTATGTGCCACATTAAATTAAATAAATGAGATGGATTTTAAAATCCCTCAAATCGCGATCGAACCGATCAAATTCGAACGATTCGCAACGCGTTGAAAATATTAAAATGAATTAATCGTAAAATTTTGAATCAATTAAGGATCGATCGGATAATTAAAATCAAATTATCAAATCGGCGTGCAAGTCGGGAAGCCCCGACGACGCCTAAACGACCTCCGTTCACAAAATAAATCGCGCCGTCGCCGCCAAGCCGAAACCTATCAAACGACACCTTCCGGCGGTAATCGCAAAGTGGCGCGGGTCGATTAATTTAAGCGCGACGACGCACAATTTAGACTTGAATTTACTTCAACCGTCGCCGACATTATTTAAACGACCTCTGATCGCGAAATTGATCGCGTTCATCGAAATAATCTAAATTGACACCCATATTGCTGGGTTTGTCAAAAGCAAAATCGCATATTTTTTTAATAAAAAAAACGCAATTAAAACGACTAATAGCTTAATTACCTCTTAATCACGCATTAATTCCCTACAACCCCACTCCACTCAACCAATCAAGATGCCTAACGAAAGTTTGATTTCTCGCGGGCGGCTCTAAAGCGTGAAACGAGGGTTATCCCCTCGTTGACCCTCATTTTTCACGATCCCTCTCTGCTTCTGATGTCTTCCTCTCCAAGTTTCGACTGCTTCTCTAAAGCTCACTCAGATTCTTCTCTCAAGCTCGTTTCTGCTCGATCTCTCTCCTCGGCGATCTCTTGGCTTTCTCTCGGCTCTAGTTGATACTCTGATTCTCCTCTCTCACTCTCGTCTCATTCCTGAAGCAGAACCTCCCCAGTCAGCCTCCTTCTCCTCTCTAGAGCTCTGCAGTAGCTCTCTCTCTGCTCAAGCATCGAGCCTACCGAAAGAAACCGAGATCTCGATCCATCTGATTCCAACCAAAACCTCGTGTTGTTTCGTTTCAATCTGAGCTATATTTTGCTATTTTTTCTTGAAGGAAATGTAGATTGCTTTCCCTTCCATTTGTGTTTTATGGTTGGATTTGTTTCTGGGTTTGCAATAGCATGAAATTAAGGTGATTGATTTATGCTACAAACTTTCGTTTGTTGTTTCCTCCTTTCCTTCGTCTCTGTTCCTTTCCACTTGGGCGACGAAAGAGACGGCTCACGGCTTTCTCCTCCTCCTGCTGTGTGACATGTTGGGTTTCGCTTTGCTGTTTTCTCCTTCTAAAGCTGAGCCGAGGGTGTGCATGCTAAAAAATTTCTTTTCTCTAAGGGGGAATCAATCATTTTGCTGTTTAATGGGCATAAGCATGCTGAAAATATTTCTATCTAAAGGGAAAATTGTTATTCGTCTAAAGGCCCATGCTTGCTAAAAAAATTTCTTTTCTCAAGGGGAATCAATCATTTTCTTGTTTAATGGGCATAAGCATGCTAAAAATATTTCTATCTAAAGAGAAAATTGTTATCCTAAAGGCCATGCTTGCTGAAAAATTTCTTTTCTAAGGGGAATCAATCATTTTGCTATTTAATGGCCAAGGTGCTTGCTGAAAATATTTTTACCTAAGAGGAAATTAGATCATTTTGTTGTCTAAGGGCATGATACATGCTGAAATCGTTTTTACCTAAGGGGAAATCCATTGATTAGCTTTTCTAAAGGGATAAGGCATGCTAAAATATTTTTATTAGAGGAAATTGAATTGATTTGTTTCTAATGTATATGATGATACGCTGAAAATATTTCTATCTAAGGGGAAATAATATGTTATTTGATGAGTATAAGGCTTGCTAAACTTTCTTATCTAAGGAAAAATCAATTAGCTGTCTTTGGTGAGATATGATCTTTCCCATGAATTTCACTTCTACTTCAATTGGTTTCCTATGAAGTGAATTATATATATATCATGCCTCTTTCATATGCAAGTTGAAATCAAATTAAGCGAAAAGGGATTTGGTTATACCACTGCTATTATCTATGAGTTTCATTCTGCGATGCTTGCATATGTGATAAGTCACGCTGTCAACATGGCGAAATATATAAGTACCCTGCTCACATCGTTAACGCGGCGAAACTCATGAATAAGACTGCTCACGTTGTTCCAACGGCGTGAAATATTTCTTATAAGTGCCGTTCACATTGTTCAACGCGGCGAAACTTGTGATAAAGACTGCTCACGCTTGTTCCAACGCGGAAATATCTTTTATATACGCTCACATTGTTCCAACGGGGAAACTCATAAGACTGCTCACGTTGTTCCAACGCGGCGGGAAATATCTTCTTTATAAGTACGCTCACATTGTTCCACGCACGGAAAACTTGATAGACTGCTCACGCGTTGTTCCAACGCGCGTGGAAATATCTATATCCGCTCACATTGTTCCAACGCCGGGAAACTTATGATAAGTACTGCTCACGCGTTCAACGCGAAATACTCTTATAAGACTGCTCACGCGTTGTTCCAACGGCGAAGCGATGATATGATTCCGTCTAACCGCGAACGAACGTGATATTATGCTAATCCCATGCACGCCTTTCGGCGTGGTGCAAATAAACTCGGGGTGTCTCACGACACTACCATGCACCTTTCGTGGTGGGAAGGCTTACTCTCGCTTTAAGAGAGGATGGAGGCAAAAAATTTTAAAAAAAAAGGGGAAAGGTAAAAAAAAAAAAATGCTTAAGTATTTTATATACGCTTATGTTTTAACTCACTTTTCATTATGACACATGCAACAACTATTCATGCTTAATTTGATAAATGTTGAATCTTTCTACCCCTTTACATGCTTAACATGTGTATGAAGTGGCGATAGGATACAAATGGATGCTTATGCGTATTTGTTGATCTTCTAATATCCCACTTTGATATCTTATTACATGCTTAACACACGCTTAAATACATGTTTAACATGTTATCTTTTTCCATATGTCCATTTTCACATTGATCTACACATGATTATAAACATGGCAAAAAAAAAAAGGGTATATCAAGGGAAGAACATACGAAATGAAACATTTTGACATGACGAAATACACCCCAGATATATGCTCAAACATAGGTTTCTCCCCTACTTTACTTATTTCCACTATAATTTATATACATACATGGGACATAGAAGACTTGAAACACATGAAATGAATTAAATCTATCATATGACATGACATCCATTATAAAAATACTAAGAAAATGGAAAATTGAAAGGTAAAAAACTTACAAATCTTTATGACACTTAGCTCTTACAAGCTGAGAGAACTCAAACTTGTGAAATCGAGAAGGGAAAGAAATGAGAGTAGAGAAGTGTGAGATTTTATGAAAGGAATTCTTATTTATAGATTTTCTACTCCTCTTTTCTCATCTATGCCATCATCTGACACATATGACGTCATAAAATATGCGAGGTAGCTGTAATGCCATTATGTCAGACGACATGCATTTACATGCACGCCTCAGATCCTTATCTTTTTTTCTTTGAAGAAGAAAATAAAGTCTTTGCCATGATAAATTTAATGAGTATTTGTCCCACTGCCATGCATGGGGAGGAGGTGGATTTTAATTAATCCACTGCTCTTTAAATGAAATACGACAACTATTATATTTTTATATTCCTCCTTATCGAGAGAAATAAATGGGCTTGATATTTGATCATATAGGCCTTCAAAATAATTATTTCCTACTTTACGTTTGAGAACATAAAGAGAGTGCTATTAGCCTAAATCAATTTTATTTTGCGATTACCTTATGATCATATGCCTCTAAATCAATTATTTTTTATGTATGATTTGCAATATATAAAGAGAGAGCTTTAAATAAATTAAGCCTATTTTGCGATTACCTTATGATCATATCTAAATAAATTTTATTATATTTGATTTGAACATAAAGAGAGGCTATTATTAAATCAAATGGCTAAGTTTTATTTAGCTCATTGCATAATATCATATAGTAAATCAATTATTTTCAACCCCTTACGCTTTGATTTTGTTATAAGGAGGTGATCTTGCTCAAATCAAACGCCACTGCATTACCTTAGATCATATATGCCTCCAAATCAATTATTATTTTCCCCTTACGCGATTTTGTACATGGGGAGAAATTAGCCTAAATCCTATTTTTTATTACCTTACTTATGATCATACGCCTCCAAATCAATTATTATTTTCATTTATTTGGATTATATAAGGAGGTGATCTCGCTCAAAACAAACGCCTAAATCCACTTTAGTTCTATTGCCTACATATTATATGGCTTCCAAATGATTTATATTCACTCTATATCCTTGCTTCATTTGTGATTTAAAAGAGGCCATTTGTTCTAAATGAACTATTTAGATATTCTCAATCAATCTTATATCTATCTTGCACTTGATCCACACTTGAATAAGTTCTAAAATGCTCAAATTCTCGCATGAGAAGATGTTATACTTCCCGGTTTCTGACCTTCCGGTTAACAAAACCTAAAATCAGATAAAACTTATGCCAGATAATCACGTCAAATACAAAAGAATAGATGCTATACTTCCTGGTCTGGTCCCGTTAAAAACCCAAAATTATATTGAAATCTAAACCAGAATCAGTTACGTTTCAACTACATTTAATGTCCATACAACATTTTAAAAGAATGATATGACAGATGTTGCGTTCAAACAATGACACGTAAGTTAGGTATAAAACAAAAGAAACGCTACACTTCCTGGTCTTCTGACCGGTCCCGTTAAAAAAAACTCAAAAAATCAAAATTTGATCGAACTTCAACATTACATCTTAATGTCATGCAATTTTCAAAAGAATCAGATATCCATACGCATGGGAGTAAATACCAAGTCAAATACAGAATCATGCTATCCTTCCTCTTTCTTGGTCCGTTAACAAAACTCAAAAATCAAAATTGACATCAAGTTTTCAACATTGACATCTTAATATCCATGCAATTTTCAAAGAACAAATATCCATATGCATGTTGGAGTAAATACCAAGTCAAATACAAAAGAACAGATGCTATCCTTCCCGGTTGTCTTGACCGTCCGCTAACAAAACTCAAAAAAATCAAAATTGACATCGTTTTCAACATTGACATCTTAATGCCCATGCAATTTTCAAAGAACGAGATATCCATATGCATTGGAGTAAATACTAAGTCAAATACAAAAGAATGCTTATATCATCCGGTGTGGTTCTGAGCCGTTAAAAACCTAAAAAATTTGATATTATAAAATTTCAAATTAATAATATCGAGTTTAATTATATAATACAAGATATAAACCAATCGACATACTTTCTAAAATTCAAACCCTCGTGAAGAAACCCGATCCTCTATCAAACTAGATGGACAAGGTTTTGAAGGATTATACTTGAGATAATGAATTCGATCATCCTCGTAAAAAACCCACGTAGTAGAGGCCTATCAATCGATATTAACCAGAATCGAAGGGTAATTATAATTAAAATTTCAATGATAAAATGATCATATATTCAAATCTAAAATCAATCATAAAATGATCAAAATCCAAAAAATAACAAAATAAAAAAAAAAATGAATTATCTAAATTAAAACTTAAAAAATAAATAAAATAAATCCACCCTCCGATTTGTTCTGACAAATTAAGAAAACTTTTCACACGAAATGTCAAATTAAATACATAACTACCTTCACACTCAAATATTTAAAGTCTGGACGGTGTCTGTCTCGTATTTTGCCGCTGATATGGCACATAATAAGCAATGGCTCTCGACCGGTTCGCGCGATATGGCACCACTAAATTACTGACCAGCGTATGTTCCCAACGCTCTTTCTTGAAATGTAGAATATATTTTGGCAAAAAGCCTTTAGTTGACTTATATTTGAGACAAACTCCACCCTGTTCTACAGACACCTGACGACGAACATGTTGCCGACAAGGATCCTTCGGTTGGGGACTACCTCCTCCGACTAAGCGGACCGGATCGACCGGATAAACCATGGGATCTTGATCTCATCGTTCCCCACAAAAGTTTTAAATTAAAATAATAAATTTCATAAGTTCTAAACTCCACTCACCAATTATATACTCGTTCTTTAACGATTTATTTTAATCGAAAGTGCTCTCGACGGGAGGTAATTAACTATAGTGCTGTAGAAACCTGGAACCAGATATAAAAGTTCTCACCAAATGAGAACGAAATCTCTGGAAGGTCTTATCTACTATTCATCCGCCTCAAATTATCACCGACACTTAAACAACTCTTTCCTTTTTTCCGAAAGATGTCGGTGGCGAATTTTCGGATCCCACATGGTGCAATTAGTAAGATTGTAGAATCTTTTGCTAAGTATGGGAAGAATCATAAATGTAAATGCATATCAAGTTCTAACACTTGTTACTAGTGTCATCAACATGGGCATATAACAAAATATTGTCCTACACTTGGCCAAGAGACTTCTAAGGAACAAAAACAAAGTGAAGCTCCTTCGTAGAAGACTAGTAAACCAATGATAGAATAAATGGCTTCAACTCTAATTTATAATTAGCCAAGATAGAATGTTCGACCAATTGGCTATGCCCTCACTCATCGAGAACCTGAAGAACCTATTACAGAAGAAGATGATAACTGAAAATGCTTGATGTAGTGTCATAATTATTTTATGTCATATTCTAATAGTTAGACATATATATACTAGACATTGATGCTCATTTTTTTGTTACTCTATTCTTATGATTTATGATATTATATAACTTATACAATATTTAATCTTATTATTTGAGGATAATATAACAAATGATTTATGCAGGAAAAATTATTGAGCCAAGGTTTGTAAATTTCAAAAACAATATTTTTGGTAGAGGAAAATTGTGATAACCCGTATAATAAAAAAAATGGGGATGATTGTTGAACTGATTGATGCCGGTACACCTAAAATGAAATGATGTAGCATATCAAAGGAGGAAAGAACCTGTCACAAAATCCCAAACCAAAAGCTTAAACTTATGAAAACTTTTATTATAATTTGTGTTATGGTATTTTATATTTATGTCTCCTGTGTTGTATTATATAATAGTATATATATTTAACCATGTTTAAATATTTTCTGAGAATTATGATTGAAATCATTTAATATTTTAGTATCAAATGTACATCAGCAGTATAGCATCTAGGTGCTAGCCTTCTAGCGCTATGGCGTTATGACCGTTCCTTATAGGGTGTCTTAACAAAGAAGCCAACGCTTAGGCGTTGGCTTCTGGCACCTCAGCACAACAAAATGATAGGTTCCACGTTATCACAATTTTTTCAATAGTTTTCTCCCTAAGAACACATCTCTTGAAGTATTATACTTATATAAACTCTTATTCTGACTCAGAAAAAAAATTAGATAAATTTTTTATAAAAAATTTGAGTGAAAACTCTTTAAGTTGGCGCTTCGTGGCCAACCCATTGAGGGATTCGATGATCTCTCATTGTCATTCTACTTAGGCTCTTCCATTTTGGTGAGTGGAAGATCCTAAAGCACTCCTTCCTCCATCTACTATGGCGCTCTCTCCATGACCGCTCTACTAATTTTTGATATCAGAGGCTAAGGTTTGGAAGCTTGGAGAAAGTGCTCGTAAATAATCCATATTAAATCTAAGCAATGTTAGTTTTGTATTTTGGATTTTGTGTAATTTTCTTTATAAATTTAGTGATTTCGCTTAGAAACACATGCTAAATTCATGTTATAGGAAATCCTATTAACATTTATTTTACCACCAACTAATTGTCTCTACTCATAAAACCTAACCATTCTCTACTTAACCTAACTACAAGTGACAACTTGAGTAAGGGAAAGTTCACTAAAATAGTCAAACTAGTATACAAACCTTACATAAAAAATGAACTCATATCTTTAAAGATCTTATATTTGTTTATTTGATGTTTACTTAATATTTTGTAGTATCCACAGGTTACTTCATGTCTACTAAACGCTAATCATTTTCAAAGTTGTGAATCTCATTATGTTAAATCTAGTTCACTTAACGCATATTTAAAATTTCATTTGAAGTAATATATTTACATTCTTTTATATACATTATGCCACCCAAATCCGTTAGTTTGGACCAACTTGAAGACTTAACTGAGAGGATAAAAGAGATCACTCTGTGAAGTAAAGAAAAACTCACTTGGGTAGAAGACCTTCTCATGAACCTACCCGCACAAGTTCAAGTCGTGAGTACTAGACTTTAAACCCCACCAACTATCTCATGTCCAGATGAATTAGAACGTAGGATGAAAAAATATTGGACTTCCTAGAGATTACTATCCTACAAGAAGGCCAAACATGAGGAACATCCTTAGACAAGATCATCTTAGAGTCCATGAAACTTTATATGAACCTACAAAATAAATTAAGATAGAAACCTCAATGTATGACGATGTTCATAACCCCAATAAATTTTTTGATTGGTTGACCCAAATGGACGATTTCTTCGATTGATATCATATAGATGATTATCAACAAACTACATTTGTAAAAATAAAATTAGTAGGTCATGCGAAAACCTATTGGAATAACATTTTAGCTAAAGAAGAGAGATCCGGTAGAAACCTCATGACATGGGTAGAAATGAAAGAAATTTTAAGGGCTAAATATTATCTAAAAAATTATGATAAATGGCTCCACAAATAATTGACTACTCTTAATCAAGGGAATATGTCAGTAGTGAAATATATGACTTCATTTGAGGACTTAATAGCTAGAACACACTGCATTGATCAAAAGTGGCAAATAGCTAATAAATTTGTCACTGGTTTGAGAGGTGATATTAGAAATGAAGTAGGGATTCATGATCCCCGGACCTTAGAAAACGTCTTTTGCTATGCTTTACTCCTAAAAAAGAATAAGAAAGCTGCATCCGCATTCAAAATGAAGACTCAAATATCCTCTAAATATCCAATCACATCCCAATCTCAAAAGGCTATTGTTAGACCTAATCCTTTTATATTGAACAACCACACTAAATCTACTTCTTGAAATATGAAAAAATTTGCTTCAAATGTCATAAGAAGGGTCATATGCAAAATCATTGTAGAGCTAAAATCATGTTCCTAAATGAATTAGAAGATTTAGGAGAAGTGGATATTGAAAAGATACATAAAAATAGATAGAGATCTAAATATAGGTAATTCGATGTCAATTATAAGGAGTATAATTGCTTCTATGAAAGAAAAAGACTAAAGAAGAACAAATATTTTCTTAATGTATATCTTCTATAAAGAAAAGAGATGTACGCTGGTAATAGACAACGGTAGTGCTATAAATGTTGTATCAATTCATACTATCACTAGAGTGAACCTTACGACTAAACCTCACCCAGAATCATTCTAAGTCAGTTGGGTAAATCACACATCCCTACTTATCACAAACAGATGTCTTGTTTCAATTAAGATAGATAGCTACATTGATCTAATTTGGTGTGATATTATTTCAATAAAAATAACTCATATCCTATTAAAAAGATCATGACTTTATGATTTGAATGTAACCCATTATGGTCATGAAAATTCTTATATATTCAAATATAATGAAAAAATAATTAAATTATTTCCCGTAAAACCTAACGAAAAGAGGTTAATTACACCCCACATAGAATTCTTCTTACACCTCCTCACAAACCCAATCCTGAGCTACAACCCAAATCCAATCAAGAGAAAAATGTGAAACTCCAGTTGATAATAATATCATCATTTAGTGATAGGGAGGATACTTCTATTATATATTTTAATAAATAAAAATCCCCTAGAATTCATGCTACAACATTAGAGTTTAGACGCTTAGAGAGTTCACTGATCTTAATTCTCTATTTATCTTGCACCTTCGGGAAGTCTTTGTTGATATTAAGGATTACCACATACCTACTGTAATCTTAGATCTATTATCTGAATTTACTGATTTGATCCCCGATGACTTACCTAATAATCTATCACCAAAGGGATATACAACATGCTATATACCTGATTCTTGATTCACAAATATACCTAACTTAACTTATTATAAGATGAATCCAGCCGAACATGCCAAATTAAAATGACAAGTAAACGAACTCCCGAAGAAGGATTTTATTAAAAAAAACCTTAGTCCTTGTGTTATACCAGTTCTTTTAACTCTTAAGAAAGATGAATGTGGAATATGTGTATTGATAGCAAAGCAGTAAATAAAATCATTATAAAATATAACTTTTCTATACTTAAGTTGGATGACATGTTAGATCTTATTACAAGTTTATCTTTATTCTCTAAAATTGATTTGAGAAGTGGATACCAACATATAAGGATTAGATCAAGTGATGAATGAAAGACTGCATTCAAAACTCCTGATGATCTTTATGAATGGTTAGTCATGTCATTTGGTATTTCAAACGCACATAATACATTCATGAGATTAATGAACACTGTACTGAAACCTTTTATTAATCAATTCATTGTAGTCTATTTCGACAATATTCTTATATATAGCCTAGACGAGAAGTCACATCTATATCACTTATGAATGATTTTAGAAAAATTAAGAGCAACAAAATTATATGTAACCTTAAGAAATACTTTTTCTATCAAATTGAAATAATCTTCTTAAGTTTTATTATATCTGTTAATGAATTAAAAGCATATCCATCAAAAATTAAATATATTATAAATTAGCCAACTTCGAAGTCTTTTATAGATGTTAGAAGTTTTCATGAATTAGCTATTTTTTATAAAATATTTATAAGAAATTCTAGCACTGTTGTAGCCCCTATCATTGATATCTTAAAAAAAGATAAGTTTATATAAACCACAGATGCTGAAAGGACCATGAGACAAATTAAAACCCTTATGACTTATTCACCAGTCTTAAAACTTCCTGACTATAATAAAGTATTAAAAATGACTTGTGATGTATCAAGTATTGGAGTTGGTGGAATATTAAGTTAAAAAAATATCCAATTACTTTCTTCAATGAGAAATTAAATGACGTTAAACAAAAATATTCTTCAGATGATAGAGAGTTTTATGTGATTATTCAAACTCTTAAGTACTCATTATCTGTTACATAAAAAAATTATTCTAAATATAGATCATCAAGTTCTAAAATTTATTAACTCCAAAAGATGCTAAATTATAGACACGCTAAATAGGTCGAATACATTCAGGAGTTTTTCTTTGTGCTTAAACATAAACCTGAAATAGAAAATAAACCAGCAGACGTTTTATCTATAATATCTCTAATAGTTTCATCCATTGAATTTCAAATCCCTAGATTTAAGACTTTAAAAGATGATTATAAAATTTGCCCTAATTTCCATATGATATATTTGAAACATAAATCCGAGCAATTGACTTTTGATAACTCCTTTATCATTCTAGATGGATATTTTTATAAAGGTAAGAAGTTATGTATTCTTAAAATATCCATATAAGAGAATTTTTTAATTCTAAACTTCTTTCAGGAGGTATATCAAGACATTTTGATAAATTAAAGACCCAAACACCAGCTGAACAAAAATTTTACTGGTCATTTCTACGAAAGAATGTTGAACGTATAGTAGCCCTATGTTACACTTGTCATCAAGCTAAAATTGTGGATCAAAAAGTGGGTCGTTACACATCATTACATATTCTTTCTAGACCACGGGAAAATTTATACATAGATTTCACACTAAGTTTACCTAAGATACCTCATGAACATGATAGTATATTTATCGTTGTAGATATATTTTTAAGAAAACACATTTCATACCTTATTCAAAATCAAATGATGCATCACATAACAAGAATGTTCTTTAAAGAATTGGTCAGGTTATACAGAATCCAGTACACTATAGTTCCCGATAGAGATGTTGAATTTATATCTTATTTTTGAAAGATATTATAAAAACTAATAAAAACAACACTAAAATTCTCATCTGCATTTCATCCACAAATTTATGGACAAATGAAAGTCATCAATAGAATATTAGGAATTTTACTAAGATGCTTAGTTGAAAAAAAGTTGGGAAATTGGGATTTAACATTACCTACATCTAAATTTGCGTGTAATAGTTTAATTTTTAGATCAACCCACAAATCACCTTTCGAGATAGTTTATGAAATATAACCTCAAAATGCCTATTAATCTAACTAATACACCTACACATGCATTTTCTGATTTGAAATATACATCTGTATGTGATTTTCATAGTCTTCATGAAGACAAAAAAATAATTAAAAATACAAAATACTAAGTATGCTAAATAAAAGAATAAAGATAAAATTTTTAAAGAATATGAGATAGGTGATTATGTATTGGTTTGTATCCATCCTAAGATATTTCCTTCCATAAAATATAAAAAGTTATAAGTGAGAGGATGTGAGTCATTTAAAATTATTAGGGAACTTTGTACTAATGCTTATGTTCTTGAATTTCCCTCTCACATATTTATTAGCCATGTTTTCAATGTGGAAGATCTAATATCTTTTAAAGGATTTATCCAACCTCCAAATTTGCACAATTATACTTATGCAGCAAGAGAGAGAAATTATTTGCAGGTACCTATCTAGCTAAAATTCTTTGAAGTAGAGAACATCATGATAATTGAAATACCAATAGATGATAGTACCATTCAGAGATTCTTAATTAGGTGGAAAGACAAGCCACAAAATGAGTATACTTGTATGACCTTAGAAGAGCTACAAAGCTTTTCTCCCAAACTTCTTGAAGACTTTTAGAATCCTAACTCTTCAAAGAAAAGTTCTTTGAGGTCCAGAAAGAGTTGTACATCAAAGAAGCAAATGACATGTCATAAGGTCTTAAACCAAAAGCTTAAAATTATGACTTTTATTATATTTTATGTGTTGTGATTTTTTATATTTATATCACGTGTTATATTATATATTAGTGGATGTATTTGATTATGTTTGAGTGTTGTATTAGTGTCAAATGTGCATCAGTAGTATAGCACCAAGACGCTAGGCTTCTGGCACTATGGTGCTATGGCCGATTCCTATAGGAGGTATGGACAGAGGCTTGCACCCCTCTAAGCGCAAGCCTGTGGCACCTCGATGTTACGAAACAATAGGTTTCGTGTACCGCGTTATGACAATTTTTTCAATAGTTCTCTCCCAAGAGATACATCCCTTGGAGTATTGTATTTATATAAACTATTATTCTGACTTAATGAAAGAATTGGACTAGCTTTATGTAAAAACCTTGAGTGAAAACTCTTTAGGTTCGAGCTTGGTGGCCGACTGTTGAGGGATTCGGTGATCTCTCATTATCATTCTACTTGGGTGAGTAGAACTTCTTGCATCACTTCTACTTTGGTGAGTGAAAGATCCTGAAGCACTCCTTCCTCCATCCGTTGTGACGTTCTCTCCATAACCGCTCCATCACGACATTAGTCGATTCGGCCTTTATACGAGACGAGGACTCACCCCGTCATTTATTAAGGAAGAAAAAAGGGGAGACAAGTCGGAGTCAGCACAGGATCTCATGCGAACAGAGACTGAGCAAGAGTGGGATGGCGAGGTTGGCTGGCTCGTGATAGGTGTTTCTTTTATCCTATGTTGTATATGCCCAAACCATCAAACTCTACATTCCACCACTTTGTCATCAATGGATGCTACTCCCACTCCATCGAATACATTCATTCATCAATCTACCCTTCCTAATTTTGACACGTCATCTTAACATTCTCATTTCTACAATGATCAACTTGATTATCTGTATCAAACACTCAAATCCATAAAACACAATCAGGCTAATTGTAATTTTATAAATTTTAATTTAATTCTCAATAATATTCTCTTATCACATAATATTTTTGAAGTGTCTCTTTTTAACCACCCAAATTTAACTCTATAAATTATTTCCCCATCCATATTCTCATTCTTTTGGGTTATAGATCTATGATACTTATGATGCTTTAGTAGAAAATCATAGATGCTTTAGTAGAAAATCATAAAATAGACTAATAAAAAATTACTTATGATGCAAAACCAATGTGCATTAAGTTAGTTCGCAATAAACCAATATAGAAATGAGTTCGTGAAGGGCGATCTCAAGTTTATACGTCATAGGTATATTCACTTACTGTAAGAAGAGAGAGTAACTTCATTACGTAAGAACAAATAAACTCAAGAAGGATAAAACAAATGATATTATACAAAAAAATATACATTGCTGTCTCTGGGCATCGCTCCAACAATAAATGGCGTTCCTCACCCTCACCAACAGACTCATGAGCAAAGCTACAAATAAGCAATTGACAAGATAAACTTCATTATGGAATGCCAAAATTAAAATGGCAAAGACATAAAATATTAGTAGGTACAATTCCAAAAAAAGAATGAATGAAATTATGTAGAAAATGTATACCCATAAATTTCTGCAAGGCGATGTAAAAGAAGCCGCTGATAAGAGCTCATGGGTTGAAGCTCCAAAACTACTTCTGATCTAAAAGTAGCATGACCATTCAAAATGATTTAAGAAAACAAAAAGAAATAAGACATGAAGTTTACATATTACAAAATAATATGTTATCTAGAAAAATATTACAACAAAATGGCATGCAACAATCCAAGCCATCGAAAGTTTAATCCATGATAAAGTATAATCACCTGAAACAAAATAACAGTTCATCCTATAGTTTGCACCAATCAAGTAGCCATAACTAAGATGGACCACTAACAAGAATAACAAGCGATCACATTTTATTCAACTATCTCACTTCAAAAGCCTATCGAAGATGCAAAACATTATCATATAATTTAACAATAAGACAAATCAAAAATATAATTAGCAGCCTGAAAGACCTGACTGTAGGGAACAACTTCCTCTAATCAAAATCCAAGCATTTCATTGATCCTTATCTGCGAATTAGCATCTCTACTCATAATATTAGCCACAGACTTGGAAGAATTTTAGTTTATAAATCATGCAACAAAGGTATAATTAAATGTTTAAATGGCTGTTGATATAAGCTCAGAAGTAAATTTGCATGCGCCATCTATTAAACAACAAAAATGACCCAATTCTAATCATAATATAGCCAATATCAACAAAATAATCCAGTAAAATTTTACAAGAATAAACTCCATTTCACTACATTCAAAAGAATTTCCAAATTCTCCATAATATAGAAATGATGCATCAATAAATTTTCATAATGATCCCTTCGATCTTTGCAATCTTTCTAACAAGGTATGTTGTTCACCTGATGCAATAAGTTTCACAATGATAAAAAGAATCTTGGCACATCGTCTAAGACTTCCCAGGTAAATAGTAAAGTCTGCCAACATGGAATGAGAAATAAACCAACAAGTACTCATCTAGAAGAAAGAAATTACAGTAAACTTTAATTAATCAAATAACCAAAATTACAAGATCGTGTAATCTAGAATTAGGGCCACAGAAAAAGGAGAAAGAATCCAAAGTCCATCAATTAGGAAAGAGAGGAGATAGAATGGAAAATAAATTTATAATTTTAATTCATTCAATGATGATTCTCAATAAAAAATCAAAATACCTATTAATAGATACAGGATACAAAAAAAAAAAAAACTAAATTATTGAAACTCATTTCTGATAAGCGCTATTTTGTCCCCACCAACATTCCTACATATTGTAGACTTCGGCTCCTCCCATCTTGTAGCCATGTATTCAGCAATCATGCGCCAGCCTGACTTCATTTGTCATGTCTGCATGTTGATGTCTCATGGTTATGCATGGGCCCCTCAATCTTCCCATCACGCCTACACTCATACACTAAGTTTGGTACATAGAGGGCTTTTCTTATACAAGTCACCATGGATATACCACTCGAGCTGCTTCTCTCTTTGATCTAGTGTTCCCTCTTAGGGCTTTCCTTTTGCTCTAGTGTTCCCTCTTTGGGCTTTCCTTAGTGTCAACATCTTCTGGCATTGGTGTCCTACCATAACCAGTGCTTCAGCCCTATTGCCTTTATCACATTAAGCCCAGTCACCTTTGTCACAGATGGCGTTCCAGTTAGTTATGTTCATCAACCGCCTTTAAGCTCTTCACTCAACATTCAACATCTCTTGCCACTAATCAAACTCATTACCCTCTTTGCTGCCTTCATCATTGTGTTATAATTGATGCCCGCACTTGCTACCTCTGTTCCGAACTCGAATCTTCTCCAGCTTAACTCTCATTATTTACAGCACCTATAGGCAATTTCAGCTTAACTCCATTATAGCTTAACTCTCATTACTCCACTACAAGATCAGTTGGAACTTCATCAACTACTATTCCAGAAGTTCCTTTCTAAGCATTCAAAAATGTAGGCACTTGTATTGCCACATGTGCACCATGTACTTTTGCTGAAGTAGCTTGTGGGAAGGATGCTCTGCCTAGTTTCTCCACTTTTTTTCTTTATTTTTTCAAAATAATTAAGATTCATCTCAACATAAGCTGCTCTCAATCTGGCATGGTAAATCTGCTCTCATTTACTATGAAACTGAGATTTCTAAGCTTTTTGGTCCATTTTCTTTTCCATTAATGAGAATGTATCCCTAAAGTCACCCTAGTCCAAAGACTTAACCCAATTCATGTGTGATTTACAATGATTGATGATTAATCTATTAAGATCCTCAACTCGCACCATATGCTTATCATTACTCAAGACTCATCTCACGTCAATCTTTTTTGTATGAACGGCTTCTCAATGTGCATACTTAAATGGTCCACACTTTGATTCTCCCAAGAAACCATATATAACTCCGATTTAGGATATTTTTTTACCCGATTTTGAATTCACTATTTTAACCAATCCACTTTATGCTATCATGGTTCAATTTTCGATACACTTTTCTATGCCTTCTATGGCTAAGGTCTAGTTGAAATGAGCATTGCTATTTCCTTGAAAAAGGTGATTTGAATCAAGTCATCCTTTAAATGATTATTGGTACAAAGTTGGAATTGAGGGCATACCTTCCATTATTAATCCTGTAAAATTTTTTATAACAAATACTCAAATTTTTGCTTTAAATCTCACCTAGAATTGACAAATCATCTTATGTGTTCCCAATATTAGGTTAATGGAGATCATTCAAATGATTAGAGGTTCCTTTCAAACTTGATGGTCGTTGTTCCTCCCACGACAGATTTGGACTATAATCAAAATTTAGTGCCATCTATAAATCTTGTAATAAATTTATGTTGCCCCAAAATTAAGATGCATCTACTTCAAGTTTTAAGAAAGTCGTAGGAGCCTTGACTTTATGCAAGAACATTATCTTTGACCCATTAATAGTGAACTTTGTATGATTATATTGTTGCTAAGGATGCTAGTGACCAACAAACTAAGCACACTCTACTTAAGGTAGCCTTCCTAGCATCAAAACATAGATGGAGCTACACCAACCATTTAACATATATATTTATTTTGCATTTTGTCTCTAAGTGTAAAACCACTCATCCACCTTAGCATCCTCATCTCTACAACACTTAATTTTATGCTTCTCTTTTATTGACCAATATTTTGTTCTATATATCATTATAGGTCTTTTCATCATCTTATAAAATTTTTCCTTAAATCTAAAAAGTAATTTCCTATCACACAATAGGTGAGATATATTCCTCCACTTCAACCATCTAACTTGAATTCTACAAATAACATCCTCATCAATTTCACCATCATTTTGAACAATCGATCCGAGATATCTAAAACATTCACTTTTTTTAAACACTAGATCACTCAATGTCACAATCTCACCACTAAATCTTTTACAACTAAAATTACAATCCATATATCATATATTCGGGTTTAGATCTACTTAAGTGAAAGTCTATAGATTCTAAGGTTGACCTTTATAACTCAAGTTTCTCTTGAACTCCCTCTCTAGTCTTATCAACAAGAAGAATATCATCAACAAAAAACATACACCAAGGCACATCCTCATGTAAATATCCATTAAAAACATCCATAACTAAAGCAAAAAGATATGGGGTTAAAGTCAATCCTTGATGTAATCCAATTGAAATAAGAAAATACTTGGTCAATCCTCCTTGTGTTTGAACACAAGTAATAACTCTAGTATACATATCCTTAATAACTTGAATATAAGCAATATTAACTCATTTCTTTTCTAGAATTCTCTAAAACACTTCTCTTGAAATTTTACCATATGTTTTCTCTAAATCTACAAATATCATATGTAAGTCCTCCTTCCTCTCTCTATACTTCTTCGTCAAACCTCTCAATAAATGTATAGCATCCACACTAGACCTACCCGACATGAAACCAAACTAATTTTAAAAAACTTTTATATCACATCGTAAACTATGTTCAATTACTTTCTCCCATAATTTCAATGTATGACACATTAACTTAATTCCTCAATAATTTGCACACTATTGTGCATCACCTTAATTCTTAAAAATATGAACCAACAAACTCTTTCTATCCTCATCAGTTATCTTTTTAGTCTTTAAAATATTATTAAAAATATTAGTAAGCCAAGAAATTCATTATCTCTTAAGCATTTTCACACTTCTATTGGAATATCATCAAATCCTACTGCATTTTCACACTTCATTTTCTTTAAATCCTCTTCAACTTCGATTTTACTAATACGACGATAAAAAAAATCTATATTTTTATTTAGAGTACTAAGATTAATAAAGTTAATCATACTCTCACAACCATCATTAAAATGTTTATCAAAATATTTCATATGCCTATGTTCAATATACTCTTATAAGAAAAACATTTATAATTTTCATTCTTAATGTATTTTACTTGAACTAAATCTTTACTTCTTCAATCTCTTTATTTGGCTAACTTATGCATACATCTTTTATCATCATTAGTATCACGTCTATTATATAAATCATTAAAAGCTAAATTCTCTACATCACATATTACTTTTTTAGAATTCCTAATCACTCTATATTTTTCCTCAATTCTTCAAGGTTTACATCTAAACCAATTTTTATAATAAAACTTATTTTTTTATCTTTTCTTTCATATTTTGACTCCACTATCAACTGCTTTTATTAAAATGAGCTTTTTCTTTTAATTCTCCAATCATATTTTTTCAACTCGTTTAATCTCACTTATTATATGTTCCAACATAACATTAACTTCCTCATGAATATCTCAAATCCTAAGATCTTATAGTTTATTCTTAGATATATTATTATTATTATTATTATTTGAGTAACCCATCTTATCCTAGGAAAATGTTTTAATTTATTTTCATCTTCCAACTCTTTATCTTAAAATCTAAAACTAGTAGTCGATGTTAAATACTTAAACATTCAACCAAAATGACCTTACAATCTTTATAATCTAAATGATATATTTTTCTTATCAGAAAAAGTCAATCTACGTTTTATTAGGTCAGTTCTTATAAGTGATAATATACTTATGTCTTTTCTTAAATATTAGTAATTACAAAATTACAAAATCATTAAAGCTAATATAATCCTACCTTTTCATTAGTCACTTCAAATCCATAATCATCATTAAAGCTTTTAAAATCTTCTACTACTCTACCAACATATTCATATAAATCTCCTCCATAAATATTTTTTTTTAAAGTTGTATCCTTTATATTAATTCATAAAGTCATTCCAAAAAATTTTTTTTGAACATACATTGAAACCAACTTGAGAAGCATCAACACTAATCTTTAAAACTATAATTTTATCTCCAATCATATTAATTTTTACAACATTATCCTTCAAACTCATATCTACAACCACATCTAAATCATTTATATTATGGCTCCTACCAAAATACCAGAAATTAAAAACCAAAAATAGCAATATCCTTAGCCTTCTCCCCAACCCATTTAATTTCTTGAATACAAAATATTTATCTTCCAATGAACCATAATATCCATTAATTCTACTAATTTATCCGTAAGAGTACCTATATTCCAAGTTCATATCTTAATTTTAGTTTCATGGACTAACTTCTTTGCTAGCATCCGTCCCTTGCACACTTTCACTATATTCAGGTCAAATAGCGCATCGCTTCTAAGGAACACCTAGTATTAACACAATATATTTAAGGATTCATGTCATGATTTTTCAGCAAGTTTTACGCTAGTTGTCAACTACCTAACACAACCCTCCATTTTTCTCATTCGGTACTTGGGACCTGGCAAATGTAGTGTAAAAAAAATTAAAATAAAAAAGACAAATTAATTTTAAATTAAATCTAATAATATTTAAGATTAAATCTAATCCTAACAAATAATATAAATTTAATCCAAGGATTATCGAGTTGGATGAGAGTACCAACTCAAATTTTTCTAAATCAAGATGGTTTAGTGGCCAAAAACAAATATAAACATGTACTTTATACACCTTTATCAAGATAATATTATTTTGATTTTCTACTACTTTACCTCCACCATATAAACTTGTATAGGCTTTTATTTTTGTGATTGGGAGGAGTTTTCTCTCTATTCCTTCTAGCAAAATTATCTACTAAATTATATTGTTTCTTCTTTCTTAAATAGAATTAGCACTACAATTACATTAAAAAAAATAAGATAGCCAAAGAATCTTGAGTATCATTTCTAATTTAAATAAAATAACAAAAAAAAAAATGATAGCCATCTTCATCAACTTGTTGTATGTGATCCAAGTCTTCAATAAAAGGTGATTCTTCTCACGAACTAGATACTTGTGAACTCCAAAAGTTAATATAGTAAATTCATCTACAATATTCTTGTCTACTTGGCCAAATGGTAAAATAATATCAAATGGAAGCACAAAACCAATAATATTGTTCATTGAAGCAGAAGCTTAGCATATAAGAAACTACTTATAAAATTGTGATGGCTTATGTCACCTAAATTATTATCTTATGATGACCTGGAGTTAACAAAAGGTAACTTTCACAAACCAAAAGGTGACTATCTCAAGATAATGTTTGTGTGAAAGATAAATTTATGTACAAGAGATATTGATCGGTCAATTAAGAAAAAAAGATGCTTAGATGTATTGTGTAAGACCTAATCCACATTAATCAAGTTCATCATAGTCCACTAAAGACAAAAAATAAAGAATCTAGGTGCAATGTGCAACTCATGACCTTAAAGTTGATATCCATATGCAAATGCAATGCAAATGAAACTGGATATATAATAAAATATAATTGGTCAACAAAATATTCAAAAGCACATCGATAAGTTATTAGAACTTCAACAACAATAACAAGCCTTTATCCCACTATGTGGGGTCGACTACATGAATCCTTCTTCGCCATTATATCCTATTAAGTGTCAATTTTTCATTTAATTCTAATAAAGTAAGATCATTTTTTATACATCCTAACCAAGTCTTTTTAAGTCAAACCTCTACCTTTCTTAACATAAGGCAAATCTAAAACATCTACACACCTAACTGAGTCATCGAACAGTTGACACTTACGTAATCCCACTTAAACCCTGTTGCTACGAGTCAACTCACATTACCCTATTCAATCCCGTCGCCATGCTTTCCATATCTCCCACTCCCATGACGACGCCCCCATATCTCCTGTCAAAGCCATCAAACCCTTCGGTTTTAACCTCATCTCGCAGAGTAATCCCATTCCTCTCATCCGAACTCCCTCCACAGGTAACTCCTTGCTGTTCTCCACCTCCCTACTTATGACTCTACTGACACTAAGCTCACTGCGCTTCCTCTCTCTCTCTCTCGCCTTCTAGCTACTCACAACGCACACACCTGTAGAACTCCAAGACTAAGCACCTCCCCTTTCCGCTCCACTTCACACAAGTGGGAGGTCGAGCTTCCCGTGTTGTAACCCTCACTCTCACTCTCTCCCCTAGCCGAGCCACTCTCTCCATCTCCTCTTTCTATTCTCGGCACTACAACACTACAGCCTATCAATCCAACAATTAAGCCAACATCGCAAGACTCTGAAGTACAAAATTCACATGATAAAAAAAATGAAGGTAATCAATTGGTTCCCCAGCCGACCCCTCAGAACGTACCAAACACATATGAGTCAGCAATAGCTGTACAACTTGAAGCTAGTATAAGCGAGAAAATTAAGTTTGCCATAATTGTAGATCAAGTGAAGAAACTAGTGAATAAAGGTCATCCATACCCTGCAGATTATGACAAGGTGTCGTACCTAAAAGGCTGTTTGGTGCCAAAGTTTCATGCTTTTGATGACAATAGTAATCACAGGTAGCACCTAGCATAATTTAAGCATATGACAACATTAAGGGCAACGACACACTGCTCTTCTGCCAATTCGTTAGCAGTTTAATCTTAACTACTTTCGAATAGTATACTGAGTTGCCTAACGATTCAGCTAAAACCTTTGTCGAGTTAAAGATAATGTTTATCAAAAGATTTGTTAGCACAGTAAGAAAGACAATAATAGCTAACCTCGTCTTGGAGGAAAAAAAAAGATGAGTCAGTAACTAAAGATATCACACACTGGCACAACATGGCCATGAAATATAAACAACAGTTGAAAGAGGAGCATACGATCCAGCTATTGATGAGCAATATCAATGATAAAATGGGGCATGTCTACATATGGCTTCCATCATAATTTTCTAAAAACTTCTCGATTGAGTGGTGAAATTTGAAAATTTCTATCTTTTTAAATCTGAGAGTCATTTAGACAAAGTGAAGAGAGGCAAGCTCTTAGCCTCATAAAGGACTGAAGGTCATGCCACTTCTTATAGCTCAAATAAGACAAAACAACTTATCTATTTTGAAGAGAGAGCCAAACAACCAATCAATCCATAGCCAAAATTGGTGCCTTATAAGCAATAACAAACCTCAAACTTTCTCAAATGATGGGGAGCGTCCAAGACAATCAATGGGTGATGATAAATGAGTATGCTCATCCCACAAAGAAAAGACGAACAAAGGATTTTCTTTAAAAGAGAGCGTGGCTAAACTATTCCGACAAGCTCTTAAAGCAGGATTGGAATCACCGGAATGTAAAAGGCTGAAAGACCCAGGCCAAACCAAATATCTAAACTATTGCCCATTTCATGAGATAATTAGCCACCCCATTACAGATTGTTATGTCTTCAAAGACTGACTGAAAAGAAAATACAAAAATGATGAATTTACACTATCCAACAGTATTCTTATGCATCCAAAAAGAGAGTCCACCATGATAGTGATGTCGTCTTTCACGCCCCCAACTAAGACTCAAGTGAAAGAAAAATAAATTGAATACAAACAATGGGACACTGCTGCCTTAAAGAAAATAATTAAGATGTTAAAGCGGCTGGAAGGTGTCTCTAGTGTCAAGTGGAAATCACAGCTTGAATTAGTGCTTTAAAAGAAATACCAAGACCGAGCACTGTAGCTTCGGGAAGACATCCTGATAAGGCTAGCACATTATGGTGTGAGAAGCCCATTCACTGTGTACTTTGAATTTCTATGGATAGATACTCACCCAAGTTCTGTCGAATTCGATGGCAAACATCACCACCTTCCTCATCTTTCTAAGAGGAGCATTTGGTGTAGAGTTTGGCTCTTTTTCTTCATGTTTTTTTGACGGACCATGAGGACAGTACTACACAATTTTCGGCGATTTTATTGAAGATCCATGATATGTCAAACAAAGTGAGGAAATAGTGTTGCAAGCTTTATTTTTCAAGAACTCAATCGGGTGGTCAATGCCAACTGTCCGTATTCCTTTTCATGTGAGCAAGATGACGAATCCTAAGGCAAGTGTCTAAATGAAAAAGATTTTAGACAAGTTGTTGAATGGAACTTTGAACATCCACCATTATCTCCGTTATGGCGATATCCATAATCTTCTCTATTATAAGTATTTTGCTGCTTCACGGATTTTATGTTAAGCATTGATTCCCACATTCTTGCCATTTTACTCGTCATTTTGTAGGGGAGGATGCTGCGCCTCTTCCTCATGATCCCTTAGCAATCTAATTTATCAAAGAGGGTAAGAGATAAGAAGCCTATGGTGTGTCTACTTTCGCTGAAACTGCCGACGAGACCGAGACGAGTTTAATTCCACAAAAGTCCAGGAAGAGGGCCGCGAGTTCTGCTCCTCGAGGTCAGCCAAAGAAGAGAACGAGACTGACTTAGAATCCTAGGAGAAATATGCAATCAGCAATTCCACTCCGAGTCTAGCCGAGCCAACCAACGAGGCCTTCGAGCTTGGACAAAAAATCTTTTTTGAAGGGCTGGACTCGCTTCTCAAAAATGTTCCCAATGGTCGACTACCCTTTGTTATAATAATAGCTCAAGCTATCGTGTGATAGTCGACTTGGGAAAAATGCAAAAAGTTTTTCCTTAAAAGAATAAACTTATCCACGATGAAGGTAGAATTTACCGTCATGAATCTTCAGAGGCCAAACTCACCAAGCTTCAGGAGGAGGCGAGGCGTCAAGAGTGAAATGGATCGAGCAGTCCTAAAGTCGACTCGGCTCAGGCAAGGAAGGAGTTGGAGTAAAAGCTCTCCCGTTGTACTGAGGAGTTTTAGAAAAAGGAAGTCGAGTTTTCTAATTTTTTTATTATGACGAGTACAAGGAATACTACAACAAAAATTCAAGGCCAACGCCAACTTTATCATCACCAAATTAATGAAACATAATCAGCTGAAATGTGCACACCCTTTCAAACTCCGATGAGAGCGACAAGAAGGGCAGCACTAACTAATAGAAAGGAATGTAATGTACATATACTTGCATTTTTGTAACTCTTTTTCGAGAAATAAAAGTCTTTTCATGTTTCTATTTATCTAGTATTTTTTTTCTGCAAATATATTTGCTCAAATACTTGCTTGTTGGGTATCTTTCTGAGGTGTGGGCGACTCTTACTCACCTGTCTCTCCCGTTTTGGCTCCTATTATGGAAGTAAGCACATAGGATCTTTAAACACTTTTATTTGTTCTTGTTCAAGTCTCCCGCTAGTCCAAAATTCTGACCTCCCGTCGTCCCCGATAAGGGTGCATCGGAGTCTATTCACCACCGACTTACGGCGATCAATATCTTGCATACACGACTGTAATCTTCTACCCATCAACTCTACTGAGCATAACAGGGTCTTCAAACACCTGCATAACACAATATAAGTTTGCACAATGCAAAGTCTCGCAGCTTTGGTACTTGTTTGAATGCTAAAAGTTGAAAAGCTTGAAGACGGAGATAATGAGCTAGAAGCACATCATCATCGCTCATTTGACTCCCAGTATGGTCATCAATCTCAAAACAAGACTACCAAAACCAATATAGATGGGCTTTTCACCAGCTTCAATCCATTTCACCAGTGATTCTGGAGGCTGATAATTTGATGCAAGATCAAGAACGCAAAAGCCAACAACATCAATTTTAGATCCCCAATCCTTCGGCTTAAGAACAAGATGTGGGCTCCAAATATATCCATGTGGTAAATCAGACGACGATCCTTGTATACCACTCAGATATGTAACAGGGCGCAGCTTCAATTTTTTTTCCTAAATTGATTTATAATGTCTCGTATACTAAGCCAAATCATAGAATCGAACTGATATGAAAGTCTATATCCGGGTTGTTTAACACGAGAAAGAGGATGTGGAAATTCACTAGTTATTTCATGGCATTCAAAGAAAATGTGAATTGGAACTTTAGTGCCTCACTGGGGTGTAAACGAAATATTTGAAACGTAACTCTTGTTCGTGTTCGCTTGAAATTTGTTTCAGACGATTCTCCGCTTTATATATCGATAAAAATGTCGTCACGATATAACGAACGCGTGTCTGCTGAACTTTTTTTTTGACAGCTCTATATGGGATAACGCCAATCTTTACATATAAAAGTTTTAACCACTGTTTACGCCAGATTTGTAATATGTAAATGTGTAGTAATAATAATAATAATATATATAATAATAATATAATAATAATAATAGTAATAAATAAAAATAATAGTAATAAAATAATAAAATAATAGTAATAAATAATAATAATAATAATAATATAATATAATACAATTTTTTTATTTCGAGCTAAATCGAGCCGAACACGTCAAACAAATGATTGTTCATGTTCTACCGCTTATATATCGAAATAGAATATGTTCTATGTTAGTTAACTAACTAGAACAACTTTTTTTGACAACCCTATCTGCCACATGTGTGTGTCCATAAGGTGGTGGATTTGCAATAATAGCATCTGCTTTGAACGGAATACCATTATCCATATATGGGTCCTTGCAGGCTGAAAGCAAAGAAAATATAATTTCCTTGATTTGTTTCTGTTGAATAGGTATCTCTGAAGGTGATGAAGGCAGAAATCCTTTATTCTTGACCATATATTCAGCAAGGACTTTAGGATCTCCTAGCGGGTAAAACTCAAGTCCAACAGTTAAAACAAACTCTTTAAAGTTAGCATGAGTTGCTAATCGGACACGATGTCCATTGTCCTGTAAATGTTTACTAATAGCAATAAATGGTTGCACATCTCCACGCGTGCCAACAATGAGAATGGTTACTTGAAGAGGTGGCACATATGGAAGATTAGTTACTTCCATTGGTTCTTCATCACCTGCTCCAGCAACAACATAATCGGTGCTAAAATCAAGTGTTGCATGCTCTATTTCAGCGAGAACTTCAACTTCAACAGTTCCATCACCTTTCACCATAGCTATCCGGTTAAGAATCTTAAGCTTCTTTTTATCAGAAATCTTGTCATCAAATAACTGTACTGCTGGGTCAGTACATGAGTTGTTTTGCCGTCTCTTCTCAGTGTTCGATCTCTCCAAATTTTGCAGACCACTCCATATCTCTACTTCCTCACATTTTTTTTTTCACCAGGCATTGTGTTCGCTCTAGGTAAATTTCGGTCAGAGAAGAACTCGAGCCCTCGCCGTTCATTTCCGATGGACCACTGCCATTCTCAATCATATTCGGAAGGGATCGGATTCTCCCACCACTTGCGTGTAGAGTAGAAGACCATATGGGGCACAATGGCAGGAAGTTAACCGAATCACTCACGCATATAAATGTATAATATAAACTTCTATGCGGATCATTGCTTTACATGGGGCCATAAACTCAACGACGCCGATGACGATGAGCGACCGAAGCTAGGCCTCGTTTAGTTTGGGGCTGGAGAGGAATTAATGTGAGGGTGTTGGACCTCGCGTTTGGCTGCAAGCTTGTTCTGTGACCGACGAGTGATGGAGCTCGGGATGGGAAATAGGTGGATGCGGCTGCTTCACGTGGGATGGGTGACATGGCAACTCCTTATTGGCCGAAAGGGGTGGAGAAAGCATGGGAATGGACGGCTACAGTTTTCAAGGCATTGACTGGATGTGATTAAGAGATAATCAAATAGATTTATCTCGAAATGCGTGTCAATCTTGATGAAATTTTAATCGTGTCAACCTTAGTCAAATTAGATGTCTATTTTAGGTAATTTTGACGTTCCGGACGCAATGACGCAGTCCGTTTCACAATCGGAGGTCATTTAGTTCAAGTCAACGTCGAATCAGGGTCAATTTCAGTTCAAATTTATGTTGCCGCTTCCACTTGCTCGATATTAGCGTAGATTCGATGAAGCGACAATCTCGCATATAGGTTTCGACGTTCAATACTCAAAGACAATGAATTTCACGAACGGCGCCGTTTGGGCATCGGTTTTTCGATCTCGAGACGCTGCCGCATCAACGGCCCCTCTCGATCAATCGACCATTGAATTATGCAAGATGCATATTATGATCAATTTCGACGTTCTGAACGCGATGACGAAGTCCATTTGTCGATCAGAGGTCGTTTCGACTGATTTTTGGTGTCATCGAGTGTACGCCTGATTATTGTTGATCTCGCCGATATTCACGATACTCGTCAATTGAGCGACTTTCATATGATAGGTTTTGACACACTAACAACGGTGTGATTAATTTTGCGAATGAAGGTCGCAGATCGCCGCGGCTTTCGAGGCGCGCATCGACGCCTCCTGACGGCCGACCGAATTATGCAAGATGCATATTCTGATCAATCTCGATGTCCTGAACGCAATGTCAGAGTCTGTTCGTCAATCAGAGGTCTTTTCGACTAATTTTCGACACCATCGAGGGCATTTCAGCTCCGAGTTGCGCGCTGAAGCTCGTCAAATTCATCTTGTGAGCTCAACTTATGGCGCATGCATAGAGGTCAACATATATTATTTCAAAATCTGCACTTTATGCAAGATCCATTAAATAAAAATAATGATGATGATTTTTTATTATGTTTTCCTCTTTTTTTTTTTTTAGAGCTGGATTTATGAAGGTTTTCTTTGAACATATTTATTCTAGTTTTTAATGCATATATGTTGTCTTTTTGAATGATTATTTAATGTCTTACATTATCATCATCTATCTATGCACAATTTCTTACATAAATATTTAAAATCTACACAATTTCTATTTGTTAAATGTGCAATTTATTACTTTTTATATATTAGGATGTTAGTTTATTAGTTTTCACCATAATTTTTACTATACGTAATTATATGAACATAAGTCTTATGCCTCAAAGCAACTTAAAGCTTACGTCTGATCGCATGGAGGAAAAACACCTCAGTATCGAATTATGCAATTTTAAACCTTGATAATAATTATTTGTGGAGTTTTACAAACAATTCAAACGTCAAACAAAGAGAGGGAGTGGGAGTTAAGAGGTTGGGCCATGTGAAAGAGTGCAAGGGGTTTAAAGCACCCCTTGGCCAAAGGATGCAACTTCATTTCCAAGAGAGTGGTCAACAATGTAAAAAGGGAAATGTTTATTTGGCAATTAAATTTTCCAATAAGCACTTCTCATTCAAATTCAAATAGCATTCCCACATAGATTCCTCAAAATTTTAAAATTTAAATATCAAAGATTCAAAATTCACTTGCACTTTGCCATGGTGTTAAGGTTCCTTACCTTTTGCTAACTCATGAAGGGCTCCATCTAACAGTCCTTTAAGATTGCTAAACATTTCATAAATATTTTATGGTTGAATAGTTGTGTGTATTTTAACTAGAGAAGAGGTAAGGAGAGCTCTGCTTAGCGTCACATGTACCTTGGCTCAAGTTCAAATCTTCTTCCTTATCAGCGAGTGATCTATTAATGTCTGAGTGGTTGACTTCTAATTATTTTACCCATTATATTTATGTCATTCATGTTTCTTTAAAAATCCTAAATATTCAATTATAGTCACATATTTTATGTTTATAAATCCCAAGTATAATTGTAAGTTATATCATTTATTCAAGTGTTCATTCATTATAAACAAACGTTTTAACGATGCTACCTTGTCAACCCCACAAAAAGATACTAGAAAGCACGTGGAACCAATCCAATATGCCAAAAAGGCATATGTCTGATGCGATGTAAAAGACAAGCAGTCAAATCTATGTTTCTCAGATATGTACATCAAATTAGGCAAATAGGCGAGTCTAAGGTACCTGTAAAGGCAAACATGGTTCATTTAAGCATTTAAAGAATTTGCTAAAATTTTATAATGCTTCCACATCTCCCATAAAAAGAGTATACGAAGAAGCATGCCAAGCCTTCTATAGTGTGGTTCACAAGACATCATGATCATACACTTTTTCTTATCTTCCCACATCAAGAAGGTCATGTACGTGTGGGATGTATCATCCAGGCTATGCATTTTGCAACAAGAGCTCATGTAAGTATTTAAAAGCTTAGCCAAAATTTTCAACATAGTTTCACAACACCCTCGAAAAGAGGGATGCTAAAACACATATTAAGTCATCCACTAAGCCAAGAAAGACATATATGATATGATGCATAGGGCACTGTCACTAATTTTTTTGTTATCTTTCTTACCACATCAAGAAAGGATCCAAAAATGAAAATTTCTCAAAATCCCTAGAAATTGATCTAAAACAAGTTCTAATTTCAAAATCATAGTTTCAAACGGTATGTAAATAGAGGCAAAATTATAAAATAAGCAAATAAGGGAATGGTGCAATAATATTAAGTCTGAAGTAAAAAAATCTAACTTCAATTGTAAGGTAGAACGGTCACAAGTCTCAAGACATGGAATGAAACCGAGAATTCAAAAGTACGCACATCAACTTTAACTTTCTAATTATGTCTTTATTTATGTCATAAAGCTAACATTTATGATTATCATAAGTCTCATAGTCTTACCCTCTATTATATATATCCTGCTTGTTTCTCTCACAAAAATCTCATCTTATAACAATGTTCACAATTTGTTCATCATTATGAATAGACTCAACATCTACTTCATGTGATCAAAATTGAGTAATTTATAATGTGTTAATTCTTTACAGAGCCTCATTTATGTCCTCACTCATTTGGATTGAATTTGCCACAAATTTAGTCAATTGACTTCAAAAATTAATTAGAATCCCACCTCATTGGTGACCTATTAATTAGCCATTATTTTGAGGATCAATTCTAATCATTTTGATATTAAGATTAACTCTTATATCATATATAATGGAGGATGTCCTAAGATCTAAGGTTTGTTAAACACAAATTTAAGATAGGATGCAAAAACAAAATATCAAATTCAAAATCTAGAGAATAACAAATAAAACTTTATATGATTTTTTTATATTGGCAATGTTTATGGATGAATGTAATCATAAGTTAGGTGATATAATTAATGTTGAGGAAATTTAGAAAGGGTAATGAAATTGTTTTTCTCTTTGAATTTGAGAAGCGAAGCAGTATTCCATTCTTTTCAGCGGCATCTTGTAGCATCAGTGACAAGTGGAGTGTCACAGATGGAAGTTAATATGGATAGAAATTTTTTTATATAAAATAGAAATATATCTTATAATTTCATTAGATAAGCCCAAGGCCAGTACAAATACAATATAGACAAAAGGTCAATTACAAATATAAGATAAGTCAATTATACATATTAAATCAATGTGGATTGGAAGAAAACTATCATAATTTTGTTCATTGAGATTGGTGCATGGATCTCTAAATTAGTAATCAAGAAATATAGTGCTTAAGACACAAACTGTTGGTAAGATTAATAGAGGTTGTGCAAAGTATTTGTACAAAACAGGTTTAATGCCTCGTGTATCACTCATTAGTAATGAATAGAGAGAATTTATAAATCCAATGCCAAATAGCTAGAATAATAGCAATTACAATAATGATGGATAAAAAATTCAACTATTACAGGCTTCTTAAAATTACATCCCCCAGTACTATAAATGGACATTAGATAACTTTAAATAAACATAAAATATGTTTCCAAAAGGACCAAAAAAAATGTCGAAACTAAATCTTAAAATATAATATTGATCACACCAAAAAAATATGCAAACAGATATTTAAACATAAACAGATTGAGACACTTGTTACCTAGAATCACTTTGAAGAAAACTAATCAAGGCTTCTTCTGTAGAAAGAACAAGATGCTTGCAGTGCAAGTTGTCTTTAATAAGAGAAGCCAACTCCTCGACCTAGAAATTATAACCATCACAAAAAATATTCTATGAAGAAAACACTAATGATCCAAATAAATTTATTACTCACCAATTATGACGCTTATAAAACCATTAGTATGGAATACGTAAGTTTCAGCAAAATATTGAAGCAGTAAGAATGCATGGCATGGAATCCAGAACAAAAAAAAAAAAAACCTACAAAACATCCATCAATTTATGAACATGAGTAATAATGAAAAACGCTACTACCAACAATAAATAAAAATAATAAAATTCAATCTGCCTGGCAACAGTGCAGCATATTTTGTGTCAAAATACATATGCCAGGGTGGGAGAGGTTTCAAATGTCTTAACAGAAAATAATATGTCAAAGTTGGTGGAGATTAATGGATCTCTGCTGTTTTATATCTCTTCAAATATTTGAATTTAATGCTCACACATATAAGTCAGTATGGACAATATTTTATAGGAAGATTTACACACATACCACACAATTATTATGCATTTACATATCTAACACCTAAAGTTTAATATTTACATATATATTTCTTTTCCTATGCATGAAAAGGTGCATTGTACTTTTAAAAAAGCTAATAATAATGATATTTTTATGTGATATTAAATATTTAGGTGTTATTTATGTAAATATTAAAGTTTAAGTGTTAAATATATAAGAGTTATGTGGAATGTATGTATGCCTCAATTTTTGTAAACCTCTTGACTCAAGAACAAAACCCCCAATCCTCGATCATTTTACTACCATAGAAATAGAACCACCAGTCATAACCAAATCTTATCAAACTAATGCTAGTTTTCTTGAAAATTTCTTAGCTACAATAAACTTGAAGTGTAAGGTCAATCAAACTATAATTATTGTAGAACTTTTAGGAGTAATGGTATGTCTGGGGTTGATTTTCTAGAGTTCAGTGTTTGGATCAAAGCCTCAGTAGTTAGGGGATTTTGAGTTTCTTCTTCCCGACCAAATCACCCATAAAATGCAATACTCAAAATCCAATGCTATCTCTAAGCAAAAATAATTGAGGCCTTAAAGCATGTGAGTTTGTTGATAAATCCATAGCTACAAAATTGTTCTAAATGTATAATATAATATTCATGATCATAAAATTGGAATCAAAATAATTTGAAATTTACTGTGACAGAAAGTTAAAGATAAGTTTCGAGATTACCATGCAACAACAACAAGCCATTATCCCACTATGTGGGGTTGGATATATGAATCCTTCTTCTCCATTTTATCCTATTAAGTGTCAAATTCTCATTTAATTCTAATAAAATAAGGTCATTTTTAATACTTCATAACCAAGTCTTTTTAGGTTAACCTTTATCTTTCCTAACATAGGTTGAATTTAATACATCTACATTCCTACTTGGGTCATCTAAGGCAACTCACTCTAATCTTATATGCCATAGGAGCTACTTCAATATTTTCATTTATGTAATCATTTTGCATTTTGTCTCTAAGAGTAAAGACACTCATCCACTTAAGCATCCTCATATCTTAACATAGGTCGATATTTTATCTAAATTTTACTTCTCCATTATGTCCTATTAAGTATCAAATTCTCATTTAATTCTAATAAAATAAGGTCATTCTTATACTTATTAACCAAGTCTTTTTAGGTCTACCTCTGCCTTTTTTAATATAGGTCAAATTTAATACAACTACTCTCCTAACTGGAACATCAGACGACAGACATTTTATATGACCAAATCATCTAAGACAACTCTCCGTAATCTTATTTGTCATTAGAGCTACTCCAGCATCTTACAAAATTTTTCTTCAAGTCTAAGTAATACTTTCTATCACACAACAAGCCAGATGCATTCCTCTACTTCAACCATCCAACTTGATTTCTACTAATAATATCCCTATCTATTTCACCATCACTTTGAACAATAGACACAAGATATCTAAAATGCTCATTCTTTTTAACAACTCCACCACTAGATCTTCTAAAACTAAAATTACACTCCATGAATTCGATTTTAGATCTACTCAAACGAAAGCCTTTAAACTCTTGGGTTGACCTCCATAATTTAAGTTTCTCTTAAACTCCCTCTCTAGTCTAATCAACAAGAAGAATATTATCAGCAAAAAGCATACACCAAGTTTCAAGATTACCATAACTACATTTAATCTCCACTTGTTCAAGGAATGGAATAAAAGAATGACAAAATAAACAACATCGAGACTATGCATCACAGGTGAAATAAAAGTCATTTCAACTAAATCTTTATATCTCCTTATGTTTGGGAAAATGAATGTCATGCATAGAACATGCATATAAAAGAAGCGCCTAGTACAATTTAAGATATCTTCTATATAAAGGGTCATGGTTACATAAAATTTGGATTGGTTAAGTCAGTGCTAAAGACTAACTTGATAAAAATTAACAGGACTTCAAAAATTGTGTATCTAATCTAAAGTTTCATATGTGGCAAATCTTAAAATAGCGTACAAGTAAAAATAAGCTTGCAATTTTATAATTTATTTCAGATAAAACATTACAAAAGTATAGCTTCAGTTTAGCAAAGATTTATGCAATTCATACACCCTAGAAGTATAAGGTCAAAGGAAAGACGAGAGCAAAGCACTTGAACTCTTGTGCCAGAAAGTGATTACGTAAATCCAGATACATGTTACGGATTTCTTTCAATGCAACTTCAAGAATAGTGATCATTATCTCACTCTCCTTGTGAAAACTGCTAATTAAGAAGATAAACATGTCACTTTTGGTTACATGGCTGTAAGTGCATAGATATGCCCGCCAGTGCTCTACTCAAACTAGTGCCTAAGAATATAGAGACATTTTTTTATGCTAGTGGGCCTATTAGCAACTCTTTTGTGCTACATTCTGCTAGGACAGATTTGAACAATCTTCTTTCCATTGTGCTCGAAAACATGTATTCATTCTCCAAAAGTGAGTTGCATCCATATTTAATGGCAAGAATATGCACAGTAAGACATCAGCATAGTGGGTAACACATAATGGATGCAGCTTCAATAGCTAGTTAATTTACTGGATCTGAAGCAACAATCTTACTGACCAGAAGGACCAGAGTTACAGCTAAGAAGAGTCTTCCCAGGTTACTAAACACACCTAAGACTAGCAGGAATTTAAAAGACAAGTCTCCAGATTAAAAGGTGAAATGACTACTCCAGGGTATAAAACCAGAAAAGGCACCATCCACCTGTGAATATTTAACAGCATGCCAAATTTAGATCACAATAAGGTAACTCTTCAATTATGTCTTTATAAATCAATAACTTGCCAAGAGTGTCAATATGATCAAAGTTCCCATCTCAGATTTGTCAGTTCATCAATTAAACAATTTTTTGTGGCACAAAGATGTTTCATTTGAAGAATCTCCATCTCATCTTAGCTTGGTATTGGGTCTTGGCCTAGTTTACTGAATCGCCTCTTCACATTAGTCAATAGCCTCTAGCTTGACCAGTAAACCTCAATTTGGCAAATCAGCCCTGCCTAGTGTCTGACCCATTGTGTAACTTGAATTAAAATGACAAGTCAAACAACAAATCAAGTAAAGTCTTGGTGTCAAACTTTCTGTCAAAGGAAGGTGCTTTGATTTTATCTTCTTAATTTCATCATCATTAAGATTACACTTAAGCACCTAGAATAGACATATAATGATTATGAAGGCGGTTATCATGCACAAGATAATGAGATGATCATAAAACAGTAGTTTACCTCTCAAGGATGTATCCCAAAGTTCTAATCCACTAACCATCATTTATTGAGCCATGATAAATCCATCAAACCTACCACCACCATTGCAATCATGAACATGCACAGAATCACATCAAATTGGACTCAGTTTCAAGATGGTTAAAATGTAAATGCTAGTCATCCCTATTTCAGGGTTTACAAGATATAGATTTAGTTTATTGCATTTTCATTGCAAAGTATTTGTAATATATGATAGGAAATGCTAGCTACAGGGTACTCTAGGGTCAAAAAGCTTTAAACATATCAATTAGGTTATACCAAAAAAAAATCTTCAAATTGACTAGCAGCCACAGGCCATACTAAGAAAAAATATTCAAATTGACCATAAGCCACACACTGCCTAGAGCTCTCTTATCATTAGTGGCCATGCTTGTCAACCATAGCTCTAATACCAAATATGACAAAGAAGGGCAATAAGTTGATTTATGCATAACCCTAAAAGATGCTAAATGAGTAAATGATAAGAAAATTTCTATGATGGAATGGCAGTAAAATGGAGCAAGGAGTGTAGAATTTTATTAATATTGCAAAAGAAGACAAAGTAGAAAATCATGGAAAAAGTACCAAAATATTTGTATTGTGCAAAAGTAAATAAAACAATTTTAACTATAGATTGGAAACATGAATTTATATGCCAGAAATTTATATGTTGTTATGAAAAAAATTTATTGCCATTGCAAACATTCACTAGACTGGAAGAAAATTGTAGAATTCATGAGATGTAAATCTCATCCCATAAAAAAAAAAAATGTTGCAAGATATCAATTGTTTTCTTTTTCATAGAATCACCAATACAAGACTGCGAGATCTAAGTTTCCTAATATTCAAAATTCACATGATTCCTTAAGGCTAAAAACAAAGAACCAAAAACACAAGCAAATCAAAAAGGATCCATAAAACCAGTAAGGAAATAAAAGGCTAAATTGAATCCATATCCTTATAGGCAAATCGACATTCTTTATCAACCCTTTGCCAGCATTAGTAATTTTGGAAGGCAAATTTCAATCTTTAACAATTAACATTAAGTAGGATATCCTAAATACAACAAAGAACCTTTTATCTAGCCAGTAAAACAAAATTAAAGAACTAAAAAAAATTCCATCATATTCTTGATTAGTCAATGCATAAATGATAATAGTTGGACAATAATAGTTATTTATACAGCACACATAACATGCATTTATAAGTGATCATGCAAGAGAGTCAATCATTTACAGCATTTGAAGTAATTGCAAAATGATAAATCAAATGCAAATGAAGAATAAATCATGATAAAATATAATCCCTTGCGCATAATATTTTCATCTTCTCATAGCCATCATAAAGCAACAAGTTTAACACTCACTGAAATTTTATGATAGAAAAGATTAATTTTACATGGTTGATATAGAAACTAATGTATTCATTCAACTTCTTCTATATTGACCACATTCAAGACCAAGTAAATTAAAAACAAAAATTATATGCATATAAAAGAAGAGCTAAAAAATGTGCATCTAACACTGCAGCAAAAGAGTGAGCAAAATAACCTCTTAAGCTAAAAAACTGAATTCAACAAAAAAAAACCCAATCAGTTCAGTTTAGACTGGGTTTAATTTTGATTTAGTCGGAAATATTGCATAAACCAATTAGTTTGCCTTGGTTTTGATTTTGGATTTTAATAGACCAATTAAAATTGAACCAAAAATGAACTATACTATACATTTATTTGGAGCCATTTGATTGATAGTAGAGGCTCGATCTTAAATTTATAAATTATAATATGTTTTTTTCCTGCTTCCAACTTTTGTTAAACAAAATCAAGCTAAAAAAAATTAAGGTCAAACAGAACCAAATCAATGAACAATAATTTTTGGATTCTTACTCTAAACCAAAAATAGCATCAAAACAGAACCCGGCTATTCAATTTGGCGTTGTTAGCTTGGTTTCAATTCCCACCATTAGTCATTTCGATTAAGGCCAAATCACAGTTGGTATGGAACCAAACGAAACAATTATCACCCCTGTTGCAGTAATGTGCTAACAAACAAGATAAAGACTTTCACGAAAGAACAAAATTTGGGAGTTTAAAAAAAAAAAGAGAACCTAAAATGGCACAGATTTGACAGTACAATGAAAACGAAATGTTGGTTTCTTTAGAATGACCTCCACATTGATATGGATGTTGCAAGGTAGGGACAGAAAAACAAGCAAATTTATACTATTTTTTTAGATTTTGCATCATAAAAAATTGTCAAAATCAAAGAAAACACATTAGGGTCAGATACCCTTGCAGTTGAAAAGCGATCAAATACAACTTTTCAGAAGAAATCTACCGAGCCTCCCCTTATGACCTGGAACTATTGATGCAATCTAACGCGCATAATGGAAAAATATTTAAAAACAAAAACATTATCCTTTTAGAAGGGCCAGCCTGAAGGGATTAACCAGCTTCCAAGCATGGATTCAACTTTCGTAAGATCGGAGCTCCTTTTAAAATCCATTAGGTGTATTTGACATTCCACTCACAACCTAGTAAGTTCTCTAGCAAAACCAAACAGAAGTTTTAAAACGAATCACAAAAGAGTAATCATAAATTCCGTTTGCGGTCATATATTTCCTTTCTTCAAGCTTTTCATATAGGATTGAGCTTAAGGAAGAAAGACTTCAGACGACACCAACGGAAAGAAGAAATCAAAAGGAGTTTTACTTACCATTGCGAATTGAGTCATCGTCATGGAAATTGATACCAGAACGAGCTTTTTCTTATGAGAGAACCTCCACTTCCTATTTACCAATCGATGGAGATTCTCCGCGAATTTTGGCTGCTGCAGACTACAGACACCGCCGGCTTAACTCTCTGAAAATTTGTGTTTTTTTTCAGTGGGCACTTCCCCTAACAATAACTATTGTTTCGAAAAAATAACAGTTCCGTATGCCAAACAAGTTTTAGAGTTAGATCGACAAAATTTGACCATGACCCTAGAAATAAAAATAGGAGAAAAAACTATTATTTATTTTTTGATAAAATATATTGAATATTTTATTTTCAAATCAAAATTTTTTTAACATTCCATATATTTTTTAGGAAGAACTATATCATGTCTTTAGCTTCTTTTATTATTATCACATATATATTTTATGATTTGATACTTTGTCACTCAAAGAAATGGGATAATCTCACTAGAGTTTAATGTATTTTATTCATTGATAATTTTGATAAATATAAATATTAATTTTTAATATTTTTATCATATTCTTTAGATTGTATTAGTTTGATGGAGATATGATGCAATGTAGATAGAATATTAAAGATTGAGTTCTAAATCTTTTTAAAATATGTGTTTGAACTATGTTTGAATATTTTTGAATCATAATCTTACACTATTTTAACACATAATCAAACATTATTCAGATTATTTTTTTTGGTTAAACTTGAATATGTTTGAACTATGTTCAAATTATAATAAAATATTAATTTATGTTCAAATCTTATTCAAATTATTTTTTTTGGCCATGTCAAAACATGTTCCAACAATATTTAAAATATGGTTTGAATTATTTTTTAGTCATATCCAAATAAGATCTAAATCATGATCGAACAACATGGTTCAAAATAATCTACAGAAGATTTCAAACTATGTTAAAATTTAATTTGAATAAAGTTTAAATATAATTTGATCACGATTCAAATATATTTTTACGTTAGTGATGTCTTATACTGATTAATTAATTTCTAAAGAAGTAATTCACTTAAAGATCTTATAGATCTTACATGAAATATAATAAAAATTGATATGAGCCAATTTAATCTAAAATTAGAGATAATGTACTATTTTATGTAACACAATCAACAATTTTAATTCCTTCAATTGAACTATTGATGGATTACGTTCTTTTATGTTTTTTTAATATGATATCCATATCGATTCAACAACAATCTCTCACATGTAGGTTTATTACTTCTAACAAAGCTTTAACTATAAATTTTTGTGCAAAAGAGAATGATCGAAGGTTAATTAGTTCACGATCTTCTATCAACATAAATGATGATGAAAACATGTAGTAGTGACATGTTGGACTTACCATATGTAGATGCAAAATGATGCTATTGATATATGAGTTGTGAAAGATGGTAGTTACGTGGAAGATATAATAATAAAATGTCTATTGAAAAATATAACCCCAATATGTGACTTACCTAAACCTAGTAAATGATTGAGGTCTTCTTATTCTTCATATATCTTAGGGCTAAGAGTAATCTTAATATACATGAAAATACATTAATAACTCACATGTTACAATAGTTAATGCTTGAAAGCAACTCCAGAACATTGGTTGCTAATATAATGGCCTTACATTCACATTTATTCTCAACTGATTTAGTAGTTGGGCTACTTTTTGAAAATAAAGAACAATCAAAGTAGATGTCACATCTATATGCAATAAGATAAAGCTTCCAAATCAAAATCTTAAAGCCCAAATTAGGTGGACAGTTACTAACCTTATTTTTCACACTATTACAAGCCTTAAGTCACATCACATATTTTAGATCATAAGTTCATATCTTAAAATAACCATTTTTTATTATATCTCCTCATTTAGATTACTTAATGCCTTTTCATTATCAGCTAAGAAACTTAATAAACATAAGGAAAAATTTAATGCTCTTTTTATATAAATTATAGCATCACTAGTACCTTATTATCCACTTTTCTAGAGGCAAATTATAAAGCTTGTACTTGTCATTTGATAATGAATATTATAGTAAAGTTCAAAATTGATAATTATCATGAGACTTATTAAAAAAACTAGTTAAGTTTGGTAGGCTTTTCTACAAAGTAAGTGTCAAGAGTCCACAATAGCTGCTTACCTAAAAATTGTAGTTGGTTTTGCATGATGGGCACATGCTTTTCTTCCCTAAAAACTAATTTAATTTGATGACAAATGTTATTTTAAAGAGGTTCAATAATGTTATCAAAACTATATGCTTTCAATCACTATATTTTTTGTAATTTTTTGAGGCATACAATGCAAAAAATGATTATTCAATTGATGTGCTATCACAGCTAATAAAAAAACTATTTTGGCAAACGAAATTGAAGAAGTATAATGGATGCTCTTAATCTCATTTTGGGTGGGAAATTATTATTTTCTAAGCCTTTTTTACTGTAAATTATAGCAGGTTTCATAAAGATTAATAACATGATGGTTAGGAGGGTGTACTTCAATATTATCACCATTATGGTTTTATTACAATCAGAAGAAAAAAAAGATGTGAGTATATTATTATATGAATTATATTTGAGGATGCAATTCCTTGCTTGGTCAAGAATTGGATGGTAGAAAAAAAATAGAAAATAAATATTAAATGATTATTAACTCATTGAGATGAAAATTCTACTTGATGATTATTAAAATCTTATTTTAAAAGGTTGGAGAGCTTATGTTTTTTGCAATTCTACTTTACCAATCTCTAGTTTTATTATGTTTTTATACCATACAGTCTTAATTATAGTTCAAGTAGGATGAGTTTTCTCTCATCACCTACCTACACTATAATTTTATTGACTCTTTGACTAGATTTTGATTTTTCCATTAGTTCTACTAAAAACTAGCTAGGCATTTTATATATTAAGCACAATTTTATAAATTTTGTGAGGTAATTATGACATTTGTTTTATTTAGATAGGGTTATGACTTAGTTTGATGGCCTATCATGTTTTTTCACTTAATCAACTAACTAAAACTAGACTTACGTTATACATTATAAGTTTGATGGCCTATCATGTTTTTTGCAATTCATGTTTTTATACCATACAGTCTTATTCTATGCATATTTATTTTAAAGGATTTACAAACATCCATCTTAAATAACTTGATTTACATATATGCTTTTAAATGGTGTATTTTCTTTCTTAAAACCTATAACTTATTAAGTTCTAAAAATACTACTACATTATCTATCCATCACTTATCCATGTGCAATCCCTTCTATCTAATGCTAAGTTATATCCTTCTCGCAAAGCCTATCATCTCCAATGTATGACCTTCTCCTAAAGCATTTATTGAGTACTCAACACTACCTTGCTTTCTCACTCATGAATTACTCTATGTCGGTAGAGCTTGAAAACTAATTAGTATTTTTTTTCTTAGCAGTTCTTCTTCTTCTTATTCTTTAGATTTAGTGGTATGTATGTTGAGTCCTTTAATATTCTTTAATGTAACCTCTTTATTTATACAACAATAACAACAACAAACAAACAAGCCTTTATCCCACTACGTGGGGTCGACTACATGAATTCTATTTCTACAATGTGTTCTTTCAAACATCCAATTCTCATTTAATCCTAATATATTATGATCGTCTTTTTATACTTCCTAGCCAAGTCTATTTAGGACTACTTCAACCTTTCTTAAACATAGGTCAAATCTAATTCATCTACTCGAATTGGGAAAGGCTAATTTTTAATGTGACAAAACCATCTAAGGAAACTCTATCTAATTTTATTTGCCACTGGAGCTACTCCAACCTTATCATGTATAAGTTCATCTCTCATTTTATTACTAATTATAAAGCCACTCATTCACCTAAGCATCCTCATCTCTGCAATACTTATGCTTTTCTTTTACTATCCAACATTCTATACAATAAAGCATTGCAGGTCTTGCCATCTTATAAAAATTTTTCTTATGTCTAAGCAGTACTTTCCTATCACATAACATGTGCAATGCATTCCTCCACCTCAACCATCCAACTTCAATTCTACTAATAATATTGTTGAATCCAAGTTCATCCATGGATGGAGGAGGAGCCATCTGAGATACCTAGGAAATAGGGTAAGCATAAATATTGTAAACAAAAAAAAGAAGAAGAAAGTAATGAAGTGTAATAGAAATAGTAATCTTTATTTCTCAAAATCATAGTACAAAGATTGGGGGCCTAGAGAGAGATAAAAAAGGTCCCTCTATAAGAGATGAGTCCCCCTTTTATAATATAAAGGAGTGAATATATGCAAAAAGTATATAAAGGTAAATCAAGTATAAGTGGATTCCTAAATATGCTGGTGGAGGGTATACATGTGAGTGAGTATAGATCTGGCAAATAGTAGGGGTGAATAACCCATTATTGTGTGAGTACACAAGTAAAGATTGGACTGAGAAGCATATCCTTCTTATTTCTTTGAGTATTCACCTACTGTCATCAAGTTGATTCATGCCTTATTATCTATTTTATTATTCTTTAAGTCCTTGATTCACTGGCTCAAGTTGATCTTCCCTTGTTGGGTACACTTTTCAGTGAGTACACTTATTCTGGTAGCCTTTGATTGTTGAGTACCCCTTATGGCGAGTGTACTTGTCTTGGTAAATAGACTTGTTAGGTCGTTTGGGTATACTCGCTACTTAAGGTATATATTTAACTCCTCAATTCATCTGCTTCTAGTAGAGGTACCTCACAAAAAAGATAAAAAAAAATAAATTGACTGATTAGCTATGAACATTTAGTATTTTGAAAAAAATTATGCAATTATGAGAGGTCACATTACCTTTTGACTGAATCCAATTTTCCAATGCATCAGAGGATATCAATGGATCTTTCTATCATTCTTTAACATATTCAGTATTTTTTTCAACTACTTGCTTAGATAGATTCTCCAACTTTAAGGGTTGAGTTTACAAAATTAAGAAAATACAACTATTATGAATGCCAAGAGGTCCCGTAGTGAAATTGATCCCACAACTATATGAGCGGCTTTTTGAAAGAAGGCCAAGAAAACTAAGAAGCTAGAAGAGGTCACTACTATTCCTATGGTTGACGAAGCACCCCTATACTCTTAATCTTGCGTTGGAAGGTGCTAGTGAGTAGACTGGTTGGAGTGGCTACTGTGAAAAGCGATTGTAGAAGAGTGCCTTATTGAGGGGACTCATCATTTATCACACATTGTGAGTTTTTTTGTTTGCATTTATGAATTTCTTCCTTGATCGTAGCATGATGAACGTTCAAGTCTCAGTGCAATATGGTTACGGGCACTCACCAGCCCTGCAAGTTATTTCCTCTTATAGTCTAAGTAACCTTGTAAAATCACTTCACCTTTCCATGAGTGATCTGCTAAGCCATAATCTAAGTAAAGAGGAATTACACTTACTTAATATATGGCTTCCATTCCAAAAGTTGAACCAATAAAAATCCTTTCATTAAAAATCCTTTTTTAGTTTTTAATGTATTCATTTCTTTTTGACGAGTGGCGACTCCAATTTTACCATAGATTGAGTTGGTGACACAGCGTATGGACTTGGTAGAGAGTTTACACCAACAAAAAGTGAGCATCAATGCTCCCATCACAACAAATAGCTTCACCTCAACCTACATTGGAAAAATGATGATTGATTTTCTTACTCCTGCTCACATAGATAGTAGTGAGTCTATGAAGGGTGAGCCTACTCAGTGGCCTATGACATGGAGAAAAAGCAACGACCATTTGTGACTCATCTGAGGTTGCCACTCTACTAAGAGTGGTTGCCCTCCTGAAAAGAGCCCTAAACTCATCCCAATGAGACATAGGCTAGTTGTGATCACAGTTGGAGTTGGACTTGCAGTGATGACAGACCTTGTAGGTGGAGTATCAGTGCAACTTCACAACAATGAGGGTTGAGATAGCATTACTTCAAACCTCTATCAGGTCACTGTACTTCCCTTCTTTCCGATGCAAACTTCTTATTTGATTATAGGTATAAGAAAGATAGACTCCCTGAAACTAGCACTCAAACCCTATAATTAAATTATTGAAAGGTGATGTATAAGGATAGTAATGAGTGTGTTATAATTTCTACCCATTTTGTGAAAATAAAATAGTAAATATTTTGTATTTTATCTACTCACCAACACTATTTGATTTTTACCATTGCTTTGCATTAATTACTTTTTTGGTAGCTCTGTTGTTTTAGATATTAATGGGATTCGAGTAATCATTCTTTCACTTAATACGTGATGTCATGTTCATAATACCACACCTTTCTCTCTACATCTATAAATTCTTTCTTATCATGAGTAGCTGAGACTTCATTGCTTCTCTAAGACAAAGGAATAAAACTCCTTATTGAGTAGATCTCAATCTCATTCTTGTAAATGAGTATGGCTTTATTGAAGAATGCTGCATAGGCATTTCACCAGGCTAAGATCAAGGAGATCCTATAATTGGACTCTACCACCATGACCTCTGTATCATATAGCTACTATGGTGGCAACCCGAACTTCACAATGCAAGTGGTCGAGAAGAGTGTGCACCTTAACTTGACCAGGTTACATGAGTTATGCATCCCACTTGCTCACTTTAATAACAAGTTTAAGCCCCCTCTTTCTTGTAAGTGGGGGGACATTCTAGAGTTTTTTGAATGGTTCCTGCTAAGATCTTTCTCAACTCGATGTCTAGTATTACCACCTTCATATTGTCCTTAAGAGAAGAGGGCATTTAATGGAGTATATACATCTTTCAACAATAATTTATGGTGAAGGGTCACCAAGATGGAATCATGTAGTTTTTAGTGACTTTGCTAAAAATTCATAATTTGTAGAATAAAGTACAAAAGTGGTGCTCAAAACTTCTTATTTGTAAAGAGCATGTCATCATGGCCTATTGATCATTCCTCTTCTCTATCTCGTGAGTAAGGCAGCCAAGCTTGGTAAGCTGAGTGCTCAGGAGGAGGAGGTCATGGCTAAACTATAGGGTCACCGCTGCCTTTAGTAAGTGTTTCTCCATGTACTCGTTATTCTCTTTTTTACCTTCATGATTCACCTTCTTCTAATTTTTGCTCTTTTATTTACTTGTACACCCACTGAGTTTGACCTTGATGTGCTCCAATTCCTTGAGTAAGGTGAGCATGAAATGGGTGAACGAAAGCCAATGGTGAGGATCCAACCTCTCTCAAGGTCAGTGAGGAGGAAGAAGGGGAAGGGGAGCTGAGTGTGGTTCCTACTGAAATAGTCAGTGAAGCAGGGCCGATTATGACTCCAAAGAAGTCCAAAAAGAGAGTAGTGAACTCAACTCCTCACAATCGCTAGCAAAGTAATGAGTCTTAGGAGGAGGAAGAATAGTGCAAAGGCCTAGAGAGCAACTTCACTCTAAATTTGCATGAGCCTACTTATGAAGCCTATGAACCCAGCCCCTCCATTTTCTCCAAAGATTTCAATAGCCTTTCAGATGACATTCCTAATGTTCACTTGCCATATGTTATTATGACTACCCAGGTAATGGCATAGAAGTTTACTTGGGGATTTTGTCAAAAGCTCTTTGAGAAGAAAAAGGGGACCTACACCAATAATTCCAAGCTATCAAGTATGAATAAAAAACTAACATCCCTTGAAGCCAAGCATAAAAACCTTCAAGTTGAGGTGGCTCACCAAGAGGCAAGAAAGATAAGGCCACTTTGGAGCTTACTCTCCTTGTCGAGATGAAAATAGAGTTGGAGAAAGAACTCTTTGATCGAACATAGGAATTTCAATAAATGGAAGCTGAGTTTGCTGGGTTTTTTTGATTCTGACTAGTATCACAAGTTATTATAGTAAAAGTTTAAAGATAGTGCCAATTTTATAATCTTTAAGATAAAAAGAACTAGCCTAATAAATATTCTAAACTGGTGAAACATGGCCATTTGGATTCCAAATTTTTGGATTTCCCTAATATGCTCTAGCTCTTAGACTCCAATGATGATGACGATGAGGGTAGCATGAGACATGTGAGGATGACCACATTCTTGGAGAAGCCTGCCTTCTATTATTGATTTGACCTATAACCATTTCTAATTGCATGATATTATACATAAAAATGCATACCCAAGATCTCAAATGAATTCTAAATCAAAATATTAAAATCTGGAAAATGTTCATTAGTTAGATGCATTTCATACCCTACATTATCTTAGGGATAATGGAGTGAGTCTAAGTTCATAGATTTCATTCCCAAAAATATAACAGCCCAGCCATCTTGCATTCATAAGACTTAGCATCATAAATTTAAAATGCGCTTAGGTGGTGTTAGTTGGCAGCCCCTCTAGGCGGATTGTAAGTTCGAAAGAGTCAGGAATACATTAGTTCTCTCAAGTGAGAGGAATGGCTGATAATTCCCAAATTAAAATTAGGTCAAGCATCTGACTTGTGTCAGAAGCATTTGTAATTATATGCTCTAAAGCATCCTTCTTGAAATAGGTCTTCATCCATAGGCATTTTTGTAGTCTTGTGCTGCTAGAATCTAAGCCCTAAAATTTTAAGAAAATATCAACTCAAAATCTAAAGTAAATTCTAAAATTTAAAGCCTAATTATAGGATAGTTGAAGTGCCTTTTGGGCATCCTAGCATTAATAGGCATTTCATAGTTCATCTCGTTTAACCTAAAAAAAAACTCTCTCCAATTTGAATCAATCCCAGTTGAAATTTTAAAAATCAATCATTTGAAAATCAACTTAGAAATCTTTAGAAATAATAACTTATTTCTTTAATCGAAAGTATTCTTAGGAAGAGATCCTTCTTAAGATATAATTAACTATAAAAGGCTTGCCTCTATAGGGAACCATGAACCTAATTTAAAATAAATCTTATTCTACATTTTATGTTGTTATAGGAATAATCTCTAGTACATGATAGATTGATTAGCCTTATGAGTCTTTTATTAAATGATCAAATCCATTACAGGATAACATGTTTATCTTCTGAGATAATATGTTTATTCTTTAATGACACGTCTGATCATCCAAATAAGAATTCCTAAACTGTATGTGGTGTCATAAAATTTTCCCACAGTGTGTTATACCTAATCTCTATTTTGGAAGTGTAGTTAGATTTAAATTTTCATAAAAATATAATTTTTGTAATAGGATTAGGATTATAACAAAGTTATGAGGATGAGCAATGGCTAAAAGGCTTGAACTTAGGAGGCCGTATGATGTCTGAAATACTAATCCAAGAAGTGAAGATAAAAATGAAGAATTGAAGATCCCCCATAGCTTTCTCTTTTATTGTAATTTAATTGTAATATAGGTTAACGGTGGAGCTCGGTTACCCAGTTTATTTTCTTTTTTGTGGTGTATAGTGGTGCCTGACTGCACCAACCTTTTATTCTCTTACAAAATAAATGTTTGAGTGTTATGTTTACTTGGAATGTACAATAAAATTGACATGACTTTCATAGGATTATTGAAGTGTTTTTGGTTGATGTGTGGCCTGGATGTGTTAAGCTCTTCAGAGAAAATTAATTTTTCTATCCCCACTTAACAATTTTAACTAAAACTTAAGAAATTCATAATCTCATTTTAAAGCCAATACTATTAATAAAATATTTAGCAACCTCTGAGTTGAATGTTTGTATGTTATAACATCATGCATGTGTATTATTTCACTCTTAAAATTGAGGGATCTCCATTCTTGCATGATAAAATAGGCTTGACCTGTCAGAGCAGTCCCATGTAGTGGAGAACACCATATCTTTCTAATTTAGCTCACAACTAATGTTCATCATGCATGTAATCATAAAATCTCCCATGCGTGAGTCCAAAATAATGAGTCAAAAATGAAATAAAATATGTAAATTTTATTACATTAGTTTAGATCATAACTTGCACACCAATCATGATTTAATCTATTAAGGATTGAGTTTAGAACTTTAGATTCCTTCCCAATTAATAATAATCTATTTATCTTGCATTTACATATGACTAACTCATTTATCATAGGAGGTGTTAGCTGGCAACCACTCCAAGCGATTGTAAGTCCAGAAGAGTAGGGATTAGTTCACTCTCCCTAGTAGAAATGAACCAATATATCCCATTCCCCCATGTAGAATTATGTCGAGCTCTTAGCTTGTGGCACAACACTTTAAGGTTCAGAGGCTTCTTGTTTCTCCTTTGATATGAGTATAAGTCCTCACCTCTTAAGCAATTTCATAATCTTGTGTCGTTGGAATCTAAGTTCTAGCATTCTAATAAAATTTCAACTTAAATAAATAATTTTCTCTCTTTCAAAAATATAAAATCTTACCATAGAGTAGATTAAAGTACTCATTAGACTTTCTAGTTTCATGTGTCCATTTTACTTATTCTCCTTTGGAATCTAATTAGAACTCTTCATATTTGAGCTCTTCCTGATTGCTTTCTAAAATAACCAATTCTTTGATTATCTACCTTTGAAATCTTTGGAGACATTAGTTGACTACATTAATTGAGAGTATTCTTAAAAAACTCTAATTTTCTAAGATATAATTGACTATGAAAGCTTGCTTCTATAGGGAACTAAAAAACTCAGCTTAAAATAAACCCTACTTTACCTTTTCATGTAAAGTAATGAAAAGATCTCGATTATATATGTAGACCCATCTATCTTAGGAGTATTTATTTGGTGATTGAGTCCATTATAGGATGATGTTTCTATCTTTCAAGATAGTACATCATTCCTTAGATACCATACTCGATCATTTCAATAAGTACCATTTAAGATCTGCATGGTGTCCCTATGACTCCAAATTAAAATAACACCATAGATTTTATTATTGACTCCACTGGCGAGAGTTCCTCTCTCGATCTTTAGTAGTCAACTAGTGTCTCTAAGTATCGATAGTGGCCTTGTATTTTCATATAAGTCTTAAGAATACCCTTCGTACTATTTGATTTCTTATCCATTTTATTTTTGGGCACATCTCCTTGGTTTTAGAACCTCTCTATAGTAGGTTATAGAACCCTTATTAGATCACCAATAGGTGAAATTAAAATCAAAATAATCAGACATAAATAAATCATGCAACCTCAAAAAAATCAATAAATCAATGAACATATTGTCATTTCCAAAATTGATAAGTTCAACTTTACTAATTATTACAAACTCACTTGAGCTCACTTCATCAATGGAGTTCAAAATAAAAATCTCTCTCCTAAAATAAAATCTCTCCAAATATCTAGCATAGCTAAATTTGTTGGATAAGGGTTCTAATTCAAAATACAAAAAATAAAAAAAAAATCAAGTTTGCTAACCCATTATCATTTCTTCAAACAGAGATAAATCCTCAATCCCTTCATATTTCAAGCAAGCAACCAACCACTACAACACTATGTCTTTTAGAAAGCTCATTTTTGTTTTGGCTCTAGTGTGGATTTGGCCATGGATCAAGTCATACTCATCTCATGCCCATCATCAAGTTTGGCATGGACTTTAAGCATTTTAAGATTACACTGATGGCCCCGCCTTGACTATCAGGAAGAGGTGGTGACAAGCCACTCTTATAGTTTGACAATTAAAGTTACCCTCATTGAAGAGGAAGACTATAGAGGTTCCCTTGTTATGAGTCTCAGTTGTATCCACTATTAGAGTAGTTAGGACTAGCACTACCTCTTTGGCAGTCCTAGCCTCCAAGGGATAACAAGTCATTGGGTCGGAAGTTGTCCTATCTACATTCGAGGTTGGTGTTAGCTCCCACCATGTCCCATTGACTAAGACCGGATTCATAATTAAAACTAGAAGATCATGAGGTACTATGAGAGTATGGCTAAGGAGGTTGAGTTAGCCTCCTATGTAGCTGAAGATGGTCCCCCTTTAAGACCTCTCCCCACTTTGGGGGTAGTAGGTTTCACCCTGATTTCATTTTAGAGGGAGTGGAGGTTGTCAAGAGGATAACAACATCACCCCTACGACCCTTTGAGTATAAGACACATGATAGGGAGAGGAGAAGACCATATGCTGGTCTGAGGTCTACGCTTAGAAGAGTAGGGAGAGCCTGCGGACGACTTGAGTCTACCATGATCCATGATTTGAGTTAAGTTATCCCTAGGTGTATAAGGGATTAGATTCATAAAGAGAGAGAGAGAGAGAGAGAGAGAGAGAGAGAGAGAGAGAGAGAGTCATAGAGGCTAAGGTAGCAGCCCAGGAAAGTAAGAGAGATAGAAGGAGGTTTGGTAGGAAGTCGATGGCCTCAACTTTGGTAGATCATCCGATTGATGAGTGGTGAGTCAGTCATTTTGATAGCATAATTCTTACTGGATCCAATCAAAGGAGGAGGTCTTCGGTGGATATGTAGCCAGTGCCACCACCATCGCACCGCTCTACTCACCATCCATTATCACTTGCTCATGTCACACCATTTGAAGTCCCCACCAAGTATCAGAAGTCCACATCAGGGAGTAAATCTTCAACCTTGATGATTCGATTGCAGCCTAAGTGCCATACTTCATCTTCTCACACTAATGATGTGAGGCTAAGCTCCCCCAGTTGACCTTCCACAACATTAGTGGAGAAGAAGCAGTGGTAGCCTAAGAGTGTCGATATTGCCATATCAATCCAATAGGGTGAAGAGAAGGTTGAAGAAGAGAAAAGGGATGAAGAGAAGGTCTCCATACTAGTTGAGCCAGGCAGGGTTAGTACCTCGCCAGCCCAAGATATTCAACATGCCCCTCCTTCAAGAGATCATATGGTAGAGGATCACCACCCTGGGTATGTCCCTGTGGATCCCAAAAATATAGATGGTCATTCTTTTAAGAAATCTTAGTAGAATATAAGGCGACCATCAAAGACATGGAGAGGGAGGAGAGTGATGAAGAGAAAGTTGACTTTGATATAGAGGAACATGATCTTTTAGATGAACCAAAAAAAGTGCACATGGTATAGACTAAAACCTCTTCCTATAAGGAGCAACATCATAACATTGAAGCATATGGAGCTGTAGTTGAGGAGGGTGATGCATCAGACTCAACTCAGTGACTATTACATTAGTTAAAGTAGAAGGATGATCAAATAGATCACATGGAAAGGAGAATGGAGGAGCTTATGTTAGTTGTCTTAGCACTCTAGAGTCAGATACCAGAACCCCAGCCTGTGCCTATAGATATCGATAGACCTGAGTTAGTACATATTGATGACGGCCAAAAAAATATCAGTCCATTAGAAGAAGACACCGACAACCTTTATAGGAAGGGTACTGATAGTGTGACCATTCAAGAGAGGGACATCAAATATATGGTGGAACAGTAAGTGAAGGAGGCACTAGTGCAATCCCAAGAGCCATCATTAGTTCCAAAGGGAATACCCTACCCAGAGGTATTTGATGCAGTCCAATACTTGAAGGGTTTGGCCGAACTACATAAAAATCTCTATGTTCTCTTTTTACTTTTCCTAGACTTTTATTTTTCTTTATTACTAGTTATAATTGATATGGATAATTAAGAAACATTTATTTAAAATTAAATTTTAAACAAAGAAATCAAATTAAGTTTTAATATAAAAATATCTTTAAATGCCCAATTCACCCCCCACCCTGCTCTTGGGTACCATAATTGCATAACAACACTCACGGGTCATGACTGCCTTTCTTTCTATTGAATGCCTCTCCATTTCATTCTTGGCAGAGCTCATCCAACATTCTTAACTTCGGTTTTAGAACTCTTCGTTTATCATAATTGAATGATTGGGTCCTACAACCACTCCCTTAAAATTTTCAAACAAATTCAAACAAATTAATGCAAAGTCATTTATGTTAGACTTAATTATAGTCAAAATGGATATGATGACTTGTCTCATATTGAAAAAGAAATATCATATTAAAAAAATGATGAAATAATCTAAGAAAGAAATTTTAAAATTTGAAAATAAAAATTACAAAGTCATTTTTGTTTTTGATTTTATCTTGGCTTTGTACAAAAGCTAAAGAAACTTAGGATAGGGTCCTTAAAATGATACCCTTTTGTTCTAATATATTTAAAGATAGCAAAAATCTAATAATATATATTGAAACGAATGAGTTCTTTACATTTTTGAGGAAAACTTGTGAAATTAAAGGAAGTGGTATAGTTTTACCATCCTTTCCATCATGATTGAAGCTTGAGTTGCATTCTAAAAAAGAATTAAATTAAAAGAATAAAAAAAGGGATAAATACCATCTGAAAAGAATGCCTTGTTGACCTTGGGCAGAGTCCGACCAAAAAAAAAAGTGAAATCAAATATGCACATTCTACCTTTGCAGAAGGCAATATTTAATACAAATGCAATTCAACTTTTAATCTTGAAATTCTTCGAATCAACTTTGTACGTCCACCAAAAACTTGAAAATTAATTATTTGGGTTGATTAGCTAGTTCTAGGGAGTGACTTGGAGATAACCCCCTTTTAGACCTTCTAGAAACCTTGAATAATTAGGAGTTTAGGGGAGAGTGAGAAGGGGAAGATGAACATACATTATGAATAAAAATGATATAACTAAATTTTACCTTTGCTACCAATCAATGAGATAAAGAAAGGATAATAAAAGAGAATTTCAATTCTCCTGATAAAGTTGAAATGAATGAAATTTAATCTCGAAAATTTAAATCATTTTTTTAACGGGAATCCTCTTACATTAGATGATTGATATTTCATAAGTAGTCGTAATCAATTTTAAAGACAAAATCAATGAAGATGTTGATCCTTCTAAAATAATTCTCAAGTCTCATAACCTCAAGATAATTATATAGATTGGGTCCTAATAGAGATGCTTCTATTCTTCATGGTGAAAAATATGGAATTCAGTTCTGATGGTTTAATAGAAGAACACAAAGATCGATAGAGTTGGCCCTTCCCTCCCCCCCTTTATATTGAAGGGAATTAAATTCAAAATGGTAAAGCCTTACCATTTCAGATAACATTGAAACAAAATGAAAAATAAGTCATCGAAAAAGAAAATAACAAAAAATTATTTACTTTAATATTTTGATTGGGGTTCTCTTGCCCATTCTAGAAGTTGCTTGCAAAATTCAGTATCATAATGCTCAACAAAAAAAAATTCAATGAAATGAAATAAATCATTAATTAAGGAATTACCCAATTTTGTAGTTTTCCTTAATTAGCAACTTTTGGATGTAGCATTCCACCATAATAAGTTCTATGGTTATCTTGTATGATGAAGATCTACTACTAGCAATCTCTGTGTAAAAAGAAAATCTCATATAACAGTCAATGTAGAAAATTCTAAGAAATTTTCAGAATGCTTGCTGATTCGGGTGCATCAGTCAACATCAATTGTAAACATGTATGAAAATTAATATGCATAGGCCAAATTCTAATCTAATTCAGATGAGATGGTTCCACGTGGATTCAATCAAGAAAAGAAAAGGAGTTTTGAACTAAAAAAAAAAATTAATCTTGAAAACTTATCTTGAAAAATGTATTCTTAATCACAATGTTGATTAAGGTTGATAATTTAAACATTAAACTAAAATTTTAGGAATTCAGGGACATCTTTAATTCTCTTGGATGGTCATATCCAACTCAAATAAAAAAGAGAATAAGAAAACAATCATCATTGTGAAAGAATATTCACATTTATTTTTTATTCATGAGATTAGAGTAGTTAGGAATGTCTTTTTATTTTATTAATCTTATAAAGTTAAGGCATTAAAAAAAGAAAAAAAGAAAACAAAAGTTTGAAATTTTCTTAGTGTCCTACCAAATCTTATATTCAGTCAAAGAGTCAAGAAGTGTCTTACTAAGTAATGTGATCTCTTAAAACAAGAAAGGAATTGAGTATGTAAAGTGTTGTAACAAATGTTGTATTTGGACAAAGAGTAAAATGCCTCCAGTGTCCTAGTAAATGTTGTATCTAGAGAAAATATCAAACGTAACATTTTACAAGAAGTTGAAAATGCTATTGAAATGTTGACAAAAGAAAGAAAGAAAGAAAATACAAAGGATGGAAGGACTAAATCCAAGACCAAAAGGATGAAGTCTGCCATTTTAGAGTATGTGGACACTTTAATTTTAAACCCTATATAATAAACAAGATGGTAGGGTTAGAAGTCAAAAGTAGCCCTAACTTAAAAAAATATATATAATCAATTTTACACCTTCAAATTTGATAAAAGGTGTAAACCTCAAAAATAAAGAATTATTAAAGAGATAATGGATTTGCCTTTCCAGGTATCCTTTGTTTATCCAAAATTCAATTGAATATAATTCCTTGTAAGTGACCTATAAATATGAGCCAGAAATAAAAAGAGATATAAAACATAAAATAAACTAAAATTATGAAGTCAGCTTAAGATTCAATATTATAAGACCATTGTAAGATAGGTCTGAAGACCTAAATAACCTTAAAATTCAAAATGTACCCCTAAAATTTGATACAACAATAACAACAACAACAACAAGCCTTAGTCCCACTAGGTGGGGTCGGCTACATGAATCCTTCGTCTCCATTGTGTCCTATTATGTGTCAAATTCTCATTTAATTCAAGTATACTAAGATCATTTTTTATACTTCTTAACCAAGTCTTTTAGGTCTACCCTACCTTTCTTAACATAAGGCAAATCTAATGCATCTACTCTCCTAATTGGGTCATCTGTGACGCTTTATGTGGACAAACCATCTAAGGTGACTCTCCTAATCTTATCTACCACCGGAGCTACTCCAACTTTTCTCGAACATACTCATTTTGCATTGTATCTCTAAGAGTAAAGCCACTCATCCACTTGAGCATCCTCATCTCTGTAACACTTAACTTAGTCTTATGCTTCTCTTTTATTAGCCAACATTACCATAAGTCATTGCGGGTCTTACCACCATCTTATAAAATTTTCCCTTAAGTTTAAGTGGAACTTTTCTATCACATAATAGGCCAAATGCATTCCTCCACTTCAACCATCCAACTTGAATTCTACTAATAACATCTACCCCTAAAATTTGATGAGAAAATTAAATTCATAATTAGCAATTCAATAAATATAGAAGAGAGTAAGTTTAGAAATATAAATTGATCTACACTTGATAATCTAACTCTTTATGAGTCAGATATTAATGACTTAATCAGGAAATTCTTAAATCCCAAGACTACTTTATTTAAGATTAAAATTAAATACTCACTTTATCTCCAGATGAAGCAGTTTGTAAGATTAAGATTAAGCTTGATGTTGTTTCAATAAACTAAGTTCCATGATGTATGTGATCAAACTTCAAAGAAAAGAAAGATGTTGTTAGAATTAAGTTGCAAAAGTTAGTCAATGATGGTTATACATGAGAAGAGAACACCCTTCTTGGTTGGCTAACATCATTTAGTAAATAGAAATACACAATAAAAAAAAGAGAAAGTCAAGAAAGAAGAAATGGATCAAATCTGCATGTGTCAAATCTTGAGACTAGAATAAAGCTTTATCTTGAAGATGGGTTCTTACCATACTTGACTTCAAAATTGATAAAGCTTTTATTCATAAGGTAATCCCCATTCATGGATAACTTATCTAAATATTATCAAACACCTCTCACAAGTTAGACTAATCAAGTTAGAATTAAGTTCATGCGACTCCTACTTACTAATTAAAAGACTTAAGGATTAAGAATTAAGTCACTAAAGACCCCTCTTCCATACTCATATCATCTATAGCTTAGGAGCAAGCCCTTTGTGGCATCTTTTCTATACGTATCTTGAGTTGGGAGTAATCCCACCTTGGCAAAAGTAAACCTTTATGCAACATCCCATAAGTTCAGTGTAAGCCTTTTATGACATCACTCCTTTTTTCGGTAGGTTGGGAGCAAGCCCATTTATGGTACCCTTCTTATAAATCTTTTAGGATTGTAACAAGTTTTTTATGGCTCCATCCCTATTATTTATAGGATATGATTAAACCACTAAGACCCCCTTCTTATCAAATAAATTATTTGAGTTAGGATTATGTCAATATGACCTCTTTTCCTATCAGTCAAAATTTAAGGTTAGGATTAATGCAAGTCAATATAGCACCCAAGATGGGGGGGTGAATTGGGCATTATTAAAAATTTTAAAAGTTAAATCTTAAAGTTTAACTTTTAGTAGAAAATTAATTTTTAATTTTATAATGACAATATACAATTCTCGATGCAGCAAAAAATAAAGTACATTAAAGTAAAGAGAGACAATAGGCACACAATTTTTACGTGGTTTAGCCAAACCCAAAAACTGGCCTACGTCCATGCCTAGCCACCCTTGGTTAGGAATCCACTAAATGCAAAATAGCGTACAAATCATACTCTCCTATAACAGGGTGAGTATAATCTCTACAACATGTACTCTCTTACAAAGGGGCGAGTACAACCTTAATAAAAAATTAATAGCATGAAAAGAAAAAATATATCTTTCATAAATATAATAAGCTATTTAATTCAAAAAGTGATCTCACAACTTATAAATGATAAGTTTTCAACTTACAATTTTGACAAGTTAGAATGCTCACTTAATTTTGATAAAAAATAATAAAATAAAGATATTAAAGTGATCTTACTAAGTTTTTTATATTATTTTAATTTGTAGACTAATATAAAATGATTTTAAAATAAATTCATAATAGACTATCACACAATAAAATAAATTTTAGTAAGGAATAATTTTAAATTTAAGAGAAACTATAACTAGTATGCATATAGTAGTGTAAGAATCATTAACTCTCCTCTAAACATCTTTTTTTAATAATTATTAAATAATAATAACTACAAGCTTTTCTAAATTTTTGCAAAATAAAATTATTTAAACAAAGGATATTAGTTGGAATAAAATAATAAGTGATAAATAAAATAATTTAACTTTTTATAAATTTTTATTTTGATAAAGAAACTTGATATAAAATAGATCTAGCATATACTCTAAAATTCTAGAAATAATTTAGTTTATTTTAACCAAAATAATGCTTTAAATTAATACAAATGATCAAAAATTACTTAAAAATAAAATTAGTTTATGATAGATCTAAGTAAACTAGTAAGCTTTTAATTAAAAAGAGAGATCTAGTAGCATAATAAATTCATTTTAAATGCTTAAAATATACTTTTTAACTAGATCTAAGAATAAATGATCTTTCAAATAAGACTAATGATGAGATATTTCAAGAAACCAAAAGAAATTTGTAGGAAGATAAAAATTTCAACAAGATAAATAAATCCTATAAACAATTACAAGAGTTTTTTTTTTAAAATGACTGAAGAAACTTCGATGTGAAAAACTAAAACTTTGATATACAAGGAATAATCCACCAAAAAGTAAAAATTTGAAAGAACAAATAGATGGTGAAAATTGTATGAACAACCAAAAGAGATTAAGATCAAGAAAAAATAAACTCAAGTAATTTGAGAAAGTTTGCTTAGTTGACGATGTTGAAGCTTCCAATCCGAGGATTTGATCTTGCAATATTTGGAGAACATTTGGAAGAAAAATCTAAGAAGTTCTCTCTTAGATTTGTTGAAGAATTTTGAATTTGAATGAGAAACCCTTTTACGAAGAGATTAAGGGCTATTTATAATCAAGAAGGTTATTTTGAATTATTTTAAAGAAATATATTATTCTAACATCATTTTATCATATAATAATATAATATTCAATAAAAAATATAATTTATATTAAATAAATAATAAATTCAAATAGCCAAAAATCAGCTAGTCACAAGGGCAAGTAAAAATAATCAAATGTGGCTTTTAATATATTCAAAGCATGTAGTATGCATTCATTATTAAAATGAGATAATGTTTAAAAATCATAATAAATTAAATTGTAATCAAACGTGGGTCATGTAACCTATTAAAGTAAAGGACAAAATCAAAGGAATCCGTTGGAGATAAAATTAGATCTAAATTCTTTGATTATAAAATGTCTTAGCTAAAATACTAAATTTCATATATTTTTTTTATTAATTTCAAAATATAAAATTTAAAAATTATGATATAATTTAGATATAATTGTACATATGTTTGGTATCATATAAAGTTTAAATTAAATTAAAATATTTAATTATATTAAGTATATAAATTAGTTAAACTCAATAGTCATAATGAGTCATCATTTATTATTTTGAGAAGTTAAATGCCATGTATGAAGCATATAATTAAATGTTAATTATATAAGGATTTATATAAATTAATATCATTATCATTATTTAAAATAAATAAAAATAAGATGTTAAGTTGTGAGCAAATTAATTCATGCCAATGAACTCATATGAACTTCTAAGATAGTTATAAATGCATATAACCTAAAATATTGTATCTTGAGCTTTAAGGTATCCATTTTGTCCTATCTTTCATACTTCCATACTTGAAATTTCATCAAACATATTGTGAGATGTATTGGATATGCATTGGCAATCAATATACCTAAAATACATAAAACATATATTAGAACATCCAAGCATACATTTTTTATCATCAAAATTAATAGGATTGAACATGATGCTCATAAATCCAATAATTAAGTCATCAAGACCCCTTTCGTCCCTTTAAACTATTTAATTTAGATCAAGCCATCAAAAGCCCCATCTTAGTGGTTAATCAAATAGGAGTAAGTCTCTTGGTAGGCATCCTTTCATATAACATAGTAATGATTAAGTAACTAAGATCCATACCTATCAAATAGACTATTTAGGTTTGGTGTAAGTCATTAAAACCATATTCATACTAGTGAAAAAGGATTAAGTCATTAAGACTCCATTTCTTCATTGTTAAGAAGGATTAAGCCAATGAAATCCCCTTCTTAATAGCCAATCAAATACGAGTAAGCCCCTTAGCATGCATCCTTAAAAGGATAGGATTAAGTCATTAAGACCCCTTTCATTTTTAAGCTACTTAGGTTAAAATTAAGCCATTAAAGGCCCCTTCCTATTAGCTTACTTTATTTGAATAGGATTCAAGTCATTATCACTTCTTTTCTAATAAAAACAAATGAAATTAAGGAATGGAAATAAGCCATTGAAGGCCCCATTCCTATAGACTAATCAAATAAGGAATAAAGTCCATGTGAGCCCTACTTAGTAGTCAAACTTTGTGGTTTAGGATTAAGCTATTAAAGCTATTTAGGTTGGAATCAAGAAACTTTCTCTATAGGTGCCTGACTTAGCTCAGAGTTTTAGTACCCCAAAAGGTCTTCTAGTTATGAAGGATATTTAAATAGGGTAGGAGCCCAGCAGCCACCACATGTCTAGGATAGTTCATTAGCATAACCACCATATGAGTTCAACATTTCTACCTCTACCACTATAGTTATAGCATATACCAGCCCTCTTACACCTCTAGGAGCATTGTGTTAGTAGATGAGGGCACCAAACCACTCACTCTGCTTACTTTATTTGACTTATATTTTGTACCCCCAAATTCAAAAAAAATTAATGAAGAAGAAAGATTTCACTTATATTTTATCTGTCTTTAAGGATCTTATTGATTTTATTTCCATAGAAAACTCTCCAAGCATGATAATAACAACAATCTTATTTATGATCACTTACTTTCTGATTCAGAAAACTCTGATTCAAAAATGGCTTTTCCTTTTCTAAATCTCTAGGGTTCTCCACTTGAGATAGACTTAGATTTATCTAATTCTAAAGATTCTTTAGGAGAAGTTGTAGGTACACCTGATGTGCAGGTATAATTTGCCACAAACCCTCCAACTAAAGAAGTAACTGAAGTCAAACATCCATAATGGTAAAATTCTACCTCTTAGGGTAGCACCTCAAGATAAGGGTAAATAAGTCATTGGTTCCAGCTAGTAGATAGCCCCTCCACAAGATGCTCCACTCCTAGATATGCTTGTGAAGGACCAGCCTAAGGTTGACTATAACATTCTGGTGCATCTTAGAAATTTTTTAGCCAAGCAAAGTATATGTGATGCTCTTATTTTATCTAAAGAGATAAAGGAGTCATTAATCAAGACACTACTTGACCCCAAAATATGCTTAGTTCAGTTGGCCTCTACTGATCTAGGTAAATAAGAGGCATATTTTTTAAAGGAAGTCATAGAATTCACCTTCTCAGATGAAGACCTATTGCTTGGGACTATAGAATATAACTATCCTCTATATATTACAGTGGATATTGGAAAGTTCAGACTCTCTAGAGTACTTGCTGACTCGAGTGCATCCATTAATATTATGAGCCTATGAGCCCTTGGCTTCTTGAGGATTGACATCACTAAGTTTCAAGCTAAAAAGATGATGTTGAAAAGATTCAATGAACAAGGTGAGAGGGCTTTAAGCTCCATCACACTACCATTAGAGATAGATGATTAGAAGATTAAGGCTAAGTTTTTTTTGATAGATATAGATACATCTTCTAATACTTTGTTAGGGTGACCTTATATTCACAAAAACAACATTATCTCATCTTCGTTCCATCATGCATTAAGTTCATAAGGGATATCATAGAGTTTTATGTTAAGGGAGATTTAAAGTCATTCTCAGTACATGAGGTTGGGATCTATGAAGATCTAGCCTACTATCTTCCCAAGAAGTAAAACATCTATTCTCATGAACTAAATCATAATAAAAAAGAAAAATAAGAAAAATAAAGAAAAGAAAAAATCAAGAAAAAGAAAAGAAAAGGGAGTGAGAAGAAGATTTTAGGGAGGTAGTAGATCCCAAGATTGCTTTTCATCTATAATTTATTACTCCTTTTGAACAAGTGGGTGCGATGTCCTGACCTCCCCTAAGATGAGGAAGAAGAAAATTCAAAGGAGGCATCAGAGGGGGAGGACCTCCATACCTACAACCAACTAATAGATTTGTTCTAGCATCAAAGATTACACCTGCTATCTACATAGACTTAGAGTCGAGTTCAGAGGATGAGTACTATGTAGTAAAAACATAGCACTTGTTTGCTCTAGAAGACCTTGTTGGAGGTGACACTTGAGCCAGATGGTGATGAGGATAGGGTCCTTAAGCAAAGCATAAGTGTATTTAAATCTACATTATATGACACTATAAGACAACATATGAGCACCTTAGCTCTAACTCTACTTTCTGCCCAAAATATTGAGGGTTTGGTAGTTAAGGATGCTCCTAAATTACATACAAGTGTTAAGCCTCATAAGTTTTATCCTCGAGCAACTCCTTAAGCTAAAAAGTTGATGTAGAGCTTAAGGATAATTCATTTAAAAGAATTAATAGAATTATGTTTTGATTTGTACCCGCAGTATATTTTAAATTTAGCAAAGGAAGGTTTAATTCCACATATATGGTCTAAACATAGGTCGGAGAACTTTGAAAAGCTATGGGATAGCAAATGCATGAATTCTTAATCAAGACTGGGAATAGGCTATGGTATAGTGGTGTATAGTAGATGATGATGAATACTACCTAGTCATCACCAATCATTTAGAGTATGATAGGTTCTTCTTCAACAACACTAACTCATATAAGGAGGTGTGTTTAAAAACTTTAGATGATCCAAATGATTTCCAAGTCAAGGATGCACCCCCGAAGCTAGAGGAAGAAATTTGGTTAACCATCGACTCATTAAAAGAGATCAACTAAGGCACTATGATAATCCTCACCCAACATATGTCAATTCCTTGTTGAATGAATCTAAAATAATGAGTTAGTTTGGATACTTTCAAAATTAAGGATTTCTTTGCATGAAGCTATGAAGAAATTCTCGGATTAGCTCTCAAAGTTGTAGTTCATAAGCTAGCAATCCAGCCTGATGCTATCCCTATCAAGTAAGCTCGTAAACACATCTGGTTAGATATTGAATAATAGATCATTTTAGAAGTCAAGAAACTGATCGATGTTATTGACCTCATTTTTGGATGAAAACATTATTTTTAAAACTAGTAATTAAGACACTTACTCTTAGATTAGGAACCTTCTAATTAGACACTTAGGATACTACACCTATTGACTTAATGCATCCTTCTAAGGTTTAATCTAACCTAATGGGATTAGGAAGACTCAACCCAAAACTCAAACATAAAGAAAGAATTGAATCAAACACATCCCATTTAGAGCATTCCATTTGGATTTGAAGTAAGATGATTGGAGTGATCAACCAATTATCGTACTTAAGCTCAAAGTCACCTAAACTTAAAAGAAATTTAAATGAAGTCAAAATTAAAACAAAATCAACCAAAATTCATTAGATTTAATGCAAGAATCAAAATAAATCTAAAACTAAAGCCAAATGAAAGTCAAAGATGGTCAACCCTTTGACATGGAGTTGACTTACGTGGGTCCCACCCGGCCAAAGGTCAACCCACCAAAATTTGACCAAATAAAATTATTCTAAAGACTCCAAATGATAAAATAAACATGCTTAAACCTGAATTAAATGAATATAAATCTAATAAGGCCTTAATTAGGCTAATTAGACCATTTGATTTAAATGGTCCTAAATGGACCTTATTGAATTCAAATTCAAATTAAATTGAAATCAATTCAAATTGATTGTCCAAAATTATTTGGAAATAATTATCAAACATAATTCAAACAATCATTAGGTCTAATTTGACCAATTTGGTCATTTGACCTAAATGAATCTAACATAACCCATTAAGGACAATTTGGGTCAAATGGGTTAAAATTGAAATCAATTTTAAATCAAATGAAATTAATTACTCTAAATCATCTCACATGATTGGTGTCCAAACATAACTTAATTGAGCCAAATTAGTTATTTGACTAGATTGAACTCACTAAACCCACTTAAGTCAAAATGGGCACAAGTTGAAATAAAATCAGAATCAATTTAAAATCCAAACAAATCAATTTAAAATATCATAATTCATCAAATAAACATAATTGAAATTGAATTTAAACCTTAAAAGACAATTTGAGCTAAAGAATTTAATTTGACCAATTTAGGTCAAAAGAATCAAACCTAGCTCAAATCACATTAAGCCCTCACATGGCACAGATTAGTTGAACTCCAAACTATCTATAAGATATTTAATAATGATTAAAACTCAAATTTAAATCAAAAGAAGAACAATTAAAATATTTTAAATTAAGTCAAATCCAAATGGAAAGAATTAGGCCCAATCTTTAAATCCAACTTAATTGGGCTTAAGTTTAACCTAAGATTCACCTTGGTTGACTTGGCCAACCAACCACTAGCCAATGGGATATCATGTTGATGCCAAAAGCTATAGAATGCCATGTGAAGTGAAGTTATAAGTTGATGCAATGTAGCTATGGAAAGAGGGTGTGAATCCATACAAAGATGTAAAATCCTAGTTCCTCTCCTCCATACCTCATCCACCTCTTCACCATCATTGATTTGGACTTTCTCCAATCAGTTGACCACTCCTTAGAGCTAGCCTCCATGGGTGGCCATCACTTTAGCAAAAATTCAATATGGTTCTTAGCTCATGACCAAGGCAAGGAGAGGGAGGAGTAGGATTCCTCCCCTCAAGGAATGCATCCTAACACACTCACAATGCAAGGAGAGACCAAACTGACCTCTTATCCATAATCCTTGCTGCAGCTAGTTGGAATCCGACCACCCAAGGTTTGCATATATGGCACTCAACCATATATGAAAATAAAGAAAATAAATTTTCTTGCACAAATATAATCTTTCCTACATGATCCATAGATGAAGAAGAACTTATTCGGAGCCTCATCCGAGCCTCTAGCTGCCGGTAGACTAGAAATTGGCCAAATCTAGCAGTAAAGAAGAGCAAGGCTCTCGGCCAAACATAGAAATGGGGAGGACCATTCCTTCTCCTAAATTGATCCTTCCTACACATTCTATGGAAAAAAGTAAACTCAATCGATCCATTGCCCAACCCTCTTGCTGTTGGCAAGCCAAAAAAACATCAAAGTTGATGAAAGAGAGGAGGAGCTTGGTCTCCATGGTGATTGGCAAGGAGGCAAGTCAATTCCACTTCACTAGAGGTTTGACTCCACCCAAGAAAGGTTCTCAAATCGATAAAACTATCATACATAACTTCATCGAGGTATTCCTTAATCTGACTGCCTACTCTCATGTGGTTTGGTCCTTTGTTAAGATAATTTATGTTTAGTAGAGATCAAGCCTTGTGGATTGATTATAAATTGATCCATGATTGTTTTGTAATAAAAAATATGAAAAATGGTAGCTTAGATTGCCAAAAATTGACATCCAAAGGTGGACGACTCTCGGTTCTTTGGTAGAAACTTAGAGACAAAATATCCACCATTCGTTCCTTCTATTAAAAATGGATGGCCAAGATATAGCTGCATGATTTGATCTAAATCCCTTAAGGAAACATGGGTGAAATCCTGACCATCCGATCAAAGATCTGATGGAAGTAATGAATCCTGTGATCCCCGCTACTTTTAATGTGGGATCCACGTGGATCCTACATGGTGGAATTGGATGTCACCATATGCAAAGCGGTGCCACGTGGCACTGATGTTTAAAACAAGAAATTCCTGATTTTTTAAATTTAATAAATATATATTAAAAAATACCAAAAATTTTAAAAAATTATGGAAACTAAAATACTTATCCAAAGAAAAAAAATACAAATGAAGGCTCTATGGATTTATCTCAATGAGAGGAACCCATTAAACTTAAAACCCCCAATAAATTTTGGATAATTTTGTTTTAATTTAAATTTAATTAAAAATAATAAAATTTAAATTAATCTCAAACCACTACTCTAATTGACTTGAACTTTGGGGAAGTGCAATTAGGGTTAAGGCACACATTAGGTAAAATTTTCATAATTTATTATAAAGTAAATCTGAAAAATATGAAATTTATAACTTTAAACCCTAATTTTAATGAAATAAATCAATTTTATATTAGAAAAATCATAAAAATTTATGAAAATAATCCAAATCATCACCATAAACCATAATGAACTTAACACTTCACTAAAACTCTCTAAAATCAAATAAGTCATAAAATAACCTAATTAAGTAATTACTTGAATTAATTAATCCAATTAATCAATCAAAACTTAGAAATATCATAAGATAACAAAAAAATTCTCAAAATTTTGAATAAACCCTTAATGGATGCATCATTTAGAGAGGAATAAAGGGAAATTGAATCCCCCAATTAATTTTGCCTAATTTAGGCTTAATTTAAATTTTTAATAAAATAATTAAAATCTTAATTAATCCCAAATTACATATATGATTATATCAAAACTTTAGAAAATTGAAATTGGCAAGGAATCGCACTTGCCCTAAATATTTAAAAACAAATTGTCCTCTAGATTGGAATTTATTGAATTTTTAAGTCTTTAGGTTAATATAAATGAAATAATAGATCAAAAATTACTAAAAAAATATAAAATTCATAAAATCATCTTGAACATTTTCACCAACATCAAAACATTAAAGAAAAATTTTCTAACACTTTGAAGTCAAAGAATTTAATTTATTATAAACTTGAGATTTAATGAAATAATTAAGAAGATAAAATTCAATTAAACCTTAAAGTTAATAGTTTTTTAAATTTATCTTAAATCAATTAAAAAAGTTGAATACAAAACTAATTAACATTTGAACTTCATATACAAATATGGAATTAATTAAATCCTTTGAATTCGTCTAAATTAATAAACAACATAATTTTACATGTAAATAAAAAATGAAATGACTAATTAATTAAATTAAATTAATCAAATAATCCTAAGCCCTAATAACTTGAAATGGCTTAGCTTTAAGTTGGGAACCCAAAAGTATTTCATTCAATATGTTTCATATATTATGATTAGTAAAAGAAATTCTATATTAACAACATAAATCAAGGTATGAAACTTTAACAACTAATGTTATATTAAGCTTAATTTGAATAAAAAAAGGAATCATAAAACAAAAGATAACAAACTTCTTATTAATAAAATTAAGATTTTCCAAAGATTGATTGAAATTAATTGAATTAACTTACCCAAATTCATATATACACACTAAAGAATGAAATCATCACTTGAAATTAGTTAGGTTAACTCACTCAAATTCTCCACCATAATATATTGAAATGTGTAAATGAATTAATCAACATCAAATAAATGTAAATGATAAATTAAGAATACATAAATGAATAAATTATAAAATTGAAATATAATAATTTATTTAAACAATGAAATCAAAAGCAAGTTTAAATTAAGATATTAACTTAAATAATTTAGTTCATTCAAGTTAATAAGCTTTAATGAACATAAACATAAACACTAATAAATAAGATTAACCCAAAATCAAATATGCCAAATCATTCGAACACATAAAACTAAATAAATAAAATAGATCAAAAATAAAAGAATTCTAAATTACATGAATTCTAAACTTTAAAAATTAAATGAATCAAAATATTTAAAAGTGAACAAAACTAAATGAACATAAAATTTAATCATGATATATGATTAAACCCTTAATTAGGGATGAAGGAAATACATTAAACTTTAACTAAATGCTTTAAACCTTAACATTATTAACATATGGTGGTGAAACATAAATCAAATTCAACTTAAAAAAAATGAACTACTCAAATAAATGCAAAAGAAATTAAGTAAGATACTTAAGATCTTAGTTAGACACTTAATGAATCTTCATCTTGGGATGAAGATCTCAGTTTACTAAGACTTAGGATGTTAAATAAAATGGGTTCCACCCAATATAGAATTTATTTTAGTTTTCATTCTTGAAAATTTAAATTCCACATTAACATATAAAGAAATTAAAAATGGAAATGAAACCAGAGTCAAATAAATAATTTAAATTAAAATTACACATGGTAAATTAAACCAATTTTAAGAATAAAAATTATTTTAAAAATAAAAATAAATTTTTTTATAAATAAAAACATATCAGATATAGTCTAAACACTTGAACTCACAAAGCTACTCATCCAAAGGAGGTCTTAATACCTCAAATCTTTGGTATAATGACACATACCTATAAAGTAAAATTATGAAAAGTGAAAACCTAAAATCAAATTAAATTAAATTTTGGAAATCCATGTTGAAACTTGAACTTAAAATATCTAATAAAGTCATATTTCACAATCCCATTTTTCTTTACACATTAAATTATTGGATCACTGACCATAAACTTAGGTTAGGTCGATGTTCTATGATACTTTGTGATGTGTGTATTATTTTAGAGTGGATGGCTAAGATTGTTTGTCTGCTGGTCTAGATGTTAGGACATTCTTCTTAGGCAAACACTATTTTTGTAGGGGTTGTACTAAAAATGACTATTGTAATAAAAAAAATAAATAAATGCTATTTTTCTGTAGGTATGCTTAAGTATTTAAGCATAGCCAAATAGGACAAGTGGGCTTTGTAAGCAATGAATGTTAAGCTGATATGTTTGCACATATAACTAATGGTATGTTGTTTGTATTTTTTTTAACATTTATTTTGGAGGATTTAGGATTTTATTTGTGTCATTTAATTGTAATTTAAGCATAGAATTAGGTTAGGATCTATGGGGTCTAGGAATAGCATGAGCTGACTCTATTAGTCGGTGGTCCCCTGTGAAGCCCGTGGTGGTCTTTGAAGAAGGAGACAATCTTGTAGAAAGACCCATAGATCTAGACTTTTAGTTCTAGTCGCTATATAAGGTAGAGCTTGGTTACCCATTTTTCTCTCTTTTTTGACGTATATAGTAGTACCCAGCCCCACTGACTTATTTATTTAAATAAAATTTAGCATAATTATTTTGGGTGCATAATAGAATTAACTTGCTTTTCTTGGTTTCTTTATGTGTTGTGTTTTCAATGATGAATGCCTGGAAGTTGGGCTCTTAGGAAAATTAAATTTTCTACCAAACTTAAATAAAAATAAAGAAATTCATAACTTCATACATAAATTAAAGCTTTAGGAACAACTTAAAATCAACTATAAATAATTAGCTTTTGTAAACCATACTAACATATTGTTCTAACTTCTTGAATTGGGCACTTCACCCATTACACATAAGGGACATCTGACTTCTGAGGATGACCACTTTTTCAAGGAAGTGTGCCTTCTTATTTTGATTTAGCCCAAGACTTCTTCTAACTACATCTTACTATATGCATAAATTGCATACCCCAAAAGCCTTAAATGAATTATGAGTCAAGATATAAAAAATAAAATATGTTATATTAGTTAAGTGCATATCATACCTAACATGATTCTAGATATTAAGGAGTGAGTTTAAGTTCCTAGCTTCTTTCCTAAAATGTAACATCCAACCATCTTGCATATAATAAAGACTGACATAGTAGATTTAAAAATTCACTTAGGTTGTGTTAGCTAGCAGCCCTTCTAGGCGAGTTATAAGTCCAGAAGAATCAAGAATAGGTTCCTTTTCTCAAGCGAGAGAAAGAGCTAATAATTCCTAAAAGTCATACTAGGTTGAGCCTTTGACTTATGTCAAAAGCATTTGTAGACTTAGGTTCTAAAGCATCCTTCTAGAAACTCTTCTGGCCAAAATTCTTTAGTTGATTCTCCATGGATATAATTTATTCAAAACTCCTTCATTCATATTTTTTATGGACCTTCTTTGGCCAAATTTTTTGTATATTTTATTCTCTTATTCTATCCATTAATCACATGAAAATAATTCCATATTGGTTTGTTTCAAAATTTCAAAGGAGTCTCTTGCATAATTTCTTGACCGATCCAATATCCCTTGGATTTGAAATTTAAATTGATGCATAATCAATTTCCCTGTAATTGTATCATGCTTTGGCCGACCCTAGACTCCTCCCTCTTTTATTTAAGAGTCTTGTTTCAACTTGAAAAAGATTCCATAGATATACTATTTTCTCTTACTCTCTTGTTCACCTTCACTACTTTGGCTGATCCTTGCTAAAGCAAACTCTTAGAGATTTTTTGTGATACAAGTGCAAACATTCCTCATCATTCTTATCTTTCCCTTGGACATTAGTTGGCTTGAAGATTTATTACAAAGGATTTATGTGTTTCCTCCCCTGAGTGAGTGCTAAATTAAACTAAATCTAAATTAAAATCTAAAACCTCAACTCTAAACTCTAAACTAAACTAAATTAAATCTAAACAAAACTAAAACTAAACTAATAAACTAAATTTTAAAAAAAATCTAAAAATCTAAATTAAACTAAAATCTGAACTCTAAAATCTAAAATCCAAAATAAATCTAAACTCTAAACTAAATCTAAAAATCTAAACTAAGTCTAAAAATCTAAATCTAAATCTAAACTACAATATAAACTGTAAGTTTTTTATATTTTATTTATCTCTTCTTGACTTTGAATTCTAGAGTAAGAGATTTGTTGCAATCTCATTATAATTTAGTGAATTCTAGCTTGTGTTGCTAGGTGTGGATGTAGGCTGATTTTTGGAGTTTGGCCGAACCTCATAAAAAAGATACCCCCTTGTTCTAATATATTTAAAGATAGCAAACATCTAAGAATATATATTGAAATGAATGAGTTCTTTACATTTTTGAGGAAAACTCATGAAATTAAAGGAAGTGGTATAGTTTTACCCTCCTTTCCACCATGATTGAAGCTTGAGTTGCATTCTAAAAAGAATTAACTTAAAAGAAAATTATAAAAATAGGGATAAATACCATCGAAAAAGAATGATTGTTGATCTTGGGCAGAGGGCGACCAAAAATAAAAGAGAAATCAAATATGCTCATTCTATCTTTATAGAAGGCAATATTTCATACAAATGCAATTTAGCTTTTAATCTTGAAATTTTTAGAATCATCTTTGTACATCCACCAAAAACTTGAAAATTAGTTATTTGGGTTGAAGTTCTAGGGAGTGACTTGGAGATAACCCCCTTTTAGACCTTCTAGAAACCTTGAATAATTAGGAGTTTAGGGGAGAGTGAAAAGGGGTAGATGAACATACATTATTAATAAAAATTATATAACTAAATTTTACTTTTGCTACCAATCAATGAGATAAAGAAAGGGTAATAAAAGTGAATTCCAATTATCCTGATAAAGTTGAAATGAATGAAATTTAATCTTGTAAATTTAAATCAATTTTTTTAATGGGAATCCTCTTACATTAGACGATTGATATTTTACAAGTAGTCGTAATCAATTTTAAAGACAAAATCAATGAAGACTTTGATCCTTCTAAAATAATTCACAAGTCTCATGACCTCAAGATAATTATATAGATTGGGTCTTAATAGAGATGCTTCTATTCTTCATGGTGAAAAATATGGAATTCAGCTCTGATGGTTCAATAGAAGAATACAAAGATCCATTGAGGATAGAGTCCACCTCCCCGCCCCATATGTATTGAAGAGAATTAAATTCAAAATGGTAAAGCCTTACCACTTCAGATAACATTGAAACGAAATGAAAAATAAGTATCTCAAAAGAAAACAATAAAGAATTATTTACTTTAACTTTTTGATTGTGCTTCTCTTACCCATTCTAGAAGTTGCTTGCAAAATTGAGCATCATAATGATCAACAAAAAAAATAAATGAAATGAAATAAAATAAATCATTACTTATGAAATTACCCAATTTTGTAGTTTTCCTTAATTAACAACTTTTGGATGTAGCATTCCACTATAAGAAGTTCTAGGGTTGTCTTGTATGATGAAGGTCTAGTACTAGCAATTTCTGTGTAAAAAAAAATCTCATATAACAGTCAATGTAGAAAATCCTAAGAAATTTTTAGAATGCTTGCTGATCTCTGGGTGCATCAGTCAACATCAATTGTAAACATACATGATAATTAATATGCATAGGCCCAAATTTATTCTAATTCAGATGAGATGGTGCCGTGTGGATTTAATCAAGAAAATAAAAGGAGTTTTGAGCTCAAGAAAATTTAAACTTGAAAACTTATCTTAAAAATATATTCTTAATCACAATGTTGATTATGATTGATAATTTAATCATTAAACTAAAATTTTAGGAATTCAGGGACATCTTTAATTCTCTTGGATGGTCATATCCAACTCAAATAAAAAAAGAAGAATAAGAAAATAATCATCATTGTGAAAGAATATTCACATTTATTTTTATTCATGAGATTAGAGTAGTTAGGAATGTCTTTTTATTTTATTAATCTTATAAAGTTAAGGCATTAAAAAAAGAAAAAAAGAAAACAAAAGTTTGAAATTTGCTTAATGTCTTACCAAATCTTGTATTCAATCAAAGAGTCAGGAAGTGTCTTACTAAGTAATGTGATCTCTTAAAATAAGAAAGGAATTGAGTATGTAAAGTGTTGTATCAAATATTATATTTGGACAAAGAGTCGAATGCGTCCAGTGCCCTAGTAATTGTTGTATCTAGAAAAAATATCAAATGTAACATTTTACAAGAAGTTAAAAGCTATTGAAATGTTGACAAAAGATAGAAAGAAAGAAAATAAAAAGGATGGAAGGATTATATCCAAGACCAAAAGGATGAAGTCTGATATCTTTGAGTATGTGGACACTTTAATTTTATCTCCTATATAATAAACAAGATTGTAGGGTTAAAAGTCAAAAGTACCCCTAACTTAAAAAAATATATACAGTCAATTTTACACCTTCAAAGTTGATAAAAGGTGTAAACCTTGAAAATAAAGAATTATCAAAGAGATAATGGATTTGCCTTTCCAGGTATCCTTTGTCTATCCAAAATTCAATTTAATATAATTCCTTGCAAGTGACCTACAAATATGAGCCATAAACAAGAAGAGCTATAAGGCATAAAAGTAATTAAAATTATGAAGTCAGCTTTAGGTTTAGTATTATAAGACCATTGCAAGATAGGTTTGAAGACCTAAATAATATTCAAGTTCAAAATACACCCCTAAAATTTGATGAGAAAATTAAATTCACAATTAACAATTTAATAAAAATAGAAGAGAGTAATTTTGAAATATAAATTGATCTACACTTGATAATATAACTCTTTATGAGTCATTTATTAATGACTTGGTCAGGAAATTCTTAAAGCCCAAGAATACTTTATTTAAGATTAAAATTATATACTCACTTTATCTCCAGATGAAGCAGTTTGTAAGATCAAGATTAAACTTGATGTTGTTTCAATAAACTAAGTTCCATGATGTATGTGATCAAACTTCAAAGAAAAGTAAGATGTTGCTAGAATTAAGTTGCAAAAGTTAGTCAATGATGGCTATACATGAGAAGAGAACACCCTTCTTGGTTGGCTAACATCATTGTAGTAAACAAAAATATATAATAAAAAAGGGAAAGTTAAGAAAGAAGAAAAGGTTCAAATCTGCATGTGTCCAATCTTGAGACTAGAATAAGGCTTTATCTTGAAGATGGGTTCTTACTGTACTTGACTTTAAAATCGATAAAGCTTTTATTCATAAGGTAATCTCCATTCATGGATAACTTATCTAAATATTATCAAATCAAGACAACTCTAAAAAATAAAATTGAAATCATATGACATTCATAAACGTTGCAGGGATGTTCTTTTACATGGTCATATTATTCAGTCTCTAAATATCGAGAAAATTTACCAAAGGGTCATGATCAAGGTTTTTGATAGCCTCACTCATTATCAAGTGAAGTGCTATATTGAAAATCTTGCTAAAAAAGAGAAGAAAAAAAAAAGAAATTTTATTATAACTTGAAGGTGATCATATCACTACATGCAGATTCCTAAATAAACCTTTGAGGTAATTTCAAGAAACTTGTGGTGGAACTTAGAAAGATTAGAACAAAATAAAATGAGAATTAATTAAAACTATTTATGAAATATCATTCGAAGAAATCTTTAAAGAATGATAATTCAACTTAAGATAATTTATTTAAAAATTATCAAGAGAATCTTCATTTCTCAAATAATTCAATAGTCTTAATTTCTTTGTAAATTAGAGGTAAATAATAAAATATCAGAATACCTATGAGAGAATCTAAGAACAAGTTTATCTTGATTCTCATTCAGACCTGAAAACTATGTCTATTATAGGTTTAAAGGAATCTCTTAACCTTTATTGAATTCAAATCAATAAAGAAATAAAGAGAAGGCTTTATAAGCTATAGATTCTTAAATCAATAAAAAATGGATAGGTAGCTTGATTGAATTATGTAAATAAAGAAAGCCAAAAAAATTAAATACCATATAAGCTACATACTCAACTGAAATTCAATATCCATCATTTGGAAAGCATTGTTTGACTTTGGTTTTTGTGGCCCAAGAACTTGAAAGTCACATGCAAGCTCAAAAAATAAATCTCTCAAGTTGATACCATATGATGTCTTACCTAAAGTGGATTAAGCATATAACATGGCCATAAGTAACTTTGAGATGATAAAAAAATGATGATGAAATTTAATGCCTATGACATTGGCATACTGAACATTGGATCCAAAATGTGCCCAAATATTTTTTCAAAAATATACTTCAACTCTTTGAAACCTTCCTCCCTAAACTTCTTCATGTGTAAGAAGTATTAGTGAAACCAAAAAATGGAAGGAAATCTTTCAAACACTTCTCACTAGTTAGACTAATCAAGATAGGATTAATTCCATGCAACTCCTACTTATTAATTAAAAGACTTAAGGATTAAGAATTAAGTCACTAAAGATCCCTCTTCCACACTCATATCATCTATAGGTTTGGAGCAAGCCCTTTGTGGCATCTTTTCTATACGTATCTTGAGTTGGGAGTAATCCCACAGTGGCAGGAGTAAACCTTTATACAACATTCCCATAAGTTCGGTGTAAGCCTTTTATGACATCACTCCTTTCGGTAGGTTGGGAGCAAACCCATTTGTGGTACCCTTCTTATAAAACTTTTAGGATTGGAACAAGTTTTTATGGCTCCATTCTTATTATTTATAGGATATGATTAAGTCACTAAGACCCCTTTCTTATCAAACAAATTATTTGAGTTAGGATTAAGTCACTATGAACCCTTTTCCTATCAGTCAAAATTTGAGGTTAAGATTAATGCGAGTGACTATAAAACCTAGGATGGGGGCTAAATTGAGCGTTATTAAAAATTTTAAAAGTTAAATCTTAAAGTTTAACTTTTAGTAGAAAATTAATTTTTAATTTTATAATGATAAGATACAATTCTCGATGTAGCAAAAAATAAAATATAGTAAAGTAAAGAGAGACAATAGACACACAAATTTTATGTGGTTCAGCCAAACCCCAAAATTGGCCTACGTCCGTGCCTAGCCACCTTGGTTTGGAATCTACTAAATGCAAAGTAGCTTACAAATCGTGCTCTCCTATAACAGGGTGAGTGTAATCCCTACAACATGTACTCTCTTACAAAGGGGCAAGTACAACCCCAAAAAAAAATAATCTCACAAAAAGAAAAAATATAAAATAATAAATTTTGATAAAATATATCTTTCGTAAATATACTAAGCTATCCAATTCAAAAAGTGATATAACAACTTATTTTACAACTTACAATTTTAACAAGATAGAATGCCCACTGAATTTTGATAAGAAATAATAAAATAAAGATATTAAATTGATGTTACTAAGTTTTTTATATTATTACAATTTGTAGACTAATATAAAATGATTTCAAAATAAATTTATAATAGTCTATCGCATAATAAATAAATTTTGGCAAGGAATAATTTTAAGTTTAAGAGAAACTATAACTAGTATGTATATAAAAGTGTAAGAATCATTAACTCTCCACTAAACATTTTTTTTTCATAATTATTAAATAATAATAACTACAAGCTTTTCGAAATTTCTTCAAAATAAAATTATTTAAACAAAGGATATTAGTTGGAATAAAATGATAAGTCACAAATAAAATAATTTAAATTTTTATAAATTTTATTTTGATAAAGGAACTTGATATAAAATAGATCTAGCATATACTCTAAAATTCTAAAAATAATTTAGTTTATTTTAACCAAAATGATGCTTTAAATTAATGCAAATGATAAAAAAGACTTCAATAAAATTATTTTCTGATAGATTTAAGTAAACTAGTAAGCTTTTAATTAAGCAGAGAGATCTAGTAGCATAATAAATTAATTTTAAATGCTTAAAATATTCTTCTAAACTAGATCTAAGAATAAATGATCTTTTAAATAAGACTAACGAAGAGATATTTCAAGAAACCAAAAGAAATTTGTAGGAAGATAAAAATTTCAAAAAGATAAAATAAATCCTATAAAATGTTACAAGAGTTTTTTTTTTATGAAAAAAATGTTTGAAGAAACTTTGATGTGAAAAACTAAAATTTTGATGTACAAAGACTAATCCACCAAAAAGAAAAAATTTGAAGGAACAAATAGATGATAAAAATTGTATGAACAACCAAAAGAAATTAAGATTAAGAAAAAAACAAACTCAAGTAATTTGAGAAAGCTTGCTTAGTTGAAGATGTTGAAGCTTCTAAATTGAGGATTTGATCTTGCAATATTTGGAGAACATTTGGAAAGAAAATCTAAGAAGTTTTCTCTTACATTTGTTGGAGAATTTTCAATTTGAATGAGAAACCCTTTGATGAAGAGAGTGAGGGCTATTTATAATCAAGAAGGTCATTTTGAATTATTTTAAAGTAATATATTATTCTAACATCATTTTATCATATAGTAATATAATATTCAATAAAATTATAATTTATATTAAATAAATATTAAATTTAAACAGCCAAAAATTGGCTAGTCATAAGGGCAAGTCAAAAATAATCAAATGTGGCTTTTAATATATTCAAATCATGTAGTATGCATTCATTATTAAAATCAGCTAATGTTTAAAAAATCATAATAAACTCAATTGTTATCAAACTTGGGTCATATAACCTATCAAAGTAAAGGACAAAATCAAAGGAATCTGTTGGAGATGAAATTATATCTAAATTCTTTGATTATAAAATGGCTTAATTAAAATACTAAATTTCATGCATTTTTTTGTTAATTTTAAAATATAACATTTAAAAATTATGATATAATTTAGATATAATTACATATCTTAGGTATCATACAAAGTTTAAATTAAATTAAAATATTCAATTATATAAGTATATAAACTTGTTAAACTCAGTAATCATAATGAATCATCATTTATTATTTTGACAAGTTTAATGCCATGTATGAAGCATATAATTGAATGTTAATTATATAAGGATTTATATAAATTAATGTCATTATCATTATTTAAAATAATAAAAATAATATGTTAAGTTGTGAGCAAATTAATTCATGCCAATGAACTCATATGAACTTCTAAGATTGTTATAAATGCATATAGCCTAAAATATTGTATCTTGTGCTTTAAGGTATCCATTTTGATCTATCTTTCATACTTCCATACTTGAAATTTCATCAAACATATTGTGAGATGTATTGGATATGTATTAGCAATCAATATATTTGAAACACATAAAACATACATTAGAACATCCAAGCATATGTTTGTTATCATCAAAATTAATAGGATTGAACATGATGCTCATAAAGCCAACAATTAAGTCATCCATACCCGTTTCCTCCCTTTAAACTATTTAAGTTGGATCAAGCTATCAAAAGCCCCATCTTAATAGTTAATCAAATAGGAGTATGTCTCTTAGTAGGCATTCTTTTATATGACATGGATGATTAAGTCAAGTAGGCTTCTTTTCATATGACATGGATATGATTAAGTCACTAAGATCCTTACTTATCAAATAAACTATTTAGGTTAGGAGTAAGTCATAAAAACCATATCCATACTAGTAAAAAATATGATTAAGTCATTAAGACTCCATTGCTTCATTGTGGCTACTCAAGAAGGAATTATGCCATTCAAATCCCCTTCTTAATAGCCAATCAAATACGAGTAAGCCCCTTAGCATGCATCCTTAAAAAAATAGGATTAAGTCATTAAGACCCCTTTCATTTTTAAGCTACTCAGGTTCCAATTAAGCCATTAAAGCCTTCCTATTAGCTTACTTCATTAGAATAGGATTCAAGTCCTTGTGACTTCTTTTCTAATAAAAACAAAAGAAACTAAGGAATGAAAATAAGCCATTGAAGGCCTAATTTCTATAAACTAATCAAATAAGGAATAAAGTCCATGTGACCCCTACTTAGTAGTCAAAATTTGTGATTTAGGATTAAGCTATTAAAGCTATTTAGGTTGGAATGAAGTCTCTAAACACCCCTTCCTACTAGTTAACCAGATAAGAGTAAATCTTCTTGTGGTATCTTTTCCTGGTTAAAATTTAATGTAGTTTGGATTAGGAGTAAGTGTCCATATTGACATCATCTCCATCTACTTTTCTTAGATAGGAGTAAGTATCCATGGCGGCATCCTTTCTAGGAAAAGAAAACTTTAAGGTCCTCTTACACACACTTTCTTTAGAATTAATTAATCATTTAGACTATCTTTTGGCTAATCTTACTTAGAAATATATGAGCCCTAGTGCTTTCTTCCTAAATTAGCTATTGTGAATCTATTGTAGTCAAGATGAAAATAAGTCCCTTGATGGAATTTTCTCTAACTACTATGACTATGTAAGGATTAGATTCCTTATTATATCTTTTCTTAATGACATCCCTCTACTTCGTAAAAATTAGTGTATTTGACTTTTTAATAATGAATCATTCTAAAATGAAATAAATTCAAGAGTACATTTGCCTATCTTTCACAATAAAATTTAAAACAAAATTTAAAATTAAAATCAAAATTGAATCCAAACTCTAAATTGTAAAACTAAACTCATGTTCCTTCAAGCTTGTGTTTGCAGTGTTGACTAATTCGATCAATGCCAATATCTGTGGTGTACTCTAGTCAGTCCACCACACATATTGGCGGTCCATTTTTTAGACCTCATTTTTGAATGAGGTTAACATAGTTTCTAAATTAGTAATTAGTACACCTAATCATAAATTAGGAATCTCTTAATTTGACACTTATGATACTACACCTCCTATCCTAGTGCATCCTTCTTAAGTTTGATCTAACTGAATGAGATTAGGTGGACTCAACCCAAAACTCAGAAATAAACAAAGAATTGAATCAAACACATCCTATTTGGAACATTCCATTTGGAATCTAAATCCATTTGGATTTAAAGTAAGATGATCAGAGTTGTTAACAAATTATCCTACTTAAGCTCAAAGTCACCTAAACTTAAAAGAAATTTAAATGAAATCAAAATTAAAATAAAATCAAATAAAATTGATTAGAGTCAATGTAAGATTCAAAATAAATCTAAAACTAAAGCTAAATGCAAGTCAAAGATGGTCATACCCTTAGACATGGACTTAACTTATGTGGGTCCCACCAAGTCAAAGGTCAACTCACCAAAATTTGATTAAATGAAATTATTATAAAGACTCCAAATGATAAAGTAATGTTGATTCAATATGATTTAAATGAAAATAAATCCAATAAGGCCTTAATTAGGCTAATTAGACCATTTGATATAAATGGGCATAAATGGACCTTTTTGAATTCAAATTTAAATTAAATTGAAATCAATTCAAATTGACTATCCAAAATTATTTAGAAATCATTTTTAAACATAATTCAACCAATCATTAGTTCTAGTTTGACCCAAATAAATCTAACATAACCCATTTAGCCAAATTTAGGTCAAATGGGTTAAATTTGAAATCAATTCTAAATCAAATGGAATTAATTACTGTAAATCATCTCGCACATGTGATTAAACATGATTAGAGCCCAAACATGACTTAATTGAGCCAAATTGGTTATTTGACTCAATTGAACTCAACTGAACCTACATAAGTCAAAATGGGTCAAGTTGAAATAAAATCAAAATCAATTCCAAATCTAAGGAAATCAATTAATTTAAAATATCACAAATCATCAAATAAATAAATTGAAATAAAATTTAAAACTTAAAAGAACATTGAGCTAGAGAATTCAAGTTTACTAATTTAGGTCAAAAGAATTAAAACTAGATCAAATAACATTAAGCCCTCACATGGCATGGATGAACTCCAAATTATCTATAAGATAATTAACAATGATTAGAACTCAAATTTAAATCAAAAGAAAAACCGTTAAAACACTGTAAATTAAGTCAAATCCAAATGCCAAGAATTAGGTCCAATCTTTAAATCCAACTTAAATGGGCTTGAGTTTAACCTAAGATTCATCTTGGTTTGACTTAAATGACCAACCACCAGCCAAAAAGATGTGGTGGTGATGGCAAAAGCCATGGAATGCCATGTGAAGTGAAGTTATAAGGAGATGATGTGCAGCCATGATAAGAGGGTGACAATCCATACAAAGATGTAAAATCCCATTTCTTCTCCTCCATACCTCATCCACCTCTTCACCATCACTGATTTGGACATTCTCCAATCAGTTGGCTACCTCTTGGAGCTAGCCTTCGAGGGTGGCCATCACCTAGCAAAAATTCAATTTGCTTCTTCCATGAGATAGCTCATAACCAAGGCAAGGAGAGGGAGGAGGAGGCTTCTTCTCCCTAAGGAATGCATCCAAACACACTCACAACAGAAGGAGAGACCAAATTGACCTCTTAACCATAGCCCTTACTACGGGTGGTTGGAATCCAGCCACCCAAGCCTCACATATATGGCTCTCGGCCATATATAAAAGAAAGAAATTTCCTCTCATAAATCCAATATTTCCTACATGATCCATAGGTGAAGAGGAACTTATTTGGAGTCTTGTTTGAAGCTTTCACTGCCAATAGACCAATAAATTGTCCAATGTTAGTGACAACTAAGAGCAAGGCTCTCGACCAAACATAGAAATTTGGGAGAACCATTCCTCCCCCTAAATTGACCCTTCCTACACATTCTATGGGTAAAAATGGACTCAATGAAGCCATTGCCCGACCCTCTCACTACTAGCGAGCTAGAAAACCATCAAACTTGCCGAAAGAGAGGCAGAGCTTGGTCTCCATGGTGATTGGCAGGGAGGCATGTCAATTCCACTTCACCAAAGGTTCATCTCAACCCAAGAAAGGTTTATGAATCGTCAAAACCATTGGACATAGCTCGGGCTAGGTACTCCCTAATCTAACAGCCTACTCTAGTGTGGTTTTATCCTTTGTTAAGCAAATTTATGTTTGGTAGAGATCAAGCCATGTGGATCAGTTGTAAATTAATCCATGATCATTTTGTAATCAAAAACATAAAAAATGGTAGCTTAGATCGCCATAAATTATCATCCAAAGGTGGATGGTTCTCAGTTCTCCAGCGAAAATTAAGAGATGAAATCTCCCTCGTCATTCCTTATATTCAGAATGGACGGTCGAGATCTAGCCGCATGATCTGATCTAAATCCCTTAAGGAAACATGGGTGAAATCATGACTATCCTATCAAAGATCGGATGACCATGACGAATCCTGTGGTCCTCGTTGCTTTTGACGTTGGATCGACATGGCTGAATCAAATGCTGCCATGTACAAAGCAGCGTCAACATTTAAAATGATTTTTTTTTATTTTTAGAATTAAATAAATATTAAAAAATGCCAAAAACTTCAAATCTGGAAAAAATACCAAAAACACATTAGATAAATTTTTCATAATTTATTGTAAAGTAAATTTGAAAATATGGAATTTCGAACTTTAAACCATAATTTTAATGAATTAAATTAATTTTAAATTAAAAAAATTATGAAAATTTATGAAAATAATTCAAATCATCTTCATAAACCATAATGAAACTAAACACTTCACTAAAACTCTCTGAAATCCATTAATCTATAATATAACCAAATTAAGTAATTAATTGAATTAATTAAACTAATTAATCAATTTGAACTTTGAAAAAATCAGAATATATCAATAAAATTCCCAAAAATCTAAAATAAACCCTTTATGGATGCATCATATTGAGAGGAATATAGGAAAATTTAAACCCCCCAATTAATTTTTCCTAATTTAGGCTTAATTTAGGTTTCATTGAAATAATTTAAACCCTAATTAATCCCAAATTACATATATAATTATAGTGAACTTTAGGAAACTCAAATTGGTAAGGAACCCCACTTTCCATAAACATTTCAAATCCAATTTACCTTTGGATTGGAAGTTATTGAATTTCAAAGTTTTTACGTCAACATAAATGAAATAATAAATAAAAAAATTACAAAATTATAAATTTCATAAAATTAACTTGAAACATTTTCATCAACATCAAAACACTTAAGAAAAATTTTCTAACACTCTAGAGACAAAGAATTTTATTAATTATAAATTTAGGGTTTAATGAAATAATTAAGAACACAAAATTCAATTAAACTTTAAAGTTAATAATTGTTAAATTTATGATAAATCAATTAATAAAGTTTAATGCAAAACTAGTTAACCTATGAACTTCATATTCAAATATCAAATTTATTAAATCTTTTGAATTCATATAAATTAATAAATAACACAATTCTACATGTAAATAAAAATAGAATGACTAATTAAATTAATCAAATTAGACAAATAATCTTAAACCCTAATAACTTGAAATGGCTTAGCTTTAAGTTAAGAACCCAAAAGTCTTTCATTTAATAGGTTTCCTAAATTATAATTAGTAAACAAAATTCTATATTAATAAATTAAATCAAGTTCTAAAACATTAACAACTAATATTATGTTAAGCTTAATTTGAATAAAAAAGGAATCATAAAACATAAGATAATGAACTTCTTAATTAACAAAATCTAGATTTTAGAATGGTTGATTGAAACTAATTGAATTAATTTACCTAAATTCATATATAAACACAAATGAATGAAATGATCAATTGATATTAATTAGGTTAACTCACTCAAATTCACCAACATAATATAATGAGATGTCTAAATGAATTAATCAACATCAAATAAACCTAAATGATAAATTAAGAATACATAAATGAATAAATCGTAAAATTGAAATATAATAAATTATTTAAATAGTAAAGTCAAAACCAAGCTTGAATTAATATATTAACTTAAATAAGTTAGTTCATTTAAGTTAATTAGCATTAATAAACATAAACATAAATAATAATAAATAAGATTAAACTAAAATTAAAAATGCCAAATAAATCAAATAGATAAAATAATAAATTAAATAAATAAAACTAAAAGAACTCTAAATTACATGAATTGTAAACTTTAATACATTACATGAATCAAAACATTTAAAGTGAATAAAACTAAATGAACATAAAATCTAATCACGATATATGATTAAACCCTTACTTAAGGATGAAGGAAATAGTTTAAACCTAATGTAAAGGCTTTAAACCTTAACATTATTAACATAGGGAGGTGAAATATAAATCAAATTCAACTTAAAAAAATGAACTACTCAAATAAATGTAGAAGAAATTAAGATACTTAATGTCTTAGTTAGACCCTTAGAATGAATCTTCATCTTAGGATGAAGATATCATTTTACTAGAACTTATGATGTTGAATAGAATGGGTTCCACCCAAAATGGATTTTTTTTATTCTTCATTCTTAAAAAAAATTAAATTCCACTTTAACATAAAAGAAAATTAAAAATGGAAATAAAATCATGCATCAATTAAATTATTTAAATTGAAATCACCTATGGTAAATTAAATCAATTTTTAGAATAAAAAAATTAAATGAATAAAATTAAAATTATTGATAATTATAAAACATACGGTATATAATCTTGACACCCAAGGTCACAGGGCTATTGGTCTGAAGGAGGTCTTGATACCTCGAATCTCTGGTATGACAATGATATATACCTAAGACACAAAATTAGGAAAAGTGAAAAAAATCCCAAAATCAAATTAAATTAAAATTTGGAATCCCAAATTAAACTTGAACTTAAAATACCTAGTAAAGTCATACGACATAATCCCATTTTTCTTCACACGTTAGATTATTAGGCCACTGATCCTAGACTTAGGTTAGGTCAATGTTCTATGGTGCTCTATGATGTGATGTAAAATATTTTAATAATTTTGTGGTGTATTATTTTAGACTAGATGGCTAGGATTGTTTGCCTGCTAGTCTGGATGTTAAGAAATTCCTTTTAGGCTAACACTACTTTCTACAGGGGGCTGTGCTAAAAAGGGTTGGTGTAATAAATAAATAAATAAATGATGTTTTCTTTTAGATATGCTTAAGTCCTTAAGCATAGCCCAATAAGACTAATGGGTTTGGCAAACAATTATTGTTAAGCCCATATGTTTGCATATATAATTAGTAGAATGCTATTTGTATTTCCTAACATCTATTTTGTAAGGTTTAGGAATTTAGTTTTGTAATTTTAAATGTAATTTGATCTTAGAATTAGTTAGGATTTATGGGGTCTAGGAATAACAGAAGTTGACCCTACTGTTGGTGGTCCCCTATGAAGCCTATTGTGGTCCCTGAAAAAGAAGACGGTCCTGGAGAAAGACCTGAAGATATAGACTTTTAATTCTAAGCCAGGCTATAAAAGGGCAGAGCTCGGCTACTCATTTTTCTATCTCTTTTGAGGTGTATAGAAGTACCTGACCACTAGCATGTTCATTTAAATTAAATTTGATGTGATTTATTTTGGGTGCATAATAAAATCAACTTGCTTTTCTCAGTTTCTTCTTATACCATGTTATCTATGATGAATGCCTCGACGTTAGTCTCTTTGGAAAACTTAATTTTCTACCTAACTAAATTTAAACAACTTAAATAAAAATAAAGAAATTCATAACTTCATACATAAATTGAATCTTTAGGAACAACTTAAAAGCAACTATAAATAATTAGCTTTGTAATCCATGCTAGCATAATTATTCTAACTTCTTGAATTGGGCATTTCACTCATTGCACATAAGGAACATCTAATTTCTTAGGATGACTACCTACTTGGGGAAGTGTGCTTTCTTGTTTTGATTTGGCCCAAGACTGCTTCTAAATACATCTTATTCTATGCATAAATTGCATACCCCAAAAGTCTTATATGAATTATGATTTAAGATTTATAAAAATAATATATGTTACATTATTTTGGTGCATATCATACCTAACATGATCTTAGAGCCTAGGGAGTGAGTTTAAGTTCCTACGTTCTTTCATAAAATGCAATAGCCCATCCATCTTGCATACATAAGACTAGATTCTTGAGCTTAAAATTCATTTAGGTGGTGTTAGCTGGTAGCCATTCTAGGTGAGTTATAATTCCAGAAGAGTTAGGTATAAGATCTTTTTCTCAAGTGAGAGAAAGAGCCAATAATTCCCAAAAGTCAAACTCGGTCGAGCCTCTGACTTGTGTCAGAAGCATTTATAGACTTAGGTTCTGAAGCATCCTTTTAAGAATAAGTCTTTAACCTTAAGCATTTTGTAGTATTGTGCTATTAGAATTTAAGTACTAGATTTCTAATAAAATATTAATCCAAACCTTAATAAATTTAATCTCAGAAATATAAAGCCCAATGTTAGGACAGCTAAAATACCTACTAAGCATCCCAATATCTATAAACATTTCCTCCTTTATCTATATTGGCCTAAAAAAGAACTCTTCCTCATTTAAAGTGTTCCATTTGGAAATTCCAATTTAACCATCCTTTGGAACCAGCTTGGAATTCTATAGAAATATGAGCCTATTTCTTTAATCATGAGTGATTTTAAGAAAAAAGTCCTCTTTCTTAAGATGTAATTAACTATAAGGGCTTACTCTTATAGAGAATTACAATCCCAATATAAAATAAACATTATCCTACTTTTCCATGTAGTTCAAGGGATGAACCTTTAAAACATAAGAAGTCCCATTAGCCTTACGAGTCCTTATTTAAGTGATTAAATCCATTATAGAATAATATGTTTATCTTTCTAGATAATATGTTTACTCCTTAATGATAAAGTTGATTACCTAAATAAGAAATTTCTAAAATCTATGTGGTGTCACAATTTTTCCCCACAGGTGTGGTTTCGTCAGGGAAGAAAGATACCCACTTATTTAGCTAGTGGCATTCCAGTAAAAAAGAAGAATGGTCAAATCTACATATGCATTAGTTTAAGGGAACTTAGTAAGGCATGTCCTAAAGATGAATTTCCAATGCCTATACTAGAGTTGGTAGTGGACAATGCCTCATCTCATATAGTCTTCTCATTCATGGTCTAGTTACAACCAAATTAATAGGGCCCTCAAAAATTAAAGAATACTACATTCAAAACCCCAATTAGAATTTGCTATTATAAATTCATGCTTTTTGGCCTTAAAGATGCGGGAGCCACTTACTAGTAGGCCACGATTCAAATCTTTGATGAACTCATCCATCACCAAGTTGAATGCTATGTCGATGATCACATTGCCAAAAGTATAAAAAAGGAAAACCACTTATTTGACTTGAGAGTAGTTTTTGACTGGTTGAGATAATACAATCTTATATGAAGTGTGAATTTGGGGTAACTTTAGAGAGTTTCTTGGGTCTGTTGTGCAGCACCATAGGATCAAAATTGACCCCAAGAACATAAATGTAATATTTGAAATGTCATCCCCTAAAAGTCTAAATCAACTCAGATCATTTTAAGGGAGGTTGGCATATCTAAGATGCTTCATATCCAACCTATATGACAGATGTCAACCATTCTCAATCTTAACCAAGAAGGATGCTAAATTCATGTGGGATGATAAGTTCCAACAAGCATTTGAGGGTATCAACCAATACCTCATGACATAGACAATCATAGTTGCCCAAATCCTAGGGAAACCTCTCATACCTTACACAGTTACATTAAATAATTCCCTCAGTGTTTTGTTCGCTTAAGCTAATAACCAAGGGAAGGAGAATGTACTCTACTACTTGAGTCATTATCTAATCCCTATAGAGATGAATTATCCGCCCATTGAAGCAAACATTAGCCATTGTTATTTTCATAAAGTGAACTTTTTAGAGTTAATCCATTGTAATGACTTGGGCGGAATGATGGTCCATGATATTATCAGAATTTGACATTACTTTCCTCTCCCTTAATGCTGTAAAAGGATAAGCACTTACAGATTTTCTATCGACTCCTTCTCTCCCATCTGAATCTCCTCTAAATGATGACCTCCCAGATGAATAGATCATGAGTTTAGGGAATACAAGTAGGTGTAGATGGGAGATGTATTTTAATGGTGCCACTACCTCTTAAAGGGGAGAAGAACCACAATCCACTCTTTCAGACAAAATGAGGGTAGGGATAATCCTCTTAACACTTGATCACGACATAATGGGATTCTCATATCACTTATCTAAACCTTGCACAAATAATGAAGATGAGTATGAGGATCTGATCACTAGTCTAGAGTTAGCCATCTCTTTAAGCATTCAAAGCATCAACATATTCAAGAATTAAAAATTAGTGGTCAACCAAATTGTTGGGTCATACAAGGTTCTCAAACCCAAGTTCAACTATTACCACAAATACACCATAGAGTTATTGGCCTAGATTCTAGAGGTTACCATCTATAAGATTCCTTGAGGAGATAATGCCATAGTTGATGCTTTAGCTAAGCTTGCTAAAGAATTGACATGTCTGGAATATGATTTCATACTAAGATAGGTTCGTAATCACTAAGTCCTTTCTTCTAATGATGTTGAACTCATAAGCAAGCATACTCTTGAAAGGGAGATTTTTGTTGCCAATAAAGATGAAGTGATAGATTGGAGATAACATTTTTTTGACTACTTAAACAAAGGAAAACTACCTCAAGAAAAATCTAAAGCCCATCAAGTCAAACAAAGGGCACTCTCTTATGCCCTTGTAGATGACACTTCATACCGATAGTCCTTCGATCATATGTGGTTACACTATTTAAGAAAACATGAAGCCCATAAAATCATGATAGAGATACATTCAAGATTATATGGAGTTGACCAATCCGGTCCCAAGATGAAAGCAAAAATCAAAAGACTTGGATGCTATTGGCCAATAATGATTATAGATTGCATGGACATAGCCAAATGCTCCCATCAGTGTCAGGCGCACTGGATAGTCCTACATCAACTGCCCAACATTCTACAGCCAACTATAGCTTCATGGACATTTGAGTGTTGGGGCACTAATATACTAGGTCCAATCGATCCTCCTTCATTTAAGGGCCACCACTTCATATTAACAACTATATATTACTTTTCCAAATGTGTAGAAGCCTATATTGTATATAGATTCAGGGTACCTCATCAAATCATATACGATAAAAGTATTGCATTCAAAAGTACAAAGATTAATAACTTTGCCAAAAAATATAATATTGATTGGAGGTATTCTACCATATTCTACGCTCGATCAAATGGGTTAGATAAGCTTTTAGTAAAATTATCATCTAGATCTTGAAGAAAATAATTGATGAAAAAAAGTGATAGTGACATGAACAGTTAATTGAAGCCCTATGGCCTATCACACTACATACAATACTTCAACATAGTCCAACCTTTTTTCCTTAGTGTATAGGTCAGAAGTTGTTCTCCCCAACTCCCATCAATAAGGATAGATGTGAGTAGAAAAATCATAACCATGCAGAATGCTAAGATTCAGTTAGAGGAACTCGAAGGTCTTGAGGATAGACATATGTAGTCTTATCATAACCTCGAGTTATATAAAGTCAGGATTGTTCAAGCTCATAACTAGTTGGTTTGCCCAACAGCTTTTTTGGTTGGAAAGTTTATTTTAGTTCTATGGAGTCTAATTATAGCCTATCACAAGATGGGATGCAAGTTTAAACTAACATGAGAATGCCATTTTGTTATAGGAAAGGCCTACAAAGGTGGATCATATCAATTGATCTACCACGAAGCTGAATGTCCAATGCTCCTAATTAGACTTTACCTAAAAAATATTATGCATGATTATATTCAAAATAAAATTATATCAATGAAATATGCTTTTAATTAATAGAATCACCTTTTTAAATTAAGTTCTTTTTTTGTCTAATTATTAGCTATTAGAACTGTTTCCTATATTTTGGTTCTTTTAGGATAGGTGTAAGAGAATCTAAGTGGCATCCTAATTCTAGTTTACAAAATATAAACACAAAACCACACACAAACATAAAATAAACAAACACAAATCCCTTTACTTCAGGCTACTTTATAAGTTTAATAACACCCCCAATGACCCTCATTTAGTAGCTACCATAGGTCGAGTTCGATTCACTACTTGGCTAGTTGGTCTCCTTAGTGGTTAGTTTTGCTTAGGAGGATATGAGTATTGGTGCTTTCTTCTTAGCTTGGCCATTGCAAACTAATGTGAACCTTATTAGTTTGGTACATTTTATAGCATGACTAATAAACTAATTCGATGGTCGATCATGCTTCAAAAGATATATGTCCATGAGATTTCTTCTTGAGCTAACTATTGTGTATTAACTGGGTTTATGTATATATCTAAGAATTAGGGTAAGACCCCTAGCGATTACTCTTCCTCCCGACTACTTCAAGCTCCTCCTTTATGACTTCCCACTTGGTAGGTACCCTAGGTTGGATAGTAGCTATCTAGCCATTGATAAACTGTCATGATGATCAGTTTCACTTTAGAAGATATGAGTCTTTGATGCTTTCTTTCTAGATTGATCATCATAAACTGATGGGCACATTAGGTTGGCTGGTATTTGCTTTGTTGATAATAATCCACCTGGTGGATAACACCATTCCAATAGATGTTAGTCCCCATGCTTTCTTCTTAATCTAGACCCATATACCTCCATACTTTATATGATTTAAGGATTAGTATAAGACCCCCAGAGGCATCTCTTTATATGAGCATTCTATGTAGATAACATATTCATGACCCCATCTAAACATGAACTATGTTACTACTAGATTATATAGTTCCCCTTTCCTAGCAGCCACCCTTTTAGTTGGATATCGCCATTTCGTAGATGCACAGACTATTCCTTTGGGCTAGTAAATTTAAGGTAGGTATAAGCCACTGTGGCTCATCCTTAGTGTGGCCCATCATAAACTAATAGGGTTCATACTAAACACTCAAACAAAAAAAAATCTCTAGTGGAACCTCTTCCCAAGTAGGCATCCTATTTTCTTGGGCAATGTTAGCCAAACTCCCTACAGGACTGACCTTGACTATTTTAAGTTGAGGTAAGATCCGAAGTGGCTCCCACTTAGTGGTTACTCTAGGTAAGGTTCAGCTTGTTGCATAATCAGTGGGTCACTCTGGTGATTGGTTCTGCTCTATAAGATGTGAGTTCCTGAGCTTCCTTTTTAGTTTAACCATCATAAATTGATGGGCAATCCTTAGGTCAGATTGTCTCTACTATTGGTATACTATTCCTTGGAGTTAATAAATCTAAGGTAAGTATAAGATTTTGTAGCTCTTCTTTAGTGTAATTCATTACAAATCGACTAGGTCCATTTCATATATTTAGGGTCAGAATCATGCCCTCCCGAGTGACTACATTAGGTTTGGATAAAGCCGTTATAGCTCCTCTCCTAGTAGTTGTCTCTTTAGGTTGGGTATCATCATTCTGAGGATAAGCGGGCTACTTATTTAGGATAGTAAATCTAAGGTAGGTCTACGCTCTTATAGCCCCTCCTTAGTGCGGCCTATCGTAAACTAACAGGGTCTACATTCATTGAACAAATCAATATAAAATTAAAATCAGCACAAATAACCAAAATCAAACAAAATTAGTCAACTCAAATTCAATCAAATTTGATTAATTTTTAACAAAATTCCATTCATTCCATGGCATGAAGCAATCTATAATTCAACCAAATTCATGTACAATCCCTAATTGATTCATCTTTGTGTCTTTGGCATGAAGCCAATTTTCAACAAATTAGACTGAATTCACTTAATTTTTTCTTCATGCCTCGAGCATCAAACAAGATAAATCAATCAAATCAAGCATTGATTAGAGCTCTGGTAGATTCTAATCATGATTCTACCCAAACCCACAACCTACCTTAAAAATCTTGAAAACTCGCTTCAGAATCCCCCAGCATCCGGTGGTTCTGACCTATCAAGTGAATTTAGCCTAGTGACTTCCACTAGATTTCTTGTACCCCTCCAATTAGGTATAAATATTTCTTCATGATTGTTACCTTTTTGGATATATTTGACTAACTCGATCATGTCAATATGTGTGGTGTGGCTTATCAGTTACACCACATCTATTGGCCTTTAGTTGATCTCACTTTTGGAGTGAGGTTGACTACCTTATTATTAGACATAAGATTCATCTAGGCACTAAAACCTTTCTAATGCTAAGACACTTTTAGTAATTATGAGGACACTAAGCTTAAGCCTAGGGACTCATAAGGTGTAACAGGGTTAGATCTTGTCTTAAGATAGGTGGGACCCCACCTACCCTAAATACAACCAAATCCCATATCAAACTCATCGATCAAACTTAATACAAATGATTACAAACCAAGCTCTAAGCCAATGCCAATTTTACCTAAGCTCAATTTGGTCAAGGGGCTAAGTTGACATGACTTATCCTATTTAGGCTTAAGATGGCCAAACCAAGAACCCAATCAATCTTATTAAAATCTAACCCATCCAAATTCATTTGAACACCAATTAGACATGATTGAACCTTGACTTCAATTCAATTGAACCTATTCAACTTGATCCAAACAAAATTAATTTTATCCATTCTAACAAATTTAATCAAGCTAATTAGTCAAATCAACCTACTTGACCTAAGTCCATTTGACCTAAAGGTTTCAAATGAGTCAAAATCAAACTTAACTCAAATCAATTGCAATCAAAGCCATCAATCAACCCCAAATACATCATTAAACATGTTCCAACCTTCATACTCCTTCAATTGAACCCAATCAAGCAAATTAGATCACTTGATCCAGTTTGGCCAAAATGACCAAATTGAGCTAAATCTTAATCCAACCAAAATTGGGAAAAACCAATTCACTCAATCTATACCAAAGTGATTATTTCTCATCATTGATCACCCAATTTCAACCAATTGAACTTAGTCAAGTCAATTTTCCCACTTAACCTAATTTGACTCAAATTGACCTAAAGGGACAAATTGGGCCAAATCTCATTTCATACCAAATTGATGACAACCAATGCATCCAACTAATCACCAATTAAGTATTAAACACACTTTAATCACTAATTAAAGCCAATTCAATCAAATCAACCCAATTGACCCATTTGACCCAATTTAGGTCAAAATGAACCAAAACTCATTCTAATATAAATCAAATCAAACTAATGCCTCCAATAAATCTCAATTGATAAAGCAAGCATAAACCAAACCTCCATCCCCAATTTTATCAATTTGACCAAATTGGTTAACTTGGTCCATTTAGCCTAAATGAACCCGTATGAACCAAATCTAAATCAACTTTAAGTTGAATCAAACCAATTGCAACAATGCATTCCAAATTACCAAATGAACATAACCCAATGGCCCTCTTGACCCGATCAATTGGTCAACCTAACCCATTTGAACCCAAATTGACCTATATAGGTCAAATCAAGCCAAACACAAATAAACTTGTCATGACTCATCCTTTAGTCCCCAATAACCTTCCCAAGTGGACCCAACCCAAGGTGCAACCCAAACCAAGTGAACTAAGGTTTCCAAATGAGGCAAAATTCTAAAATATGAAGGTCCAACCTCTCCCTTTGTCTTGGACAACCACCTTAGCATGCCTTGAGCTCTCCCATGTTTACTATACATAATCTAAAGTTGTTATGCTCAACTATTGACCAAGGTAAGGTCCCTCTCACCTTAGCTATCCCTTAGTTCACTCCCCATGAGATGTTCACTTCATGGGAAGCCACCAAACTCTCTAAGCCACTAGGAGACCTCAACCTCAATAGTCCCATGTCATTTTCGGCCATACTCGCTAGTCATTCGACTACCATGACCTAAACTAACCTCTTTGGTAGGTTCACATGGGGAGGAGAGTATACACCTACTCCTCAGCCAAATTAAGAGTGATGTTTCCCAGAGAATTTTGAGTAGTACCCAAGCATCCTCAGAGCTTTTCATGTACCCAGTCACCCTTGAGACCTAACCTGTAGCCCAAACTAACTTCCACTATATCAAACCTTACCAAACCTCCACCAATTTTAAATTAAACTTCTTCACACCTTCCTCTCACTTTTGTGAGTCAAAATGAATCAATTGTCGATTGATTCGAGCACCATAAAACATCGTAAGACAAACTCTGGTGAGCTTCACGATAGTGTTTGGTTCAAAGAGCAATTGGTGGGGAGGCAACTCACGGCCTTCTTAATAGGGATTCATCTCTTTAAGACAAAGCTACCTTAGTTGATGGACTACTAGTCTTGAGCTCTAGCGAGGTAATTTCTAGCCAACCATAAATAATCATAGGATATTTAGTGCTTTATGAAGTGAATGTGTATTTTAGATCAATTGAGACATAATATTCCCCTTAGAATCAACACCAGATCATTTTATATCTAATTTTGATGTTGAATGAGCTCTATTGAGCTCAGATCGAGTGGCAAAAGATAGATGGTGTTTGTCTTCTATCGCAGGAAGATGATGGGTCATCGGATGTCTATTTCACAGGAATAGAATGGATGATCATGATTAATCATGTTAGATTTTATCAATTTATTTTTTTAAAATTGTAGGATTAATCATATCCATTCCATCCATGATTAAATGACCAAGATGAATGTGCATCCACCGCCATTGAGTTGGCAACCGCATCAGACAATTAAAGTGACAATCTCACGGTTCCATGTGGAAAGCAATACCATGTCAGCTAGTACGTGGCATTGACTGTGTAAATGGATTAATTAGTATTTAAAATATGTTTTAATTTACCAGAACTTCAAAAAATTATAACTAATTATAGAAAAATTAACAAAATATAAATAAACCCATTTGGGAAAGCTGAGATAAAGGAGAATCAAAAGAAAATAGAAGCTCAAGTTTCATCAAGTGAATAGTGAATAATTAGGGTTTGAAGTTTTAGGTAATTAACTTAATTAAGCCTTAAGTGCTTGGCTAAATGGCTTGGAATTTTGGTTGATTTACCCATGGGATGTCCTCTACCTCTTAGAATTTTTTGAGCCCATTTTGCTTAGTGATTTAGAAAATTCAAAATTTCATTTAATTATCCTTTTATGTATTTAATAATTATTAAAAATAAAAAAATAATGAAATTAATTAAGGATGGTTGATTAATCATTTAAATAGTAAGGATAACCAAAATAAAATAATTGTGACTTCTAATCTGAATTATTTTCTCTAAATCATCTTAATTAGTCTTTTAGTAATTAAATCCCTAAGTAAATAAAATTGAAAAAAATTCAAAATAATTAACCTAAATTAGAAATAATTCTAATTAATATTCCTCTTTGTGTTCAACAAGCAAAGAGTAATTTAATGAAATCACAATCCTTAATTGGTTTAGGGTACTTTGGATGGAATTATTAATTTTCTTTTGAGTTTTCTTCCTATTTAGTTAATTTAGCCTTAATTATATGGCTAATTGCATAAGAAACTTTAGGGCATGTTTATTTTATGCTTATGAATGTTTATTAGTTTTGTATTGATTTATAATTTTTTATGCAAGGGTTAATTAAATTCATAGGCCTCTTTTAGGCTTAAGTTGATTAAGTGCTTAATTAACGAAAATTAATACATAAAAATCACATAAGATAATATTAAATCAATTAATGAATAAGCATGGTGTGGGTTAATTCTTAATCATTTATTCTCTTCTTTAAGATAAAATAACTCAAATATTGAAATTAAATTTTAAGGAACTTGATTTGACTTAAGGGATAGTCATTTATCATGATTGTCCTTAAGCCTTAGTGAAGCCAAATAAGTCATTTGATAATGTTAATTGCTTTGTTTCAATTATTTAAAAATTTATATTTCATTTGTTTTATACACTCATGTTTCAAATTTAAAATTAAAAAAAGGGTTTGCATTTAATTGCATGGTGTTAGAATAAAGATAGTATGGCTATATCACTAATAAATCCTAAATTATTTTATTAAAATAGTATGACATGATTGTTAATTAAGTAGTCTAAATCCTAACTCATACATAGAAGATTTATTACATATCAAAGTGAAACTTTTAGTTTTCATGTCTTAAAAAAAATCTAAAACTTTTCCTACCTTCATCTTTATACTTATATATTTGTATGTGTATATGGATCAACAAGTATATAGTATGGACACTTCAAGAATGTGAGCCTTTATGTAGTCCCAAGTGGGCCGTTTGATTGCCTAACTTTCCTGGTTCAACAAAGGCATGTACTTGTATAGTTGTTTTTGTACATATGTGTATATGAGTATAAAGTTCCTTTTCTACAAAATTCATGCATCATATATATATATATATATATATATATATATATATATATATATATATATATATATATATATATATATATATATATATAAGTATAACATATAAGATCACTCATGCATCAAGCATGTATTAATGAAAATGCAATATGTATATACATACATTAAGTCAAACTAAATAAGAAATGATAATAAGTACTAATAATGAAGCTAAATTAAGAAAATATTATTGATTTGATTATAATTTTACTTCATTAATCTTAAGATGCCTTTCATGTTTGAATAGAATTCCTTATGTCAAATCCAAATATAGGATCAATTAAAACTTATGAACCCTTCACTTAAAAAAAAAAGACATAAAATTCATCTCTTAGAATTAACCTAAGGTAAGGATTAAAGGGGATCATCCCTCTTTCTTCTCTTTATAAATTCATGTTATAATTATAAAATAAAAAAAATCCTTCATACAATTTCATAATTTTATTAAGATTCTAATAGCTTAAAGTATAACCACAATTAATAAGCAACTTGAATATTCAAACATTATAAAATTATAACTCTAAAGCCCAACTGAGACATACCACACTAAGCCTGGCACACACATTATAATACTATAATATTAGTCTTAGGTTAGCACCATGATTGTTGTGATTGTGTGATGTTTTATTTTTTGATGTAATATTTTAGTCTAGATGTAAGGATTGTTTGTGCGTAGTTTGGATGTTCGATGACATTAGACAAATTATATTTTATGCAGGGGATTGTGCTTATGGAGCAGTTATAATAATAATAAAAAATACAAATGGTTTTTCTTGTAGTTGTCGCTTAAGTCCTTAAGCATAATTCATTTAGATAGGTGGACTTGGTTACCCAAGGCAAGGTGCTAAGTCCAAATATATGAAATATAACAATTTTGTTTTGAATGTGTGCTATATTAATATCTATTTTGCATGTGTAATTAGATTTAGTTTTTAACAAAAAAAATGTAATTTTTGAAATAGGATTAGGATTAGAGCTATGGGGTTTAAGATGAGTAGTGGCTAGAGGGCTTGAACTTGGGAGGCCCTATTATGTCTAAAATACTAATCTAAGAAGTGAAGATAAAAATGAAGAATTGAAGACCTTCCATTGCTTTCTTTTTATTATAAATTAATTGTAATATAGGTTGTATAAAGATAGAGCTCGGCTATCCAATTTCTTTTAATTTATAGGGTGTACGGTGATACCCGGCCACACTGACCTTTTATTCTTTCATGAAATGAATGTTTGATTATTGTGTTTACTTGATTGTGAAATAGAAATGACATGATTTTTATGTGTTTCTTAAAAAGTGATTGTTTGATGTGTGGCTTGGATGCTTTATGCTCTTTAGAAAAAAAATTAATTTTTCTATCCCCGTTTAAGAATTTTAACTAAAACTTAAGAAATTCATAACCTTATTTTAAATCCTAGGGTATTAATTAAGAAAAACAAAGATGTAGTAACCCCTTAGCTAAATGTTTGTATGTTATAAAATCATGCATGTAAATTAGTTCACTCTTGAAAAAAAGGCACGATAGGGGACATGCTTGATCTATGAGAGAAGTCTCTTGTAGTGGAGAATACTATTTCTTTCTGATTTAGCACATAACCAATTTTCATCATGCATTTAGTCATAAACTCTCCCAAGCTTGAGTCTAAAATGATGAGTAAAAAATGAAACAAAAACATATCTATTTCATTGCATTAGTTTGGGTCATAAGTTGTATACCAATCATAATCTAGTATCTTAGGGAGTAAGTTTAGAACTTTAGATTTCTTCTTAATTAATAACAGTGCACCTATCTTGCATTTACATATGACTGGCACACATGGTTTTAAAATTATAGGAGGTGTTACCTAGCAGCCGCTCTAGAAAATTGTAAGTCTAAAAGAGTTGAGATCGATCCACTCCCCCTAGTGGAAGTGAACCAATATATCTCATTCCCCTGAGTTAGGTCAAGCTCTTAGCATGTGCTAGATCACTCTAGATATAGGTTCAAAGTCTTTTTTGTTTCACTTTTACTATGAGTATAAGTCATTATCTCTTAGACATTACCATAGTCCTGTGTTGTTAGAATCTAAGTCCTAGCATTTTAATAAAATTTCAACTCAAATAAATAATTTTCTCTCTTTAAAAAGTGTATAGCCTTACTATAGGGTAGATTGAAGCACTCATTAGCTTTCCTAGTATCATGTGTGTTTCCTACTTATTCTCCTTTGGAATTTACTAAGAACTCTTCCTATTTGAGCTCTTCCCAATTTCTTTCAAAAATGACTAATTCCTTGATTATCTACCTTTGAAATCTTTGGAGACATTAGTTGACTACTTTAATCAAGAGTGTTCTTAGGAAACTCCTATTTTCTAGGATATAATTAACTATGAAAGCTTGCTTCTATGGAACTAAAAACTTGGCTTAAAATAAACCTAACTTTACCTATCCACGTAAAGTAAGTGAAAGATCTATGGTATATATGTAGAACCATCTACCTTAAAAATCTTTATTAGGTGATTAAGTCCATTACATAATGATGTTTCCATCTTTTGAGATAGTACATCAATTCTTAAATGTTGTACTCGATCATTTTAATAGGTACCCCCTAAGAAAATGTAGATGGTTCTTTAACCAAAGGATGAAAATTTATTAAGACTCATCCCAAAGACTTGATCATTAGAGATCCTTCCCAAAATGTTAGGACTAGAAGGAAATCTAAAGAAGTGATTAATCATATGTATTCTTATCTAAAATTAAACCAAAATCAGTATATGAAGCTATGGAGGATCACTATTGGATTGTAGCTATGGAAGAAAAATTAAATCAGTTCATCAGAAATGATGTGTAGGTTTAGTCCCTAAAACTCAAGACTAGAGTATTATAAGAACTAAATTAGCATTTAGGAATAAGCTAGATGACTCAGAACACATTGTTAAAAAAAAGGCTAGATTTGTTGCACAAAGATTCGCTCAAGTTGAAGCAATAGAATTTAAGGAATTATTCACTCCTGTAGCTAGATTAGAAGCCATTAAATTACTCCTTGCCTGTGGATGTTATAAACACTTTAAACATTATCAAATGGATGTAAAAAGTGCATTTTGAAATGGCTTTATAGATCAAGATGTCTTTATAGAACAACCTCCTAGTTATGAAAGTTTGGAATTTCCTAATCATGCTTTAAATTGAAGAAAGCCTTATATAGATTGAAACAAGCTCCTAGAGCTTAGTACTATAAATTGAGTAACTTTCTTATTGACCTTGGTTTTAAAAATGAAAGAGTAGATACCACCCTATTTCTTAAGAATTTATGTAATGACTTGATCATTATTCAAATTTATGTTGATGATATTTTATTTGGTAGTACAAATGAATCTTTGTGCATTGAATTCTCATCTTTAATGTCTAAAGAATTTGAAATGAGCATGATGGGTAAACTAAATTTTTTTCTTGGGTCTTCAAGTTAAACATCAAGAAAGTGGCACATCCATTTATCAAACCAAATAAACAAATTCTTTGATAGAGAGGTTTGATATGAAGAAGTTTAAATCTAGTAAAACTCCCATTAGCCACTCTAAAAGCTTGATTTAGATATATCCAGAAAACATGTTGATCCAAAACTTTATAAGAGCATGATTAATTCTCTTCTATATCTTACTACTAGTAGACCTGACATTATGCTTGTTGTTTATTTATGTGCTCATTTTCAGGATGCTCTAAAGGATTTACATTTAAGTGCAATAAAACATATATTTAGTTATGCGGTTGGCTCTTTTAGGCTAGGTTTATGGTATCCTAAAAATTCTTTATCATGTGACTTGATTACTTATTCTGATGCTAACTTTATAGGTTGTAAAGTAGATAGGAAGTACATGAGGAACATGTCAATTTTTAGGATCCTCTCTAGTATCTTAGTCTGATAGAGAACAAAACTCTGTTGCTCTTTCTACTGCTAAAGCTAAGTATGTAGTTGCCAAAAGCTGTGTTGCTCAGGTTCTTTGGTTGAAGTAACAATTAGAAGATTTTGGACTTAAACTTGATCATATTTCTATTAAATGTGATAACACTAATGCAATTAGCTTAATAAAAATGTTATCCAACATTCTAGAATTAAGCATATAAAAATTAGACATCATTTAAATAGGGATCATGTTAGCAAAGGAGATGTTGATATTAATTTTGTTAGTACAAATTTGGAAATTGCTGATATTTTTACAAAACCATTACCTAAAGAAAGATTTTGTACTTTGAGATGTATGTTTGGTATGCTAGATCCATCCATGTAATTTATTATTATCCATACACGTAAAATAATTTTGATGTTGCCAGAAGGGGGAAAAAGTATAATATTGGTCTTTTTATTTATGATGCATAGTTTTAGGGGGTGCTTTTTCTTTTCACATTTATTTTAAATTTGCATAGTTGTTCAAGTGCTAAATTGTTTTAAAAACTTTATTTATTTACTTGTCATACTTTCTTTTAATGCAATTTGGTTGATGTAAGGTCACTTTGCACCTTTATCATTATTCAATACCAACATAAGTTTGTTATCATAAACAAGGGGGAGATTGTTGACATCATGAACCCCAACACAATTGAGGTTGATTTGCATGATAACAAACATATGTTCAAATGCTACTAGTTGATTTAAATTCAAGTGTTCTAAGAAAATTCTTCAACTCAAGATTCTTCACTCAATTCAAAAAGCTAAACCTGTTGGGCTTGAACTGGTTGGAATTTTTTTAAGAATGGTAATATTAAGGAAAATTAAGAGCTCAATAAAACAAAATTAATGATTCATTCATTTCAAAATAATTCATTTTAAAAGTATTCATATTTTCTACATTTTATATTAGAACTTATTCCTTGAATAATCTATTTTAGATAATATGAACTAAGTGCTTGAGTTTAGTTCCATTTAATATGTGTTTAAACAAGGTAAATTAAGTATAAACTTTATTAAATCATTTTCATGCTTAATAATAATTTTTATTCATATATTTACAGCATGAAAATTAAATTATTCAGAAATTTTCCTATTATTTTAATTTCTCTCTCCCATTATTCTATCTTCTCTCTCTCTCCTATTATCCTTATCATCCATATATTATTTTGGTCAATTTTTTCTTTGAATTTTAGCTAATAAATCATGCAAAATTTATTCAAAACATTCTCATATATAATTCCCTTATTTTTTTTTAATTTTGTTAAGAGTCATTAATATAAATTTTTAAATTCAAATTGCATAATTCTTGCCATATCCATGAAAAATCAAATATAATCTTTTATGGAATGATTTGAACATTCAAGCATGATTTATTTTAATTATTGAGAGTTTAATTAAATTATTTCAACTTATGTCATAAATAAAGTCAAATCAATCTTAAATTAATAACCTTTCTTTTTCATTAAATCCATGTAAGATAATTTGGTTGGGCTGGCCAATATTAATCAAATCTAACTTATTTTAAATGTTATGTAATACTTAAATAGTACATTAACTAATTAGCTAGGACACTAATTAATCTATTACATTATATTGAGATCTTTCTAATAATGGAAATATTCAAGGCTAAAATTCTCATTATTTCTTTAGAATTTACTTTATTCAAATTAATTAACAATATCCCTTATTCATTGATGCTTCATTTAATTCATTATATTTACATGATATCATGCACCTAATTTGTGTTAATCCTTTCATCAAAACTCTCCTTGGTCGACCATCTCATGTGGATTTAAATATTTTTTGAAAATTATCTTGTTAAGATAAATCTTAATTCTCATCTTAGATTTTATTTGATTGATATGAATAATCATCTCTCTCTCTCTCTCTCTCTCTAAAGTTCATCCTTGGTCGAAATATGTTCATAGGACTTCTCATTATATGTTTCAAATTCTCCATTTAAATTTAAAAATTTTCCTTACTTGGATTTCCCTCTCTTGATTTGGCCATGAGCCTCCTTGGTATCTTTCTAATTTGACTTAAGGTCTAATATGCTAAGGAGTCTTATCATTCATTTCTTAGTCTTAGCCAAACCAACAGATTTCCATCATGTGCTCTTGAATTCAAAATTTAAGTTGTTGCCAATTTAATTTTACTCTCCTATAGATTCTTGCTTGGTCGAACCTCATTCTTCCTTCTTCTATATATTACAATTTTTTATTATTGAAATTGAAAAAGGTTCCAATAATCTGTTCTCCCCTCTTGGCTAAATTTTTGCTACATCATTATCTGGGAGAACTTTGTGTTCCAAGTGCTAACTTCTTTATCATATTTGCTCTTCCTTCTTACAAGAGATTGCTTTAAAGTTTGCTTAGAAAGACTTGGAGGATTGGCGAAACTCCTTTGGCCAAAAACTTCATAAGGTTAATCTGATTTGTATCATGCTTAATTTCTTATATAACCTTGATTTTTATCTTGGCAGAAAGTTTCATATAGAATATTCAATTTATTTTGTGCTTATCATCTCACTTCACCTTGTTCTTGAGTTGGGCAAAATATTGGATTTGTATGAATTCAATTTATGCTTATAACTTTCTTCCTCTTATTTAAATTTCTTATATCCTCAAGTGAAATTCATATTATGTTGTTATTTGAAATAGAATACAAGTGATTAGCAAGTTTTCTCATGTACAAATCATTTTATCACTTGCACATATCATAACTATTGTGAAAGAGAATTTAAGTAAACTTATGTGTTTTAGTTTTTTTTATCTTAATTTGTTTAATACATAATTCAAGTTTTCATATAACATTTGTTGTGGTTTGTCATTCAAATCCTTATTGTGTTGTACTTTAAATTGTCAACTTGAATCATTTTGATTTCAAGCTATCATATCTTCATCAAACTTCTTAAAGACATGCTTATATCAAATATTACTTTCAAGTTGTTACATTGACTTCAATCTTAAATTTTAAATAAGTGAGCTCTCTTTCATTTATTTCACTTGCCTTAATATTAGTATAGTTGGATTGTGAGTGCAAAAATCTTTTAAACTAAGAGTTAGATATTTGTAATTCCTCTCTTTTCTCTTATTATTTTGTGTTGGGGTTGTACTTTCCTATTGTAGAAAAGTACGGTGATAAGTTGTACTTGCATATGTAAAAAAGTAAGGTGATTGGTTATACTTGCCCATGAATGAGAGTACAGGAGATTGGTTGTAATCTCATTTTGACTTAGTTAATTCTAGCTTGGGTTGCTAGGCGTGGACATAGGTCGATTTTGATGGTTTGGCCGAACCATATCAAAATCTGTGTTCTCTTCTTACTTTTCCTACACCTTTACTCTTCATTATTGTTATTTATTAATTGTTGAGGCTCTTTAAGGAATAATTATTTATAACTAACGTTTCTACAAAGTATTCAAATTAACTTTTAACTTAAAAATATTTTTTAAACACCTAATTCACCCCCATCCTCTTGGGTGCCATAATTTCATAACAAGATCCACGTAGAACTGGCTGGTCCAATGGTGCCATGCCACATGGAAAATAGCACCACATAAGCGTTGATTATATAAAGTGGAAAAATTAACATTTTTCTCATTTTAAAAATGAAAAAAAGTATACAAAACTTTTAAAATTCATAGAAAATAAAATACTATACCAAAAAAAATGGAAATATGGGATCTATGGATTCACCTAAATGAGAGGAATCTATTAAACTCTAAATCCCTAAATTTTATTGGGTATTTTTGATTTATTTTGAGTTTAATTAAAAAAAGGTCAAACATAAATAAAACTTTGACCATTAATCTAATAAATTTGAAACTTTGGGTTAATAAAATTAAGGTTAAAACACACATTAGATAAATTTCTTAGGATTTATTGATAAGTAAACCCAAAGATGTGAACTTTTCAATCCTAAACCCTTAGTTTAATGAAATATATTAATAACAAATAAAGAAACTTCAGAAAATTTATAAAATTTGTTTGAAACATCATACTCTATATCAGTAGACCTTAAAAAAATATAAAACCTCACTAAAACCTCTTAGTCCTCAAAATAACCTAATTAGGTAACTAATTGACTTAATTAATTTAAATAATTAGTCTAAACTCTAAAAAAATCGTAATAAATCAATCAAAATTTAAACAATTCTAAATAAACCCTCTACAGATTCATCTTCTAGAGGGGAATCAAAGAAAATTAAAACCCCTAAATAATTTCTAATGATTAAGGTCTAATTTAGATTTTATTAAGATAATTAAAATTTTAATTAATCCTAAAATATACATCTGATTAAGATGAAATTTCACCTATTATATAAATTTCATGGCCAAATAACCTCTAGATGAGAATTTGTATAATTTCTAATTCTTAGGTCATTTTAAATAAAATTAAAAATAAAAAAAATTATATAAAATGTACTTAAAATATTTTTATTAATATCATAATACTCAAAACATTTTTTTAACCCTTTGAAGTTTAAGACATTAATTAATTTTATACTTAGTGTTAATGAAATTATTAAGAAAGTGTAAAATTAATCAAATTCTAAATCATTAAATTAATGAATTTATAATAAAATAATTAAAATAATTAAAATTAAAATAAATCAACCACTAAACTTTATACCCAAATCAAGAAACTCATTAATATTAAAATTACTTATAGTCCATTTTAATGTTAATGAATATAGATAATGTTAACTAAAAATAAAAATGAATAATCAAATTACTTAATTTAAATGACCTAGGAAATTTAAATGGCCTAGATTTAGGTTGTATATCCAAAGTAGCTCATTTCTTACGTTTCCTAAGTTATGATTGATAAACTAAACTTCATCTTATTAAGTTAAATTAAATAATAAAACTTTGACTTATAATGTTCTATTAATTAATCTAAATGATGAATTAAAAAAATGCATAAGTTAATAAATTCTCTTAAATTTTGAAATTAAAATATAATCAATTCCTAAATTGATGAATTCAAAGCTTCTTAAAGATTAATTGAAACTAATTAAGTTAACTCATCCAAATTCATAAACATAAACATTAATGAAATGAATAAATGAGATCAATTCAAATCAAATAAACTAAATAATTAAAACACATAAGATCAAATGAACACTTAATTAAATCAAAGGAAACATAAGACCAAATATAAAGCTAAGTTATAAAATATAAAACATTAAGTAACATTAAATATAAATAAATTAATTCATTCGAAAGGAAATCAAATTAAAATAAAATTGACATTAAACTTAATCATGATAACTTAGACTTTTAAGTAAGATTTAAGGAAACATTTTAAATTTTAATTAAAGGTAATAAATCAAACTAAAAAAACATTAATGAAAGTAAAGAAATAAAATAAGAATGAAGTCTTCAAATCCTAATATGATTAGATTATGTAAACTCTAAACCTTAAAAGGAATATTAAAATGTTAATCATATCAAACCCAACTTAAAATAAACCATTTAAATAAATTCAAAAAATGCTAATTAAGATACTTAGGATCTTAGTTTGACCGTTAGAATGGATTTAATCTTAAGATGAAAATCTCATTCTACTAGGATTTAGGATGTTGAATATAATGAGTTCCACTCGAAGTGGAATTTATTTTTTTCTTCATTCTTTTATATTTAAATTTCTCTTTAACATAAAATAAACCTAAAAATAGAAATAAACTCATAAATCAAATTAAATCAGTTAATTTGAAACCATCCAATGGAAAATTAAATAAATTTTATATAAAATAAATAAATTAAAAGAAATCAAATGAAAACAAAACTTTCCATAACTTATTAGCATATGGTATATAGTCTAGACAGCCCAGGTCACGGGGCTACTAGTCTGAAGGAGGTTTTAATACCTCAAACCTCAAGTTTAATAATGGCACATACCTATGGAATAAGATTATGAAAAATAATGATTAAATTTTAAACTAAATTGAACTTTAACTTAAACTTAAATAAAAAACATAGTATAGACATACCGCACAAGCCCCTTTGTCACACACTAGATTATTAGGTCACCAACTCTAGAGTTAGATTAAGCTAATGATCTGAGATATTTAGTGATACAATATAATGTGATGCTTTTTATTATTTTATGGTATAATATTTTAGATTGAATGGCTAGGATTATTTTCCAACTAGTTTGGTTGTTATGGCATTCATTTTAGGCTAATATTTTTTTTTTGTTGGGGGCTATGCTAAAAGGGTGCACTATTATAAAAATATACTAAATATTGTTTGCATGTAGGTGTTGCTTAAGTCCCTAAAGCATAGCCCAATATGACATGTGGGCTTGCAAACAACTAATGCTAAGCACATATGTTTGAAATATAAATTGCTAGTGTGATGTGTGTATTTCCTGATGTTTGTTTTGCAAGGATTAATAATTTTTTTTGAAATTCTAAAATATAATTTAAGCCTAGAATTAGGTTAGGATCTATGGGGTCTAGGAGCAACAGGAGCTAACTTTACCAATTGGTTGTCCCTTGCAAAGTCCATGGAGGTGTCTGGAGAAAGTTACAATCTTGGAGGAAAATCCCAATAGATTATTAAAACTTTTAGTTTTAAGTTGGGTTCTATAATGGCAGAGCTTGTTTGACAATTTTCTCTTAATTTTGAGGTGTATAGTAGTACTAAGCTGCACTAGCCTATTTTAGTAATTAAAATGGTTTGATTCATTTTGGGGTGCGTAATAAGAATTATATGCTTTTTTAGGTTTCTTCCTATGTTGTGATCTATGATGAAATGCTTAGAACATAGGCTCTTAGCAAAATTTTATTTTATTTACCTCATTTAAATTTAAAGAACTTAAAAAAATTTAAAACTTCATATTAATTAAAGCCTTAGAAATAGCTTAAAAGTAATTGAAAATAATTAACTGAGAATTATGAGAGCATATTGTTCATTCTCCTTGAATTGGGTGCTTCACCTATTACAAATAAGGTGGCATCTGACCTTTAAGGATGACCACTCTACTTGGGAGAAGTGTGCCTTCTTGTTTTGATTTGGCTTGTGACCACATCTAATTGCATGCCATTGTAGGCATGAACTGCATGCCCCAAGCCTTAAAATGAATCATGAGTAAAAACATAAAAAATATGAAATTTATTGCATTAGTTAGGTGCATAGCATGCTAAATATTATCTTAGGGATAGAGAGTGTGTTATACTCTTATCCTCCTTCCTAAATGTAATAGCCTAGCAATCTAGCATACATAAAACCAGACTCATGGTTTTCAAAATTGCTTAAGTGGAGTTAGCTGGCAACTCTTCTAGGTAGGTTTTAAGTCTAGAAGAGTCCTAGATAGGTTCATTTTTTATTCGGTAAGAAAATAATAACTAATTTTTAAAAAATTTACATTAGGTCAAGCCTTTAACCTATATTAGAAGCATTTGTAAACATACTTAATACATAACACATATACACATAACAAAAATGCTAAATTAAAAATAATTCAATGGTATTAATATTAACTTAATAAAAATTATCATTTTACTTCTAATACCTAGCAATGGTGCTAATACTTGACTGGTTATTTTACCTTACACACAAGTGCACATGTCACATTAAATAATATAAAATGAATAGAGTATCATTCTCACAAGGGTTATAGAAAAATTTGATATTAGTTTTAACTAAGTTAAGTACTAATCTTTGAAAAATTAATTTTTATCCAACAAAATATGCAGTTCTTATGTCAAATAACTATATGCTATTTTGTAAAGATATTAGAAAAACTATTTTTTATATTATTATAGAAAATATAAGAGTTGTTCTTAATTTTAAAATTAGTACTATGAATTTATGGAAATTTTGGATTATGTATTATATTAAACTAAAAAGTGAAATTAAATTTAAGCTTGTATGGTCAACCGTGAGTAAAAATATTATACTCACTATGTCTAGATAAGTATAACTAAACTAATTCCTTTACTTGGATTTCTACTTGGTGCAAAGTAAATTTTGATTGGTTTCCTTAGCCATATTTTCCTTTAAATGATTTCAAATCTTAAACATGGTCATATGTTTAATGACTATTCAGTACTTTAGGACAATATACATTAATGATTATTTAGTACACCTGCTTATCTTTTTTCTAATTATTCTTCTAGGACTCCATCGATATCTCTAGCTTACACTTGATTTTAACATTGTAATTTTCCAAACAAGTAAATAAAGCATGGAGAAATGCAAATCACCATTTTCATGAAAAGCATGAATAATTTTTTATATTAATCAACAAATATCATTTAATATAATACAAACATAAAAAATTTCACATAAATTCAGAGCACTTTATTGATTAGTGCTTCATAGTAGAGAAGAGATAAATCACATTAGACATTGTAAAATAAGATGTACGATAACCAAAGAAGAAAGGAAAGAGCACACCTTGTAAGACTTTTAAGTCCACTCTTCATGAACCCCCCCCCCCCTCTGCTTTCTCATGGAAATATCCAACATCTCATGTTAAAAATTCTTAATTATTGATCTCCTTCTCCACCAGTTGCTTAAGAAAAACACATTACCACACATCCTACATAACACTCTCACATCACTTAGAGTGTCACTCCCTAAGTGCTTCACAAACACTCATAAAGACTTATACTTCACTCACCCACTTGCTAAAAAATCTTCAAAGTCTTTTACACGTATAAATGTCTCTTACTTATAGCCTAAAAATTCTTTGATTAGTTACTTGTATGCACAAAACTATCGCTAAACCATCATGAATCTATTCTGTTGAGATATAACACTATAGTGCTATTGATGTAGCACTACCGCACTCTAAGTGGAGCTACGATGCTATTGATTCAGTGTTACGATGGTGTGCTTATTGCCTCTATTTCATATTTTTGCCTCTAGTACAACACCTAGGCACTGAGCTTGCTATAAAGTTATCCTAAAATGAGCTTGATCCAACATCGCGATGCTATTGTTATAGTGCAGGCACTGGCCTTATTATTAATTTGCTCCAATATTTTAATATTAGTATTATTATATATATTGAAATATATTATTATTATAATTTCTTCAAAAGAAATATTATTTATGTAGACTTGCTAGGATTTGCAATCAATCCATTACTAATCTTGTTGGCACTGATGTCTGGATATGTGTAGATTTAAAAATGTTTGCTCTCTTCCTCTGAAAACTTGTTGCAAAATTTTTAAGAAAAATGATTCACTTAACAATTGATTGTTTGTAATCCCTACATAATCAAGAAAACACATTCAATACCATATTTATATCATCAAATTAACAAAAAATAATATATAAAATGAATATACTGATAAAAACTCTTAAAATTACTAAAATTTCATAAATTTAAATTTAAATTACAAGATTATAAATAAATGTTCATATGTATTCCAATATAAGAATAAAACTATCAAAATATCAGTCTTCCTCTCTGATCTCTTCATCTTCCTCACCTTCTTTTTCCTCTTCTTATGCCATCACTACCTTTCCCTTTCCACTTCTTTACTGCCTACATAACCCCACCATCTTTATTTACATTTCCATCATATGAGCATTCATATTCTTAACAAATGCAACCATTTGTCTTTTGATCACCTTCTAATGGCGCTCCCCTCTACGCTTGAGGTAAAGAGTCTAAAAGGACTATGCATCATAAGCCAAACCCATAAACTGTACCATTCTTCTTGCTTACTACTACTTGCCACCAGATGTTGAATACATCCGACTATGATGAAAACTCCCCTTATAATGATTGAATCATCCTTTAAGTACATGTGCTCATCCTACAAAATTTTAACATTGCTGATATTATATATCTTGACGATATGTTATTATTATAATTTCTTTAAAAGAAATATTATTCACATAGACTTGCTAGCATTTGATATTAATCCATTATTGATCTTGCCAACATTGATGTGTGCACATGTGTAGATTTAATAATATTTGCATGTGTGTATATATATATATATATATATATATATATATATATATATATATATATATATATATATATATATATATATATATATATATATATATATATATATATATATATATAACTTATTATTTTTTATAGATGTATTATGTAGTGTGGGTCATATACATGCTAGTGGTATATTAGAAAAGTATTAAATAAAGTAACTAAATTATTTTAAAGAAATGGATTATTTTTGATGGCTAACTATTCTTCATTAAATAACCACTTTAATGTGCTTGTCTAATTATTTTTTACAACTTTGATTCAAAATAATCATTTCAACTATTGCCCACCATCAAATTAGATTCAAAGTTTGACTAGTGCCCTACATCTATTGAGGAAAACCTCTTTAATGGAAAGTGTGCAAGAGTCGATGGAGGGCAATAGTGGGCGTGTGGTAGCTCCTTAGATAATTAACATGGACTATCCAAGTTGTCCTGAAAAGTTGATTTAACTTATCAGGGAGATTAACCAGGTCATCATCTAAGTGAGGATGAAGTTTGTTTGCTTGAGCAGTGACTCCCTTCACTAACGATCCTACTCTTAGCCGATTAACTTATTGAAATATTGTCACCAAATTTTGACAATTTCATTTTTTTTTATTCAGGTGAAACTTTAGACTTACTGCGAGCTAATATGGTGGTGCCAAGTTTTGTTATGATAGAGGGTCTGACCTCTAGGGGCGTTAGCTAAAATGCTAGCTTTATCTTCTGGGGGAAATTAGCTTCACATCCACTAACATCTAAGAGATGCTAGAGAGTTTTCCTCTTTATAGCAGTAAGTCTGAGAGGAACTAGTCTACTCCCCGAGGGGAGGAAAATGTGTAGAAGGTGCTGTTGGTGCTTGTAGACTTCACCGATCTTGTTAACTTGCAAGAAAAAGTTGTCCTTTTAAAGAAAGACTTGGAGCTCATTGAGGCAAGTTGTGGGTAAACCTAGGTCTTTGTTTGAGGTGGAGTTGCAACAAATGTAGGCCGCCAAAGACAAGTTCTAAAGATGCTTGGCAAACATGAGGACCGAGTTGACCTCTCTTTAATGTCGATGAAGTCAAAAGGGTCTTCTCTCTTTATTACTAGTGCCAACCTCATGTTTGATTACATGTGGCAAAAGGAAAACTGGATGAGGACTGACATGTTGATCCAATTATAAAATAATTCAAAAAATAATAGCAGTGTTAAAGTGAGTGTGTTTATAATTTAGTTTTTTGCAATAAATATTTAAAGAAAAGTTTACCTCATACCCACCTTTTCTTTTATCAAGTGTTATTCTTTATTTGACAATTACAAGTCAGAATTCTTTAATTTATTTTTATCATTACATGCATAATTTAAGATTTTATTAGGATCCTTGTAATGATTTATTCAATAAATGTTTAATGAGACATCTACATTATTGAGCCTTACTTTCCTCATCAATAAATGTGATTTCAACATTGGTAGTTGACACTTTATTTCAACTCTTTGTTAAGTGAGTGATGTATTTGTCGAGCGAGTAGTATATACTCCCTACATCTTTGAGATCTAGCAGGGATTGCTTTATGAAATGTGGTGATTGTATTTATACAATCTATAGCCAAAGAGGTCTTTAATATTGACCCCAAGATGACAACCATCATCTTTTATGGTTATTGCCAGGGTCACTCTGATTTTACATTGCAGGTTGTTGACTCTAATAAATAGTACAACTTCACTAGGTAAAATGAGTTATGCATCCCACTTGATCATTTTTGACTTAGCTTTCAACTTTCTTTGCCTTGTGTGTGGGTAGATATCCTCAATTACTCTGAAGTCATGCCCACCTAAATCAAACCCAATTTTATGGAAAATTTCACCACATTCTTGATGATGTTGGGGACAAGAAATTCTTGTAGAGCATATATCTATTTGATCATGCCTTTATGGTGAAGGGGCATAGTGATAGGACTATTCAATTATCAACAGTCTTATTGAGGATTCACTGTTTGTTGAACAAGGTCAATACATGGCATTCAGGGCTTTTGTTCATCAAGAGCTCGATGTACTAGACAATGCTGATTATTCTCACCCTCTTTCCAGTGAGCAAGGTAGTCACTCTCGAGATGAGTACCTAGTTGGAGTAGATGTTGAAGAAAGTGACTAATAAAGCTCTAAACATCAATCACTATCTTTACCATAGCTACGTTACTAGTATTCTCAATGGTAAGTATTTTACACTTAAAGTACTTTTAAGTGTTGATGTGATTTTTTTGACTCAGTTGCCCTAATATTCTTATCATTAAGTGATGAGGACACTATGGTCCTATTAATCTCATTTTTTTGATGAGGTTAACATCATCCATAAACTAGTAATTATGATAACTAATCCTAGATTAGGAGCCTCCTGATTAAGCACATATGACACTATGCTTAGTGACCTAATGAATTCTCTTAGGGTTTGATCTAACCTAATGGGATTAGGTGGATCCAAACCCAACCCAAATATAAATAAAGAATTGGGTCAAACACATTCTATTTGAATTTGAATCCATTTGAGTTTAAAAATAAGATAATTAGAGTGGTTAACCCAATTATCCTTCTTAAGCTCAAAATCACCTAAACTCAAAGAAATTCAAATAAATTCAAAACAAATTAAATTTAAATCAAAGGAAAAGAATAAAGTAATTCCATAAACATAAATGGATTTAAAACTAAATCCAAATGAAGGTCAAAGTTGGTCAACTATTTGACATAGAGTTAATTTATGTGGGTCCCACCAAGTCATAGGTCTCAACCCATTAAATTTTGACCAAATTAAGTCATTCTAAATAAATAGAATCATAAAATGAACATGTTTAAACATGAATCAAATGAATCTCAACCAAATAAGGTCTTACTTGGGCTAATTAGATCATTTGATCTAAATAAACCCAAATGAACTTCATTTAAACCAAAATCCAAATTAAATTGAAATCAATCCAAATCATTTAAAAATCATCATTAAACTCAATCCAACAAATTATTTGGTCTAATTTGACCTATTTTATCATTTGACCCAAATAAGTCCAACTTAACCCATCAAGCCCAATTTAGGTTAAATGTGTCAAATTTGAAATAAACTTCAAACCAAATAAAATTAATCACTCTAAATCATTCCACACATGTGATTAAACATGATTAGAGCCTAAATATACCTTAATTGAATCAAATTGGTCATTTGACTCAGTTGAACTTTATTTAACCTATTAGCTCAAACCCAAATTAAACCTCACATGGCATGAATCAATTGACCTCCAAATTATTCATTGGACAATCAAACTAAATGAAACTTAAATTTACAATCAATTAATTGAAATAAATATTAATCAATTTGAATAAAAAATGGTATTAAACTAAGTCTAATCACTAAATCCAACTCAAATGGACTTGAGTTTGACCCATGATTCATCTTGGTTGGATTTGGCCAACCAACCACTAACTGAAAGGAATGTTGTAGTGGTGCCAAAGACAAAATATACCATGTAAAATGCCATTGGAGATAAGCCATATCCATGGAAAAAAAGAAACCAAAATTTCATACAAAGAGACCAAATCCAATTCTCCTTCCTTCATACCTCATCCACCCCTTCATCCTAACTAATTTGGACTAATATTAAATTGCTGGCCACCTCTTGGTGTTAGCCTCTAACCGTTGCAATCACCATGGCATAAAAAATAACATCTCATCCATGGAATGAAGATATGGCTCATAGCCAAAAGCAAAAAAAGGAAGGAAGGAGAACTCCTATTTTGAAATTATTCATTCAAATATAGTCATAAGGTGAGAGAGGCCAAACCGATCCCTCAGCTAGAGGTCTCTTCACTAGTGGCCTGATTCTGGCCACCCTAAACCTCCTTTATATGGCTCTCAATCATATATGGAAGAGAGCAATGAAATTTCCTCTCATGAAACCAATCATCTCTACATGCTCCTGAAGTGAAGAGAGACTTAATTGAAGCCTTACCTTAGCCTTTCACTATCAGTAGATCAGAGATTGGCCATAGCTAACAACAAAGAAGATTAAAGCTCTTGGCCAAACTTGGAAAGATGAAAAATGAGTTCTTCAAGCCCAATTAACTCTCTCTACACAATTTATGGGTAGACGCAAACTCAAAAGAGCTCTTCCCCAAGTCTCCCATCATCGGCAATCTAAAGTTTGACCAAGGCCTATGGCAAGATGGCAAGGCTCGATCTCCACATCAATCTAGAGGGAGATGAGGCTCCAAATCACGTCCATTGGTTTGCCTTGATGAGGCGAACATGCTAGAAGTGTTTCAGCCACTGAGGATGAATATCGATGATGTATCACTCCAAATTGCTACCCCTTTTAGTCAAGTTACTCCATTGTGAGATATAGTTGATCTCCATTAAGATCAAATCATAAGGATGCAGTGAAAATCAACTCTAGATCAATTTTTGCAATCAAAACCTCACGGCCTGACCGCATAGATTGCTAGAAACCAGCCCCAAATGGAGAACAGTCTTTATTTCTCTGGAAGGAGGAGATGGAAGAAATCATTATCATCAATTCCTTCTATTTAGAATAGACAACCGTGATTTCGAGGGACGGTTTGATTAGAATCCTTATAGGAACCACATATCAAATTTAGACTATCTGATTTGTAATCGAACTATCCTGCTTGAAGCTGTGTCCTCACCGACATGTGATGTGGGATCCATGTGGATCCTATATCGACCTATCTACGATCGAAAAGTAGAAAGGGCCACCCATTCAGTGCTTACTAGGCTAAGTAAAAAATTCAGAATTTTTGAATTTAAAAAATTGTAAAAAAATGCATAAAAATTTTAAAATTCTTAGAAAATAAATTACTCCACTAAAAAATAATGCAAATAAGGGCTTTATAGATTCATCTCACCGAGAAGAATTCAGTAAACCCAAAATCCCTAAATTTTATTGGATTGTGTTACAATAATTTAGGTTTAAATGAAAATAATGAAACTCAAATTAAACATAAACCATCAATTCAATTAATTTCAAACTTTTGGAATTGAAATGAAGGTTAAAACACACCTTAGGTAAATTTTTCATGATTTATTGGCAAGTTAATCTTAATATACAAAATTTTCAAGCCATAGGCCTTAATTTAATGAAATAAATTAATATTAAATTACAAGAATAATGAAAAATTATAAAATTAACTTAATCATCATAATAGATCTCAATGAATCTAAACACATCATTAAAACTCTCTAGAACTTAATAAACCCCAAAATGATCTAATTTGTTAATTAATTGAATTAATTAATTTGAACTTCAAAAAATCATAATAAAGTCAACTAAATTTAAATAATTTCTAAATAAACCCTCTTTTTGGATGCTTTTTCTAGAGAGGAATTCAAGAAAATTAAAACCCTTAATTAATTTTATTAAATTTAGGATTAATTTTGGTTTTATTGAAATAAATAAAACCCTAATTAGTTCTAAATTACACTTCTAATTAGGTTGAAACTTTAGGAAAGTTAAATTGGTAGGGAACCCCACTTTCCATAAAAATTTCAAGGTCAAATTATCTCTGAATTTGAAGTTGTTGAATTGCTAATCTCTAGGTCAATATAAATGAAATATTAAATTAGAAAATTTCTAAAATTATAACTATTCTTAAATTAAATTTAAAATAATTTCATTAACATCAAAACACTTAAGAAATTTTTTTTCAAACCTATGAAGTTAAGGGATTTAATTAATTATACACTTAAGGCTTAATGAAATAATTAAGAACATTAAATTTAGTCAAACTTTAAGTTAATAATTTATAAAATTCATAATGGATCTAGTAATCAATTGAAACGTAAAACTAATTAACCTCTGAATTTCATACCAAAATATGGAATTTATTAAATTCTTTAAATCCATTTAGGTTACTGAATAACATAATCATAAATATAAGTGAAATTAACTTAATCAAATAAATTAAACCATTCATTCACATAATAGTAAATAAACATTTAATCAAAAGAAACATAAAATTAAATATTAAGCTAAGTTATTAAAGAAAGTATAATAACTTAAATGAATTAAAGATATTGAAAGTGAATTGAACTAAAATAACACAATAAAATCAAACTCAAATTAAAATAAATCACTTAAATGAATTCAAAATAAGCTAATTAAGATACTTATAATATTAGTTTGATCTTCTAGAATAGATGAAAGTCCATTCTATTAAGAATTAGGATGTTGGATAGAATGGATTCCACCCAAAGTGAGACTTATTTCATTCTTCATTTTTAAAAATCTAAATTTCAACTTTAACATAAAAGTAAACTTTATGATGAAAATAAAATTACAAATTAATTAAGTTACTTAAATTGAAACTACCTAACGATAAATTAAACCAAACTTTGAAAATCAAATCAAAACATGAATTTAAAATGCCTAGTAAATTCATACCACACAAACTCATTTTCACACAAACTAGATTATTAGGTCACCAACTCTAAACTTAAGTTAGATTGATGTTCTATGATATTTTGTGATGTGATGTGAAATATATATTTTTTATTTTGTGGTGTACTATTTAGACTTGATGTCCAGAATTATTTGCTCGCTAGTCTAGATAGTAGGATGTTCTTTTAGGCTGACACTATTTTCTGTGAGGGGTTGTTCTTAAATGGCTATCATGTTAAAAATAAATTTGCAAATATTGTTTGCTTGCAGGTATGTTTATGTCCCTAAGCAGAGCTTAATAGGGCAGGTGAACTTGAGAAGTAACTAATCCTAAGCTAATATTATGGGAAAATTTTATGACACAACATAGAGTTTAGGAATTTTTTTATTTGGGTGATCAAATGCATCATTAAGGAGTAAATATATTATCTTGGAAGATAAACATGTTTTCCTATAATGGATTCAATCATTTAATCAAATACTCCTAAGGCTAATGGGTTTTTTATGTACGAGAGAATTTTCCCTTGAACTATGTGGGAAGGTAGAGTAGGGGTTATTTTAAACTAGGTTCATGGTTCCCTATAGAGGCTAGTCTCTATAGTTAATTACAACTTAAGAAGGGTATTTTCCTAAGAATACATTTGATTAAAAAAATAAGTTATTATTTCTAAATATTTCTAAGTTGGTTTTCAAAGGCATGATCTTTGGAATTTTTGATTAGAAATGATACAAAGGGAAAATAGTTATTTTTGGAAGTTAAATGAAATTAAGTAGAAATGTCTATTGATAATGGGATGCCCAATAACCATTTCAACTATCTTATCATTGGGCTTTAAAATTTAGAATTTAATTTAGATGTTGAATTGATATTTTCTTAGAAGTCTAGGGCTTAGATTTTAGCAGAATAAGACTGTAGAAATGTCTAGGATTGAAGACTTTCTCCAAGGAGGATCCTTCAAAACTTAAGTCTAAATATGCTTCTAACACAAGTCAGATGCTTGGCCTAATTTCATTTTTGAGAATTATCAACCATTCCTCTCACTTAAGGGAACTAACCTATCCTTGACTTTTCTGGACTTATAACCCACATGAACAGGCTACCAACTAACACTACCTAAGTGCATTTTAAATTCATGATGCCAAGTCTCATGTTTGTAAGATGGCTGAGCTGTTGTATTTTTAAGAAAGGAATTTAAGAATCCTAGACTCACTCCCTAATCCCTAAGATCATGTAGGGTATGAAATGCACTAAACACTTTTTTAGATTTTTATGCATTTTGACTAAATAATCATTTTAGGCCATGGATATGTAATTTATGCTTATATGGTATGCAATTATAAGAAAGCCATGGGCCAAATTAATAATGGAAGGTAGACTTTCCCAAGAGGGTTGTCATCCTCATAGGTTAGATGCCCCTTATGTGTAATGGGAGAAGTTTCCCAATTCAAGGATTAGAGCAATATGATTGCATGATTTTTGAGAGCTAATTTATTTCTAATTGATTTTAATTTATTATGTGGGAATTTAATCTATATGAGGTTTTGAATTTCATTATTTTTATGTGTGAGTTGATTAGATTTAATTGAGCAGGAAATTTAATTTTTCCTATGAGCTTATGTCCAAGCATTCATCATAGAAAGCACAACATAGAAAGAAGCTTAGAAAAGTAGGTTGATTCTATTGGGCATCCAAAATAAATCAAGCCAATTTAATTAAAATAAAGGCCAATGAGGCTGGGTACTGTTATACATCCAGGAAGAAAGGAAAATGGGTAGCTGAGTTCTACCCTTATACAGCTCGGTCTAGAACTACAAGTCTAGATCTATGGGTCATCTTTCCAAGATCATTTCCTTCTTCAAGGACCTCCATTGTGCTTCATAAGGGACCTTTGCACCATATCTTGGTAAGGTCAGGTCATATTAATCCTAGACCCATAGATCCTAACCTAATTCTAAGCTCAAATTTATATTTTAAATTAAAAAATAAATCCTAAGCCCTGCAAAACAAATGTCAGGAAAATACAAACAACATGTAGTAGTTATATTTTACAAACATATAGACTTAGCATTAGTTGCTTGTCAAGCCCACCTATCTTATGGGCTATGCTAAGGGACTATTCAGCACTTGCAAGCAAACATCAATTTTATAACTTATTTATGATGACAGTCCTTTTAACATAGCCCCGTGTAGAAGAAAAGCTTAGCTCTAAAAATAATGTCCTACCATCCACACTAACGACAATCAATCCTTACCATACAGTCTAAAATAGTAGACCACAAAATAATAAAAATAATTCACACAATTACATCATAGAAAATCATAAAAAATCACAAAACAACCTAACCAAAGTCTAGGGTTTGTGACCTATTATTCTAGTGTATGAAAAACAAGGGTTTGTGTGGGACGACTTTGCTAAGCCTTCTTTTTAATTCAAATTTTGAGGTTTATTTATTTTTACCTTTGGGTGATTTCAATTCAAGTGATTTAGTGTTTTACAATTTCATTTCCATTTTAGGTACATTTTATATTAAAGTTATATTAGATTTTCAAGAATGAAGAATACAATAAGTTTAATTTTGGGTGGAACCAATTCCATTCAACATCTTAAGTCCTAACAGAATGATATCTTTATTCTAAGGTAAAGATTCATCCTAAAGATCTAACTAAAATCCTAAGTATTTTAATTGATATTTTCTTTAAATTTAGAAGATTTGAATTGGTTTAGTTTATTTCATTTAGCTTTAAATTTATTTATTCATTTTCACTTAGTGTTTTATGTTCTGATTTCTTTAAGGTATGTTTCTTTATCAATAATGTTGTAATTTGATTTGAATAAATTTTCACTTGAATTTTAATTCATTTGTTATTATGATTCAATTTGGTTTTCTCTTTAAGTTTAATTCATTCATTATTGTGATTTTAGTTTCATTTAATTCCTTTAGCTTAATATTGTATTATTTGTATTTTAGATTTTATCATTTATTTTCTTAATTTGATTCATTATTCTTCTACGTTGCATGTTTTATTTATTGATTATGATGATTTATATCTTTTCAAGTTTAAATTATTCAATTTACTTTACTTGTATATTAAATTTTTCTTACTTCTATAACTTAGATTGATTAGGTTTTAATGTTTATGTTATTTGAATTCATCTTTAATTTAATATTTATTTATTTATTGGTTTTGTTATATTTAATTTAGGATAAAGCTTTATGTTTAATTTTGTTTAAATTAATGTTTCATTAAGTTATATTTCTTTATGTTTCATTTAAATTACTTTCATTTCATTTGTTTATTTAATTTTGGAATGCATTTAATTTTCTTATTACATTTAGGTGTATGTATTTCATTCATTCAGTTCAATTTAATTTCATTTATTTTCATTAATTTTTATTAACTTAAGTAAATTTACATTCAATTTATTATGTTTAGTATTATTCAATTTATTATGTTTCTATTTTATAACCCATTTGCAATAATGATTCTTTCTTGTTTTAATTTATTCATTTCATAAATTTTCTAAGGTTTATTAATGAATTTAGACTAAGATGATTAATTCCAAGTTATATATTTTGTACTGTATGGAATAGTTCATTCTAATTAATATAAAAGGAGTGATGATTATGTCATTTGAAAAACACTTAGCCAAATGTAATTTCCCTTATTCATCATGACAAGAAATTTTAAAGAATGACTATTTTCATATTCAATTACACCTATCCTATATTACTCTAGAGTTTTATGTTATTTCAAGTTCTATTCAACTTATCCTATGTTTAAAGAAAAGTTATTTTCATGTTCAATTACACTTAACCTTTTATATTTGCATTTGTGCCACTTCATTCCTTAATTTAAATGGCTCTAATGTATTAATCTATTGATGATTTATAAATTTCATAGATTAATAAACTTTATATGTCAGTTTATTAATGGATTTATTATTTTTTAAGGGATTATTATTATTAAAATATGATTGAATTTCATATTTTCACTTATTCATAACCCTTAATTTAGGATTATTTAAGTTCTTTTGTTTTTAGTTTGCTTGGGTATTTTTATTTAAGTGTTCTGGTATCCATTATGATGTCTTAAGTTTGTATTGTGAGTTTTGTACTTTTTGTAATTTTTTAATTTATTATTTCCTTTAAAATGACCTAGCGACTTGAAAATTCAAATATTCCCAATCAAGAGGCTAATTGGGTTTGAAATTTTTATGGCAAGTGGGGTTCATTGCCATTTGATTTCTCTAAAGTTTCACATTAATTAGATGTGTAATGAAAGTGTAATTCAACTTTTAATTATTTTATTAAAATCTAAATTAGGCCTAATTTAGTGAGGATCATTTAGGAGTTTCATTATTTTTGTGATTCCCCTCTCGAATATGCATTTGAATAGAGTTTATTCATAATTTTTGGGGTTTTAGTTGATTTATTATGATTTATTTAAGTTCGGGTTGATTAATTGAATTAATTAACTTAATTAATGGCCTAATTAATCCATCCTGTGATTTATTACGTTCCAATGGGTTTTAATAACTTATTTATATTTATTAGGATGTATTATGTTATTTTGAATTGAGCTGATCACTTTTTTAGCATTTATTTCATTTATTATTAATTTATTTTATGAAATTTAGGGTTTGAAATTTAACATATTAAGATTCATTACTCCATCAATCATGAAAAATTTATCAAATGTTTATCTTAACAACTCCAATTTTAACTCCCCAAAGTTTTATTTCCATTTGATCAATGGTTTGGGATTAATTGGGGTTATAAAGTTTTCATTTAAACCCAAATTAAGGCCAAAATATCCCATATAATTTGGGGATTTTAATTTTAATGGATTTCTCTCATCAAGAAGAATCCATATAGCCCAATGTTGCATTTTTTGGATTTATATTTAATTTACTATGAAATTTTGAATTTTTTATGCATTTTCTTCATTTTTTAATTCGAAAAGCCCAAATTTTCCATTTAAACGTGGTGAATCCACGTGGATCCGACATGGTGCCACTTTCCATGTGACATGGGATCCATGTGGATTTGTTTTAAAATGACGGACCATGTTGGTTAAATGCGGGCCATCTGATTGAAGATCAAACAAACATTTTTTATCCCGTGGATCCTTCTATCAGTTTGAATTAGAGATCCTTCTAGAACTCAGCTATCCATTCCTTATAAATGGTAAAGATTACATCTTCTACAGTGACGATGGAGGCCGAGAGTCATCAGTCATTTTGGCATATTTTTCTCCATCCGACCGTCAACATGATTTCGATGCCAAATCCATCAATGAATGAAATCATGAAGATCTAAATAGTTTGATCTCAATTAAAATTAAACATTCTTCAAAAAGTACCAAAACTGAAAGCTTGGAGTGGGGGGGGGGGGAGGTCGTTAATGGCAGATCTCGATCCTGGTGATCTTTGCTAGTGGAATTGACTCCAATAGCTCAAATAATGTGGGAAGCTTCTGTGCCAAAGGAATTGAGTTACCTCCTTATGAATCATCTCCTAGACCAAGATTGACTTAGATTCCATCATCTTTAGTCATTCTTCTGCATCCCAAAAGTGAGGGGATCAGGGGGAGATGGGTTTCATCTTTATGCAAGGTGTGGAAGGTGGTGGGATAGTCAATTTTATTTGGGAATGGCTCTTAGTGAAGTTGCCATTGAAGCCATTCCTCTTAAGCTTGGTTTCTACTTCTTTTGGTTGGTTATGGGTAATTGAAGTCTTTGGAGGCTAGCTACATGGCTCACTAGCCCTCTCACATCTGTCCTAAGCTAAAGAGGTGGAATAGGGAATGAGGATATATGGTTGGATTTTGCTTCATATGTCCTTGACTTTCCATAGAATATTCTTTGGCTTTGGCTCTATTTAGATTTGATTAAGTGACTTAATGTTAGCTAGGAATCAACATTAATTTAGCTTGGAATAGACTTGATTGCATCCCAAGGAGGTTAGTTGGAGATTTGGTTAAAAAATTCCTTTGAATTATGTCATTCAATTGGATTGATTTGAATTGCTTTACTTGGTGGATTAGATTTATATTAATGCTTAGATTATGTTCATTTAATCAATAATGAACTTGTTCATTTTAAAGTTTATTCATTTCTTACTTTGGGTTTAGTCCATTTTGATTCATATGAATTTGGGTTGAGCTTAATTGAGTCAAATGATTTATTTGGTTCAATTATATTGTATTTAATTTTCAGTTGGATTAATCCAATGAATTTGGGATGCATTGGATCAAATAATTTTAATTTTATTATAATTTGAACTAATTTGACGCAAATTGGGCTTAATGGGTTAAGTTTGGGTTCATTTGGGTCAAATGATCAAATTGACCAAATTGAACCCAATGACTGGTTGGTTTATATTTAATAATCATTTTTAAATGATTTTAGACAATTGATTTGGGTTGATTTCAATTTGATTTGGGTTTGAATCTAATAAGACCCATTTAGGTCAAATGACCTAATTACCTAATTAAGGCCACATTGGACTTATATTCTTTTAAATTCATGTTTAACTATGGTCATATCATCATGCAAACTATTTGGAATGATTTTATTTGGTCAAATTTTTGTGGGTTGACCTTTGACTTGGTGGGAGCCATGTAAAAAGGGTTGACTAATTGTAGGCCTTTGATTTGGATTTAGATTTATTCAATTTAATGTCATGGTTTTAATTTCATTTGATTTGGGTTTGTTTGGATTTAATTTGAATTTCCTTAAGTTTATATAATTCTTAGCTTAAGTATGGTAATCAAGTTCAGTTCCCTAATTAAACCCTAATCTAAGCTTAATATATTTCAAATTTAGAGTGGTGTATGTTTAGGTTGAAATTTTGGGTTGAATCTAACTAATGCCACTAAGTTAGATCTATCTAAAGAGGGTACACTAGATCACTAAGTGTAGAGTCATAGGGGCTTAGTTAGAAGACTTATAATTTAGGATTAAGAGTCATGATGACTGTCTTTGGGAGTGTTATTAACCTAATCCAACAATGAGGTTAACAAGCATATTTGAATTATAACTGCCAAATGTGTTGTGTTTATTTTCTAATGTATATTTTGTAGGATTTGAATATAATTTGAGCAAAGAATTAGGTTAGGATCTATGGGATCTAGGACTAGTAAAAGCTAACCCTACTAGTGCATGGACACAATGGTCCCCTGTGAGACCTATGGAGGCCCCTAAAGAAGGTGAAGATCTTGGAAGAAGATCCCCATAGATCAAAATTTTAGTTCTAGACCGGGTTGTATAAAAGCAGAGCTCAACCGCCCATTTTTCTTTTTCTTCTGGGGTGTACAGCAGTTCCCAGCTGCATTAGCCTATTTTAATTAAACTAGTTTGAGTTACTTTGGGTGTGCAATAGAAATAACCTACTTTTCTAGGTTTTTTTCTATGGTGTGTTTCTAAGATGAAATACCTAGAATGTTAGGCTCCTTGGAAAACAAAATTTTTTATCCAACTAAATCTAAACAACTCAAACATATATATGAACAAACTCATAACCTCACATAAATTAAAGCCTTAGGAACAACTTAAAATAAAATAAAAATAATTAGCTTCAGTGAAACATGATAGCATATTGTTTGTACTCCTTAAATTGGGTGCTTCACCCATCACACATAAGGGGTATCTAGCTTTGGTGCATGACCACCATTCTTGGGGAAAGTGTTTTCTCTTTTAATTTAGCCCATAATTGCTTCTAACTGCATATCATTTTATGCATAATTTCATACCAATAATGTTAAATGATTGTGAGTCAAAAATATATAAATGATGAAACTTATTACATTAGTTAGATGCATAATTTGCCAAACATTATCTTAGGGTTAGGGAGTGAGTTAGGTTCTTAGATTCATTCCTAAAAAATAACAGACCAACCATCTTGCATAATATGAAGACTAAACTCATGGATTTAACAGTCACTTAGGTAGTGTTAGCTGGCAACCCATTTAGGTGGGTTATAAGTTTATATGTGTTAGGGATAGGATCATTTCCTTAAGTGAGAAAAAGAACCCATAATTCCCATAAATTGCATTAGGTCAAGCCTCTGACTTAAGTCAGAAGCACTTTTAGACTTAAGTTCTGAAGCATCCTATTAGAATTACCTCACCACACTTGTTGCAAAACCCAAATGAGGAAAATTGCTATTATTAAATCTAGGAGTTTGAGAGGTCTCAAAGATTTTAGTTCTAATTAGAGAGGAATGTGTAAGATAATGGGTAGTGTACTATATGAGTAAGTTGCTATGTGATGCTGAGTTACACTATCCAATCATGGAAAAAACTTGCACTAGCACTTATTATATGAATGTGTTAACTTCAACCATGCTTTAAAGCTCACTTAACTCAATTCATCACTAAAAACATGCTCAAATCAGTAATCACCAAACCTAATCACTTATGGGGGTTACCTAAATGGTTAGTAGAGTTGAGTAGTTTAATGTATTGTACTCGCTTAGGACCACAATCAAGGTATAAGAACTCATCGATTTCATTGTGGATTATAGTTACTCCCACAATATCTTTGTGAACCTTAAACCTTATATGATTCTTTAGGCTAACACTGGTATAGTAATCATTATTGTGTTAAAAAGCCTAGAGGGAGTCACCATAATTCAATTAGTTAAGTTTAACTTTAAAGTCACAAATAATCAAACTAAGTAGGAAGCTTTACTTTTTGAACTATGAGTCATTTAAAGACTCAACACTCGCATATTAGAACTCATTTAGACTCACTACTCATTGGTGAATCAGATTATTGGAGACTATGAGTTAAGGGAAAAGTCACTACAAAATATTTACTTAAAAGTAAAAGTGTAGATTGGTAGATTGAAATGCTTTAAAACTGAACAAGTTCCAAGGCATAAAAATCAACTCCCTAACCTATTATCATGAGTAAGTGGACTTGGGGAGTAGCCTAGCCTCCAACTCGCTTAGACAAACATAAAGGATGAAGAGTTTATGAAAATATATTACAAAGATTCACCTAGTTGGATCAATCCCATTAGAAGTACTTACAAATTGGGGTGCTCGAAAAAGGAATCAATGATCCAAGGAGATTCATGATCAATGTCATCCAATATACTAAATGGTGTCACATTATTTCAAGATCTATCACTTTGCTAAATATGATATATGTTAGAGAATGTGATCAAAGTAGGGTATTCAATGAAGTGCATTCAAGAGAGCATAATATTCAATTTAGAGGAATATTTCTAGCTCACTTTAAGAAAAGATGCTTAGGAGTTTGCAAAGATATGCGAGCAATGTGAAAAATTTGCTCCTTTACTGTAGCAGCCGCCACAACCTTTATAGTCTTTTACTAGTCTTTGGTCCTTTGTGATTTAGGGAATGGTCTTGATAGGCCCCTTACCAATCTCTAGCAGAGAAAGAAAGTTCATACTCATAATAATTAACTATTTTAGAAAGTGTGTGGAAGCAAAGCATTACCTAAAATAACTACATAAATAGGGTCCATGATTTGCTCATTAGTGACCTAAGGAGTTTTATGAGTCACAAAAAATTCTACTCAAGCATACCTCAGTTGTATTCTAGGTCCTCAGGATGACTTCAACAATAGATAATAGGTAGACTCCATTCATCTTATGTTATGTGGTAGAAGCTATAAGCTCCACAATCAAGGGGTCATGGTCACTATCAAGTTAGACTAAGAAAGTGACAAGTCAAAAAGGTCAAATGCACAAGCTATGCAGATGACACTCAACTTATTAAAAGAGTTATAAATTGAAGCATCACTCAGATAAGAAGAAATCAAGAGGGAAATAACAAAATACTATAATCTCAATATTAAGAAAAATCTTTTTTAACCGATGAATTGGTATTAGAGAAAGTGGACACATAAGCTAGCTGAATGTGTTGGGAAAACTCGCCACACTTGAGATTGCCACTACATTATTAAAAGTAAGTTGCCAAGAGCCTATCAACTACAAAAACATTTGGGTCAGGATCTGCCATGCACCCAAAACAAAAGGGATTAAAGAAATTTTATCCATTAGATAAGCTTTATCTTTATTCTCATTTTATTTTATGGTTAATTTTTTTTTCAAAAAAGTTTCATTGTTTGAGTAAATACATCTGATTAAAATAAATTGATAAAACTTTCTTATTCCTACTTACCTAATAAAATCTATTATTTGTAAATTGTGCATTAAAAACTCAAAATATGGCAACTAAGAAGTCTAAATACACTCACTTAATGACTTGATGAACCACATGAGCTAAAGCCATTTGGTGAGCAATAACAATTCAAGTTAATTCCTGGGGAGCTATGTGCCAACTTTGGTCACTCAACGAGCAATAATAATATGAGTTAACACTTAGGGAGCTGTGTCCTTGTTCAACCCACTCGATAAGGCACTTTAAATCTAAGTAATGAGCCTCATTTGGTGGGATATATTTGGCCTATGGAGAGAGCCTAAACATATGAAAATAAAATTTATCCATGAACACTCTTTTGCTTTAATGCTTTATGAGAGGGAATACATATAACTAACACATTACATAATTAATGCACTTGTTTAAACAAATGTTTTCTGAGTGAGTATATTTAGCAAGAATATTCATTGAGTATATTCAATTCAATGAGTGTATTTAGCAAGTATATTCATTCAACATGTAAATTAATCAAGTTTATTTGTTTAGTGAATCTATCCATAGGCAAACATTCATACCAGCAACAAAAAAGAGAATATGATTTTTTTCATTAAACAAAAAATTTAAGTACAAAAGTGAATAGCAAGTGTAGAAAATATCAATATACAATCATTCTTTTACCTCAGGTAAAAAAAAAAGAAAATTTACAACATAAAAAAACTACATGGTGCTCCTTTCTTCATTGCTCACCTTAGAGTCTAACTCTAACAGAGCAAGCATATTGTCGAAGCCCAAATACTTGGTGTTTAATTGGCCATGCTTTACTAATTTAGCCATAAAAAAATTGTTGCTTCCTCGAATTTCCTTAGACTCATCAGAGTCAAGGATGCTAGAAATGTATACCCAAATGAGCAAAGTGAGAGAGGCTGGACAACTTGGCGAGGTGGTAATGTTAGAACGATCCTGTTGACCTTATTTTTGGAATGGGTTAACATCATCTCCAATCCTTGTGATTAGGACACCTAATCTTAAGATTAGGAATTAGGCACTTAAGAAACTACACTTAGTGACCAAGCATATAAATAAAATAAAATAAAATAATGAATTGAATCTAATTCAAATTTTATAACATTAAAGTTTAAATCAAAACTAAATTTAAATAGGAAATCAATTTAATACTCTTAAGGCTTAGGCTATCTTGGTGAACCTCTCAAGAATCTAACCTAACCCAATTAGATTAGGTGAACCCAAAAGTATACCTAAATCTAATGAAATTCAACATAGACCTAAATCAAACATATCTTAATTAAAATCTAAATCTAATTGAGCTTAGATCAATGTAATTAGGGTGGTTAACTAAATTGGCTTATTTAAGCCAAAATCACCTAAGTCTAAAGAAATTCAAATAAAATTGAAATAAATTGAAATCAAACAAAAAAAAGCATAAAATCAATTCATAAACATAAATGAACCCAAAAATAAATCTAGATGAGGTTTAAGATGATCAATCATGTCACTTGACCTAGGGTTAACCTATGTGGGCCCCATGAAATCAGAGGTCAATTCACCAAAATTTGACCAAATTAAGTCATTCTAAGGACCCAAAGTCATCAAATGAATATTTTTAAACATTAATCTAAAAAAAAAATCTGAAACCAATAAAATCTCAAATGGGCTAACTAGATCATTTGATCCAAATAAGCCCAAATGGACCTTATTAAACTTAAATTCAAATTAAAGTGAAATTAATTAAAATTAAATATTAATAATCATTTGAAAATCCTAATTATAGCTAATTCAATCAATGTTTGGGTTTAATTTTCCTAATGTGTTCATTTGACCCAAATGAGTCTAATGTGACCCATTAAGTACTATTTTGGTCAAAATGGGTATAAATCAAAATTAATCTTAAATCAATTAAAAGGAATTGCTCTAAATCATATTAATCACTCAATCATTAATGGCTATAACATAAATACACCTCAATTAAATGAAATTGTCCATTTGAGTTAATCAAACCAAACTTGACTCATTAGATCAAATGGATCATCTTAGTCTAAATCAGGACAAAACCATTAGGATCAATTGAACTTTAAATCACATAAGGGACAATCAATATTAACTACAATCCATCATCCAATGCTAATTGATTATATTAACACATAATCCAATCCAATTCAAACTAAATTGAAATGAATCAATTTAAACACTTAAGCTAAAATCCAAACCAATTACACTTGGATTCATTTATACCCATCTTAGAATGAACCTAAGATAGCTGCCAACCAAGGCTAAGGGTCTAAGGAGGTTCCAATTAGTCTAAGGAGAGAGAATAATATGCCATGGAGGAGAAGAAGCCCAAACTGAGCCACCATCCTCCCAATCCTTCAAAATCTCATCCATGCATGCTACCTTACCTTTCCCAAGTAATTTGAATGCCTATTGGACCTTCTAATTACCTTTAGAGAAATCATGGGATTCAAATTCCCATGGATGAAAACCTCGCCTCCAAACCAATGGAATAGCTCTCAACCAACCATAAAAACCCATGAAGAATCCAACTTACACACTTTGGCTCTTTCCATCACCTTCCTTAAGTGAAATAGAGCAGAAGCATACCTTCCCTCTCCTCCCAAGCTTCTCAGATCATTTCTGATCATTAGGAAAAATGCCTTTGTAAGTCTCCATCATCTTTTTAGGGATGTTGGGGGAGTTCATTCTTCATGAGGTAGATTGATATATATTCAAGTAGAATTTCCCTAACATTATGTTAGTGTTTATTTAGATTTAGGTTCTACTTCTTAGGAACCAAAACATTCATAGTTAATTACCTCCCTTACCAAAGCAAGAGAGCACTCTTGATTAAGTTTGGAAATAATAATAAATCTAATATGGTCTCTAGGGGTATAGTGTGGATGATTGTCTAAAGGAAAAAAGGAGAGTAGTCCCAATCAATATCCCATGGTTCTGTCTTCCTGGGACTACATTATTCTAGTCTATTAACATTAGAGGGTTATTAGTCGTAATGTCTAAGGAGTCTGGTTAGTATCCATGGGTTGCCTCATTTCAGATATCTTGAGTAGACTAAAGTTTTATTGGAGGTGTTGTGGTGTAATTGTTTAATATTAACATTACCTTTGCTAATCCCAAGTTTGAATGTGAAAACTAGAGGGTTGTGATGGGTAGTCGATAGCCAATGTAAAACTTGTCAAATAATCATGACATGAATCCTTTAAAATATTATGTTAATGCTAAGACATCTTCTAAAAGAGACGTGATGTATGCCCCGACACAAGAAAAGAGTGCAAGGGTTAATCGACAGCATCTGAAAAATATAGGGGTTCCCACATTATCTATGGATGTGGGCAAAGATGTTAGTCTATGAAACTAGAATTAGGTTAGGAACATAGAATATAGGTACTCTTACAAGTAATTTAATGGAATCATTAAATATTATGGTTCATAAGAAGATAAAAATTTTTTGTGTTCAAGAAACAAAGTGGGCTGGGAAGAAGGCCAAGGAAATTGATAGTTTAGGTTTTACACTTTAGTACTTAGGTAGAAGTTGAATTAGAAATGGTGTAGGTGTGATTATAGATAAAAGTTTCAAGGATAATGTTATAAATATTAATAGATGTGGAGATAGAATTGCAGCTTTAAATATTATTGTTGATACTAAGATTATCAATGTTATAAGTGTTTATGCTCTTCAAGTGATTTGGATGTAGGCTCAAAAAAATTTAGAATAAATTAGAGGGATTAATACAAAAGATACCTCTTGAAGAAAAAGTATTTATTGGAGGGGATTTAAATGGACATGTTGATAGAGTGGTAGAAGATTTTAAAAGTATTCATGGTGGTTATAGATTTGGAGTGACTAATGAAGAAGGTAGGATTATAGTAGATGTTGCTTTAGCCTATGATTTTGTAGTTGCTAATACATTATTTAAGAAAAGAGATGAGAATATTTATTACTTATAAAAATAGATCTAGTAAAACATAGATTGATTATTTTTTGATAAGAAAAATAGATCGTTTAGATTATAAAGATTAAAAGGTCATTCTAAGTAAAAGTTTAAGTACCAAACATTTGTTAGTTTTAGATTTTAAGATGAAAGATTGGAAGATAAAAAATAAATCAAATTATTGTCCTAAGATTAGATTGGGATACTTAAAGAATACTAATAAAAATATTTTTTAAGAGCAAACAAGAGCTTAGAATTTAGGATGTTCAAAAAAAGCTAATGTTATGTGGGAAAAAGATGTCAAATAAATGGAGAAAGAGTTTGTTGGTTTCTATATTTTAGAATAAATGTAATGCACAAGAGTGTAAATTATAGAGGAATTATGTTAATGTGTCAAACATTAAAATTATGGGCGAGAGTAATTGAGCATAGGTTATGAGGTGATACAAAGTTTCTCAAAATTAGTTTGGTTTTATGCCAAGTAAATCTACTATGGATGTTATACATTTGTTAAGAGGTTTGATGGAGAAGTATAGAGAAAATAAGGAGGATCTACATATGATATTTGTTGATTTAGAGAAAGCTTATGATAAAGTTTCAAGAGATGTTCTTTGGAGAGTTCTAGAAAAGAAAGGAGTTAATATTGTTTATACTCAAGTTATTAAGGATATGTATACTGGAGCTGTTCCTTGTGTCCAAACATAAGAAGGATTGACAAAATTTTTTTCCTATTTTAGTTAGATTATATCAAGGATTAGTTTTAAGCCCTTATCTTTTCTGCTTTAGTTATGGATGTTCTTAGTAGGCATTTACAAGAAGATGTACCTTGGAGTATGCTTTTGCTGATGACATTCTTCTAGTTGATAAGAATAGAGAGGGAGTCCAAGAGAAACTTGAATTATGTAGGTCAATCTTAGAGTCTAAAGATTTTTGTTTAAGTAGATCTAAAACTAAATATATGGAGTGTAATTTTAGTTATAGAAGTTATAGTGGTAGTGTTTTGACTTTGGGTGAAAAGTCATTAAAAAGAGTGAGTGATTCAGATATTTAGGTTAAATTGTTCAAAATGATGGTGAGATAGATGGAGATGTTATTAGTAGAATTCATAATAGGACACAATGGAGATGAAGGATTCATGTAGCTGACCCCACTTAGTGGGATAAAGGCTTATTGTCCAATAATTTAATGAAGTCTACTTTGTAGACATGTGTAGGGCTTACATCCATTAGAATTACATTTAAGGAAATTTTTTATTTAATGGAATACAGAATTATCTATGGATGGATACATCTGTCATATGGACTTATATCAATGTTAAATATACATGTTGTTTGATCCATTGGATACATTTATGATCCATGGAGACATGCATTGGATTACCTTCCTTTAGAATGTTGTATGGTAATTCACTTTTGGAGTGAGGATTAAACTTTCTCATCTTAGACTTAGGAACCTTCTAGGCACTTGGATCTCCTAAATGATAAGACACTTCTAGTGACTAAGGGAACACTAAACCCAAGCTTGGAGACTTAGGAGGCATACCATAAGCCTAGGATACTCCTTAGGACAAATAGGTTTAACCTACCCTATGGCCTAAACCAAGACACATGCTTATTCACATCCAAACCTCAACTCTTATAAATGAGACATAACCAACCTCAAGCCCATTCAATTTTACTCACTTGAATTTTTTTCCTAATTCAAGCTCCAAGCCAAATTAACTTAGACCTTAACCTAAGTTAACTCCACCATGATCCTATGAACTCAACCTAAACCCATTCAATCAAACTAAATCTAATTTGATTTTCTCAATCACTCCAACCATTCAATAGATTATTTTAAACTCCTCCAACACTTGTAATCAAACCAATCAAATCAAACAAATTTGATCAACCCAAATTAGCCCATTTGTCTCAAAAAGTTAAAATGAGCCAAAACCAAATCAAGCCTAAATCAATTGCAATCAAGGCCACCAATCAACTCTAAATACATCATTGAACCTCTCTCAACACCCAATTGACACCAACTCAACCCAATTCAACCTAATTGATTCACTTTACCCAATGTGACCATAATGATCAATTTGATTCAAACTTCAATCCAATCTAAATTAGATTGAAATCAACTCATTCAATCCCTTCTATAATAATTGTTTATCATCTTTGATTACCCAATTACAATAAATTGAGTCAAATCAAACCAATTTGACCCAAATTGACCAAAAGGGCCAAATTGGGCCAAATCTCATGTCAACCTAAAATGATTGCACCGAATGCTTCTAACTAATCATAAATTGGTTACTGAACACCCTACAATCATTAATTGAAGCCAATCTAGTCAACTTAACCTAATTAATCCACTTAGCCCAATTTGACCTAAAGGGTCAAATTGAACCAAATCATTACATAACTAAAATTAATTTAAAACAACACTTATAATCACTTTCAAATGATCAATCAAACATAAACCAACCCTCCATTCAAACCAATTCGACCAATTTGACCAAATTGGTCAACTTAACCTATTTGGCCTAAATGAACCAAGTCCAAATCCACTTCAATTTAAATCAAACCAATTACACCAATGCATTCCAAATGACCAATTGAACTCACCCAAACCCTCAACTTAACCTAATTGAACCGAGGGTGTAATTAAGGTTTTAACCATTTCATTAAAACCTAAATTAAGTCTAATTTAATGAAAAATAATTTGGGGATTTAATTTTCATTGATTCATCTAAAAGATGTTTCCATAGAGGTTTTATTCATAATTTTTGGAAATTTGGTTGATTTTTTGTGATTTCATTAAGTTCTAATTAATTATTTAAATTATTTAATTCAATTAATTAAGAAATTTTATGATTTATCAAGTTTGAATGAGTTTCATTAGTGTTTTTATGTTCATTAGAGTTCATTTAATTGATTTAAGGTTATTTAATTCATTTTCAAGAGTTAATTCATTTTATATTAATTTATTTAATTAAAATTATGGTTTAGGATTTGAAATTTCATATCTCATGAATTACATTGCAATAATTCATAAAATGTTTTCCTAAGATGTGTTTTAACATCAATTTTAATTCCCCAAACTTTCATTTGAATTTAATTAATAGTTTATGATTAATTCAAAGTCAGAATAAGGATAAAATACCAAAATTAATTGGGATTTTAATTTTAAAGGATTCATCCATCAAGATGAATCCATAGAGCCCAAGTTTGCATTTTTTGGATTTGTATTTAGTTTTCTATGATTTTTGAATTTTTAGTGATTTTGAATTAATTTTGAATTAATTTTTAAAGGGAATTATCATTTTATAATGGCGGGATGATGTGGCATTATCATGGAGCCACCACCCATGGTGCAATGCGATTTGGCCACGCAGATCCAACATGGCATTCACGTCAAAAGCGGTGCCATGCGGGATGATTCTCGATCGTCTGATCTTCGATCGGACAGTCTCGATCGATCTGCAGCATCCTTAAGGGGTTTAAATTGGATTGTTTGACTAAATCATGGTCATCTATTCCTAATAGATTGATTGATCAGCGTGGATTAAATCTCATGGATTTCTAGCGAGAAATGGACACCGTCCGCCAATTTCACCCAACTTCTAGCGATTGCCATCGATTTTCATTGTGATCTGGATTACAAAATGATTAGTGATCAATTTATAGCGCATCCATATGGTTTGATCTACTTGGGGTCAAATTTGTTTTGAAAAGGATCAAATTTGATGGCTAGGTAGGACGGTGAGGGAGTGTACCTCAATTCTAGTGATCATCGATAGTGGGATTGACTCTATTAGCTTCATTTCGATGTGACAAAGGTGTGGGTAAAGTTTTATGGCTTGCCTCCTTGTGGATTGCACCCTAGACCAACATCAAATTGATTTTCTTGCGATGTTTATCATTTTCTTGCTCACCAATGGTGAGGGGGTGAGGTTACGATTCATTTGAGGTTGCCTTGACCTTTATATCATGGTGGAACGTTTAATTTGATGAGAACATATCTCCCGTTGGATTTCACCATGAATGGAGCTCAGTTTCCATCCATTCTCCGGTGAGCTAGCAGCAAGGAGTCAGGGGAAGGGTCCCCTCTTTCATCTCTTGCCATGGTGGACATTTTAGAATGAAAAGGGGGAGGGAATTGGCTCTCTTATATTTCCATAGTTGACCGAGAGGCTTGCTCTTTGGTTTCTAAGTGCCAAAATTTGGCCACCAAAATTGGCAAGGCTGAATAAGAGGTGGATTCAATTCCCCTTTGCCTTGAGAGAAATATTGGATGAGGATTGGGAAGAAAGGAAGGCAATTGGCTTTCTTTCCATCCTTGGTCGAGCTCTCCTTTCTCCTTTTTCTTCTTCTTTTTCTCCTTGTCTTCTCTCTTGGAAGGAAACCAATTTTTCTTTGATTTCCTCTTGGTTTTTGTGGCCTTCCATTAATTGGTATCAACCCAGACTCTTAAAATTAAGAGGTAGAATGAAGTAGGAAGAGGGGAATTGGAATTTCCCTTCTCTTTCATTAGTTAAATTATTAAGTTTTTCCTTTTCTATTTTTGAATTCCATTCCTTTTTTATTTTTCTTCATTTTTTATAGTTTATGGCATCGCCATCAAAGTCTTTGGACTGATGTATGGCTGTCCAACTCAATCTCAAATGAATTTGAGGTCAAGTTTGAACCCATTTGACTTGGGTTGAACTTTGAATCCAAACCAAGTATTTGGATGTAAAGTACTTGGTTTTAATTTAATTCTTGTTAATTTTTGATTCAATCATATTGAATTAATGATTGCTTGAGTTTTGATTTGATTAATTTATTTAAATCTGAATTAATTTTAAATTTTATTTCATTTCAACCCATTTAAAGATAAATGGGTTAAGTTTGATTCCAATTGGGTTCAAATGACCAATTTGACTCAATTGGATTGGGTTTAGACTCTAATCATGCTTGATCATATATGTGTGATGAATTAGAGTGATTGATTTCATTTCATTTCAATTAAATTCAATTAAATTTAAATTTAGACCCATTTGACCCAAAGTGGGCTTAATGGGTTAAGTTTGGGTTTCATTCGGGTCAAATGATCAATTTGACCAAATTATACCTAATGATGGGTTGAATTGTGTTTGATTATCATTTCCAAATGATTTTAAGGAATCAAATGGAGTTGATTTTAATTTGATTTGTGTTTGAATCCAATAGGACCCATTTAGGGTTATTTAGACTAAGTAGTCTAATGAACCCAATTAAGGCCTAAATGAATTTGAATATCTTTAGATTTATAAGCAAACATGTTTATTTGATCATTTGAAATATTTGGAATGATTTAATTTGGTCAAATTCTTGGTGGGTTGACCTTTGACTAGGTGGGACCCACCTAAGTCAAACCTATGTCAAATGGTTTGACTAGATTTGACTTTGGATTAGTTTCTTTATTTTAATTTGATTTCATTTGATTTATATGGATTTGATTTGATTTAATCTAAATTTGAAATTTGGGTTGATTCTACCTAAGCCCGTTAGGTTATATCAAACCTAAGGAGGATTCCATAGGTCACTAGATACAGTGTCCTTGACCTAAGCATTGAATTAGGAGATTTCTATTTGAGATTAGAACATCCTAATTTTTGCTTTCAGAATGATATTAACCTCATCCAATAATGAGGTATGTAGGGACCACTAGTTAGTAGGGTTAGCTCCTCCTATTCCTTGACCTTATAGATCCTAACCTAATTCTAAGCTCAAATTACATTTCAAATTTCAAAATAAATTTCTAAACCCTACAAAATAGATGTTAGGAAATACAAATAACATTCTAGTAGTTATATTTATGAACATATTAGCTTAGTATTAGTTGTTTGCCAAGCCCACCTATCCTATTGGGCTATGCTTAGGGACTTAAGCATGTGTGCAAGAAAAAATATTTATTTTATTTTATGATAGAGGTCCCATTAAGTAAAGTGTTAGCCCAAAAATGACATCCTAACATCCAAACTAGCAAGCAAACAATCTTAGTCATCCAGTCTAAAAACACACCACAAAATAATAAAAACATTTCACATCACAAAACAAAGTATCATAGAACATTGACCTAACCTAAGTCTAAAATCTACAAACTAATAATAAAAAAATAATCTAGTGAGTGAAGAAAAATGAGCTTGTGTGGTATGACTTTACTAGGCATTTTTTATTTAGCTTTTAATGTTTCAAGGTTTATTTAATTTACCATTGGTTGGTTTCAATTCAAGTGATTTAATTGATTTGTGATTTTGTTTTTACTTTTTAAGTTCATTTTATGTTTAAGTAAAATTTAAGTTTTCAAGAACGAAGAATGAAATAAGTTCCACTTTGGGTGGAACCCATTCTATTCAACATCAAATTTTCTAATAGGATGAGGTTTTCATCCTAAGGTGAAGATTCAATCTAGGGTCAGGGTTGGGGGGTGGATTTGGGTGGGTGTCAAACTTAAGATCTTCAATTTCTTAATTAACTTCTTTTAAGTTGGATTAGGTTTAATTAAATTTTTTATTTTATTATTAAATTTAATTAAGATTTATTCTTCTTTTTCATTTCATTTAATTTGATTAAATATTTCTTGATTTGATTTATTTTCAAAAGATTTGATTTATTCGATCACTTAATAAGGACTCCTAAGGTAGATTGGTGTACATATATACTAGAAATTTTTCCCCTACCTTACATGGTTAGGTAAAGTATGGTTTATTTTATGCTGAATTCTTTAGTTTCCTTTGGAAACAAGTTTCAATAGTTAATTACATCCTAGGAAATGGAAATTTCTATATTTTCATTGTTATAGCAGTCCCTTAAGCATGGTCCACTATGGAGAACATCATTAATTTAACATTGCCCTAACATCCAGACTATGCATAAATAATAATAACATCAAGTCTAAAATAATACATCATAAAATAAAATATCACATCATCACAATAATCACTGGCCTAACCTAGCATTAGGAACTGTGACTTAGTATTCTAATATCTATGCAAAGGGTAGTGTGGTGAGATGGAGCTAGGCTTTACATTTGAATTGTAATTTGAAAAAAATGATTTAATTTATTACCATTTGGTGATTTTAATTTAAGTAATTAATGACTTAAAGAGAGATTTTGAATTTCAATTTAGTTTAAGTTAGAGTTGGATTTATGCTTTGAAGAGTATGAAGAATGATGGGCCTCGCTTAGGGCAAGACCCGCTTTTCCTTAAACCCTAGTCCTAATAGATGAACACTTCCTCAAAAGATGAAGAGTCACCATAAGAGTATAAATTAAATGTATTTATGAGTTTTAATTTTTTTAGTTTTTGATGTTTCTTATTAATTATTAGCCAAATCATGGATTTTAATTAATTTTAATTATGATTTAAATCCAAATGGTTTCACAAATTTCATATGTTAAATCTTAAGTTTATAAAAATACACTTAAGAATACTTTATAATGCTTTGCTTGAATTTTTGAATTATTAATTATTTATTATTTATAATTAATTAACTAAGTGACAATTTTATATTAGTGGTATGATATTTCTAAAACTATGGAAAAAAATATCTCTGGAGTTAGGTAAACACCAAGGAAATATTCTATGAGAATTTGAGATAACTTTAAATTAATTTTGATATTATAATTATTATATTATTTAGTTTTCTAGATAATATTAAAATTTATATATATACATATAAAGTCATGAAACTTTATAGGAGTAAGATCCAAATACTCCCATACAAATATAATGTTATTTGAAATTATTTTTTATCTCTTTTTTTATTCACTTAATTAATATTTAAATATGGAAAATATGTTGTTCTTTAAGATAAGATATTATTATTATCAATTTTAATTTTAAGTTCCATCTATTAATGTAACTTTGTAAATGTGTCATAGTGATTTTAAAAGTATAATCAATTTGTATTGAATTTTCTAAGTTGAAGGATCTGTTTACTAATTATTATATCAAAGAACTTAACTTTATCATTTAAAATTCAAGTAAGTGATATAACCATTATTTTTTGATGTTAGGGATGATTTTAGAAACGTCTAACGAGCTTTATTGAATTATTGATTATTTTAATATTATCATATCATAAATGTTATCATATTAATTTCAAAATGCATTTGAGATTGATATAAATTTTTATAAATTTTTGTTAGCGAGTCTTCTAAAACTTTAAATCTATCCAAAAAATTTGTGATTCATTTAGATTTAATTTTTATTTCATATACATCTTAATTAATTGGTTTACTTTATTCAATTATGATATTTGAAATCCTATTATTTGATTTTACTCAAAACATGTTTTGATTTCAATTACTCATGCTTTAAGGGAATTCAATTTAGAGTTTTTTGTAGATGTGATTTAAATTAGATATGAATTTCTCCAAAAAATTTATATGAATAACTAATCAAATAAAATTTAATCGATTGTAATTAATAGTTAAATGAATTATAATTAGGGATAAGACACATAACTAATCTTCTTTTTGGCCTTTAAAATCGAAATATAACAATTAAGAATTAAAATGGTTTTATAAATAACTTTCATAAATTGTGTTCAAACAACTTATTATTTTTGATTAAAACATTTAAGCATTTATTGGTTTAATTAATTTTTTTATATAAAGTTTTACTTGAATTTCATGGTAATTTTATTTCCATATTTATTTGTTTTTGTTTGATCACATATGTATATTTTTAGAATTCTAAAGATTGATTAACTCCTCTTTTTTTAGATTCAATTTGATTTAGTAATAAAAAAATTAATTAATCATGATGATTTGATCGAGGATCAAATGGCCACAAGTTAATCATGGTTTGATGGGTAGAATTAAATCACTACGTCATTCAACCAAATAAAGACTACTTATTCTGAACACAGAATAAATAACCTTGGTTTTGTCTCTAAACCCTCGCCAAAATGATTAAAAAGTAAAGTGCATAGGAACTAAAGGTCGGATCCTAACGATGCTCACATTCAATTCATCAAACACTAGATTCCTATGGTTTTCTTAAGTGTTTGGAAATTATACCAAGCCAGAGCTAATATCCAGTAGATTTTGACTAAGAGGTAGCTTTGTCAAATCGATATGTCAGCCAACTCCTTTTCTCTACTTTTTAGAAATAGCTTTGCATTTGAGATCACAGATGGCAGTCGAATGCTAGCAGCTGTCAAATGCTAAGATCAGAGCAACTAAACGTCGTGACATGGATCTCTATCTCACCTAGATGGGAGAGATAATAGGCTTAGGCAAGACCATGAAGAAGTAGATGATGATTAGAAACATAAACTAATAGGTTCTAACCAACTGTTGGAACCAACTCAATGGCCTGAAGGAAGGTATGGGATGATGGGCTTAATGTGCAATAAAGAGAGCTTGATTTCAATGGTCTAGAGGGGAGCAAGGATAGAGCTATTACAACATGTAAATGGGAAGAGGCAAGTTTAAAGTAGCTGCTAGTTGGGAGAACTGAATGAAATGGTCGGTTGGATGCTCAAAATCAAGCAACAATAGAGAGGGTTTTTAATCTTTAGCTCAGGTTGCTGCAACATGGAGTTGAAGCAAAAATAAGGCAAAAAGGAAAGTGGTTGTCAGTTGAAAGTAAAATGGGGAAGAGAGTAATCAATGAGATGCACTTGTGTGGCATAAATTTATTTTTTGATTTTACTTGGCTTATTTCGGCTTGGAGAAACTGGGAAGCTCTGTGAGAGAAGTAGACAAAGTTGGTTTAAAGCTAAGGTTGTGACTTTGTTTGTGATAAACATGGATTCTATTGTCAACGAGGGAAAGGATGGAGGTGGCTTGCATGAGCCAAGGGAGCAAGTTGCTGCCAATTGGGTTAAGCAAAGAATGTGGTCGAAGGAGAAGGTTATTATGGTGATATGCAAGCTTGCTAGGTTGAGATGAGACTGAGTTTGACCTATGCCGAGGAGGGAAGAGGTGCTCTACTCGGGTGAAGATAGGGAGCTTTTTTAGGTTGAGTTATGCTTCATACAAGCTCTTTTTTATCTGGGTGAGTGGGGGGGGGGAGAGAGAGAGAGAGAGAGAGAGAGAGAGAGTAGATCAAGTGCAGGCCATTCACATGGAAAGGAAGAATGAAAGAAAAAAAAAGAAAAAAATTATGAGAGTTGTTTGGAAGAGGATGCTCACATGAATGGGAGATCAAGAGAGCAAGTCCACATGCTCTCTTTTTACATGGAAATGACAACTAGATACACTTTGGCATAAACAATTTTTTTATTTAGTCTTTTTCTATTTTTTCCTTTGGGTGATAGAATAAGCTAACAAGCAAAAAAAGTTGAAAGAAGAAAAAAAAGGATTTATTGTATCATTTTCTTATGACATTTGAAACCATAAAAATATATTAATTGGATTTTAAATTAATTCATTTAAATTCCTTTATCATGGAGATTTTATTCCAAATTTTTTTTATTATGATATTATGTATTAAACTTGATTTTGATGTTATAAATTGATTGATTACATAATTATTTGGTTTGTAATAATAATTGTAAGATGTATAACAATTAAGCAATTAGTTGATGTAGTTTGATTTGTTTCTTACTAATTTGTCGGTTGGCCATTATTGAGTTCATATAGTTAAAGCTCAATTGGGTTTAAATTTTAACGCAATGAATTAACATTCAAATTGCAGTTCGATCAAATTTAAATTTTAACATTTATACTTTTAAAGAGTAGTTATTTTGTCTATGTTATATTTAAGAGAATTCAGGATTTTCTACATGTGAATTTAAATTTTATAATTGATTTAACTAAATAAAGGAGACAAATTAAATTATATTTCAATTAGTTAGATTTAAATTCTGGCTCAAAGAGTTGAGTTTATTCAAGTTATATGGCAATGTAATACTTTGACCTTAATCCAAAATGAGGTCACCAATATGGGGTCTAATAAAGTACACGTGCATATTGGTGTTGACAATACAAATTTAAACTTTCGTTTGATCTTGAATTCTAATATGGATAATTTATTTGATGGCTTTGATTATTTGGTTCATTTTGTTATAATTTGTTTTGATTTATTTTAGGTTTAATTTTGTTTTACTTTAATTTGGTTCACCTCTTGGTTAAAACTAGGCTAGGAGGGCTCACTAGATCCTTAGCTTTAATCTATGGTTCAATTTGTTGATCGAGCTTAGTGGGGTCCACTAACTCACTAGACTAATAAACTTGGTTTTTGTAATCAAATTTGGCTATATTTGGAGTTTGGATTGATTTGGTTTGGGTATGACAGTTTGTTCAAATATGGGGTAGATTGGTCCCGCTTGACCTAAGTCAAGCTCTAAACTTATGGCCGAGCCCTATAAGTCTTCTAGGCTTAGAGTTGGCATCCACCTAACTGCGAGAAGTGTCTTAATTCTAAGTGAGCCTTAGTACCTAGATTGGATCCAAGATCTAAAGAGGTGATTATCAACCTCACTAAAGATGAGGTTAACAAAAGGACCACCCAACTAGGTATGTTATGACTGACTCACTGCATGTACTGGTGTTGATTAAACTAGCCAAACAAGTCTAAAAGGTTGCAAGCAAATGATGCTTTCACCTAGATTGGAAGAGCAAGTGAATTCGATGGAAGCCACCAAACAAATTTGTTTGAGATATCAGAACTTCAAGATGCTAGGAGTTTTGAAGCAAGTATCTGAGATACTTAAGATAAGTTATGGGTTTGGAGAGAATTATGATCATAATTCACCAAAACTTGAATGAGGGAGAAGCCCCTTATGGAAGAAAAATCAATGTTTGATTTGATTGATTTATTTTGTTTCGTGCTAGGGGAATAAAGGGAGGATTAAGTAGGTTTTGTTTGATTTATTGAGAATTGGCTTCCTGCCAAGGACACAAAGAGGGATTCACTAGGGATTGCACATGAATTTGATTAAATTATAGATTGATTTATGACAAGGGCATGATTAGGAATTTGATAAGGATTGATGAGATTTGATTGAATTTGAGGTTGATATGATTTGATTATGTTGATTAATTTTGTTTGATTTTGGTGATTTGTGTTGATTTTGATTTTAAATTGGTTTGTTGAATGAGTGTGGACCCTATCAATTTATGATGGACCATACTAATGAGGGGCTATAGGAGCCTAGCCTTGCCTTAGATTTACTAGCCCAAATGAGTAGTTTGCTTATCCGCAGAGCGACACTACCTAACCTAAAGGTGACAACTACTATGAGAGGGGTTGTAATGGCTTGATCCAAACCTAAAGTAGTCACTTGGGAAAGGGACCTTGAGGGCATGATCCTAACCCTAAATATATGGAAATAGACCCAGTCGATTTGCGAGGAATCACACAAAGGTAGGGAAACAAAAGCCTAGACTTACCTTAGATTTACTGACTCAAAGGAATAGTATACCTGTCATATACTAGAGACTATCCAACCTAAGGGTTTGCCATCAGTTTGCGATGGTTGAACCAGAAAGAAAGCTAGGGGACTCACTTCTTCCAGAGCGAAACTAACCACTGGGGTAACTTGGTGATCATGAAATAAGTTGAACCCGATCTTGGGCGACTACTGAGTGAGAGATGCTTAAGGTCTTACCTCAACATGAATTAGTCAGGGTCAATCCTATAGGGAGTTTTGCTAGCACTGCTCAAGATAATATGATGCCTACTTGGGAAGAGGTGCCACTAAGGCCCTTATCCTAATGCACAAGAAATGTTATTTTATTTTTATTTATTTGTTTAGTGTGGACCCTGTTGATTTGCAATGGGCCACACTGAGGAGGAGCCATAGGGGGTTGTTTTATTTTTGATTATTTATTTAGTGTGGACCCTATTGGATTATGTATTCCTCACCATGGAGGAGCCACAGGGGCAGAGGCTTTGACCTACATTAGATTTACTAGCCCAAAGGGATAGCTTGTACATCCACAGAATGGTGTTACCCAACCAAAGGGGTGGCTACTAGGAAACGAAGACTGTCCAATCCAATAGTAACCTAGGTCATGTCTAGATAGGGTCATGAAAACATTATCCAAATAGAATGCCAATAAAAAAGGTGTCTTTGGGGGTCTTGTCCTAGTACCTAAATATATAGAGCCTCTAGGTACACATTTGCCGATTCAAGAAGAAAATATGAAAACTCACATCTACCTGAATGGTGTTATCCACCGGGTGGGTTACTGTCAACAAAATGAACACCAGCCAACCTAAGGTGCCCGTCAATTTACGTTGATCAATCTAGAAAGAAAGCATCAGGGACTAACATATTCTTAAGTGAAATTAATCATTGAGACAGCCTGTCATCGGCTAGATCGCTACTATCCAACATAGGGCAACTACTAAGTGGGAAGTCATAAAGAAGGACTAGTCCCAAGCTTGAAGTAGTCAGGAGAAAGAGAAGCCACTGGGGGTCTTACCCTAATCCCCCAATATATAATTGGACCTAGTCTTTACACGATAGTTAGTTCAAGATGAAAGCTCAGGGACTCACATTTTCTTAAGCATAATCAATCATCAGGGTAGTCTATTGGTCAATGTAATAGAACATACCAAACTAATAAGGCACCCATCCATTTGCAATAATTAGGCTAGGTAGAAAGCATGAGGACATACATCATCCTTAAGCAAAACTGACCATTGGGGAGACTTACTAGCTAAGTAGTCAATCAAGCTCGACCTAGAATGGCTACTAAGTGAGGGCCACTAGGGTCTTATCTCATCTTAAAGTAGTCTAAAGAAACTGGATTTGTGTTTGTTTATTAATGTTTGATATTTGTGTTCGTGTTGTGCTAACTAGAATAGGATGCCACTTGAGTTTTCTCACACTTATCCTAATCACACTAAAGAATTAATGGGAATGGTGCCATGAGAGGCATTATGACTCCACCAAAGGAAGGATGCTACTTGGGCTTCTTCTACCTAGCTTAGTTGTGCTAGTCGAAATAGGATGCCTCTTGGGTTCTCTTACACCTTCTTAATAGCACTGGAGATAAATATTGAGTTTTGGATGTGAGTTTGAAGAAATGTTTAGATTGATGAGGAAGATTGAAGGGTCATTATAAATGAATAGTTTTTTTTATTCGACCAAATCAATGTAGAAATGAAAACATAATTTTACTAAAGAATTCATTTTGATTTTTTTTAAAATTAGTATTATTATTATTTTTTTGGAAATTTTTTAGGTGTGTGTAAATGGAATAAGAATAATTGAGAGTAGTGTTCTTTCTCCATAATAAATGGTACTCAGTCAAAGTAACTTGATCATCCATAGTGAAAGAAATTCACCAAGGCTTCTCAAGTATTATGGTCTAATTTGCACTTGAATGAAAGAAATTTCTCATTCTAGTTGCTTTAATTCATCTCCAAATTTGGATTTTGAGTTTAAGGGTAATGTCTTTTGAGGTAATGTTTGTTGACTAAAAATACAAGATGCTTTCCTATCATATTAGTTTAAACTACTTTCATCCTTCAAAGCACCAAAGTAGGCCTTTTAATGATTAGAAGAAAAATCTAAATTTGGAGAGTTTTGAGATAGACTAACTTTAAAAGAGCTTAAACCATCTATATTCAATGTTACTTGAGGTCTTTCTTTGTTTCCTTTTTTTAATATTTGTAAGACATTCAAGCTTTTCAATTGATGCCTAGAGTTTTATAATTTAACTATTAATGATAAACTTTAATAAGAGGAGTTATACCCTAAATGGAGATAGCTTTAAACTAGTGGCCTATGGTGAATGGAGGGGCCAATGTCGGAGGTGTCATGAAATAATACTTTATGATATTGAATGAGTGTTGGAACCTATCATCCTTCAAAACTTGGCTTCCTTTCTTTGTCAAAATAGTGAATGATTGATACCTATTAAAAAGATTAAAGATTAAGCCTCTTGATACGACAACCTTCCTTGTAATGATCTTAATTGTGTTGAGATTTTTTTCTTCTTATCTTTTTTTTTTTTTTTTTTCATTTTTTTCATTTTTCTTTCTTTATTTCTTTTTCTTTTTAAAGATTGCACCTCTAATATCACTTTAATTTCTTTTTGATCAAATTTCTTTTATCCCAAGATGCTTTATTACAAACCTTAGAAACTTCCTAAAATCATCCTAATTATATACTTTAGAGGATTCATCTTTGGGTTGTAGTGTCATAGTTGATCGAAGACAACTACTCAAATCATAAATATGGTCTTTCTTTTTCTTCACTCTTGATGACTAGATCATCAACATAATATTATTATTAATTATGGATAATTTTATCGAAAACCAGAGCCATGACCCATTGGGTTATGGCACCACCCTTTTTAAGGTCAAAAGGCATTACATTATACCAGTAAATTCTGATGAACATTTTAAATGCAAATGACTTCTCATCTTTTAGCATGATTTGATCCATCCTTGAATGAGAAGATTTCATGTTAAGAGGCTATGTCCACTATTAAATTAAATATAGGTAATGTGAATGAGTGGCTATGTCCAGTGGTAGATAAGATTAGAGAGTCACCTTAGATGGTTTGGCCACATAGAGCGTCGACCATCCGATGACCCAGTTAGGAGAGTAGATGCAATAGATTTGCCTTATGTTAATAAAGGTAGAGGTAGACCTAAAAAGACTTAGTTAAGATGTATAATAAAAGACCTTAGTATACTTGAATTAAATGAGAATTTGACAAATTATAAGACACATTGGAGATGAAGGATTCATGTAGTCGACTCCACTTAGTGGGATAAAGGCTTGTTGTTGTTGTTGTTGTTGTTTGTTGTTGTGAATTCATCTTCAAGAAATTCCTAACTTAGATCTTCAAAGTTGACGTATATACTAATTTGAATGTTCTTCCTTTTGATTGGGAATGATGTTGGGTAATTATGATAGTATCTGTCTTCTTCAATAATGTTAACTTCAAAGATTGGTCCTTTTCTTGGTGCAAATGTTCGTGTCAAAAGTTTATAAAAAAAGGAATAGTAATAGGTTCAACTTTGCTTTTGTAGACTGCTACCTTTGGGGATATATGGGCACTTTATTATGGACTTAGGTAAAGCCATCTTTAAACTACAAAAGTAACCCAACCAAGTCATTGGCATTTTTCTTCTGACTTATCATATACGGATGTTGGGAGGGTGGGTGGACTCTCTTTATGTTCTGAGGTTAATTTCTTAAAACTTATGGGTTAATGATCTAATTTCCTCCTCAACTTCATAGAGTGCATCCTTTACTTGAAAGTCTTCAAAATTATTTGAACAAAGTAAGTAGACTAGGTAAAAGATGATTTTCTTACTTCATTTGAAGGTTTATTAGTAAGCCTTGAATCCTCTTTTGAGCTTGAAGAAAGAGATATGAAGTGGAAATTTGAAATCTCATATATATGTCAGTTAGAGGTTAGGAGCGACTCTTAACTTCCAATCCTATAATAATATCATGAGATAGTAGAATTGGAGTCAATGAGCTCACATACCTACTAAGTTTCTAGTCATATAATACATGGAACATTCTTTTAGGACTTTTTTTTTGCTATCTAACTCTAAAGACTTGTCAAAATTTGTCTCAAATTTTATTTCATATATTCTTTTCTCTCTTCTTCCTTAACTTTACACCTCGTGCACATGATTCATCCTTTAGATTCCAAATCAATGTGTATCATTGGTGCTTTACTTTTTCTCTTTTTCTTCTTCTCTTACTCTTTTTTTATCATTCATTTTTTTCCCTTTTGAATTTTTTTTCTATTTTTTAATTTTAATTTTCTCTTTCTCTCTCTCTCTCTTCTCGCTTTCTTTGAGTCTTTATTTATGTTGTGATCTATGGAGGAGATTGCTTGTCTTTCTTTTCCATAAGATATTCTATGTTAAGTATGACTTAAGGAGGTTGCCACTAATTGAGCAAGGAAGAATCGGGTTAATTTTCAATCAAAAACTCTTTCATCTCCTTAGAGAAGGTGAGGGTGCACTTATTTTTTAGTCACTGGACAACCTTCCAAGATAGTTTGGGACCTTAAGATTAACCTTCAGAACACTTTAATGCCCGTATTTTGGATTGTGAGGTATATCTTAAGAAGGATTTATGATTTGAATATTTCCAATGACTGATTTTGTTCTTCCTATGATGTTGATCAAAGTGGTAGGACTTTGCCACTCCAACAATTGACTTCTGTGATATCTTCTGAAAGAGCGGTAGAAATGATTTTTACCTACTCCTCTATGGTGCCCAAAGTTTCATATATTAGATTTTCAGAATTTGATGATTCTAACTCTTTCTCGATAGTGATATCATTAAAGTTTAAAATGGGGGAATCCCTACTCAAGTTAGAATCTTTAGAGGCATCAAGTCTATCATAACTGATATTTTATGGATTACGATCATTGTTGTGATTGTCATTTTGAGCGTTATCTTCTTTTAGGAATTAAAATTCAAGTCATTTGGGTCATGCCCATCTAAAATAGATAAGACATACTCAAAATCCTTGTCAGTATCATTCTTGGCTTTTGAAGAAACCTTTCTGGCTTTTCTCCTTTAGGGTGAGAATTCAATTTTAGGTTTTAAGTTGAATTCCATCATAAGAATTTTTTTTTAATAGCCATAAGCTTATGACCCAGAATAGTGAATATTGCATTATCAATAGTCATCTTAAGGTTCTTAAGCTCTATGTCAAATTTGATTTATACATTTTTAATAGGTTTAGAGAATTTTGACCGAGACTTATCAAATTTAAATATGATAAAGGGGTTCAAATGATTGGATTTTAAATTGAAGCCTTTTTCTAATTCTAACTTGTCAAATTTGGATATGACAGTAGGTTGATTTATGACATTTGGACCCACACCAACTAATGTAAATTATGACAAGTGGGGTTCAAATATTTAGATTTTGAAGAGAATCTCTTTGGAACCTCCCTAGTCAAATTTTGATATGACTGTAGGTTCAAAGAGCTTTGAATGGATTTAAGAGATTTTGGTGTTGGCTTAATGAGTCTCATGTTCAATCTGATCAATTTTGATGATAACAAATGAATGCTTGGATGTTCTAATGTATGTTTTATATGTTTTAGATATATTAATTGCTAATTACATATCCAATATATCTCACAAATATGTTTGAGAAAATTGCAAGAGTAGAAGAATGAAAGATAGATCAAAATGGATAATGTGAAGCTCAAGATACAATATTTTAGGTTATATGCATTTATAACTATCTTAGAAATTCATATGAGTTCATTGACATGAATCAATTTGCTCACAACTTAATATATTATTCTTATTTAATTTAAATAATGATAATGAAGTTAATTTATATAAATCTCTATCTAATTAACATTCAATTATATGTGTGCAAAGGCTAGGGTGGTGTGATAGATCACATCATTATAATAATCACCGGCCTAACCTAGCACTAGGATCGATGACTTAGTATTCTAATATGTGTGCAAAGGCTAGGGTGGTGTGACTGAGCCTTTAACTTTTCAATTGTAATTTTAAAAAAATAATTTAATTTATTACCATTTGGTGATTTTAATTTAGGTGATTAATGATTTAAAGAGAGATTTTGAATTTTAATTTAGTTTAAGTTGGAGTTGGATTTATATTTAGAAGAGCATGAAAAATGGTGGGCCCCGCTTAGGGCAAGGCCCGCTTTTACTTATCCCCTAGCCTTAATATAGTGAACACTTCATCAAAAGATGAAGAGTCACCATAAGAGTAGAAATTAATTGTATATATGAGTTTTAATTATTTTAGTTTTTGATGTTTCATGTTAATTATTATCCAAATCATGGATTCTAATTAATTTTAATTATGATTTAAATCCAAATGGTTTAACAAATTTCATATGTTATATCTCAAGTTTAGAAAAATATACTCAACAATATTTTATAATGCTTTGCTTGAAATTTTGAATTTTGAATTATTAATTATTTATAATTAATTAACTATGTGACAAAATTTTATATTAGTGGTATGATATTTCTAAAATTATGAAAAAGATATTCTCTAGAGTTAGGAAAACACCAAGGAAATATTCATCTTTACTTATGAATCATGTATGAAAGATTGGATTTATGAGAGGAAACTATTTTCCTCTATTTCCATATATGGTCGAGAGCCATATATGGAAGGCTTAGGTGGCCGAATTCCAACCACCAGTAGCAAGAGATATGGCTAAGTGGTTGGTTTGATCTCTCCTTCCCTTATGAGTGTGTTGAAATGCATTTTTTGAGGGGAGGAAGCCTCCTCATCCCTTTTCTTACCTTGGCCGTGAGCAATCTCATGGTGGAAGCAAATTGAATTTTTTCTAGGGTGATGGCTACCCTTGGAGGCTAGCTCTAAAGGGTGGTCAACTAATTATAGAAAGTCGAAATCAATGATGGTGAAGAGGTGGATGAATATGGAGGAGAGAAAATGAGATTTTACTTCTTTGTATGGATTCCCACCTTCTTGCCATGGCTAAACCTCATCTTCTCTTAACTTCACTTCATATAGCATTCCTTGGCTATTAACATCACCACCACATCCCTTTGGGTTGGTGGTTGGTTGGCCAAGTCAAACCAAGGTGATTCTTAGGTTAGAGTCAAGCCCATTTGAGTTGGATTTGAAGATTGGACCTAATTCATGTCATTTGGATTTGACTTAATTTAAAGTGTTTTAATTGTGTTTATTTTGATTTAAATTTGAGTTTTAATCATTGTTACTTATCTTATAGATAATTTGGCGTTCAATTGATCCATGCCAAGTGAGGGCTTAAGGTGATTTGAGCTAGATTTGATTCTTTTGACCTAAAATTGTCAAATTAAATTCAATAGCTCAAATGGTCATTTAAGATTTAAATTCAATTTTAATTATGTTTATTTGATGATTTAAGTTTTTAAAATTGTTTGATTTTCTTGGATTATAAATTGATTTTTATTTTATTTCAACTTGGCTTATTTTGATTCTTATATTTACTCTAATGCATTTTTATTTGATTTTATTTCAATTTTGATTTCATTTAAATTTATTTAAGTTTAGGTGACTTTGAGCTTAAGTAGAATAATTGGTTAACCACTCCGATCATCTTACTTTAAACCCAAATAGAATGTTCCAAATGAGTTGTGTTTGATTCAATTCTTTGTTTAAATTTGAGTTTTGGGTTGAGTCACCTAATCCCATTAGGTTAGATCAAACCCAAGAAGGATGCACTAGGTCACTACATGTAGTGTCCTAAGTGTCTAATTAGGAGGTTCCTAATCTAGGATAAGGTGTCTTAATTATTAGATTTAGAAGTGATGTTAACCTTATCCAAAAATGAAGTCAATAGTTCCTAGGCGCTACTAGCTTACAGGACATAAGTTTAAATTTTGAGAGTCTAGCATTGTGGAGCTCTTAAGATAGAAATGTCTTATCATCTTACCCAAGAGTCTAGCACTGTAGTGCTCTTAAGATAAAAATGTCTTGTCATCCAACCCAAGAGTCTAGTATTGCAACGCTCTTAAGATAGAAATGTTTTGTCATCCTACCTGAGAGGTCAATGTTATGGTGCCTGATGGTCGGCATTCCAGTGTTGGGTAGACAAGATTTAGACTTAGAATTTATTGAGGTAAGTATTCCGAATGTTCAAAATCATAAAATTAATGCAATACCTTAAAGCTTAAGAAGCAACACCATGGCACTAAAACAAGACTTTCCCACTAAACTCGAGATCTTAGTGCCTTAGCGTTGGACCCCCAGCACATAGGTGTCATTTTATTAATGCCTAAAATTAATAATTTTGTGAGAAATTTGAAATTTCGATTGCATAACATTTTAGCAATGCTAGATTTCTTGATTTTTAGTCCATTAACACCCTTCTCCCTTATTTAAGATCTAAGATCAATAGAGGGAGAATTTTTTTTCACATAGGAACCAAATTTGATAGTGGAAGATGTAGTTCCTCATAGCTAAAAAATGTATCTTCGACACTATGTTAAAGATGTGAAACTTGAAAGCTTAGGGCTGCAACACTAAAATACAGTGCCACGGTGCTATAAGAATTATGCATGAACTCAGAGCTTAGCATCATGGTGTGAAATGTCTAGCACCTTGACACTATGCGATAGAGCACCAAAGATGTCATTCTCAAGAGTACAACACCTTGGCACTAGACTTGGGCATCACGGTGCCATGTAGCATGAACTCTATTTTTAAACTAAATTATACTACAATTTGATAATTTTTTACAAAAATCTAGTGGCATAACATCGTTATAGAGCTAAATTTTTATGTATTTCATACAAATGCACTCTTCTCCCTTATTTTAAATCTAAGATCGATGGAGGGAGGGTTTTTTTCTCATGCCAAAACTAAGTTTAACTATGGAGGTCTTTCAGATTTGAAGATTCTAGAATTTTGGGTTTGAGGGCTTTCATTTTTACTCTAGATCTAACATCGATAGAGATGAGCCTCTTTATTACTTATAAGATCTAAGATCAATAGTGGAAATCTCTTAAATTTATTTTTAGAGAGAGAATTATATAAAGAAATTATTTCTAGAATTTACCTAAAGTTGATAGGAGTAAACCTTGATCTTGTCTCTTACATGAGGAGATCTCTCTTGTAGCAATGAAAAGCATGTTATTGAGAGTGCAGATGACTGGGAGAAAGAATAAGGTAGGTGGGTTAGGGTGAGAGTGAGAGAAAAAGAAGGAAGAGAGGGTAGTTCTCCCCATTTTAGAGGTAGTTTTCCACACACACACACACACACACACACACATACATACATATATTAATGTGCATTATGAAGAATTAACTCCTTAACTATCCCTAAAGAGATGGCAGAGAGCTTTAAAGGTGATTTTCCCGAGTAATCAAATTTCTGGAGACTCCGTTAGAGATTACCTCTCTCTCCAACTTTGATTGAACCAAATTAAAAATTGCAATGTCATTATAGATAAAAAAAAATTTAGATTAGGTTCCTAAAATATAGTAGAACTTAATTTCAAATCTACAACTAGGTGTGAAAAACCCAAAAACGAGATGACTGTTAAGTTAGGTGAGGGAACTGCTATTAGATTCCCTCAAGCTGTGATAATTGTCAGTTTTGTTGGAGCCACTCTCCAGTTTGGCATAATTTCTATGGTCCTGCAATTTATACCTACTGGACCTATGACCAAGTCTATCACTGAAGGTACCAAAATGCTGAAAGCATATAAGAAGTTTCGTACAAGGGAAAAAGACTGAATGTCATCATCTCTAATAAGCCGAAGAAATTGAGTTCTAAGGCTTAACTCAATCACTGAAAGAACCCATCCTCTAAGCTCTCATCCTATAGCATTAAGGTGATAGATATTTGGTGCTTAAATAATTCTTGTAGTGGTATTTCAGTGTGATGCTAAGTTATCAGATTCCATATCTTTAAAGTAATGCTGAAGCATCATTTTTAAGCACCGAGGTGCTACAACTTTCACAGTTTAACTTAGTTCCAGTGTAAATTAAAATCCTCCCTTCATTAATATGGGATTCAAAATAAGGGAGAAAGTTGTTGATGCCTTAAAAATTCAAGAAATCTAGCACTACTAAGATATTATGCTGCCAAAATTTTAAATTTTTTTAAAACTATTAAATTTTAGGCACTGATGAAACAACGCCTATGTGTTGTGGGTCCAGCATTGAGGTGCTAAGCTCTCAGGTTGTATCAGAAAGGTCTTTTCATAGCATCTCATTACTGTACCTTAAGCGCTGCAGCATTGGATTAATTTTATGATTTTGGAACACATGGAATACTAACCTCGATAAATTTTAAATCTAAGCTTTATCTACACATCACCACAGTGCTGCATATAAAACTCTATAGAATTGATCCTTCGGGTAGATTGATAAGAAATGACTATCTTAAGAGCATCACAATGCTACATATCGAGCACCACAATGCTGACCCCTTAGGTAGATTGACAAGAAATGACTATCTTAAGAGCACTATAGTGCTATATATCTAGCGTCGTAGTGTTGATCCCTCAGATAAAAGGATAAGAAGTGACTATCTTAAGAGCGCCACATATTGAGCACCTCAGTACTGACCTTCCTAGTATAATGATAAAAAATGACTAACTTAAAAGCGCTACAGTGCTAAACTCTCAGGTTTTAAGCTTATATCGTAAGGCTAGTAGCACCAAGGCGCTTCTTACTATGTTATCATTTTAAGTTAGAATAATTTCATTATTTTAAACTTTCAAATGGCAAATAGATATACATAAACATAGAAATATAAAAAATGTGAAATAAAAATATATTTATTGAATATAAAAATGATTACATAAACTGACAAAAATAAAAGAAAAAAAGGGGGAAACTATTAATCATATTCATCATCATCCTTCTCTTCTTCATCTTTTATTGATGCAACAGTCACATAAGATAGATATTAAGGCATCGTAGGAAAAGAGACCTATCCTGGACCTACAAAGTCATAATTTTCAAACAGATGAACCAATACTAATTAAACTGAGCCATATAAGAAAATTATTTCTGTTGCTGATCCATATGGTAAACAAATTTCCTTTCTAAGGCCTCTTGTATGCAGCTACTTGATGATAAAATTTATGGCACCATATAGAGTATAGGAATTTGTTATGTGGATGGTCAAATGTGTCATTAAGGAATAAACATATTATCTTCGTAGACAAACATGTTATCCTATAATGGATTCGATCATATAAAAAAAGACACCTAAAGCTAATGGGTCTTTTGTGTACTAGAGATTTTTCCCCTAAACTACATGAATAGTAGAACGTGGTTTATTTTAAACTAGGTTCAATATTTTCTATAGAGGCAAGCCCCTATAGTTAATTACATTTTAAGAAGGGTCTCTTCCTAAGAATACTCTCGATTAAAAAGTAAGTTATTTTTTTTAAAGATTTCTAAGTCAGTTTTCTAAGAATTGATTTTTGGAATTTCAATTGGGATTGGTCCAAAATGGAGAGAGCTAGTTTTGGAAGCCAAATGGCATAAAATATAAAATGTCTATTAATAGTGGCACTTCAACTATCCTATCATTGGGCTTTAAATTTTCAAATTTTAATTTAGATTTTGAGTTGATATTTTCTTAAAAATCTAGGACTTAAATTCTAGTAGCATAAGGTTATATAAATGCTTAGGGTTGAAGACTTACTCCTGAGAAAGATGCTTTAGAGCCTAGTCTACAAGTGCTTCTAAGACATGTCAGATGCTTGACTTAGTTTTACTTTGGGAATTATCGGTCATTCCTCTCACTTGAGGGAATTAACCTATCCCTAACTCTTTTGTACTTACAACCCGCCTCGAGAGGGCTACCAGCTAACACCACTACCTAAGCGCATTTTAAATTTATTTTGCTAAGTCTCATAAATGCAAGATGGCTAGGCTATTGTATTTTTAGGAAAGGAATCTATGAACCTAAACTCCCTCCCTAATCCCTAAGATAATGTTGGGTATGAAATGCATATAACTAATGCACATTTTTCAGATGTAAATGTTTTGACTTAAGATTTATTTGAGGTCTTGGTTGTGCATTTTTATGCCTACATGCCATGCAATTAAAAATGGTTATGGGCCAAATCAATAATAGAAGATAGGCTTCCCCAAGAAGGTGGTCATCCTTATAAGTTAGATGTCCATTATGTGCAATGGGAGAAGTTACCCAATTCATGGATTGGAGCAGTATGATTTCATGGTTTCAAGACCTAATTATTCATAATTGATTTTATGTTTTGTAGAAGGCTTTAGATTATGTGAAGTTTAAAATTTTCATTTTAATTTTGTTTTAGTTGTTTAGATTTAAGTTTGGTATAAAACTTAATTTCCCTTATGATGCTAATTATCTAGACATTCAATCACAGTAAAGCACAACACAAAAAAAAAACCTAGAAAAGTAGGTTGATTCTATTGCACACATAAAATAAATCAAGCCAATTTTTAATTTAGGAAAAAGGCCAATGCAGCTTGGTATTGTTGTACACCTAGAAGAAAAGGAAAATGGGCAGCCAAGCTCTACCCTTATATAGCCCAGCCTAGAACTACAAGTCTAGTTCTATAGGTTTTCTTTCCAGGATAGTTTCCTTCTCTAGAGACATCCATTAGGCTTTACAAGGGACTACTACACCTATCTTCTGATAGGGTTAGCTACTATTAATCCTAGACCCCCATAGATCCTAACCTAATTTTAAGTTAAAATTTATATCTTGAATTCAAAAATAATTTCTAAGCCCTGCAAAATAGATGTTAGCAAAATACAAATAGCAAGCAGTAGTTATATTGCATAAACATACAAGCTTAGCATTAGCTGCTTGCCAAGCCTACCTATCCTATGGGCTATGCTTAAGGACATAAGCATACATGCAAGAAAATAACATTTTTAATTTTATTTATGATAGTAGTCCTTTCTAACATAGCCTGCTATAGAAGGTAATATTAGATCTAAAAAGAATGTCCTACCATCCAGTCTAACGGGCAAACAATCCTAGACATGTAGTCTAAAATAGTGCACCACAAAGACATGTAAAACACATCACAAGGAATCATAAAGAATCACATAATGGCCTAACCTAAGTCTAGGGTCTGTGACTTAATGATCTAATGTGTGAAAAAAAATAGACTTATGTAGGAAGACTTTGCCAGGCCTCTTTAGTTCAAGTTTTAATTTATTTAAATTTTACCTTTGGATAGTTTCAATTCAAATGATTTAATGATTTATTTTTATTTTAATTTCACTTTTATTTTGTTAAAGTGAAGTTTAGATTTTTTAGAATGAAGAATAGAATAGTTTCCACTTTTAGGTAGAACCCATTATATTCAACATCCTAACTCATAATAGAATGAAACCTTCATCCGAAGATAAAGATCCATCCCAATGGTCTAACTAAGATCTTTAAGTATCTTAATTAATTATTTTAGTTTCATTTATATTATTTGAGTTTGAATTCATATTATATTTTATATTAATGTTTCAATTCTTATCTTTCAAATTTAATTATTTATTTCATTTCTTTTGATTTGATTTAATTTTCATTCTTGTTTTAACTTATTCTCTTAATTTGACTTGGTTGGATTATTTAATTTGATTTAGTTTATTTCATTTGTTTCATTTGAGTTTGCATTTATGCTTTAGTTTAAGTTATGCTTAGGTATGTTGAAATATATTCATTTCATTTAATTTATGTTAACCTAAGGCATGTAGGTTAGTGTTTGACCCATTCTTAAGTTACCTTTATTATGGATTAAAGTTTCATTAAGTGTTTTTGATTTCATTAACTTAAGGTTTAATTACTTTTAATATGCATTATTAATTTCCTTAAACCTTTAAATATGAAGTTGATTAAGCTCTTTGATTTAGGATGTTGGAAAACATTCTAAATATTTTTGATGTTTGATTAAGATTAGTTCAAATTATTTCATGATTTTCATTGATTCCTCTTTGAAAGATATTTCTAAACTGGGTTCATTCATAATTTTTGGACATCTGGTTAATTTATTGTGATTTAATTAAGTTCTAGTTAATTATTTGAACTATTCAACACAATTAATTACTTAATTAAGCTAATTTATGATTTATTAAGTTCCAATGAGTTTCATTAGTGTTTTATGTTTATTAGAGTTTATTAAGTTTATTTAAGTTATTTAATTCATTTCAGATTAATTAATTTATTTAAAATTGGGATTTGGGATTTGAAATTTTATTTCTCATGAATTACATTGAATTAATTCATGTAAATTTTACCTAAGGTGTGTTTTAACTTCAATTTTGGTTCTCCAAAGTTTCATTTGAATTGGATTAATGGTGTGTGATTAATTAAGGCATAATTTATTTCATTTAAACCCAAACTAAGGATAAAATACCCAAAATTAATTGAAGATTTTAATTTTAATGGATTCCTCTCATCAAGATGAATTTATAGAGCCTAGGTTTGCAGTTTTTGGGTTTGTATTTAATTTTTGATGAATTTTTATTTTTTTGTAATTTTTAATTATTTTATTACTTAATTTAAGAGGGAATTTTACATTTTAAGGATGCGGGCCGATGTGATGGCTTACATGGTGTCATCGCCACGTGACGAGGTGGGATTTGGTCACGCAGATCTTGTGTGGCATCTGCATCAAAAGGGTTGCCACACTGGATGAATCTCGACTATTCAATTGAAGATTGGACGATCCTGATTCATTCTGTAGCATCCTTAAGGGGTTTAATAGGATATCTGACTAAATGACCTTCGTCTATTCCAAATAGAAGGATTGGGAGTTGGAGATTATATCACACAAATCTCTGGCTAGAGAAAGACATCGTCTATCATTTTTGCCAAAACTTTGGTGATCGTCGGTGAGTTTTGACTCATTTTCGATTGCAAAATGATCAAGTATCATATTATAATTAATACACACAGTTTGATCCACATGAGGATCAAATTTCTTTCAAAAAGTGCCAAAATTGAATGCCTAAAGGGCTGTGGTGGAGCGTACCTCTTTTATGGTGATCACCGATGGTGGGATCAACTCCATTAGCTTTGCCTAGATGTGACGAAGCTGTTTATGGAATTTGATGGCTTGCCTCCCCATGGATCGCTCCCTAGATCAACTTCGGATCATAATTCAGCAGCATGAGTTTAGGTTTATTTGAGGTCGCCTCGACCTATAGAATGTGTTGGAACATTTAATTTGATGCTGGAGAGTCTCTCTTGCATTTCACAATTAAAGGAGCTCGGTGGCCACCAGATTTCATTCATTTTTTGGTGTACCGGCAAGGAGTTGGGGAAAGGGTTGCCTTCTTCATCTCTTTGCTTGGTGAACGATTTGTGATGAAAAGAGGGATGGAATTAGTCCACCCTCCCCTCTTTCTATGCTTGGCTAAGACACATGCTTATGGACTTCTATGTGGCCAGATTTCGACCACCGGTGGTGGGAAGGCTGGCGAAGGGGTGGATTCAATCTTCCTTGGCTTTGTGAGCAAGTTTGGATGAAGAAATGGAAGGGAGGAGGGCATCTATTCTTTCTTCCTTGCTTGAATGAGCCTCCCTCTTCCCTTGGCTTTCTTCCTCTGCTTCCTTGGCTTCTCCCTTGGAGGAAGCAAAATTCTTTTTGGCTTGAGGCTGATCCCCTCCATTCTCTACCCTTGGAACTATTATACCAAGAAGTGGTCAAGGCCTAAGATTACTTGGATAAAATCCAAGTGATTTTCATAATGAAAAGGGAAGGAGTCTTCCTTTGGTCAAAGATTTCCACTCCTATTCTTTCGATTCATTTTGTTTTTGCTTTTGTAATCACTATTAAAGCCCTTATTTAATTGGAGTAATATGAGTTTGAAGCCAATGTTTAAATTTATTTGGATTGGATTGGAACTTTGAATCCAATCCAAGGATTTATATTCAAAGTGGTGTGATTTTGATTCAATTCTTTTATTTTTGAGTTTAATCATCATTAATTGATGATTGATTGGGTTTTGATTTAATTAATTCATTTATAATTGAATTATTTTTGAATTTCATTTCATTTCAACCCATTTAAACCTAAATGGGTTAAGTTTGATTCCAATTGGGTTCAAATGATCACTTTGATTCAATTGGATTAGATTTGGACTCCAATCATGCTTGATCATATGTGTAAGATGATTTGGAGTGATTGATTTAATTTAATTTAAATTAGATGTCAATTTGAAACCATTTGACCCAAAGTGGGCTAAATGGGTTAAGTTTGGGTCAAATTATTTTTCTCACGTCGTTTCCACTGCATATTTGCATTTCTACTAGTTAGAAAACCAAGGATGTCATCAAAATCATGCACTACATTATGCAAACAATAATATGCATTAATGACATTATTATAAAATATTACCAATTTCTTCTAAACAAAAATTAGATTATCTTGGTGCTCCATCGCGTTGATGAAGAATTCATACACCACAAGAACAAAGTAGGCGATGCTTTTCTAGGCTAGCTTCTCCCAGCCTCATTCGATGATGATCCTCTCCATGTTCCCACCAAGATTATGAAAACTTCTCTCTAGAATGAGGTGCCTATGGATGAGGGGATGTTGATACCTTTCCTCTGAATCTATGCTAACAAATCTATTAGCTTCGCTTAAAGTTTCCCTTCTCTTGCTAGGGAGAATCTTGAATGGCATGATTATCTTCTAAGAGTGAAAAAAGTTGAGTGAAAGATAACTCTAAGAATTTTCTAGCAAGGAGACAACATAATGACAAATCTGCAGCCCATGGGGTCTATATATAAGCCAGGCCTAGCGCCGCGACACTATGGAAGTAGTGCCCAAATACTATCTTCTGAGGTGCTGGAATAAAGAATCTGTTCCATGGCAATACAATAGCAGTGCTGAGGTGCAATCCTCTCAGGTTCTAAAATAAGGAACTAGCGCCACAACGCTCATATGCAGCACCTAGGCACCAGTCAAGTAGTCAACATGGTTACTATGCTAGTTAAAAAGAGCACTTATTGGGTTAAGAAGGGCTCATTTAGGTCAAATGTTCAAATTTATTAAATTAAATTCAAGAACTAATTGAATTATGTTTATAAATGGGTTTAAGATAATTTTGGTGTTTAATTTGGATTAGTTTCAACTTAATTTGAATTTGGCCTTATTAGGTATATTTGGGCATAATTGGTCAAAGTGGCTCAATTAGCCAATCTGAGCCTTCATTGAATTTAATTTTATTTAGTTTTTTATTTAGATAAACTCATGTGATAATTTTGAGTTCTTAGAATGGCTTAATTTGGCAAAATTTAATAAGTTGACCTTTTGACCTAGTAGGACCCATGTCAGTCAACTTTAGGTTAAATGGCTTGGTTAACCACTCTGAATTTCACCCGAATTTATTTTTGGGTTCATTTTTGTTTATGCATTTATTCTATGGTTTAGGTTTGGTTTAATTTGATTTATTTTAGATTCTATTTGATTTTATTTAGATTTTAAGTGAGCTTGAGCATAAATGGGTTAATTGGATTAATTAACCCAATTACCCAAATTTAGGCTTAACTGAATTTAGATTTCAATTCAAATATGTTTGGTTTTATTGAAGTTCATTAGATTTAAGTTTGATTTTAGTTCACCTAATCTAATTGGGTTAAGTCAGGTCCTAGAAGGGTTCACTAAGATGACCTAGACTTTCTTTCTTTAATGTATTTAATTTGATTTAATTTTAAGTTAATTTTGATTTTAGATTTTTATATTTGATTTAGTTTGTTATTTATTTTTGATTTGTTCATACACTTTAGCCATTAAGCATAGTATCATGAGTACCTAATTAGAAAGCTCTTGATATGAGATTAAGGATCCTAATTTCTAAGATTAGGGATATAATTAACCTTATCCAGAAATAAAGTCAACAAGATCATCGATCAAAGAGAAACTCTCTCTAAAAAAAACTATTCTAAATCAAAGGTCCATCATGCACAAAAGGGTTAGATCTAAATTTAAATGAAGATCTCTCATGCCCAAAATGGTTGGCTCAGATCCATCATACCCAAAGGGGCCAAAACTAAATTTAAATCAAGATCCATCATGCCCAAAAGGGTCAAATCATATCTATCATCCCCAAAAGTGGTTGAATCTAAATTGAAATCAAGATTCATCATGCCTAAAAGGAATCAAATTCGTCATGCCCAAAGATGCCAGATCTATATTTAAATTAAGATCCATCATGCCCAAAGGGGTCAAGTTAGATTCCATCAAGTCCAAAGAGGGCCAAATCTAAATATAAATCAATATTCATCATGCCCCAAAAGGCTAAATCAGATCCATCTTGCCCAATGGGTCAGATCTAAATTTACATCAAGATCCATCATGCCCTAAAGAGCTAAATCTAAGTTTAAATCAAGATCAATCATGCCCAAAAGGGTCAAATCAAATCCATCATGCTCAAAGGGGCTGGATCTTAACCCAAATTTAGATTTTGACATATCTAAAAGGGCTAAATCTAAGTCCAAATTTAGATACCATCATGTCCAAACGAGTCAGATCTATACCTAAACTTAAATTCAATATGTCCATTTGGATAGGATTTATGTCTAGTAACCAAAGGGACAAATCTAAATATAAAAATCTGGATTCAATAAGTTTAGTTTAAACTCTGTGAAACTAGAGAAGACTGAATTAAGAGCCTACAAGCACAAAACATTTACTAAATCAGATATTACTACTTTTTTATGCTTATGAAATTTATATGCTTCTCTTGTCCAGATTTGCTATAAATTGGCTATAATGTTCACATAGGAAAAGCTAGATGATATGCCTTCTATTGAGCCCATTAAGGACCAGATATGGGCCACTATTGAAGCTCATAATCCAATTCTACAGTCAAATTATAGGATCAACTATCATGGCATCAGGATATGTTGATGAATAGAGATATTTTTGAGGATTAATTTAGTCAATCATCACGCATTCTACCTATTGATTCAGATCTTCTATTAGGTCATGATCCTACTAATAGGGTAATTAATTTAAAGCTGAGACATAGTCACAATGTTCTTTTACAGAGGGTCGTAGATCACCTTAGCTTTAGGGATCATCACGAACATCAGCCAGTTGCAGATACTACTCTATCTATAAGCACAGTCATACTTTTTTGTTATTGCATATTACATCATGAGGTACAAGATTGGGATCTAAAGTCAATATTTGGAACACCCCTATCAACTGTCAATGGCTATATATATTGCACCCTCCATCAATTACAAATGCATGGTGACATCCTCAGGAGGGCTAGTATATATCACATAGTATATGCATCCTTTCTATTTACTCAGATTTGGAACATAAGAAAACATTGGGATAAGATCACCAATACATGCTGGATGGTCGACATGAGATGATGATTACCTTAGCTCACCTGTAGAATATATCATGTCTCTCTATTATAGGCATTCCCTATGATTAGTGTGTGCCTCCAAATCATGAGCTCTTTCAATGTCAGCTAGCTAGCAAACATAGGAGAGGTAGTCATGTATATTCCTCAGGTCTTCATCATGCTCTAACTCACTATCAAAATTTATTCAGAGAGTGAAGATCAAATCATAAATGACTGGGCACAATTACTCTGGACACATGGTCTGAGAGTTTCCTTGATTCAACAGTATGTTAAACTCATTTCACATGATTGGATGATCCATTTGAAATGAGATTTCATTCAATAGAAAGTCATTCAATGCCAGATTTGAGCCAAAAGGAAAAGTCAATTTTTTCTGAATCTTAGCAAGGGACATTAACGAGGAGCTATCTTTAGTGATTTTCATTGTGACATGGTTGTGCTATTTTATATTTCCATATCACATCAAACTTTTTAGTTCTCCCACTCTCTTGATGACCAGCTTACTTGCTTGTGCTGATAGGATAACACTAGCACCAGCATCATTAGCCCTACCTATTATTTTCATCTAAAAAAATGATGACTAAAAATGATGAAAATTACACATTCCAGCCTTAGGCGATGAGGAGTTGCAATGCAGCACCTAGATATTATTACCTCCTTAAAGAGTCTAGAAGCTCAAATTGCCTCTGACGGTAACCTACTCAAGTGACACGGTACCATGACACTGTGATCCCAGCGATGAGGTGCTATCAAAAAGATCTACATTTTTAAAAAAATAAGAAACCCACCTTCCCCACCACAATAATAGTAATTGTTTAGGGGAGCAAAAAGAACAATTACAGAGAGTTAAGCCACCCACATGAGAGAGAAATTACCTATAAAAAGGTGAGAGGCAAAATTAATTGATGATTGATTAGGTTTTAATTTAATTTATTCATTTTGAATTGGATTAATTTTGGATTTCATTTCATTTTAACTCATTTAAACCTAAATGGGTTAAGTTTGATTCCAACTGGGTTCAAATTATCAATTTGAATCAATTGGATTGGATTTGGACTCCAATCATGCTTGATCATATGTGTAAGATGATTTGGAGTGATTAATTTCATTTAATTTCAATTAGATTTCAATTTAAAACTATTTTACCCAAAGTTGGCTTAATCACATTGTTTCCACTGATTTTTTGCATTTCTACCAGTTAGAAAACCAAGGACGTCATCAAAATCATGCACTACATTATGCTAGGAAAGATATTAATCATGCACTACCTTATCCAAACAATAATATGCATTAATGATAGTGTTATCAAAAACTTACCAATTTCTCTAGATTAAAAACTCGATAATCTTGGTGCTCCTTTGCATTGACGAAGAACTTCTACACCACAAGAACAATATAGGGGCTACTTTCAAAGGATAGCTTCTCTCATCCTCGTTCAATGATGATCCTCTCCATGCTCCCACCAACATTATGAAAACATCTCTCCAGAATGAGGTGCCTGTGGATGAGGAGATGCTGACACCTCTCCTCTGAATCTACACTAACAAATCTACTAGCATCGCTTAAAGTTACCCTTCTCTTGCTAGCGAGCACCGTGAGTGGCATGATTATCTTCTGAGTGTGAAAAAGGCAAAGTGAAAGAAAACTCTAAGAATTTCTATAACAAGGAGACAGCATAATGAAAAATCTGTAGCCCATGTGGTCTATATATAAGCTAGGCCTAGCACCGCGACACTGTGGAAGTAGCGCCCAAGCACTATCTTCTGAGGTGTTAAAATAAAGTATTTGTGACATGGCACTACAATAGCAGTGCTGAGGTGTAATGCTCTTGGGTTCTAAACTAAGGAACTAGTGCCACAATGCTCACATGCAGCACTCAGGCATCGGTCAGCTGGTCAAAATGGTTACTATGCTTGTCAAAAAGAGCACTTATTGGGTTAAGATGGGTTTATTTAGGTCAAATGATCAAATTGGATAGATTAAATTCAAGAATTAATTGAATTATGTTTATAGATGGGTTTAAGATAATTTTAGTGTTTAATTTGGATTAGTTTCAACTTAATATGAATTTGGCCTTGTTAGGTATATTTGGGCGTACTTTGTTAAAGCGGCTCAATTAGCCAATCTGAGCCTTAATTGAATTTAATTTTATTTAGTTTTGTATTTAGGTAAACTCTTGTGATAATTTTGAGCTCTTAGAATGGCTTAATTTGACAAAATTTAATAAGTTGACCTTTTGACCTAGTAGGACCTATGTCAATCAACTTTAGGTTAAATGGCCTGGTTGACCATTTTGAACTGCACCTGAATTTATTTTGGGTCATTTGTGTTTATGCATTGATTCTATGATTTAGGTTTGGTTTAATTTGATTTATTTTAGATTCTATTTGATTTTATTTAGAATTAAGTGAGCTTGGTCTTAAATGGGTTAATTAGGTTAATTAATCCAATTATCCTACTTTAGGCTTAACTGAATTTAGATTTCAATTCAAATGTGTTTGGTTTTATTGAAGTTTATTAGATTAAAGTTTGATTTTAATTCACCTAATTTAATTGGGTTAAGTCAAGTCCTAGAAGGTTCACTAAGATGATGGGCTTTCTTTCTTTAATGTATTTAATTTGATTTAATTTCAAGTTTGTTTTGATTTTAGATTTTTATATTTGATTTAGTTTGTTATTTATTTTTGATTTGTTCATACACTTTAGCTCTTAAGCATTGTATCATGAGTACCTAATTAGAAAGCTCTTGATCTAAGATTAAGGATCCTAATTTTTATGATTAGGGATGTAATTAATCTTATCCAAAAATAAAGTCAACAAGATCCTCCATCAAAGAAAAACTCTCTCTAATAAAAAACTATTCTAAATCAAAGATCCATCATGCCCAAAGAGGTTGGATCTAGATTTAAATGAAGATCTATCATGCCCAAAAGGGTCGGCTCAGATTCAACATATCCAAAGGGGTCAAAACTAAATTTAAATCAAGATCCAGCATGCCCAAAAGGGTCAGATCATATCTATCATCCCCAAAAGGGGATTAATCTAAATTTAAATCAAGATTCATTATGCCTAAAAGGGTTAAATCAAATCCATCATGCATAAAGAGGCCAGATCTATATTTAAATTAAGATCCAACATGCCCAAAGGGGTCGGGTTAGATTCCATCAAGTCCAAAGGGGCCAAATCTAAATTTAAGTAGATGTTCGTCATGCCCCAAAGGGCCAAATCAGATCCATCATGCCCAAATGGGTTAGATCTAAATTTACATCAAGATCCATCATGCCCAAAAGAGCTAGATCTAAATTTAAATCAAGATCCATCATGCCCAAAGGGGTCAAATCAAATCCATCATGCCCAAAGGGGCTGGATCTTAACCCAAATTTAGATTTCATCATGTCTAAAAGGGCTAGATCTAAGTCCAAATTTAGATACCATCATGTCTAAATGGGTCAGTTCTATTCCTAAACTTAAATCCAATATGTCTATATGGATAGGATTTATGTCTAGTACCCAAAGGGATGGGTCTACATATAAAAATATGGATTCAATAAGTTTAATTTAAACTCTATGAAACTAGAGAAGACTGAATCAAGAGCCTACAAGCACAACACATTTACTAAATTAGATATTACTACTTTTTTAATGCCTATAAAATTTATATGCTTCTTTTGTCTAGATTTGCTATAAATTGGCTATAATGTTCACCTAGAAAAGGATAGATGATATGCCTTCTATTAAGCCCATTGAGAACTTAATATGGGCCACTATTGAAGTTCATGACTCAATTCTACAGTTAGATTATAGAATTGACTATCATGGCATCAGGATATGTTGATGAATAGAGATATTTTTTTAAGATTCATTTACTCAATCATCACACATTCTACCTGTTGATTCAGATCTTCAATGAGGTCATGATTCTATTTACTGGGTAATTAATTTAAAGCTGATACATAGTCACGATGTTCTTTTAGAGAGGGTCACAGATCACCTTAGCTTTGGGGATCAGGATGAACTTCAGCCAGTTAGACTTTTTTGTTATCACATATTACACCATGAGGTAGAAGATTTGGACCTAAAGTCAATATTTGACACACCCATATCAACTATTAGTGGCTATATATATTGCGCCCTCCATCAATTACAGATGCATGGTGACATCATCAGGAGGGCTGGTATATATCACATAGTATATGCATCACTTTTTGACTGTTGCCACCTTCCATTTACTTGGATTTGGAACATAGCAAAACATTGGGATAAGATCACCAATATATGCCAGATGGTCGACATGAGATGATGATTACCTTAGCTGACATGTAGAATATATCATGTCTCCCTATTATAGGCATTCCCTATGAGGAGTGTGTGCCTCCAAATCATGAGCTCCTTCAATGTCAGCTAGCTAGCCAACATAGGAGAGGTAGTTATGTATAATCCTCAAGTCTTCATCATGCTCTAACCCACTACCAAAAATTATTCAGAGAGCAGAGATCAAATCATAAATGGGTAGGCACAATTACTCTTGACACATGGTTTGAGAGTTTCCTTGATTCAGTAGTATGTTAGACTCATTTCACATGATTGGATGATCTGTTTGATTTGAGATTTCATTCAATAGAAAGTCATTCAGTGCTGGATTCGAGCCAGAAGGAAAAGCCAATTTTCTGTGAATCTTAGCAAAGGACATTAACGATGAGCTATCTTTAGTGGCTTTCATTGCCACTAGGCTGTGCTATTTTATATTTCCAGGTCACTTCAAACTTGTTGGTCCTTTCACTCTCTTGATGACCAACTTGCTTGCTTGTGCTAAGAAGATAATAATAGCACCAACATCATTAGCCCTACCTATTGTTTGCATCTAAAAAATGATGAATGAAAAATGATGAAAATTACACATTCCAGCCTCGGGCGATGAGAAGCTACCATCGCAACACATAGATGCTATTACCTCCTTGAGGAATCTAGAAGCTCAAATCACCCCCGATGGTAGCCTATTCAAGTGACATGGTACCGCGACACTGTGTTACTAGCATTGAGGTGCTATCACAAAGATCTGCATTTTTTAAAAAATAAGAAAGCAACCCCCCCTTTCCGCCCTACCCCCTTACCACCACCAAGTTCTTTTTCTCCTTCTCCCTCTTCCACTCACTTTATCCAATCTTCTTATCTTATTCTTCCTTTCAGAGTATTTTTCCCTTCTGACATGACTTACCCTGAAGAGCAATCTTCTACCTCAGTAAAGATTTCTAAAAAAATGGTTCTATTAGGAAATTATTTTTATAAAAAAAGTAGAGTTAAATTATTTCATAATTGATGTTGGGTCCAGTGAGAAATAAGAATGTCTCTATTGATTTTGAATATAGAGTAAAATGAATTCCCCTTAAGACTAAAATTTTTTGAATCTTGAATTTTTTAAATCTCTATCGTTGAACTTGGTTCTAGCGTGAGAAGAATACATTCTGTCCATTGATCCTGGATCCAGAACAGAGGAGAAGAGTATGTTCACACTAAAAATGTAAAAATCTAGGACTGTTAAGGCATTATGCCACTAAATTTTTATAAAAGGATGCATTAAAATAACCAAGAATTTTGGCTCAAAATAAGGTTCTCATCCCATGGCATCACAACATTGAGGTCTAGCGTCAAGGTGCTACAATCTCAAGAATGAAATCTTAAATGCTCTATTCTTTAGTGCCAAGGCATTAGAAACCTGGTGCCATGGTGCTAAGCCCTCGGGTCTTGATATCATCTTTGCAACACCATGCACTAAATTTCTGTACTGCAGCACTAGACCCTAGTTTTTATATCTTTAAAGTAGTACCAAAGCACTATTCACATAGTGCCAAGGCACTTTATCTTGAAATGTTCCTTTTCTTTGTTGAACTTGGTTCCAGTGTAAAATAATACCCTCCCTCCATCAATCTTGGATCTGAAATAAGGGACAAGAGTGCCAATGCACTAAGAAAATAATAAAATCTAGTAGTGCTAAGGAGGTATGATGCAAAAATTTTAAATTTTTTTCAAAAAACTATTGAATCTTAGACATCAGTGAAACAATACCATGGTGCTATAGGCTTAGCACCAAAGCATTGAGTCCTTAGAAAAATTAAGCTTAGGTAGGCATCTCATAGTGCTATGGTACCAGTATCATAGCATTGACGTGTTGTGTTCTAGGAATGGACACCTAAGTAAAAATATTAAGATATTTATATCATAATTCAAATTATGCTGACAACACCTTGGAACTATAAATATAACACTGACCTTCAAAAAATTAAGCTTAGGCAGGCATCTCATAACACCATGGCATTGGCATCTCAGCATTGAGGCACTATGTTCTGGGAATGGACACCCAAGTAAAAGTATTAAGGCATTTATATCATAATCAAAATTATACCCATAACACCTTGGCGCTATAAATATAGCAGTGACCTTCAAAAAATTAAGCTTTGGCAAGCATCTCATAATGCCATGGCGCTAGTATCCTAGTGCCAAGGCACCGCATTCTCAAAATTGATACTCAAGTGATATTAAGTCATCAAGTTCTTATCATCATTCTTGGTAATTAGCTTGAAAGGAAGAACAGCTTTATGAGTAGAAAAAAATGTTTAAATCTTGGAGCATTCCATAGCGAAAACACAAAGTATAGAATCAAAAGAAAAACACATCTTAATTAAATAAAAATAAAATTCTATTACAAAATTTATTACAATGTAAAATAAATAAATAGAGAAAATATAAAATAAAGAAAAAAAAGGAAAAACTAGTGGTCATAATCATCTTCCTCTTTTATTTTTGGCTTTGAGGCGATAGATATATGAGTGAGATATTGAGGCACCGCAGGAAAGAAGCTTAACTTGGATCCCCAAGGCCACAATTTTCAAACATATATACCAATGTCGTATTGAACTAGGCCATATAAGAAAACTATTTTTGTTGATGATCCATGTGATAATCAATTTATTTTTCTAAAGAGTGTTGCCTACGGCTACTCTCACCCACTTCTCTCCTTAAATTTGAGATTTTCTTATTTAAAGGTTTAGAGGATTTCGGTCAAGGTTGTGGGGCACGTGAGCTCTCCCCCTCTTTATACCTCGAATTAAACTCCTTAATATGTTTTTTCATTAGAGGATCCTAATAGCCTTTTGAATAAGGACTTCTTCATCAAGTTATTCTGACGCACCTGCCATAGTGTACAAATCAGAAATAAGAGAGAGATGACCATAACCTATAGTAGTACTTCCCCTAAGCATATTATAAATATAATTATAAATTATCTTCCTTATATCAATTATAAAGCTCTTTTGAAATGTAAAATTCAGAATGACCTTATCCATGGTCACATCAGTGATATTACCAATGGGCATTAGCTTGGCAAAAATAAATAATGCCAAGCCTTAGATTCTGCGGTTAGACCAGCAATAGAAAAATTAATTTTACTTTCCTCCCATCATTTTCACTAGATGTTGGCTTTTATACTAACGAGAAAATGAATTTTTTTAAAAAAATTTGGGTGATTGTTATAATAGGAAAGATATTGATCATATGCCACATTTAGCAATTTATAATATGCATTGATGGTAGTACTATAAAAACTTACAAGTTTTCCTCCATTGAAGACTTTATTGGTCTCGTGCTCTTTCACATTGGCAAAGAACTCTCACACAATGGGGATGATGTAAGAGATTTTCTCAGGTAAGCTTTGCCTAGCCATGATCATTGATCACCCTTTCTATTCTCCCACTTGGGTCATAGAAGCTCCTTTTGGGGATAAGATGCTTGAGTGAGAGTGTGTTGATACCTTTGTTCAGCTTCCACGTTAATAAGCTTGTTAGCCTCAGTCAAAGTCACCCTCCTCATACTAATGAGCCTCTTAAGCTTAAGCAGCATGAATTCTTTACCTTAAGAGAACTCTAAGAGATAAAGAGAGCTGAGAGAATTATAGAGAGAAGAACTATAAAGTGAAAATTTTCATAAAGAGAACTATCTTCTATAGGGGCTGTGCTAAAAAGGACCATTGTAATAAATTATAAATAAATACTATTTGCTTGCAGGTGCTGTAAATTCTCTAAGCATAGCCTAATAGAATAGGTGGGCTTGGCAAGCAACTAATGCTTAGCCAGTATGTTTGTAAATATAATAGTTGGTGTACTATTTGCATTTCCTAACATTTATTTTGTAGGCCTTAGGAATTTCTTTGTTTGAATTTTAAATATAATTTGAGCCTAGAATTAGGTTAGGATTTATGGTGTCTAAGAATAGCAGGAGGTGAGTGTACCATTCTTTTGGTCTCTTGTAAAGCCCAAAGGAGGTCCTTGAAGAAGAAGATGATCCTGAAAGAAGACCCATAGATCTAAACTTGTAGTTCTAGATTAAGCTGTATAAGGGTAGAGCTCGACTATTCATTTCTTCCTTTTTTTGGAGTGTACAGTGGTACCTAGCCACATAGGCCTATTATTTTAATTTAAATTTGGCTTAATTTTTTTTGGTTGCATAATAGAATCAACTTGATTTTCTAGGTTTCTTTCTATGTTATGTTTTTCTGTGATGAATTCCTGGATGTTAAGCTCTTAGGAAAACTAAATTTTCTACCTAACTTAAATCTAAACAACTTAAAAATAATAAAAAAAGTTAAAAATTCTCACATAAATTAAAGCCCTAGGAATAACTTAAAATTAACTAGAAATAATTAGTTTTTGCGAACCATGCTAGTATATTGTATTAAATCCGTGAATTGGGCACTTCACCCATTCCACATAAGAAGCATCTAACCTTTGAGGATGACCACCTTCTTGGAGAAGTCTGCCTTCTCTTCTTAATTTGTCCCATGAGCACGTTTAATTACATGTCATTTAGGCATAAATTGAATACCCCAAAAGTCTTAAATGAATTGTGAGTCAAAATATTTAAAATTTAAAAATTGTTGCACTAGCTAGGTGCATATCATACCCGATATGATCCTAGGGATTAGGGAGTGAGTCGAGGTTCTTAGATTTCTTTATAAAATACAACAGCATAACCATCTTGTATTCATGAGACTTAAATCATGGACTTAAAATTCTCTTAGGTGGTGTTAGCTGGTAGCCCTTCCAAGTGGGTGATAAGTCCAGAAGAGTCAGGGATAGGTTCATTTCTCATGGGAGAAAGAGAACTGATAATTCTGAGAAATTATATTAGGTCGAGCTCCTTGACTTATGTCAAGAGCATTATAGGCTTAAGTTTTAAAGTATCCTTCTGTGAATAAGTCTTCAACCCTAAGAATTTTTGCACTCTTATAATGTTAGAATTTAAGTCTTACATTTCTAATAAATTTTTAACTTGAAACTCTATTAAATTAAATTCCAAAATTTAAAGCCCGTTGGTAGGATAGTTGAAATACCTACTGGGCATCCTCGTATCTATGGACATTTCTTGCTTTATCTTAATTGACCTTCAAAAGAACTCCTTCCACTTTCTAGTCTTCCCTTTTGAAACACCAATTTAACCATCCATTGGAACTAGCTTAGAAATCTATAGAAACAAATGCCTATTTCCTTAATTGAAAGTATTCTTAGGAAGAGATCCTCATTTCTAAAATGTAATTAACTATAAGGTCTTGCCTTTATAGGGAACTACAATCCCAATATAAAATAAACCTTATTATACTATTCCATATAATTCAAGGAATTTTTTTTGAAATATTAATAAGGCCCATTAGCCTTAGGAGTCCTTATTTAAGTGATTAAATCTATTATAGGACAACATATTAATCTTTTAAGATAACATACTTATTTCTTAATGATGAATTTGATTACCTAAATAAAAAATTCCTAAAATTTATGCGTGTCACAAATTTTTGCCATAGAGATATTATCTAGCGACTCCATTGGGGATTGATTCCTCTCTCCATCTTTAGAAATTTGCTTTTTTATTTCTATATAGCAATAATGTACTTATGTTTTCATGGGTCAAGGTTGTCTTTCTTTATGTTGAATATCTTAACATTTCATCCTTGGTAGAGTATACTCAACATTCTCTAATTAAGTATAAAACTTTTTTATTTGTTTAAATCAAATGAGATGGTTCTAGACTCCTATATTTCAAAAGAATAAAATATATTTTAAAAACTCTATCTAAAAAAAAATGGCTAAGTTTTCTTAATGGGTCATAAACATTTTTTTACTACATTAATTATTTAATATCAGTTAAAACTTATGTAATTTCCTTATTTGATAATAAAAATGGGTGGTTAACTTATCTTTGCTACCACATCTAGGATCAACTTTTTTATCGATAGCAATAGACTGGTTGATGGCTCTGTCATTAAATTCAGAGTTGGATTTGAAAATCTTAACATTACAGCTAATGGAGTAACTCTTGCTCCTATCACTGAAATGGTTATTAAGGATAAATATCTTATTTTGGAGTTCTCTAATGTGTCTTATTCTACCCCTGCCATTGGTAAGGTAGTCACTACTAAGGCCACTAAGAAGGTCCAAGTAGGTCCTGCCCCAAAAAAAGCTTAAACTGCCTACTATAGAGACATTACCTACTTCTTTCTTCCTTAGCACCTTTGAGGTAGGGTCTATCTCTGAGCCTTCCCTCATGACTAAAATTAAAAAAAATAGAGGGAGGAGGCTTAGAAGGCAAGCCATGAAAGAAAGAAAATAAAAGGAATTGGTAGAGATAGAGTTGGCTAGGGCAAGGGATAGATATACCCTTCTTGATACTTCCCCTCTCTTAGGAGGTAACAGATTGTATCCTCTTTCTCTAGCTTAGAGAGTGGAGGATGTTTCTAGGATAGCAAGTTCTTCATCTCACCCATTCACTTATGAAAGCAAAAAAAACTTTTAAATGGTGAATAAGAAAACACATGGTAGATTATGTCAGATTCTGCATTGGACTCCTAGGTCCTCCTTTTACACTAAAGAGGAGTTACTCAGGGTCATAAAAAATAAAGCATCTAGAAGCCTTGAGAGAGAAGTTCTATGGAGTCCTGCCACTTTCCAGAATAAAGCAAAGAGAAAGGTGGTCATCCCTCCTAAGAGAAAATCTTACTATCTTGTGTCTGTTATACCATATCAGTATCACCGTATGGGAAGATCCTTGACCTGGCATAAGGAACAACCTACTAGTTTAGGGAGATATGGGACTTTCCCTAAAAAAAAAAGTCTATGTCAGGAAAGTTCCACTAGCTCCTGAGCCAAATGTCTCTTCACTACCACCACCATCAGAGAAAGCACATGTTACCAAGCTTGTTACAGAAAGGCCTTCATCACCTTCATTTAGACCCCAAGCTAAATGGCCATCCTCAACTCATGTATCTAGTACGGGAATGTTGACCTCATTTTTGGATGAGATTAATATCATTTTTGAAATTAATAATTAAGACACTTGATCTTAGATTGGGAGCCTCTTAATTAAGTGCTTAGGACACACCTAGTGACCTAGTGCATCTTCATTAGGTTTGATCTAACCTAATGGGTTTAGGTAGACTCAACCTAAATTATAAACTCAAATTAAATAAAAAAAATTCAAATCAATCAAAATGAATTCAAATTAAATGAATGAATCCAAATCTAAATAAAAGTCAAATCTAATCACCCTTTGGACATAGGTTTGACTTATGTGGGTCCTACCTAGTCAAAGGTCAACCCACCAAAATTTTCCAAATGAAATCATTTCAAATATTCGAAATGTTAAAATAAATATGTTTACTCATGAATCTAAAGAAATTTAAATTTATTTAGGCCTTAATTAGGTTAATTAGACCACTTAATATAAATGGGTCTAAATGAGTCCTATTGGGTTCAAACCAAAGTCAAATTGAAATCAACTCAATTTGATTGTTCAAAATCATTTGGAAATGATAATAAAACATAATCCAACCCATCATTGGGTCTAATTTGAACAATTTGGTGATTTGATTCAAATGAACCCAAGTTTAGTCCATTAAGCCCAATTTGGGTTAAACAGGTTTAAATTAAAATAAAATTGAAATCAAATGAAATTAATCAGTTCAAATCATCTCACATAAGTGATTAGACATGAGTGGAGTCTAAAAAAATTTTAATTAGGTCAAGTGGGTCATTTGAACTCAATTGAAATCAAGCTTAACACATTTAAGCCTAAATGGGTTAAAATGAAATGAAATCTAAAACCAATTAAAATCCCAAAGAAATTAATTAAATCAAAACTTGATAAATAATCAATTAAAAATAATTGATTCCAAAATTAAATGAATTAAATCAAAATAAACAAAGTTAAAATACTTTGATTCCAAATAGCATGAATTGGGTTCAAACCACCAATCCAACTCAAATGGAATTGGATTTAACCTCAGACTCACATAGGGTTTGATTTGGGTAGCCAAACACTAGCCTAAAGATTATGGTGGTGAAGCCAAAAGCATCCAAAAAGAAGAAATCAAAGAGATGAGGTGGAAACCATATATAGGAAGAAAGAATCAATAGCAAAATATTCAAATCTTACTTTCCCTCCTCCATACCTCATCCACCTCTTAGCTTCAATTATTTTTGGCTTCATTCCAATTAATTAACAGCCTCCAAAAAGAGGAAATGAGAAAAGGATTTGGCTTCCTCCATGAGGGATACTAATAGGGAGCAAGAGAGACTCCCATGGAGGTCTCTCTCTTGGCCAAGTAGGAATAGAGGAGGAAAGGACTTCCTCCCCTCAAACTTCTCATCCAAACACACTCATAAGGCCAAGAGGGTGTAAAACTACCCTCTGGGAAAGCCACTCACCACTGATGGCAGGATTCTGACCACCCAAGAGCTCATATACATGGCTCTTGGCCATGTATGGAAAGAGAGGAGAGAGGTCCTCTCCTCTTCATATTTTCATCCCAAATCATCCATAAAGTGAAGAGAAGGCAATTTAAAGAATTCCCTTGATCTCTCACCACTGACAAGTTGGTTACCAATCTCTCGGTATCCAATGACAAAATGAGAGGGAGAGTATTTCACCTAAAATTAAACATCTCAACATATTCTAGAGATCGAGGCAACCTCAATTGAAGCTTCATAGAGGTTCATTGCCATTGGAGAGCCGAAATGGCCACGAGTTGGTCTCCAAGGTGTTTGTTAGGGAGGCAAGCCACCAAATCATATCCATGGTTTTGTCCCATCGAGGTGAAGGTACTCGAAGCACAACAACCACCAGAGATCGCCGTCGATGTGGTATGCCTCACAACCAACCCTTTTGGAAAATTTCTATGATCATTCATGAAGGAAATTTGATCATAAATGCGATCAAACCATATTGATTGATTGTAAATTGATCCTTGACCTATCTATAATTTAAATGACATCAAACTTGGCCTCAAATTGTTGGAAATATATTGGATTCAATGGACGACATCCGTCTCTCATTGGAGAAGAATGGGGAATGATCTCCACCGTCCGTTCTTTCTATTTGTAATGGACAACTGAGATCTAACGACACATATTGATTAGATCCCTATAAGAAACTATGAGTGAAATCAGGACTGCACGATCTTTGATCGGATGGTCGAGATCAATCTCACGTGGCCGCTGCTTTTGACATGGGATTCGCATGGATCTCGAGTGGCCCGATGGCATCATGCCACATGGGAATGGTGCCACATCACCACCGTTTAAAACAGTATTTCCCATTTTAAATTATAATTATTTGAAAATGCCTGAAACTTTAAAAAATTATAAAAATTAAAATACAAATCCAAAAAATGTAAATTATGGCTCTATTGATTCATCTTAATGAGTAAAATCTATTAAACCCAAACTTCTCATTTAATTATGGGTAATTTTGGACTAATTTGACCTTAAATGAAATTAATCAAATTCAATTTAATCACAAACCATTAATCCAATTAAGATGAAATTTTGGGGAACTAAAATTGAGGTTAAAATGCACCTAAGGAAAAACTTTCATGAATTATTGCTAAGTAAATCAAAAGATATTAAATTTCAAACTCCAAACCATAATTTTGATGAAATAAATTAATATTAAAAAATAAACCATGAAAAAAAGATCAAATCACTTTAAATTAATATAATAAACCCTAATAAACTTGAACATATCAATGAAATCCACTAAAACTTAATAAAACATAAAATGGCATAATTTGAAAATTAATTGAATTAATTAATTCAAATAATTAATGTAAACTTAATTAAATCACAATTAATAAACCAAAACTCTAAAACTTTCAAATGAGCCTTTTGTAGGTGCATTTTCAGAGCAAAATGAAGGAATAATAAAACCCCTAAATAAACCTCATTAAATTATGCTTAATTTAAGTTTTAATGAAATAATTAAAACCTTAATTACTCCCTAATCATGCGTTTGATTAAAATAAAAATTTTGAAATATGAAAATGGCAAGGAAGCCGACTTTCCATAAAAATTGAAACCCAATTGACCTTTGGATTGTGAATTATTAAATTTTCAAATATCTAAGTCAATATAAATTAAATAATAATTAAAAAATTCATAAAATAACAAATTTCATAAAAATAACTTGATGCACCTTCACCAACACTCATAACATTTAAGAATAATTTTCTAACTTTCTAAATCAAAAAAATTGATCACTTACATACTTAAGGTTTAATGAAAATAATAATGAATGTTTAGTTTAATTTAACCTTAAGGCTAATAAATTCATAATCAACCAAATTAAGAAAATCTTAATCCAAACATTCAATGCAAACTAAGAATGGATTAAAAAACTAACCTAAATGTGTTAGGTTAATATAATTCAACCAAATGAATTCAATAAACATAAACATTATTTAAAATAAATGTTAAACAAATTCAAACCAAATAAAAAAATCAAATTAAAAAAATCAATTAAACTAAGAAGATTTAATCAAATCAAAGAAAGGAAGAATTAATATCTAAAGATAAAATTAGAATTTTAATCCAAATTGAACTCAAATCAAATCATCTAAATGAATCTAAAAAAGCTATTCAAGATACTTAGGACCTTAGTTAGATCTTTAGGATGAATCTTCATCTCCAGATGAAGGTTTCATTCTATTAGGGTTTAGGATTTTGAATAAAATGAGTGAAACGCAAAAGTGGAATCTATTTTATTCTTTATTCTTGATAACTTAAACTTCTCTTTAACATAAAAATGAATTTAAAAATGAAAACAAAATCACAAGTCATTTAATCATTTAAGATTGAAACCATCCAAAGGTAAAATAAACAAACTTCAAAATTCAAATTGAAACTTGAACTAAAAAGGTCTAGCAAAGTCTTGCCACACAAGCCTGCTTCCTTCATAAACTAGAGCATTAGTTCACAAACTTTAGACTTATGTTAGGTCGATCGGTGATATTCTGTGATACTTTATGTTGTGATGTGATGCTTGTCTTTGTGGTGCATTATTTTAGACTACATATCTTGGATTATCTGACAGTTAGATTGGGTGGTAGGACATTCTTTTTTTAGAACTAATGTTGTCTTCTCCAGGGGGCTATGCTAAATAGTACTATTATCATAAATATAAATAATGGTTTCTTCCATGTATGCTTAAGTCATTAAGCATGGCTCAATAGGACAGGTGGGCTTGGCAAGCAGCTAATACTAAGCCCATATATTTATAAAGTATAATTGTTATGTGATTATTGTATTTTCTTGATATTTATTTTGTAGGGCTTAGGATTTATTTTTGAATTTAAAATGTAAATTTAAACTTAGAATTAGGTTAGGATCTACTATGATTAGCAGGAGCTGACCCTACTAGCAGATAGGTGCAGAAGTCCCATGTGAAGCCCAATGGAGGTGCGTGAAGAAGGAAATGATCATGAAAAAAGACCCATAGATCTAAATTGTAGTTCTAGGCTGAGCTGTATAAGACTAGAGCTCAACTGCCCTTCTTCTCATTCTTTTAGGGTGTATAATGATACCAGACTGCATTGGCCTTTCTCTAATTTAAATTTATCTTGATTTATTTTGGGAGCATAATAGAATTAACTCTATTTTCTAGGTTTCTTTCAGTGCTGTGTTTGCAGTGATGGATTCCTGGATGATTAGGCTCTTAGGGAAAACTATATTTTCTTTCCAACTTAAATTTAATTAACTTAAAAATAAAAAAAAACTTGAAACTTCATATAAATTAAATCCCTAAAAAAATCAACTAAAAATGATTAGCTCTTGAGAACCATACTATCATATTACTCTCAATTCTTGAATTGGGCACTTCACCCATTGCATATAAGAGGCATTTAACTTGTGAGGATGATTTCCTTCTTAGGAAAGCCTTCCTTCTTTTAAGGATTTGTCCTATAACCACTTTTAATTGCATGGCATTTAGGCATAAAATGCATACCCAAAGCCCTAAATGAATCATGAGTGAAAACATTTAAAAGTTAGAAAATGTGCAATAATTAGGTGCATTTCATACCAAACATGATCTTAGGGATTAAGGAGTGAGTCTAGGTTCTTAGATTCCTTTCCTAGAAATGTAATAGGCTAATTGCATACATGAGACTAAGCATCATGGATTTAAAATGCACTTAGGTGGTGTTAACTAATAGCCCTTCTAGGCAAGTTGTAATTCCAAAAGAGTTAGGGATAGGTTTGTTCACTCAAGTGGGAGGAATAGCAGATAATTCCTAAAAATAGAACTAGTCAAGAATTTGACTTATGTTAGAAGCACTTATAGACTCAGGTTCTAAAGCATCCACCCTAGGTAATTCTATAGTCTTGTACTGTTAGAATCTAAGCCTGAGATTTCTAAGAAAATATCAACTCAAAATTCTAATTAAATTCCAAAATTTAAAGCCCATTGATAGGATAGTTGAAATGCCTACTGGGCATCCTAGTATCAAAAGCAATTTCCTACTTAATTTCGATTGACTTACAAAAATATGTCTTTCCACTTTGGATTGTTCCCAATTAACATTCCAAATGTCATTCCTTTGAAAACTAGCTTAAAAATTCATGAAAATAATAACTTTTTTCTTTAATCGAGAGTATTCTTAGAAATATATCCTTCATTCCTAAGATGTAATTAGCTATGAGGGCTTGCCATTATATGGAACCGTGAATCCAGTTTTAAATAAACTCTGCTCTACTTTCTACATAATTCAAGGGAAATCTCTCTCGTACATCAAAGACTCATTAACCTTAAGTGTCTTTTATTAAATGATCAAAACTATTATAGGATAGCTTATTTAACTTTTGAGATAATATGTTTATTCCTTAATGATGCATTTGATCACCCAAATAAGAAATTTCTAAGTTTTATATCATGTCATAAATTTTTCCCACAAGGAGTAGAGTCTTTTCATTCATCATCTTATGACAAAGAAGTTGCAGATGAGCGACACCTTGGCTTGGGAGCCACTCTTATTATAGAGGAACTCCCTATTATTCCAGAGGTTACACAAGGTGAAACATCTGGGATAAAACCCATTTATTGGAGATGAGTCTGATGCCATCCTTGATAGCAGTTGTATTATGCTTCAACTAATGGAAGAAGAAATGAAAACCATTGTAAAATAGGATGAAGAAAATGAGAAAATAAAAAAGAATAGAAAAATGCTTTGATCTTGATCAGGACTATCTACTAGATGATTACTTGAGTTCCCTGTAGCACATATTTTTATGGTAGACATGAAGTCATCGAAGAAAAACTAAGATGAAGCACAAGAAAATCTTGTATCTAAGCCTATACAATAATTAATCCTATAGCTACAAAAGATGGATGATCATATCACAAGGATGGAAAGGAGAATGGAGGAAATGATTGCTACCATGCAATCACTTTAGAGCATGATTCATTCTTCTTCTTATCATCATTCTATTAAACAACCAGAGGAGTCCCATCCTACTGGTGAGGTGAAGCTCAGTTTAGGAGAGTATCATCATCAAGAACATGAATCTCTAGATGATATATCTCTATAAATTGACTTAAAGTCTTTAGTAGAACAATAAGTAAAATGATTTGGTTAATTAGATGAACTTATCTTTTAATTCACAACTCAAATATTAAAACCTAACTTAGCCATACCACACTAACCTTTGCACACATAATAGGTTGATAGGTCACTGATCTCAAACTTAGGTTAGGTTGGAGTTTATTATGATGTATTACTTTTTTTTTTATTTTATGATATACAATTTTAAATTTGATGTTGGGATTGCTTATGTGCTAGACTTGATGATAAGATGTTATTTATGTTGACTTCATTAGCCCCATCACATATGCGATTGATTTTGATGATAACAACCACATGTTCATTTGTTACTAATCAAGTTAAATTCAAGTGTGCGGGAAAATTCTTTAAGTCTAGGCTTTTCAATCAATTCAGAATGCTAAAGCTATTGGACATGAACTGGGTGAGAATTTTTCTAAAAATAACTATATTAAGGCAAATTAAAAGCTTGCTAAATTAAAATGAATCATTCATTCATTTCAAAAATAATTTATTTTATAATTATTCATAAATTCTATATTTCATATTTATAATTATTCTTCAAATTATCTATTTTGGATAATGTGAACTAAATGCATAGACTTTGTTCCATTTATTGTGCTTCCATGAAAGTCAACTTAAGTTTACATCTCATTAAATTATTTTCATTCTTAATCATGTTCATTATCTATTTGTTCAATGCATAAATCTAATTTATCCAAAAATTCTTTAATGTATCGTGTTTCTCTCTTCTATTATCCTAATTTTCTCTCTCCTATCCTATCTATCATCCTAAATCATTTTGGCCAAATTTTTTCATATTTATTTGTTCTAATTATTTTCATAATTATTCCATCTATTTCTAAATTAAAATTTCATTTATTTGAATCTTTAATTTGAATTATTTTGAATTCAATTTGAATATTCTCTTACTTACATGCATTAATTTGAACTAGATCTTTATGGAATGATTGTGGCTAACCATATGCTAATTTAATTGATTGAAAATAAATTAATTAGAATATATTGGAGTTAATTCAAATTCAGTTAAAGTAAGCATATTAATTAAGCTTGTGTGTCATAACTTGCCCTCCTTCATTCAATCAAGATTAATTGATTGAATATTCCATGATATTGCATTAAATCCTAATTGAATCACATCATGGAAACCTCCTTTGGCCAACCCCATCTCATGCTTTATTCAATTAATCAAAATTTAAATTAATGCCTTTTTTACTTAGCTAATTAATGGTGTTATAATATATTCGCAAATAATTTAAATTCACCTTCTTTTTTCTCTATCTTGGCCGACCCTCATGTTAATTAATTTCTTAATTGCTTCATTGATTTTTTCATGAGATGAATTGAATCAAATTGAACCTCTTTCTAATTCAATTTTCACTCCATATCTACTTGGCCGATCCTTTCATCATACAAAATTAATTTAATTTGATTATTTAAAATTGAATCACTTACAATATGAATTATTCCTCTTCCTTGCCTTGGCCAAACTCCATATCATGCCTTTTGAAATTAAAATTGGTTGATTCAAATTGAATTTCCCTCTTTTTTCTTTGGCCTATTTTCCCTTATGCTAAATGATATTTAGTTTGATTGGCATGGGTTTAATTATTTCCAAAAGTGTTACACTCCTATTCTCCCTCTTCACTCCTTTTACTTATAATGTTCTTAAAACTAGGTTAAACTCTCTTAGAATTTTCTCCTCACTTGGCCGAAGTCTTGTAAATTTTTTTTGGTGATCTCTCATGGTGAATCAAGTGGTAATCTATCGATCATCCTTCCTCTTCCATCCTACAAGTGATTTCTTTGAAGATTGCACTACAGAAATTGGAGTGTTGGTGGAAATCCCTCTTGGCCGAGATCTTATACAAGGTTCATTAATTTATTTTTGTGGCCATTCATGTGTGTGACCATAATCTCTTTCTTCATTTAAGATTTCTTTATTTTTGGACAATTTACTTTGTGATTAAAACATCTTTTTATATCCTTTTTAATTTGGCCAAAACATTGATTGTGTTTGGATAAATATATGTGATTGGAAATTCTTCTCTCCTCTTTATTCTTACATATCCATAAGTGAGACTTATTTTGCATTAAATGTTTCATGAAGAGCACTTGTGAGTTGCAAGTTTTCTTTTCTTTTAAATTTTCTAATCTTTTCATAAGTGATACTTCTTTTAAAAGAGATTTCATTTGAGTTTATGTGCTTTAATATTTCACTTTCATTTAATCCTTATAAAACTCAAAGTCTCTTTTTAACAATTGATTGGTTTAGTTTTCAAATCATTGTTGTGCTACTCTTTAAAATCTTTAATCAAATCACTTTGATTTTAAGCTCTTATATTCTCTCCAAATAGTTTAAAGAATCATTTGCATCATATACATCTTCCAAGTTTAATCATTACTTTCTATTTTAAATACAATATAAAGTGAGCACTCTTTCTTGTGATTTCACTTGCCTTAATATTGTTGTAGCTGGGTTGTGAGAGCAAAATAATTTTAAATTTAGAGTTACTACTTTCATATTCCTCTTTCTTATTTTCTTATTGGTTTGTACTTGCATATTAAGAAAAGTATGTTGTTTATTGTACTTTCCCATTAAGGAAAGTACTGTGTTGGATTGTACTTTCTCGTAAAAGAGAGTACGAGAGATTTGTTGTATCTCAACTTTAATTTAGTGAATTCCTAGCCTGGATGGCTAGGCATGGATTTAAGCTAATTTTTGGGGTTTGGCCAAACCACATAAAAATATCTATGTTTTCTTTCTTTATATTTTTGCACTTTACTTTTCTCTAATGTTGTTGATTATTAATATATTTCATTAAAGCATAATCATTAGAGGATTAAGTTTTCTACAAAACATTAAAGTTAAGTTTTCTAAATTATTTTTTAAAAACCCAATTCAAACCCCAATATTAAAAAAAAGTAAATTAATTCTTTTTCTAGTGTTTTCTTGCTCCTTAAGCCTAGCCTATTAGATAGGTAGGCTATCATGGTACTAAGTCCAATTATATGATATATAACGCTTGGTGTATGTGTGTTATAGCTAATATCAATTTTAAAGGTTTAGTTAGGATTTCTTTTGAGAATTTTCAAATGTATTTTTGTAATACAATAGAATTAATTCCATGGGATTTAGGATGAATAGTGACTAAAAGACATAAACTTGGGAGTCACTGTGATACTTAGAGGACCTATGATTTGGAAGATCAATGAATCATTGAAGAGACATATGGTTTGATTTTAATGTCATTTCTTATAATTGTAATGCATATTATAAAAAGGTTCAGCTCAAGAACCCATTCAAAATTTTTTTTTCCTGGGGTGTACAGCGAAACCTAAGTATACTTATTATTCTTCTAACTTGATTGAATGTTTGGTATACTTATTATTATTATGAACTAGAGATGGCATATCTTGTTTAAATTTTCTTAAAGTATGAAGTTTTTATGTATGGCCTGGATTTTCTGAGGCTCTTTAAGGACTTATTTTTAATCCCAACTAATCAACTCAAGACTAAAATTTAATCACAACTCATAAGTTCATCTTAAAACTTAAGAATTAATCAACTAAAATATTTAAAAATCATTAAGTTCATGATGTGGATAATAATCATGCATGCATGTTGTCCTCTCTCGAATATATGGGCTCTTCACTTATTGCACAATAAAAGAGAGTGCAAGACCATTGATAACAACCCCTTTGAGTGAAGAAGACCCTTCTCGCTGATTTGGCCCATAACTCTATTTCATCATGCATGTAGGCATACTTGCCCACCAAACATAAGTAATAAATGAGTAAAATATATAATTATTATTGTATTAGTCTAGGACATAATTTCATACCAGTCATAATCTAGACTCTTAAGGAGGGAGTTTAGGCTCTTAGGTTTCCTTTCTAAATAAGCAACAACCTAGGTATCTTGTATTCATGAGACCCAGCCACATGGTTTTAAAGTGTATGAGATGTTAGCTAGTAGCCATTCCAAAAGATTATAAGTTTTTAAGAGTCAGGATGGGTTCATGTGCTTGGATAAGAATGTGCCATCATATCCCATCTTCTCGAGTAGAGTAATTAAGCTTCTAGCTTATGCTATCCTATTAAATTTAGGAATAGATGTAATCTATTTCTCCTTTGATATGGGCATAAATTCTCACATTGTACAATCTTGTGTTGTTGAAATATAAGACTAGAATTTTAATAAAATGTCAAATCAAATGATAATAATTCTTTGTTATGAAGCTATGGCACTCAAGAGGGGGTGAATTGGGTGTTTAAAAATTTTCTAGTTAAAAATTAATTTCTAAATTTCTATAGAAAATTTAATTGCAAATGATTATATTTAAAAGTGAAAAGCTACAATCAACAAAAGTAAACTAAAGTAGGCTTAGCAGTCATTGGTACTAAGTCCAATTTTATGATATATAACCGCTTGTGTATGTGTGTAGCTAATATCAATTTTAAAGGTTTAGTTAGGATTTCTTTTGAGAATTTTCAAATGTATTTTTGTAATACAATAGAATTAATTCCATGGGATTTAGGATGAATAGTGACTAAAAGACATAGACTTGGGAGTCACGTGATACTAGAGGACCTATGATTTGGAAGATCAATAGAATCATTGAAGAGCCATATGGTTTGATTTTAATGTCATTTCTTATAATTGTAATGCATATTATAAAAAGGTTCAGCTCAAGAACCCATTCAAAAATTTTTTTTTCTAGGGTGTACAGCGAAACCTAAGTATACTTATTATTCTTTTAACTTGATTGAATGTTTGGTATACTTATTATTATTATGAACTAGAGATGGCATATCTTTGTTAAATTTTATTAAAGTATGAAGTTTTTATGTATGGCCTGGATTTTCTGAGGCTCTTTAAGGACTTATTTTTAATCCCAACTAATCAACTCAAGACTAAAATTTAATCACAACTCATAAGTTCATCTTAAAACTTAAGAATTAATCAACTAAAAGATTTAAAAATCATTAAGTTCATGATGTGGATAATAATCATGCATGCATGTTGTCCTCTCAATATATATGGGCTCTTCACTTATTGCACAATAAAGGAGAGTGCAAGACCATTGATAACAACCCCTTTGAGTGAAGAAGACCCTACCGCTGATTTGGCCCATAACTCTATTTCATCATGCAGTGCATACTTGCCCACCAAACATAAGTAAATGAGTAAAATATATAATTATTATTGTATTAGTCTAGGAGATAATTTCATACCAGTCATAATCTAGACTCTTAAGGAGGGAGTTTAGGCTCTTAGGTTTCCTTTCTAAATAAGCAATAACCTAGGTATCTTGTATTCATGAGACCAAGTCACATGGTTTTAAAGTGTATGAGATGTTAGTAACCATTCCGAAGATTATAAGTTTTAAGAGTCGATGGGTTCATGTGCTTGGATAAGAATGTGCCATCATATCCCATTTTCTCAGTAGAGTAAGTTAAGCTTCTTTATGCTATGCTATTAAATTTAGGATTAGATGTAATCTATTTCTCCTTTGATATGGGAATAAATTCTCACATTGTACAATCTTGTGTTGTTGAAATATAAGACTAGAATTTTAATAAAATGTCAAATCAAATGATAATAATTTTATTATGAAGCTATGGCACTCAAGAGGGGTGAATTGGGTGTTTAAAAATTTTCTAGTTAAAACTAGTTTCTAAATTTCTATAAAAAATTTAATTGCAAATGATTATATTTAAAAGTGAAAAGCTACAATCAACAAAAGTAAACTAAAGTAGGCTTAACAGTCATTGGTACTAAGTCCAATTTTATGATATATAACTGCTTGGTGTGTATGTGTGTTATAGCTAATATCAATTTTAAAGGTTTAGTTAGGATTTCTTTTGAGAATTTTCAAATGTATTTTTGTAATACAATAGAATTAATTCCATGGGATTTAGGATGAATAGTGACTAAAAGACATAAACTTGGGAGTCACTGTGATACTTAGAGGACCTATGATTTGGAAGATCAATAGAATCATTGAAGAGCCATATGGTTTGATTTTAATGTCATTTCTTATAATTGTAATGCATATTATAAAAAGGTTCAGCTCAAGAACCCATTCAAAAATTTTTTTTTCTGGGGTGTATAGCGAAGCCTAAGTATACTTATTATTCTTTTAACTTGATTGAATGTTTGGTATACTTATTATTATTATGAACTAGAGATGGCATATCTTTGTTAAATTTTCTTAAAGTATGAAGTTTTTATGTATGGCCTGGATTTTCTGAGGCTCTTTAAGGACTTATTTTTAATCCCAACTAATCAACTCAAGACTAAAATTTAATCACAACTCATAAGTTCATCTTAAAACTTAAGAATTAATCAACTAAAAGATTTAAAAATCATCAAGTTCATGATGTGGATAATAATCATGCATGCATGTTGTCCTCTCTCGAATATATGGGCTCTTCACTTATTGCACAATAAAGGAGAGTGCAAGACCATTGATAACAACCCCTTTGAGTGAAGAAGACCCTTCTCACTGATTTGGCCCATAACTCTATTTCATCATGCAGGTAGGCATACTTGCCCACCAAACATAAGTAATAAATGAGTAAAATATATAATTATTATTGTATTAGTCTAAGACATAATTTCATACCAGTCATAATCTAAACTCTTAAGGAGGGAGTTTAGGTTCTGAGGTTTCCTTTCTAAATAAGCAACAACCTAGGTATCTTGTATTCATGAGACCCAGCCACATGGTTTTAAAGTGTATGAGATGTTAGCTAGTAGCCATTCCAGAAGATTATAAGTTTTTAAGAGTCAGGATGGGTTCATGTGCTTGGATAAGAATGTGCCATCATATCCCATTTTCTCGAGTAGAGTAAGTTAAGCTTCTGGCTTATGCTATGCTATTAAATTTAGGATTAGATGTAATCTATTTCTCCTTTGATATGGGAATAAATTCTCATATTGTACAATCTTGTGTTGTTGAAATATAAGACTAGAATTTTAATAAAATGTCAAATCAAATGATAATAATTCTTTATTATGAAGCTATGGCACTCAAGAGGGGGTGAATTGGGTGTTTAAAAATTTTCTAGTTAAAAACTAGTTTCTAAATTTCTATAGAAATTTTAATTGCAAATGATTATATTTAAAAGTGAAAAGCTACAATCAACAAAAGTAAACTAAAGTAGGCTTAGCAGTCATTGGTACTAAGTACAATTTTATGATATAACTGCTTGGTGTGTATGTGTGTTATAGCTAATATCAATTTTAAAGGTTTAGTTAGGATTTCTTTTGAGAATTTTCAAATGTATTTTTGTAATACAATAGAATTAATTCCATGGGATTTAGGATGAATAGTGACTAAAAGACATAGACTTGGGAGTCAATGTGACATAGAGGACCTATGATTTGGAAGATCAATAGAATCATTGAAGAGCCATATGGTTTGATTTTAATGTCATTTCTTATAATTGTAATGCATATTATAAAAGGTTCAGCTCAAGAACCCATTGAAAAATTTTTTTTTTCTGGGGTGTACAGCGAAGCCTAAGTATACTTATTATTCTTTTAACTTGATTGAATATTTGGTATACTTATTATTATTATGAACTAGAGATGGCATATCTTTGTTAAATTTTCTTAAAGTATGAAGTTTTATGTATGGCCTGGATTTTCTGAGGCTCTTTAAGGACTTATTTTTAATCCCAACTAATCAACTCAAGACTAAAATTTAATCACAACTCATAAGTTCATCTTAAAACTTAAGAATTAATCAACTAAAAGATTTAAAAATCATTAAGTTCATGATGTGGATAATAATCATGCATGCATGTTGTCCTCTCTCGAATATATGGGCTCTTCACTTATTGCACAATAAAGGAGAGTGCAAGACCATTGATAACAACCCCTTTGAGTGAAGAAGACCCTTCACCGATTTGGCCCATAACTCTATTTCATCATGCGGTAGGCATACTTGCCCACCAAACATAAGTAATAAATGAGTAAAATATATAACTATTATTGTATTAGTCTAAGACATAATTTCATACCAGTCATAATCTAGACTCTTAAGGAGGGAGTTTAGGTTCTTAGGTTTCCTTTCTAAATAAGCAACAACCTAGGTATCTTGTATTCATGAGACCAAGTCACATGGTTTTAAAGTGTATGAGATGTTAGGTAGTAACCATTCCAGAAGATTATAAGTTTTTAAGAGTCAGGATGGGTTCATGTGCTTGGATAAGAATGTGCCATCATATCCCATTTTCTCGAGTAGAGTAAGTTAAGCTCCGCTTATGCTATGCTATTAAATTTAGGATTAGATGTAATCTATTTCTCCTTTGATATGGGAATAAATTCTCACATTGTACAATCTTGTGTTGTTGAAATATAAGACTAGAATTTTAATAAAATGTCAAATCAAATGATAATAATTCTTTATTATGAAGCTATGGCACTCAAGAGGGGGTGAATTGGGTGTTTAAAAATTTTCTAGTTAAAAACTAGTTTCTAAATTTCTATAGAAAATTTAATTGCAAATGATTATATTTAAAAGTGAAAAGCTACAATCAACAAAAGTAAACTAAAGTAAGGTGTAGAGAAAGTACAGTAAAGAACAAAGAGATTTTTAGGTGGTTCAATCAAACCCAAAAATCATCCTACATCCATCTTTAACAACCTTAGGTAGGAATTTACTAAATCAAATATGAGATTATAACAAATCTCCCATACTCTCTTTGAGAGGAAAGTACAACCCAACACTATACTTTCTTACATGGGCAAGTACAACCCAACACCATACTTTTTCTACATGGGCCATTATAACCCCAACATAGTATAAGATAATAAAAGAAGAAAAGATACAAAGTATCTAATTCTTAATTTAAGAAACATTTTGCACTTGATTCCCGACTAACATAATACTAAGACAAATGATAAAGAGAGCTCAAAGTGATTATATTAAAGTTGAAATAATAATATGGACTTTATATGAAAGAATTGAAGTAAAATACACTTAAGAAAATTATTTTACTTTAAAAGAAATGAAGACTTGAAATGAAAGAACTTGAAAAGATATATAAAGTTAAATGACATAGATGGTCAAAACATTAGCTTGAGAGTGTAATTCAAATAAGTTATGCAATAAATACCCTCAAAGAGACAATCTAATATTGACTTCTTATTTGTAAAATTAATTAAGAACCTTTTTCTCAAAATCTTTGATGTGTGAAAGTGAAAAAAGATTAATTAAATTAAACCTTATAATGTCATGAAAGTAACTTGAAAGATGATGAGAAGGATCCCCACTTAATGATTGAAGATGATTGTAGAAAGGGAGAGGACATTTATCATCAAACTCCAAGTAATCCTTATGAAGAGAATTCATCCAAGAGTGATTCACACTAATCATCAAGAAGGCTTTAATTTAACTCCACACCAAGTTTTGGCTGAGGGAAAATTTGTGAAAGAAAGAGAGCTTTAACACCTTGGAAAAGTTGTCTTAATTTGATAGCTGTTTGGCCAAATGAAAATTCAAAAGAATAAGGGCTTTTGACCAATAGAAATTAAGCGAGGAATGAGAGAAAATTTACACTTTAAACCACTGAGATCTCCAAGAAATCAAATTGGAAGGGTTCAGCCTAGAGAGAGGAAGAAAGATAGCTAAAAGTCAAGGGATAACCTCTTTGGGCTGGCCAAGCATGAAAGAAGTTGGAGGAAAAATGTATTTGAAAGGAATTAGATTTTGATTTGAAAATCACAAAAAATAAATCTAAAATTTTAATTTGAAATTTTTGGCCAAGAATGATTGGGATGAGAGAGAGATATGATGAGGAATATTAAACAATCCAATCAGATGAAATCAAGAGAATACATTAAGGATTTTTGGCAAAATAAGAATAAAGGGTGGAAAAATTGATTTGGTATGGAATTAAACTTGAATAATAAGGCACATGATTTATAATTTAAAACTAATTAAATTTAAACTTGATGAGGCTGGCCATGCAAGGGGAGGGAATTATTTTGAATCCACATAACATAAATAAGCTCTCCTTAATTAATTAAGTAATCAATTAATGAAGTGATTTAAAATAATTTGAATTTATAATATATTAAGAAATAATTTGCATGGGATGGCCAAGGACTTTCTAAATGTAGTTCAATCATGATTTAATGCATTAAATATGAGAGATCAGTTAACTAATATATATTTAAAATATTAAGGTAATTCATGAAAAATAATAATAGACTATTTTCAAGTATGGATTCAATCTCCATTCAATGCAATTAATCATGAATAAATTATGAGAGATCATATTAGAGAAGATATGATTTGATTTAAACAAATCTTATTACTCCAAATAGAATACAAGTAGAATTAAAAATACAAAGAGCATAAATACATGACTCATTTGATTTTAAATTTAAATTAACTTATGTTAATTTGAATAAATTCAAATTAACTTAATTAAAGCATGATAGGGTCAGCCAACCCATGCCATAAAAGAATAAATTCAAATTTGCATATTTATGGCTATGATAATTTAATTAAAGTTCAAATCAACTAAATTCAAAATTCAAATAAGGGGATTTTAAAAATTGAATTAATGAGAAAAATATTATGGCAATAATTTTGATAAATCCAATAATAATTTTCATGCCAAAAACCATAAAAAGTTGGTTAAAACAAAATTAGCATGATAATTATGATATGAAAGAGAAAATAAAAGGGTAGGAGAGAGAAAAAAATAATTAGAATACTTCTAGAATAGTTTTATTCTCATTCAAAAATAAATGCATAATTAATGAAATTAAGCATAGAGATAATTAAATGAAGCATAATATAAATTCATCTTACTTGAACAATAGATGAAAATTAAGCTCATGTAAGTGATTTAGATTATCCAAAAAGGATAATTCAAGGAATAATTAGAAATAATGCAAATTTAAAATATAAAAAAATATGCAAAAATATAAAGCCTCACTAGGATAGACTAAAGTGCTCACTAGGCTTGCTAGTATTATGAGTGCTTCCTACTATCTATATTTGGAATTCATTAAGAATTCTTCCTATTTAAACTCGCCCACTTGATTTCTAGTGATTATCAATCCTTTGATATCAAGGTTTGAAATCCATAGAGATGTTATCCCATCACTTTAATTGAGAGTTTTCTTACATAATTAAGTATAAGAGCTTGCCTCTATAGGGAAATTAAGGAACCTAATTAAAATAAATTCAAACTTACTTCATAAGTGTAATATAGGAAAAAAAATATTTGGTACACATAGACCCATTGGCTTTAAGAGACATTATTAGATGATTGAATCCATTGTACACTAATATTTCTATTTTATTAGGTAATATATCATTTCTTGATGTTATACTCAATTTTTTCAATAAGTACCCCTTAAGATCTACATGGTGTCCCATCATAATTTTAAACATCACAGTCATTATCTCTATTATAAAGCCTAATAGTTAGAGAGAAATTACTATTGTACTAAGAATATGGTGAGAATGCTTTGAGTTTTGTGTTAATCAAAGAAAAAAGAAAAGAAAAAAAAAATGATCAATCTATTATGTTAGCAAGTCCCTTAGAGGCGCCAATTTATGATATCTTATTATGGAGAAACTTACACTTGCCCTCATCATTTTTTACATAAGTCATTGATCACCCACTCAAGGTTGTACTCAGTAATCCTGATCAATCAAGGAGACTACTTAAGTGATCAATTAAGCTAAGTGAATTTGACATTTTCTACACACTTCACATAGTGTGCAAGCACTCGTTGCTCTCTAGTCGACTTCAATGACTCACATCATGTTGATTTCACAAACCCCAAGTAATTATGGTCTCTTTACATAGATGGAGCTTTAAAAGAGCATGGGATGGGAGTTGACATCTTCTTGATAAGTCAAACAAGAATTACCGTAACATAATTAATGAAGTTCAAATTCAATGTTACAAGCAACTGGGCTCAGTATGAGGCTTTACTCAAAAGATTAAGGTTCATGCAATGACTTGGTACTAAAGACTTAGTTGTGTACTATGACTCACAACTAATTGTGAACCTACTCTATGACATCTTTAAGGTTTGAGATGAAGTGTTATAAAAGTACTTCATCAAAGTCAAGGCATGTTAGCAAGCTCAAGAACTTTTGAAATCATGCAAATACTTTTAGAAGAAAATAAACTCATTGGCCTACTTTCCAAACCTAGTGGTGTGAAGGACCGACCCCTGTAAAACTCACTGTTTTGATCATCGGTGATGATGAGTCATTATAGATTGGAGAAAGTAATGATTGAGTTACTCAAATTTATTTTTGGAGTATTTGATGATAGGGAACCTTGCAACGACTATTAAAGATCTTATTATGGGTGTAAATTTATGTATTCTATCTGATATATTTTATAAATAAGATAAGAAAGAGATAAATGATAGAATATAAACTATATTTCATCTCTTATTTAAACTTGTGAAAGATAATTATTTATAAATAACTGACTAAGTTAATGGAGGAATGAGTTTTGTGGTTACCCATTATCTTAATAAGATGTATCTACTTTGGTTAACTACACTTATTAGGACCATAGTAAGAAATTCTCACTTAATGAAAGTGTAAATATTAATTTTGGTTTACTTATTTTTGAAATTTTTAATGGAAAGAATTGTAGTTTAGTAAGAATTATGGATGAGGTTAACACATTTCTAAAACTAATAATTAGAACACCTAATCTTAGATTAGGAGCTTCCTAATTAGAGAATTAGGACATTACACCTAGTGACCTAGAGCATCCTTCTTAGGTTTTATCTAACCTAACGGGATTAGGTGGACTCAACCCAAAACTCAGAAATAAACAAAGAATTAAATTGAACACATTCCACTTAAAATTCGAATCCATTTGAGTTTAAAGCAAGGTGATTAAGGTTGTTAACCTATTTACCCTATTTAAGCTCAAAATTAATTAAATTCAAAAAATATAAATAAATTTAAATAAATTTAAATCAAATCAAGTCAAATCAAATCAAACAAAAGAAAACTAAAGCCAAATGAAAGTCAAAGATTGTCAACCCTTTGAAATGTAGTTAGACTTATGTGGGTCTCACGAGACCAAAGGTCAACCGACCAAAATTTGACCAAATAAAATTATTCTAAAGACTTTAAATAATAAAATAAAAATGTTTAAATATGAATTAAATTAATATAAATCCAATAAGGTATTAATTAGGCTAATTAGACTATTTGATCTAAATGGGTCTAAATGGACCTTATTAAATTCAAATCCAAATCAAATTAAAGTCAATTCAAATTGATTTTCCAAATCATTTGAAGATCATATTTAAACACAATCCAACTAATCATTGGGTCTAATTTGATCATTTGACCCAAATGAATCCAACTTAACTCATTAAGATCATTTTGGTCAAATGAGTTAAAATTAAAATCAATTCTAAATCAAATAAAATTAATTACTCAAACTTATTTCACATATGTGATTAAACATTATTGGAGTCCAAACAAACTTTAATTGAGTTAAATTGATCATTTGACCTAATTGAACTTAATCTAACCCATTTAAATTAGAATGGGTCAAATTAAAATGAAACCACATCAAACCCTCATATGCTATGAATCAATTGAGTTTTAAATTATCCAGTAGATAATTATCATTAATTGGAACTTAAATCTAAAACCAATTAATCAAAAGAAATGTAATTAAACTACTTAAAATAATTTAAATCCAAATGGCATCAAACTAAGTTCAATTCTTAAATCCAACTCAAATGGACTTGGGTTTGACCCATGAACCATTTTAGTTTGACTTGGCCAACCAAACACCAATCCAAATGAATGTTGTGGTGATGCTAAAAGCCAAGGAATGCCATGTGAGATAAAATCATAAGGAATGAAGTGTAGCCATGGAAAGAGAGAGAGAAAATTCATGCAAAGAAGCAAAATCAAATTCTTCTTCCTCTACACCTCATCCACCCCTTTCTCCCTTTATGTCAATTGATTGGAGATGATTACAATCAGTTGACCACCTCTTATAGCTAGCTTCCAAGGGTGGTAATCAAGATGACCAATAATGGTTGACCTTTCTTCCATGAGGGAAGCTCATGGCCAATGCAAGGATAGGGAGGAGGAGGCTTCTTCCCCTCAAGTTATTCATCCCAATACACTCACAAGGGTAGGAGAGGCCTAACCAACCCTTGGCTGACCCTCTCATCACCTATGGCTAAATTTCAACCACCCTAAATCCTCCTCTATGACTTTTGACCATAGATGGAAAGAAAGGAAAAGAGCATCCTCTAGGCAATCTTGGGATCCTAAAACACTTCTGAGGTGAAGAGAAGAAAAATTGAGATGATCCCCAAGCCTCTTGCCACCAGGAAGCTTGAAATCATCCAAAGCTGGCAGCCAAGCTCTCGACCAAAGGTCAAAATGGGGAACACTATTCCTACCCCCAAATTGGATTTCCCTACATATTCTATTGATAGAGATGAACTCAAACATGCTCTTACTCGAGTCTCCCGCTGTCGACAAGATGAAAAATGTCCAAAGCCAAGGGATGATGGGCAGAGCTTGGTCTCCCCAATGATCCATGAGGAAGCAAGCCAAGATTTCTTCATCAAAACTTTGCATTGATGAGGAAAAGGTGAACAAAGCATTACAGCTACTGAAGATCAACACTAATGAGGTATGGGTTCAAACCAACCATCCTTGCATTTTGGTTTGGTCCTTTATGAAGGGAAGTTGATCTCCATTGAGATCAAACTATAAGGATCACCAGCAAATCCATCTTTGATCAATTTGTAATTGAAACCTCACTCTTTTGTTGCTTAGATTGAACAATCAAGGCCAAAGAGTCAACAACTCTCGGTTCTCTAGTGGGAGGACAAGGGATAATCTTAATCATTCATTCCTTTTATTTGGAACAAACAACCGAGATCTAGCTGCATGATTTGATTTAAATCCCTTAAGGAAACACGGTGAAATCTTAACCGTCTGATCAAAGATCAGATGACGGTGATGAATCTCTTGGTCCCCGCTGCTTTTGATGTAGGATTTGCATGGATACTGCATGGACGAATCAGACGCTGCCATATGTAAAGTGGTGTATACCATTTAAAATGGGAAATTCCTAATTCATTGAATTAAATAAATACTAAAAAAATACCAAAAACTTCAAAAAATTATAGAAAATAAAACACTCATCCAAAAAATGCAAATAAGGTCTCTATGGATTAATCTTAGTGAGAGGAATCCATTAAACTAAAAATTTCCAATTAATTTTAGATAATTTTATGTTAATTTGAGTTTCAAAGAAAATAATCAAACTCAAATTAAACTCAAACTACTCATTCAATTAATTTGAAACTTCGAGAAATGAAATTAGCATTGAAACACACCTTAGGGAAATGTTTCATAATTTATTGTAGAGTAAATCTAAAGATATGGAATTTTTAACTTTAAACCCTAATTTTGATAAAATAAATAAATAAATATTAAATTGGAGAAATCACAAAAATTATGAAAATAATTAAAATCATCATAATAAACCATAATGAACCTAAACACTTCATTGAAACTCTCTAAAATCCAATAAACCATAAAATGGCTTATTTTGATAATTAATTGAATTAATTAATCTAAATATAGAAAAATCATGATTAATCAACTAAAACTGTATAAATTCTAAATAAACTCTCTATGGATGCATCTTCTAGGGTGGAACTTAAGAAAAATAAAACCCTTAATTAATTCTTTTTAATTTAAGCTTAATTTTAATTTTATTAAAATATTTAAAATCTTAATTAGTCTTAAAATGCACATGCAATTGGAGTGAAATTTTGGGAAACTTAATTTGGAAAGGAACTCCACTTGCCATTAAAATTTCAAGTTAAATGACCTTTGGATTTGAAGTTATTGCACTTCCAATCCTTAGGTCAATGTAATTGAAATAATAAATCAAAAAATCATGAAAATTATGAAAATTCATAAAATCAACTTAAAACAATTTCGTTAAATATCAGAACATTTGAAGAAAAAAATTCCAACTCTCTAAAGTTAAGAGATTTGATTAATCATATACTTAGGGTTTAATGAAATAAAGAAAATAAAAAAAATCAAACCTTAAGTTAATAACTTATTAAACTCATGATAAATCAATTAATCAATTAAAACTAAAACTCATTAACCTTTGAATTTCATATTTAAATATAAAATTCATTAACATAAGAAAAACTTCTTAAGTCCATTTAAGTTTATAAAAAATATAATTCTAAATATAAATGAAAGTGATTAATCAAATCAAGTAAATCTAAAATAACAAAGAAATTTGAAATGTCCTAGGTTAGGTTTGGTGCCCAAAATAGCCTACGTCTCCTATGAATTGATAAACAAAATTTTATCTAAAGGGATTGAATTAATTAATGAAATCTTAACACATAATGAAGTCAAAACCTAAACTAAGAATGAATCAAATCATTCGATGGAAGTAGACATTAAATTAATGAATGAAATTAATTCAACTAAAATCAAACAAATTAAATAATTCAAACACATGAAATTAAATGAAAATTTAATCAAAACAAAAAGGAAACCAAAAATTAAATGACTCAAAGTGTATGGTTTTAATTTAATTCTTTTTTTTAATTTTGAATTCAATTATGTTTAATTGATGATGGATTATATTTTTGATTTAATTAATCTATTTAGATTTGAATTAACTTTGAATTTTATTTCATTTCAACCCATTTAAACCTAAATGGGTTATGTTTGATTCCAATTGGGTTCAAATGACCAATTTGACCCAATTAGATTTGGTTTGGACTCCAATCATGCTTGATCATATATGTGAGATGATTTGGAATGATTGATTTCATTTAATTTCAATTAGATTTTAATCTGAACCCATTTGACTCAAAGTGAGCTTACTGGGTTAAGCTTGGGTTTCATTTGAGTCAAATAATAAATTAGACAAAATTAGACCCAATGATGGGTTGGATTATGTTTAATTATCATTTCCAAATGATTTTGAGCAATCAAATTGAATTAATTTCAATTTGATTTGATTTTGAACCCAATAGGACCCATTTAGGATTATTTAGACTAAGTGGTCTAATGAACCCAATTCAGGCCTAAATTAAATTAAATTTCTTTATATTTATGATCAAACATGTTTATTTAATTATTTGGAACATTTGGAATGATTTAATTTGGTCAAATTCTTTATGGGTTGACCTTTGAATAGGTGGGACCCACCTAAGTCAAACCTATGCCAAATGGATTGACTAGTTTTACTTTGATTTATTTTTGGATTTATTCTTTTTTATTTTATTTTGATTTATTTGGATTTGATTTAATCCAAATTTGAACATTAGGTCAAGTCTGCCTAAGCTCATTAGGTTAGATCAAACCCAAAGAAGGTGCACTTGGTCACTAAGGATAGTCTCCTAAGCATTGAAATAGGAGAGTCCTATTTAAGATTAAGATATCTAAATTACTAATTTCATAATGATATTAACCTCATCCAAAAATGAGGTCAACAGGGATAACTGCTTTAACGTTCTAGCTGATGAGATCTTCTACTTGAGATTTGGTTATAAGATTAGCCTCTTAATAGGCATTTGGTGTAGCTTCTCCTAGGGCTTCTTGCCTTTGCGTTGAAGTTGTTGGCAAGTTGGGTGCAACATTTTGTATGCCTCTAATTTTAGCTGTTAGGTTGACTACCTCTGGAGTATTTCTTAGTGGCACTTACTATGTTGCAGTTGCTAAAAGATTAAGTTGACCAAATAGCACTTTTAGCTTGCTCATTTTACTAAGGCGGTTATTGAGGTGGTTTATTTCTTAGTCTCTTCTTTGGAGTTGAGAACCCATTTGTCATTGTAACTTTATTATAACATCTATTAGCTCAACAGTTACCTTAACTTCTACTTGAGCTTTACCTCTAAGTTATTTATGACTTTGGTATCCCTAATGTTCCCCTTCATTGTACTGTTCGGGTACCACATTTTTATTTTGTAAATGTGTGTCAACCATACGAACCACTTTGACTTCATGTGACTAATATCATAATTATTTTGGAGTTCTGGGATTGATTGCTCTTCTTTGGTTAGGAAATCTTCATCTCCCCAATAGAGTTGACTATATTCCTCATTATCTAATGACTGACTTTTTTAGACTAGCATTTCCAGTTAATAATAGGAAATTCAATTCCATTATCATCTGGTCGGGCTAGCTCACATTGAGTTACCTCATCATCGATGACTTGGGATTCTTTAGGCACCCAAATCAATTAGGACCTTCTAGTGGTGGATCTTTGAGAATGTATCCTAAATTTCACACCCTAGTGTTCACTATATGAATTATATTACTTTTTCCATGCTAGTTGTCAGGATCTTCCAACAACTGGCTACTTAGTGTCTTTGTATCTAAAGGCTCCTTATTTATGTTCACCAAATATAATACATGTAGACTTTAAGTTCTAGTCTAGGTGGGCATGGTGTTTTTTATTATTCCCACCCCTCTTAGAGTAGGAATTTGTTGGGTTGCCAACTTTGTTCACCATCTTTCTAATTCTTTTTTGAATGTTTCTATTTTTAATATCCTCAAAAACTTTGTAGATTTTTGATGAGATTGTCTCCTCCTTCTTTGGTTGATTTTGTGTACTAGGATATGTATGTTTATCCCAGAAAGACTTCTTTATTATTCCTCCTGAGCTATTTCTCTTGACTCATTGGAGCAAATTGAAGTTATCATTGGTGGTTATATTTGCTTCCACTAGTGGGTCTTGTTGCTGCTTAGTATTAATGGGCAATAAGATAGATCTGAGACCAGTATTATATTTATTTTGAGCTCTCTTGGACATTTTGGCACCCGAGGGAGATACTTCATGGTCATGCTTGCCTAGAGTAAAGGTAGCATCATGTGGGTTAGTAGGTTCCCCTAATGCACTGCTAAGTAAATTGACAATGATGGATTTCAATTTGGGCTTAACAACTACCTTCTCTTTAGTAGGGGTAATTGAGATTGCCTTTAATAATCTACCAATAATGGAACCATTCTTAGAGGTTAGAACTTTAGGGTTGGGCTCATTGGGGAAGATCACATTTGGTCTCCTTCTTTTATTAAATGCGTTTGGCATTCCAACGGACTTGATGAAAGGCTTAGTGATAGGTCCAATGGGTAAAAATTGGACAACCTCAAAAATTATTTTAAACTAGATAGTAGCTCTAGTGATATCAGCATTGATTATGGCTTAAGGGAATCATATAGTGGATCCTTCACTGAGCTTAACAGTCATCATATTCTTAATATTTTCCATTTGACAAAACTAGTCGTAGATCTTAAAATTTTAAAATATTTTAATTTTTTTTCAATCAGAGATGAAGAGAGAAATAATCCCCAATGGAGTCACCAGAAATTTGTTCGCTAGAAAAAAAAAACATTTGAGGATGCTCTTTGCCATCTTTATTGAGATAAGTAGAAATATGGTTTCTTATGAGGCAGATTGATATATATTCAACCAGATTTTCCTAAACATTACATTAGGGTTTATTTAGATATGGAGTTCTACTTCCTATGAGCGTAAGTATTCATAGTTAATAATCCCTCTTATCATAATAACAGAGCACTCTCGATTAAAGTTTAAAACAAATACATCTATTTGATATAAATTGGTGTCTAATGGTATAGTGTGGCATAAATGACTGTATATTTGCATAACGAGTGATATAAATCACTAATGCATATGATATAGTGAAGAGTAAATGGAATTATAATTTAACTTAAAGCATATATTGGCATGATGACACGCCCGATCAAGATCCAATGGTTCCAACATCTTAGGTTATTGTGGTCCCTAGTCTACTTAGCTAGGGGAAATAGTTCCTGACTAAAGAATCCTTGTCAGCAACCTTGTGTTGCATCATCCAAGATGTTCTTGTAGACCTAGGGTTATATTTATTTAAGGTGATAAATTTTAGTCAACCTTAGCATACAAAAGGATTTTCAGCTATTAAATATATTCTATAATTCATGGTTAGAGGAGCAAAGCCATTAGAAAACATATGGGCTATGATCATGATTGAAATATAATGGAGCCATATGAAGGCCAAGCCACCCAGTAAGGGGGTTTTGGTCATATATGCAATTCATGTGGTGATGTTAAGTGAAAAAACCACACAAAGAGAGAACACTTATTGGCATGAGATTTTTTGAGTATGAATATATATATATATATATATATTCTATAATTAATGCGACCATCATCAGGGGATAGCTAGGTTTTGTTGACCCCAATCATGAGACCAAACTAGGATATTAACCCACGCATCATCCTCAAACATTTAATTTAGATTTTAATACATGTGTCAAGGCACATGCAAGTAATTTAGGTTTATCTTTATGTTAACCCATAAAGAATCCTCAGATATTGAACTTAGGCAATTGTTATTGTGTCAGGCTCATGCGAGCAATTCAATTATATTTTTATTAAGCTTCTCGAGGCTGAAAGTATGGCACCTAGGTATTTATTAAGATAGCGCCTAGGCGCTTAATAGCATTATGGCACTATTAAATTGGCACCTTAGTTTTGACTGATTAATACTATAGCATTCTAGGGTAGGTATTTGTGTTTGACCAATTGGCTAGCGCCTAGGCATTGATCATATGGTGCCACAACACTAGTCAAAAGTTAGTCCAGAAAAGTTGGCAGATGGACAAATGTTTTAAATGAAAAAGATAAACTTTTTGACTAGCAATGTGGCGTTAAGTTAGAGTGTCATGGGGCTACATAAAGGCCTAACACACTTTTCAATTACAAAATTAATGATAATAAATTTTTTTGATCAACATGGTAATCAACTTGATTAGCTAACTAGCTCCTAAGCACTATAGGTGAGCATCATAGTGTCGGTTCCTCTACTAGAGAACCCGAGAGCTTAACAACTTGGTGCCTTGTTGTGGCACCACGGTGTTATGCTTGGCTTATAAATAGATGCTTAGGACTTTGAAATTTTTATTATGCAGTTGTTCTCTCTATAGATCTCTCAGCTCTCCTTTGCTCTTAGCATTCTTTTAAGTCAAAGAAACCATGTCGCTCAGGAGGCCCATCAGCAAGAAGAGGCCAACTTTGAGTGAGGTTAACAAGTTTGTTAGCTTAGAAGTTGAAGAGAGATATCAACGTGCCCTCAACCAAAAGCATCTCATCCCAAAAAAAGAGCTTCTACAACCCGAGTGGGAGAGTGGAAGTTGTGATCAATGAATGCGACTAGAGATGCTGGCCTATGAGAATAGCTCTTGCATTGTCCCCGTGGTACAAAAGTTCTTTGCCAATGTGAGAGCACCAAAACAATAAAGTTTTTGTTCATGGGAAATTGGCAAGTTTCAATAATACTGTCATCAATGCATATTTCAAATTGCCAAATGTGGCATACAATCAATATATTTCTTATTATAAGGAGCACTTGAAGTTTGATGTTATCCTTGGTTTTCTCACTGGTAGGAATGCCAACCTCTAGTGAAAATGATGGGAGGAAATAATTATTAACTTTCCTACCACTAGCCTAACGATAGAGTCTAAGGCTTGGCACTATTTTATTTCTGCCAAGCTCATGGCCATAAGTAATATCTATAAGGTAACCAAAGATATAGCCAATTTAAATTTTGTAATTCAAAAGGACTTTAAAATTGATAAAGGGAAGATTATTTATAATTTTATTTGCAATAAGCTTATGGGCAGTACTACTATAGGGTATGGTCATCCTTCTCTTATTTATGGCTTATGCACTACGACGGGTGCGTTAGAAGAGCCTGATGAATAAGTCCTTATTCAAAAGGCTTATTTAACAAAAAGGCTTATTGAAAAGTTTAGTTCGAGGTATGAAATGTGGGAGAGCCACGTTCCCCATGACCTCAACCCCAATCCTCTAAATCTTTAAATGAATAAATCTTGATTTTATGGAGAGAGGTGGGTGAGAGTAGCCGAGGCAGTGGGCTTTAGAAATATTTTTTAATTATCATAAGGATCATCAACAAAAATAGTTTTCTTATATGGCCCAGTTCAATATGACACTAGTCCATATGTTTGAAAATTGTGATCTTAGGGATCCAGGTTAGGCTTCTTTTCTTATGACACCTCAACATGCCACTTATGTAGCTACCTTGTCGAACCTTATTGAAGCCAAAAATAGAACACGAGGAAGATGTTTATGACTACTAGTTTCCCCCTTTTTTGTTCCTTTTATTATGTATTTTCTCTCTTTTTTATTTTTATTAATTTATTTTTTATTTAATAAAGATGTATTTTTTTTTTATTTTTATCCCTTTTTATTTATCATTGCGGATTGCTCAAAATTTAAAATTTTTAAGAATAAAAATTTTCTACTTAACATTAGGGGCTCAATGCCTTAGTGCTATATTTGGCACCACGGTGCTATGGGTATAATTTGTATTATGATGTGAATGCCCTAATATTATTACTTGGGTATTAATTTCGAGAACACAATGCCTCGGTGCTAAAATACCAGTATCATGGCATTGTGAGATGCCTACTTAACCTTAATTTTTTTGAGGATGTAGCGCCTCGACACTATATTTGTAACATCATGGTGCTATGGGTATAATTTAGATTATGATATAAATGCCTTAATATTATTAATTGGGTGTCAATTCAAGAACACTGTGCTTTGGTGATAGGATACCAGGACCATGGTGCTAAGAGATGCCTCCCTAAGCATAATTTTTTTTAGGATGTAGCACCTTGGTGCTAGGCCTACATCATTATGATGTTGTTTCATTAATGTCTAAGATTTAACAATTTTTCTAGAAAAATTAAAATTTTGGTGGCATAACGCCTTAGTAGTGCAAGATTTCACAATTTTCTTAGTGCATTAGCACTCTTCTCGCTTGTTCTAGATCCAAGATCAACAGAATAAGGGTGTAATTTCATTATGGAACTAAGTTTAATGGAAAAAAGAACTTTTCAAGAAAAGATGCCTCAATGTTGTGTGATATAAAAATCAGGGTTTAGCACTGCTGCGCGAAAAAGATAATATCAAGACATGAGAGCTTGGCACCACAATGTCAGGTTTCTTGCACGTTGATGCTATGGAACAGAGCATTTAAGAGTTCATTCCTAATAGTGTAGTGCCTTGGTGCTATACCTCAGTGCTATAGTGCTACAGGGTGGGAATCTCATTTTAAGCCAAAATCTTGGGGATTTTAATAGCCTTTTTACAAAAATTTGGTAGCATAATATCTTAGCAGTGCTAGATTTATATGAAATTTGTGTAAAATAATATTTCCAAAAATATTTTACATGGAATAGATGAGAGATTACTTTTATAGTAGCAGAATGCCCCATTAAGAATGGGGAAAGAAGACTAGAGAGTGTGAGAGTAAGAGGGAGAGGAAGAAGAAGAAGAAGAAGAGCATAGGAGAGGTTTCTCTCTCTCTTTTTTATAAGAAATTTCATCTTATGGGGCAATATTATGTTGTATAACTATTCCCCTTGCTCCTGTAGGTAATTATTGTTGCTCGGATAGAGACAGTGGATTTCTTGAATTAAAAAAAAAATTGAAGATCATCATGACCATGCCTCGGTGCTGGTATCACAGCACCGCGATGTTGTGCCTCTTAATTAAGCAATTGTTGGTGCTGGTTTGAACATCTAGATTCTTTAAGGTTGTAATAGTGCCTAGGCACTGTGATTGTAGTATCACAATGCCCCAGGCTAGGGTGTGTAATTTTTGTCATTTTTCTTTCATTTTTATTAGTTACAAATAATAACTTTCAAGTGGAAAGATTAGATAAGAGAAAGTGACCCAAAGCACATACATTTAAGCAAGTTTTCAAAAACCATGTAACTTGTGATCAATGAGCTTAATACTTAGAGCCCACTTTGGCAAGTCTACTAAAAGTGTCAATGCCTGAGTTTGACACTTTTAGAATAAGGAACACTTTAGGTGACCACTGCTTATGAAGGCTGATGGTGTTCATAATCACTGTAGATATTGTGCCTATCATCGAGACCATAGACATGACACAAAAGAATGCCATCACTTAAAGATTTTAGTTAATGAGTTGATTAAGGTAGAAAAGCTCAAAAAATTCATTAGTAGAAAGGATAAAGAAGTCATCCATGCTAGCAATGAACCAACCTTAGGACAGGTGATCCATATCACAACTTGCTTTTTTTGTAGATGGCGAGGAATAAACAAGAAAGGCAAGCTTTGTGTGACTGCGAGCTAGAGACACTAAATTGATATCTTTGATGCATACACCACCCACTTTCATAATTCCCTTAGTTTCTCAGAAAATGACAAACCCACTATTGGCAACCTATACCATGATGCTATTATGTCATGATGTTAATCACTAATTATCAAATTAAGAGTATATTGATCGACACATGGAACTTAATCAACATCATTTTTAATATTCTTTGATACATTGGGATTAGTGAATTCTAAGTTCAACCCCATTAGAGGACTACTATACAATTTCTCAAGAGAAAGAAGGGAAATAGAAGGGGTGATCAATCTCTAGTGACTTAGCAAGAGGAAATGAAGCAATTCACAAGAACGACCAACTTTGTTATAGTGGAAGCTCTTGCCACCAATAACACCATCTTTGGCCTACCACTACTCAACACATTCAAAGTGGTAGTGTTGACCTACCATGAAGCTGACAGACTCCATGCTGGAGGCAAGGACATCACTTATCTAAAACTTGTTACTTGACAATCAAAGGTGGATTAGGTAAAGAAGATAAAAGTTTTGCAGCTAGATATTGCACAAACTAGAGTTGATGTTCTTGAAGCAATAAAAAAGATTAGAAAAGATTCCTACTACTGATGACCATGGAAAAGTACTCAAAGTTATCTTTACTTTTAGCCTCAATTACAAGGGAGGCTCTTATCCAAACTCTGGTCGATAATCCTGGCATATTCACTTGGACTACAATAAAAATGTCAAGCATTGAAATCACTTCACTTGTCATCACCTTAGTATTCACGAAGATGCCTGATCAATAAATAGAAAATGAGGATGAACATAACATTACTTGTTGAATCCATTAAAGAAGAACTCACCAAGCTATAAGAAAATAACTATATTAGAGAAGTCTAGTACCAAAATTGGGTGTTAAATGTGGTAATGTTGTAGAGGTTAAGGAGAGAGTGGAGAATGTGTGTCAACTTCACTAATTTGAATTCAACATGTCTAAAAGACATGTATCCTATTCTTTAGATAGATGCAATCGTCAAGTCGAACTGGATACTCGATAATAAGTTTTTTTGGATGCATTTTCAGCATAAAATCAATTATAAATGCATCGCATCGATTAAAAAAAAGTAGTAATTTATTATTAGATAAGGACTATATTACTATAGAGTAATGCCCTTTGAGTTGAAGAACCTGGGGGTGACTTATCAAAGAATGATGGATTGTCTATTTAAGATACTAAAATGGAGATATGAGAAAGTTTATGTTGATGACTTGATGTTCAAAACTAGGTCACACACGTAGCACATCTATAATCTCACAGAAACCTAATGTGATTTTAAAAAGTGCAACATGCACCTTATTTCTTTAAAAATGCACTTTTGGTGCTAGGTCAAGCAAGTTCTTTGGATTCTTAATTACCCCTTAGGGAATAAAGGTAAAACCTAACAAAGTCAAAGTAATCTTTGAGATGCATTCATTGAAAATGATAAAAGGTTCAATAGAAGTCTCGCCATCAAGAGTCGGAGATTTAAGTGGACTCTAGAATTTGAGAAAGCTTTCTGTGACTTAAAAATCCAACTCACATCACTGCCTCTACTATAAAGTTGGAAGTAAAGAGAGGCTTTACTATCATACTTAGAAGTTGGAGAAAACTCAATCATTTTTATTCTCATAGAGGAAGAACATGAAAAGTAGTGGATTACCTACTATTTTAGCAAATCTTTAAGAGGTGCCTAGTTGAAACATTCTATTTTGGAGAAGCTTGCACTCATACTAATTATCTTAAATCGATGTCTTTAACCGTACTTCCAGGCACATTCAATCTAAGTCATCATAGAAAATCTGCTCAAATATTTGCTTTCCAGGCTAGATATTTCTTGAGGTTATTGAAATGGTTTATTGAACTTAGTGAAATTAATATATCTTACTTACCCAAGATGGCTATCAAAAGGCTAAAGATTTTCTTTGGACATTATAGTAGCTTGGAGAGTTCGATGAGTTGACAAGGAGACCCTTTAGCATCCATGGAAAATAAGTGTCCCTCTCAGAAATGATGACTCTATAATTAGGAGAAATTCTCAATTTTATAGTGGATACAATACAAGGAAAGGTTTTCAAATGAGTGGGGACAAAGGTTCCTTTTATAGCCAGAGAAGCCTAAGTACATCAAAAGGTGATGCGACTATTCATAATAATGCAAGATTACTAGAGATCCAAAATGAAGTAAAACAAAATTTATAATGTTTACATTATAGAGAAAAAATAAATAGAAATCATCCATTCATTTGAAGTGGAATAGGAGTAAGTACAGATATTTACATAAGTTATGATAATGTTTTGTCTTGGTGACTAAATGAACTAGGGAATGACTTAGCCATACAAATAAAATCAATAGTGGTCAGTCATAATTAAACTAGATCTAAAAAAGGTGGTCTAGCACATCAAGAGAATCTAGTATGGTCATAAGAAAATAATCTTAATAGGAATAAGTTGGGTAATAATATGCATGACCAACTCACGAAGTTCCTTAGTCATATAACTTGATTGAGGGGAATATCATGGATTTAATTAAACAAATGTTTAATTTTTGGGTGGGCTAAACTTAACCCAAAGAACTAGATAGGTGTGTGAAATCTTAACAAATAGAGGTTGCTTAATTATTAAGAAAGGTCATGCATGTTGTGATGTAGTTGTTTATCAAGTTGTTATAGAGATTAATTAAACCATAGAATGTTATGTAAGGTGATCTTAGTTTATGTGTTTTCATAATATGTTAATCTACCTTAGAGAGGTGATCATATTATGTGCACATGAAGTGGTGTCAAAGAGGTTAATTTAGATAATAAATCCAATAAAGATAATAATGTTGAGAAATAATTAATCAGACTCAAAGATCTATTATGTTAGTGTGTGCATATGATAAATTCATAAGCTAATACAAATGCATGTACAAGGAGTTGTGACACAAATAAGTATTCAAGGTTTTTAAGTTTGAATTATCTAAGATGCTCATTGTTTAAAATGAAATATGTTATAGTTTTAAACATGAAATTTTGGGTTAACTCATGTTCATGGACAATGTCTAACTAGTTTTACTGACTTGCTAATGACCCACAAACATGGGTTGTTAGTTTCTAAAAAATTATTTTATTTTGATTGATTTTTGATTATTTATGGTTTCAAATTATCTTGAGTGCTTTTTGTTTATTAAATTATTTAACTTTTATTTTTTTTATTTTATTATTTTACAAAATATTTATTTGATTAATGTTACATGTTTAATGATATTAACCATGCTTATTTATTGTTGAATCTTAATTTGTTTTTGGGTCAGGTAGAACCTACTTATGCATAGTGAGGATTGAATGGTAATGTGTAGAATCTATATGATCTTTATTATATCAATAAATCAGAGTACAAGTAAATAGAGGAGAGGAGGAAAGATTTAAGAAACCTCTAGGAATTCCCATCTTTAATATGTTTTGAAAAGAAGATTCTTACAAGTAGTAAGCATATATAAAAATGTCGAGTAATTACATAAATATTAAGGCTAACCCATGAGGGAGTTTTGTCTTGTAATTACATGTCAATTTCACTACTATTGAGTGGCGAGTTTAGTTGATCAAGAATCAAGACTTCTTGAAGATCAGTCTATCTGCTCTATGTATGGAGTGTCTACTCACCTGTCCATGAGTGAGCTATTGAATAAGAAGGTGAGTTCTAACTGATTTGCTGAAAGGATCTCGTGTGGCCCCCATGGCATGGAGGCAAGTCCATAGCCTTTATAGTGGATCTCTATGTTTTAATTATATTAGTGCTCTCCTTACATTGGTTGAATCTCAACCCTTGAGACAAATCTATGCATTTAAGCCATCTAGGCTTGGATGGTCTTGAGATCACTTGGCTTGTGAGGCATTTCACGGGTATACATTTAGGTCTCTAATTCTTTTGCTTATTATAGAGGCAACTCACAAAAAGAATAAAGAAGGAAAAATTAATTGATCTTAAATGTAGTTTATTAATGAAAAGGTTAGTAGTTTACTTATAATTATTGTTATGTCACTTTTTTCAATATTTTCTATTTCTTGAGCTATCAAAGGAGCAGCCAGGTGTAGGGACTTCTTTGCCCAATTCTCTTGCATGATGGATATTATTACCCTTAATTGAGTTTATGTGCTTGTACCATGATGGATCCTAAGAAACCTCATGGTTATCTACATTAGTTGATTGGGTAAGCCATTGATAGGAAAAAAAGATTAAGAATGTATGAGAATTTAGAGCTTCTGCTCTAGTTAGATTAAGCACTGTGAAAGGAGTTTCTTGAGCCAGTGTTACAGCTCCACCCAAGGGGGATGGTGAGGACTCACAAGATGATATGAATATTCTTTTCCCCTTCATGGAAAGATTAGATTTATGCTAAGTGAAGAAAGGTGAAAATCCCTTTCTACAGTGGTGGAGGGTGAAGGTAAGAAAACTAACGAGGACTCTTTCATGGAAAAAGGCAGTGGAATTGTGTCTCACTTAGGTAGGATTTATTCTTGTGTTCAATATTTTAATATCTTTCAATATCATGAGCTTTTTATCCTTTCTTATTATAGCCTATTGTGATAAACATTTAAGTGTTGGAGAGCAACAACAGACACTCATCACTTCCAGGGTAATCATTTTTTGAATTTCCCAAGTAGCTCTAAGAATTTGATTTATTTGACCTTGGGTGAGCTATTGGGGCATTGTCTAAATGAGAAGTAAGTTTGCATGCTTTAGCAATGGCAACCTTTTTTAAAAATCATGCTTTTAGTATATCACCTAATAGAAATTCCTTTATCATTATTTTATGCATTTTATTTTGGTTGTGTAGAGGTGGCTCTGGCTTCTTTGGATGCCCTCCAAGTGGGATTGAATATTCCCTATTCAATCAACCACCCAAATGACTAGCTTTACTTTGACCAAAATCCAAGAGATGTTAGCAAGCTTTCCTTCATTAGTTCACCAAGACAGTGGTGAATCGAAGATGGAATTGTCTCCTTTCTCATATGGAGGAGATGTTGAAGAACAGTAAAGGTTTCATTTTCCTCCTCCAAGGTTGAATCCTTACAAAGGATGATAGCTTCATTTGAAGAACGTGTGAGCACATTGAAGTAGGATTCAGTTGATCTACAAGCAAGGCTAGAGGCCTAACTAAGTCATGTTTTAGCAGTGGAAGAGTCATAATTGAAGCTAGTGATTATAGAGGCTGAGTTTACCTTACTTTGGCTTTATGTTGAGTCAAGAAACTCAAACATTTTTATAGTGTGTACCAACTACATGTTTAATTACCTATGTACAAAAGGAGCACTCACCAGGCAAGACACTCAGGTTCTATTATAAAGCATTTTGATAGATAATGTATAGGGGAATTTAATAGTTAGTACATTTGAAATAAATTTTTAAACAATATTAAAGCATATTTGAAAAAAAGGTCACAATCATTACCGGTTCTTTTTCTAGCGAGTCATCTTGCAAGCTTTTTAAGAAAGCAAGCTGACGCCTTAATTGTTTTTGCTAAGCTGTGCACGACCTAAACTTTTGGCTGCATCTATTAACAATTTCTTTAATAATTGTTGATGTAAAATTTGGGTTATCAATCTTTGGATACCATATCTATAAATTATCTTCTTTTCCTTACCATGGTTAGGTGACTTTTTATTTACTTATTCAATTTCTACCCTTGAGCAAGTCACCTTACTATTTGCTTGCTTTCTTCTTCTTCGATCAGAAACATGGTATGGTGATGGAAGCTCTTAAAAAGGTGATCATGAGGTTCTTACACAAGGAAACCAACAATGTGTCTAAACTCTAGCCATTAATTGCTTCATATATTTTCCATTATTATTGTAAAGGAAACCCAAATTACTTAGTGCAAGTAGTCAAGAAGGATGAGTAGCTAAACACCATTTTTATAGACAAGCTATGCAATTTTTTAGTAACTTTCTAAGTGGTTTCTACTTTTATTTTCTCTATTAGTGGGCGGATAATCTTACTTTTAATGAGGTAGTGCCCACTCAAGTCCTATCAAACTTAGTGGTGGGCATCACTTTATAGTTTGTGCTTATTACCAAGACCATGGACACGATGTAGAAAAATGTCATCACCTATGGAGCTTAGTTGTTAAGTTAATAAAAGCCAAAAACTCAAAGAATTTACTTAGAGAAAGGATAAAGAAGTCACCAAAACTAGCAACAAACCCACCCCAACACAGGTGATCCATATTGCGAGACTCATACCCACCATTTTTAGAGGTGGTGAGGAGTCTTCTCAAAGAACAAGCCTTAAACAACTATGAGCTAGAGACATTTACAAGTAGACTTGATGCATATGCTACCAACTTACATAGTTCTTGTAACTTTATCAAGGCAAGATAAACATGTTGTTGACAATCCATACCATGATGATATTTTCATCCCAACATTACTCACCAATTATTAAATTTGGAGTATATTAATCAACACAGGGAACTCAATTAACATAATTTTTAAGTCTATCATTGATGAGATGGGATTAACATGTTCTAAGCTCACCCACACTAGAGGGCCTCTATATAGTTTCTCAAGAGAAAGAAAGGAAAACATAAGGGGTGATCACTCTCCTCATGACCATGGGAGAGGACAAGAAGAAATTCATAGCAATCCCTAACTTTGTTATAGTGGAAGCTCCTATCACTTCTAACTCCATCTTTAGTCGACCATTGCTCAACATGTTCAGCAAAGTGGTGTCAACCTACCACATATCTATCAAATTCCCCAAATGAGGCAAGTAAATAACTATTATAGAAAATTTGAGTCAATCTATAACTTGCTACTTGAAAGACATAGGTGGGTTGGGTAAAGAAAATGATGTTTTGCAACTAGATGTCACATAAAGTAGAGTCAGAGTTCTTAAAGTAATAAAAGAGATTCTTACCACCTAAGACCATGGATGAGTACTCAGAGTTAACTCAACTTTCTACCTTAAGCATAATGAAGGTCTCATCCAAATGCACCTGGATGATCTCAATGAATTCACTTACACCACAGCAAAAATGATTGGCATTGATATCAAAATCACTTGTCATTACCATAATATTCATAAAGATGCCTAACTAGTAAAATAAGAAGATGAGAAGACCACATCATTACTCAATGAACCCATTAAAGAGAAAGTCGCCAAACTACCTGAAGCCAACTTTATTAGAAAAGTTTAATACCTGAAATGGGTGTTAAACTTGGAAATAGTGTAGAAATCAAGTGGAATGTGGAGAATATGTGTCAACTTTAGTAATTTCAATTTGGCATGTCCAAAAGATGGGTACCCTCTTCCTCGCATAGATGCACTAGTTGACTCCGTAGCTGACTACTCAGTAATGAGTTTCTTGGATGCATTTTCTAGATACCATCAAATTTAAATGCATCTCACAAACTCAAAAAAGATGTCATTTATGATTGGGTAAATACTCTATTATTATAGAGAAGTGCCCATTGGGATAAAGATTATGAGGGAAGCCTATTATTGAATGGTAAATCATGTATTCAAAAAATAAAAAGGGAGAAATGTGGACATTTATATGATGACTTGCTTGTCAGCATATCCAAGATCTTAAGAAAACCTTTCCCACTTTGAAGAAGTACACTTGCGCCTTAATCCTTTAAAAACGTACATTTTTGGTGCTTGGTCAAGAAAAATATTGGGATTTATAATCACCATTGAAGGACAAAGGTAAACCTCAATAAATTCAAAATTTTCATTGAGATTCCCTGACCAGAAATAATGAAAGAGATTTAACAGCTCATAAGTGAGTCACCGGGTTAGGCAAGTTCATCTCTAAAGCTAGAGAATGTTGCTCACCATCTTTCAAAGTTCTTAGTGCAGGTAGAAGATTTGAGTGGACACTAGAATAAGAAAATACTTTTTGTGACCTAAAATATATATTTGCATCACTACGTATACTACAAAGCCCAAAATAAGGGCAGACCTTATTATTATACTTTGTACTTGGAGAAGACTCAAATAGTTTTATTTTGATCTAGTATGAAAGTGAAAAGAAGTGGCCTATCTACTATGCCAGTAACTCTTTGCAAGGTACTGAGATGAAGAACCATATTATGGAGAAGCTCACACTCACACTTATCATCTCAGCTTAATGGGTTCGACCATACTTCCAAGCACATTCAATCAAAGTCATCATAAATAATCCACTAAAATTTCTATTCACCAAGCTAGATCATTCTTGGAGGTTATTAAAATGGTTTATAGAACATAGTTAGTTTGATATGTCTTATTTGCCTTAGACAATGATCAAGGGTTAAGTGCTTGTTGATTTCTTTATCAACTTCAATAGTTCACAAAATGTCTCAGTTAACTAAAAACCTTTATGGTGATTATACATGGATGGATCATCAAGTGAGCAAGTGTTAAAAAGCTTAGCTGGGATACCATAATGTAATCAGTGAAGTGCAATTCAAATTGATAAATAATTGATCCAAATATAAATATCTACTTTCCAGAATGAGGTTCGCTTAAGGACTCTAAGCTTCACATATTATGGCATACTGTCACTCACAACTAGTGGTAAGGCAAGTCAATGGGGACTGTTATGTCAAAGATGAGCCTATGAAAAAATTCTTACTCAAGGTAAAATAAAAATTAGGCAATTGAAGTACTTCAAGATTTAGCAGATACCTAGGGAGGAGAATTAACTCACTAATATATTATCTTGGGCAAGTAGACTTGTGGAGCACTCAATCAAATGACTCACTTATCCAAGCATAGAATAAGAAGTGTTGATGTTAGTGGAACATGAACACTTGTTAAGCTAGATTGATCCAATTAAATGGTACTAATAAATTGGGAGGTCGAAGAGGCTATCAAAGACTTGAGGTGGTTTAGGATATGGGTTGCTCATTACCTACTAATTGGAGGTGAATATCAAAGATCAGCGACATCGCTTAACTGTAGGTGTGTGCAAGAGGCTGAGAAAAAAATTGTTCTTGAGGAAATACACTTGGGCGAATGTGGCATCCATTCAAATAGTAAACCACTCACCTATAGAATCTTAACACATGGATACTTCTAGCCCATGCTTAGAAAAGATGTTGAGGCATTTTTTAAAAATATGTGCAGTGTCCAAAATTTACCCAACTCTGGTAATAGCTATTGAAGCCTCTATAGCTTATTTCAGGCCCCTGACCTTTTTCCATTTGGGGATTGGACCTGATCGACCATTTGCCAATAACCAGTAGGCGGAGAAAGTTCATTATCATCATGATTGATTACTTCAACAAATTTATTGAAGAAACACTACTCACCAAGATAACTTTTCATTTAGTTAGAATTTTTATTTGGATTGACATCATTTGTAGGTATCAGCTACCCATATTAATCATAATAAATAATAGACTGCAATTTGCTGACAAGGGATTTAGAGACTTTTGTGAGTCTAGAGAAGTACACTTAAAGTTCCCCTCAGTGCATAACCTATAAAGCAATGGCCAACTAGAAGCAATAAACAAGAGATCCTCAACTTAGTAAAGAACTAAGTAGAAGCCTCTAAAGACAAATGGGTAAATATGTTACCCATTGTACTCTAGGCCCTCAGAACTAATCCCACCAACGCAACAAGGCACTCACCATTTATGCTATCACATGGAATAAAACTATTTTACCAGTTGAGTATAAGCTCCACAACCAAAGGGTATTATCAATGTAAGGATTAAGAGATAACATTGAGAATGGGAGATGGAAAATTTTGAAGAAATGGAGAACACACTCGATATGCTTGAAGAACTCAGGAATAAAGCATCATTGAGGCAATAGAAAAAATAGAGGTGAATGATAAGATACTATGATCACCATGTTAAATAGAAGCATTTCAAGTGTGATGACTTAGTATTGAAGAAATTTAATCCACAGCTCAGGGTATGTTTTATGTAAACTCACCCACACATGTGATGACCCTTACATTATCAAGAAGTAAGTTGGACCCAAGGCATATCAATTGTTGACACATGAATGACAAGATGTATGCCATACATTGAATTCTAAAGATCTTTAAAAATTTTATCTTTAAAGCAAATAGTATCTTTTGTATTATGTACATACTTATTAAGGTTTTTCTTCAATTCGAAGACAGATTTAGATTTAAAAGGGAGAATTTTTTATTCAATTTTACTACTATTTTGGGATAGAGACCCTTATACTTTGACCTCTACTTTTTTTATATTCTTAAAGATAGTGAAATTTCTCATACATTCTTGCACATTTCTATTCTACATTTATTTACTTTGTCCCACTTGAACTAGTTCTACTTTTAACAAGCCTAAAAAAATATCATTCATCATTCTATGGATAAATTTGAATTCAACAAATATGTTTTGATATAATTTTGAAGCATCACCTTGTTGAAAACTATCTAAAGTTTTTATTTTTAGAGCATCACCTTGGTTGTTATTATAGCTTAAGGAGTTGGGAATATGCCAAAAGGACTAAACTCAGTCAAAAGGTGATGTAACATTCATGGAAAAAATTTATGACATTGCATAGATTCTAAGAATTTCTTATTTGGATGATTAGATGCGTCATTAAGGAGTAAACATATTATCTTAGAAGATAAACATGTTATCCTATAATGGATTTGATTATTTAATAAAAGACTCTTAAGGCTAATGGGTCTTTAATGCACCAAAGAGTTTTCCCCTGAATTACATGGTAAGTAGAGCAAGGTTTAGTTTAAATTTATTTGATAGTTCCCTATAAGAGTAAGTCCTTATATTTAATTACATCTTAGAAATGAAGGATCTCTTCCTAAGAATACTCTCAATTAAATAAATAAGCTATTATTTCTATGAATTTTTAAGCTGGTTTTCAAATGAAATGATATTTTGGAATTTCAATTAGGAACAATCCAAAGTGGAAAGACTTATTTTTGGAAGCCAATCGAGATAAAGTAGGAAATGCTTATTAATATTGGGATGCCTAGTAGGCATTTCAACTATCCTAATATTGGGCTTTAAATTTTGGAATTTAGCTAGAATTTTGAGTTGACATTTTATTAAAAAGTTAGGACTTAGATTCTAACATAAGATAGTAGAAATGCTTGGGGTTGAAGACTTACTCCAATAGGATGCTTCAGAACCTAAGTCTATAAGTGCTTCTCGCACAAGTCAGAGGCTTAACATTTCACTTTCAGGAATTATTGGTCATTCCTTTTATTTGAAGGAACAAACCTATCCATGATTCTCCTGGACTTATATGGAAGGGCTGTTAGCTAACATCACTTAAGTGCATTTTGAATTCATGAAGCTAAGTCCCATGTATGCAAGATGGCTAGGTTGTTGTATTTTTAGGAAAGAATCTAAGAACTTAGACTCACTCCTTAATCCCTAAAATCATGTAGGGTATGAAATTCACCTAACTAATGCACATTCTAGCTTTTAAACTTTAACTCATGATTCATTTAACGTCTTAGGGTATGCATTTTATGCCTAAATGAATTGCAATTAGAAGTGGTCGTGGGTCAAATCAATAAGAGAAGGAAGACTTCCCCAAGAAGGTAGTCATCCTCAAAGGTCAGCTGTGCAATGGGTGAAATTCTCAATTCAAGAGTTTAGGATAATATGCTAGCATGATTCACAAAAGCTAATTATTTCTAATTAATTTTAAGTTTTTCCTAGGGTTTTAATTTATGTGAAGTTTCAAGTTTCTTTATTTTTGTGTTTGAGTTGATTAGATTTGCATTGGGTAGAAAATTTAGTTTTTCTAAGAGCCTAATCGTCTAGGCATTTATGACAGAAAATATAGCACAAAAAGAAACCTAGAAAGCAAGTTAATTCTATTACGCACCTAAAATTGATCAAGCCAATTTAAATTAATGAATAGACTAATGCGGTTGGGTACCACTGTACACCCTGAAAGAAAGAGGAAATGGACAACTGAGTTTTGTCCTTATACAGCCTGACCTAAAACTAAAGTTTAGATCTATGGGTCTTCTCTCTAAGATTGTCTCCTTCTTCAAGGACCTCCATTGGGCTTCATAAGGGACTTTACACCCATCTGTTGACAGTGTCAACTCCTGCTAATCCTAAACCCCATAAATCCTAATGTAATTCTAAGCTTAAATTTATATTTCAAAGTCAAAAATAAATAAAAATCCTAAGCCCTACAAAATAGATGTTAGGAAAATACAAATAACACACATCAGTTATATTTTATAAACATACGAGCTTAGCATTAGCTACTTTCTAAACCCGCTTTTTCTATTGGGCTATGCTGAGGGATTATTGAGTAGCTGCAAGCAAATAATAATTTTATAATTTATTTTGTAGTTGTCCCTCTTAGCATAACCCCCTTGTAGAAGATAACATTAGTTCTAAAAAGTTCCTACCATCCAGTCTAATGAAAAAAATAATCCTAGACATATAGTCTGAAACAGTACACCAAAAAACAAAAAAAGGCTTCACATCACATCACAGAATATCACATATCATCCTAACCAAAGTTTAGGGTTTGTGACCTAATAATCTAGTGTGAATGGGTTTGTGTGGTAAGACTTTGCTAGGCTTTTTTAGTTTAAGTTTCAATTTGAAGTTTTAAATTTTGTTTGATTTACCTTTGGATGGTTTCAATTCAAATGATTTTATAATTTGTGATTTTGTTTTTTAATTTTTGTAAATTCATTTTAAAGTGAAGTTTAGGTTTTCAACAATGAAAAATATAATTGATTCTACTTTGGGTGGAACCCATTCCATTCAACATTGTAAATGGAATCTTCACCCTAAGATTAAGAGCCATCTTAAAGGTGTAACTAGGATCTTAGATATCTTAATTAGCCTCCAAAAAATTCATTGTGATAATATGATTTGAATTTAATTTGGATTAATATTTTAATTTTGTTTTGAAATTTAATTATTCTTTTTTTCTTTGATTTGATTAAATCTTCTTAGTTTAATTTATTTTCAATTTGATTTGGATTAATTTTATTATTTATTTCATTAATGTTTATATTCATTGAATTTGAATTCATTTAGCTTGAATTATGCTAATCTAATACATATAGGTTAGTGTTTTAATCCAATCTCAATGTGCATTGATTATGGATTAAGATTTCCTTAATTAGTTTATCATGAATTTAATGAATTATTTACTTTAAAGTTTAATAATGTTTTGCATTTTTAACTATTTCCATTAAACCTTAAGTTTTCAATTGATTAAATTATTTGACTTAGAATGTTGAAAAATTGTCTTTAAGTATTCTGAAGTTGTTGGAAATATTTCAAGTTACATTTATGAATTTTGTGATTTTTGTAATTTATTATTTCATTTATATTGACCAAGAGAATTGAAAATTCTATAATTCCAATCCAGAAGTCAATTGGGATTAAAATTTTTATGACAAGTGGAGTTCTTTGTCAATTTGATTTCCTTAAAGTTTTATTTTAATTAGATGCATGATAAAGGTGTAATTAAGGTTTTAATGATTTCATTAAAATCTAAATTAAGCTTAATTTATAAGAAATTACTACGAGGTTTTATTTTTGTATATTCCTCTCTGAAAGATGCATCCATAGGGATTCATTTGGAATTTTTAGGATTTCAGTTGATTTGTTATTATTTTCTTAAGTTCAAGTTGATTAATTTGATTAATTAATTCAATTAATTACCAAATTAGGCTATTTTATAATTTACTAAATTTTAGTGGTTTTCATTGGTGTGTTTAAGTTCATAAGAGTTTATTATGATAAGTTAAATTGATTTGATCATTTTTCATGATTTATTTCATTTAATATTAATTTATTTCATTAAAATTAAGATTTGGAGTTTGAAATTCAATATATTTTGCTTTACTTTGAATTAATTCATGAAATTTTTTCTAATGTGCATTTTAACCCTTATTTTAGTTCTCCAAAGTTTCACATTGATTGGACTAATGGTTTATGATTAATTTAAGTATAAAGTCAAATTAATCAAATACTATCCAAATTTAATTAGGGATTTTGGGTTTAATGAATTCTACTCACTAAGATGAATCCATAGAGCCCTAATTTACATTCTTTTGATTTATATTTTATTTTGTATGATTTCTTGACATTTTTAGCATTTTTTAATATTTCTTTAGTTCTAAAAATGAGAAATTCTCATTCTAAAAATTCTCATTAGGCCACTTGAATTCCACATTAAAAGCGATGGGGATTGCGAATTGATCTTCGATCACCTAATCGAAGATCGAACGATCATGATTTTGCTCGTGTTTCCTTTAAGAGATTAAATCAGATCATTCGGTTAGATTGTGGTCATCCGTTCCAAATAGAAGAAATGGATGGTAGGGATTATCTCTTTTACCTTCCGTTGGAGAACCGAGGATCATCCATTCTTCAGGATTGATCTCTAGCGATTGGAGCAATGAAATTGCATAATTTTGATTATAAATTGATCAAGGATCAATTTACAATCAATCCATGCAGTTTGACCTCCTTAGAGATCAAATTCTCTTTGAAAAGTCCCCTAAAAAATTTGCTTAACACATCAATTTTGAAGCATACCTCATCGGCGGTGATCCCTGTCAGTCTCCATGCTCCGAGCACCTTCACCTAGATAGGATGAAGTTATGGGAGAAGTTTCGAGGCTTGCCTCCTCTCTAAACATCTTGGAGACCATCTCTTGGTTGTTTGCAGTCAGTTTTGGTCATTCTCTGGCTCCTCGATGGCATAGGGATCGGGGGAATGTTTGATTGAACTCACCTTGACCCATAGAATGTGTAGGGACATCCAATTTGGGGGGAAGAATCATGTTCCTCCACTTGGATCCTTGGCTGAGAGATTGGCCACCAACTTTTGCTGAATTTCAGCTTATTAGAAGCAAGACATCCGAAGAATGTTTCAATTCTCCTTCTCTTTACCTTAGGAGTGTGTATGAGTGATTATATTAAGGGGAAAGAAGTTCTTCCCATCTTTCCATACGTGGTCAAGAGCCATGTATGCAAGCTTTTAGGTGGTCATAATCTAGCCACCAACGGTGAGGGGCTAGGCCAATGGGTTGGTTTGGTCCCTCTTGACTTTGTGAGTGTGTTGAAATGAAGTTCCTAAGGGGAGAAAGCCTTTCTCCTCCCCTTTCTCTCTTTGGTTGAGAGACACCTTCATGGAACCTCTCTTGCTTTCTCCTTTGCTTCTCTCATGGAGGAAGCCACCTTATCCCGTTGATCTCCTCTTTGGAGGCTGTCAACTAAATAGAATGAAACCAAACTAATTGAAGACAAGAGGTGGATGAGGTATGGAGGAGGGGAAGTGAGATTTGAATTTTTTTTCATCGATTCCAAGCCTTCTTCTCTCATGGTTCAACCTCACCCCTTTTACTTTTCTTTTTATGGCTTTTGGTCTCACCACCACAACCCTTAGGCTGGTGTTTAGCTACTCAAATAAAAACTATGTGAATTTTAGGTTGAACCCAAGTCCATTTGAGTTGATTGAAGGTTTGAACCCAATTCTTGCTTTTTATATTTCACTTAAATTCAAAGTGTCTCAATTATAGTTATTTTGATCATTTGAGTTCAATTATTTTTAATTGATGATTTATTAATATTAAATTTGATTAATTCCTTTAAGTTTTGAGTTGATTTTGCATTTTCTTTTAATTTAACCCATTTAAGCTTAAATGGGTTAAGTTGATTTCAATTGGGTTCAAATAACCTATTTGGCTTAATTAAATTTTTTTAGGACTCTAATCATACTTAATTACATATATGGAGTGACTTAGAATGATTGATTTTAATCCATTTGAAGTTAATTTCAATTTTGACCCATTTAACCTAAATTGGGCTTAATGGATTAAGCTTGGGTCATTTTGGGTCAAATAACAATTTGATCAAATTAGATCTAATGATTAGTTGGATTATGTTTCAATATCATTTCCAAATTATTTTGAATAATCAAATTAAGTTAATTTCAATTTGATTTGGGTTTGAACCAAATATGACTCATTTAGGCCCATTTATACCAAGTGGTCTAATTAACCCATTTAAGGCTTAAATAAATTTAAATTTCTCCATATTCATGTTTATACATGTTTATTCTATAATTTAGATCATTTGGTAAAATTTTGGTGGGACCCACATAAGTCAAACCTCTGTTAAAAGGGTTGACCATTTTTAACTTTGATTTAGATTTGGATTTCTTTTATTTGATTCAATGTGGTTTTGTTTTAATTTGTTTTCATTTTTAGTTGATTCTACCTAAACCCATTAGGTTAGATTAAACAAGGAGGCTCTGGTTCATTAGGTGTAGTGTTTTAAGTGCTTAATTAAGAGGCTCCTAATCATTAATTTCAAAAATGATGTTAACCTCATCGAAAAATGAGGCCAACAACATTTAATGAAGGTTTCTCTTTTTTTTAGCATTTATTATGAGCTAATTTAATTTTTATTCTTCAATATTTTTTATGAGTCACCTTTATAAAGGAGCAAAACAATCAAGGAACTAAATGTATACCCAAAATAAGTTAGCTGTCCAAATGCTAAAGACTCACTATGCACACGGTGAGCACAGAATGAAAGTCAAAGGAAGGGATATGTGCACCAACCACATGGACAAATAGTTGGCGATCAAGGGTGAGTGTCTAGAGAAGAATGATCAACCCATAATGACTTAGTTTAGTAATTCTTTTCAAAGAAGTGAGAGTAACCACACCTAATATGCAAGTCATAATATGAAAGCATCATAGTAGCAAAGTAGGGAGCTTGCAAAAATGTGTTGAAACATTATAGTCTACTCCTATTTTGGTAGGCTATTGAGGTTTAGCTGGTCATGGAGGTAAGGTATTTTCATTAACTTAAATTTGTTTGCTTTTATCATTGGCTTTTCATTATGGAGTTGGAGGAAATCTTTTTCAACTCCATAACTATACTTGGGTTACTTCTTTTGTCTAATCTCTTTTATCATAAGAAGTCTTTGAATTATGTGTTTCTTCTGAATTTTTAGTACTCTCATAATTACTGACTAGTGTAAGACATAATTTCTTTAAGCCAGACTTGACCTTCCATTTAGTAAGCTTTCCTTTGGGAAAGCATAGTTCTTCCTCACTATTTGTTGAAGTTGCAATCACGTTTATGACATGATAGGTTTCTATCAAAACCTTCTCTTTGGGATTCTTCATGTCAAGTTGCAGATGGGCCATGTATTCTTTGGGTTTAACTAGCCTTCAAGTATGTTACTCATACTCCTCTAAAGAGTCAATCATTTTCTATGTTTTAGACTCTGGATTTCTTATTTTTCTTTGATTTGTGGTGCTTTGATGAAGAAGATTGAATGTTCTTCATCTGCTTCTTTATATAAAATTTCCCCCTATTGGGGAAGAATCATTTTGGATTTATTTTAGGATTTAAAGAATTCTTCCATAGGATGTCTTCTATAGCTAAAGAATGTTAATCATCCTTTTATTCTTTTTTGAGATGAAGGTCTCCCAACCACCTTCTTCTTCTTCTTGTGTTTGAGGGACTTTGTTCTTATCATTATTTATAGCTTGAGCTCTAGTTAACTTAGCATCTTTGTTTTTTTCTTTTTGGAATGGGCATGTCGTAACAACCTTCACTATTTTCTTTTTAGGATGTACCAGTACAATGTTTGATAAGGTGAGTTCCCTATTTTGATAGCTCTTTTCCACCCAATCTTTGAAAATAAAATAATCTTCATTCAGGTGACTTATGAGCCTATGAAATGGATAGTAGCTGGAATCATCAACTTTGTATACTTGGTCTGGCTGGTGTGGCTCTAGCAATTGTAAAACCAGTTTTAAGGCATGTCTAAAAATCTTAGCAGTACATTCTCTTTTGAATGAGTACAACTTAATTAGTTTCTCTTGAAGAGTTAGCCATTTTTTCTTATCTTTTGTTGGCTTTATTACTGGTCATGAGGTTTCCACTGGTCGCAAGGTTGTCGTACCTCCATTTTCTTTTTTATCAACTGTGAATGTGAATATTATATTCACTATTCACATCACTATTCTTCACATCATGTGATTTTGGTTGCTTTTCTTTTTCAAAATGATTATTTTTATAGTTGGTACTAAGGCCATTCTACTTGGGTAACCTCTCAAATTTGGCTACATGATCCAATAATTCTTGGAACATATTAATTGTAGCCATGATTAGATATGGAGAAATATGATCATCGATGTTCCCTATAAGGAGTTCTACTACATGTTTTTCTATGAGCTGCTGATCACAATTCATGCTTAGATTCCTCCACCCATCATATAATTTGTGGCACTCTTATCTTTCCTTCTCTTTTCTAAGGAAAAATATGCTATTATTACTTTCTTGGTTACTTCTGCAAATCTCTTGATGAAGAGTGTTTCCAACTCGACAAAGATCTTTACTAAGGCGTTGTTTGGTTGGATGAATTTTGAGTGCAAAGTAAAGTAAATGTAGATTTTAACTTTTTTGGTGTTTGGCTTGAAGTAAAGTAAATTTCCACCACCCACCGTCATCACCGCCCTCCGCCGGCCGGCCACCACCACCCGCATGCCATCCACAGCCTGTCGCCGCAGCCTTCCGTCACATTCATCGCCGAGCATCAAAACCTTCAAAATACTTTACATTACTTTTTTTAACCAATGTGAAAAAAAGCAAAGTCATGAATTTGTAAAACTCTCAACCAAATAACTGTAAAGTAATCCTTTTACACTACATTTCTTTTTCAGCCAACCAAACAGCCCCTAACTCTTTGGGTAACTCAGCATACCATTCAAAAGCCATGTTGGTAAGACTGATAATAATTTTTCATAGCAATAAGCCATCATTTCCTCCAATATATCCACACATAGCTCTGAACTAGGCTAAATGTTATCAGGGATTTTATATGTCTGAAAAAGTTTAAATTTAGGAACATTGTTTCCTTTAGGATATTGTATTTGGTCGTATTAAGTCGGGCATGGATGACCTCTTCCAACTAGCTATTCAACAGCTTCTAAAGCAATAATTGCTTCACTATTTTGATTGATGAGGTCTTCCCCTTGGGATTTGGTGATAATATTAGCTTCTTAATAAATATGGCCTCTTTTAAGGATTCTTTTCTTTGCATTGAAACTATTGGAGAGTAGCATTTTGCATCCTCCCAATTTCGGTGTTGGGTTTACTCATCTATGGAGGATTCCTTGGAGGTATTTGGTGCATTGCAGTTGCTATCAGATTAAGCTAACCATATAACTCTTTCATTAGCCTATTTATTTCAACTATATGGTTATTGAGCTAGCTAATTTTTGGGTGCCTTCTTTAGAGTTGAGAACCCATTTATCAATGTAATCTTATTATAACATCAATTAGCTCTTCAATAACTTTGACCTCTACTTGAGCTTCACCTTTGGGCTATTGATGATTTGGATTTTCTTGATATCCTTCCTCATTCTATTATTCTGGTGCCACATTTCTATTTCATAAACGTGTATTAACCATATGAACAACATTGACTTCTATATGATCAATATCTTCATTATTTTGGATCTCATAATTGGTTGTTCTTTATCGAGTGGGAAATCTTTATCTTCCCATAAGAGTTGTTTATCTGCCACATCATCCACTGGCTAACCTCTTTCAGACTGATGTTTCCAATTGATGATAGGAGATTCTATTCCTTCATCATTTTGTGGGGTTAGCTCATGAAGAGTTGCCTCATCATTGATGATTTGGGATTCTTTTGGCACCCAAATCTGTTGGGACATTCCAGTGGTGGATCTCTAGGAATGTATCTTAGATGTCACACCCTACTATTCATTAGATGAATTGTACTACTTTTATATGGTGTTTCCATGATCTTCCAATAATTGAACACTTACTATCTTCATAGCTAAGGGCTCATTGTTAGTGTTCACCAAATATAGTGCTCATAGACTTTGAGTCTTGTTGTAGATGGGCACAATATTTTTTGAATATTCTCACTTCTTTTAGAGTAGGAATTTATTTGGTTGTCGACCTAGCTCATAAACTTCTAGATTCTTCTATCAAGGTTTCTATTTTTGGCAGCCGTTAACCCATTTTTGGATGAGGTTAACATCATTTCAAAAATTAGTAATTAGGACACCTAATCCTAGATTTGGAACCTCCTAATTAAGTACTTAGAACACTACACCTAGTGACCTAATGCATCCTCTTTGGGTTTGATCTAACCTAACAGGTTTAGGTAAACTCAACCCAAATATCAAACATAAATTAAATCAAACACATTTCAATTGAAAGTTGAATTTAATTGAGTTTAAAGTAAGGTGATTAACCTAATTACCTTATTTAAGCTCAAAATTAATTAAATTTTAAAAAAATTAAATAAAATAAAAAACTAAATAAACCAAAACAAATTTAAATCAAATCATAATCAAGCTCAAATAATGGTCAACCCTTTTGGCAAAGGGTTGGACTTATGTTGGTCTCACCAACTCAAGGGTCAACCCACCAAAATTTGATGCAAAAAATCATCCTAAATGATCCAAATGTAATATGTTCTTGTTTTAACATGAATCTAAAAGAAAATGAACCCAATAATACCTTAATTAGGCTAAATAGGTGACTTTCTTGTAATGTACTTATGTTTATAATGTTCACTAGTTCAGTCAACACCAATATGTGCAATATACTTTGGCCAATCCAGTCCACATATTGGGGGTCCATTTGTTGACCTTAGTTTTGGATGAGGTTTACGTCATATTTGAAATTAGCAATTAGGGCACCGAATCCTAGATTAGGAGCCTCCTAATTAAGTACTTAGAATACTACACCTAGTGACCTAGTACATCCTCCTTCGATTTGATCTAACCTAATGGGTGCGTGATTTAATTTAATTTTAAAACTTTGAAAACATGAAATTATGGATGCGTGAATCACATGGAATGCAATTTAACATGTTGGAAAAGATATAAGGCAATGAAAGCATGTAAACAAACTCACTTTACTTAAATCCTAAAGACATTCTTAAAGAATAAAAAAATTTAGAATAAATCAAAGTGAATTTCAAAATGATTTTTGTTTGTTTGATGTTTGATTTAATTTTGAAAAGGTGAGATGAGTTCGTTGTTCCTAACCCATTGCCACATGTATTTCACATTTTTGTTTAATTTTTAATTCATTAGATTCATTTTTATGTATTGATTAGGTTAGGGTATGCATTAAGTGGCTTAATTAACACTTACCTACACCACCTTAGAAAAATTAACTAAGTTATTATGAGCCAATGAGATGACATAAAACTCAAAAGGTATTTAAATTTTCAATGCACCTAGTAATGAAAAGGCCTAATGCAATTTGACTCATAATTAAAAGTTAATTAAGCTAAGGGGTTTAGCTTAAGTACTTTTAAAACACCCTTTCACACTTATGAAAAGGGGTTTAATTTCCTTAATTGAACTTAGGCTATTGAACACCTAAAAATCTGCCCAAGATAGATTAATTAAGTTCTGGAACTTTTTAGAATTTTTAAAAATTATTTAAAGGGTTAATTAATGAATTAACCCTTAATTTGGAGGGGATTAAGGAAAGAAAAGGGGGTTTAGGGAATAGCTTAGGGGAAATGCCCCAAAATTATCCCATAAAACCCATATTTAATAGATCTAACCTTAACCAAATTTAATCAGAGAGTAGACCCATAATCAAATCTTAATTATCCTTAATTACATGAAAGAGGTAATTAGAGAATGAGCTAGCAATTTCACCAATTATGGCTCAATAAATCTCAAGAAAATTAGGGGAGGCATAGGTCATCCCCTAAAATGAACTCTAAAAATTTGAGATCAATTGGTGACTTACTTAGAAAGTAATTAGCTAATTAACATTCCCAAAGAAACATAAATTTAGAGAAAACGGGAACTCAAAATACATTGAAAATAATTTTAGAATATTCTAGATGGAATTATCTATCCAAGCATTTTTCCTTTTATTTTTTCTTATTTTGCTTGAAGGAGCTATGGTTTTTTGAAGGTTTTTGAATTAATTAGGAATTAATAATAATCCCTAACTAATCCTTACCTAATACTAGCTCACGACGTGACGCCTAGCGGCGGCGATTAGCATGCTTTACATGCGTCGCACCGTGAGCCCCTTACTTATATTGTCAACTCAAGGGAAAGGTGATGGTGCACGAGCTTTTATCCTTAGCCATCCGATCAAAGATCAGACGACTAAGGATACACCTGCGGTTTAAAAAATGGATAAAGGATTTAAAATCATGTCTAATACTCTCAGCCGTCCATCTAAAATGCGTGGATGGATGGATGAGGTGGGCTGAGTTCTTCCCTAAGGATGAATGTAAACCATTCATGATCTAAGGGGAGATCTGAGCCTGATCTTTCATAGAAATATTCAAGACTCAACCCACACGATCTAAAGGACTAAAGCAGTCAATCCAACGGTGGATTTCACATGCAATGGAAATTTCTTTCATAAAGGACCAACACCTCTTAGCCTAAGTGGTCAAAAAATCACTAACCTCACCAGCACTCGGGATCGATGAAGTAGCTTCGTCTAGTGGAGATGAAGTCCTGTTGAAGTTCCTAGGCCTTGAGGTTGACTGTAGAGCTCTATGGATCAACTCCTTCTCACTCCCTTTGTGGCTTTGATTGAATTGATTCTTTTTTGCTATGGGAACTCAATTGGATGCTTGGATAGACTCGACTTAGCTCCTAGACCAAGTGTACAAGAGGAATTTAAGTGGCATAAAGTATAGGAGAAGTTGAGAATTTAATTGACCTCCCCTATTTTTCACTATACAAAATTGAAGAATCAACAATCCAAATCCTCCCTAGGGCCTTGGAAAAGCTCTCTGATGTTTGCTAACTCTCTCTAAGCTCTAATCGATTAATTTAAAATGGATTAGGGGAGTATATCTCCATGGAAATCAGGAAACGACAATGAGCTTGTCATTTTGATCCAATTGACCTCATAGATGCATTATTTTGGCTGTTAGAGCAATGCACATGGTTGGTTTGGACCAGAGGAGTGGAATACTAACTCCCATGTGCATCCAATTGAGCTTAGGGGGAGTTTGAAATTGAAATTTCAATCCATGTGGTCGGGTTTCATCCATGGCTCAAATGCGCTGACCCAAACACATTAGGTTGGGTGCACCACTCATCACTAAGTCTCATTGAGCTTTTAGGAGAGCCTCAAGTGATTGTGATGAGTGTATGATAAAAATACCCATGGGCTAGGCCAAAATTTGTTCTATGGCCTAGAGGAATAATGGTCATTTTGCTATTTTTTTTCAATTTAGGTATGTTTGGTATGTTGAGCAAATAGGTTGGGCCAAGCTTCATAGATTTGGAATCCATTTGATAGAGTTTGGCTCATGTTGACCTATTTAGGTCAAAATGGGTCAAGTTGACCAATAGGTCAAATTGGGTCAAACCAAAGGTTGGGTCAAGTTCATATGACCATTTGAAATGTTTTGGTATTTTTGGTTTGGTTTTGGCTCATATGACTCCCTTTAGGTCAAATGGATCAAGTTGACCTATTTGACCCATTTGACCTATTTAGGGTAGGTCAAGGGTAGGTTTAGGTTTGGTTAGTTATATGGAGTGGATTGGTATCTTTATTTTCAATCAATGTAGGTTAAGTTCAATTTTGGCTCAACATGACCCCTTTAGGTCATGTTGGGTCTAAGGTCAATTAGGCTAGGTTAGGCCTAGTTGGCCAATTGAGGCTTTGGTCAAGTTCAACAAGTGATTTAGAATGAACTTGACCCATTGGTTTAGATCAATTTGGCTTAGATCATGTTTTGACATATTTTGGTCCTTTAGGTCAAAATGGGCCAACTTGGGTCAAGTTGGCCAAATAGACTAGGTTAGGCACAAAGGTTGACTTGGTCAAGTTCAAACATAAGCCACGAATGAACTTAGATCAATGGTTTCAATCAATTTGGACTATAGTGGATTTTGGCTAAGTTGGGTTTCATTTTAGGTTAAGTGTTGACTCGGTGAACCCTTAGGTTTGACTTGGTTTGACCTAATTTGATTGATTGATCTTTCCATGATGATTATTGATCATGATGAAGGAAAATATGAGTTTGGTTCAATCCAATTTGGTTAGGATCAAAAGTTGGCTCATAAAGGTACTTTAGGTCACTTTGGGTCAAGTGAGCCTAAGTGAGTCAAATGGCTTGGTTAAAACTTGATTTGAAGTTGATTGATCTTGTATATGGACTTATTATTTAAGTTGCTTAAGTATTTTGGGTTTGTTTTATTTCATGTTTTTATTTGGTTTAAGTGAAACTTATAATTAATTACTAAGTTATGAAGAGAGGGAAAGAGAAGAGATCTTCTTTTTCCTTTCCTAATCTTAAGTAATTTCTAAAGTAGATTCACATTTTAATTTAATTTAGGCAAATGTTTTGATTAAATCTTTTAATTAATCCTAAGTTTAGATCAACTCTAAACAAACCTATCTAAGAAGAAAGGCATTTTAAGATTAAGGAAAATGAATCAAAATTCACATAACACACATTACTTCAATTCTTTCCCAACATATATAACATGCATGTGGATGGACCCTAAGCATATCTATACATGCAAATGAGAATTATTAACACACTTGATGGTGCATGCTAAGTAATCCATTTAAGAAAATTTAGAAGTTAAACATGTATGATTTTTCTTAAGTAGAAAAGGTTTTCCTAATCCAAAATTTCACATCCATGCATGAAAGTAAGAAAGGCATAAGTGAGTATTGCGCCATTGTTAACTAAAGGTGTAAGGTACAAGACCTACTTTGGGCTACTTAAAGCCTCGTAACCTCGGAGTTGTCCAGGCTAATATACCACTTTCCATAAGTACTGACAAGCATATAAAAGAAATGAAATGGAAAAGGAATATGCAATAATTGTTTAAGAGTTTCATTTTTTTTAATTTGTTCATGCAAGTGTAGGCAATCCTTCTTAGATGATGGTATAGGGATGAATAAGGTATGAAATTAAGTAAGTGTTGGATTCTTTTCAAATGAACCCTACATCTTACCACCCCTTATTCAAAACTATGCCAACAAAAGAAAGGAAGGAAAGGCTACTAAACATTACTTTATAATCTATCACATGCAAGCTTATAATTAAATTTTAAGAATAGCATACTTTCAGATTAGATGTTTCATTTATAAGTTTTGAAAATACTTTGGATTTAGTACTGATAATAGCCACTCATATTCTACTTTAGCCAACACATGCACATTTGACATAAAGTAAGCAATTTCATTTTAAAACTTTGAAAACATGAAATTATGGATGCATAAATCACATGGCATACAATTTAACATGTTGCAAAAGACATAAAGCAATGAAAGCTTGTAAACAAACTCACTTTACTTAAATCATAAAAACATTCTTAAAGAATAAGAAAATCTATAATAAATCAAAGTGAATTTCAAAATGATTTTTGTTTGTTTCAAGTTTGATTTAATTTTGAAAAGGTGAGATGAGTTTGCTATTCCTAACCTATTCCCACATGTGTTTCATATTTTTTTTAACTTTTTAATTCATTAGATCCATTTTTATGTATTGACTAGGTTAGGGTATGCATTAAGTGGCTCAATTAACCCTTACCTAAACCACCTTAGAAAACATTATCTAAATAATTATGAGCCAATGAGATGACATAAAACCCATAAGGTATTTAAATTTACAATGCACCTAATAATGAAAAGGCCTAATGCAATTTGGCTCACAATTAAAAGTTAATTAAGCTAAGGGGTTTTAGCTTAAGTACTTTTAAAACACCCTTTCACACTTATGAAAAGGATTTTAATTTCATTAATTAAACTTAGGCTAATAAACACCTAAACATCTACCAAAGGTAGATTAATTAAGTTCTAGAACTTTTTAGAATTATTGAAAATTGTTTAAAGAGATAATTAATGAATTAACCCTTAATTAAAAAGGGATTAAGGAAAGAAAATGGGGTTTAGGGAATAGCTTAGGGGAAATGACCTAAAATCATTTCATAAAACCCCTACTCATTGGATCTAACCTTAATCAAACTTAATCAGAGAGTAAACCCACTAATCAAATCTTAATTTCCATTAATTACATGAAAGGGGTAATTAGGGAAAGTGCTAACAATTTCTCTAATTAAAGCCTCAATAAATCTCAAGAAAATTAGGGGAGCCAGAGGTCCTCCCCTAAAATGAGCCCTAGATATTTGGAATATATTAATGACTTAATTAGGGAGTAATTATCTAATTAAATTCTCAAAGAAATTAAAATTCAGAGAAAACGAGAATTTAAATTTCATTGAAAATATTTTTAGAATATTCTAGATAAAATTATCTATCCAAGGCTTTTTTCCTTTTATATTTCTGATTTTTCTTGAAAGAGTTATAATTTTTGAAGGTTTCTGAATTAATTAAGATTTAATAATAATCTTTAACTAATCACTGCCTAATACTAGCTCACGACGCATTGCAAAATGCCAAGACGCTTTACACGCCACATGTGCCCCTTACTTAAGTTATCAAGTCAAGGGAACGGTGGTGGCGCACACACTTTTATCCTTAGCCGATCAAAGATCGGATGGCTGAGGATACACCCGCGGTTTATAAAATAGATAAAGGATTTAAAAACATGTTTAATAATCTCAGTTGTTCATCTAAAATGCGTAGATGGATGGCTGAGATGGGATGAGTTCTTCCCTGATGATGAATATAAACTATTCGTGATCCAAGGGGAGCTCCAAGCCTGATCTTTCATAGATTCATTCAATACTCAACCCACATCATCTATATACTAAAGCAGCCAATGCAATGGTGGATTTCACATGCAATGGAAATTTCTTTCACAAAGGACCAACACCTCTTAGCCTAAGTGGTCAAAAAATCACTAACCTTGTTGGAGGTGATCACCGACGCTCGGGATCAATGAGGTAGCTTCGTCTAGTGGAGATGAAGCCCTGTTGAAGTTCCTAGGCCTTGAGGTTGAGTGTAGAGCTCTATGGACCAACTCCTCTTCACTCCCTTTGCAACATTGATTGAATTGATGTCTCCCTTATTGTAGGAATTCAATTGGATGCTTGGGTAGACTTGACTTAGCTCCTAGACCAACTGTGCAAGAAGAAGTTAAGTGGGATCAAGAATAGGAGAAGTTGAGAATTCAATTGACTTCCCCTATTTTGCACTGTGCAAAATCGAAGAATCAATAATCCAAATCCTCCCTAGGGGCCTTGGGAAAGCTCTCTGATGTTTGCTAACTCTCTCTAGGCTCCAATTGATCAAGTGGCATGGGGAGTATCTCTCCCCGGATGACCGACAATGAGATTTCTATTTTGATCCAATTGACCTCATAGGATAGGTTGTTTTGGCTGTTAGAGCAACACACATGGTCAGTTTGGCTAGAGGAGTGGAATGCAAACTCCCATGTGCATCCAATTGAGCTTAGGGGGAGTTTGAAATTGAAATTTCAAGCCATGTGGTTGGGTTTGGTCCATGGCTCAAATGGGCTGACCCAAACCCATTGGGTTGATTGCACCACTCATCACTAAGTCCCCTTGAACTTTTAGGAGAGCCTCAAGTGATTGTGATGAGTTTATGACCAAAATACCCATGCGTTAGGCCAAAATTTGTTCAATGGCCTAAAGGTATAATGGTCATTTTACTATTTTTCTCAATTTAGGTATGTTTGGTATGTTGAGAAAATAGGTTGGGCCAAGTTTCAATGGATTTGGAATCCATTTGATAGGGTTTGGCTCATGTTGACCCATTTAGGTCAAAATGGGCCAACTTGGGTCAAGTTGACCAATAAGTCAAATTGGGTCAAACCAATAGTTGGGTCAAGTTCATATGACCATTTGAGATATTTTGGTGCCTTTAGTTTGGTTCAAATTGGATCAGATTTGGTTTTGGCTCATATGACTCCCTTTAGGTCAAATGGGTCAAGTTGGTCTATTTGACCCATTTGACCTATTTAGGGTAGTTCAAGGGTAGGTTTAGGTTTGGTTAGTCATATGGAGTGGATTGGTATCTTTGTTTCCAATCAATTTAGGTTAGGTTCAATTTTGGCTCAACATGACCCCTTTAGGTTATGTTATGTCTAAGGCCAATTGGGCTAGGTTAGGTCTAGTTGGCCAATTGAGGCTTTGGTCAAGTTCAACAAGTGATTTGGAATGAACTTGACCCATTAGTTTGGATCAATTTGGCTTAGATCAAGCTTTGACACATTTTGGCCCTTTAGGTCAAAATGGGTCAACTTGGGTCAAGTTGGCCAAATAGGGTAGGTTAGCCTCAAAGATTGACTTGGTCAAGTTCAAACATAAGTCATGAATGAACTTAAATCAATGGTTTCAATCAATTTGGCCAATAGTGGATTTTGGCTATGTCGGGTTTCATTTTAGGTTAAGTGTTGACTTGGTCAACCCTTAGGTTTGAATTAGTTTGACCCAATTTGATTGATTGATCATCCCATGATGATTGTTGATCATGATGAGAGGCAAATATGAGTTTGGTTCAATCCAATTTGGTTAGGATCAAAAGTTGGCTCATAAGGGTACTTTAGATCACTTTGGATCAAGTGAGCCTAAGTGGGTCAAATGGCTCTGTCAAAGCTTGATTTGAAGTTGATTGATCTTGTATACGGACTTATGATTGAAATATAAATCCATTTAGAAGTGGTTTGAAGTAAAATGGGTTCTGATCCATTTGAAAATTTCATATTCAAAAGAAGAATATGAAGAGGTTTTGGGTTTGATTTTTGATTTGGGTTTTGATTGTTTGATTGAAGTTTGGATTTATATATGAGCTCATGATTGTAGGATTGATTGAACCATGGGAGAAAATCAAGGGTTTGGCTTGATTTGAAAGTGTTTTGGCTATGCTCAAGATTTTGGCTTTAAAGGCTTTGATTTGATTTTGAATGGATTTGAGTTTGATTTTTGGATTTTGTTTTGATTGTTTGAATTTATATTTCATTTATATATGTGAATGTAAATGAGAATATAAATTGATCATGAGAAAATTTCAAGAATTTTAAAGGGTTTAATTTAAGCTAAATCCATTAAAGGAAATTTAATGGATTTAAGGTAATTTTTAATTTGAAATTTAATTTTTTTTCCTTTGATTTGATTGATTTTTATTTATATTTCATTTATATATGAGAACATAAATGATAATATAAACATATTTTGAGAAAATCCCATGAGTTTGAAGTGATTTGGTCAAAGTTTAGTTTAAATCCAATAAAGGGAATTTAAGGGATTTAAGGGAATTTGAAGGATTTTAAATTCAAAATTTAATTTTTGAGTTGGATTTGATTGATTTGTATTTATATTTCATTTATATATGAGAATATAAATGAGAATATAAATATGTTTTGAGAAAATCCCAAGGATTTGAATAGGTTTGATCAATGTTTAGGGTTGATTTTGGCTAAGTCCTTTAATGGAAAATTAAAGGGACTTAAGAAAATTTCATGAATTGATTTTAAATTTTGAGTTGATTTGATGGGTTCGAATTTATATTTCATTTATATATGTGTATATAAATGATAATATAAATGAATCATGGAAAGATATCAAAGATTTAAATAGGTTTGAATCATGATCTTGGTTAAGTCCTTAAGGGAAAAATTAAGGACTTAGGCAAAATTTGGTCTTAGGAATTTTTGATGGATTTTTGATCATTGGTTTCAATCAAGAGTTTCAATCATGGATTTGATTTAGGTGGAGTTAACTTGATTTGGAGTTTTGACTTGAAAGAAGGAAAGATTAGGAATGGTGCAAGTTAAGGGTAGGCAAATTTCCTAACACCCCTAAGGCATGACCTAATCCTATGGCTAAACCCTTCTAAGTCTTCTAGGGCTAGGGGAGTGTCCACCTAATCACTAGATGTGTCTTAAGACTAAGGAACTCTTAAAGTCTAAGAGGAATCCTATGTCTAAGATGGAGGTGTTGAGAGCTCGTTCTAAAAATGAGGTCAACAAGATCATAATGAACTTAAATACAACATTAAAGTTCTCTATAACCTAATAAAACTTATCATAGTCTTATTATGTAATTAATTAAGATACGATTAATCAACATACCTTAAATAAATAACATAATTCAAGATATGATTAATCAACATTTAATGAAAGGAATAAATGAAAAGAAGAATTCAAAATGAACAAAATTGAAACATTCATTGAACTAAACTCAAACTAAATCCAAAAGAGGTTAATTAAGATACTTAGGATCTTAGTTAAACCTTTGGAATGAGCCTTCATCTTAAGGTGAAGGCTTCATTCTATTAGGAATTAAGATGGTGAATAGAATGGGTTCCACCCAAAATGGAACTTATTATATTCTTCATTCTTGAAAATTTAATCTTATCTTAACATAAAATGCACCTAAAATAAAAATGAAATTGTAAATTATTAAATCACTTAAATTGAAACCACTCGTGGTAAATTAAACTAATTTTAAAGCTAAAAAAGTTAAAAGAATCAAACCAAATTTTTTTCATATTTAGCAATATATAGTATGTAGTCTGTACACCCGAGGTCATAGGGCTACTAGTCCGAAGGAGGTCTTGATACCACGAATCTCTGGTATAATAATGAAATAAACCTATGAATTTAAAAAAGGCCTATCAAAGTCTTGCCACACAAACTCATTTCCTTCAAATACTAAATTATTATGTCACATACCATAAATTTTGGTTCGATCGATCTATGATGTTTTGTGATGTGATGTTTTTTTTCTTATTTTGTGGTGTAGTATCTTAAGACTGGATGGCTAGGATTATTTGTCGTTAGTCTAGATGATAGATGTATTTTTTTGAACTAATGTTGTCTTCTGTAAGGGGCTATGCTAAAAGGGACCACCATAATAAATTATATATAAATGCTGTTTATCTATAGGTATGCTTAAGTCCCTAAGCATAGCCCAATAAGATAGGTGTACTTGGCAAGTAACTATTGCTAAGCTCATATACTTGCAAATATATTTATTGGTGTGTTGTTTGTATTTTCCTGACGTTTATTTTTTAGGGCTTAGGATTTACTTTTGGAATTAAAAATTTGATGATTAGAATTAGGTTAAGATCTATAGGGTCTAGAAATAATAGGAGCTGACCCTACTAGCAGATGGGTGCATAGGTCCACTGTGAATCCCAATAAAGGTCCCTCAAGAAGGAGATGATCCTAGAAAGAAGACCCCCATAAATCTTAACTTTTAGTTCTAGGTCGGGTTGTGTAAGGGTAGAGCTTGGCTACCCATTTCCTTTTTCTTTCGAAGTGTATAGTGGTACCTGACTGCATTGGCCTATTCTTTAATTTAAATTGGCTTGATTTATGTTGTGTGCATAATAGAATCAACCTTCTTTTTTAGGTTTCCTTTTATGCTGTGCTTTTTGTGATAAATTCCTCAACAATTAGACTCTTAAGAAAATTAAATTTTCTACCCAACTTAAATTTAATTAACGTAAATAAAAAATAAAGAAATTCAAAATTTCACATAAATTAAAGCCCTAGGAATAACTTAAAATGAACTAGAAACAACTAGCTTTTGCGAGTCATCCTAGTATATTATTCTAACTCTGTGAATTGGGCACTTCACTCATTGCACATAAGGAGCATTTGAACTTTTAGGATGACCACCTTCTTGGGGAAGTCTGACTTCTCTTCTTGATTTTTCCCATGACCACTTCTAATTGCATATCATTTAGGCATAAAATGCATACCCCAAGACTTTAAATGAATCTTGAGTAAAACTTGCATACATGAGACTTGACATCATGGATTTAAAATCACTTAGGTGGTATTAGCTGGCTCACTCTAGGTGGGTTATAAGTCCAGAAGAGTTAGAAGTAAGTTCCTTTCCTCTAATAAAAGGAAGAACCCATAATTCCCAAATAATATATTTGGTCGAGCTTCTAACTTGTCTTAGAAGCACTTATAGATTTAGGTTCTGAAGCTTCATACTGAAGTATGTCTTCTACCCTAGGCGTTTCTATAGTATTATACTGTTAGAGTCTAAGTCATAGATTTCTAATAAAATATCAAAAAATTTAAAGCTTAATAATAGGATAGTTGATATGTCTACTAGGCATTCAAGTATCAATAGGAATTTCCTACTCAATGTCGATTGCCTTCCAAAATAAATCTTTCCACTTTACAGTGTTCCCAATTGAATTTTTCAAATAACATTTCCTTTAGAAACTAACTAAGAAATACATAAAAATAATAGGTTATTTCTTTAATTGAGAGTATTCTTAAGAAGATATCTTTCATTCCTAATATGTAATTAACTATAAGGATTCACCCTTATAGGGTACCATGAACCCAGTTTTAAATAAACTCTGTTATACTTTCCATGAAGTTCAAGAGAAAACTCTCTAGTATACTAAAGGCCCATTAGCCTTAGGAGTCTTTTATTACATGATCAAATCTATTATAGGATAACATGTTTATCTTTAGAGATAATATGTTTATTCCTTAATGATGAGTTTGATCATCCAAATAATAAATTCATAAATCTACATGGTGTGACAAATTTTCTCCAGAGAGATATTTTCATGCTACTTAGCTTGGAAAGTGGTTCCCCTTTCCATCTTTAGAAATAGGCTATTGTTTCTATATATCCATAATGTACTTGTGCTTTCATGTGTCAAGATTCTCTTTCTTTCTATTTAATATCTCTCCATTTCATCCTTAGTAGAGTATATTCAACTTCCATTAAACGAGGAGAATAAAACTATCCCTATTTATAAAATCAAGTGAGATGGTTCTACAACTCTGGTATTTTTAGAAAAATAAAATATCTTAGCCATAACAAAATTGGCTAAAAATTTCTAATGGGTCAAAAGTTTTTCTTTTGACTATATTATGATTATTGTTAATTATAACTAACTCAAAATTTTACTTTGCAAACAGAAAATAGTTGGACAGCTCATCTTTGCTGCTACATTCAGGATTAGCTTTTTGGTGGACAGTAATAGGTTGGCTGTTGGCTTCATTATCAAGTTTGGAGCTAAATTTGAGAACTTAAACATTATAGCTTATTCAGTGACATTAGCTCATGTTAGTGAGGTGGTTATTAAAAACAAGCAGCCCATTTTGGAATTCTCTAGTGCACCTCATTTTGCCCTTGCTGAAGGCAGAAAAGTTTCTACTCAAGTCACTGAGCGGGTCTAGATGTGCTATGCTTATAAAAGATCAAGTTTCTCACCCTAGAGGCATTGCCTACTCCTTTTCTTTCCAGTACCTTCGAAATAGGTTCTACTTCTGAGCTTGTGAAATGACCAAAAGCCAAAAAATAATAGGGGTAGAAGGCTTAGGAGGATAGCCCTCAGGGAAAGGACATAAAAAGAAATGCTAGAACTTGAACTGGGTAGGGCAAAGGTTGAATACACCTTCCCTAATACTTCTCCTATTTTAAGAGGTTGCAGATATCACCCTCTTTCTGTAGACAGAAAGAGGAGGATGTATCTAGGATAACAAGTTCTCCACCTCTCCCTTTTATTCATGAAAGTAAAAAAAATTTTAAGATGCTAAACAGAGAAACACATGGTAAGCTACGCCAGATCCTCCATTGGGTTTTTAGACCCTCCTCCTCTTACACTAAGGAAAAGTACTTAGGGTTATGAAGGATTAAGCATCCTTGAAAGAGAAATTACATGAAGACTTGACATTTCCTAGAATTAAAGGAAGGGGAAGGTGACCATTTCTATTAGAAGAAAACCTTCATATTATGTGGCTATTGTACTAGATCGATACCACTGCGTAGGAAAATAACTAACTTGGCATAGAGATCAATTAGCTAGTCCAAAAAGAGATAGAACCTTTCATAAAAAAGAAAATAAAAAAGTTTATGTTAAGAAGGTTTCATTAGACCCTAAGCCTAGAGTTTCTTTACCACCATTATTACTAGAAAGAGAGAGAACACATCACTAGGCATATTATAAATAAGGCTACATCATCTTCACCTTCACTTAAGCCTCGAGCTGATGGGCCATCATCATCTCATGTTCCTAGTAGGAGAATAAAGTTGCTTCATCTGTTTCCTTACCACAAAGAATCATGGATGAGTGACACCTTGGCTTGGGAGCCACTCTGGATATAGAGGAAGTCCCAGCTATCCAAGAGGTTCCAAAGGGTGAAGCATTTGAGGTAAAAGCCATCGATTTGGGAGATGAGTCTAATGTCACCCTTGATAGCAATAATGTTCCATTTATTTTAATAGAGGAAGAAAGGGAGAACATTATAAATGAGGATGTTGAAAATGGAAAAATCAAAAAAAATCAAAAATATTTTGTTCGAATAGGATGATTTACTTCAGGATGACTTAAGGTTGCTTGTAGAATATATCTATATGGTAGATGCAAAAGCATCAAATGGGAAGAAGAATGAGATACAAGAAAATCTTATAATTGATCCTTCAACTACAAAAGAAAGATGATCAAACTATTATGATGGAAAAAAGGATGGAAGAGATGATTGCTATCATGTAATCACTCCAAATCATGATCCCTTCCTCTTCACACCCTCATCCTATAGAACAACCTAAAGTAACCCATCCCACTGAGATGATAAAGCTCAGTTTAGAGGAATATCATTAAGAGCTCAAACTTGCATATGATATACACCTACAACTGACCTGAAGTCCTTGGTAGAATAACAAGCCAAAGAAGCTTTGGCATAGTCATGAGGCAACCTTAGTTCCAAAAGGTAGACTATACCATGAAGAATATGATTCCATTCCACATCCCAAAGGATTTGTACCTCCTTCTTTTAAAGAATTTGATAGAATCGGTAACCCTAAACTACATTTGGCACATTTTTGAGCAAGCTATAATAATATTGGGGGGTAGCGATGCATTACTATTTAGGAAATTCATCAGCAGTTTGATGTGAGTTGCCTTTAATTGGTATGCAGAATTACTGAATGGTTCAATGTGCACTTTCATTGAACTGGAAAATATGTTTGTTAAAAGATTCACTGACACCAACACCACATCACTGTGAGAGATTTAGTGTACTAATGCAAGAGCCAAATGAGTCCCTAGTGGAATATATTGTGAGATGTAGAATCCTCACTCTTAAGTGTGAGCCCTAGTTGTAAGAGCAGCACACTGTTGAGATTCTCCTCCAAAACATACATGGTCCCATGGCTTTCCTACTAAAAGACTTTACAATCATTACTTTTGGAAAACTCTTAAACAAAGCCTCTAGCCTGCAAGAAGTGGCTCCTAAGATGACCTTCCTAAAAGAACACTCTTCTGTAGAGTAATCAAAACCTAGGAATCTATTAGAAAAGAAAACAGGCAATGTCTCTACAATAAAGAAAGAAAAGGCCCCCATTCAGATACAGGTAGAGTGGCCTTTGTCCTTTAAGCCACCAGAATAGCAAATATCACCTTTCCCCAAGAAGATTCCAACCACAACTTTTAGTGAAAAAATAAAATAGATTTATTCTTTCAAAAGAGAGGTGGTGAGGAAGATCTTCAAGAATTTGAAAAAGAATTCATAATTCAAATTACCCAACCCAAAGAGGCCAGAGGAAGTTAGCAAGGTGAATGATCCTAACTATTGTCCGTACCACCAAATGTTATAGTAAACTATTAAAGATAGTTTCATCTTCAAAGACTGGCTCAAAAGGAACTATAAAAAGGAGCTAATGATAATTTTGAAAGAATACCTTTTGGACCCTAGGCAAGGGTCCATTAACGTAATTACAAGTGATTCCACTTCTTCTACTTTTTTCTTCAAATGAATGGGATATAGTCTTATCCCATTCTTTTAAAAATGCAATCTAAGATTTAATGAAGACCCAGAGGAAGATCATCTAGATTGATCCATTGGAGTCTAAAGAGTCAGTTCCACCTCAACCCTATTCAGCATCTTTAGGTACTCAAATGACTGGAGAGAGTGGTGAGGGAGGGACATGTTCTATACATTATAGAGTTTTGTATTATAAGGATGGAAAGGCTAATCCACACCCTCCTTTCTCATTATGTACTCATTTTAAAAGAAATAAATAAAAAGTCTACCTCCAAAAGCATTTCTTACATTTATGTTCTATCTGATGAATGTGTTATTGAAAATGTAGAAAAAGGAAAAGATTAAAAAGAAAATTCTCATGATGATATGTTTTATGAACCAGGGTCAAGCTGATGGTCCTATAGACGATTTACCATGCAATCCTATTAGCATATATATAAAATCATCAAACTTTGAGTAGTCTCTAGAAAAGGACATGATGGATGAGGGCTAGGATGATACAACCCCTGGACATGTCACTGAAGTAAATCTTTGTAGAAAGAAGGCTTTTCCACCTTTTTTACCTCCTCCTCCTAAACATAATGAGAAGCAAATTGTTGATCAAGGTTTAGAGCCTTTGCAACAAGAACTAGTAGTCGAGTCAATTGCTCGTAAGGTCGACTACAACATCTTAGCCCATCTTAGAAAACTTTCTGCTAAGCTATGTATCAATAATGCCCTTGTTCTATCAAAAGAAATGAGGGAATCATTTGTGTAGGCATTACTCGACTTAGAGATATGCCTAACTCAACTAGCAATAACTTCCTCAGATGAAGCTTGCTATTTTAAAGAGATCCCTGGAGTTACTTTCTTTGATAAGGATCTACTTTTAGGGATCACTAATCACAAATGGCCCCTCTATATTTCTATCAAAGTGGAAAACATCAAGTTGTCAAGAGTTTTGGTAGACCCCAGTGCTTCAATCATTATGATGAACTCTAAAAAATTATCATTCCTGAAATTTGATACTAAAAGACTCTGCTCAGATAAAATGTTGTTAAGAGGTTTTAATGAAACTAGAGAAAGCTTTAGGCTCAATCACTCTATTATTATAAATAGAGGGATTGAAGACTGAAGCCAAATTCCACATTATTAACTTAGAAACATCCTTCAATTTCCTCTTAGGCATACGGGATGGAGAGGAATATACTATAAAAGGTGATATACAACCATTCTCTATTCATGAAATTGGACTATATGGTGATGCAGGTTATTATATGTCTAACAAGAAGCAAGTGCATGATTATGTGAAATCTAGCATTATTGAGACATCAATTAAATTAACAATTAAAAATAAACAAAAGAGAGAAAAGGAGGAAGAAAAAGAAAAAGAACCTCCAGTGATACAAATTGATTTGGAATCTAGTTCTAATGAAGATTCCAATAAAAAAGATGCCTTAAAAAATTTTGAGATTACACTAGAATCAGATAGTTATGAGAAGCAAATCTGTGCATTAAGGGATGAACCTGAACTCTCTACATATAAAAAATTAAAGAAATATATGGACACTTTGACTTTAACTCCTCTTGTTCAAAATAAAGTTTCATAATTAGAAGTCAAAGTGGCCCCTAACCTATCAAGAGAGGTGTGAAAGTTGTTTAAGTTTTACTCTATACTTGGACCTTCAAGCTCATAAGCACTTGTGAAGCTTGAAGATCCATTATCAAATGAAATAATAGAACTTCCTTTCGATTGTTATTCTAATTGTGTTATAAATTATATGAAGCGTGGTTTAATTATTAATAGTTGGCCCAAAGTTATAGCCCAATGCATGAAGAGCTTGCGGAATACTAAAATTAAAAGTCCAAAATCCAAAGTTGGCATTGGGTTTGGTATCATTGGACCATTAGATAATGTGGAACACTATTTGATGATATGCAATCATCGAGAATCTGATTAGTTATTTGAAATTCCTTCTAACTTGTTTAAGGAATTTTTCCTTGAAACAAAAAATGAATTTGATGATTACTTACTTCAAAATGCATCCCCTTAGTTTTAGAAAGAAATAAAGTTCATTGTTGATGAGTTAATGGAGATCTACCTAAGAACTGATAAGGACCCAAAACCAACTTTTATTAGTTCATTGCTGGGTCCAAAGGATTTCGAGGAGTTGATCACTTTACTCTTTGAATATAAAGATTGTTTTGCATGGAGCTATGATGAAATACTAGGTTTATCTCTGGATGTTGTAGTGCATAAACTAAAGATTAAAGTTAATGTAATCTCAATAAAATAAGCTCCTAGGTGTATGAGAAGAACAATACCTTAATTGAACACTAAAGTTAAAAAATAAGGCTTGTACTAAAGTTTAAAAAATTAATTGAACACTAAGTAATATCTAAAGTAAAAAAATTAATTGAAGCTCGCTTTGTACGAGAAGAACAATACCTTAATTTTCTATCTAGCATAGTCACCACAAAGAAAAAGAATAATCAAATATGCATTTGCGTTGACTTTAGAGATTTGAATAAGGCTTGTCCTAAAGATGAGTTCTCATTGCTAATACCAGAACTTATGGTGGACATAGCCTCTTTGCATGAGATCTTTTTATTTATGGATGGATAATTTGGATACAACCAAATAAAGATGGTTGTAGAGGATTAAAAGCATACGGCATTCAAAACTCCTAAAGAACATTGGTCAATTATTTTATTGTAATTTAAGATTATCTTTATCTCCCTTCATGCTATAAAAGGTCAAGTCATAGCTAACTTCTTAGCAACACATCCTCTACCCAAGGGTTCCCCTTTAAATAATGATCTTCTAGATGAGAAGATTATGACATTAGAAGGTGAACCAAATGTCACTTGGAAATTATATTTTGATGGTGGGGCATCATGAAAGAAAAATAAACAATTAAATTCATTTATCCCAAGGAAGGCAGAGATTGGATTAATTTTTATAACTCCAAATAAAGGAATAATGTGATATTCTTATCATATGGTTGAGCCTTGCATAAATAATGAGGCTAAATATGAAGAACTCATAATTGTGTTAGAGCTAGCAATTCTTATGGATATTAAGAATATAAAACTTTTTGGAGACTCTCAACTGGTTATAAACTAAGTGTGCAGTGTCAATAAGATCTTGCACCCTAAGCTCATTAGTTATTATCAATACACAATGAAACTACTTGAGAAAATTTCCATATGTAACTCTATATAGGATATCTCATAAAGATAATTCTATAGAAGATGCTTTGGCTAAGCTTGCTAAAGAAATTTTATGTTTAGAAAAAGAGTCTCTTTTTATAGAAGTCCAAAATCAACATATTCTATCTCCAATAGATTTAGACTACATGAACAAAAAAGCAGAAATATAAAGGATAGTCACTCTTGCAGAAAGTCAAGAAGAGTGTGATTGATGGCAATCATTCATTGAATACCTAAGTAAGGAGAGGCTTCTTGAAGACAAGTCATTGGAAAATCAAATTAAAAAATGTATCTTGTCCTATGCATTAATTAATAACGTATTATACCGTAGGTCATTCGATCAAATGTCTCTATGTTATTTAGACAAGCAAGAAGTCTATAAGATTGTGATTGAGGTACACTCTAGATTGTATGGTGCTAACAAATCTAAACCCAAAATGAAATTAAAAATCAAAAGACTTGTATATTATTGGCTATCGATGCTAAATGACTACATGGAAACTTCATGTCATTGCCTTCAATGCCAAAATACATGGTGTAATTTTACATCGACCTCTAATGTACTACCCCATGATTACATCTTGGCCCTATGAGAGTTGGGAAATTGACATCATAGGGCTAGTTCATCAAAATGGCATCATTTTATTTTAGTCGCAATGGATTATTTTTATAAATGGGTTAAAACGGTTCCACTAAGAAAAGTAAAGGCATACCATGAGCTAATGTTCTTTCAGGAAAATATTGTCCATAGATTTAGCATTCCTCATTGAATTATATCTGATAATGGTCCGTCATTCAAGCTCATTAAGTTAAATCATTTTATGGATAGACATAAAATAGATTGGATATATTCAATCATATGTTACCCTAGGGGAAATGGATTGGGCGAAGCATTTAAAAACACTCTTGAGAGAATTTTGAAAAATTACTTCATGAAAATAAATGCCAATTTCATGAAAAGTTGGTTGAAGCCTTATGGGCCTATCGGACAACATACAGTCTACACCATATGCTTTGGTTTGTGGGCCTAAAGTTATTCTTCCATTAGAAGTACAACTACCCTTGTTAAGAATAGTTGTAAATAACAGTATTACAATAGATGAAAATCACATACTCTAATTAGAAGAACTTGAAAGCCTTGAAGAAAGACTTTTAAAAGCACAATATGACCTTGAAATATACCAAGCACGTATGGTTCAAGCACATGAAAAGTTGGTCCATCCTAGAACTTTCCAAGTAAGTGACTTGGTCTTGATTCTTAAACGGCCTATCTTAGCTGATCACAATTGACAGCAAATTCGAGCTAACTTGGGAAGGATCATTTGTAGTGAAAAAAAGTCTACGAAGGAAAATATTATTATTTGATTACTTGTAATGGTGAACGTCCAATGCCGCCGATCAATGGATGTTATCTAAAAAAATATTATATGTAACTTGAACTTAGTTTCAAAAGAATAATGATCAATAAAATCATGTTTCTCTTTACTGCTTTTGCACTAGATGCTATTTCTTTCTATGCAATGGTTCTAAAATCTTATAACTTCATTTAAGCCTTCTTAAATGCAATCTATTTAGGATAAGAGTAAACCTCTTCAAGGCACCTTTCCTATACTTACCTTGAGTTGGGACAACCCTCCTCATGTCTTTTATAGGTTTGGAGTAATCCTTTCATGGCACCATTCCTATTATTCATAGGTTTGGATAAATTCAAAAATATCCCTTTTTTATCGAATTAGTTATTTAGATTAGAAATAAGTCATGAAGGCCCCTCTTCTATTAGGAAAAATATTAAAGATTGGATTAAGTCACCAACATCCCTTTCATCTTCTTTACCTATCTTAGTTGGAAGCCATTGAAGGCACCATCTTAATAATTATCAAATAGGAGTAAGCCCCATAGTAGGCATTATTTCACATGGGAAGCTAGGATAAAGTCATCAAGACCCCTTTCTTATGAAATAGGATACTTAGGTTTAGAATAAGTAATGAAGACCCCTTTCTTTAGCCAAAATCATTAATGTTTAGAAACATGTTATTGATATCCCTTTTCCTCATTATAGCTACACAAGAAGGAATTAAGCCATTGAAGGCCCCTTCTTACTAGCCAATCTTAAAGTAGTAAGTCCCTTAGTAGGCATCCTTATAGGGATAGGATAAAGTCATTACGTTTTCCAACTACTTAGGTTGGAATTAAACCATTAAAGGCCATTTCCTATTAGCTGAACTTATTAGAATAGGATTCAACTCTATGTGACTCCTTTTCTAATACAAAATTTAAAAAAAATTAATGACTGAAAATAAGCTATTGATGGCCCCATTCCTATGGACTATTCAAATCATGAATTAAGTCCATGTGACCCATGCCTAGTAGTCAAAATATTGAGGTTTATGATTAAGGTATTAAGCCCTTATCCCTAGCTTAGTTATTTAGGTATGAATCAAGTCCTCAAAGAGCCCTTGCTAATAGCTAACTAAATAATATTAAATCCCCTAGTGGCATCTTTCATTGGTTAAAATTTCATGTAGTTTGGATCAGGAATAAGTGTCCCTATTGGCATCCTCTCCAACTACTCTTCTCAGATAGGAGTAAGCCCCTTAAAGGCATCTTCTCTAACTATAATGACTGTGTTAGGATTAGATTCTCCATTGAATCTTTTCCTAATGATATCCTTCTATTTCTTAAAAATTAGTGAATCTCAATTTCTAAGTTTCTTAGAATCAATCATTCCAAACAAACTTAGACACATTTATGCCTATCTTTCATAATAAAATCTAAAACAAAATTTGAAATCAAATTAAAAAAAAATCAAAATCAAATCTAAACTCTTTCAAGCTTATGCTTACAATGTTCACTAGTTCGGTTAATGCCAATATGTGCAATGTACTTTGGTCAATCCACTCCACATATTGGGGGTCCATTTGTTGACCTCATTTTTGGAAGAGGTTAACATCATTTCTGAAATTAGTAACTTAGACACTTAATCCTAAATTAGGAGCCTCTTAATTAAGCATTTAAAACACTACACCTACTGACCTAATTCATCCTCTTTTTGTTTGGTCAACGTAATGGGTTTAGGTAGACTCAACCCAATTCTTGAACATAAATTAAATCAAGCACATTTCACTAGAAAGTTGAATTCATTTGAGTTAAATGCAAAGTGATTAAGGTGATTAACCTAATTACCCTATTTAATCTAAAAATTAATTATATCCAAAATAAATTTAAATAAAATCAAAACAAATCTAAATAAACAAAAATAAATTTAAATCAAATCAAATAAATGAAATCAAATCCAAATCAAGGTCAAATAATGGTTAACCCTTTAGGTAAAGGATTGATTTATGTGGGTCCCATCAAGTCAAAGGTCAACCCACCAAAATTTGACCAAATGATTTAAATGATAGTATATTCATGTTTAAACACGAATTTAAAATAATATTAGTTCAATGAGGCCTTAATTAGGCTAAATATGTCAGTTTTCCTAAGTAGGCCTAAATGGAACCTATTGGATTCAAATTCAAATCAAACCAAAATTAACCCAAACTAATTGTATAAAATCACTTATGAATGATTAATAAACATAACTCAATAATCATTAAGCTCAATTTTCCCAATATAGACATTTGACTTAACTGAATCCAAACCTAACCCAAGCCTAACCCATTAAGCCTAAATGGGCCAAATTGGGTTTTAAACCTTATGTAAATAGAATTGAATGATCCAGTCCATTCCTAAATGCTTGGATCATAATAATTGAAAAAGAAAATGCATTATAATTGAGCCAACCACACCATTTGACTCGATTAAATTCAACCTAACCTACTTAATCCAATATTGGGTTAAACATGAGGTAAGAAATATATAAACTTCAAATTCCATTAAAATCTTTGATTAACATCTTAAATGGTTAAATTGATCTAATTGAAGTATTAATTTAATGTTAATAAACTAAATGGACCAAGCCAAATCAACCTACACAAAAGAATTTTTAAATGGCACTAAATGAACCCAAGATTGAACCAAACAGTTTAAAACCCATCCAAACCCATCCTAAGAGTGGTTATGGGTGATTGATAGCAAGCTTAAGCAATTTAATCAATCTAAACTAAATCAAAAATAAGGAATATACCATGGAAAGAAAGAGGTGTATGAAGCCAAATCTAACTCCCCAATCTCCTCATTCTCTTTGTTCATCCATCTCAGTACCTCTAGACAAGTGTGATGTAGTCAAACACCCTTGGAGCTAGCCTCCAAGGTGTCAATCTCCATGGCCAACTAGGAGAAAGAGGAAAGGGATTAAGCTCTTGGCCTCTAATGGTAAAAGGATAAAGAGACTATCTCATGCTAAATTAAGTTCCATTACCTTCCATGAGTGAAATGAAGTTGAGTGCATCCTTTCCCCACCAGCAAGCTGAAAAATGACCAAGCTTGCTAGAATTTATCTATGTTTTGTTCCTTAGGCTGTTCTAAGAGGAGGGAAATCAATTTCTTCTTCCCAAAGGCTCATCACACCATTCTGAAGCTAACCAAGTCAACCCTGTCGCCTGAGATTGCTACTGGTGAGCTACACATGCACCAAACCTAATTTTATTTCATTTTAACTTTGGTTATTTTTGAGATAAACTTGATCTCAAGGAAGATCAAGCAGTATAAATGTGATCTACATAAGCTCTTGATGTTTTTGGAAGTTAAATTGAGCGATTTCAATGTTGGATCGCTAGAAATCATCTCAAATCAATGGATAGCTCTCGGCTTACGCCATTGCCTATAGAGAAGAAATCTCTGTCATCCGTTCCTTTTATTAAGAATACATGGTTGAGATTTAGTTGTACCATTTGATTAAAACCCTTATAGGAACCAGCATAAACATTTAAGTAGTCCAATCTTCAAATAGATGATCCAAATCAAAACTGTAAGCGCCATCATTTTAATGCGGGATCCACGTGGATCTCGCATGGATGAATAAGATGGTGCCATGTGTGACACCATGTCAGTGCCATGTGGTACCAATTCATTTAAATAGAAAAATCGAGATTTCTTATTTTAAAAATCTCAAAAAAAATGGTATAAACATAAAAAAATCATAATAAATCAAATATTAAGCCAAAAAATGCAAATAAGGGCTAAAAAATTCATCTTTGTGAGAGGGATCCTTTCAAATTAAAATTTCCAATTCATTTTGTGTAATTTTGAGGTAGTTTGGATTTAAATGAAAATAGTCAAACACAAATTAGTTCTAAACCAATGTTCAAATTGATATAAAACCTTGGAAAACTGAAATTAAGGTTAAGATACACATTAGGTGAATTTTTCATAATTTATTAAAGAATAAATATAAAGATATAAATTTTTCAATCCTAAACCTGAATTTTAATAAAAATAAATTAAATCTAAATCAAATAAAATAAGAAACTAATAAAAATAATTCAAAACATTATAATAGATCATAATGAACTTAAATACATCATTAAAGTTCGCTAAAACCTAATAAACCTTATAATAGTCTAAATATGTAATTAATTGGATTATTTAATGCAATTGATTATGACCAACTTAAGAAAATCATGGTAAATCAATGAAAATTTCAAAAAAAATATGAATAAACCCTTTATGGAAGCATCTTCTAAAGATAAATCTAAAAAACATAAAACCCCTAAGTGATTCTCTTTAAATTATGCTTAATTTAAGTTTTAGTGAAATAATTAAAATCTTAATTAAACTCAAATTATACATCTGATCAAATTGAAATTTTAAGGAAATCAAATTGGCAGAGAAGCTCATTTTCCATAAACTTTTGAGGGCTAATTGACCTATATAGTGGGAGTTATTGAATTTCCAAGTCCCTAGGTCAATTTACATGAATAATTAAATCATAAAATTATAAAAAATTATAAAACTTTGTAAAATCAATTTAGAACATTAAAATTAACTTGAGACTACTAAAATGAAATTGTCTAACCCTCTGATGTTAATAAAATCAATTGATTATATATTTACAAAAACTTAATTAAGCGATTAATGGAATGAAATTTAATTAGATTATCACTATTAACCAATTAGGATTAAGGTTATCCAATACATTTCAGATCTAAATATGAACTTCATTGACATATAAATCTTCTCAACTCATTCAACTTGACTGAACAACACAATCCTAAGATATTAACACATATATTAAGTAAGTTAATTATATTTATATGATTTGAAACTTAAAAAATTGAATCCATAACATATAATGAATTAACCTAAACCAACAAGTGGAAACATAAGTTGATGCCAATGAAATTAATCCAAACTTCACAATGAAATGAAATGATTATATGAATGTGAATAAAATTAAATTAATTTGAAAACATATAAATCAATGAATTATGAAATTAAAATGTGATGACTTATTTAAGTAATGAAATAAATAAATGAAAATAAAGAAAATAAAAAAACCTAAATAATTAATTGAAAATTAAAAAAATAAGCAAATAAAATATAAAATTAAAATATAATAAACAATGACATCAAAATTAAGGTTGAATATTAAATTCATTTAAGTTAATGAACATAAACATAAACATAAAGCAAATATATAGTGAATATAAATTAAACATAAACATAAACATAAAAGAAACATTAATTAATAAATAAGTTAACCTAAAATGGAAATTAACAGGATAAGGAAATGAAAATGAAGCTAAACCAAAGTAAATTATAATAACATAAACAGTAAATGAACTTAAGTAATCTAAGTTCAATGAATGAATAAAATCAAATTATGAAACTCAAAACTATAATAAATGAATTAGACATAAAGTGAAAACTAATTCAAATCAAATTATGATAAAGGAACCTCATTTGAACTTAATTGAAGAAACATGCCTTAAAGAAATAACTTAAATCAAGATATGATTAATCAACATTAAATAAAAGGAATAAATAAAAGAAAGAATTCAAAATGAACAAAATTAGAACATTCATTGAACTAAACTCAAACTAAATCTAATTAATTATGATAATTAGGATCTTAGTTAGACATTTGGAATGAACCTTCATCTTATGATGAAGGCTTCATTCTATTAGGATTTAGGATGTTGAATAGAATGGGTTTCACCCAAAATGGAACTTATTGCATTCTTCATTCTTGAAAATTTAATCTTATCTTAACATAAAATGTACCTTAAATGAAAAAAAAATTGCAAATAATTAAATTACTTAAATTGAAATCACCCATGGTAAATTAGACTAACTTTAAAGCTAAAATAGGTTAAAAGAATAAAAAAAAAATTTATAACCATATGGTATATAGTCTGGACACCTGAGGTCACATGGATACTAGTTCGATGGAGGTCTTGATACCTTGAATCTCTGCTATAACAATGACACATACCTATGAAATGAAATTATGAAAACTAAAAAAATTCTCAAAATTAAATTAAATAAAATATTGGAAAACCAAATTGAAACTTAAATATAAAAGGCTTAGCAAAATCTTGCCACATAAACCCATTTCCTTCACATACTAGATTATTAGGTCACATATCCTAGAATTAGGTTAGGTTGATATGTGATGTTTTGTGATGTGTTTTTCTTATTTTGTGGTGTACTATTCTAGATTATATGGCTAAGATTATTTATCATTAGTCTGGATGATAGGACGTGTTTGCTTATAACTAATGTTATCATTCACAGGGGCTATGCTAAAAAGAAATCACCATCATAAATTATATATAAATGTTATTTTCTTGCAGGTATGCTTAAGTCCCTAAGCATAGCCCAATATGCAGGTGGGCAACTGATGCTAAGCCCACATTCTTACAAATATTTTTTTTGATGTGCTATTTGTATTTTCTAGATGTTTATTTTGTAGGTCTTAGGATTTATTTTTTTTATATGCTAGGTCTAAGAAATAGGTGAACTGCTAGTACATGGGTGTAGAGGTCCCTAGTGAAGCTCAATGGAGGTCCCTGAAGAAGGAGACAACCTAGAAAGAAGACCCCCATAGATCTTAACTTGTAGTTCTAGGATGAGCTATACAAGGGTAGAGCTTAGCTGCCCATTTTCTCTTCCTTTCAAGGTGTACAGTGGTACCAAGCCACATTGGTCTGTTCTTTAATTTATATTGGCTTGATTTATTTTGGTTGCACAACCTATTTTCTATGTTTCTTTCTATGCTATGTTTTTTGTAATGAATGCCTAGATGATTAAGCTCTTAGAAAAAAAAATAAATTTTCTACCCAATTGAAATAAAAAATAAAGAAATTTAAAATTTCACATAAATTAAAGCCCTTGGAATAACTTAAAATCAACTAGCTTTTACAAATAATGTTTGCACATTATTCTAACTCTGTGAATTGGGCACTTCACCCATTGCGCATAAGGGGCATTTGACTTTTGAGGATGACTACCTTCCTGGGGAAGTCTGTCTTCTCTTCTTGGTTTGTCCCATGACTACTTCTAATTGCATATCATTTAGGCATAAAATGCATACCCCAAGAACTTAAACGAATCATGAGTCAAAACATCTAAAAGCTGGGAAATGTGCATTAGTTAAGTGCTTGTCGTACTCTACATTATCTTAGGGATTATGGAGTGAGTCTAGACTCCTAGATTCTTTCCTAAAATATAACAACCTAGCCATCTTGCATATATGAGACTTGACATCATGGACTTAAAATTTCTTAGGTGGTGTTAGTTGTCAGCCCTTCCAAGTAGGTTATAAGACTAGAAGTGTCAGATATAGGTTCCTTTCCTCTAATTTAAAAAAATGAACCTCTAATTCCCAAAAATTATATTAGGTTGAGCTTATAACTTGTGTTAAAATAATTTATAAACTTAGGTTTTGAAGATTCCTACTAGAGTAAGTCTTCAACCCTAGGCATTTCTATAGTATTGTGTTGTTAGAATCTAAGTGATAGATTTCTAATAAAATATCAACTCAAAATTCTAATAAATTCCAAAATTTAAAGCCAAATAATAAGATATTTGAAATGTAAATTAGGGATTCCAGCAATAATAAGCATTTCCTACATAATCCCAATTGGCTTCCAAAATAAATCTTTCTTCTTTGTAGTGTCCCTAATTAAATTTTCTAAATAATATGTCTTTTGGAAACCAACTTAGAAATCCATAGAAATAATAGCTTATTTCTTTAATCAAGAGTATTCTTTGGAAGGGATCCATCGTTCCTAAGATGTACTTAACTAGAAGAGCTTTCCCTTATAGGGAACCATGAACCTAGTTTAAATTAAACCCTATTCTGCTTCCTAGTTGTTCAGGAGAAAACTCTTTGGTACATAAAAGAGCCATTAACTTTAGGAGTCTTTTATTACATGATCAAATACATTATAGGATAACATGTTTATCTTTTAAGATAATATGTTTATTTCTTAATGGTGAGTTCGATCATCCAAATAAGAAATTCTAAATCTAAGTGGTGTCACAAATTTTCCCACAATAGCCTTTAGAACTTTGTAAATTTTGGAGGAGATGGTCTACTTCTTTTATGGTTGATTTTGTGGGCTCAAATGTATATATTTATCCAAGAATGACTTTTATGTAACTCCTCCTAAGCTATTTCTTTTGACCCATCAAAGAAAATTGAAGTTGTTTTCTGTGGGTATATTTGCTTCCAACAGTGGGTCATACTGTTGTTCAGAATGAATAGGCAATCTGACAGCTCTGCAACTAGCATTATATTTTTTGCCAGCCCCCTGGACAATTTTGTGTTTGAGGAAGATGCTTTGTGGTCATGCTTACCTAGAGTAAAATTAGCATCTTGTGGGATAGTAGTCTACCATGATGCATTGCTGAGTTGATTGATGATGATTGACTTCAACTTGGGCCTGACAGCCTCCTCATTCTTAGTAGGTACTATCATCATTGCCATTGATAGCCTGTCAAAGATAGAGTCCCTCTTTAAGGTTTGAGCTTTAAGCCTCAGCTCATTGGGGATGATCACGTTCAACCTATTTCCCTTATTGAATGTCTTTAACATTCTTGTTCCCTTGATGATAGGCTTAGTGATAAGTCTAACAAGTAGAAACTGGACAGCCTCAAAAATGATTCTGAACTAGAGAGTAGCACCAATGGAATCAATGTTGATTATAGCTTGAGGGAATCTTATAGTAAATCCCTCACTTATCTTGACAGTCATCATATTTGTAAAGTTTGCCATTGAAGATTTTGAACTTGGTCATAGATCTTAAACTTTTAGAAGATTATAACCCCCTATTTAAGTCTGTAATGACACCATATATTTTAATTTTTGCGACCAGAGATGGAGAGAGATGTAAACCCTAATGGAGTTGCCAAAAATATGTTCACTCAGAAAAAACACCTTTGAGGATGCTCTTCACTATTTTTATTTAGATGGCTACAAGGATGTTTTTTGTGAGGCAGATTGATATATATATATATATATATTCAACATATTTATAACATATTATATATATTTAGATTATACTTCCATGAATATTACCTAGTTAATTACCCCTTTTATAATAGTAAGAGAACTCTTGATTAATGTTAGAAATAAACATATCACTATGTCTAATAGAATAGCGTGGCATGGATGACTATTTAAAAAAAGGGTTGAGAGAATTTGCATGGTGAATAAGAAGAATCAGCTTAAATATTTGCAAGAAGGGTTATATAAATAGCTAATGTATAACGTATAGTGAATAGTGAGTGGAATTATCATTTAACTTAAAGCATATGTTCTAGGGGAATGATTATGCATCCGATCAAGATCCCATGGTTCCATCAACCTATCATTATTCCTAATTCAATTAGTCAGGGCAAATAATTGACCCAACCTGACCTAAGAATCCTTGTTAGTAGTCATGGGTTACATCGTCCAAAGTGTTCTTGTAGACCTGGTGTGATATTTTTCTACGGGGATAAATTTAAGTCAACCTTAACCAACAGAAGGCTTTCTACCAATTAGATATATTTCATAATTCATTGTTGAATAAGATAAGCCATTAGAGAATATACGAGTTATTACTGTGACCATAATATAGTGGAGCCATTTAGGGGCCAAGCCACTCAACTATAGGGTTCAAGTCATATCTACATTTCATATGGTGCTATTTGATGGCAAAATCACATGGACAGAGAGCACAAGTCACGTCCTTACTAGCATGAGATTATTTGTGAATGAACATAGATGTATTTAATTTGATATTTACTCTTATGTGAGAAAAAGTTTTCTTAATTTATCATCCTTGACAAACAATAATGGATGGGTGGATGATTGTTTACATTAAGTTATTTTGAAAATATCCCCTCTGGTTGAATTTTATAATTAATGTAGCCATTATTTGGGGGATTATTAGGTTTTATTAACTCGGACTCGATTATTAAATCCAACTGAGAAATTAACTTATGCAGCATTTTCAAAAATTAAATTTATATTTTAATGCATGTGGCAGGGCACATGCAGGTAATTCATATCCATCTTTATGTTAACACATAAAGCATCCTCAGGCAATGAACTTAGGTAATTATTATTGTACCAAAAAAATTCAAATTTATTTAAAATAATTCAGCAAGTTTCATAGTTGTTATATGACAAGTTGATTTAAGAGACTAAATAAAAATAATTAAAATATTTTACTAAAAGGCTATAGTTTTTTGTTCAGTAGTCAACCTTAGAGCTCTCTTTCTCTCTCTCTCTCTCTCTCTCTCTTCTAGCCTTCTTCAACATCAATAGATCAAAACATGCCAATTAAAAGACTCGTTGGTGACTTACAAATAGAATATTAGATTTGTTAGCATGGAAGTGGAGGAAAGATATCAACATGCCCTCACCCACATGCTCTTAATTTCAGAGAGGAGCTTCTACAATCTGGGTGGGTGCACGGAGAGGGTAATCAGTGAATGCAACTGGGAGAAACTAGCTTATAAGAACATCTCCTACATCATTCTAGTGATGTGGGAATTATTCACTAATGTGAAGGAGCACTAAGATAATAAAGTTTCCTTTCAGGGGAAATAGGTAAGTTTCAATAGTACCATCATTAACGCATATTACGGCTTGTAAAAATCCACTCTGTACTTTCCACTGTGTTTCTTGCCACTTTTTAAGGGTGTCTTCCTCTCGTATGAGACAAGATCAAGTCAGCTGTCATTAACTCTAGGTAAAGATTCTTGAAAATGTTTTTTGATACAATTTTTCCCCCATAAAAGAGAATTTTGATAATTTTCATCGTAGATCTTAGATTCGATGAGAAATGAAATGTTTCGTTGATCTTGGATTTAGAGTAAGTGAGAAAAATTCAATGTTGTTAAAAATTATTTTAGGCACAAGAATCTAAAGAATTTTAAGTTTGAAGATCTTTGCCATTGAATTAGGTTCTGTCATGAGATGAAAATCCTCCCTCCATTAACTTTAGATTTGCAATAAGGGAGCAGAGTGCTTCTTGCATTAAAACACCAAAAAATCTAACATTATTGAAGTGTTATGCCACTAATTTTTCTTAAAAAATTATTGAATTCTCTAAGAAACTAGTTGAATAATAGGGTTCCCGCTCTACGGCAATGAGGTGCCGCGTCCCAATGCTGAGGTACTAAGCCCTTAGGAATGATGTCTTTAGATCTCCTCCTCATAGTGCTGAAGTGCCCAATATCCCATCCCAAGGTGCTAAGTTCTTCAGTTAGTGTCTTACTTTAGAATAGCACCTTAGCACTATTTTTCAAATGCTGAAGCACTAAATCTTGAATCAACAATAGTATAAAAAAGTAAAATGCAAAAAAAAAATAAAATAAAATAAAACAGAAAGATTTTTATGTGGTTCGGCCAAGCCCCAAAACTAGCCTACATCCATACTTAGTCACCCATGCTCAAAATTCACTAAATTAAAGTTGAGAATATAGCAAATCTCCCATACTCACTTTCATGGGCAAGTACAACCTAACACCGTACTTTCCTTAATGGGAAAGTACAACCTAACAATATACTTTCCTTAATAGGCAAGTACAACCTAACAACATATTTTCCTTAATGGGTGAATAAATTCCTTATTAAATTAATGTTAAAATAATGATATGAACTTATATGAAACACTTGAAGTAAAAAAAAAAAGATGCAATGGATACAACTTAAACTCATGCAAGTAGTCAAATTATCCAAAAATGATAATTTCATAAAATAATTAAAATTTGATGCAAATAAAATAAAAACAAATATGTGAAAAATCTATATAAATAAGATGACAATATTTTAGCGATAATTTTGATATATTAGAGCTCGTATTTGTCTTTATTATAAGTCCTAGGAAAATTCCCAAATAGTTGTAATCTTAGTTGATTTGTTTTTCCAAATTTGACTGTGCTAGATTAGTCTAGTGATTTTAATGAAACACTTAAAATAAACCTTTAATAACATCCAAACATATATTTGTTATCATCAAAGTAAATCAATTATGTAGTGGGGCTCAAGAAGGCAACACGATCAACATTATTTTCAAATCTATCTTTGATAAACTAAGTTCGGTGAGATCAATACTCTCATCTAATGGAGGCCCACTATATGGTTTTTTAGATAATGAAGATAAATCAATGGGATGATCACCATTCCCATAACTTGGGGAGAAGGCAAGAAGCAGTTCATGATAATGGTTGATTTTGTTATAGTTGAACAACTTGTCACTTACAATGTTATCTTCAACTAACCATTGTTTAATATACTCAAAGCAGTAGTATCCGCATACTATTTTGTGGTAGAATTCACTGTAAGAGGAGATGAGATTAATAATTATGGCAAAATTAAATCAATCTAAGACTTGCTACCTAAGAGTAGTAAATTATTCCAATAAAAAAAGGTAAGTTTTACAGTTAGACATCACATGTACTAGGACAGAGGTCTTTGAAGAAATCAAAGAGATAACAAGTACACAAAATCATGATCAAGTCCTTATAATTAGCTTAACCTTTTATGCAAACACAATGATGCCCTAGTCCAAACTCTCTAAGATGATATTAAAGTTTTCATTTTTGTTAAATCTAAATCTATTTGTGGATGGAGGAAGAACCTTATGTGACACTTGATAAATAATGTTAGGTAAAAAGATCAATAGCAAGAAGATAAAAAAGTAAGAAAAGTTTTAAAAATATAATCTTTATTGCTAAGAAAGTCCAAAAAATGAGTACAAAATATAGGGGTCTAGATTAAGAGACAAAAGATCCCACGTAAAAAAGAAATACCAACTTTATAATATTAGAGGATGGTCATACATAAAAAGATTATATAAGGTAAGTTTAATACAAAGAATTTATGCCAAAGTTGATGGTGGTGAGCAAGTAAGATTCATCAAGTATGTGAGTTAAAATGAGACTAAGGAGAGTGGTTACATTTTTCTTCAGCCTAGTCGCTATAAGTTGACAAGTAAAATTAGGTATTACCTTTGAATTATCACTCTTCAAGTTCTCAGCTCGCCACTCATCATGTGCTCCTTCTAGCGAGTGATCTTATTCTTGGTTGTCGAGTACCCTTCATGTAAGTATCCTTACCTTGACTTATAGAACTGTTTAGGCCTACCTGGTTCCTTGGGTATAAATTTATCTCATTGATTTTTTAAATCCTTATAGAGGTACATCACAAAAAGGATAGAAGAATAAAAATGATTAACTATTAAGCATAACTAGAGTTGGCCTTAGATTCATTCAAGCAGGGCATGGGCTAGCTATAAGCATAACTAGAGTTGGACTTACAGCTATGATAGTCCTTGGAGGTAAAGAACCAATGCAACTTTGCGACCTTGTGGACTAAGATATTATTGCTGCAGAACTCCATCAAGTCATAGAGTACTCACTTTTCCATTCTAGATTAAGTTTTTTGTTTGATTATATATACGAGAAAGTTGGACTCATTGAGGATTGGCACTTAGGCCTTATAATAAAATTATTATTAAAAAATATATTTATGGTTATAGTGAGTGTGTTGTACCTTTCTGACCACATATATTATTATTTTTATATTTTTTCCTCATAAGTAAAGTTTGGTTTTTTACTATTATGCATTGATTATTTTCCTATAACTCATGTCGCTTGAGATATCTATGAGATTCGGGTAATCATATTTTTACTAAATGCTTGATTTGACATCTGAATTACTACATCTTTCTTACTGCACCTATAAATTCTCCTTGGTTAAAGTAGTTCAAACTTTTATTGTACTCCTTAAGTCTTGCTGGTAGAACTTTTTTATGAGCAATCTTTATTATATTTTAATCATCAACAAGTATGGATCCATTCGAGAAAGCTACTTCATCTTTCCACTAGGCTCAAATTATGGAGGTCCCTGAATTAGATCCCTCCACAACAACCTCAATAATTTTCAGGTACTATGACAGAAATCCAAATTTTAACATGTGAGGCTAAGAACACCGAGCATCTTAACTTTGTGAGGATGCATTAGCTATGCATTCTACTCGCCCACTTTATGAATGGGGAACAACTTCCCCTTCCACATAAGTGGATAAACAACTTAGTGGTGAGCATCCTTTCTAACTCAGTGGTGGGCATCACAGCATTCATCTTGTGCCTATAGGAAGAAAGTATTTCATGGGAGTATGTATCTCTTCTACTGTTCATTTATTATGAAAGGCATTAGGATGGGTTCATATAATTTTTTATGACTTTATTTATGATCACTTATTTTTACCCTTATATGCAAGTAAACATGTCTAATCAAGTAATACAGAATGAGTTGAGTATCATTCCCTTGAGGATTAGAGTAAAATTCTAAATTAAATTCTATTAAATTAAGTACTAATCTCTTTAAACCTAATTTTTATACAACAAAATTCAAGTGCTAAATTAAAATTGCTATCTACTATTTTGTGAAATATTAAAAAAGACAAATTTTTATATTTTTATAAAAAATATATATATGTATTTTTTGAATTTTAAAATAAGTATTCAAAATTTATAGAATCTTTTTAGATTATGTATTATATTAAACTATACTGTAGATTAAATTTAATCTTATAGTGTCAACTAGGAGAAAAAGTGATATACTCTCTATCTTTAGACAAGTATAACCAAACCAATCCCTTTACCCAATGTTTTATCTAGTGCAAAGTAAATTTTAATTGGTTGCATTGCCCATATTTTCATTTAAATGATAGTAAATCCTAAAAAATAGTCATATAATTATTGTCTATTTAACTACCTCAAACTATCTAGCACATTAATGATTATTTAGTACATTTATTTGCTATTTTTCTTCGTACTTGTTCTTCTAGGATTTTATCAATATCTCTATATCACACTTATTTTTAACTTTGTAATTGGCTAGATTACAAGTAAAAAACATGAAAAGAAACAAAATAAATTTTCATTAAAAGCACAAATAATTATCTTATATTAATCCATAATAAAGTCAAATATAACACAAACATCCTAAGAAGTTCACATAAATTTTGAGTTCACTCTCTTAGTTCCACATATCAGAAAGTAAAACACAATACATAATTTATCTACAAAGTACTAAAAATACAAAGAAAAAGGAAATAATGCATCGATAATTTCTCTCCCTTTGTTGTGTATCCTTTTCCTTTATCTCTTGATTGTGATCTCCCTCACACATGTCACACTTACTCACTCACTCACACACACACGCACACACACACACACAAACTCATACAACACACTGTACTTGGAATGTCACTCTCTAAGTGTTATCATTGCACTCTAACATACTCTCCCTATTGACAACAGAAATAAGAAAGAAAAAAAATCTAGAAACAAAATCCATTTTGCCTTGGAAATATCCCATTTATATAGACTAGATGCATCCCTGGTTGGGTTCCCTGATGCTCCTACCATAACTACTTCAAAAATTGCTTGAAACCATTGCTAAACAATCATGATATTTCTTTGGTCAGGATGTGGCACCTCAGCACTGGTTTTGTAACATCTAGACAATGTGCTCTCAAATTTTTGGCTTCAAATCTTTAATTTTGGTGCCTTGATGATGTAATATAGTGCCTAAATGCTAGGTCTGATGCCTCAACACTACAAATCTAGCACCATACACTGTCTTTTCTATTTCCACATAGCTATTTATTTTACATTTTCTACATTTTTAGCATCTCCTTTTATTTGAATAAGATATTCCTATCTTAAACACTTAAAATTAAGAAAATAAATCATAAAATAATTAATTGTTTACTTAAAATACATGCTAATTTATCTTCACTTTTTTACTTATCAATTGAAGATGCGCGATCTTCAAAATAAAGTATAAAAGTGGTGCTCATTGCTTCTGTTCATGAAGAGCGTGACTTAGTGGCCTATGTCAACTATTACCTTCTCTTACCAATTGAGCAAGCCAAGTGTACAGGTGGTGGAGGCGATGGAGAAGTTATAGGGTCATATCCTGAATGTCTCTCTCTTCCTTAACTTTAGCCATGTCTTCGCCACCCTTGGTAAATTCATCATCCTTTCTACACACTAATTCATTTATAAATTTGGTGAATTATTCTTCTAATTTTTTAATTTTTTACTCATAGGAGAAGTAGTGGGAAACCAACCTCCCTTGAGGTCAATGACAACGAAGAGGAGGGGGAGCCAAGTGCAATTCTTATTAAGGCCACTATTGGGGAAAGGCTGAGTACTACTCCTAGGAAGTCCAAAAAGTGAGTGACGAGCTCGACTCCTTGTAGTTGCTAGTAGAGCAATGAGTTTGCTGAGGAGGAAGAGGAGAAGGGAGGCTCAGAGGAAAAATTTTCCCAAAACCTATGTGATCCCACATATGAAGCTTACAAGTTGGGCTCTTCCTTCTTCTCACAAGATCTCGACAAGCTCTTAAGCAACCTCCCTAATTCTCTCCTACCACATGCTATCAGGATTGCACAAGTGATATCATAGTAGTGAACTTGGGAGGTGTACTACAAGTTTCTTAGGAAGAGGAAAGAGGCCTTTATGAGTAAGATCTAGCTTGCATGAACAAAAAAGAAACATACCATTCTTGAAGCTGTATATAGGGATCTTCAGGCAGAGGCAGGTCACTAAGAAGAGGAAAATGAGAGAGAGACCATGGACCTTACTTACATCATAGAGGTGAAGAGAGAATTGGAGGAGGAACTCTTTCATTAGACTGAAGAATTTCAAAGGAGTGAAGTCAAGTTCAATAGGTTTCTCAATTCTGATGAGTACAAGAGATTTTGTAGTGAAAGTTCAAGAGCAGTGCTAGCTTTGTTATCACTAAATTTATGAAGCATGGTCACCTGATGCTAAGTTCTTGGACTTCTCAAAAGTAGTTCAAGATGATACATTCTTTTCTCCTTCATTTTTATAACAAAATTTTATGCCTTTTTTTAATGAGTTTGATGTTTGTATCCTACTTGCTTCAAGTATACTATCTGAATAATGACTTGATTCATTTCTTTATGAGTATTTTTTAATGAATGGGCTAATACTCACTGGTCAATGTGTAAATGGCACTACTTGTAACTTAGAATATTCAAATAACTGATCAATAGGTTCATCTATTAGAATTTGATTTAGCACAACATGTTCATAAATACTCATTCATCACTATGTAAGCATCTTTTGATTATGGTTCTAACTATGGGAGAGATCATAACTATCTTATGTAGACTAGCTAGTGTGGTGCTCATTTCTTTAAATTAATTAGCCAATGACTTAGAATATTTTGCATCATTAACTCATAAAGAGAGCTTCCCTAAGTTGTCACTTTAATATTGTGAGTTTATGCATACTCATTAGGCTGATTCTCTCTAATAGATGCATGACTAGCTTTGCATAACTTACGATATTTTATGCAGTCGTAGTCAATATTAGTCATCCCTTTTTAAGGGTTATCCTTAACTTGTTGATTAAGAAATTTGAACCTTTTTGAATTGCTAACATCAAAGGTGCCGGTCTTACTTAACAGATGCCAACCACATGAAGTGTTGTCTTTTTAATTACAAACTAGGAGAGTTGGTCTTTTGAGTTTATTTGCCAACCTCACAGGGTGTCGATCTTACATATAGCCGCCAACTATATGAAGTGTTTGTCTTATTTTTTATTTAGTTATTGTCTTCATGAGGTGTTAGTATTACACTAGGTTTTGAGGATAGATAATTAAATTAGTCTTCTAAATCTAAGAATGGCATGCCAAGTATTTGGGTCTCTTACTTGGGATTTCATAATTTATTGAGTGGTAAGATTGCTTGGGTCAAGAATAGTGCACTGAGTATCCTAAGTCATCACATAGTTCCATGGGTATTAAGGGTTTACATTAATTGACATCAATTTTTCTTGGGCCAATAGTAGCACGCCAAGTATTCGGATCTCCTACTCAGGTGTTCGCTACTCATTGAGTGGAACCTTACCTTGGGCCAAAAATGGCATGATAAGTATCCTGTGTCATCACACAGCTCCCAAAGCATATGTTTCATCATTCAAGTAAGCTTCATTGGAAACATTATTATCCTGTCAGTGAAATCATTTAAGGAGTAAAAATATATAAAATTTCATTGTTGAAAATAGGAAGATATAAGATACATAAAATTAATAAAATGAGTACAAATGATGCGAAATTCTTTTTAAGGATAAAAATTCTTTAGATCTCAGGCATTCTATGTTCTCAGAATGTCTTTCCATAATGAAATTGTAATCGTTATGCACGAGGACCAACTTGCTCTTTAATTCTAAAAGATTCATCCTAATTATGAGCAAATTTTTCCAAAACATTCTGTTGAGTAGTGGCATCTACTTTCTTTAGCACAAGATCATCACTTTTAAAATACTTTTCTCTCATATAGAAATATAACACTTGGCCATTCATTTTTTGTTTCTTCTTTCTTTAATGACACCTCAATTTTGAGTTCTTCAAGCATATGAAGTGTATCTTTTGTAGCCTCTGAGTACGCTTATATCCACTCACCTTCTCCATCTCCCATTTTCTCATCATTCTGATTCTTTGACTTTGGACTTCATACTTTACTAGTATAATGGTTTTTATGGCATACAACAAAGTAAAGGGTGAGTGTCCAATGGCAGTAGTAGGAGTCATCCTGAGTGCCCATAATAATGTAGGTAGTGTGTCTACCAACTTAGCCTTTACACCTTTGACCTTTTTCTTGAGTAAGTTGAGTATCTTCTTATTAGTGACTTCCACTAGTCCATTTCTTTACTAGTGATATGTTGATGTGAATATTAGTCTTATTCCTTGGGACTCATAAAATTCCTTTAAGCCTTTCTCAATGAATTAAGGCCCATTATTATTGATGATCAACCAAGGGCAACCCATACCTACAAAAAATGTCAGTCAAAATAACATTTCTTATTACTTGAGAGGTAGTATTTTTGAGTGGCTTGGCTTTAATCCACTTGCTGAAATAGTCAATCATGATTAAGATGAACTTCCTTTATCCACTGGTGATTGGCAAAGAACCTATGAGATCCTTTCTCCAAATAGAAAATGGCCAAGGACTAATGATGGGCTGCAAGGGTTGTGTGTATGCTACTGAAGTGCTATAAGTTTTGGCATGGTATGCATCTTCTTATGAATTCTTTAGCATCTTTTCTTAGTGTTGGCATAAAGTACCCTTGCCTTAAAATCCTATTGGCAAGTGTCCTCTCTCCTGAGTGGCTACCACACTCACTAGATTGGCTTTCCTCCAAAACTTTTTTCTATTCTACCTCTTTCACACAACTAAGGTTGAGCAAGGTTCTTGACCTTCAGAATAGTTCTCTTACTATCAATGTCAAGTTTTGACATGTCAAGTTTAAGTTAGTGAAGTCAATGCACATCCTCCACTTAGCGCCTGACTTTTGTACTATCACTATATTGGACACCTACTTGGGTTATTGAACTTTTCTAATAAAATTAGCTTTAAGAAGTTTAGCGACCTCTCTCTTGATAGGCTTGAGGTGTGCAACTACCAATTTTCTTATTTTTGCTTGACCATGTTATGCATCTATGTGAATGTTCAAGTGATGGAAAGTAATATTGATGCCAATGTCTGGCATCTCCCTGGCTATCCAGGCAAACACATCTATATTTTTTATCAGGGTTCAAATGAAGGTTTCTAATGCTCGGGATAAAAAACTGAGTTGACCCTTAGTGCTTACCCATTACTTTATGCGGCTAAGATTTCTTCTATCTCCTTGAGGAATTTGATCCTTGTTAGTGCTATATCCAACTATAACACTTAATCTTCCTTACCTTACCCACCAATAGCCTTCAAGTAACACGTGCAAGATTGATTAAGGTTTCCTCTAATAGTACTCTCTTCTTCAATAATGGGGAATTTGATGTCTATATGATACATTGACACCATTGAACTGAATGTGTTGAGTAGAGGCTAGCTAAATATAGCATGGTAGGTATTGGCGGACTCCAATATGATGAAGTCTATCATGGTCATGAACTACTTCTTGGCCTCTCCTTAAGTGATGGGAGAGTGATCATTCCCTCAGTTCTCTACACTCTCATGAGAAACCCAATAGTGGTCCTCTGGTGGGTAGAAGTTTAGAGTTTGTTAAGCCTAGTTTTTCAAAGATCAATTTAAAAATAAAATTATCCAAGCTCCTCATGTCAATTATGATGCTCCCTACTTGATAGTTGGTGATCAGGGCCATCACCAAAATTGCATCATTGTAGAGATTCCCAATAGTGTGTCTATCCATTTCTAAAAAAACTTACTAGCACAATGGTAGTAGAGGGTGCTCACACTTTTCTAGATCATAGCTTTTTCATGCTCACCTTTTTTGAAGATTCACTATCACCTTGAAAGATAGTTAGTATGACTCCTACAATATAGACCATGTGTGTGAGTATAGGTTCATTACCAAATTTGATGACCTATTTGTCTTTCCTCTTGATGAACTCCTTGTACTTTCATGCTTTTATCAGCTCATCCACTAGACTTTTCAAATGGTGACACTCTTCGGTGCCATGGTCATCATTATGGTGATAAGCATAATACCTTGATTAATCATGTACTCCATCAGCCTTCATGGGTGGTGTGGTCATTTGAAATAATCTTTATTTTGGATCACCTTTACAAGCTCTACCATGGGCACTCTCAGAGGAGTTGCTAGAGTAGGTTGTGCATAGTTTCCACTTGGATAATGAGTAGCCAAGTTTCTGAAGCCTCACCCAGTTAGAAGGCAATGACCTGCATGTATGATGATTTGATACATAAGTATGTAGAATTCTACATTGATAGTTTGGTTATAAAATGTAAATTCCAAGATGAGCACATAAGTGATTTAAGATTGGTATTTGATAGAATACGAAGTTTCAACTTAAAAATGAATCTTTAAAATGTAATTTTGGCAATACTTGTAGAAAAATTTTAGGCTTCATTGTGTGCCATATAGGAAACGAAATTGATCTTTCTAAAATCAAAGAAATAATAGAGATGTCACCACTTAAGATCTTGAAGCAACTACGTTCACTACAAGGCAAGTTAGCATATATAAGGAGGTACATTTCTATTCTTTCAGGGAGATGTCAACCTTTTGCTCGATTAATGAAATTGAATGCACCTTTTATATAGGATGATGCTTCTCAAAAAGCACCAATAATAGAAAAACCATTAATATAATTTATAGCATCCCTAAAGAAATCACTCGGAGTTCTACTAGCTCAAAATAATAAAGAAGAGAAAAAAAACCTCTGTATTATATCAGTTGATGTTTAATAGGAGCTTAAATAAGATATTTTTATTTAGCATTGAAATTTGTTTCTAAAAAATGATGGAACTACATGTTATTACATAAGATAACTTTGATTTCCAAAGTCGATCTCCTCAAATTCCTAATGACTAGGCCTAACCTAATAGGTTGCTTAGCAAAATGGGTAGTCTTATTACTCTAATTTGACATAACCAATGTTTCAAAAAATGCTATAAAAGGGCAAGCTCTAGTTGATTTCAATCCACTCATCCTTTATAGATAGATTCTCTACCCAATAATGAATTGTCTGATGAGCAAATATTCAATGTGAATGAGGCTCAAAAATCATCAAAATGACTTTACTTTAATGGAGCTTCATCAATAAAGTTAGCTAAACCTCCAGGATTGCTTGTGGTGTAGGTTGGAATTGGCTTAATATTTGAAACTACATAAGGTGGCATACTTCGATATTCATATAGCCTAACTGAACCTTGAACTAACAATGAGGCTGAATATGAAGCATTAATTATAGGCTTAGAGCTAGCAATTAATATGAAAATCAAGAAGCTTCATGTTTATGGAGATTTTGAACTTATATTTTGACAAATAATTGGAACTTTCAAGATAAATAAGCCCAAATTACTATTTTTCACAAGCATATTTTAGAGCTTCTGAAGAAAATCCTTAAAGTAATAGTTATAAGCATGTCACATCAATAAAATGGCAAGGCTGATGCATTAGCCAAATTAGCTACAAAAATGACAGACCCTCAAAGAGTGTCAATTATAATAATAGTCCAAAGCAAGCTAGCATTGACACCAACCCTTCTTAAAGCTTTTAAAGATAATGAAAATCAATAGATTTTTGACAATAATAGAAGATGATGATTGATGAGAGTCATTCATTACTAATCTTAAAGGCGGTTGCTTACAAAAAGATAAATCAAAAGCTCGTCAAATTTCACGAAGTGCGCTACGATATATTTTTTTGAATGATAGATATTGCTACTCATTTAACCAAATGTGGTTACGATGCATAGGACCAGATAAAGCTAAGCAAAAGTCCATGAAGGGTTACTTGGTGCACACCAATCTGGTCTTATGATGAAGATTAAAAGCAAACAAGTGAGATAATACTAGCCCAGCATGGTTCAAGACTGCATTGAACATGATAAATGATGTCATCAATGTCAAATACATGCAAACATGGTGTATACACCACCTAATGCCTTACATCTAATAGTGGTATCTTTGCCTTTTGAAAGTTGGAGAACTATTGTAATCAGTCTAATAGACCCTCTGTCATCTAGAGCACACCATTTTATTTTATCTAACAATGATTACTTCTCAAAATGAAAAGAAATAATTCCTTTAAGAGAAATTAAAGTAGATAATGTAATAAATTCTTTTAAGATCATATCATTTATCAATATGTAGTACCTCAATGAATTATATCTAATAATGATAATGCCTTCAAGAATATCAAAATCTATCACTTCATTAAAAATATAAGATAGATTAGTTATATTATTTGATATATAATCGAAGAACCAATGGTCTTGTAAAGGCATTAAACAAAACATTAGTCAAACACAACAAAAAAATTCTCTCCAAAAATATAATGGAATGACATGATAAATTAGTGGAAGCCATGTGGACATATTGCACCACATATAAAACTGCTATGTGGGTAACACCATACTCATTGGTCGTTGGGGTAGAAGCAATACTGTCTCTTAAAGTAGAACTACCTTCCTTTTGTATTACAGTCCAAAATGAACTCATGATGTAGAAAAATATATGAATATGAATTGAAGAGGTTAAATCTTTAGATGAAGTTCAACTCCTAGGTCAGCAAAATCTAAAAACATAAAAAATAAGGATGACTGCAACTCATGACTACATGATTCACCTAAGAATCTTCAATTCATAAAAGACCTATCATTCTCCAACATCATACAAGCAGGTGAACTAGTACTGGTACATAAAAGACCTATCATTCTCCAACATCGAGTTGGTTGCAAGTTTGACCCAACCCCCCATTTTCACCTAAGAATCTTCAAAGCAGGTGAACTAGTACTGGTACATAAAAGACCTATCATTCTCCATCATTGAGTTGGTTGCAAGTTTGACTTTAGCGTGCGCTTATAAATGAATAATATCTCAAAAGATAAAAGATATTATGCATAACTATTCAAAGCATTATACTTTATAAGCACAAGAGTCAAAATTTACTCTAAATTGATTGGCTGAAATGATAAATTATTATGAGAATTTGAGTATGAGATGAATATTTTCATCCAAAAAGAAATTCTTTTGTCAACATGGGGAAATTTTATGTTTCTTGTAATGCAACAAAAAATTTTGCATTAAAGATAAACTCAATCAATTAGAGAAATCTAAAATTAGATTCATCATGTTTAATGGGGTTGAATCTAAACCTAAAATTAAATCTTTTATGTCTAAAAGGGTCGGATCTAAACCTAAAAAATTTAGATCCATCTTGTCCAAAGGGGCCTGATCTAAACCCAAATTAGATTCATCATGCCTAAAAGAACTGATCTAAACCCAAATTTAGATTTGTCATGTCCAAAGGGGCTGGATCTAAACCTAAATTTAGATCCATCATGTCCAAATGGGATAGATCTAAACTTAAAATTAGATAAATAAATAAAAGGCAATGAATGCTTCATGTCCAATCAACTTGACACATTCATTAGGGGTAATTTGTTGGCTGCTGAAAAATAAAATAAAAAGAGAAGAGAGCTTTAACCACTCCCACCAATAGCCATCCCAGTCACTGATAACTACCCAATGGGAAGAGAGAGAGTGGTTAAGTGAATTGTTTCCTATAAAAAGGGGGGAGGGCTGACTTTACACTCTCTTGACAATCAATCCACACTCTTCACACTCTCTAGACGCTCTCTCCAGCACTCTCTCTAGCCATTCTTTATGATCTTTTGCTTGGCCATGCCCTCCTCTCGCATGATAAATCTCCTTCTCATGCAAGAAAATTGAAGTAAAAATTGGCTTTTGGAAACACCAATTTTAGGTAAAACATGAAACAAAAGTTCTTTTTATGTAATTGATTCCTTGCCCCACAAGAAATTTTAGAAGACCTGAGCCATTAAAATTAGATCAAGTGTGAGATAATAGTCCTCACTCTATCGATCTTAGATCTAGAGAAAAAGAAGAAGAAGAATGTGATCATGTTAATTACAAAATCTTAAGCATTGCTAAGATGAAACTCTACCAAAATTATTATTAACTCATAATTTAAATTACTAAATCACAAGTTTTAAAATATGAAGATCTCCACCATCGAATTTGGTTTGGTGTGAGATGAAAATATTCTCTCTATTGATCTTAGATCTAGAACAAGAGATAAGAGTGTGTATTGCACTAAAAACTTTCAAAACATAACTTTATTAAGATATTATGTTGCTAAAATTTTGTAAGAACTATCAAACTATGCAAGAAAATTTCCTAGAATAGTGCCTCCTAACTCATAGCATCACGATGCTGCTAGTAAGCATCGAGGTGCTAAGCTCTTGAGTATTTGGAACTCTTGTACTCTGCTTTGTGGCATCCCTGTGCTATCCTGTAGAGCTAAGGCACTAAAATCAACATCATGACACTACCTACTAGCACCACAGTGCTACCATCTCAGGTTATAAGATCAAAATCTCTATCTATAGCACCATGGAGCTATTTTTCTAGTACCTAAGCATTGTCTCTAGTTTTCAAGTCTAAGTCCTACCATCTAGCATCGGGGTGCCAATTTTTAGTGCCAAGTTGTTAATCTTTTAGCACTGAGAAACTAAACTTTTAACACCAAGGCCCTAACTTCTCAGGCTTGCTTTTTTTTTTTTGAAGTTAGAATTTTTATCCAATTAAATTTCTAACTTATGATCAAGATCAAAATCATAATTAATTTTAGGGGATAGCTAACCAATATATGAAATGATAAACAATCGATGCAAAATAAAAATTTTATTATAAAATGTGCCAAATAAAATTACAAAATGTATGAAAAAAGAAGAAAGAAATACAAATACATAAAAAAAAGAAGAGAGAAAACTATCCTAGTAGTTGTAGTCATCCTCCTCCTCCTCTTTCTCTAGCTCCTGTGAGGTAACATAAGAGTAATAATAAGGCACTATTGGAAAAGCAACTTCACTCAAGCTAGTATTAAAGTTATAATTTTTAAACATCTACACAACTGCTAAGTTGAACATAGCCATATAAAAAAATTTCTATTACTATTGACCCATTTGATGATCATTTTTTTTTTCCAATTCCTATTGCCACCAACTGGTTTTGCCAACCCCTTTTTTAAATTTTGAGACTTCTCCAATTCCTATAGTGCATGAGCTTTCTCTCATCTCCATTTCGATCCCAACCCCTCAATTGCCCTTTTTGTTTAAGGAGCATTTTTTGTATAATGACTTCTTCATCTAGCTAACTCAATGCATTAGTCGCAACATATAAAGAATAAATAAGAGAAGGATGAATATAACCTAGGGTAGTACTTCCCATAAGCATATTACAAACTAAATTATAAATAATCTTTCCTACATCTATAGTAAAGCCTTTATGAATTGCATAACTCAAAACAACTCTATTCTTAGTTATCTCACTGGTATTATTAGTGGGCATAAACTTAGTTGAAATAAAATAAAGCCAAGCTTTAGCCTTGGAAGTTAGGCCGGTAGTAGGAAAATTAATAATTTTTTCCTCCTATCATTTCTAATAAATATTTGAATTCCTAACAGTGATCTTTTCATTAAAATTGAAATGGTTATTATAATTGGAAAGATATTAATCATATACAAAATTTTTTAAATTTTAATATACATTAATGGTAGTACTATTATAACATATATATTTTCCTCTTACAAAATTTATTTTTATCTTGGCGCTCCTTTGCATTAGTGAAGAAATCTCGCACTATATGGACAATGCAATCTTTGCTGTCATAAGCAAAGTGCTCCAAGCCTCACTCATTAAATATCTTGTCCATACTCCTAGGTGGATTGTGAAATCCCCTCTCTAGAATGAGATGCTTGTTGATAAGAGCATGTTGATACTTATCCTCTACATCTATGCTAACAAATTGGTTAGTGTCATTTGAGGTTACCCTCTCTTGTCCTTGAAGATGTGTTTGAGTGACATATTTACTAATCCAGAAATGAGTGAAAGCAAAGAAGGGAAAGGTTGTAAGAATTCTTAAAAGAACAAAAGCTATATAATGAAAATATGGTATCCTAAAGGTCATAATGTATAGCCTAAACCCAGTACCATGTCGCTAGCCTTTGATTTTAAAAATAAAGGACTAGTGCCACTGTGCTAGGCATGTGGCACCTAGGCACTAGTTAATCGATCAAGGCGATTACTATTCTCATCAAAAAGATAATTTATAAACACTTATTACCATTAATTATGTAACTTCCAGAGTACAAAAATCATGTCATGCATTGATGGAGTGCCACAGAGCTCTAACTCAGCACCACGGTGTTAGTTAAAAGTTTTGTCTTTTCTATTAAATGCATTTGTCTACTTGCCAGGCTTTCTGAACAGCTTTTTGACTGGTGTCACGATGCTACTTTGGTAGTGCCTCAGTATTGGTCAACCAGTCAACCAGCTTTTCTTTTATTTCTAATATTGCATCACTCACTTTTTTGACATCTTAGCACTTGAGCTTTGATTTCATGATGCCAAGGCACCACCCTCTCTAGTTTGAGGCTTAAATTTTTTCTATGGCACTGCGATGCAGATCTCCTAGTGCCAACAAGTTGCCCTATTAATGCCTACGAGACATATACCCATTGCCTATGCGCTAATTTCCCAGCATCGAGGAGCTACAAAATCTATGTTTCCAAATGCAAACCATCCAATCTATATGTTCCATGTAAATCTACTGCCAAAATAAAAGTATGTAAATCTAATCTTTTCATTCACTATGCAAACATCTAAATCTATTGGAATTCCAAAGGGAGGTAAGCCCAATCCTTCTATTAGCTATGCGAACATCTAAATCTACTAGCACTCTAAAGAGATGTAAGTTTAATCTTTTCATTTGCTAGGTAAGTCCAACCTATATGTTCGTTATGCGAACATCTAAATTTATTGGCATTTTAAAGAGAGGTAAGTCTAATTTTTTTGTTCACTATGTGAACCCATAAATCTATCATCATTTCAAAGGGTGTAAGTCTAATCGAATGATTTTCTAATAGATGTAAGTTTGACCTATGCTTATAATGCAAGCACAATATAAATTCAATTGATATTCCAAAGGGATTTAAGTCCAATTGACCAACCTTCTAATAGAAGCAAATCCAACCTATGCTTATAATGCAAGCACAATCTAAATTTTACAAGCACTCCTAAGGGATATAAGTCAAACCTAAATTCTAATAGGCTTTATAATAAATGTAAGCCCAACAACTCATTCGCAAATGCAAATTTTTCTAAATATGGCATTACAATGGATATAATCCCTACACACGTCTACAATGCAAACTTTATAAAATTGATTTATTAGATCGGCTTATAGATTATGTCTAATTAAAAAAATTCAATAAATATCTACACCATAAAAACATGCACAATAACTCTAATTTACTCGAGATATCTAAAATGAGGCAATCCATGGCTGCTAATTAGACTCCATAGACATTATAGTTAATAGCCCTCTAATATTAGTAGACTAGAATAATGTTGTCCTAGGATGATAAAATCATGGGACATTGATCGAGACTACACTCTATTTCCTTTAGACAATTATCCACACTATATCACTAGACACTTATTTATATCAAAGATGTTATTTTAACTAGAGTTAAGAGTGCTCTCTTACTATGGTAAGAGGGGTAATTAATTATGAATGCTTTCTTTCGTAGGAAGTAGAACATAGATCTAATAAACCCTAATATAATATTAGGGGAAATATGATTGAATATAAATCAATCTACCTCATGAAGAATGAACTCCCTAACATCCTAAAAATATGGAAAATATTTACAAAGTTTTTTCCTAAATGGTCACTCCTTTAGACCCTGGGTGAGTGGGGACCTTAGACGAGTCATTTTTTTGGTCAAGCTCATCAAGTAGCAGATCCCTTGGACCCTTCACTGTCATTTGGTTTGGGATTTTCGTGGAGTGGTTTTTTTATGGCCACATACACCAAGTGAGTGATCTTATCCTCTATATCACATAAATCCTACTGAGTTGCAAATTATTGGACATTTTTCTCCATGTTCGCTAAGCCATCTCATGTTGAGGATCTTGCTTCACTCTGTATTTGACTTTTGGTTCTCATTATCATCCATGCTCACCACACCTAAAAAGATATTGAGAATCTTTTGCAATACCTAATAAATAATATTAGATAAAAAGATCGATAGTAGGAAGACACAAAAGTTGGAAAAGCAGAGATATAATCTTTATTGCTCAGAATATCTAAAATATGAGTACAAAATATAGGGTCTCGACTAAGAACCAAAATGTTTCCCATAGAGAAGAAATACCTTTTTTATAATAGAAAGGTCATCTAAGGTAAATTTAATACAAAAAGTTTTGCCTAAGCTAATGGCGGTGAGGGAGTAAGATTCATCATGTATGTGAGTAAGAATGAGACTGAGGAAATTGGTCATGTTGTTCCTCAACGTAGTCTTTAGATGTTAGCAAGTATAATTAGGTCTTACCTTTAAATTTTCATTCTCTAAGTTCTCAGCTCGTTGGCTTTCCCTCATTGGGTGCTGCTTCCAATGAGTGTTTTCATTCTGACTTAACCTAAGTCTAGGGTTCGTGACCTAATGATCTAGTGTGTGAAGGAAATAAGCTTGTGTAGCAAGACTTTCCTAGGCCTCTTTAGTTCAAGTTTTAATTTTGGTTTTTGAGTTGGTTTAGTTTACTTTTGATGATTTCAATTCATATGATTTAATGATTTATTTTCAATTTCATTTTCACTTTCACTTTTATTTTGTTAAAGTAAAGTTTAGGTTTTCAAGAATGAAGAGTAGAATAGATTCCACTTTTGGGTGGAACCCATTCTATTCAACATTCTAACCCCTAGTGGAATGAAACCTTCATCCTAAGATGAAGATTCATCCTAATGGCCCAATTAAGATCCTTAAGTATCTTAATTAATCCTTTTAGTTTCATTTAGTTGATTTTGGGTTTGAATTCAATTTTGTTTAATGTTCCAATTATTTTGGAAATTAATTCTTTATTTCATTTCTTTAATTTAATTTAATTTTCATTCTTGATCTAATTTATTTTTAATTTGATTTAAATTGAATTATTTTATTTATTTCATTTGATTTGGTTTGAATAAATATTTAGGTTTGTTGAATTATGTTCATTTCATTTGGTTTATGTTAACCTAAAGCACTTAGGTTAATGTTTAATCCATTCTCAAATTAAATTGAATGGGGATTAGGATTGCATTGGCTTGTTTGATTCTGAATGCATTAACTTATGGTTTAAATACTCTTAATATGCATTATTAATTTCATTAATCCTTAAGCATGAAATTGATCAAGTTCTTTGACTTAGGATATTGGTGAACTATCCTAAACGTCCTGGTGTTAATAGGATTATTTCAAATTTCTTTATGAATTTTATGGTTTTGAGAATTTTTTTAATTTATTATTTGATTTATATTGACCTAAAGATTTGGAAATTCAACAATCCTCAATCCAAAGGTCAATTAGGTTTGAAATGTTTATGGAAAGTGGGGTTTGATGCCAATTTCATGTTTCCAAAGTTTCATTTTGATTAGATGCATAATTAGGGTGTAATTATAATTTTAATTATTTCATTAAAATCTTAATTAAGCCAAATTTAATGAAGATCATTTAGCGATTTTATTATTCCTTGATTCCTTTTCAAAAAATATTTTCAAAGAGGGTTCATTCATAATTTTTGGAAATTTGATTGATTTATTATGATTTATTTAATATCTTGTTAATTATTTGAATTATTTAATTAACTTAATTACCAAATTAAATCTTTTTATAAGTTATCAAGTTCCAATGAGTTTCATTAATGTATTTAAGTTCATTAAGGTTTGTTATGTTGATTTAAAGTTATTTGATTCATTTTGATTATTTATTTCATTTTATATTAATATATTTAATTAAAATTGAGGTTTAAAGTTTGAAATTTAATATTTCTTGAATTACTTTGAGCGAATTCATAAAACATTTTCCTAAGGTGTTTCTTAACCTCAATTTTAGTTCCCCAAAGTTTCATATCAATTGGATTAATGGTTTGTGATTAATTGAGATTTAATTGATTTCATTCAAAGTCAAATTAAGCCAAATTTACCCAAAAATTAATTGGGGATGTTGGGTTTAATGGATTCTACTCATTTAGATGAATCTTAAGTTTGCATTTTTTAGATTTATATTTTATTGTCTATGAATTTTTAAATTTCTAAGCATTTTTAATAAATTTTTAATTAATTTAAAAGGAGATTTACTATTTAAAATGGTGGTGCTAATGTGGCATTGACACCTTTGCCATGTGGCACAATGCCATTCGGCCACTCGGATCCCGCATGGCGGCCACATCAAAAGTGGAACCATGTGGGATGAATCTCGACCGTCCGATCCAAGATCAGACTGTCTTGATTCATTTCATGCTTCCTTAAGGGAATTAATTCGATCGGGTCGTTAGATTTCGGTCGTCTATTCTAAATAGAAGGAACGGACTACAGAGATCATCTCTCAAATGTCTTCGATGAGAGACGGACCTTCTCTATCTATTTCAATGAAGTTTTGTGATCTCCAATGTATTTTAATGTGATTTTGATTGTAAAATAATTAGAGCTCAATTTGCAACCAATCTATACTATTTGGTTCTCATGGGGATCTATTTTATTTAACAAAAGACCAAATCTAAACACTATAAAGGTCGTTTGTGGAGCGTACCTCAATTTTGACCATCTACGGTGGTGGGATTGACTCGAACACCTTCGCCTTGATGTGATGAATCCATGGATGAGATTTGGTTGCTTGCCTCAGCTTAAAACACCTTGGAGACCAACTTAAGACCATTTTCCATCGGGTTTGGGTGATCTCCAGCTCACTAACAGTGAGGGGTCATGGTGGAGATTCATTCAAGGTCGCCTCAACCTCTAGAATGTGTTGGAAGGTTTAATTGGAGGTGGGAAACTCTCCCTAATATTTTGCCATTAAGGGATGATCAGTGGCCACCAGATTCGGTCGAATTCTGGTGTGCTGGCGGCGAAGGGTCAAGGGATCGATCCAATTCTTCTTCTCCTCCCTTGGTTAGTGTTTTGGAATGAAAAGAGGGGGAAAAGAGGCTCTCTTTCCCCTATTTCCACAATTGGGAGAGAGCCATGTATGTGGCCATCTAGGTGGCTAGATTCCAGCCACCGATGGCGGAGGGGCAGCTAAGGGCTGAAATTAATCCCCCTTGGCCTTGTGAGCATGATTGAATGAGGGATTGGAAGGGAGGAGGGCATCTCCTCCATTTTCCTTCCTTGGCCGAGCACTTATCTCCCATGGCTCTTCCCTATTCTCTTGCCTTTTCCCTTCGAAGAAGCCAAATTCCCTTTTTGCTTCAAGGGTAGTCCCTTTGAATTTTCAGCCTTGGAATCACTCTCCTAAGAGGTGGTCAAAGGTCAAAGGTCACTTCGATAAAAAATCAAAGAATTTTGATGATGTATAAGGGAGGAATCTACCAACCATCATCACTTGGTCTAAACTTTAACACATTTCCATAAATGGTTTCATTTTTTGACTTTTGGCATCACTACCACAACCTTTAGGCCAAGGTGTAGCTACCCAAATCAAACTCAATGTGAGTTTCGGGTCAACTCCAAATATATTTGAATTGGATTGGACATTTGAACCCAATTCAAGAATTTGGATTCAAAATATTTGATTTTGATTCAATTCTTTTAATTTTGAGCTTAATCATCTTTAATTGATGATTGATAAAGTTTTGATTTAATTAATTCACTTACATTTGAATTAAATTTGGATTTCATTTCATTTCAACCTATTTTTTCTTAAATAAGTTATGTTTTATTTCAATTGAGTTCAAATGAACAATTTGACTCAATTGAATTTTATTTGGACCCCAATCATGCTTTATCACATATGTGAGATGATTTGGAGTTATTTATTTCAGTTTCATTTCAATTTGAACCAATTTAACACAAAGTCAAATGGGTTAAGCTTAGGTTCATTTAGGTCAAGTGATCATTTTGAAGAAATTGGACTCAATGGTGGATTGGATTACGTTTGATTATCATTTCTAAATGATTTTGAGCAATCAAATTGAGTTGATTTCAATTTGATTTGGGTTCAAACCCAATAGGACACATTTAGGTTTATTTAGACTAAGTGCTCTAATTAACATAAGGCCTAAATAGATTTAAATTTTTTTAGATTCATGATTAAACATGTTTATTTAATCATTTGGAATGATTTAATTGATCAAATTTTAGTGGGTTGACCTTAGACTTAGTGGGGTCCACTTAAAGTCAAACTTATGTCAAATGGGTTGACTAGATTTGACTTTATTATAGTTTTGGATTTATTCATTTATTTTAATTTGATTTCATTTTTATTTATTTGGATTTAATTTGACTTCTACATAAACCCATTGGAAATCAAGTATATATCATTAGGTATATTGTCTTCAACACTTAATTAGGAGGTTCCTAATCTAAGATTTGGTGTCCTAATTACTAATTTAAAAAATAATATTAACCTCATCTAAAAATAAGGTTAGTAGGGTTGGCTATGTAAATCGATTAATTAAGTTAAAAAATTCAATTAAATGGCAAAACTTTAAAAAGTATAACTAATTATAGAAAAATCTAAAAACACAAATAAAGTCTATATTAAAAGCTCATATAAAAGAGAATCTAGGAAAAATAAAAGCCCAAAAATTTATTAAGTGTATAGTGACTAATAAGGATTTGAAATTATTTTTAATTAGTAAAATTAAGTCCTAATTACTTGGTTAATTGACTTAAAATTTTGAGTGATTGTTTTATAGGATGACATCTACCTCCCATAATTATTTGAAGTTAATTGGTTATGTAATTTGGGAAATCAAAATTTTCAATCCCTAAAGAGTCATTTTGTGCATTTCATAAATTTACATAATTAGAAAAATTATGAGAATTATTATGGGACCTTAAACACATTTTAATTAATTAAGACCACTAGGTCTAATTATTTCTCAAAAGTGCCATAAAGAGGATTTTATTAATTAATTAAATCATCTTAGGGCTTAGAAAATTCATAATAAATAGCTTAGATATTTAAAATTATGATCACCTCTCTTATATTCAGTTAGCAAGAGGTTCTCAATGAAATTAAAATCCCCAATTTGTTTGGGGTATTTTGAGCGTAATTGATAATTTTGGTTGTCCCACCATTTCTTCAATTAACCCTTGAATATAAGCTCAATTGCATTAGAACTTTTAGGACATGTATTTCATGCTCATTTATGTTTGAAATTTTTCCCATAATTTTTGGGCTAATGTTTAAGGTATAATTGAATTTTTCGAGCTCTTTTGGGCTTAATTAATTAACCTTAGTTAATTCATAAAATTACTCAAATCAATTATAAATTACTTAATTAATAAAGGTAGGTTAAGAGATAACCTTAAGCACTTTATCTTCTCTAAGGAATAAATAACTCAAACTTCAAATTTAATACTTAATGAATTTGTTTAAGTTTAAATGTGATAATTTTCATATGTATAGCCTTAAGATTTAATGGCTCCAAATAGGTTATTTAGTAATGTTTAATTGCTTTGCTTCAATCACTTTATAAATATATGTTTCATATGTTTCATACATTTATATTTCAAAGAAAATGTAGTGAAGAGATTTCATTAATTGCATGCTTTGAATAATAGTGTGGCTATTATCATTACTAAATCTTAAATTATTTTCTTTAACAAATTTAAATATTCATTAGTATAGATCTAAATAAATTATAATAATTAAAACATAAATATATGTTTATATGTATGATCTACATTGAAATGTATATAGTTTGGACTTCCCGAGCATGAGACTTTAAGTAGTCCTAAGGGGGTTTTAGATTACCTCACTTCCCTAGTTTAACAATGGCATGAATCATAAAAGCTTGAAGTGAAATACATAGTAAGGTTAAATTTTTTGTTTCAAATCTCTAAGTTTATTAAAAATTTTACAATTCATCTTTATACACATATACATATGCATGTGTATATGAATTAATAAGTATATAGTATGGACATCCTAGGAGCCAAGACTTTAAGTAGTCCCAATGGGGTATTGAATTACCTCACTTTTTTAGTTTAATAATGGCACGTACTTGTATAAATTCAAGATACTAATGTGTATTTAAGAATAAAGAATTCTCAAATTATCTTTTCTACAAATTCCATGCATACATAATATAGACATAAATTTTAGGTCTTAAATTAAGGATGCATTTGGGACAGCTTTCTAGCTGCTTTGCTTTTTCAGAAAGCATCCAAAAAGCAAAGCAGCTTCATTTGGCTACTTACTTTTTGGCCGCTTTTCAAAAAGTTTTGTGTTGAAAAGTTTTTTTGAGAACCAGAGTTGTTAGAGTGTGGTGGCTGTCAAAAAACTACTTTTTGAATTTTTCAAAAAAATATATTTGTAATGCACACAACAACTTATTTAAAAAGTTGCTTTCTCCATAGTAGCTTTTTAACTAATTTTTTAAAAAGCTACAGCAACCCCAAACAGACCCAAAATATTAATAAATAAAATATGTTAATCCATTCATTCATCAATGTGTGGCATTTCTAATTGATATTATATATATATATATATATATATATATATATATATATATATATATATATATATATATATATATATATATATATATATATATATATATAATTTCTTCTTTAAAAGTGTTAATATTTTAAATGAGTATTGATTGTGATGAAGCAAAGTCAAATAAACATCACCAAATTAACCATGATTTGAATCCATTATTCTTAATATGACTTTCATTTTATTATAATAATATTTAAGTTAAATCCAAATGTAGACTTGATAAAAACATTTCTAACCCTTCATTTAAGATAATTAAAAAATATATAAAATCTACCTTTAGATCCAACCTAAGATTAAGGTTTGGAGTGGATTTCACTCCACTTCTTACTCTTTAAAATTCTAAATAAAAGTAAAATCAAAAGAAGTAAATTAAAATCTATGGTTCATTATAAGAAATCTCTAATCATTGAATTGTAATAATTCTTTAATGGTAAAAATTAAACACCCACTTTTACACTATAATTCAAATGTTAAAGCAAAGTTTTGGCATACCACACCAGCTCTAGCACACACTTAGAATGGTAAGTCATTAATATTAGAGCTAAGTTAGGATGGTGCTTTATTGTGGATTGATGTTTTGTTTTATGATGAAACATTTTAGAGTGAATGTTAGGATGTATGTGTGTAGACTAGATGTTAGGATGACATCATGTTAACACCACTTTTCAAAGGGGATTGTGCAAAAGGGACTACCATAATAAAGTTTATAAATTCCCTTTGCTTGAAAGTGCTGCTTTAAGTCCCTTAGCATAATCCATTAGTAAAAGTGGGCTAGTGACCCAAGGCAAGGTACTAGTCTCCAATGTATTTAATATAACTGCTTGGTGTATACGTTCATCAGATTTCTATTTTATAAGTGTTGTTAGATTTAATATTCATAAAAAATGTAATTTATGTAATAGGCTTAGGGTTAGAACTATGGGGTTTAAAATAAGCAGCGGTTGGAAGGCCTTGATTAGGGAGGCCCTGTGATACCTTGAATGCTCAATTCATGAAGATGAAGAAGAAGATCGAAGACCCTCAAAGTTTTATTTTCATTACAAATTAATTATAATCTAGGTTGTATAAGGGTAGAGTCCAGACAACTATTGTTTTCTTTTTTTGGAGTGCACAGTGGTACCCAACCGCACTCGCCTCTTATTCTTTAAATTGATGATGATTGTTTAGTTTGTTTACAATGATTGCATAATAGAAATGGCATGCTTTTCTTACATTTTTTAAAGTTTGAAAGTTCTTTATGTGGCATAGATATGATAGGCTCTTTAAAGACTTAAATTTTCTACCACATTAATCAACTATAATTAAAATTTTAATAACTATAATCTATCATTAAAGCTTAGGCATTTAATCAAGATAAATAATTTAACAAACCTTTATCTAATTATTTTATTTTATAATATCATGCATGCATATTATTTCATACATTACAAATAGGGGTATCCACTCTTATACGATAATGGATAGGGCTTAACCTATGAGAGCAGTTCTAATGTAGTGGAAAATAATCATTCTCTTTAATTTGACCCATGACTTAATATTATTATGCATGTAGACATTACTCGTCTCAAGCCTGAGTCTAAAATGATGAGACAAAATCTAATAAAATTTATAAATTTTACTGCATTAGTCTAAGACATATTTTCATGCTAATCATGATCTAGTGAGTTTAGGATTCTAAATTCATTACTAATAAATAACAACCTAGCCATCTTACACTTACATATAACTAGGACACATGATTTTAAACCATAATAAGTGTTAGTTGGCAGCCACTCCAAGCTCTTATAAGTTTAAAAGAGATGAAATTAGTTCACTCTCTTAGGTGGAAGTGAACCAACATATCCCATTCCTCAAGTAGAATTTGGTTGATCTCTTAGTTTATGCTAGAGCACTTTAGAAATAGATTTGGAGGTTGCTTGTTTCTATTTCACTATGCGTGTAAGTCATCATCTCTTATGCATGTCTACAACCTTGTGTTGTTGGATCTAAGCCATATCCATCTAATGAAATAATAACTCAAATAATTTGAATTTTATACTTCAAAAAAATATACAAAGCTTAATTATAGGATAAACTGGAGAGTCTCATTAAGCTTGCTAGTATCTGAGCACTCCCTACCTACTCCCTTTGAATTTTGAAAAGAATTGTTCCATTTGAACACTCCTACTTGATTATCCATATTTTCCCAATTCTTTGATTATCAACCTTTGAAATATTTGGACATACTTATTGACTACTTTAATCAAGAGTATTCTTAAAGAGACCTTATTTTCTAGGATGTTATTAACTATGGGGGCTTGCCTCCATAGGGAATTGAAGAACCCAACTTAAAATAAATCCTACCCTACTTCATCCATGTAAAGTAAGGAAAAATTTATGGTATATGTAGACCCATCAGCCTTAGGAATCCTTATTAGGTGATTGAGCTCATCATAAGGTGATATGTTTACCTTTCTAAGTAGTATATCATTTCTTGATGTCATACTGGATCATTCCAATACGTATCTCCTAAGATTTCTGTGGTGTCCCAATAACTCCAAAAATAAATATCATAGATTTTTCTAACAACTCCACTGGAGAAAGTTCATCTCTCCATCATTAATATTCAATTATTTTCTCTAAGCATCAGTGGGCTTATATTTTTCATAAGTTCAAGACTACCTTTCTTTTCATTATATTCCTTTCCCATTTCATCCTTGGATAAGTGTTGTCAACATCACTTTGGTTTTAGAACCTCTCATGAGTAGGTTCTTGAACCCCCATTAGATCTCTTATGGGTAAGTTAAATGAATTCAAAATTAATTATGCTAATTTTTCAAAGAAATGCCCAAGTCATATCCATGAGCCAATTATCATACCCAAATCTAACAGGTTAGGTTCATTAATCCTCTAAAATATCTTGAACCCACCTCGTAGTGAGGTTGAAATTTAAAGTCTCTACAAAATCAACTCAAAATCTCTCTAAATTATAAACCCCATCTAGCATAATCAATTTTGTTGAATGGTGGTTTAAATTGAAAATCCAATCAAAAGAAGTCAACAAAATTTTTACAATAATTAATCCTTTACTTTCCTCTCATAGAAATAAAGCACCAGTCTTCATCAATAATAAACTAACTCAAAAAGAAATAAAGTAAAAAAAAAAAAGAAAAAAGAAAGAAAATAAAAAGAAAAAGGAGCAAGAAGAATATTTTGGGGAGGAAGAAAAGCCTGACATTACTTTTCACATGCATTTCACCACTCCTTCCTATCGAGTTGGTGAGATGTCCTGACCACCTATAGAATGAGGATAAGGTATGGGCTAAGCTCAATACCAAAAGCATCAAGGAAGAGAATATATATAAGCGCATCAACCACCTCCCCACTCTTGAAGACTCAGTTGGAGGTGATGCTTGAGCTTTATAATGATGTGGATAGGGTCCCTAAACAAAGCATAAGTTTATCTCAATCATCTTTATATGAAATTATGAAACAGTGTATGAGCACCTTAGCTCTAACCCCATTTTTTCAACAAAAAGTTGACGGTTTGGTAATTGAAGATGCCCCTTAGTTATACATAGATGTGAAGCCTCAGAGATTTTTTCTAGGAGCAGCATCCTCAATTTTAGATGTTGGTGTAGAACTTCAGGATAGTTTATTTAAAGAATTAATAGAACTTTCATTTGATTGGTACTCATCATGTGTCTTAAATTTACAAAGTAAAGGTTTAATACCACATGCTTGGTATAAGAACATGTTAGAGTACTTTGAAAAGCTATGAAATAACAAATGCAATAATTCTCAATTAAGACCAGGACTAGGCTTCAACACAGTGAGTCTTGTAGACGATCATGAGTATTGCTTAGTTATCACCAACCATATGGAGTCTAATAAGTTCTTTCTTAATAAAATCAATTCTTATGAAGAGGTGTATTTATAAACTTTGAATGATCCAAATGACCTCCAAGTTAGGAATGCACCCAAAAATTAAAGGAAGATATTAAGCTTACCACCAATGAGCTGAAGGAGATCAAATTTGGTCACTAAGGATAACTAGTGTCTAACATACGTCAATTCCTTATTGAATAAGTCTAAAACTAATGACTTGGTGAGGCTACTCTCAGAGTTTAAGGATTACTTTGCATGGAGATATAAAGAAATGTTTGGATTACCTCCTAAAGTTAAGGTTTATAAACTAGCAATTCAGCTTGATACAATCCTTATTAAGCAAGCTCCCAGATACATGCGATTAAACATCAAACAATAAGTCACTTTGAAAGTTAAGAAGCTGATAGTTACTAGCTTTATCTGAGAAAAAAAAATACCCCACCTAGTTAGCCAGCATCATTCCAGTTAAAAAGAAGAATGGATAAATTTGCATATGCATTGATTTTAAGAATCTTAATAAGGCACATCTCAAAGATGAGTTTATATTTCATATGCTAGAGCTGGTGGTTAATATAGCCTCATCTCATGCAGTCTTCTCATTCATGGATGGGTCATTTGGTTACAATCAAATTAAGATGGCACCAAAAAAATGAGAAAACACTATTTTTAGAACTCTAATTCAAATCATCTCTTATAAAGTCATGCATTTCATCCTTAAGAATGTTTACACTACATACCAGCGAGCCATGACTTGAATCTTTGACAAACTCATCCATCAACAAGTTGAGTCCTACGTCGATGATCTCAAAGTCAAAAGAAAGAAAAGGAAGACCATTTATATGACTTCAGAGTAATTTTCAAGTGATTGAGATGATACAACTTTAGGATGAACTCTCTAAAATGTGCATTTTAGTAACTTCAAAAGCTTCAAGGGTTCATCATATGATACCATAGAATTAAAATTGATCCCAAGAAGATTAAAATGATATTAGAAATGTCACTTCCTAAAAGTTTAAACAACTTAGATCATTTCAAGGAAAGTTGGCATATGCAAGATGCTTTATATCAAACTTATCTAGTAGATGCCAACCATTCACAAAACTCACCAAGAAAGATGCCAAGTTCAAATGGGATGATAAATGCCAACATGCATTTGAAAGCATTAAGCAGTGCCTCATGATGTCATCGATTCTCACCGCCCCTATCCTAGGAATAACCACTTATACTTTACATGGATACATTAAATGATTCCCTTGGCACTTTGTTGGCTCAAGTTAATGATGAAGAGAAGGAGAATGCACTGTACTTGTTGACCTATCATCTAATTCTTGTAAAGGCAAATTATCCACTCATTGAGAATAATTTCCTAGCCCTTATCTTCGCCGCTCTAAAGCTATGGCACTACATGCTTTCTCGTAAAGTCATCTTAATTTCTAGTGATAACCCACTGTAATATCTTACGGCATGGTTGATGTTATCCATACGATTGACATGATGGCCCATAATTTTATCATAGATAAACATCACCTTCCTCCCTCTTTGTGTCGTAAAGGGGAAAGCACTAGTAAATTTCTTAGCAATGCACCCTCTCACTACTTATTCCCCATTAAATGATGACCTTCTTGATGAATAGATCATGAATTTAGGGGATACAAGAAACCATTTGTGGAAAATGTACTTCGATGGTGTGACTTTCTCTCAAAGATGAGAATAACCACAGTCCATTCTCCCAGGAAAAGCAGAGATAAGAATAGTCTTCTTAACTCTAGAACATGGGCTATTAGGATTCTCATATCATCTATCAAAGCCCTATACAATTAATAAACTTGAATACAAGGCTCTAATCATTGGTCTAGTGTAATTAATCTCACTAGGCATTCAAGACATCAACATCTTTGGGGATTCACAACTAGTGGTCAACCTAATTGTTGAATCTTACAAAGTTCTCAAATTTAAACTGCATCACTATCATAAGTACACTATAGTGTTGTTGCCACGAATTCTATAGGTGACCATTTATAGGATTCCTATAATAAAAAATACCATAATTGATGCTTTAGTTAAGCTCACTAAGGAGATATCTTGTCTAGAAGATGAGTCCATATCGATAAAGGTACGCAATTGTGAGGTCCTCCCCCTATCGATGTTGAACTCATTGATAAATAATCTCATGATTAGGAGGTTGCATCATCAAAAAGAATGAGAGAATAGACTAGAGACAAACCTTCATTGATTATTTGAATGGAGACAAATTATCTCAAGAGAAGTCTCAAGCCCATCAAATCAAATAAAGAGTGTTATCCTATGCTCTCATTTCCATCCAATTGTCAAAAGGTCCTAACAATAATATCAAAGAAAGCCACATCATGCAAACCTTTCTAACCTAGTCAGTGAAACTAAGGTGAGAAATCCAGGACTCATTCTTAGAGATCCATCACTAGGAGGCCCTGACTCACATTGAGATCCAAAGAATCAAAATATGTCAAAGAGGAAGGAGCTAAGCATGAATCAGCTCCTTAGATAATGAAGAAGTTGATTCTCCTATCATCAACTAAAAGCATTAGTCTGAAAAGATTGGCCAATGAAAGATGATATGGATGATTAAATTTTTTGGGAAGATGAAGATTTTCCAACCAATGAAGAATTACAAAGTTTAAATCTCCCAGATAACAAAGAGGATGATCACATGGAGGTCAATATCACTCCATGGTTGATACTCACCTTAGAAATAAAGGTGTAGAGTCCAAATAGTAAAGCGAGGAAGATCAACAAGAAAACCCAAGTCACCAAGAGCCTAGAGGTGAGGCTCAAGTGGAAGTGAAAGTGACTGAAGAACTCACAGATATTGTAGCAAAGTTAAAGAAATAAATGGGTTCCCAATTCCAAAGGATAGACAAACAAATTAGTTAGCTTAACACCTGCCTTAATGAAATGAGTGAACTAATGAAGGACTTACTTAGTCAACTTAACCTTATAGAAACATCAACACAGTGGAAACCTCCAAGGAATCCACTAAAGATAAATAATCTAGCATTGGAGAATGAAGGTGTACAAAATGCTCCACCCAATTTACCAGCAACTACAACACAGAGACAAGAATTTCTAAGAGAAGCCATATTGAAGCTTCAATAAGAAGGTGATGTTATTACCAAGTTCCAATTAGAAGATCTCATTAGCCCAAAAGATAAAGTAGTGATAGCCTCAAAGACTACTGAGTAATTTTTAGGAAAAGGATGACCATATCTAGCTATGTACGATATAGTATCCTAAGGGATACATTGTGCTGAAGTTCAAAGCCTTCTCACAAGCATAGAAAATCTATGGCAACATTTGGCCTAGTTTAAAGCATCATGCAAAATACTAGCAAAAATGATGCTTTATTACTACATCAATTCATCAATAGTCTTACTCATACAGCCTTTGAGTGGTATGCTGAGTTACCTAATGACTCAGTAAAAATATTCGCTGAGCTAGAAGCACTCTTCGTGAAGAGATTTGTAGTCGTAATAAAGAAAGTAACAATTTTAGATCTCACCTTGGAGAAAAAAAATGAAAAGATGAGTGTCACTAAATTTATCATTAGATGGAAGAATCTAAGCATGATATGTGATCAACAACTCACAAAAAAATATGTAGTGGAACTCCTTATGGAGAATATTGATGAACAAATGGCCCTGTACCTTTCCATGGCTATAACAATACATTCCAAGAATTATTAGATTATGTAACCAAGTTTGAAAGGTTGCCCAAACAAAATGGTCTTAATTTGGGCTATAGCAATAACTCTACGAAGAGGAAAATAGCCTAAGCTATAAGAGTCCAAAAAGAATGATGTTAATATAACATTCATATTTATAGTGGACAAAAAGAGAAATAGAGGAGCGCCAACTTCATAACTGATCACAAAGCTGACAAAGGAAAAAAAAAGAGTACTAATACTTCAAGAGAAGATGTCTAGGTAGTACTCGTTTAAGAGAGAATGCACTGCTAAGATACTCAAACATGCCATAAAGTTATGATTATGGCTGCCTGAGCTGGATCTACTAGATCAAGTAGACAAAGTCGATGACCCCAACCATTGTCCCTTCCATAGGCTTATAAGTCACCCAATTGAATACTTTTTTATTTTCAATGCTTGGGTTGAGAAGAACTATCACAATGGAGAACTTACCTTATCAGACAACATCTTAGTATATCTTAAAAAGAAAAAGGTAAGTATTGTTATAGCACAGCCAAATGAAAAAGCCAAGTCGAGTAAAACTCAGGGCATAAATAAAGACAAAGAAAAAGCTCTACAAGCACAAGCAGAAGAAGGTGGCTAGAAAACTGTCATCTCAAAGAATACTAAAAAAATGATCAAAATTATTTTAGCTATAGAGGGCATTCAGCGGAGGAATGCCTTAGAACTTGAAATTGATCCCAAGATAATTTTTGTAATAAGGGGGAAATTTTTATATAAAATGAAGGAACAGATGAAATATATGAGCCTTCAACATCAAAGCCTCATAATTCAAGAAAAAGTAAGAAAGGTCAAAAACAAAAATTTGAGACACAGAAAATGATAGATTCTATAGAAGAGTATGAACAACCTACTTGAAGACTAATAAGGTTGGAGGAATATATGCACCATTTATAGCTTAACACAGAAGAGCCTGGAGAAGTTGTAAGATAAATATGTTGAGTCATAAGTATGGTTACAACTTCAAATGATTCTAAAGAAGAGTTATATTTTTCTAAAGTATGGTTACAACTTCAACTGATGGTGACATTAATGTATTACGTACTAACTTGAAAGATAGAAACATCACCCTACAATGGACCTAATCATCTAATAAGGACTCTTAAGGCAGGTAGGTCTTCATATATACCAGAGATCTTTTCCTTACTTTACAGGAAAAATTAAAGTATAGATTTATTTTATGCTGGGTTCTTTAGTTTCTTATGGAAGCAAGCTTCCATAATTAATTACATCCTAGGAAATGGGAATTTCCTAAGAAAACTCTCCATTAAATAGCCAATAAATATCTCCAAAGATTTCAAGGTTAGACTATCAAAGGATTTGGTCTTTTTGGAAATCAAGTGGGAAAGTTCAACTTGGAAGGATCATTTTTGGATTCCAAAGGAAGATAAGTAGGGAGCACTCATGATACTAGGAAGCCTAGTAAGAACTCTAGTCTACCCTATAGTGAGGCTTTATTCATTTGAAAGAGGGAGTTTATTAGAATGTTAGGGCTTATAATCCATCAATATGAGATTGTGAAAATGCCTAAGAGGTGAGGACTTATACTTGTAGCTCAAAGAAAATAAAAGCCTCAGATTTTAAATCTAGGATGCTTTAACACAAGCTAAAAGCATGACCTAAGTCTAATAAATAAATGATATATAGTGGTTTACCCCCACAAGAGAGGATAAACACATCCCAACTCTTCTAGACTTACAACCACCTAGAGTGGTCACCAGCTAACACCTCCTACACTTCAAAACTATGTGGGTTGGTCTTATGTAAGTGCAAGATAGCTAGGTTGTTATTTAATTAGGAAGGAGACTAAAGTCCTAAACTCACTCCCTAAGAGACTAGATCATGACTGGCATGAAAATATGACTTGAACTAATGCAAAATTTATAATCTTTTATATCATTTTTGACACTTTCATTTAGACAATGGCTTAGATTTCCTAAATGCATGATGAAGTAAGGTTATGGGCTAAATTTATTGTAAGAGGTGTTCTCCACTATAAGGGACGCCCTCAAAGGTCAAGCATTCCCCTATCGTGTAAGAATGAGACCCTCCCTATTCAAGAGTGAAATAAGATGTTATGCATAACGTTATAACATTCAGCAATGAGGATGCTAAATATTTGAATTATCATGATTATAACTTAGGCTTTAAAGTGAGGTTATGAGTTATATTTAAAATTTAATTAAGAGTTATTTAATTGGGGTAGAAAAATTAATTTTTTTCATAAAGAGCCTATCGTGTCTAGGACACACATTCAATCATCAAGCTTTAAGAAATCAATGAAAAATATGTCATTTTTATTGCATAATTTAAACACAATAATCAAACATTCATTGATTTTCATAAAAGATTAAAAGGCGTCTTCGTAGTACACCTAGAAAATAAAGAAATTGGGTAGCTGAGCTCTACCCTTATACGACCCAGATTATAAAAGAATATTACAATTACAATGAAATAAATGCTATGGGGGTCTTCTATCTCCATCTTTCTTTCTCTTCTCTTTGATATGGTTTTGCTTCAGGCTTCAGAGGGCCTCCCAGGTCTTTTCCTTCCAGCAAAAACTCATCCTAAACCCCATAGCACTAAGCATAATTCCTATTGCAAAATTACATATTTATGAAAAATAAAATCTAACTATACCTACAAAATAGATGTTAGTTAAACAACCATACAAAATAAAGTAGTTATATTTCATAAATTTGGACTTAGCACCCTGCACATGGGTAAGCAAGTCCACCTATCCTAATATGGATTATGCTTAGGGGTATAAGCAACCTATAAGAAAAAGCATTTATATTTATTTGTCATTTCAGCGGCCCCTTTAGCATAATCCCCTGTAGAAAATATCATTAGAATAAAAGTGGCTAACATTCAGTCTACCCATAAATAATCTTAACATCCAGTCTAAAAAGTTATATCATAAAATAGAACACAACATCACAATTTACACCACCCTAACTTAGAGCTAGAAGTGGTGACTTAGTATTCTAATGTGTGTGCTAAGGTTTGGTGTAGTATGTCTTAACTAAGCTTTAGGATTATGATCATCTAAGTTTAGAATTGTTTAAGTTATACATTAAGGGAGGTTTCACTTCAAGTTATTAAAAGGATTGGTTAATTTTCATTGATATTTTCCTTTGTTTCACTTAATATTTACTTAGCATCTAATTGTTATTAAGAAAGGAAAGAGGTTTGACCCTCTTCATCCCTACCCTAAGTTATTTTCTAAAGGCATGTTACTATGCATTTTTGGTTTCTTTTGGTGAATGATTTATTAAACATTTTATTAATCCTAGACTTGGGTTAATCTTAAAGAATCATATTCAAACATGAAAGGCATCTTAAGTTTAAGATTGGATTACTATCACAAGGATAATATTACATCATTCCTTTTCATCACCAATAGTATGTGTATGATATTGAGCTTAACATATTTATACTTATAATGTACATATATATATATATATATATATATATATATATATATATATATATATATATATATATATATATATATATATATATATATTTGGCACACTTGAATGATTATTGATGCATATAATTTTGGTAGAAAAGAGAGATTTTATTCCTTAATTAAGTATACATACACATGTATTAAAAGTTTAAGCAAGTATGCATCATTGTTAAACTAGGGAAGTGAGGTAATCTAAGACCTCCTTGGGGCTACTTAAAGCCTCGTGTTCCTGAGATGTCCAGACTATATATTTTCTATCTTAGTATATATAAATGTACACATAAACATAAGAATGAAAATCATCCAAAAGATTATATGTTAGCAAATTTTGTTTACTCTTATAAGTAAAGCTCTATCCAAATTCTAGCATATATACACATATGAATGAAATTAAGTATGTGTCATTGACAAACCAGGGAAGTGAGGTAATCAAAACCTCCTTGGGGATACTAAAGCCTCGTATTCTTGGGATGTCCAGACTATATACTTACTAACATTCAAACACATGTAAAACATACAGATGAATCTTGAAAATAGAACAATCCTTTAACATGTTTAACCTATAAGTGAATGTAAATTATGTAGAATATTCATAGCCAACATCAATTTAAATTTTCATCATTAGTTTATAATTTTGAAAATAATTTAATATTTATTAGTGATAATAGTTGTGTCATGTAATAAAATTAAGTCAACACATGCAACTTATACATATATAATCATATTCATTTAATTCTTTTATTTGAAGTCATGAATACATGATACAAATGACATACAAATTTATAATGATTGAAAAAGAAATAATTAAACATTACCACATAATACATTCAATCACATTAATTCCTAAGGATAATCAAGTCAAATAAAATTCCTTAAGACTAACCAAAGTTATTATAAAGTTTAATTTTTGGATTTGAATTACTAAAACTTAAAGAGGAGAAATGATATTTGCTATTTTGTCCCATCCCATGTTGGTGACTTAATGTGTTTAAGGACAAATAATTAAGTAAGATTTATGAATTTATTAAGTTCAAATCATTAAGTAATTAATTTAATTTCCCTTTCTTAATTCTACTTAATTTAATTAACTACTTAATCATGAGCTTGTAATAATATGCTAATGAGAAATTAATATTTGCAATGCTTCTAAGAGGGACCTAATGAAAATAGGCTCATTCTTAAGAGCTAATTAAATTAAGGAAATAACTAAGCTAAGTACTATTATGGTTTTCCCACATCGTTGGGTTAACCATAAATTCATTAATGATCTTTATGTTATTAAACACATAAAGGGGAACTAATGAATTTAATTTGAATCATCTGAAATAATTATCATTTCAATTTGGAATAATTTTACCATTAATTTTCTTAATTAGCCTTTAATTAATCAAATGCATTAATTAACCCTCCTATGAAAATGTATTTAGGAAAATAACTAAGAAGGAGGCCCTAATTATTTTCTTTTATCATTCCCATAGTTTATAGTGATTAACCATTATTAATCATTTAATTTTTACTATCTAGAATTTTTAATAATTATAAAATTCATTAAGAAGGATAATTAGGATTGATATTTCAATTCTCTAAATTACATGGCCAATAAATCTCAAAAAAATTATGGGAGGTAGAGGACATCTCATAGGATCCACCTATCAAATTTGAGATCAATTGGCCAAGTAATAAAGCCTTAATTAAAGTAATTAGTATAAACTTTAAACCTTAATTAAGTACTATTCATTGATCAAATATTAGGGATTTTATTCTTGTTAAATTATCCTCTATTTACCCTTTCTAAAATGGGTTTACACATATGTTTTGGATATTTCTATCATTAGTTATAAATTTTGGAGTTTCTGGTCATTTAATGACCCTTTTAATCACCTAATTAATCTTTTAAACTATCAGCCCATCTGAAAGTTGACGTGGCAGTGCTTTCCATGTGTCACCATGGGATAGGTCACTTAAAATGTCTAACACGTCAGCTTACTCAATGGTGGTGGATGTAGTTTCGTACCTACCATCCGATCTCAGATTGGACAGCAGAGATTAATCCCATAATTCCTATTGGATTAAATTAAATTATCTAACATATTAAATTATGATCTTCCATTCTAATCACATGAAATAGATGGTCGATGATTTGTCATCCCCTGAGTGCTAGAAGATGGACACCATCTACCTTTTGCGGCTTGATTCAAACTTGTCAGAGCTTATAGAACATTGGGATCGACTCCAAAATGTGTGGGGAGATGATCTAAAGAGATACTATGATGGAAATTGAGTGCAATCATAATTTTCTTTACAAAATACCAACCGGCAACAGAGGCAGCTTTATCATGAAGAGATGAAGCCCTGTTGAGAAGAACTTGAGCTACCTCCCCACCAATGCCTCTGTGGACCAGCGCCACTACAAAACTCATCAGAGTTAGTTTTGGAGTGCCTTTTGGTGATTAAATTGATCGGGGATAGATTTATTTTGACTCGCCAGAGTGAGGGGAAGGTGTGAGGAGAGTTAATTTATGTTTGGTGGAGTTTATGTGAGGTTGGGCGCACAGGGTGCTCAATTTTTATCAATGGTTGTCTCACCAGTGATGGAGAGCACGAGGGAATCAAGAAAAGTTCTAAGACTTGAAATACTCTAAGGAAGCTCTCTAAAGTTTGAATAGATGGGGAGAAGTATACTTTAGTCTTCTAGTCTTCTAAAAGAAACATTTACATGGTCTAGCCATCAAATTATAGTATAGTGCCATGGTGCTACAATCTTGGCATCGAGGTGTCGCACTGGCTATTAAGAGGGAATAGTTAAAAGCCCACTCCTATAAATAAGAGTGAGCAGTTCACTCCAAAAATCTTCTTCTCCACTTGACATCACTCTCTCTAAATTGGTGCTCACATTTCACTCCATTTCTCACTTCAAGTAAACAATCTATGCTTTTTCTTACTAGTTCAATAAAAATTCCACCATTGATCTTTGATCTAGTGTTAAAAACTTAGAGATTTGTAGATCTCTGCCATTAAATTTTATTCATCCTTGAGACAAAAATCCCCTCTTCTCCATTGATCTTAAATCTTAGATCTGAAATAAGAGAGAAGAGTGCTCCACAAAAAACCCTCCTCTTCCTCTTCTTCCTCCTCCTTCATGCCTGATTGTGGTGGAGTAATCACATGGGGTTGATATTGAGAAGTCATAGGGAATGAGGCATAGCTAAGATTTGCTAGATTGTAATTCTGAAATATGTTAACCAGTATAGTGTTGAGCTAGGTCATGTAAGAGAATTGCATCTGTTGTTATCTATATGATGATAAAAACTTTTTTCTAGCATATCCTACTTATGACTATTATTATCCATCCTCTTTCACAAGTCGGAGACCTGCCTTCCAATCCCTTGAACTTGCTCAGCCAAGGACTTAGAGTTCAGAACCTAGATCAAGGAGGACGTGAACTTTCTCCCACTTTAAATCTATTCTCAAATCCCTGAATCACTCTCTTCATTAGAGGAGCCTTTTGAAGGAGCACCTCCATATCAGGCCTCCTACTGCACCCACTACTACATAAAAACCATAAATAAGAGAAGGATGGTTATACCTGATAGCCTTTCTGATGTCGATCGAGAACTCATTTTGAATAACAAAATTCAAAATAGTTTTATCCTTGGTAACCTGACTGATGTTACCAAAGGGCATAAGCTTGGCAGAAATGAAATAGTGCCAATCCTTATAAGCGTCTATCATATTGGCATCAAGAAAGTTGATAATCCTTTCCTCCTGTTATGTCCATTGCACGCTTTCATTTCTACCACAAAGAAAAAAATGATCTCATCAAAATCAAGATGATCATTGTAATAGGAGAGATATTGATCATACTCAATAATAGGGAGATAGTAATATGGGTTTATAGTACTCACAAGCTTTCCTCGGACATATTCTTTAATGTCATGGTTGTCTCATGCATTCACAAAGAATTCACACACCACCGGGATGATGCATGAGTTATTATCGTAGGCTAGTTTGAGTCATCTATGCTTTATAATTATACCCTCCATGCTACCAACGGGGTTCTAGATTTTCATATATGGAATCAAGTGCTTGTGAAGGAGAGCATTCTAGTACCACTCCTCGACATCAGTGTTAATGAAGCGGTTGGCATCGTTATGTCCACTACTCTTATAAGAGGCATGACTAATAGAACTAGAAAATAGAAATAGTCAGAGAGAAATGAAATCCTTAAGAGAAGGAATCGCTGAATGAAAATCCTTAATAGCCTGGCCTTTATTTATAAATCATGAACTAGCATCACAGTGCCTATACCCAGAGCCAAGGCACTACAATCTCAAGTTGAAGAACATAGTCTCAGCACTGAGGCCCTGATCATCCCATCCTGTTAGTTATTTTATGGTCAAAAAGATAAATTTAATTATAATAAATTTTTATAACTAGTGCTCGTGAAAAGAGCTCAGTGTCAAAGCTCTCATTTGCTCTTTAAAATCTATCATGTCTATCTAATCTTGATTCTTGTAGCATTGTGGTGCACCACAATTCTATTCAAATAATCAAATGAAAAATAATGTCAGCTTCGTAATGCTACAAATGCAACATTGAGGCACTAAACCTCTAGCTCATCTGCCCCAGTGGCATGCCACATAAGCAAGAGCTCCACTATCACAGCACTGTGGCGCTAGGTCCTTAAATAAGAATTTTATATATTTTCAATAAAATTTAATTTTTTATTCATTTCCTATGGAAACACCATCTTGTCTACATAATATGTGGATAACGCTTCTATATGGCAATCCAAAAGGATGTAAGACCAGTTTTACTATCCCTTTACCTTACAAACATCCAAATTTTAGGAAGCTAAAAGAATGTAAGCTCAACCTTTTTGTGTGTTTACCATGTGAACATCTGTTCATTCGCCATGCGAACACCCCGTAATTTGTTCACCACACGAAGGAATTCATATCCGTCCACCATGTAGGATAAGCCTAATTTTGACATTCTAAAAAAGATGTAAGCCCTACCTCCCATTCATTCATCAAGTGAACATATATTCATTCTCCATGCGAACACCCCATAATTTGTTCACCATGCAAATAAATTCATATTTGTCCACCATGTGAATAATTGTAGATTTTGTCATTTTTAAAAGAATGTAAACCCAACCTTTTTGTGCATTTACCATGTGAACATCTATTCATTTTCCATATGAACATCCCATAGTTCATTCACCATGCGAACAAATTCTTATCCATCTACTATGTAGGACAACCCTAATTTTTGCATTCCAAAGGAATGTAAGCCCAACCTTATATTCATTCACAATATGAACATCTACTTATTAGCCAGGGCGAACACCTTATAATATGTTCACCATGTGAACACTCTTACACCACTTATACTAAAATTCTAAGTCTACTTGAGATACCAGAAATGAGGCAACCCATGGTTGTTAATCAGATTCCTTTGACATTATGGCTATGTCCCTCTGATGTTGGTAGGCTAGAATAACATAATCTCAGGATGACAAAACCATGGGATCTTAATTAGGATTACACTTTTATTTTCTATAAGATAACCATCTATGCCATACACATCTCTAAGACTCCAATTGCATATCAAATAGATATGCTTATTTCCAACCTTAATGTGAAGTGCTCTCTTACTACAATAAGTGGTGTAATTAACTATATAGGCTTGTGTCCATAAGAAGTAGGACCTAGATCAAAATGAACTTTAACATAAATGTTAGGGGAAATCTCATTGAATATATATATATATATATATATATATATATATATATATATATATATATATAAAAAAAAATAAAAAAAAAAAAAAAAATATATATATATATATATATATATATATATATATATATATATATATATCAATCTTGCTCATGAAAAAACATACTCCCAACACATCCAATAAAGATAGTAGAGCACATCCTTAAAGGAATTTTTTTTTTTTTTTTTTTTGCAATCGGAGCTTGAACCTTCACTAATCACATTACAATACACCTAGACTCATTCTAAGATGAGTCTAAAAAGATTGACAGCCAAATTTGAGAGAGCTAAAAGGTCTCAAGTCAATCTAAAAGGAAAGGAATATGCCATGGGAAAGTTATGTGGAACATGAAGTCAAATCCTACCCAGTCCAAGACATTTCCTCCATTCCTCCTCCACTCCTCATTCTAATTAATTTGGAGTGATGCCAATCAATTGACCACCCCATGGAGCTAGCCTCCAAGGGTGGTAATCACCATGGCAAAATCAAAACTAACTTCCTCCACATATAGCTCTTGCCCACTCAAGGTAAAAAGAGGGAGAGAGACTTTTTGAAGCTATTATGAGCATTCACTCACCTTCCTCAAGTGAAAGGAAGAAGAAATCACCCTTTCCCTCATTCCCACACTATCGATAGCCAGATTTTGATCAAAGCCATCAAAGAATAGGAGGAGCTTAGCCAATAGAGCAACGAATGAGAAGGCAATCTAATTCTTTACACCTATAGGCTTGTCATATCCCCACGAAGTTACTCAAAACATTTCCACCATTGAGGATTAATGCTAGCAAGGTATCCTTCAAACTTGACCTCCTATTGAATTTGGTTTGGTCCTTTATGAAGGAAGTTTGATCTCAAGTGAGATCAAACAATATAGATGTGTTCAAAATGGAGTCTTGATCATTTTAAAATAAAAAATGTATTAAAATCCTCAATAGATCACCATATTTTGATCTTAAAATGTGGATGGTCTGTTGTTCTTGTCAGCAAGAATATGGATAAAATTTACACCATTATTCCTTCTATTTTGTAATGGATGGCTCTGATCAAGCTACATAAACTGATTTAAATCATTTAAAGAATGGAGAATTAAATCCTGATCATCCAATCTTCGATCAAATGACCATGAAAAAACCTACGGTCTCCGTCTCTTTTGAGCTGGATTCACATGGATCCAGTTGGTCCAATGGCGCCACACCATATGGCAAACAATGTCGCATCTGCACCATGTTGCACCAACCAATTTAAAATGGAATTTTTTATTTCTATATTTTAAGAATTATACAAAATAAAAAAATATTAAAAAAACCATAGAAAAGAAAATACTCAACCAAAATATGTAAATAAGAGCTCAATTAATTCATCTCAGTGAGAAGAATTCATTAAACCTAATATCCATATTTTTATTGAGTAATTTTAGATTAATTTAGATTTAACTTGAAAAAATTGAACTTAATCCATTAATCCAATGAAATTGAAACTTTGACGAATGGAAATTAATGTTAAAATACACCTTAGATAAATTTCTTAGGATTTATTGAAATGTAAATCCATAGATATAAAATTATCAAGCTCTAATTTTTAATTTAATGAAATAAATTAATATTAAATCAAGGAAATAAAAAAAATTATGGAATTAGCTTAAATAATCATAGTGAACACCAATGAATCTTAAAAGATTATTAACACTCATTGTAACATCAGAATCCCCAAAATGGCCTTAATTAGGGATTAAATGAATCAATTGATTCAATTAATTAATCTTAATTTTAAAACCTCATAATTAATTAACCAAAACTATAAAAACAAATCTAAATGAACCCTTCATGGATTCATATTGCGAAGGGAAATTTGAGAAAATTAAAACACCTAATTAATTATCTCTATTTTAAACTTAATTTAAGTTTTATTAAAATAATTAAAACCCTAATTAATCTTAAATTACACATGCAATTAAGGTGAAACTTTAGGGAACTTAAATTGGCAAAGAACCTAGCTTTTCATAAAAATATTAATATCAAATGACCTCTAGGTCAGATGTCGTTAAATTTACAATCCCTATGTTAATTTAAATGAAATTATAACTCAGAAAATTACAAAAAATTATAAAAAATTATAAAACAAACCCAAAACATTTTCATTAACATCATATAACCTAAGAACAATTTCTTAACCCTATGAAGTAAAGGAATTTAATTAATTATGTATTCAAAGATTATTAAAATGATTAAGATCATAAAATTCAATCAAACCTTAAGTAATCTAATTTATTAAATTTATAATAAATCAATTGATCAATTAAAATCATAATTAATCAACTTCTTAACTTGATACCCAAATCATGAAAATCATTAATATTAAAATTACATTAAGTCCATTTTAATGTTAAGGAATATTGATAATTTCAAATAAAAATAAAAGGTGATTAATAAAATCATTTAATCTAAATAACCTAAAAATTGAAATAGCCTAGGTTAGGTTTGGCACCCAAAATAGCTTAAGTTTCCTAGGTTATGATTGATAAAAATAATCTAACCCTAAGAGATTAAACTAAACAAATAAACTTTAACATGTATTATTTCATTAAGCTTAATCCAAAATGATGAAGTATAAACATATAAGTTAATAAGTCATCTTAAGTTATAAAATTGAGGTATAATGAATCACTTAAATAATGAAATCACAACATCTAAACAAAGTTTGAATTAAAAAAACAATTTAATTTAGCTAAGTTAACTCATTTAAATCAATAAGCACTTAACATTGATAAAACTAATGAATAAAATTAATTCAATCAAATAAACTATACAATTCAACCACATTAGATTAAATGAATATTTAATTAAAAGAAATCAAAAGAAACATAAAATCAAATATAATGCTAAATTATTAAAAAATGTATATAAATTAAATAACATAAAATGAATTAAAGCAATTGAAAGTAAACTAAATTAAAATAAAAAATTAAATTAAACTTAATTACTCAGTCATGATGACATCAACTTTTGATTAAGATTTAAAGAAAGATGTTAAATTTTAATTAAAAATAATAAATTGAACTAAGAAAAAATTAATCACATAAAACACAATTTAAAATAAACCATTCAAATCAATTAAAAAGAGGCTAATTAAGATACTTAAGATTTTAATTTGACTCTTAGAATGAATGAAAATTTCATTCTAAAAGAATTTTGGATGATTGAATAAAATTGGTTCTGCCCAAAGTGGAATTTATTTTATTTTTCATTCTTTAAAACTTAAACTTCAACTTTAACACAAAAGTAAACCAAGAAATGGAAATAAACACATAAATCAATTAAAGCACTTAAATTGAAACCACCTAATAGAAAATTGAATAAATTTTTAAAATAGAATAACATAAATTAAATAAATGAAAATAAAACTTTTCATAATTAGTAATCGTATGGTATATAGTATGGAGATCCGAGGTCGTACGGCTATTAGTTTAAAGAAGGCCTTTGATACCTTGAACTTCTAGTTTAATAATGACACATATCTATGAAGTAAAATCATAAAAAGTGAAAGATTAAATTTTAAATTAAACTAAAAAATTTGACCTAAAAGGCTTAGTAAAGTCACACCACACAAGCCCATTTTCTCACACACTAGATTGCTAGGTTACCAACCTTAAAACTTAGGTTAGGCTGATGATCTATGATGTTTTATGATGTGATGCTTTTTATGTTTTGTGGTGTAATATTTTAGACGTAATGGCAAGGATAATTTGCCCATTAGTCTAGATGTTGGGGTGGTTTAGCCTAACATTATTTTTATAAGGGGTTGTCCTTAAAGGGACCACTATAATAAATAAATATATAATATAAATGTTGTTTGCTTGCATGTATTCTTAAATCTCTAAGCATAACTCAATATGATAAGTTCGCTTGGCCAGCAACTAATGCTAAGACCTTATGTTTAAAATAAGAACTATTAGTGTGTTGTGTGTATTTCCTAATATTTGTTTTACAGGGATAAAGAATTTATTCTAAATTTTTAAAATGTAATTTAAACCTTGAATTAGGTTAGGATCTTTGAGGTCTAGGAATAGTTGGAGCTAACATTACTAGTTGGTGGTCCCCTATGAAGCCCATAGAGGTCCTTAAAAAAGGTGACGATCCTAAAAGAAGACTCTTATATATCAAACTTTCAGTTCTAGATTGGGTTGTATAAGGGTAGTGCTCGGCTGCCTATTTTTTTCTTTCTTCTAGGGTGTACTGCAGTACCTACCCACATTGGCCGATTCTATTAATTAATTTACTCTGATTTACTTTGAGAGAGCAATAAAAATTTCCTACTCTTTCTAGGTTTCATTCTATGGTGTGTTTATGTGATGAAATGCTTAAAATATTAGGCTCCTAGAAAAACTTAAATTTTCTACCCCACTAAATTTAAATAACTCAAATATATAATAAAGATAATCAGGTCTTCACATTAACTAAAATCCCTATGTACAACTTAAAAGAAACTTGAAATAATTAATTTTTTGTGAAACATGATAACATATTGTTCATTCCTTTTGAATTGGGTGCTCACTCATTGCACAAAGGGGGGCATTCATTGGGGTATAACATGAGAATGACCCTAAACTCTAAAACTATGGGAATGACCACCCTTCTTAGGCGAAGTGTGCCTTCTATTTTTGATTTGACCCACAACCATTTCTAATTGCATATTATTGTAGGCATAAACTGCATACCTAAGGACTTAAAATGAATCATGAGTTGAAATACATCAAAAAAGAAATTTATTGCATTAGTTATGTATATAACATGCCAAACATTATCATAGGGTTAAAGAGTGAGTTAAGATCTTAACTTCCCTCTTAAATGCAAAAGCTTATCCATCTTAGGTGATGTTAACTGGTAACCCTTCTAGACAGGTGGTAGTCCAAAAGAGTTAGGGATATGTTCTTTTCTTGAAGTGAGAAAAAGAACAATAATTCCTAAAAATTAAATTAGTTGAGCCCCTAACTTATGTTAGAAGAATTTGTAGAATTAAGTTATGAAGGATCCTTTTAAAGTAAGTCTTTAACTACTATGCATTTCTGTAGTCTTGTGGTCCTAGAATCTAAACCCTAAATTTAAATCTTAATCATTTTGAACTATAAATTATAAAGACCAATGGTAGGTTAGCTGAAATGCCTACTAGTTATCCCATTATCTATAGGTATTTCCTAATTTATCCTGGTTGGTCTCTAAAAGAACTCTCCCCCCTTTGAAGTATTCCCAGTTGAATTTTCAAAGTAATAATCCTTTTAAAATATGCATTGAAATCAATAGAAATAAAAATCTATTTCTTAATTGAGAGTATTTTTAGGGAGAGATCATTCATTCCTAAGCTGAAATTAACTATAGGGGATCTCCCTTATAAGGATCTTTTAATCCTGAACTAAAATAAACTATATTTTACTTCTCCATGTAGTTCAAGGTAAAAATCTTTGGTACATCGAAGTCTCATCAGCCTTAAAAATTTTTATTAAGTAATTGAATTCATTATATGATAATAAGCTTATTTTTTAAATAATATATTTATTTCTTAATGACATATAAGCACCCCTAAGTTCTGCATGGTGTTCTAAATAAAAATTTCAATAAATTTTTTTGGCGACTCCATTGAGAATCAGTTCCTCTCTCCATCTTTAGAAATAGATTTTTAATTCTATACATCGACAATGTACTTATATCTTTGATGGGTCAAGATTGCCTTTTATTTCATTGGGTATCTCTCCATTTCATTCTTGGCAGAGTATATTCAACATCTACTAACTAGAGTATCAAAGTTTCTTATTTATTAAAATTAAACAAGTGGGTTCTATAACTCCTACATTTTCAAAAATAAATTCTTCTTTAAAAAAACTCTAGCCATAATAAAAATGGCTAAAGTTTCTTAATGTGTCAAAAGTTATTTTCTTTTGACTATTTTATGTTATTTAAAAAACTCATTATAATTTGATTAAATTTTCTTGTTTGAAAAATAAAAAATTGTTGGACAGCCTATATTCACTGCTACATCTAGGATTAGCTTTTCTATGGATCGTAGTAGATTACCTGATGGTTTTGTCATCAAGCTTGGAGCTGGTTTTGAAAATTAAAATATTACCACTAATGGAGTGACTCTTGCTATTTTTAGTAATCTAATTATTAAAGATAATAAGCCTATCTTAGAGTTTTCTAGAATGCCCCATAAACTCTTGTCACTAGTAGAGAGATGGTCATGGAGGCCTCTAGGGAGATTCAAATAAGCCCTGCATTGAAAAAAGTAAAATTGTCTATTGCAAAGACACCTAATTCTCTCTTTCTAGTACTACTTTTGAGCCTTCACTAATGACTAAAAGCCAAAAGAAAAATAGAGGTAGAAGGTATAGAAAGTCAGCCTTTAGGAATAGGAAATAGAAGCAAATCATAGAGATTGAACAAGCTAGAGTGACAGAGGGATATACCCTTTCGAATACTTCCCTTCTCCCAGGAGGTAGCAAATTCCACCCTCTTTCTACAACCCAAGAGAGGAGGATGTATCTATATATATGAGTTATCTACCTTGCCCTTTTTCATATGAAAATAAACAAAACTTTAGAATGGTAAATAGGAAGCTCGTAGTAGATAACACTAGATCCTTCGTAAAACTCTTGGGTCCCACTCTTATACAAAAGAAGAGCTACTAAGACTTATAAAGGGATAAGTTTCTAGAGAGCTAGAGAGAGAAGGCTTAAGGAGTTCTATGACCATTCAAAGTAAAGGAAAGGAAAAGATGGTCATCTTTGATAGAAGGAGATCCTATCACCCCAATCTATTATATTAGACCAGTATCACCACCCTGGGAGGTCACTAACCCGGAATAAGGGTGAATCAGCTAGTTCATGGAGACATAAGGTTATCCCTAGAAAAGAAACTAAAAATGTTTATGTAAGAAAATTCCATTGGCCTTTGAGCCAAAAAGCTGCATTATTAGCATAGTTAGAAGTAGTAGTCACTCAGACTATTAAAGAAAGGCTATCATCATATGTGTTTAAGCCCCAAACTAAAGGGTTGCCCTCATTCTATATCCCTAGTAGAGAGATAGAGTCACTTCATTTATCTCCTTATAATAGAGATATTGTAGATGAGGGACACCTTATTTTAGGAGACATTATAGGTATAGAGGAAGTTTCCACCATCTTGGGGAATCATGAAAGAAAAATATCTAAAGTGAAAACCAAGGATGTAGAGGAAAAATCTAAAGCTACCCTTAATAACAATGGTGTTACACTTCATCTTACAAAAGAAGAAGTGGAGACTATTATTAGAGATGATAAGAAAAAAGTAAACATAAGTAGGGTCTAAGATCACATTGATTTCTATCAGGAAGACTTGTTGGATGATGACCCTAGGCTACCCATAGCACATGTTTTTATAGTAGATATAAGGACATCTAAAAAAATAAGAAGAAACACATGAGGATTCTATTAATCATTCTGTACATAAGAAAGATGATCAGATTTTGGGAAGAAAAAGAAGATGGAGGAGATGATTGCCACTATGTAATCACTCCAAAGTCTAGTTTTCTTACTTAAAGTAAAGAATCTATGTTTTTTCTTACTAGTTTAACAAAAATTCCATAATTTATCTTTGATCCAATGTAAAAAACTTAGTGATTCGAAGACCTCCACCATTAAATTTTATTCCAGTCTGAGATGAAAACCCCATCCCCTACATTCATATTAAATCTAGAATAAGGAGAAGAGTACTTTACACTATACGATTTTGAAACTTAGCATTGTTTAGGCAAAATGCTACCAAAATTTTAAAAGAATTTGAAATTTTACACTTTAAATTCAAAATTTCATCTGTAGCACCGAGGTGCTAGATATTGGCATTGCGGCACCTCGCTCTCTAGTATTCATGTTATAAGAGTGGTGCCATAGCACCCAAGAGTTAACGCCACAACACTTGAATGAAAACCCATAGGGCCATGGCGCCATAGCATCAACATCGCAACACAATAGCATCAACATTGCGGTGTCATACCCATATATCACTTGAAATATGATTTAGAATATTTTAATTTAAAAATGAAATAAAATCACACAATGCCATGGTGCTATGGGGACAGGGTTGTGTTGCTTTATTGCATGTGAAAAAAAACTTAGAAAATTTTCTAATGGGGAGGAAATAATATCCCACAGCACCACGACACAATAGGAAAGCATCGTATCACCCACCTCTCGGGTTCTTTAGTTTATGTCCAGTGCTATGGCTCTGTACCCTGATTAGATTTTTTTTATGTAAGTGTTAAAAATATTTATTTTTGTGGAGCATCAATAGCGAATATATATATATATATATATCGAGAATAAAGCACAAAGATAATAAAAAGGGAAATTTAATTTCTTAAAAAGATGATATATTATAATTACAAATTATAAATAAAAGAAAGGAAGAAAAAATACAAATGAGGGAAAGGTAGTAGTCGTGGGGAAGGAGACTTTGCTAGGATTTGCAAGATTGCAATTCTGAAACATGCTGACTAGTGCAATGTTGAACTGGGCCATGTAGGAGAATTGCATCTGCTGTTGATCCATATGATGATCAAATTTATGTTCCAGCATCTTTTACCAATGACTACTCTTATCCACCCTCTTTTTCAAGTTTGAAACCTGGCTACAATGTTCTTAAACTTGCATAGCCAAGGACTTGAGAGTTTGATATCTGGCTCAAGAAGGATGTGAACTCTCTCCCACTTCAAATATATTCCTAAACCCCCAATCACTTTCTTTATTAGAGGAGTCTTCTACAAAAGGACTTCCTCATCAGACCTTTCTATCGCACCTGTCACTACAAATAAACTATAAATAAGAGAATGGTGGTTGTACCCAATAGTAGTGCTCCCCTTAAGCATATTATAAATATAATTAAAATAACCTTCTTGATATCGATTGATAACTCCTTCTGAATAGAAAATTTTGAAATAGTCTTGTTCTTGGCAACCTTACTAATGTTACCAGAGGACATAAGACTAGCCAAAATGAAATAGTGTCAAGCCTTAGAGGCGACTATCATTCTAGTGGCAGGAAAGTTGATAATCCTTTCCTCCCATTATTTTTAATGCATGCTTTCATTTTGGCCACAAATGAAAAGAATAATCTCATCAAAATTGGGTTCATCATTATAGTAACAGAGATATTGATCATACTCAATATTTGGAAGATCGTAATATGCATTTATATCACTACTGTCATTAATTACCAGTTTTCCCTGAATGTATGCCTTATTGTCCTGGCCGTCCCATGCATTTGTGAAGAATTTGTGTAGCACCGAGACAATGCACGAGTTATTATCATAGGCCAATTTGAGCCACCTTCGCTCCATAATTGTCCCCTCCACACTGCCACCAGGATTCTGGAATCCCCATTATGGAATCAGATGCTTATGGAGAAGAGCATGCTAATACCACTCCTCAGTATCAGTGCTAATGAAGTGGTTGGCATCACTAGATTTGCTCTTTTTGTCCATAACTCTTTTAAGAGGCATGATTAATAGTGGAAATTAGAAAGAAGAAATAGCCAGGAAGAAAGAAAATTCTTAAAAGGAAGGGATCACTGAATGAAAATCCTTAGCATCAGGCCTCTATTTATAAATCAGGACCTAGCGTCGTGACACTGAGGTGCTACCCTCTCTGGTTGCAGAACATGGCCTCAATGTTGTGACGACCACATGTAGTATCGAGGCACTGGTCAACTCATCTCATTGGTTATTATGCAATAAAAAAGACACAATTAATTATAATAATTTTTTGTAATTAACGCATAGAAAAAGAGTGCAGCTCTGTAATGCTCTGGCCAGGCACCACGATGCTCATTAAAATGAGGCTATCATTTCCCCTTAAAATCCACTACATGTTTGTAAGAAATTTTGACTAGCACCATAATGCTACGAGGCAATGTCGTAAAGCTATTCAAATGGTCAAATGACTGATAATAGTGGTGCCACAGCACTACATATGCAGTGCCGAGGTGCTGAGCCTCCAGCTCATCTGCCTTGTGTCATGCCACATAAGCATTGGGCTCCACTATCATAGCATTATGGCATTGGATCCCAATGCTAAGGCGCTGGGTCCTAAAATGAGAATTTTATCAACTTTTAATAAAATTCAATTTTTTTATCCATTTTCTATGCAAACACAACTATGTTAACCACGTATGTGGTAACTCATTTATATGGCATTCCAAAGGAATGTAAGCTAATCCTTTTATACGTTCACCATGTGAACATCTATTCATTCACCATGTTAACAAGCAATAATTCATTCATCACATGAACAAATTCATATTCGTCCACCATATGGACAAACCTAATTATGACATTTCAAAGGAATGTAAGCCTATCCTCCTGTTCATTCACCATGTGAACTTTTATTCATTCCCCATGCAAACACCCCATAATTCATTTACTATGCAAACAAATTCATATCTATCTACCATATAGGATAACCTTATTTTTGGCATTCCAAAAGGATGTAAGCCTTGTCTTATATTCATTCATAATGTGAACATCTACACATACCCCATGTGAATACCTTATAATTTGTTCACCATGTGAACCCCCTTGCACCAATTACACTAAAATTCTAAGTCTACTCAGGATACCTGAAATGAGGCAACACATGATTGTTAATCATATTCTCTAGACATTACGACTATGTCTCTCTGATGTTGGTAGGCTGAAATAATGTAATCTTGGGATGATAGACCTAAGGGATCTTGATTGAGATTTTACTCCTATTTTGTACAATCTTCTATTCCATACACACCTCTAAGACACCAATGCATATCAAAAAGATATGTTTATTTTTAACCTTAATCGAGAGTGCTCTCTTACTGTAGTAAGAGGTGTAATTAACTATGGAGGCTTGTACCTATAGAAAGTATAACTCAAATCTAACATGATGTTAATAGAAATCAGGTCAAATATATATTAATTTGCCTCACAAAAGAACATACTCCAACTCCATCTCAATAAATATGGTAGAGCACATCCTCAAAGGTGTTTTTTTAGCAATCAGACCTCACTTTTACTGAGATTGACAATCACCTCATGAGACTTAAGAATCAATCTAGACACTAAGGTTCTCTTAGAACTAAGACATTCTAGTGTCTAGAAGAACACCAATTTCTAAGCTTAAAAGACTTACGAGGTTCAACCTAGAGTTAGACCATTACTTAGATTAGTTGGCACCTATCTATCCCAAATTCAAAACTAATTAAGTCTAAACTAATCCTTCAAACCAAAACTAGTTGACTGTAAACCAAACATAAATTAAGACAATTTGATTTCAATCCCAATTCAACCTAATCAAGTTCAATTTGGTCAATTACCCAAATTGACCCAATTTGACCTATTTAGAAGGATAAACCCAAAATTGATCCAACACAAACTCTCTTAAACCTCAATTAAATTTGATTGAAGATCAATTGCAATCCAATTGATTAGCTTAACCCAAGTTTACCTATATTAACCTAAAAGTTTAATTTGAATCAAAATTTAATTCAATCCAAATTAGGTTCAATCAAATCTATCAATCATCCTTAAATGAATTGTAAGAAAAATTTATGACACCATGTAGATTTTAGAAATTTCTTATTTAGGTAATCAAATTCATCATTAAGGAATAAACATGTTCTCTATGAAGATAAACATGTTAACCTATAATGAAGTTGATCACTTAAACAAGAACTCCTAAGGCTAATGGTCTTTTAATATTCCAGGGAAAGGTAAGCCCCTATAAGGATAACCCCTTTAGTTAATTACATTTTAGGAATAAGGATCTCTTCCTAAGAATACTCTTGATTAAAGAAATAGACTCTTATTTCTATGGATTTCAATGTTGGTTCTAAAGGATGATTAAATTAGAATTTCAAAAGAGAACACTTCAAATAGGGAAGAGTTCTTCTCGAGGCCAATTACTATAAAATAGAAAATACCTAGAGATACTATGATGCCTAGTAGGCATTTTGACTATCCCACCATTGGGCTTTATATTTTAAGATACAATTTGTTAAGGATTAAATTGATATTTTATTAAAGATCTAAGAATTAAATTTTAGCAGCACAGGATAACAGAAATACTTCGGGTTGAAGTCTTATTCCAAGAAGGATGCTTTATAACTTAACTCTACAAATGCTTCTGACAAAAGTTATAGGCTCGACCTAGTTTAACTTTTAGGAATTATTGGCTCTTTTACTCACTTGAGAAAAGGAACCTATCCCTCAGTCTTATGGATGTATAACCTACCTGGAAGAACCGCCAGCTAACACAACCTAAGTGAATTTTTGAATCCATAATGTTGGTCTTTATGTTATGCAAAATGGTTGGGATGTTACATTTAGGAAAGAATCTAGGAGCCTAGACTCACTCCCTAATCTCTAGGCTCATGTTAGTTATGATATGCACCTAACTAATGTAACATATTTCATTTATTATATATTGACTCACAATTCATTCAAGGCTTTTGGGGTATGCAATTTATGCATAGAATAAGTGTAGTTAGAAGTAATCATGGGCCATATCAAAACAAAAAGGCATACATTCCCAAGAAGGTGGTCATCCTCAAAAAATCAGATGCCTCTTATGTGCAATAGGTAAAGTGCCTAATTCAAGAAGTTAGAATAATATGTTAACATGATTCACAAAAGCTAATTATTTCTAGTTGCTTTTAAGTTGTTCCTAAGGCTTTAATTTATGTATGAAGTTATGAATTTATTTATTTTTATTTTAAGTTGTTTAAATTTAAGTTGGGTAGAAAATTTAGTTTTCCTAAGAGCTTAATGTCCAAGCATTCTCTAAGATTATCTCCTTCTTCAGGGACCTCCATGAGATTCACAAGAGACCACCAGCTAGTAGAGTCACCTCCTGGTATTCTTAGACCCCATAGATCCTAACATAATTCTAAGCTCAAATTATATTTAAAATTCTAAAAGAAATTTTCTAAACCCTGTAAAATAGATGTTAGGTAATACAAATAGCATTCTAGTTGCTATATGTGCAAACATATGGGCTTAGCATTAGTTGCTTGCCAAGCCCACTTATCCTATTAGGCTATTCTTAGGTACTTAAGCATACCTCTAAGAAAATAGTATTTATTTATTTATTTTATTACAACAGACCATTTTAGCATAGCCCCCTATAGAAAATAGTGTTAGCCTAAAAAGAACATCCTATCATCCATACTAGCAGGAAAATAATCCTAACCATCCAGTCTAAAATAGTACACCACAAAATAAGAAAAATATTTCACATCATAGCACAAAGTATCATAGAACATTGACCTGACCTAAGTCTAGGGTCGGTGACCTAATAATCTTGTGTGTGAAGAAAAATGGGCTTGTGTGGTATGACTTTAGTAAGCCTTGTTTTAATTTGGATTTGATTTTTGCTTCAAAGTTTATTTAATTTACCTTTGGATGGTTTCAATTCAAGTGATTTAATTGATTTGTGATTTTTTTTTTATTTTTATGTTCATTTTATATCGAAGTGAAATTTAAGTTTTTAAGAATGAAAAATAAAATAAGCTCCACTTTGGGTGGACCCCATTCTATTCAACATACTAAATTCTAATAAAATGAAATATTCACCCTAAGGTAAATATTCATTCTAAGGGAGGTCAAACTTAAGATCTTAAATGTCTTAATTAACCTCTTTTAGATTCTTTTTAATTGGTCTTGGTTTAATTTTATTTTGGAACTTAATTAAGATTTCTTCTTCTTTTCATTTCTTTTAATTTGATTAATTATCCTTTGATTTGATTTATTTTCAAATAACTGGATTCATTCAATATTTTAGTTTTTTTGTTTTGATTTTATGTTCATTTAATTCAATGTGCTTAAATTGTTTACTTTGTTTGACTTTAGTTGTTTAAGTTTAATTTCATTCATTAATTTAATATTTACTTCTTTCAAATGATTTGATTCATTATTAGTTTAGGATTTGATTTTATTATGTCTTAAGATTTCATTAATTAATTCAATCCCTTTAGATGAAATTTTATTTATCAATTCATAACCTAAAAGACTTAGACTAGTTTGAGCGTCAAACCTAACCTAGGCCATTTCAAATTTCTACGTTGTTTAAGTTTAATTAATTTGATTAATCATTTTTATTTACATTTAGAATTATATTATTCATTAAATTAAATGTACTTAAGAAGTTTTTCTTATGTCAATGAATTCCATATTTGAATATGAAATTCAGAGGTTAATGAGTTTTGGTTTTAATTGATTAATTGATTTATCATGAGTTTAATAATATATTAAATTAAAGTTTAATTTTTTTTTCTTTATTTCATCAAACATTAAGTTTATGATTAACTGAATTCCTTGACTTCAGAATATTAGAAAGTTTTCTTCAAGTTTTTTAATGTTAATGAAAATGTTTTAGGTTGATTTTATGAATTTTCATAATTTCCATGATTTTTTGATTTATTATTTCAATTATATTGACTTCAAGATTGGAAATTCAATAACTTCAAATCCAAAGGTCATTTTACCTTAAAGGTTTTATGGAAAGTGGGGTTTCTTGCCAGTTTAAGATCTCTAAAGTTTCATCCTAATCAAATGTGTAATTTAATTTTAACTAAAGCTTTAGTTATTCTTATAAAACTTAAATTAAGCATAAATTATAAGAAATTAATTAAGAGTTTTATTTTTTTCTTACATTCCTCTCTAAAAGATGTATCCATAGAGACTTCATGTGAAATTTTTAGAGTTTTAGTTGATTTATTATGATTTTTTGATGTTTAGATTAATTGATTTGATTAATTAATTTAATTATTCATTAAATTAGGTCATTTTGTGGCTTATTGGATTTCATAGAGTTTTAATGAAGTGTTTGGGTTCATTATGATTTATTATGATGATTTAAGTTAATTTAAAAAATTTTCATGTTTTATATAATTTAATATTAATTTATTTTTTTAAATTAGGGTTTTAAGTTGCAAATTCCATATTTTCAAATTTACTTTACAATAAATTATGAAAAATTTCCCTAAGGTGTGTTTTAACCCTAATTGTATTTTCTAAAGTTTCAAATTAATTAGATATGTGGTTGAAGTTTGATATTTTATTTAAACTCAAATTAACCCAAAATTAATTGGGGAATTTTGATTTAATGGATTCTTCTCACTAAGATGAATCCATAGAGTTCTTATTTATATTTTTTTGGATGTGTATTTTATATTTTATGATTGTTTTGAATTTTCCTATATTTGTTAACATTTATTTAAGTCAAAGAGTCAGGAATTTTTCATTTTAATTGGAGACACAATACATCACTGCTTTACACGTAGCAGCGCCCAATTTGACCAACTAGATCCACACAGATCTAGCTCTGATGATAGTAGGGACTACGAGATTCATCACAATCGTTCGATCTTTGATCAGGCGATCAAGATTTCATAGGTGTTTCCTTAAGGGGTTTTAATCAGATCATGCAACTAGATCTCAACTGTTTGTTCCTAATAGAAGGAATGGATGGAGAAGATTTATCCCCTATCCTACCGCTGGAGAACTGAGAGTTGTTGGCCCTTTGGCCTTGATCACTGGCAATCAGAGTAACTAGAGAGTCCAATTTTGATTACAAATCTATCAAGGATCAATTTACAAATGATTCTTATGGTTTGATCTCTATGGAGATCAACTTCCCTTCATAAATGACCAAACTAAAATGATTTAAATGTCAATTTTGAAGCATACCTTGTTGACATCAATCTACGGTGGTGAGGATAGTTTGTACACCTTCATGAGGATGTGGTGAGGCTCTAGAAGAAGTTTCACGTGTTGCCTCCCTGTGGATCATCATGGAGACTAATGCTCATCCCCTTGCTATTGAGTTTATTATTTTCTAGCTCGCCGGTGGTGATGGACCTTAGGAAAGGTTCATTCACATTTTTCACTATCCCTAGGACATGTATGGACATCCAATTTGGATAGAGGAATAGTGTTTCTCCATTTTGACTATTGGCTGAGAGCATGGCCACCAGCTTTGGCCGATTTTAGGCCTGCAAGCAACGAAAGCCTCAGGAAACACCTCTATTCTCTTTCTCTTCACCTCAAGAATTAGTGAGAATGTAAAGGTGGCCTAGAGAAAACTCTCTTCCTCTCTTTCCATATAGGGCCAAAAATAATATGTAGAAGAGTTTATGTGGTCAAAATTCGGCCACCGGTGGTGAGGACCTCAGCCAAGGGGTCGATTAGGGCTCTCCTACCGTTGGGAGTGTTTTGGGATGCATTCCTTGAAGAGAGGAAACCTCCTCCTCCCTCTTTTTTTTCCTTGGTTATGAGAAATCTCATATAAGAAGCAAATTGATTTTTTTCTAGGGTGATGGCCACCTTTGGAGGCTAGATCCAAGGGTGGTCAACTGATTGGCGAAAGTCCAAATCAGTGATGGTGAAGTGGTGGTTGATGTATGGAGGAGACAAAATGGGATTTTACATCTTTGTATGGATTCCCCACCCTCTTTCCATGGCTATACCTCATGTCCTTATAACTTCACATGGAATTCGTTAGCTTTTTCCATCACCACCACATCACTTTGGGCTAGTGGTTGGTTAGCCAAGTCAAACCAAGTTGAATCTTATAAACTCAAGCCAATTTGAGTTGGATTTGAAGATTGGACCTAATTCATGCCATTTGGATTTGACTTAATTTAATGTTTTTTATTTTTATTTCTTTTTACTTAAATTTGGGTTTTAATCATTATTAATTATCTTATAAATAATTTGGAGTTCAATAGATCAATGCCATGTGAGGGCTTAATCTGATTTGAGCTAGATTTGATTCTTTTGACCTAAATTGTTCATATTAAATTCTCTAGCTCACATGGTTTTTTAAGATTTAAATTAAATTTCAATAATGTTTATTTATGATTTATGATGTTTTAAATTGATTGATTTCTATGGATTCTAAATTGATTTTGATTTTATTTCAACTTGACCTATTTTGACTTAAGTGGGTTAAGTTGAGTTCAAAATGACCAAATTGACTCAATTAAGTTATGATAGGACTCCAATCATGTTTAATAACATGTGTGAGATGATTTAGAGTAATTACTTTTTTATTTAAAATTGATTTTAATTTTAACCCATTTGACCCAAATTGGGCTTAAAGGGGTAAGTTGGATTCATTTGGTCCAAGTCACTAAATTGGTCAAATTGGACCTAATTATTGGTTGGATTGTGTTTAATGATGATTTCAAAATAATTTTGAACAATCAATTTGAGTTTAATTTAATTTAATTTAATTTTAATTTTAATTCAACAAGGTCCATTTAAGCCTATTTAGATCAAATGATCTAATTAGCTTAATTAAGGCCTTATTGGATTTATATTCATTTAATTCACGTTTTAAAATGTTTATTTTAGCATTTGGAGGCTTTAGAATAATTTCATTTGGTCAATTTTTGTGGGTTGACCTTTGACTTGGTGGGGCCAACATAAGTCAAACCTATGTTAAAAGGGTTGTCTAGATTTGACCTTCATTTGGATTTGACTCCATTTATGTTCACGTTATGATTTCATAGTTTTATTTTATTTTAATTTGTATTTATTTTTAAATTAATTTGCATTTCATTTAGATTCAATTAATTTTGAGCTTAGTTAGGATAATTAGGTTAATCTTCCAAATTACTTTAATTTAAGCTTAGATGGATTCAAATTTTAGGTGGAATGTGTTTGGTTTACTTCTTTGTTAATGTTTGAGTTTTAGGTTGAGTCCACCGAAGCCCATTAAGTTAGACCAAACCATAGAAGGATGTAGTAGGTTACATAGGTGTAGTGTCCTAAGTGCTTAATTAGGAAGTTTTTAATCTAGGATTAGGTGTCCTAATTACTGAGTTTATAAATGATGTTAACCTCATCCAAAAAGAATGTCAACAATAATGATTTATCATATTCCAACTCTTAATTGATTCTAATTGATCCAATTAACTCAATTGGCTCACTTAACCCAACTTGATCTAAAAGTCTAAATCAAACCAAATCTTATTCTAATCCAAACTGGATCAAATCAATCATCCTAATCATTTCTAAAATGATTATTGATCATGATCAATCACCTAATTGTAAATAATTGAATCCAATTGAGCCAATTTGTCTCTTTGACCCAAGGTGACTCAATTTAACCTAAATGGTCAAATTAAGCCAAAATTTGATCTAAGCCAAATTAAATTAAACATATGCCTACAATCATCCCCAAATTGATGATTGAATGCTCTGTAATAATCAATTCAAGCCAATTTGACCAACCTAGTCTAATTGGCCTACTTAGCCTAATTTAACCTAAAATGTCAAATTAAATAAAACTAAATTAAAAGCAATTCAATTCAAATCAAAGCCTTAAATTATCTTCAAATGAGTAATTAAGCATGGCTCAATCCTCCATTCAACCTAATTTTTCCAATTTAACCATATTAATAAACTTAACCAAATTTGGTCCATATGAACCGATATAATCCAAATTCAAATCTAATCCAAATTAAACAAAACTAATTACACTATTAAATTCTAAATCATCATTTGAATCCCAATTTGGTCAATTGGTCAACCTAACCCAATTATACACAAATTGACCCATATAGATCTAATTGAGCCAAATCCAACCAAACCAAGTCCAAATCAAACCAAACTTAGCATGACTAATCCTTCGACTCCCCTTGACCAGCCCAAGTGATCCCAATCTAAGGTGAACCCAATTTAGCCCGAACTAAGTGAACTAGACCACCTATATAGAACAAAATTTTAAAATAGAATTGTCCAACCCTTCAATTTGGCTTCGGTAGTCACCTTTGCATGTCTTGAGCTCACAAATGATGACTAGACCTAACCTAAAGTTGTTGAGCTAAGCCATTGACCAAGGAGAGGTCACCCTCACCTTGACCAAACCTTGGTTTAGCCACCATGGCTTGTCCACTTCATGCCAGGTCACCAAACTCTCCTAGCTAGTGGAGGAGGCCCACCTCACCAATTCCATGCCATTTTTATCGACCCCACTGCATGGTCGAGTGATAATGCCTGAACCAACCTCTTTGGTTTATTCACTTGAGGAGGAGGGTATATACCTTCTCCCCCATTCAAGCTAAATAAATACATTCACCATAACCCTAAAGTTAGTCCCCTAAGTTTATAGAGCCTATCGAACCCTCAACCAACATTGAGACTAAGACCACCTCAAACCCAAGTTCCTCTCACACTCAACTCCACAAAAACTTAATCAAAACTAAATTAAATCTTCCCACACTTTCCTCACATCCTCACGGGCAAAAATAAATTAAAACACACTTGATTTTATCACTAGAGCAACCATTTCAATCAAACTCTAAGGAATTGTAGTGGAGCTTAGTCTGTAGAGCATTCTGTGATGAGGTAAGGAAGTATCTTCTCAATAGGGCTTCAACTCTTCAAGGCAAAGCTACCTCAATTGATGGACCAATGGTCTTTAGCTTCAGTGAGGTAATCCATTTAACCATAGGCATAGCTTCCTAAGTGTTGGTCTTTTATGAAGTGAAATGTCATTTGGTGTGAATCCAGCCATAAGATTCTTTTGAATCATCCCTTGATCATTTTGGAATTGAATCTACCAAGAAATGAGTTCTAGTGAGCTCGGCTCGAGCAAAAAAATGAACTGTGTTCATCTCTCGTTGGAGGTTGATGACAGATAACTCATCATCCGTTCCATGTTTAAAATGGATGGCCATGATTAATCATATTAGATTTTCTTAATTTTATCCTATTTAAACTATGAAAATAATCTCGATCATTTGATTCATGAGTGAATGGTCGAGGAGAAATCACACCTACCATCACTAAGTCAGCATGTCATGCAAGACATTTTAAGTAACGCGCGACCTCATGTGTAAAGCACTAACATGTCAACACCGACACTGTGTCAACTATGTAAATCAGTTAATTAAGCTTAAAATTTCAATTAAATGATAATAACTTTTACAAAATCATAACTAATCATAGAAAAATCTTAAAAAATTATAAATAAACTTTCTATGGAAAGCTTAAAAAGAGAAGAATCTAGTAAAAATAAAACCCACAAATTTTATTAAGTGTATATTGAGTTTAAAGATTTTCCTAATTAGTGAAATTAAACTAAATTACTTGGCTAATTGACTTCAAATTTTGGGTGATTTTTCTATGGGATGAACTCTAACTCATATAATTATTTCATGTTAATTAGTCGAGTAATTGAGAAATCCAAATTTTCAAACCCTAAAGGGTCATTTTGTGCATTTGATAAATTTATATAATATGAAATATTATGAATATTATTTTGGGACCCTAAACACATTTTAGAATATAAATGATAATTGGAGAAATTAATTAAGACCACTAGTTCTAATTATTTCTTAAAATCACCACAAAGAGTATTTTTTTATTAATTAAATCATTAATTATCTTGGCGCTTATAAAATGCATAATAAATAGCTTAGATTTTTAAAAATTATGGTAGACCCCTCCTTATGTTCAAATAGCAAAGAGGTTCTAAGTGAAATTGAAATCCCAAATAGTTTGGGGGTATCTTGAGTCTAATTTATAACTTTGGTTTTTCTCTCATTTCTTCAAATATAAGCCCAATTACATTAGAATTTTTAGAACATGTTTATTTCATGTTTATTTATGTTTGGAATTTTTTTTTCATAATTTTTGGGCTTATGTTTAATGTATAATTGACTTTTTTAGGCTTTTTTGGGCTTAATTCAATAAAATAATTAATTAATCTTAATTAATTTATAAAAATCACTCAAGTCAATTTTAAATCACTTAGTGAACAAAGTGGTTTAAAGGGTAACCTCAAGGCCTTTGTCTTCTTTAAGGAATAAATAACTCAAATTTCAAAATTAATACTTAATGAATTTTGATCAAGCTTAAATGTCAATATTTTCATATGAATAGCCTTAAGATTTAATGGCTCCATATAGTTGTTTAGTAATGTTTGATTGCTTTTCTTCCATCACTTTATAAATGTATCTTTCATATGTTTCATGCATTCATATTTTAAAGAAAATGTGTGAAGAGATTTCATTAACTACATACTTTGAATTAATAGTGTGTTATTATCATTAGTAAATCTTAAATTATTTTTTTTAACAAATTTTGAATATTTATTAGTATAGATCTAAATCAATTATGATAAGTAAATAAATCTATGCCTATATATATGGTCTACATGCTTAAAAGGTATATAGCTTGGACATCCCCAGAGCACTAGACTTTAAGCAATCCCAAGAGGGTCTTAGATTACCTCACTTCCCTAATTTAATAATGGCACATACTCAAAAGCTTGTAGTGAAATGCATAGTAAGACTAAATTATTTTTCAAATCTGCAAGTATATTAAAATTTTTACAATTCATCTTTATACACATATACATATGTGAAATGTATATATGTGAATTAACAAATATATAGTATAGACATCTTGTGAGTAGAAGCATGAGACCTTAAGTAGTCCCAAGGGGGTTTTAGATTACCTCACTTTCCTAATTTAACAATAGTGCATCATTGTATAAATTCAATGTACTAATGTGTATTTATGTATATAGAATTACTAAATTATCTTATCTGCAAAGTACATGCATACATAATATAGACATGCATTTTTAAATCTTAAATAACATATCATAAATAAAATATGTTAATCTATTCATTCATACAAAATACATACATATATATATATATATATATATATATATATATATATATATATATATATATATATATATATATATATATATATATATATATATATATATATATATATATATACATTAATTCTAACTGCTTCTTGTTGACCTCACTTTTGGAGTGAAGATTCAATCTTCTCATCCTAGATCTAGGAGTCCTCTAAACACTAAGAGCTCCTTATTCATAAGACACTTCTAGTGGCTAAATGAACACTCAACCTAAGCCTGGAGACTGAAAAAGATTAGTCTTAGGTTATGTTATGCCTTAGGACCTAAGGCAACCTACCTATCCTATGGCCTAAAAAAAACTCTTGCTTACCTCCTTGGCCAAAATTCAACTTCAATTGATACAACTAATCCTAATTGAATCTCAATTCATTTTCAAATACCCAAGCTAAAATCAAAACCAAAATGATCTAACCTTAAGCCCATGATTCAACCCTATGGACTTAGCCAAAATCCCTTCAATCCAAATCTAACTTAATTGATTTTCTCATAAACAAATCAACCCCTCAACCATCATTCTACACACTACCAAAACTACAATCAAACCAATCAAACCAAAAATCAATTCAATGAACCTAACCTAACCTATTTGACCTAAAGGGTCTAAATGAACCAAAATCTAATTAATCCCAAATCAATTGCAAGAAAAGCTATCAATCAATCCCAAATCAAATATCAAACTCAACTCAACTCAACTCAACTCAACTCAATTCAACTTAAAATCGATTCAATTGACCCATTAGGCTCACTTGACCCAAAGTGACCTAAAAGACCCTTTTGAACCAAACTTCAATCCAACCTAAATTGGATTGAACCAAGCCATCCAAAACCTCCTATAGTGATTATTGATCACCCTTGACTAATCAATTGCTATCAATTGGGTCAAACCAAGCTAATTTGGTCATTTGACCAAATTGAACCAATTAGCTTGCATGAGCCAAATGAACCAAATCTTGTCCTAAACCAAATCAAATGAAACCTATGATTCAAACCATCCTAAAATCAATCTTTGAACATGACCTGACCACAAATTAAGCCAACCCAAACCCAATTGGCCCTTTGACCCAATTTGACTTAAAAGGCCAAATTGGGTCAAATAAAAATATAATCCAAATTGATCCAAACCAATGATATAAATTCATTCCAAATTGATTATTGAACATGATCAAATCCTTGATTGAATCCAATTGGACCTAATTGACCCATTAAGCTCAAATTAGCCTAAAGGGTCAATTTGGCCTAAATCATTCCTAAATCCAAATTGATTTAAATTAAAGCCTATGATCATCTTCAAATGATCAATTAAACACAAACCAATTTGACCTATTTGGCAAAATTGGTCAACTTAGCCCATCTAACCCATATGAATTCAAATAGGTCAAAATTAAATCCAAGCCAAATTAAGCCAAACTAATTGAACCAAAACATCCTAAATACTCATTTGAACTTGATCCAATCTTAGTTTGATCCAATTTGACCAATTTGTCAACTAGACCCAACCTAGCCCAATTTGACCTACATGAATCAAATTGAGCCAAACCCATTCAAACTAAGCCCAAACCCAATGGAACTTCATATGACCCAGCCTTGGATCACCTTGAGTTAGTCTAAATCCAACCCAACTCAAATTAAACCCAAATTGACCCATTACCCAATGGGTGAAGCCTCCCACATGAGATAAAACTCACATTTGGTTGGTCAAACCCACCCTCCTCCCCTTGGAAGCCACCCCAAACTCCAAATGGACAGAAGGACTGCTAGCCCATCAAACCTAAAGCTGTTTGGGTTAGCCATGAGCCAAGTGGAGGTAACCTAACCATATTTCCTCAATTAGAATCTTGGAACTCTAAAGACATCCACCTTAGCCTTTGGCAGCCACCTCTCCTCCCTTGGCCACTCAAACTGAGCTACCTCACTGATTCTTTGCCACCCATGACTGCCTACGGTGGTCGGACGCCTACAAAATGCAAAGGAAATCACAACCATCAATTTAGAGGGAGGAGAGGGTATACTACCCTCAATTTGAATTGATTCCACACAAGACTCACCCTAAGTGTTTTGGCACCTAGAGATGAGTCTCCCAGAGCATTTACCAAGCTCCATAAGCCTCCCCATCATCGATGATGATGAAATTGAGCCTAACAAGGCACTAGTTCCATCCTCATCCATTAAACCTTCTCTAATCTTAAATTAACTTCACCCATAAGTTCACTAAGCTTTGGTGAGGTGAAATAAATCTTCTTCTGATGATTCGAACACCGAAAGCCACTCCAAGCCTAACTCTGATGAGTTTTCTAGAGATGGTTGGTCCATAGAGCTGTAAGCGAGGCAAGGTGCCATCTTCACAGCAGGACTTTATCTCTTCAAGATGAAGTTACCTTGGTCGGTTAATCGCCGGTCATGAGCTCCAGCGAGGTAAATTCTAGCAAATTGATGTTTTCCCAAATTATTTTAGGCCTTTGTTAAAGAAATGTTGATTTCATGTGATTCCCACTATTAGATCCTCTTAGATCCACTTTGTGAATATTTTGGGATTAATTTCGACATCTCACGAGCACCGACGAGCTCAGATCGAGCAGAGAAGGCGGATGGTGTCCATCTTCTATCGCTCGCGAGATGATGGATCATCTGCCATCCATTCACAAGATTGGAAATATCTGATGAGTTTATTAGCTTAATTAATTTGATTTTTAATTCTATAGGAACCATGAGTTTGATCACCACCATCTGATCTTAGATCGAACGGCATCGATGAAACCGTGTCCTCTGCTGCCACGTTAGCACCACGTTGGACGAGTTTAAATAACCAATCCTATAGTGCCACATGGAAAGTGCTATCACATTAGTGGTCTGTAGGCACCGATAGGATTAGGGGTTAATTAGGTTTAATAATTCATTTTAATGGTCAAAATTACATAAAATCACAACTAATTATAGAAAAATTTTAAAAATTTAAATAAATAGTCATTATAAAGGTAAAATAGAGAAGATTTTAATAAAAATAATTTAATTTTATTTTGAACAATGATTAAGGCTTAATTAGGGTTTGAATGTTTTCTTATTAGCTTAATTAATCCTTAATTACTTGAGCAATTAATTCCAAACTTGTTGTATTGATTTAATGGGGTGACCTCTGCCTCTCATGATTTTCTTAGAATTTATTGCCAAGATACTTAGGGGAATTGATGATTCAAACCTTAATTACCCCTTTAATCAATTTAATGATTTATTAAAACCCTAAACACCAAAAATTATTTAATTTGGCTCTATTAATTTTTGATTAGCAGTGAGGTGATGAGAGAGAGTGATTAGGACCTCTTTCCTAATTACTTTTCCAAATTTATTTCATTAAAAGAGCAAATTAATATGAGATTTAATTAAGTTCTTAATTAATCAATTAATGGCTAACTCAAATCAAATTAAAATGTTAATCACTTTAGATAATTAACAATTAAACTAAGGGTTCCTCTTTATGTGTTTAATAACATAAAGACCCTTAAGAAAATTATGATTAACCCATAAGTGTGGGAAAATCATAAAAGTACTTAATTAGTGTGTTTAATAACATAAAAGTACTTAATTAGTATGATTAACCCATAAGAGTTGGAAAATCATAAAAGTACTAAGGGTTCATCTTTATGTGTTTAATAACATAAAGACCCTTAAGAAAATTATGATTAACCCATAAGTGTGGGAAAATCATAAAAGTACTTAATTAGATTCTTTAACTTAATTAATCTTTAATCATGAGCCAATTGCATTAGGTTCTTCAATAGCATTGCAATTTTATTCTTACTCATGTTCATATCATTTATGGATCTTGATTAAATAGATAATCAAATTAGAGAAGCATAGGAAGGATAATTAAATGATTTGTTTAATGATCCAACTTAATTAGTTCATAAAATTCATCCAATTATCTTTCTTTAAACCAATCATGGTCACCAACATGGGGACGAGATTAAAATATTAAATGATCCCCTTTTTTCAAGCTTAATCAAAATCTAAAATCAAATTATTAAGAAGCTTTTATTTTTTTAAAATAATTTTATTTAATGTGATTGTCCTTAATAATTAGTATAGTTGAATAAATTATATGGTTGTGTTTTGCTATTCCTTTTCAATTACTTTTAATGTTGCATGTCATATGATCTCATGCATTCATATTTTCAGATTCAAATGAAATTTATTTATGTAAGCTCGCATGTGTTGGCTTAATCATATGTGTGGCTATTATCACTAATAAATTCAAATTTAGTTTCCAAAGTTTATAAACAGATAATGATATTTGGAGTGATAGTCTTATAAATACATAGGACTTACATGTGTTTATACCTTAAGCATGTGGATGTGAACCTCTCTTCCTTATATTCACATATAGATTTATATATGTTTGAATGCTAATAAGTATATAGTCTAGAAATCTTGGGAATACAAGGCTTTAAGTAACCCCAAGGAGGTCATTTGATTAGCTCGCTTCCCTGGTTAACAAAGGCACGTACTTATTTAATTTTATTCCTATGTATATTTTATTAGAATTTTGATAGAGCTTTAATTCACATGTATAAATAATTCAATCAAACAAAATATAACCTTTTGCATTATTTCTATTATCATAATTATTTATATATTCATATGTATTTAAGATAGAAAGTATATATTATGGACATCCCTAGAATATGAGGCTTTAAGTAGCCCCAAGGAGGTCATTTGATTATCTCACTTTCTTGGTTAATAATGGCATGTACTTGCTTACATCTTTTATATATATGTATGTGCATTTAATTAAAGAATGCTAATCCTCTTTTATATTAAAAACACATGCATCCATAGACACTTAATTCACAAAAATCTATAGCATGTGAATGTGAAGCTCTCTTTCTTAAGTTATTATATAGATTTATGTGGGTTTGAATGCTAATAAGTATATAGTCTAGGCATCCTAGGAATATGAGGCTTTAAGTAAACCCAAGGAGGTCATTTGATTATCTCACATCCCTAGTTAATAAAGGCATGTACTAATTTAATTTCATTCTTATGTATATTTGTATTAGAATTTGGATAGAACTTTAATTTACATGTATGAATAATTTAATCAAACAAAATATAATCTACAAATATATACATTCATTCATCATTTGGATATGCCAAAAAAAAATATATTGTGTGTATAGGTATGTTAAGTGTTAAATCATATGCATGATATAGATGATGAAAAGGAATGATTAAACATATGCTATGTGATATTAATTCAACCATACTAATCTTAACAAGCCTTTCATATTGAATAGGGTTCTTTGAGGTTAACCTACACTTAGGATTAATAAGAAAATATTTAATAATCCATTCACTAAAGAGAACTCAATCATATTAATGTGCTTTAGAAAGTGGCTTAAAATAGGGATGAAAGAGGATAACCCTCTTTCCTCTCTTTATAATACTTAGATGCTAAGTCTAAGTCAAGTGAAACAAGATAAAACATAAATTAAAATTCATAAATCAACTAAACAACTTCATATGAAACCAACCATCATATTAACTTAAACAATTTCCAAATTTAGATAATTATAACTCTAATGCTTATTTAAGTCATACCACACAAAGCCTTATCACACACATTAGAATTAAGCCACCACTTCTAGTCTTAAGTTAGGATGGTCTATGTGTGAGGTTATATTTTGTTTTGTGATGTAGTATTTTAGACTGGATGTTAGGGTGTATGACTCATAGACTGGATGTTATGCCATTATTAGCCTAATCTTGTTTTTTTGTAAGGGATTGTGCTTAAGAGGCTGCTTAAAAATAAATATAAATATTCTATTTGTATGTTGTTTATATCCCTAAGCATAATCCACATTAGGGCAGATGGGCTTAGTCACCTATATGCAAGGTGCTAAGTCCAAAATATAAAGTATAACTGCTTGGGAATGTATGTATTTTAACTAACCTCTGTCTTACAGGTGTAGTTAGATTTACTTTTCCAAAATTATAATTTTGCAATAGGAATTAGGATCAGTGTTATGGGGGTTAGGATGAGTAGTTGCTAGAAGGCTTAGTCCAAAGATGCCTATGATGCCTTGAAGTGAATCAAAAAAGAAACAAGAAAGAATAAATGAAAGAGTGAAGATCCCCATGTCATGTATTCAATTTCAATTATAATTATTCTTTCATATTCCATGTAGTATAATAGTAGAGCTCAGCTATCCAATTTCTTCTCTTTTTTGGGGTGTACGGTGGTAACCGGTTGCACCGACCTATTATTCTCTTACAATAGTTTATAAAATGATTATTGTTATGTTTAGCTTATGCAACAGGATTACATCTTTTTCATAATTTTTATATGATTGATGTTTTAATGTGTGACCTAAATGTGGTAGGCTCTTAGGCAAAATTAATTTTTCTACCTCAACTAACAACTCATAACTACATTCTAAACAACTTTCAACTTCATCAGAAAGTCTAGGTTATAATCAAGATACTTAAAAGATTTATCAACCTCTTAGTTATATGTTGTATGTCTCACATCATGCATGGCGTCTTCTATCACTCTTGCAAAAAGAGTGCCTCCATTCTTGCACTTTAGAGACCGCTTGACCTATGAGAGCAACCCCTCATGAAGGAGCTTCACCCTCTTTCTCTTTTGATTTGTCTAATAACCAAATTTAATCATGCATTTATGCATATGAGATCCCAAAGCCTTTGTCGAAAATATTGTGTCAAAATCACATAAAAATTGAGAAGATTTTGCATTTTTAGACTAAGTCATATGCTCATACCACTCATGCTCTAGTCTCTTAGGGAGTGGGTTTAGGAGTTTATTTTCTTCCCAATTAAATAATATCTTAAACCATCTTGGACTTATATAGGACCGAACCTCATGTTTTTGAAGCATAGGAGGTGTAAGCTGGTGGGCACTCTAGGCAGTTAAAAGTTCAGAAGAATCGGATGGGTCTACTTAACTTGTGGAATAGACCCTTATGTCCCTTTTTTTGCTTAGATTTAGGCCATGCTTTAACTTATGTTAAAGGTCCCTAAATTTTAGATTTGAGATTGCTTATTTCCTTTAGGCTAAAGCATAAATCCTTATCTCTTAGGCATTTCCTCAATCTTGTGTTGATGGATTATAAGTAGCAATCTAATAAAATTCCAACTCAAACAAATAAATCCTCTCTTTCAAAAGTATAAAACCTCACCATAAGATAGGTTGGCACACTAGGCTTCCAAGTATCATTAGAATTTCCTACTTATTTTTCTCTAGATTCCAAAATAAGTCCTCCAATTGAACAATCCCACTTGATTTTCCAAAAATAGCCAATTCACTGATAGTCTTAACTTTGAAATCTTTGGGAATAATAATTGATTGGTTTAATCAAGAGTTTTCTTAGGAAATCTCATTTCCTAGGATGTAATTAACTATGGAGGCTTGACTCCTTAAGGAATTAAAGAATCTGGCATAAAATGAACCCTATTTTATTTTTCCATATATAAAGTAGGAGAAGAATCTCTGGTATATACGAAGACACATCATGCCTTAAGAGTTTTTGTTAGGTGATTAGGTCCATTTTAGGGTAATGTTTCTATCTTTTGATGTAGTACATCATACCTTATTTCATACATGACCACATCAATAAGTACTTCATAAGATCTACGTGGTGTCCACCCTACGCATTCAAAACCAAACACCACACTTCCTTAAATGCGCCAATATTTTAAATGAATATTAAGAGTGATGAAATAAAGTCAAATAAACAACACCAAATTAATCATGATTTGAATCCATTAATCTAGTATGAATTTTATGTTATTATAATAACATTTAAGTTTAATCCAAATATGGTATTTAATAAAAACATTCCTAATGCTTCATTAAAGATAACTAAATATATATATATATATATATATATATATATATATATATATATATATATATATATATATATATATATATATATATATATATATATAATCCACTTTTAAATTGAACTGAAGGTTAGAGTTTGGAGTGGATTTCACTCCTCTCCTTACTCTTTAAAACTCTAAATAAAAGTCAAATAAAAAATTTGAAATCTATGCTCCATTATAAGAAATCACTAATCATTTGAATTGTAATCATTATTTAATGGTAAAAATTAAACACCTGCTTTCACACTATAATTCAAATATTAATGCTTAGTTTTGTCATACCACACTAGCTATAGCACACACTTAAAATGCTAAATCATTAATACTTGAGTTAAGTTAGGACAGTGTTTTATTGTGGATTGATGTCATATTTTGTGATGAAATGTTTGAGTGAGTGTTAGAATGTATGAGCGTAGACTAGATGTTAGGACGGCACTAGGCTATCACTATTTTTTGTAGGAGATTGTGCTCAAAGGACTGTCATAATAAAATTTATAAATTCCCTTTAGTTATAGATGTTTCTTAAGTCCCTTAGCATAATCCATTAACATAGGTGAGCTTGGTGACCCGAGATAAGATACTAAGCCCCAATGTTCATCTAACTTTTATTTTGTAGGTGTAGTTAGATTGTAATGTTCATAAAAATGTAATTTTTGCAATAGGCTTGGGGTTATCACTAAGAGGTTTAGGATAAGTGATGGCTAGAAGATCTTGATAAAAGAGGCCCTATAATGCTTGGAGTTTCCAATTCATGAAGATGAAGATGAAGATCGAAGACTACCAAAGTTTTATTTTTATTATAAATTAATTGTATTCTAGGTTGTATAAGGAAAAGCTTTCCAATTTTTCTCTTTTGGGTGTCTGATGGTATCTACACTTTTGACCTTTTAATTTTTTAATCGATGATAATTGTTTGGTTAGTTTACATTGATTATGCAATAGAAATGACATGCTTTTTTTAGGCTTCTTAAAGTTTGAATGTTTCTTACGTGATCTGGATATAGTAGGCTCTTTAAGGATTTAAATTTTTTATTTCATTAATCAACTCTAATTAAAATTTTAATAACTCATAACCTCACCTTAAAGCCTTGGCATTTAATCAAGATAAAATATTTAAAAATGTTATAGCTAGTTGTTGTATATTATAATATCATGCATATATATTATTTCATACTATGCAAATATGGGGTTTCCACTCTTACACGAAAAGGGATTGGGCCTGATCCATAGAGTAGTTCACTTATAACGGATAACACCCCTTCTCTCTTATTTGACCCATGACTTAATTTTATCATGCTTGTAAAAATAAATCTTCCCAAGCCTTATTCTAAAATGATGAGTCAAAATTAAATAAACTTTGTATATTTTATTACAATATTCTAGGATATATTTTTATACCAATCATAATCTAGTCTCTTAGGAAATAAGTTTAGCATTTTAGGTTCATTTCTAAAAAATAATAGCTTAACCATCTTGCACTTACATAAGACTAGCCCACATGGTTCTAAACTGTAAAAAGTGTTAGCCAGCAACCACTCCAGGTATCAAGATTGGTCCATTCTCTTTGATGAAAGTGAACTAACACATCCAATTTTTCTCAAGTTTAATTAGGGCAAGCTCTTAGCTTATACTATAATGCTTTAGATATATATTCAATGGCTACTTATTTATCTCTTTATATAAGTGTAAGTCCTCACCTCATAGGAATTTTTGCACAACCTTGTGTTGCTAGAATCTAAGCCATAGCCTTCTAATGAAATAACAACTCAAATAATTATAATTCTCTACTTTAATAATAATAATAATAACGCACAATCATATGATACACTAGAGTGTCTCACTAGACTTCTTAGTATATGAGCACTCCATACCTGCTTCTTTTGGATTTTGAAAAGAATTGTTCTATATGAACTCTCCCACTTGATTATTTGTATTTGACCAATTCTTTGATTATCAACCTTTAAAATGTATGGAGACATAGCAATTGATTACTTTAATCAAGAGTATTTTTGGGGAGTCCCTATTTTCTAAGATATAATTAATTATAGGGGATTTCTTCCATAGAGAATTAAAGTACCCTATTCACCTCATTTTTGGAAGAGGTTAACATCATTTCTAACCCTAGTAGTTAGGACACCTAATCATTTATTAGGAGCTTCCTAGTTAGACACTTAAGACAAAATACAAAGCTATCCTAGTAAATCTTTTTAGGATTTAACTTAACCCAATAAGATTAAATGAATCCAAACCAAAGTCATAGCTAAAATTTAAAATCTAATTAAGCTTAAACAAAGGTAATTGGGATGGTCAACCTAATTAACCTAACCAAAGTTTAAAATTACCTAAACCTAAAGAAATTCAAATAAAATAAAATTAAATTGAAATCAAATCAAATAAAAAGTATAAAGTCAATGTATGAATATAAATGGGCCTAAAAATATATCTAAATGAGGTTCAAGATGATCAATCATGTCAATTGACCTATGATTAACCTATGTGGTCCCCACCAAGTCAACGGTCAATTCACTACAATTTGATAAAATTAAATCATTCTAATGACTCATATTCATCAAATGAGCATGATTAAATATGATTAGAGTCTAAACATGCCTTAATTGAGTCAAATTGATCATTTGACTAAATTAAACTAAACTTAACCCAATTAAATCAAATGGGTCAAAAATTAAAATGAAACCTTAATCACATAAAATTCATCAATTAGTAATATAAAAAATAATCAAATAAATACAATTAAACCCTAAATCTAGATTCAATCCATCAAATTGAATAACTAAACTAAGCCAAAAGAAAAATACACATAAGTGAACTAACTCAAGGAATTTGTACCTAATCCTAATTCAAATAAGTTTGTTTGACTCATGAATTATTTTGAATATACTCTCTATGGATTCATATTCCAAAGAAAAATTAAGGAAAGTTAAAACCCCTAATTATTTCATAATAATTTAGGCTTAATTGAATTTTTATTAAAATAATCATAACCTTAATTAGTCTTAAAATATATATCTAATTAGGATGAAACTTTAGGAAACTTAAATTACAAAGGAACCTCGCTTGCAATAAAAATGTTAAGGTAAAATGGACTCCAGATCAAAAGTTATAGAATTTTCAAATTCTAAGTCAATTTACAACAAATAATAAATCAAAAAATTACAAAAATTTAGAAAATTGAGGGAATCAATTTAAAACATCTTTAAAACGTGAGAGGACTTTAGAAAGATTTTCTAGTCCTCCAAAGTTAAAAATAAAATTCTAATTGATCCTTTACTTAGGGTTTAGGGAATTAATTAAAAGCAAGAAATAAACTAAACTCTAAAGTACTAAACTAATAAATTAAGAATAAAATAAATATTTAGCTTAAAATTAAAATTAATTAATCTCTATATCTCATGCCTAAAAAAGAATTTATTAACATTAAAGCTATCTTTACCTTACTTAAGATCAAATGAAAAATATTAATGATTAATAAATATGAATGATTAAAATCAAAACATTTAACTTAAATGCTTTAAGAATAAGAATGGATCATATTAGATTTGGAAGCTAAATAGTTTATTCTTTAAGTTTCTTAAGTATTGATAGGCAAAATTTTATTTTAAGATGTTTGATCAAATAATGAACCTTTAACATATAATATCTCATTAAAAATAACTTAAATAAGGGGTTAAAGGCATAAATTAATGAACATCCTAAATCATTAAATTTAAATGTAATGGATTACTTAAAAATGAAACCAATGCTTTTGAAGTAAGCCTACATAAGAAAATTTTAATTAGCTTAAATCAATTAAATTAGATCATTCAAGTTAATAAACATTAGCATTAATGATATAAGTGAGTAAGATCAATTTAAACAAAATCAAATTGATTAAATTAAAACATGTGAAACTAAAAAATTATTCCTTAATCAATCTAAAGAAAAATAAAATCAAACATAAACTTAAGTTATATAATTATATCCACCCTAAATAATAGTAAAATTAACTAGTATAAAATATAAGTGAAGAAAATCATTTCAATCCAAATCAAATGAAGATAAACATTAAACTAAAACATAACCATGTTAAATGATTAAAATTTAGTTCAAATCTTAGAATTCATTTTAAATTATAATTAAAGGTTACAAACAAAACTAAGAAATATTAATAAAATCAAATGAAATAAAAATATTGAATTCTTTAGCTTAATAACATTTAAAATTAATTAAATAATATAAACTATAACCTTAACAACAAAAGAATTTAACTAAGATACCTAGTATCTGACTCTTAGAATGGATTTTACCTTAAGATGAAAATTTTATTCTACCAGGATTAGGATATTGAAGAGAATGGGTTTCACCCAAAATAGAATTTATTTAATTCATCATTCCTTAAAACTTAAATTGAACCTTAACATAAAAATAGAACTAAAAGTGAAATAAAATCATATATCAATTAAATCATATAAATTAAAACTACCCAAGGGTAAGTTAAACAAACTTTAAACTTAAACCAAATTAAAATAACGACTAGTGCAGTCATATCATACAAATCCCTCTTTTACACATTAGATTATTGGGTCCCTAACCCTAGATTTAAAATAGACTAATGATCTATCATGTTATGTGATGTGAAATATTTTTTTCTATTTTATGGTGTAATATTTTAGACTGGATGACTAGGAATTATTTGCTCATTAGTCTAGATGTTAGGCCATTATTTTTAGGCTAAAATTATTTTTATAGGTGCTATGCTTAAAAGAAAAGTTGAAATAAAATGAGAATAATTGTTAATTACTTGTAGGTGTTACTTAAGTCTCTAAGCATAGTTGAATAAGACATGTGGGATTGACAAACATTAGTGCTAATCCGACATGTTTGGAATATACTTTTTTGGTGTGTTATATGTATTTTTTGACATTTGTTTTGTAGTGATTAAAAATTTATTTTGGAATTTTAAAATGTAATTTGAGCCTAAAATTATGTTAGGATCTATGGGGTCTAGGAATAGTAGGAGCTAACTTTACCAGTCAGTGGTCTCGTGTGAAGCCTGTGGAGGTCCCTAAAGAAAGTGATGATCTTGGATGAAGACCTACATAGATCAAAATTTTTAGTTCTAGTCCAAACTGTATAATGGCAGAACTCGACTACCCATTTTTCATTTTCCTCCAAGGTGTACAACGGTACTTGGCTATAGTAGCCTATTTTATTAATTTAATTTGGCTTAATTTATATTAGGGTGTGTAAGAAAAATACTTACTTTTTCTAGGTTTCTTTGTGTGCTTTATTTTGTGATGAAAAGCCTGGAAACACTAAGCTCTTAAGAAAAAATAAATTTTCTACCATGCTAAACTTAAATAAATTAACTATAAAATAAATATTCATAACCTCACTTTAATTAAAGCCCTAGGTATAACTTAAAAGCGATTAGAAATAATTAGGCATATTTTTCAATTTTCTTGAATTAGGCGCTTCACTCATTGCACATAAGGGGGAATCTAACCTTTGAGGATGACCACCCTTCGTGGGGAAAAGTGTGCCTTCTTATTTTGATTTGGCCCATGACCATTTTCTAACTACATCTCATTATAGTCATGAAATGCATATCTAGGCCTTAAAATGAATTGTGAGTTAAAATACATAAAAATAAAAAAAATTAGAGCATTAGTTAGATGCATAATATATTAGTCATTATCTTAAGGTTAGAGAGTAAGTCTATGCTTTTAGCTTTCTTTCCTAAATGAAACAACACAACCATCTTGTATACATGAGACTAGAATCATAGTTTTTAAAATTTCTTATGTGGTGTTAGCTGGTAACCCTTCTAGATGGGTGATAAGCCTAGAATAGTTAGGTTTATTTCTCTTAAGTAAGAAAAGAACTAATAATTCTTAAAATTACATTAGGCTCTTGACTTATGTTAGAAGTATTATAGATTTAAGTTTTGAAGAATCCTATTTGAATAAGTATTTGACCACTAGATATTTTTACAATCTTGTGTTGTTAGAATCTAAGTCCTAGACTTCTAATAAAATGTCAATTCAAAATTTTATTAAATTCAATCTCAAAAATATAAAGCCCCATGATTGAATAGTTGAAGTGCCTACTGGGCATCCAGTATGTATAGGAATTTCCTAGTTAATCTCTATTGGCCTTAGAAAAGAACTCCTCACTTTTGAAGCATTCTCCATTAAATTTCTAAATTAAACATCCTTTTAAGACAAGCTTTGTAATCCATAGAAATAAAAGTCAATTTCTTTAATTGAGAGTATTCTTAGGAAGAGTTTCTTTCTTCATAAAATGTAATTAACTATAGGGGCTTACCCTATAGGGAACTATAAACCCAACATAAAATAAATCTTGTTCTACTTTTCTATGTAGTTCAAGGGAAAATTCTTTGGAATATTAAAGGCATGTTTGCATTAGGAGTCCTTATTAAGTAATCAAATCCATTATAGGATAACATGATTACATTTGGAGATAATATGTTCATTGTTTAATGGTTACTTAAATAAGAAATTCATAAAATTTATGTGGTGTCATAAATTTTCCCAATAGATATATTTTATAGTAACTTCATTGGAGAGTAGTTCCTCTTTCTATCTTTAGAAATAGATTTTTATTTTTAATATATCGATAATATACTTATTTTTCTTATGGGTTAAGATTGTCTTTCATTCCATTGAGTGCCTCTCCATTTCATCCTTGGATAAGAATACTCAACATCCCCTAAATGGATTATTAGAATTTCTCTATTTGATCAAATCAAATAAGAAGGTCATATAATTTCCACATTTTTAAAAATAGTTTAGTTAAACACTCTAGCCATAATAAAAATGGCTAAATATTCCTAATGAGTCAAATAATTTTTTTACTACATTATGTTAATTAAAGCTTGTCATAATTTGTACAATTTTTTTATTTGAAAAATAGAAAATGGTTGGATAGCTCATTTTTGTTGCTACATCTAGGATCAATCTTTCTATTGATAGTAGAAAATGACTTGATGGCCCCAACATCAAATTTGGAGCTAACATTGAAGACTTAAACATCACCACCAATGGAGTGACTCTCCCTCTTATTAGTGATATGACTGTTAAAACAAAAAGCCTATTATAAAGTTTTCTAGAGTTCTCGTACCCCTGCCATTGGCAAGAAGGTGGCTATGGAGGCCATTGAAAAGGTTCAAGTAGGCCCTGTGTTGAAGAAAGAAAAACCGCCTGTTGAAAAGACACCTGTTGACTTCTTTCCTAGAACTTTTGAGATGGGTTCTACTTTTGAGCCTTCCATAATGACCAAGAGTCAAAATAAAAATAGAGGTAGAAGGCTTATGAGATAGTCCCTAAAAAAAGAAATGTTATAAATTGAGCAAGCTAGGGTGATGGAGGGGTATACCTTTCTGAATACTTCTCCTCTTCTAGGAGGTAGCAGATTCCATTCTTTTTTTATAGCACAAAGAGAGGAAGACATATCTAGAAATGCAAGTTCTCCACCTCATCCCTTTACTTATGAAAATAAGAATAGTTTTAGATTAGTGAATAGGGAAACTACAGTAGATTGCAACAAATCCTTTATAGCAACCCTAGGTCCTCTACCTATACTAAGGAAGAGTTATTATTATGATATGATATGTCTCTAGAGAGCTTGAGATAGATAAAGGAAAGGTAAAGGTATTCTTCCCTAATAAAAGAAGAACTTTTCAGCCCATGCCTATTATACCAAATTGATATCATCACCCAGGGTGGTTACTAACTTGGCTTAGAGATGATTCGACTAGCTCAAAAGAGATAGTATTATCCCTAGGAAAAAGACCAAAAGGGTTTATATTAGGAAAATCCCATTGGACACTAACCCAAAGATTCATTCACCATCATAATTGGACACCACTTATCATTCGGTCTACTAAAGAGAGACCTATATCACTATTGCCTAGGCCCCAAAATGAAGATCCATCCTCATCTCACCCCTCCAAGAAGAAGATAGAACCTTATTTTTCTATCTCCTTATAACAGAGAAATTTTGGATGAGAGACACTTTTGTTTAAGATCCACTCTTGTTATAGAGGAAGTATGAACCGTTCAAAAAAAATCATAAAGAAGAAGCATCGAGATAAAACCTATTGATGTAGAAGAGGAATTTGAGGCCATCCTTAACAATAATGGTATTCCACTTCATCTTACAAAAGAAGAAATGAAAATTATTATAAGAAAGGATGAAGAGAAAAAAAGTTAGTAGGATTTAGAAGCACTTTGGCTTAGATCAAGATGACCTATTAGATGATGACTCAAGATTACCCACAACACATATCTTTATGGTAGACATGAGGGTGTCTAAGAAAGAGCAAGAAGAAACACATGATATCATAAAAGAGTGTCTTAAACTTGATCTTGGGCATGGAAAAGAGGATGGAGGAGATGATTGCCACTATCCAATCTCTCCAAAAGCTATGTCCTGCCCCTTCTCAACCACATTCTTTAGAACAACCAGAAAGAGTCCCATCCCATTGATAAAAAGAAGTTTGGTGTAGGAGAGCATCAGCAAGAGCATAAAATAATTTGTGATGCATCTCCCAAAATTGACTTAAAGTCTTTTATGGAGCAGTAGGTGAAAGAAGCATTGGCACAATCACATGGTACTCTCACTAGAGGATTATGACACTGCACCTTACCTAAAGGGATTTGTACCCCCTTCCTTCAAAGTTTTTGATGGCATAGGCAATCCCAAACAACATTTGGCATATTTTTTAGGTGACTTATTGTAATGTCATAGGAAGTGATGCCCTGTTGTTCAGACTATTCGTTAGTAGTTTAACTGGGATTGCCTTTGATTGGTATGCATAAAAAACCAAATGGTTCACTGTACACTTTCACTGAACTAGAAAATATATTTCTAAAATGATTCACTAGCACACAACACCATGTTGTTGTAGGAAACTTAGTCATTAAAAAATAAATGCTTGGTGAAGCTCTTGTAAATTATATATTGAGATGAAGGATTCTTAGCCTCAAGTGTGAGCCTTAGCTAAAAGAAGCATGCTATAGAGATCCCTGTCCAAATATCCATGGCCTTATTGCTTTTCTATTAAAAGGCTTTACTATTAAAACTTTCAAAAATTTATTAAGTAAAGCCTCTAGCCTTCAAGAAGAAGCCACTAAGATGTCATTCCTAAGAGATCAATCCACCATGAAATCATCAAAACTTAAGAAAGTGCTAGAAAAGAAGTTAGACAACATCCTACAGTGGATAAAGGAAAAGCTCCAATTCAGGTCCAGGTAGAGCAGCCCTCACTTCATAGATCATCACAACAATTGTCACCACCACCTAAGAAAGCTTCCACTAGCCCTTTTAGTGAAAGAATGAGCTAGACATATTCTTTTAAGAAAGAGGTAATGAGGAAGATATTTAAAATTTAAAGAAAAAGCCATATTTCAAGCTACCTAATCCAAAATGGCCAGAAGAAGTTAGCAAGGTCAATGACTTGAATTATTTTCCATACCATAAGATGTTAGGTCATGCCATTGAGGACTGCTTCACTTTCAAAGATTGGCTTGAAAGGAACTATAAGAAAGGGTTGGTGATTATCCCTAAAGAATACCTTGTGGACCCTAGACTAGGGTCCATTAAAGTGATTACAGGTGAATCCTCCACCTCTTCTGGTTCACCTACTTCAAATGATTAGTTTATAGTTTTATCCCGTTCTTCTAAGAAATATTTGATGAAAAAGTTTAAAAATTCCATGGAAGATCTTGTGAAGAGCTGAAAGAAGATCAGCTAGATTGATCCACCAGCACTAGAAGATTTTGTTCCTTTGCTACCTCATTCAACACCATAAAATGCTTAGATGTCTGAAGAGTAGTGAGAGAGGAATATTTCAAAAAGGGTTTGGTATGATAAGGATAGAAAGGCTGGGCCTTATATCCCCTTATCTTTATGTACTCATGTTAAAAATGTGAATAAAATATCCATTGTGAAAAGCATTTCTTACATTTTTACTATTTCTATTGATCATGATTTGAATGAAGAAAAATAAGAAAATATAAAATAAACTTTTGATACTTATTATGATGTACTTTGTGAATCATGGTTAGAGAGTGATAGTTCTATGGTTTATTTGTAAGGCAATCTTTTTAATGTAGAAGTAAAACCCTCATATTAAGATCAATCTTTGGAAAAAAAAAACATTAATGATGAGAGACAAGTTGACATGACCATTATTTCTAATATTGGAGATACTACTAAAGTCAATCTATGTAGTGGGAAGGTCCTACACCTCATTTGCCTCCTCCTATTGACAAAGATAAATAACCTATTGACCAATGTCCTAAACCTTCATAGAAAGACCCGGTAGTCAAACTAGCTATTCCCAAGGTTGATAATAATGTCTTATCCCATCTTAAGAAACTTCCTGCTAGACTAAGATTTTATGATGCCCTTATTCTATTTAGAGAAATGAGGGAATCATTAGTCCAAGCATTACTCAACCTAGAGATATGCCTGACACACTAGTAGCACCTTCTTCAGATAAGGCTTGCTATTTTGAATAGATCTCTTGGATAACTTTTTCTAATGAAGATTTACTTCTAGGAACCATAGATCATAATCAACCTCTTTACATTCAATCAAGGTGGAAAACATCAAACTATTAAGAGTTCTTATTGATCCTGGTGCTTCAGGCAATATCATGAACTCTAAAACCTTATCATTTTTTTTAGAATCGATACAATAAGATTTAATTCTTCAATGAAATAGCAAAGAAATCTCTGGGTTCAATTGCTCTATTATTGGAAATTGAAGGATTGAAAACTAAAGCTAAATTCTATTTTTTGAATCAAAGACATCCTTTAATGATATCTTAGGCGGGCCATGGATATATGAATATAGAATTATTCCTTCTTCACTCCATCAATGTATTAAGTACATAAAGGATGGAGTGGAAAACACTATAAAAGGTGATATACAATCATTCTTTATTCATGAAATTGAGCTTTATGAAAATGTTGTTTATTATATGCCTAAAAGGAAAATACCTAATTCTATGAAATCCAGCATTATTAATGCTTTAAAGAAAATTAAAGAAGAAATCAAAATAAATAAAATAGATGAAAAGAAAAGAAAGGAAAGGAAGGAAAAGAAAAAGAACCTCCAATAATTCAAATTGATTTGAAATCTAGTTTGATGATAATTCATATCAAAAGGATGCCTCGACAAAGTTTGAGATCTTACTAGAATCAGACAGTAATGAAGAGAAGTATCGAGCAACAAAGGATTAACCTAAATTATCAACTTAAGAAATATTGAAACGGTATATGGACACTTTGAATTTGACTTTTTTATCTTAAAAAACTTTCATAGTTAGAAATCAAAGTAGCCTCTAACCTTTTATGAGAGATTAAAAGTTGTTAAAAATGTTATTTTGTACCTGGAACCTCAAGCTCCGAAGTAAATGTAAAGATAGAAGATTGATCTTCTAATGAAATAATCGAACTCTCTTTTGACTAGTGTCCTAACTGTGTTAAATATGCTACAAAATATGGTTTGATTTCTTATGTTTGGCCCAAAGATACAATTCAACACATTGAAAGTTTATAAAATACTAAGAATAAAAACATAAAATCCAAATTTGGCATTGGATTTGGTACCATTAGACCTTCAAGTAATGATGAATATTGTCTAATAATAAGCAATCATATAGAATCGACCAACTATTTAGTAGTCTATCTAACCCTTTAGAAGCATTCTATCTTGAAACATTACATAATTTAGATGAATCAATAATTCAAAGTGCACCTTGAGAATTTGAAGAAGAGATAAAAGTCACTGTTTACCTCACTTTTGGAGTGAGGATTCAATCCCCTCTTCTTAGATTTAGGAGTCTTCTAGATACTAAGACTTCCTTAGTCATAAGACACTTCTTGTAATTTGGTGAACACTTAACCTAAGCCTAGAGACTTAGAAGGGTTAAAAATATGATTAGGCTATGCCTTTGGACATAGGGAGACAAACCTACCTAGCCTAAACCCAACCTATGTTTACCTTCTTAAGCCATGACCAAATCTCAAATTTGATTCATATCAAATCCAAATCCAAATTAAATGATTGAAACCTATAATAAAATTAAATTTGCCCTATGATTTTATTCTATGGCCTTAGCCCTAATCAAATCCAACCTCATCCAAATTCAATTGATTTTCTCAAAGATCAATTCAACCCCTCAATCAATTTACCAAATATATAATCAAACTCAATCATACCAAATCCAAATACCAAACCCAACCTTAAGCCATATAAACCAATTCCATGGACTTAGACAAATTTTCTTTCAATTCAAACCAAAATCAATTGATTTTCTTATGAATCAATTATTCCTTCAATCATCATCCTCAAATATAAATCAAATCTACAATCATCAATCCAAACCGAAATCAATCTCAAACCCAACTTAAGCCATTTGACCTAAAATATTCAAATAAACTAAAACTCATTTGAGCCCAAATCAATTTCAATCAAAGCTATATATCAATCCTAAATCCATATATAAACTCAACTAAATCCAAATCAACCCAAACTCAACCCAACTAAACCCAAATTGGTCCACTTGACCCAAAGTGGCCAATTTGACCTATTTGAGCCAAATTTCAATTCAACCCAAATTGGACTGAACCATACCTACCAAACCGTCCTATCATGATTGTTGATCATCCTAGGTTGATCAATTGTCATCAATTTTGTCAAATCAAGTCAACTTGGTCATTTGACTAAGTCAACCCTCTTAACCTACATGAACCAAACTAGCTAAACCTCAACCCAAGCCAAATTAATTAAAACCATTGATTCACACCAACCTATGATCAATGATTGAACATGACTTGACCATCAATTAAGCCAAATATAACCCAACTGACCCTTTGACCCAAGTTGACCCAATTTGACCTAAAGACCAAATTAGGTCAAATGATGATCTAAGCCAAATTGATTATAACTAATGGCTCAAGTTCATTTCAAATTGATTGTTGAACTTGACCAAAGCCATAATTGAACCCAATTTGGCCAATTGAACCCAATTGACCCATTTAGCCCAAATTGACCTAGATGGTCAAATTGATCTAAATCCAAATCATTCAAAATATATTAAAACTAAAGCCTAAAATTTTCAATTAACTAATTAAACATGAATTAACCCATAACCCAAGCAAATTTGTCCAATTTGGCCAATTTAGTCAACTTGACCCATTTGACCTACACATATCCAAATGAGCCAAAATCAAACCTAAGCCAAATTGGTTCAAACCAATTGAACCAAAATACTTTAAATCATCATTTGAACTTGACCCAAGTCTTGGTTTTGTTTGACCCAATTTGACCAATTGGTCAACCTTGCCCAATTTGACTTATAAGGGTCAAAATGAGCCAAACCCACTTAAGCTTAGCCCAAACCCAATGCAACCCGACCCAACCCATCTTAAACCCACCTTGGGTCAGCCCCAAATCAGCCCAACCCCTAAGGCAAATCCCCCTTAGATTCTCCCCCCCCCCCCCACCCATGGGATTTTTCCTAAAATAGCAAGTTCGCTCTTCTCCTTTCCATGTGGTAGTCTCAAACACCCAAGAGTGGAGCTTGACCTACTCACCTAGCCTAATCCAAGTGTGCTAAGTCAGCTTTGGAGCAAAGGGAGGTGAGTTAACTCACCTCCCCACCATGGCCAAACCCCATGGATCCATGGAAGGAGGCAGCCACTTTTAGCCACCAACCAAGTCGAGCCATGTGAAGGTGACACTGACCACTTCGGCACCCTGGTGGCAGCTGACCAAGCAAAATTTGGGAAACAATCCCATCCTTGATCAGGAGTGGGTATATACCCACCTCATTTCAAACCAAATCAAACACTCTCACTCTTGGTAAGCTTCTTAAGGATATTTTGAAATCCTTAGAGCCCTCACTAAAGCTTCCCGAGATCCCCCATTACTGAATTATCCAAGACTGAAATAGGACATACATCCATTCATTCCAACTCCACCCATACTCAACCAAATCCAAATTCTTTGCACCCACACCTTCCCCACACTCCGTCGAGCAAGAATGATTCTCCTCTTGAGCCCTCTGACCACCAGAAGACCAACTTTGATCAACATCAATCTCCAAATCGATGGTTCATGACCCTCTGAGCGAATGAGAAGAAATCCTTGGGCATGCTAATCAACATGGCTTCATCTCAACTAGAAGAATTTTCCTCAACCGATTCCACCACCGATCTTGAGCTTTGACGAAGAAATTCCACAAAACTGACCTCTTAGTGACAATTATTTGGAGATTTTTGAAGGAATGTTGCATGTCACGCAAATCCAACCAGTAGATACCTTTGGATCTACCTTGTGAAGGATTGGGTTCAACTCGATTCGCACTCGGGTGAGCATGAATCGAGCAATGAAAAGTGGAAGGTGTCCATCTCTCATCATTTCGGAGATGATAAATCTTGCACCGTTCATTCCACATGATCATAATGGATGATCATAATTAATTCATTAGATTAAACCAATTTTATCCATTAAGGAACCACGGGTTTAATCCTAGCCATCTGATCTTTGATTGGATGATTGATAAGAAAGCGCGTCCGTCGCCAGCCACGTGGGTGCTGAGTCAGACGTGCTTAAGTGGCCAATTTTGCAGCACCACATAAAAAGCGTGCCATGTTAGTAGTCTGCATGATGCCAATGGGATTAGGCTTAATTAAGGCCTAATTAATGGATTTAATCACTTAAACTTCAAAAATTCTAACAAATTATAAAAAAATCAAAAAATACAAATAAATACTTATTTTGAAGGTATTTCATAGGAGATTTAATTAAAATTAATTCCAATTGATTTTTAATAGTGATTAAAGCTTAATTATAATTTAATTACAAACTTAATTAGCTTAATTACTTCTTAAATACTTGAGTGATTAATCCCAAACTTTGTGGGTTAATTTAATGGGATGTTCTCTCTCTCATAATTTTCTTTGAATTTATTGCTTGGTTAATCAGGGTAATTGACTAATTAATCCCTAATCACTCTCTTAATTAACTTAATTAATTAATTAACCTCCTAAACAACAAAATTAATTAATCAAACACACTAATCATTGTTGAACAGTGAATGGGCAAGGGGATTGGGGTTAGGACCTCCTTCTAAACCTCTTTTCCTAAGTCCATTTCTCTTTAAGGAAAAATTAATTATAAATGCAATTATTTAAGAGTTTAATTAATTAATTAAAGTGGCTTAATTAATCAAATTAAAATCATAATCACATCAGGTAATTATTAATAGAATTAAAGGTTCCTCTTTATGTGTTTAATAACATAAAGACACTTAAGAAAATTATGATTAGCCCATAAGTATGGAAAATCATAAAAGTATTTAATTAGATTCTTTAATTTAATTAACTCTTAATCATGAGCCATTTGCATTAGGTCCTTATAGGATCATTGCAATTTTATTTTCTCACATGTTCATGTCATTTGTGGCTCATAATTAAGTAGGTTAATCAAATTAAAGAAACATGGGTAAGGGTAATTAATTTATTTAATTAAAGATCCAACTTAATTAATTCATGAAATTCACATAATTACCTTTTCTTAAACCAAATCAAACTACCAATGTGGGAATGGGATTAAAAATAGAAAATGATGAATTCTTCTCTTTCAACTTAACCAAAACCCCAAATTATAAATTAATAAAGAAATTTTGGTTTTCTTTAAATGGGTTTATTTAATGTGGTTTTCCTTAGGAATAAGTCTAATTAAATGAATCATGTGTTTACATTTAATTATTCCTTTCCAAACATATTAAGTGTTATATGTTATTTGATTTCATGCATTCATGCTTTAAAATTTAAATAAATCAAATGAATTTCATTTATGTAAGCTTGCATGTGTTGGCTTAATTAAGAATATGTGTGGCTATTATCATTAATAAATTCAAAATTATATTCCAAAGTTTTTGAATCAATTACAATATGTAGAGTGTTGATGGTTATGAATATACATAGGGTTTGCATGTGTTTATAGTTTAAGCATATTAAATGAACTCTCTTTCTTCTAATTCATATATAGATTTACATGAGTTTCAACAATAATGGGTATATAGTCTAGACATCCTAGCAATACAAGGCTTTAGTTAATCCCAAGGAGGTCATTTGATTACCTCACTTCCCTGATTTAATAATGGCATGTACATATTTAGTTTTATTCTTATGTATTCTCGATATTAGAATTTAGATAGAGCTTTAATTCATATGTCTAAATGATTTAATTCAAGAAAATATAGTCTTTGCATAATTCTAATCTTTCTAGTTGTGTATACATTCATACGTATTTAAAATAGCAAGTGTTTGGTCTGGACATCCCAAGAATACGAGGACTTTAGTTATCCCCAAGGAGGTCATTTGATTACCTCACTTCCCTGGTTTAACAACAGCACATACTTGCTCACCTCTTTTATACATGTGTATGTGTGCTTGATCAAAAGGTGAAGATCCCCTTTTATTACTAAAAATACATACATTCATATTCACCTAAGTCATTAGCATGTATGATATAGAAATTAGTGCTCTTTTTTCCTTATTCATGTATAAATTTATATAGTTTGGAATGTTAATAAGTATATAGTCTGGACATCCCAAGAATATGATGCTTTAGTTATCTCCAAGGAGGTCATTTCATTACCTCACTTCCCTGGTTAACAATGACATGTACTTATGTGGTTCTATCCTTATGTATTTTGGTATTATAATTCTTCTATTTTGATGAAACTAATGCCACTTAGGAGTTATATTTTGATCGTTCAACATCATCAAAGAAAAATAAAGAGCTGAATTCTTCTATCCCAAGGAAGGCAAGGATTAGATTAATTTTTATAATTCTAAACAAAGGAATGATGTGATATTTCTATCATTTGTCTAAACCTTATTCAAATAATGAAGTCAAATATAAGGCTCTTATAACTGGGTTAGAGTTAGAAATCCTTATTGATATTAAAAATAATAAATTTTTTATGGATTCCCAACTGGTTATTAATCAAGTGAGTGATATATATAAGGTTATGCATCTGAAACTATTTAATTATTATCAATATACAATGAAGCTACTTAAAAAGAATATTTTTATCACTTTATATAAAATATCACACAAAGATAATTCTATAGTAGATACTTTAGCTAAGCTTGCTAAAGAAATTGTATGTCCAAAAAAATAGCCTATATCTATAGAGGTTCAAAATCATCAAATTCTATCCCGTATAAATTTAGATTATATGAATAAAAAAATAGAAGTGCAATGAATAGCCACCCTTACTGAAGGTTAAGAAGAATGTGATTGGAGACAACCATTCATTAACTATTTAAGTGAGGGGAGGCACCCTGAAGATAATTCTAGCAAATCAGATTAAAAAAAAGTGTCTTATCTTATGCATTAATAAAAAAATTGTAATGTATTATAGGTTATTTGATCAAAGGTGGCTACATTATTTAAATAAATAAGAAGCCCATAAGATTGTGACAGAGATACATTCCGGATTGTGTGGTGCTCACCAATCTGGACCTAAAATGATATTGAAAATTAAAAGACTTTGATATTATTAGCCTTTGTTGTTAAATGACTATATGAAAACTGCACATCATTACCATCAATGCTAAATACATGGTGTAGTATTACATCAGCCCCCTAGTGTATCACATCCAATGCTTGCTTGGCCCTTTGAGAGTTGGGGTACTGACATCATAGGGTCTATAAGCCCTCCTTCATTAAAATGGCATCATTTTATATTGGTTGCAACTAATTACTTTTCTAGGTGGGTTGAGGCGATTCCACTAAAAAAAGTTAAAGCATACCATATACTTAATTTCTTTCAAGAAAATTTCATATATCATTTTGGGTCCCTCGATAAATCATATCCAATAATGGTCCATAACATTGACTAGAGATATTCGATCATTTTTTACTCTAGGGAAAATGAATTGGTCGAAGCTTTTAATAAGATGCTTGTACGAATTCAAAAAAAGGTACTTGATGAAAATAAGCATATACGGCATGAAAAGTTGGTTGAAGCTTTTTAAGTCTATTGTAGTACATATAGGACACCAACTCAATCTACACCATCTACTTTGGTTTATGAAACTGAAGATATTCTTCTGTTGGAAGTACAACTAGCCTCTTTAAGGATAACAATTAATAACAACATCATAATAGATCAAAATCATAAAGTTTGACTGGAAGAATTTGAAAGTCTTGAAGAAAATTTTCTAAGTGCTCAACAATACCTTAAACTTTTTCAATCATGTATGGTTCAAGCTCATGATAAATTGGTCCATCCTAGAACTTTGCAAGTAGGAGACTTGGTCTTGGTTCTTCAAATGCCAATTTAGCTCATCATAGAATAGGCAACAAATTTGAGCCAACATGAGAAGAACATTCATTATGAAAAAGTCAACAAGGAAGGTTCTTATGAATTAATAACTTGTAATGGTGAACGTCCAATACTGCCTATTAATGAATGTTACTTAAAGAAATATTATGCTTGAATTGTATTCCATGTTCAAACATGATGATCAAAAAAGTTATATTTATCCCTATTTTTATAATTTATTTGGGTCCTAATGTTGTTTCTTTCAAATTTAAATTTTATCTATAAATTTTGTGTAATGTCGCTTAAATCTTTTGGAAATGGATTCAAGCCAGTGATGGCCCCATTTCAAATAGAATATTTAGGTTAAGATTAAGTCATCAAGACCCATTTCCTAATAGTAAAAACTTGAGAATTATGATTAAGTAATTAAGACATCTTTCCTCACTTCAGCTATTTAAGTTAGAATTAAGCCATTGAAGGCCCTTCTTAATAGCTAACCAAATAGGAGTAAGTCCCATAGTAGGCATCATTTTTAAAAGTCAAGGATAAGATTAAGTCATTAAGACCCTTCCTATCAAATAGACTACCTAAGTTAGGATTATGTCATTAAGACCCCTTTCCTATTAGTCATAATTTGAGGTTAAGGACTAAGTCATTAAGCCATCTTACCTCACTGTAGCTATAAAGTAAGAATTAAGCCATTGAAGGCCTCCTCTTAATAGCTAACCACATAGGAGTAATTCCTTTAGTAAGCATTCTTTATAAAAGGCAAGAATAGGATTAAGTCACCAAGTCTCCTTCTTATCAAATAGACTATCTAGGTTAGGATTGAGTCATTAAGATCCCTTTCCAATTAGTCAGAATTTGAGGATTAGGATTAAGTCATCAAGACCCATTTTCTAATTTTAGCTATTTAAGTTGAAATTAAGACATTGAAGGCCCCTCCGTAATACCTAATAAAATAGAAGTCCCTTAGTAGGCTTCCTTCCTAGAACATAAGGATAAGATTAAGTCATTAATTCCCTTCATATTAGTTGAATCTCACTAGATTAGAATTTAAGTCTACTATTCAGCTATAGAACCTAAAAGGGGTTGGGGGGTTGAATTGGGTGTTTAAAAATAATTTTAGAAAAACTTAATTTTATTATTTTGTAGAAGACTTAAAACTTTAATGATTATACTTTAATTAAATATGGCAACAATCAACAACAGTATAGAAAAGTAAGTGTAGAAAAATAAAGAAAGAGAACATAGAGATTTTATGTGGTTCGTCCAAACCCCAAAACTGGCCTACATCCACGCCGAGCCAGCAAGGCTAATAATCCACTAAATTAAAGTTGAGATTAAAACAAATCTCTCATACTCTTCTTCATAGGTAAGTACAATCCAACACTGAACTTTCTTTAATGAGAAAATACAATGTACTTTCTTAATGAGTAAGTGCAACCCAACAATATACTTTCCTTAATAGGCAAGTATAACCAAAAAAAAAGAATATGAAAGATCTAACTCTCAATTTATAAGTATTTAGCTCTCACAACCTAACTACAATAAAACTGAGGCAAGTGAAATCAAATGTAAGAAAGATAGCTCACTTTAAATGATATTTAAATTTAAAAATAATGATCAAACTTGAAATATATATATGATGCAAATGAATCTTTAAACTATTTGATGTTAATATTATAACTTGAAATCAAATTATTTTAATTGATGATTTGAAATGTAGCACAATAAAGATTTGAAAACTAAATCAATTAATTGTTACAAGAGACTTTGAGTTTTCTAAAAGATCAAATGAAAAATGAAATCTTAAAGCTCATGAACTCAATTGAAATCTTTTTCAAAAAGAAGTATTACTTATGCAAAGTATGAGACAATTTTAGAGAAAATAAAACTTGAAACTTACAAGTGCTTTTTTGAACCAATTAACATAACATAAGTCTCACTTAAGCATATGTAAGAGTAAAGAAAAAAGAAGAATTTTGCAAACAAAAACTTCAACCAAACATAAACAAAGCTTTTGGCCAACTTGAAAAGATGTATGAATATATGAGACAAGAACAAAACAAATTGACCAAATACCAAAGAATCTTAAGCCAAGAAAGAGATAAAGGTCTCACACAAGAATAGATACAAAAAATAAAATTAGATGAACCTTGAATAACTCACAGACAAAATGAATTTCACCAATCCTCCAACTTCTTCTATGCAATCTTTAAGGAAATCACTTGTAGGTTGGAAGATGTAAGGATGATGAAGAGATTAGCACTTGATTTACCAAGAAAGATCTCCAAGAAATTTTGCAAGAATTCAGCTAAGAGAGAAAAGGCCTAGAGAGTTTAACTTAGAATTATGAACATTATAAATAAAAGAAGGAGACTAGAGGGGAATGCCAAAGAGATGAGAGTAGGAGGGAAAACATTTTATCAATTAATTTAACTTGAGCCAATAAAAATAAAATTAATTTGCTTGAGAGTAAATTCAGCCAAGTGAAAGAGGGGGAAATTCAATTTGGAAAGAAAGTTTGATTTGAATCAACCAATTTGAATTTCAAATTGCATGATAAAGAGTTTGGTCAAGGAAAACAAGTGAAAAATTTTAATTAGTAAGTTATTTAATTTGGATCAATCAAATTAAATTAATTTAACATGATGAAGAAATCAGCCAAAGGGGATATAGAGAGAAAATTAATTTAGAAAAAGATTCAACTTAAATCAATTCATCTCTTGACAAGATCTCTAATGTAATTAGAAGATTAATTAACATGAGGTTCAGCTAAGAGAGAGAAAGAGAGGTGAGTTTGAAAATTAGCAAACATATCAAGACACCATTAATTTGCAAAAATAAAAAAAAACATTAATTCAAATTTTGTTTTAATTGAACTAAGCATGTGATAGTGTTGGCCAAGGAAGTTTTCATGATGGGATTCAATTAAGATTAAATGAAATATCATGGAATATTCAATCAATAAAACTTTATTGAATGAAAGAGGGAAAGTTATGATGCTAAAGCAACCTAAATAAAATTCAAGGGAAATTAATAATTTCAGCTAAACTTACCAAAAAATATATTATATCTATTTTAATGCTTCAAATAAAATTAAATGATGATGAATAAGATTTTAAGGAATTTTAAATTGATAATCATTATGTGAATAATTTGAGTTAAATTAAGTATATGGTCGGTCATGGATTGTTTCATAAAATAAATATTTATAGAAGGAAAGAAGATAATTACATGGCTCATGCTAATTAAATTTGAAGTAACTCAAATCTATTCAAGTTAATTCAAATTAGCTTAATTAAAATAGCATATGGCTAGCCATAAATTTTCCATAAAGAGTTAGGTTTAAATTTGCACAATTAAATAAGAGAATATTTAATTTGAATTCAAAATAATTCAAATTAAAGATTAAAATAAATAAATTTTTTAATTTATAAAATAATGAAATAATTATGAAATTAATTTTAATGGAAACAATTTGGCCAAAAAGTTATAGGATGTTAGATAGGATAGGAGAGAGAAAATAAGGATAATATGACAGAGAAAAATATGATATAGAATAATTTTTGGATAATTTAATTTTATGCATTAAACAGATGGATAATAAACATGATTAAGAATGGAAGTCATTTAATAAAATGTGAACTTAATTTAATTTGCATGGAATCATAATAAATAAAATAAATTTTATGCATTTAGTTTACATAAAATGGATCATTTGAAGAATAATTGTAAATATGAAATGTAAAATTTATGAATAATTCTAAAATAAATTATTTTCAAATGAATAAATGATTTATTTTTTTAGTGAGCTTTTCATTTGCCTTATTATAGTTATTACTATAAAAATTCCCACATAGTCCATGTCCAATAGTTTTAGCATTCTAAATTGACTAAAGAACCTAGAGTTGAAATTTTTTCCCACGCACTTGAGTTAAACCAATTAGTAGCTTCAAGATTATATATGTAACATCAATATAAATCTAAATTAATAATGGCATTCATATGATTAATGTAGATAATTTATCTTATTATATAAAGTTTGTTATCATCAAATCAAATGGTGAGATACACAAGGTGTATAGTCAACAATCTCTCCTATTTGATGATGATAAATTGATGTTAGTGCGAAGGTTAATTATATTGATAAAGAGATATTTCTACCCCTCACTAAATGCATATGTAAGAAAATAAAACTCTAACCAATATCACTTGTGATATACACCAACATCAATATTTCTCCCCATTTTGACATCATCAAAAGGTTCACAATAAAATAGAAGTTGGTTATATCAATAAAACTCTTAATTAAGTACAAGAGTAAATATAGATAATAAAATAAAGATTAACATGCTTGATATTCTCATCTTATTTAATGTAAACTATAATATAATAATTTTATACGAAACTAACTTTAAAAAATGCATGAAGAAAAATTTTTTATGTAATGAAAATATATAATTAAGAATAAGATAGATACAAACATGTCACTAAAATACAATTTTAGCAACATTTGAAGTAATTTTGATATTCCACATTTTATACATTCAAAATGAACAATACTTTGAAAGAAATGACAATGTAATATACTAACCAAAATTATCTTATCTCAAATCAATAGTAATTGTATTTAATGTTAATTAAAGAATAAAGGCTAAAAATTATGGATTTGCATGAATATATATATATATATATATATATATATATATATATATATATATATATATATATATATTTCAAGAGAATTTTTAATCATGCAAAAAATGATTCATAAAGCTAATTTCATATGTATTCCAAATTAATGTATACATGTTAATTTTTGAATAATAACCATTTTTATTTTAACATAAGAAAAGGTAAATTAATTATCATGCACTATATAAAGAAATGATGAGTTTCAAATTAAGAATATTGAGATATGGATTGAAAAATAATTGAATAAGTTTTATAAAATTGATAAACTAATAAAAATCATACTTTATAAAAGGAGGGCATAAGAGATCAAATCACATATAAAATTGTAAATATTAATTATGTAAACCATTTTATTTTCAAAACTAGAAACTATTCTAGTTCAAAGATTAAAATATGTGCATAGGACAAGGAACTAAATTTACTTATCATGAGTTTTACATAATTTAAAATATGAATCCAAATCATGATAAATAAAATCATTCATTGGTAAAACATTATAAAACTTATAAGATCTATGAAAATTGTTAAACTCACAATAAACCAAATAATATGTGAAATTCATAGAATTTATAATAATATTTTCAAGTTATATTTTGAAACTATTCATTCATAAAAAAATAAAACATGAAGCTTATATGGATTAGTTAAGCATGAATGAGACATAACTAATCTAAGGATTTTAAAATATGTAATGTGATATCTCATACCATTCCTTTTGTATATTAATTTGAATATATACCTTTTAGGCATTTTAATATTATTTTTGTATACCTATATCACTTGTCTATTTGGTCCTTCATGAAGACAAACCTACAATACAATCTCATTTTCTAGATTTTGGTATCCAAGCAAGCTTGGATCCTTTAACATTAGTAGCAATAAAAATATTAGAATAAGTAGATGATGGGAAATGCAAACTTGTTCCCTTAGGAATCCAACTATATGGAGATGAAGCATTTAATTTCATGGATCTCCTAAATGAACAAACATATGAAACATGACCTTGCCTACAACAATAAGTGCAAGTAACATTGGGAAAAGAATGCATAAATGAATTATAAGTTTTAGGTTTAATTTTAGAGAATGAACTAACATGCTTGAGAGATGTACAAGTATTTAAAGCATGTGATTAACATGAATATTTCTAGTAAGACATGCATGGATTTGAATGTAAAGCATGTAAGCAACTAAAACTTGTAGAAGATAAATATATTTCATTTAATATGTTTCTATTATTAGTATTCTCAACTTTTGAATTTTCAATCTCAATATGTAAATCATGTACAACTTTATTTGAAAATAGTAACTCTTTTTGTAAAACTTTATTTACATCTTCTAAAAAAAATTATATTTTGGAAATAAGCTCATCATAACAACAAATAATTTTCATTTTGGATGTATAAGTACTATATAAATCACTTAGAAAATCATTACATTTGGTACTTAATGAAGATACTTAATTTTCAAGAAAATAACTCATATCATGAGATTTTTGACCATCCATTTAAATTGACTCATTTTCCCTCATCAAAGTCTCAAGATTTACTTTAAAACTTACAAATTTTCTTTTAGTGGAAATGTATTTATTTTTTTAATTTATTATAAATATCCATTAATTCATCAAAGACATTGGATAACTTTTCATAGGATAAATTATTTACCTCAGGGTCATCCTCAAAATCAGTTTAAGAATTGAAACTTTAGGTAGCTAACTTGAGGGATGTAGTTGGAAGCCTTTTTTCTTCTTTTTAAACAAACACTATAAGACTTTGTTTAAAAAAAAATTATTATTCTTTCCTTTGTTTTTCTTATTTCCCTTTTTACTCTTTTAGAGACAAAGGCATGTACTTTGAGCTTTGAATTTAATTTTATGGAATTCTTAAGAATATTGCTTTTCTATAAAGAATTCTTCTCAAATGTTTTATAATCATAACTATATAGCAAAGTGAGAGCATCAAAAAGATATTTTCCAGATTTAAAAGATAATAAATAAGAAAGCTCATCAGGAAGAGATATTTTATAAAAATATAAACTTATATTTTCATTTAAAAGAATCAAATCACTATCTAAAATAGAAGATAAGCTACCATTTAAACAAATGTACCACATTCTAGAATCAATACTTCATAAAAACCATAAGAATCTAACTTTCCATAAATCAAAATTAGTTTTTTTCAAAAATAGGTGCATATTAAATTTTATTATCAAAAAAGAACAAGTAACCATTTGAAGTGTCATAGTGATCAACTCAGGGATGTTAAGCCACAAATTGAGCTGAGGCTCTGATACCAATTATTATTTAGTTATAGAACCCAAGAAGGGGTGGGAAGTGGTGGTGAATTAGGTGTTTAAAAATAATTTTAGAAAACTTAATTCTAATATTTTGTAGAAGACTTAAACATTTAATGATTATGCTTTAATGAAATATAGCAACAATCAACAATAGTATAGAAAACTAAGTGCAAAAAAATAAAAATAAAAAGAACACAGAGATTTTTATGTGGTTTGGCGAAACCCTAAAACCAGCCTACGTCCACACCTAACCACTGGGCTAGTAATTCACTAAATCAAAGCTGAGATTACAACAAATCTCTCATACTCTCCTTCATGAGAAAGTACAACCCAACATAGTACTTTTTTAACGGGCTAGTACAACCCAATAATGTACTTTCCTTAATGAGCAAGAACAAGACAACAATATACATTCTGTAATGGGCAAGTACAACCCAACAAGAAAATAAGGAAAAAGAATATGAGGGATCAAACTCTAAATTTAAAAGTATTTTGCTTTCACAACCCAACTGTAACAATACTGAGGCAAGCGAAATCAAAGGTAAAAAAGATAGCTTACTTTAACTGATATTTAAATTTAAAAGCTATGATTAAACTTGAAATATATATATATATATATATATATATATATATATATATATATATATATATATATATATATATATATATATATATATATATATATATATATATAATGCAAATAAATTTTTAAATTATTTAATGTGAATATAATAACTTGAAATCAATTTTTTTAAAATTAATGATTTGAAATGTAGCATAATAAAGATTTTAAAATTAAATTAATAAATCATTACAAAAGTGACTTTGAGTTTTCCGAAAGATCAAATAAAAAATGAAATCTTAAAGCACATGAACTCAATTGAAATCTCTTTCAAAAAGAAGTATTACTTATGCAATGTATGAGACAATTTTAGAGAAAAGAAAACTTGTAACTTACAAGTGTTATTTTTGAACCAATTAACATATCATAAGTCTCACTAAAGCATATGTAAGTGTAAAGAGAAAAGAAGAATTTTGCAAACACAAAATTTTAACATAACATAAACAAAGCTTTCAACCAACTTGAAAATATGTATTAATATATGAGTTAAGCACAAAACAAATTGAGAAAATACTCAGGAATCTTAAGCCAAGAAATAAATCAAGGTCTCACATAAGAATAGCAATAAAACTAAAATTAAATGAACCTTGAATTATTCTCAACCAAGATGACTTTCCACCAATCCTCCAACTTCTTTTGTGAAATATTCAAGGCAATCACTTGTCAATTGGAAGATGGAAGGATGATGAAGAGTTTAGCACTTGATTCTCCAAAAAAGAACTCCAAGAAATTTTGAAAGAATTCAGCCAAGAGAGAAAAGTCCAAGAGAGTTTAACCTAGAAATTAGAACATTATATATATGGAAAAAAGATTAGAGGGTCGGCCAAAGGGATGATAATAGGAGAGAAAACACTTTAGGAATTAATTTGACTTGAACCAATCAAAATAAAATTAATTTGCATGAGGGTAAATTCGACCAAGTGAAATAAGGAAATTCAATTTGGAAAGAAAGTTTGATTTGAATCAACCTATTTGAATTTCAAATTTCAAGATAAGAAGTTTGACCAAGTCAAAGAAGAGGAAAATTTTAATTAGTAAGTGATTCAATTGGAGTCAATCAAATTAATTTAATATAACATGATGAAGAAATGGGCCAAAGGGGATATGGAGAGAAAATTAATTTGGAAAGAGATTCAATTTGAATCAATTCATCTCATGACAAGATCTCTAATGTAATAAGGAAACTAATTGTCATGAGGGCTGGCCAAGAGAGGCAAAAGAGAGGTGAGTTTAAAAATTAGCAAATATATCAAGGCACCATTAATTTGCAAAAATAAAAAAGGCATTAATTCAAATTTTATTTTATTTGAATTAAGCATGTCATGGGGTTAGCCAAGAAAGTTTTCATGATGGGATTCAATTAGGATTAAATGCAATAATATTCAATCAATTAATCTTGATTGAATGAAAGAGGGAAGTTATGATACTCTTGATTGAATGTAAGAGGGAAAGTTATGATATTAAAGCATCTTAAATAAAATCCAAGGGAAGTAAGAATTTCGGCCAAGCTAGTTACCAAAAATAGATTAGATCTATTTTAATGCACTCAAATAAAATTAAATGATGATGAATAAGATTTTAAGAGATTTTTAATTGATAATCATCATGTGAATAATTTGAATTGAATTAAGTATATGGCAGGCCATGGATTGTTTCCAAAAATAAATATTTATAAAAGAAAATAGGATAATTTCATGGCTCATGTTTATTAAATTTGAGTTAAATTAATTGTATTCAAGTTCATTCAAATCAGCTTAGTTAAAATAGCATATGGTCAGCCCCAAATATTCCATAAAAAGTTAGGTTTAAATTCACAATTAAGCAAGAGATTATTTAATATGAATTCAAAATTATTCAAATTAAAGATTCAAATAAATACTTTTTTTAATTTGGAAAAAGATGTAATAATTATAAAAATAATTTGAATGGCTCTCACATGATTTAATTTTTAAATAATCATGAAAAAGTTCAGCCAAAAAGGTTTAGGATGATAATTAGGATAGGAGAGAGAAACCTAGGATAATATGAGAGAGAAAACACTATATAGGATAATTTTTAGATAATTTAATTTTATGCATTAAATAAATGGATAATAAATGTGATTAGACATGGAAATCATTTATTGAAATGTGATCTTAATTTAACTTGCATGAAAGCATGATAAATGAAATAAAGTTTATGCATTTAGTTCACATTATCCAAAATTAATATTTTGAAGAATAATTGTAAATATAAAATGTAGAATTTATAAATAATTCTAAAATAAATTATTTTGAAATGAATGAATAATTTATTTTATTTTATGAGCTTTTCATTTTCCTTAATATAGTTATTCCTAGAAAAATTCTCACCTAATTCATGTCCAATAGCTTTAGTATTATAAATTGATTGAAGAACTTGGAGTTGAAGAATTTTCTTGAACACTTAAATAAAACTAATTAGTAGCTTCAATATTATATATTTATTATCAATATAAATCTAAATTAAGAATGACATTCATAATGATTAATGTGGATAATTTATCTTGCATAGAAATAATTAGTTTTTATTACATAAAGTTTGTTATCTTCAAATCAAATAGTGAAATTCACAAGGTGTATAGTCAATAAAGTCCTTGAGACCCCTTTTCTAGTTCAAACCAAAAAAAATTAATGAATGAAAGTAGGAAAATCTAAGGCCTCATTTTGATAGACTACTTAGGCAAGGAACTAAGTCCATGTGACCCCTCCTATTAGCCAAAATCTTGAATACTATGAATTAAGGTGTTGAAAGCCCCTTTTTCTTCAAGCTCAATTATTTATGTTGGAATCAAGTCATTAAAAACCCTTCTTAATAGATAACTAGATAAGAGTAAATCCATTATTGGTATCTTTTTATGGTTAAAATTCAAGTAGTTTTGTTAGGAGTAAGTGTTCATATTGGCATCCTCTCCAACTATCATTTCTAAACAAGAGTGAGTGTCCATAATGGAATCCTTTCTAAGAAAAGAAAAGTTTAGGGTATACTTATAAGTCCTTTCTTTATAATTGGCTAGTCATTTAGACTATATCTTGGCTAATCTCGATTAGAAAGATATGAGTCCTAGTGCTTTTTCTAGGTTAGCTATTAAAAACCTATTGTAGTTAAGATAAGAATAAGTCCCTTGAAGGCATCTTCTCTAGCTACCAAGAATGTGTTAGGATTAGATTCCTCACAAAGTCTTTTCATAATAAAATCTATATTCTTCCTAAAAACTAATGAATATAACTAAGAATGAATCATTCCAAATCAGGACATCTTAAGGCATGCTTACTCCTATCTTTCACAATCAAATTCAAAATATATTTTGAAACCAAAACCAAAACTAAATTTAAATTTTAAATTCTAAAACTAAATTCAAATTCTTTCAAGCTTATACTTGTATTTATGTTGACTAGTTCAGTCAAGGCCAATATGTGTAGTGTACTTTAGTCAGTCCACCACACATATTGGGGGTTCATTTGTTGACCTTATTTTTGAATGAGGTTGACTTCATTCTTAACCCTAGTAATTAGGACACCAAATCATATATTAGGAGCTTCCTAATTAGGCACTTAGGACACAATACTAAGCTATCCTAGTAAACCTTTCTAAGATTTAACTTAACCCAATAAGATTAGGTGAATCCAAAGTAAACTCATAATTAAAATCTAAAATCAAATCGAGCTTAGACCAAGGTAATTGTGATGGTCAACCAAATTAACCTACCTAAGCTCAAAATTACCTAAACCCAAAGATATTCAAATAAAACCAAAATAAATTGAAATCAAATTAAATAAAAAGCATAAAGTTAATGCATGGATATAAATGGGCCTAAAAATAAATCTAAATCAGGTTCAAGATGCTTAATCATGTCATTTGACTTATGGTTGACCTATGTGCGATCCACCAAGACAAAGGTCAAGTTACTAAAATTTGATCAAATTAAATTATTCTAAAGACACATATCCATCCAATGAGCATGATTAAATATGATTAGAGTCTAAACATGTCTTAATTGAGTCAAATTGATTCTTTGACTAAATTAAAACCAATTTAATCCATTTAAATCAAAATGGGTCCAAAATCAAAATCAAACCCAAATCCCATAAAATTAATCAAGTAGTAATATCATAAATAATCAAACAAACATAATTAAAACTTAAATCTAGATCCAATCCATCAAATGTAATAAACTAAACTAAGCCAAAAGGAAAAGATACCAAAGTGAACTAACTCAAGACATTTGTACCTAATCCTATTTCAAATAAGTTTATTTGACTCATGAATCATTCTAGGCTTGATTTGGATAACTAATCATTAATTTAAAAGATGAATAATAAGCATTGATCACACTTAACCTAATCCAAGTCAAGCTAAACTCAAATGGATCAAATGTAAGCATTTGAGCTTAAACCCAAACAAATCACATTGGAATTCACTTAGACTCATTCTATGGTAAATCTAAAGTGATTAACAGTGAAGGTTAAAAGGTCTAAAGAGGTCTCAAGCCAGTCAAATGGAAAAGGAATATGCCATGGAGGGGAAGAGGCCATACTGAGCCCAATCCCTCCAAAATTCCTTCCATGTGTGCAATTTCAGTTACTCGAGGGATCCAAATATAAGTTTTGACTTGCTCACCACCTTTAGCATCATGATTAGAATGCAATTCCCTATGGTCAGTGACCTCCATTAAGAAACAAAAAGGAGACCTCTCGATAAAGCATAAAAACACATGAGGACATCAAATTTCTCCCTTCCTTCAATTCCATCACCTTCCCCAAGTGAAATCAAACTCAAACACACCTTCCCCATTGTCCCAAGCTTCCCCAATAATTCCCAACACCAAATTATCATGAACCACAATGGACGCTAGTCTCCCTGACAATCTAGAGGGAGGCAAAGCTCAATTCTTCTTCCAAAAGCTTCGTCTTACTTCCTTAAGTTATTTTGAATGCAAACCAACATCGAGACCCCATTCTACAGAGATGGTTGAAACTGACCTCTTTCCAATTTGGTACTGGCTATTTGTAAAATGAATTGGCCTTACGATTGATCAAACCATATACATCCTTTTGAAATCATTCCTTAATCAATTTGCAATCAAAATCTTGTGATTTCATTGCATAGATCATCGAAGATTAAATGCAAAAAGAGGATGGCCCTTGATCCCGGCCCAGTTGAAAAAGATAGAATTGTGAATGTTATGTTTGGAATGAATGGCCAAGATTTAGCCAAACTGATTGATTAATTCTCTTAAGGAAACCACAGGATGATCCAGAGCCTTTTGATCTTTGATCGGATGGTCGGAATCAATCCGCACTCCTGCCATCATAATAATGCGAGTTCCATGTGGATCCCGCATGGCCAAATCACGCACTGCGGCAACCACACCATGTGGCACTGACTATTTTAAAGAGAAAATTTTGGTTTTTTTGGATTTAAAAAATGCAGGAAAATACCAAAAAAACATTAAAATTTTATAAAAAATAAAAAACTTAACTAAAAAAAATGCAAATAAAGACTCTATAGATTCAACTTATTGGAAACTAAATTGGAAGATATAAAATTTTCAAGTCATAGCCTTAATTTAGTAAAATTAGATAATATTAATTCAATAACAATTGGAAAAAAATATAATATCAATTCAAATCATCATATTGATCACTAATGAGTCTAAAAATATCATTAGAACTCTCTGAACTTAATAAACTTTAAAATTATTTAAATAACTAATTAAATAAATTAATTAATTTAGTTAATTAATTTCATTTACAAAAAATCATAATAAATCAACCAAAACTCTAAAAATTTTAAATATACCCTTTATGGATTCATCTTCTAGAGAGAAATTAAGAGAAATTAAAACTCCTAATTGATTCTAAATAATTTAGGCTTAATTTATATTTATTATAATATTTAAAATTTTAAATAGTCCTCAAATATATATATCTGACTAAGATGAAACTTTAAGAAAATTAAATTTATTAGGAACCCCACTTATCATATAAATTTCAAAGTAAAATGGCCTCAAGATCAAAAGTTATACAATTTCCAAATTCTAAGTCAATTAAATTCAAATAAAAAATCAAAAAATTAAAAAGATTAGTGGAATCAATTTAAGATATCTTAAATAATATTAGAGGACTATAAAAAAATTTTCAAGTCCTCTTATGTTAAAAAAAATCTAATTAATCTTTTACTTAGGGTTTAGAGAATTAATTAAAAGTAAGAAATTAATTAAATCTTAAAGTACAAAACTATTAATTTAAGAATAAAATAAACATTTAATTGAAAATTGAAATTAATTAATCTTTAAATCTCATGCCTAAAAAGAATTCATTAAAATTAAAGCTTTCAATAGCTTACTTAACGTCAAATGAAAAATATTAATAACAAATAAATATGAATGATTAAAATTAAAACATTTAACTTAAATGCCTTAAGAATAGGAATGGCCTATATTATTTGGCATCAAATAGTTCATTCTTTAAGTTTCTTGGGTATTAATAGGTAAAATTTTATCTTAAGAGGTTTAATCAAATAATGAACCTTTAACATATAATCCTATTAAAACTAACTTAATTAATGAGTTAATTGTATAAATTAATGAACATCATTAATCATGTAATTTAAATGTAATGGACTACTTGGATAATTAAACCAATGCTTTTAAAGTAAGCCTAAGTAAGAAAATTTTAATTAATGTAAATCAATTAAATTGATCATTCAAGTTAATAAACATTAGCATTGATGAAATAAGTGAATAAGATAAATTTAATCAAAATCAAATGGATTAAATTAAAACATGTGAAAGTAAATAATTATTTCTTAATCAAACCAGAGAAATAAAAGATCAAACATAAACCTAAGTTATGAAATTATGTCCACCCTAAACAATAGCAAAATAAATGAGTATAAAACATAAGTGTAGAAAATCATTTGAAACTAAATCAAATTAAGATAAATATTAAACTAAAACTGATCCATATGATTGCCAAATTGTTTTTCCAAGGAATTTTGCATATGACTGCTCTAGCCAACCTTTTTCTTAAATCTAAAATTTTTCCTCCAAATTCTAAGAGTTGCTCGTTTAAAGTTTTGGAGGATTGGGATCGAGGTTGTCAGGCAAGTGAACTTTCCCCTACCTCAAACCTTGACCTAAATCTCCCAATTATCTTCTTCATTAGAAGAGATTTTTTAATAAGAACTTCTTCATTAGGCTCACCTCACTACAACACATAAATCATAAATGAGGGAAGGATAACCATATCCTGTAGTTGTACTACCCCTAAGCATATTATAAATAAAATTATAAATAAATTTTCTATATCAATTGTAAAACCCTTCAAAATAATAAAATTCCAAATGGCCTTGTCCTTAGTCACCTCATTGATATTATTAATGGGCATAAACTTCGTAGAAATAAAATAATGCCAAGCCTTAGACTCTACCATTAGGACAGTAATAGGAAAGTCAACTTTCCTTTCCTCCTGACATTTCTACTAGTAAGAAAACTATAGATTTCATCAAAGTTATGATGATCAGTATTATAGAAAAGATATTAACTATACACTACATTTTACAAACTGTAGTATGTGTTAATAGCAGTACTATCAAAACTTATCAATTTATTCCATACAAAAACTTTATTACCTTAGTACTCCTTCACATTGGCAAAGTGCTACCGCATTGCAGGAACTACACAAGAGCTACTTTTGTTGGCCAACTTGTCCCTTCCTTACTTGATTATTAACCCTCTTTAATATACCACTCAGATTGTGGTAACTTATCTCTAAAATGAGGTGCATGTGAATGCAGGCATATTGATACCTCTTCTTCACGTCCATGCTAATAAACCTATGCAACATTGTTTGAAGTCTCCCTCATCTTGCTAGCTAGTCTTTTGAGTGGCATGATTATTTTCTTAATGTGTGAAAGTCTGAGAGAAAGAGGGCTTTAAGGATTCTTATAGCAAGAAGATAGTAAATGCAAATCTATAGCCTATGGGGTCTATTTATAAACCATACCTTACACCGTGGCACTATAGAAGCACTGTCGAGGCGCTAACCTCTCAGGTTCTAGATCAAAGAATCTGCATTGAGATGCTACATTAGCTACATCAAGGCACTAAACTCTCAAGTTCTAGAATAAAGAATCCATGCTGTGGCACTACATTAGCAGTGCTGAGGTGCTAACTTCTCAGATTTTTGAACAAAGAATCAGTGCTGCAACACTTCACATGCATCACCTAGGAATCAGATAGTTGATCAAAATGGTTGCTGTATTAGTGAAAAATCACTCTTATTACCACTTATTATTATTAATTATGTACTCAGTTAGAATTGAAAAGCACATCAGATATTGATCTAACACCATTGCGCTTTGACACAGTGCCATAGCACTAGTCAAAAGTTGATCCTATCTATTAAATGTGTCTACCAACCTATAAGCCCATTTGAATGATCTTTTGACCCATGTAAGGTGCTACATAGTTGATATCGAGGCCTTGGTCAATCTTCCAACCTATTTTGAAATGTCCATTATAGCAACTATAGCGTGAATTGGGTTCTTAAAAAATAATTTTTAAAATACTTAATTTAAAACTTTGTATAAAACTTAAATCTTTAATGATAAATTTTTAGAGAAATAAAATAACAATCAAAATAGTATAGAAAAGTAAAGTGCATAAAAAAAAAGAAAGATAACACAAAGATTTTTACATGGTTTAGCCAAACCCCAAAATCATCCTACGTCCATGCCATGCCACTTAGACTAGAAATTCACTACATCAAAATTGAGATTATAATAAATCTCTCATACTCTCCTTCACCGGCAAGTACAACCCAATCCCACACTTTTTTTAACAGGCAAGTACAACCCAATCACGTACTTTCCTTAATGAGTAAGTACAACCCAATAAGAAAATAAGAAAGAGGAATATGAAAGTATCTAATTCTCAACTTAAAATTATTTTGCTCTCATAACCCAACTGCAACAATATTAAGGAAAGTGAATTCAAAGGAAAGAAAGACTCACTTTAATTGATATTTAAATATGTAAGCAACGATTCAAATTGAAGTATGTAAATGAAACTTTAAACTATTTGATGTGATTGTAATACCTTGAAATCAAATTGATTTAATTTTAATGATTTGAAATATAGCACAATCAAGAGACTTTGAGTTTTCTTTATGAAATATTAAATCACATTTTTGTAAAATGAAATCTTAAATCACATGAACTCAATTTGAAATCTCATTTTAAAAAGAATATCACTTATGAAAAGTATGAAACTATTGAAGAGAGAAGAAAACTTGCAACTTACAAGTCTTCTTTATGAACTAATTATCGTGACATAAGTTTCACTTTAGCATATATAAAAGTAAAGGGAAGAGAAGAGTTTGAAAACACAAAACTTTAATAAAAATATACAAAGCTATCAACAAACTTGAGAAAGTGTATGAATAGATGTGGAAAGCACAAATCAATTTGAGCAAATACCAAAGAGTCTTAGCCCAAGAAAGAAATCAAGGTCTCACACAAGAGGAGAAATGAAATAAATCAAAAGAACCTTTAAATAACTTTTAGCCAAGAGAAATTTCCACCAATCCACCAACTTCTTTTGTACAATCTTTAAGCCAATCACTTGAAGGTTGGAAAATAGAAGAAGGATAATGAAATTAGCACTTGATTCATCAAAAACAGATCTCCGAGAGTTTTTCAAGAATTTGACCAAGAGAGTTTTTCTAAGAGAGACTTTTCCAAGAGAGATTAACCTCATCTAAAGAATATCATTTATAAAACAAGGGGTCATGAGGGTCAGTCAAGAGGAGAAAAAAATAAGATGAAAACAAATTTGGAATTAATTTAAACATAAACCAATCAAAATTAAATAATTAGCATGAGATAAAAATTGGCCAAAGGAAAATAAGAGGCAATTTAATATGGAAGGTTGGTTTACTTTAAAAATCAATTTGAAATTCAAATTGCATAAGAGAGATTTCAACCAAGGCAAGGAAGAGGGAAAATATACATGGTAAGTGATTTAAATTAATCAATTGAATTTAAATCTATTTATTTTTGCAAGAAACAAATCGGTCAATACATTATGGAGGGAAAAATAATTTGGAAAGAGATTTAAATAGAATCAATTCATCATATGCCATGATCTCTAATGTAATTAAGAAGTTATTGCTTATGTGGGTTGGCCAAGAGAGAGAGAGAGAGAATAGTTTGAATTATTACCAAACAAGTAATGACACAATTAATTGTCCAAGTGAAAAATGAAATAATTCAAATTTTGATTAACTTAAATTAAGCATGATATATGGGCAGCCAAAAGGAAGTTTCCATGATGGGATTAAATTAGTATTTAATGAAACATCTTGGAATATTCAATCAATTCATCTTGATTGAATGAATGATGGAAAGAGATAACATACAAGCTTTATTTAATAAAATCTAAGGAATATTAAAATATTTGGCCAAGCTTGTTTCCTAAAATAGATTAAATTTAATTTAATGCACTCAATTCAAATTTAATGATGATGAATCATATCTTAGGAGAACTCAAATTAATATTCATCATGTGATTAATTTGAATACAATTAAAGGTATAGTTGGCCAAGGGAAGTTTCCATAAAATAGAACTTATATAAAAGGAAAAAGGATAATTTCATGGCTTATTTTAATTGAATTTAAATTAACCCATATAAATTAAAATTAATTTAAATTAACCCAAATAAATTAAAATTAATTTAAATTAGTTCAATTATTAGTATTATAAGATAAGTTAAAAATATTCCATAAAAGACTAAGTTCAAATATGCACATGTAATCAAGAAAATATTTAATTTGAATTTAAAATAATTCAAATTAAAGATTTAAATAGTTGACTTTTTAATTTAGAAAGGTAAGGGATAATTATGAAAATAGATTGAATAACTCTCACATAATTTATTTAGCAAATAATTTTGAAAAAATTTGGCCAAAAAGGTTTAGGATGAAAAATAAGATAAGAGAGAGAAAAGTAGGATAATAGGTGAGAGAAAATTAATATAAAGAATAATTACAGGATAATTCGATTTTATTCATGTAATAAATGGATAATGAATATATTTTAGCATGGAAATAGTTTAGTGAGATGTGAACTTATTTTAACTTACTTGGAAACACAATAAATGTCACATGGTTTATGCATTTAGTTCACATTATCGAAAAATGAATAATTTTAAAGAATAATTATAAATATGAAATATAATGTTTATGAATAATTTAAAATAGGTTGTTTTAAAATATAATGTTTATGATATATTATATTTTAGTGAGAATTTTATTTTCCTTAATATAATTATTCCTAGAAAAATTTCCACCCAATCCATGTCTAAATGCTTTAGCATTTTGATATGACTAATGAACCTAGAGTTGAAGAATTTCCTAGACAGTTGAATTTAACTTTATTAGTAGCATCAAAAAAAATATATTTATCATAAATATAAATATAAATTAAGAATGATATTCATAATGATTAATGTGAATAATTTATCCTGCAAAGAAATAATTAGTTTTTATTACACAAGGTTTGTTATCATCAAATCAAATGATGAGATACACAAGGTGTATAGTCAACATATACGCCTAATCTTCTATCCGTTCGATATAAGAACACTATATAATTCATTCATCATGTGAAAACCAATATAAATTTGGCATTCAAAAGGGATGTAAGCCCAGTCTTCTATATATTTTCTATGCAAGAACCCTATAATTTGTTCACCATGTGAACACCTATATAAATATAGCATTCCAAAAGGGATCTAAGCCTAGTCTTCTATCCATCCACTATATGAATGCCCTATAATTTACTCACCATGTGAGAACCTATATCAAAATGGCAGTCTAAAGGGATGTAAGCCCAATCAATCTACCTGTTCACCATGCAAATACTTATATGGCATTCCAAAAGAATGTAAGCCTAATCAATCAATCTATTTATTATGTTAAAACTTGGGATTCCAAAGGGATGTAAGTCCAACCCATATGTCCATCAAACAAACACCCTAATAGCTTTCTAATCGATGTAAGTCTGGTCTATGTTTGTAATGCTAGCACAACCTAAATCTAATCTATATGTTTGCCATGCGAACACCACAACACTAAATCTCTGGCCTACTCAAGATATCTAGGATGAAGAAACCCATGGCTACTAATCAGACTCCCTAAACGTTATGGTTAGCCCTCTAATGTTAGTAGATTAGAATAATATAGTTTCGGATGATAGAACCATGGGATCTTAATCGGGACTATTCTCCTATTTCCCTTACACAATCATCTATGCCATATCACACATACCACTAGACACCAATTCATATCAAGCATATTTTTCCTTAATAAGGACTCCAAAGGCTGATGAGTCTTCAATGTACTAAAGATTTTTTCTTTGAACTACATGGAAAAGTAGAATATGGTTTATTATAGTGTAGGGTTTGCAATTCCTTATAAGGGAAAGCCTCTATAATTAATAATATATAAGGAATGAAGGATCTCTTCATAAGAATAATCTCGATTAAGAAAATATATTTTTATTTTTATAGATTTCAAAGCTTATCTTAAAAGACCGATAATTTAAAAATTCAATAGGGAACATTTTAAATGGGAAGAGTTCTTTTGGAGGCTAATTGAGATTAAGTAGGAAATACTTATTAATACTGGGATGCCCAGTAAGCATTTCAACTGTCCCATCATTAGGCTTTAAAATTTTAAATTTTAGAATTATTGAGATTTTGAGCTAACATTTTATTAGAATTTAGGGCTTAGATTTTTGCAGCATAAGACTGCTTACTCAAAATAAATGCTTCAAAACCTAAGTCTGCAAATGCTACTAACATAAGTCATAGGCTTGACCTAATGTAAATTTTCTAAGAATTATCAATTCTTTCCTACTAGGGAAAAATGAACATATCTTTGACTCTTATAAACTTATAACCCACTTGGAAGGGTTGCCCACTAACACCACCTAAGTGATTTTGAAAAACCATAAGTCTGGTCTTATGTATATGGAAGATGGATAGGCTGTTACATTTAGGAAGGAAGCTAAAAGCCTAACTCACTCCCTAACCTTAAGATAATATTAAGCATGTTATTCGATATGGGTATATAAGGGTAGAGCTTGGTATTTAGTATGGGTATCAACTTTAGAAGTTGATTAATTTTGATTTTAATTAATTTATTATAGATTAAAAAAGTTAGATTAGGTATGGTTTAAATGAATTTTATGTTCTAAATCATTTTATTAATCCTTAAATGCATAATTAATTAAATTCCTTAAGTTTAGAGGTTAAAATTATTTTTAAATGTTTCATGATAATGAAAATATTTTGAGTTGGCTTTATAATTTTTTTTTAATTTTTGTAATTTTTAGATTTATTATTTCACTTAAATTAACCTAAGGATTGGAAATTCAATAACTTCTAATCTAGAGGTTAATTGACCTTGAAATGTTTATGGCAAGTGGGGTTCCTTGCCAATTTAAGTTTCCTAAAGTTTCACCTTAATTAGATGTGTAATTTAAGACTAATTATGGTTTTAATTATTTTAATAAAACTTAAGGTTAAATTTGAAGGAATTAATTAAGGTTTTTAATTTTCTTAAATTCTCCTCTAGATGATGAGTCCATAAAAGGCTTATTTTGATATTTTAGAGTTTTAGTTAATTTATTATAATTTTTTAAAGTTTATATCAATTAATTAAATTACTTAATACATTTAAAGCCTAAATAAGGTCATGTTAGAGATTATAAGGTTTCAATGAGTTTTAATGATGTTTGAAGATTCACTGGTTTCCCTTATGATGATTTAAGCTAATTTCATAAATTTTTATATATTTATTAATTTAAGATAAATTTATTTTATTAAATTAAGGTCTATGGCTTGAAAGTTTTATATCTATGGATTTACTTCCCAATAAACCTTGAGAAATTTATCTAGGGTGTATTTTAACCTTAGTTTCAGTTTGCAAAAAATTTAAAATTGATTAGATTAATAGTTTGGGTTTAATTTGGGTTTGATATTTTCAATTAAACTTAAATTAAACCAAAAATACCAAATAATTTTTTTGGATTTTAGGTTTAATAGATTTTGCTCACTAAGATGAATTCATAGAGCCCTGTTTGCATAATTTTATTAAATATTTTATTTTTTATAATTTTATTAATGTTTTTATATTTTTTATCATTTTTAAAATACAAAAAAAAATCAAAAATTCTATTTTAAAATGGTCGGTGCTGCATGACACTGATGCAATATTATTTGTCATGTGTCGCAGAGCTCTGGACTAGCTGGATCCACATGAATCTAGCTCAAAAATGACAGACATTGCGGGTTTGTTTACGATCGCCTGATCTTTTAGATGGTTAGGATTTAATTTGCAATTCCTTAAGGGATTTAAATCAGATCATGTAGCTAGATTAGAGCAATCCTTTACAAAAGGAATGGATAGTGCGGATTTTGTCCTTACTCTCGTTGGTGAGAACCATAGACCATATTAATTTTAGTGTCAAAATTGGGCAGTCCAAAGAGAATTTTAATACATTTTCAATTGAAAATGATCAAGATTCAATTTGAACACATTTGTACAGTTAGATCTCACTCGAGATCAAATTTCTTTAATAAAGGACCAAACCAAATTCAATAGATGGTAGGGTTTGAGGGATACCTTGCCGACATCAATCCTCGATGGTGGGAACATTTTTAATTACTTTGTAGGGATGTGGTGACCCTCTAGTTGCAAAGAATTGGATTTCCTCCTCACCGATCACACTATAAGCTAAACTCCTCCTATTCATCTATAGCTTTGGTCAAAATTTGGCTTGTCAATAGCGTGGGAATTAGGGAAAGGGTGGATTTTCCTCATTTTACTTAAGGAAGGTGTGTGAGTGCTCAAATTGGCTTAACAAAATCCCTCTCTCATTTTTTCTATGTGTTCCTAAGAGCTATATGGATAAGAAGTTAGTTTTAATTTTTCCATGGTGATTTCCACCCTTGGAGGCTAGCTCCAAGGTGTGTTCAACTGATTGTGAACATTCCAAATTAGTGAGGATGAAGAGTGCAGGAGAAATGGAGGAAATGTTTCAGATTTGGGAGGGTTTGCACTCATGCTCCACATCACTCTACCATGATATATTCCTTTCCTTTTGAATTAACTTAAATCTTCTCAAATTTGGCTGCCAATCCCTTTAGACTCATCTTAGAATGAGTTTTGGTGTATTGGAATGTGATTAGTGTATGCTTAAGCTCACATTCTAACATTTAGTCCATTTGAGTTTAACTTGATTTGGATTAATCTAAGCATGATCAATGTTTATTATTCATTGATTAGCAATTAATTATTGAACTCATATTTAAGATGATTCATGAGCCAAACAAACTCATTTCAACTGGGTTTAGAGACAAATACCTTCAGTTTGTTAACTTTAGTATTTACTACCTTTGGTTTAGCTTGGTTGGTTCCATTTGATGAATTAGAAGTAGGTTTAGGCTTTAGTTATATTTATTCAAGTATTTTAGATGATTTGTTAATTAAGTTTATTTTATTTGAAGTAAATTTTGAATATAAACATAGTTGGAGCCAAATTGGGTTTAATGGGTTAACATTGATTTAATTGGGTCAAATAATAAAATCAATCAAATTAAACTCTATAATTGGTTAAATTATATTTAAAGATAATTTTCAAATGATTTTGGACATTTAATTTGAGTTGATTTTTGTTTAATTTGAATTTAGATCTAATAGTGTCCATTTTAGCCTATTTAGATCAAGTGATCTAATTAAAGCCTTATTGGATTTAAATTTCCTTATATTTATATTTACACAAGTTCATTTGATGATTTTGAGTATTTGGAATAATTTAATTTTGTCAAATTTTGGTGAGTTAACCTTTGACTTGGCGGGACCTACATAAAGTCAACTCTATGTCAAATGCTTGACTAACTTTGACCTTCATTTGGATTTAGTTTCAAATCCATCTATGTTTATGTAATGACTTTATGCTTTTATTTAACTTTATTTCAATTTGATTTGAGTTTTTTTGAATTTCCTTAGGTTTAAGAAATTTTGGGTTTAGGTAGGTTAATTTGGTTAACCACCTCAATTACCTTAGTTTAGGCTTAGATGTATTTAGATTTTAATTAAAATGTGTTTCATTCAATCATTGGTTTAGAATTGAGTTTAGTTTGGATCCACTTAATCCTATTAAGTTAGGATAAACTCTAGAATGCTTCACTAGGTCACTAAGTATAGTATCATGTGTGCTTCAATAGGAAATCCCTTATCTAAGATTAGATATCCTAATCGATAGGATTGAAAATGATGATAAACCTCATTTAAAAATGAGGTCAACAAGGGTTCCATCTTTGATAGATTGTCAAAGGTTATTCCTACTAAGGATAAGATGACTGTCAACCTTAAGCTGAAGTCCATCATCATCAATCCACTTAGTAGTGGGTTAGAAGAGCCTACTATCCCATAAGATGCCACTTTTACTCAGGTAGTAATAGCCATGAAGAATCTTCCTCAAATACCAAAATGTTCAAAAGAGCTCAAAGAAAATACAATTGTGGTCGTAGAGCTATCAGATTGCCTATTAATTTTGAACAATAATATGATCCACTAGTGGAAACAAATATACCCACCAATAACAACGTCAATCTGCTCTGATGGGTCAAGAGAAATAGCTTTGAAGGAGCTATACAAAATAATTTTTGGATGAACATACCCATCCTAGGTCATAGAATCAACCACGAAAGGAAGAAACCATCTCCTCCAAAATCTATATAGTCCTAAATGCTATTAAAAATAAAAACCTTCAAGGAAGAAATAAGAAATTGGTGAGCCAAGTCACCAACCTAACAAATCCCTACTCTAAAGGAGGTGGGAATATTAAAAATAGCATGTCCTCCTTGAGTAAAACTTAAAGCCTAGGGGTTTAATGTTTGGTGAACACTGACAACGAACCTTTAAGTATGAAAGTACTTGGTGGCCAATAGTGGGATGGTCCCGACTACCCCCACTATATCATCCATCTAGTGAATAGTAGGGTGTGACATATAGGATACATTCCCAGAGATCTACCACTGGAAGGACCCGATCGATTTGGATGCCTAAAGAATCCCAAGTCATCAACGATAAGATAACTCAAAATAAGCCAGCTCCACTACATGATAATGAAACTGAATCTCTAATCATCAATTGAAAATGTCATTTTGAAAAGTGTCAGCCAATAGATGATGAGGCAGATATTCAACTCTTCTGGGAAGATGAGGATTTCCCAATCAATGAAGAGCAATCAATTTCAGACTTCCAGAAGAATGAAGACATGGTTTGCATGGAAGTTGAAGTTGTTCGCATGGTTGATACACGTTTACAAAATAGAATGTGGCAATCGAACAACTAAATAAGGAGGAATATGAGGAGAACCCAAGCCATCAACAATTCAAAGATGAAGATCAAGTAGAAATTGAAGTAATTGAAGAGTTAACTGATGTTGTAATAGGTTCAAATGACAAATGGGTTCTCAATTCCAAAGAAGAGACTAAGAAAAAAACCATCTCAATAACCACCTCAATGAAATAAGTGGGTTGATGAAAGACTATTTGGACAACTTAACCTCATAAAAACTATAATGCAACATATGCCTCCAAGAAATCCTTTGAAAATGTTCAATCCAATAGTTAAACCTAGGGACATACAAAATGCTACACCCAACTTGCCAACAACTTCAATGTAAAGGCAAGAATTCCTAAGAGAAATTACATTAAATGTCCATCAAGAAGCTGATGTTATAACCAAATCTCAAGTATAAGTTCTCATCAACCAGAAAGTAAAAGAAATAATCACTTCAGAAGTTGTTGAACAACTAGTTGGAAAGGTTGATCATACCCAGCCGAATATGACCAAGTATAGTATCCTAAAGGATACGTTATGCTAAAATTCAACACTTTTTCAGGCATAGAAAATCAATGACAAAATTTAGCTTAGTTTAAAGCCACTTGTGGAAATACGATAAGAAATGATGCTTTGCTGTTACAATAATTTGTTATTAGTCTTACCAATATAACATTTGAATGGTACGCTGAGTTACCTAACAACTCAATAAAACCTTTTTCAAACAAGAAATACTCTTCGTCAAAAGATTTATAGGAGCAACTAAGAAATTAATGTTAGTAGATCTCACTTTAGAAAAAAGAAGGAAATATGAGAGTGTTACCAAATACATTACAAGATGGAGGAATTTAAGCATGAAATGTGATCAACAGCTTACAGAAGAATGTGCAGTAGAACTCCTTATGGAGAAATATCGATGATTAGATGGCTCCATATCTAGCCTTGGCAGCAATTATTACATTCCAAGAATTATTGGATCATGTAGCCAAGTTTGAAAGGCTCCCCAAGCAAAAAGGCCTTAATGCCAACTTTAATAATAATCTCTTTGGGATAGGAAAATAACTAAAATCACATGGTGCGAAGAAGAATGATGTGAATACAACATTCTATTAATAGTCGACAAAAAAGGAATTGGAGGTGCAATAACCTCGTGACCAGCAACAACCTCATGACCATTAGCAAAGCTAACAAAAGATAAGAAAAATTTATGAATACCACACGTTCAAAATAGGAGTAGACCATAATGCTCTAGCACATTTACACAAGCTCCCTGCTTTATGAAGGTTTCATGATGCTCATGTTGTCCAAGAGTATACATGAGATATTAATCAACGCTTCACAAAATCTAGAGCAATCTGAAGCACTTTTTGCTGAAGAAAAGATGAGAGAGGACTTCACCTCTAAAAAATTAGCAACCATCACATTTAGTGAGAACAACCTACTGTTACGGATGATCAAACATAATCATCCCCTTTATATTATAGCTTAAAGAAACTCTATCTGAATCAAAAGGAAATTGGTTGATCCAGACACTTCAGTCAATCTCTTAACAGTTAAAAAGCTTAGAGCATAAGCCTTGGATGCTCATTATCTTGATAAAAGTATAGTATTCCTACAAGGATTCGTTGAATAAGGACAACAAACCATAGGGTCTCTTATTCTTCTTATATGCTTTGGGAAAATGTATACAAAAGTTAAATTCCATGTGATCGAAGCCCAAGTTTCTTACAAAGTGCTTCATGGTAGGCCATGGATTCATGAATATGACATAGTTCCTTCAACTCCTCATCAATTTATGAAATATATTAAAAATGGTGAAGAACATACATGATTCCATTCTTGATACATGAGTTCAAGATCAACAATGATACCAAGTACTTTATGCCTAAGAAAGTAGAGAAAGTTAATTCCCAAAAGCAAATGACTCCACCTATCAAACTAATACTAAAAGATGATAATTCAAAGGGAAATTTACTAAATAATTAAAAAAACCAAAGGTAATTCCCCACCTTGGTAGAGATACTGAGGATGATGAAGAGGAATTAGTATTTTATGAACCCAAGAAAGCCTCAACTAGCCAAAAGAAAGAAGAAGCTAGTACTAGTAAAGTCATAAAGCAATTAGAAGAAACTCATGTTTCTTTGATAAAGGTATCTGAATCCAAAATTTCCAATAAGGCTATAAAAATAACTACAGTGCCGAAGGCACATATAAAAACTAAAATAGCTTTAAGAAAATGAGGAAATATAACAACTAAAAACTTTCTATGTCCCTCCTAGAAGAGGCTAGAATGAATGTGAGATCCTTTTTTATAAGATAGAAGAGCCAATCGTAAAGCTCACACAAATGTTATTTGAAGAGGATGATTTTGAGGAAGAAGACATTTCAATAATGATCCCTCAATAGTTCTTATTAGCTCTAAAGAAGCTGGTTAAAAACAACATTCAACCTATACAGTCAAGCATTCAAGCTCAGTTGTTTAAGAGGCTATGGTAAAGGAATAATCCCAAAATTTCATAGGATATGGGAAATTCACTTTATGGGGATTCAGATATATTAATTGACATCTCTTTCAATGAGCACATACTATGTCATATCCTATAAAAAAAAGTCCCTTTGGCTGATGACCGAAGGAATGTTTCTCATAAAAATATACCTGAAGAGGAACTAATAATTAACCACAAAGAGACCCCAAAGGAATTCAACGAAGGCAATCAAGCCACCATTGATGAACTCTATGAAAATAGGCAAAGAAGAGCCTAGGCCAACCTTTATTAGTGCTAACCTCACATTAGAAAGATTAGAGAAATTAAAAGCACTACTATGTGAATACAAAGATTATTTTGCATAGAAGTATAATGAAATATCGAGCATGCCACCAGATGTGGCTGTACATAAATTTGCCATTAAACTTGATGTATAACCTGTAAAGCAAGCATCAAGTTGAATGAGAATAAAAACTAGAGAGAAAGTTATATTTGAAACCAAAAAGCTTATTGAAGTAGGATTTATCCATAAAGATAAGTATGCTGACTGGATTGCCAATATTATCCCAATAAGGAAATAGAATGGATAAACTTGTGTTTGTTTTGAGTTTAGAGATTTAAACAAAGCATGCCCAAAAGATGACTTTGCACAACCCAATGTAGAACTCATAGTAGATAACACATCAAAATATGATATGTTCTCATTCAAGGATGGCTCATTGGGCAATAACCAAATTAAAATGGCTCTAGAAGATGAAAAACATACATCCTTTTGCACACTAATTGACATATATTTCAACAAACTGATGCCATTTGGCATAAAAGATGCTATCACTACATACCAAATGGCAATGACCCACATCTTCAATGAACTCATATATATGTATGTGGAATGTTATGTGGTTATCAAAAGTAAGAATCAAGGTGAGCACATAAGTGACTTAAGAGTCATATTCGATATAATTTGAAGTTTCAACTTGAAAATGATTCCATTGAAATGTGCTTTGCTGTGAGTTTTAGAAAATTTTTTGGCTTTATTGTACACCATAGAGGGATTGAAATTGTTCCCTCCAAAATAAAAACATTAATAGAAATGCCATTGCTTAAGACCTTGAAGCAATTATGTTCACTACAAGACAAATTGGCTTACATTAGAAGGTTCATTTCTAATTATTTGTGGAGATGCCAACCTTTTGCTCAATTGATGAAAATGATGCACCTTTCATATGGGATGCTACATTTTACAACATTAAATAATTTCTATTACATCCCCCAATTTTGGCAGCACTCATAATGAGAAAGCTGTTGATATTATATACGACAGCCTTAAAAGAATCATTGAGAGCTTTTTTTAGCTCAAAACAATAAAAAAGGGAAGAAAATGCCTTATACTATATAAGTTAATGTTTGATAAGAGCAAAAAAAAGGTTATTCTTCTATTGGGAAGCAATGTCTAGCATTGATATTTGTAACTTAGAAATTGTGACACTATATGTTATCACATAAAATAACTTTGATATCTAAAGTCAACCCTTTTAAATTTTTAATGACTAGGCCTACCCTAACTGCCCACTTAGCTAAATGGTTAGTCCTATTACATCAATTTGATATAACATATGTCCCAAAAAAAGTTATAAAAGGTCAAGCTCTGGCTGACTTCCTAACAGTTCATCCTTTACTAACAAACTCTCCACTCAACGTGAATTTCTTGATGAACAAATCATCAAAGTGGAAGTAGCTCAACAATCATCAGAATGAGCACTCTATTGTGATGGGGCTTCATCAATAAAGCATGCTAAATCCCCCAGTTTACCTATAATACATGTCAGATAATATTCATGACACCATAAGGTGGTTTTCTCTGATATTCATATAGTCTAATGGAACCTCAACCAATAATGAGGCCAAATATGAAGCATTAATTGTGGGTCTAGAGTAAGAAATTAACATCAAAATTAAAAAAACTTCATGTTTATAGAGATTTCAACTTATAACATGACAAATAATTAGAAATTTAAAGATAAACAAACTTGAATTAGCGCTTTATCGAAAGTATGTCATGGAGCTTCTGAAATAAATATCTAAAATAATAATTATAGGAGCATTATGATAGATCCTCACGGACAACAAATGATAAATATAGTTCAAAGCAAGCTTGGCTCCAACTCTCCTAAAAGCCTTTAAAGCTAAAGAAAATTGAGTAATTTCAACGATACAACAACAACAATAACAACAAGCCTTTATCCAACTTAGTGGGGTCGACTATATGAATCCTTCATCTCCATTGTGTCTTATTATTTGTCAAATTCTCATTTAATTCAAGTATACTAAGGTCATTTTTTATACATCTTAACCAAGTCTAAAGATTTCAATGATAATAGAAGAAAATGACTAGCGAGAACCATTCATCACCAATCTTAAAGGCGGCTGGTTACCAAAGGATAAATCAAAAGCTCATCAAATTTCATAAAGAGTGTTATGATATGCTCTTATAAATGATATGTTATATCGGCGCTCATTCGACCATATATGGTTGTGATGCCTAGGACCAGATGAAGCAAAGATGGTGATGGCTAAAGTCTTGAAGAATTGTGCGGTGCATGCCAATCTGATCCTAAAATGAAAATTAAATCAAATGAATAGGATACTATTAGCCCATTATGGTTCAAGACTTCATTGACCATGCTAAAAGATGTCATCAGTGTCAAATATATGTAGACACATTTCATTGATTACTTAATCACTTACATCCAATAGTGGGTCTTGGCCATTTGAAAGTTGGAGAACAAATATAATAGGCCTAATAGATCCTCCATCATCTTAGAGATACCATTTCATTTTAGCAGCCACTGGTTATTTCTTTAAATGGGCAAGAGTAATTCCATTAAAAGAAGTTAAAGTTGATAATGTAGTTAAATTTTTTTGAGATCATATCATCTACCAATTTTGAGTACCTCGAAGAATTATATTTGATAATGACACTACCTTTAGGAATACCAAAGTATATCACATCATTGAGAAATACAAGATAGATTGGTGATATTCTTCAATATACAACCTAAGAGCTAATGGTCTCGTAGAAGCATTTAACAAAATATTGATTAAACTTCTTAAGAAAATTCTCTCTAAAATTAAAAGGGAATGACTTGATAAATTAATAGAAGCCTTGTGGTCATACCGTTCTATATATAAAACTATTACATAACTAATGACGTACTACGTAGTCTTCAAAGCAGAAGTAATACTTCCTCTTGAAGTAGAACTACCTTCACTCTGTGTAGCAGTTTAAAATGAACTTACAATGGAGGAAAGTGTCTGAATATGACTCGAATAGCTTGAAGCTCTAGATGAAACTCGATTATAGACCCTACATAATTTAGAAATATATATAGCAGGGATGACTCAAGCTCATCACCATATTGTTCACCCAAGAAGCTTCAAAGTAGGTTAACTAGTACTAGTAGGTAGAAGGCCTATCATTCCACATCAACAAATCAATGTAAAGTTTGACCCAAATTGGGGAAGACTATATATTATTGAAAAATTATATGAATGGGGAGCTTATCAATTCATTGATGTGAAAGGGATAAGACCTATGCCCCCTATAATTGGATAATTTTATAAGCCTTACAATGCAAGAAAAATCCTCCATCAAAGAGAAACTCTCTCAATCAAAAGTTGTTCTAAATCATAATTCATCATACCCAAAGGGGGTTGAATCTAAATTTAAATCATGTTTCATCATGCCAAAAGGGGTCGGATCAGATCCATCATGCCCGAAGTTGCCGGATCTAAATTTAAATCAATATCAATCATGCCCAAAGGGGATGGATCAAATATATCATGTCTAAAGGGGCTGAATTTGAATTTAAATTAATGATCAACCTTGCCTAATTAGGTAAGATCTAAATTTAAATCAAGATCCATTATGCCCAATGGGGTTAGATGAGATCATGCTTAATTGGGGAAAGAACTAAATATAAATAAAGATGTATCATGCCCAAAAGGATCAGATTAAATCCATCATGCTCAAACGAGTCAAATCTAAATTTAAATTAAGATCCATCATGCCCAAAAGGACTAGCTCAGATCCATCATACCCTAAGAGGCAAGATCTAAATTTAAATAAAAAAGCCATCACGTTCAAAGGGGCTTCATCAAATTTATCATGCCTAAAGCAGGCTAGATCTAAATTTAAATTAAGATCCATCATGCCAAAGGGTCTAGGTCAGATTCCATGATACTCCAAAAGGGCTGGATTTAATTTTAAACCTTAGATTCCATCATGTCTAGAGGTACCAGATCTATACTTAAACTTAAATTCAACATGTCCATATGGATAGGATTTAATTCTAAATATAACCAACATACTAAAAGGGACAAGTCTAAATATAAATCTTGATTCAATATAAATTCAAATTCTATAAAATTAGAGAAGATTGAATCAAAAGCCTACAAGAACAACTCATTTACACATAAATATATTATTGATTTTTATAATACCAATATAATTTTTATTCTTCTCTTGTCTAGATTTACTGCAGATTGACTACAATATTTATCTAAAAAGGACCAGATGATCTGCATCCTATTGATCCCATTGAGGAGTAGATGTGTCCCACTATTGAAGCCCATGATCCACATTCTTCAGTTAGATTATAGGATTAACTATCATGACATCAGGATATGTTGATAGGCAGAGATATTTTTGAGGATTCATTTGCTTGATCATCAAGTATTCTACCTCTTAATTCAATGCTTCTATCATGTCATGATCCTATTGATTGGGTGATCAATTTAAAGCTACTACACAGTTATGATGTTCCTTTAGAGAGGGCCCCAAATCTCCTTAGTTTTAGGGATTAGGATGCACTTCAGCTAGTTACAAATATTACTCCTTGTACAACCACATTCAAACTTTTGGCCTATTACATATTATATCATAAAGCAAAAGATTGGGACCCAAAGTTAGTATTTGGCACACCCTTGTCAACAGTTGGTGGCTACATATAGTAGGCTTGCCATCATTTATAAATGCATGATGACATCCTCAGGAGAGTTAGCATATATCATGTAGTATATGCATCACTTTTTGATTATAGTGCCTTCCATTTACTTGGATCTAGAACATAGTAGAACATTAGGATAATATCACCAATACCTGTTTGATTGGTCTACATGAGATGACAATCACCTCAGCTGACATACATGATATAGTAGATCTCTCTATTATAGGCATTCTCTACAAGGAGTGTCTGCCTCCAGATCAAGAGCTCTTTCAGCATCAACCAACTAGCTAGTGTAGGCGAGGAAGTCATGTATATTCCTTAGGTTTCCATCACCCTCTAGCTCACTATGAGAGATTATTCAAAGAGTAGAGATCAAGCCACAGGCGATGGGGCATAGTTACTCCAGACACTTGGTCCAAGAGTTTCCTTTATTTAGTAGTATGTTCACTTCATTTTGCATGATTAGATGATTCATTTGATATAAAATTTTTTTCATATGAGAAATCATTCAGTGCCAGATTTGAGCTAGAAGGAAGAGTCAATTTTCGATGAATATTAGCTCTTGATGATGATGAGGAGCTATCTTTAGTGGCTTTCACTACCACTTGCTTGCCCTAATTCATATTTATAGGTCACAATAGATTTTTCTATCCTTCTACTCTCTTTATGGCTAGTTTGCTTGCTCGTGCTAAAAGGATTACACTAGCACCTACATAATTAGCCAACCTATACCATGGATTACACAAAGTGAACATTATAACTGACTCACGATGCTATGACATAAATTCTCCTCGACATTACTTACATGGATGGATGCACATAGCTTCCAATTATCCTAAGAAACCACCCTACTTCATAGAGTAGCAATTCCATATAATTATGTAATTAAGAAAGGCTACAATTGCCTTAGATAGGAATTAAATCTGGACCTTCATGTTTGCTCCATCATACATGATGGATCACTTTTAGATCATTCATGGGTTGTCCTTTCATAGCCTCCCTGCTCATAACTTGGGACAAAGAATCATAAATTTTCTTTTTTGATAGAGGGACACCATTACTATTATCAATGCTAGGATACAAATGCATAATAGAATACCTCATTGGACTAAGACTTTCTTAGCTTTATTACCAACATCATGAGTCAATGATATTAGAGGGATATAATCCCAACATAGTGGCTAGGTAATATGACATCACTTAGGCTATGTCCATATACAAACAACTACAGATATTGGATATAGCAAAAACTCATTCCCTGGGGACACTTCCACTGCTTGTTCATTTAGTAATGACTTCTATAGCATGGGATTTCTTACTTTACCTAAGGACTAGTTCAGGTTTTCATGTAGCTGCATAGAGGACTTACATAGGAGTTAGTCACCTATGGTAACTATTGATCTACCATGCATACCCTTTCTTCTTAGAGCTAGGCTTTCATATATGCAGTTGTAAATTGGGGAGTGCTAAATCGATATGACATTTGCATTCCCCCCAACACATGAATCATGATATTAAGATATCATTAGATGAGCGGGGCAATAATAGGAAATGTTGACAGAAGGCTTCATTCGCTCAGCAGAGATGATAGAGATATTCATAGTTTTCTATTAGTTGGTTATCTTATGGGAGTAGTAGGGATAAATGATTCTACTTATATTCTCATCTTGCTAGTAGTTATTGATCCACCAGTAAGATAGATGGAGGGTGATGTCACCTTGTGTATCTAGATACTAATGCTTCCCGGTGTCTCACCTATCTCGACCTTGACCATATGCATATTGAAGAAGACCCTCACATAGAGGAATCTAGCATTTTGATGACTAACCATGATCCACTCTTATCAGATTTGACTTGGGTGATAGTAAGTGCCACCCAAGATGATTCTTAATTGAGTTCAACTCTTGTATAGATAGTCAACCCACTTATAGTTTGAGCGATACAACTCAGAGGAAATTATCTATTCGTGAGATCTCATGCTTCATCTCCAAGATATGTCTTATACCTTCAGGTCCACTATATTGTAGCTCTTCAAAGAGCCTATGTCATATAGTGATAGTATTGCATCACTTACTTCTGAGTGTTGATCTAAAAGTCTTGCCCTAGCTTTCTAGCTTTTGTGTGGAAGTGAATTTTTTATTATATTGTGACGCTATCTTGGGTCTTGAAGTAGGAGAGCTACAACATTAGGAATCACTATGTAGAGATGTTGAGTTTGGGATATTCTCATTACATATTAGTTATTAGGAGGTCTTGTCAGATACAATCACTATTATAAAAACCTCACTCAACACTACTTCACATCAAGTCTCTTTAATTTGCCAAGATCTTGAGCACAATCTTAGAGATTTGAGATCCTACTAGAAAGGGATTTCTAGAGCATAGATTGATCTCCTTGATATATCTGTTGAATTGATAGAATTACAACTAAGAAGATAATATCTATTTGAAAGGTGGTCTATAGTTAGACAAACTATCACAGCTATAGAAGAGGACTGCTCAGAGACATACATTATGGTGATCGATAGATTCTTTCTTTATCAGTCCATGACTAGGAAGGTGTCCTTCAGTATCTCCACAAAGCTAAAGAGTGGTAGTCTACTATGGCATATAGGGCTCATACAACCACTGTCTATATTAGAAAAATTTAGGGTAATAATTTGTAGCTGCAACCTCTTTTATGTCACTATTTTTTATTATATATGAAAGTGGTTAGATATTTTAAAAAACTATGTTTTCTCTCTTCTTATTATATTGTTTCATATAATCATAAATAAACAAATAATCAAATAAAGTAATGAATGCATCATGTCCAATTGATATAACATATTTGTTGGGGTGTAATTTTGTTTGCATCTAAAAAAAATGAAATAAATTGAACATCCTGACTTGGAGCGATCCCTACTTTTAGTGCTAAGGTGTTATAATCATTGTGTCTAGGTGATATCATTGCCTTACAAAATCTAGAAACTCAAACCGCCCTTGATGGTTGCTTATTTAAATAATACAGTGCTGCGGCATTGTGATACTAGTGCCGAGGCACTATTACAATGACCTTCAATTTTAAAAGTAAGAAAATAATTGTTCTTACTCCAACAATAATAATCTCTTATGGGGGAGTGTGGGGAATGATTATGGAGTAGAATCCACCATAATAGTGATAAATTCTCTATAATAAAGGGAGAATTGCCTCACCCTTTTTCTTCTTCACCATCCCTCACTCTCACTCTAATCTACCAGCCCCATTCTTGCTTCTGATCTCCTGCACTCTTAATTATGCACTTTTTGCTGCTACTTGAGAGCATTCTCCTCATGTGTGAGATAACATCGAAGCATACTACCATCAACTCCATGTAAAAATTCTTGGAAATGCTTTCTTTATGTAATTTTCTCTCTGGCAAAAAAATTTAAAAGATTTATACCATCGATCTTGAATCTGGAGAGAAATAAAGAGGCTCATCTCTTTCAATCTTGGATTTGAAGTAGAAAAGAGAGCTCCTAGACCTAAAATTTTAGAATCTCAAAATTTGAAGACCTCAGCCATTGAACAAGGTTCTAGCATGAGAAAAAAATCCCTCCCACTATCAATCTTGGATCTAAAATAAGAGAGAAGAGCCTGTTTGCACTAAATACACAAAAATCTAGCCCCACTAAGGCATTATACCATCAAATTTTCATAAAAAAATAACAAATTATGTAAGATTTTGGCTCAAAAATAGAGTTCTCACTCTGTGGCACCGTGCTACCTAGGTCCAGTGCTGAGATGCTGAGCTCTCAAGAATGAAGTCTTTGATCCATCATCTTGTAGCACTGAGGTGCCAGATAATTAGCAACATAGTGTTAAGCTCTCAAGAGGGTACCTCATTTATAGTGCTACAATGCTAAGCTCTCGAGCTTCACATCTTTAAAATAATAGTGGAGCACTATCTTCTCAATGCTGAGGTGTTACATCTTGAAGTCTATTCCAACATTGAACTTGGTTTCAGTGTGGAATAAAATCATCCTTCCATTAATATTGGATCCAAAGTAAGAGATAAGGGTGTTAATGTACTAAAAATTATAAAATTTAGCACTACTAAGGCATTATGCAGTTGAAATTTCAAATTTCTCCAAAAACTATTTTATCTTAGGCACTGATGAAACAATGTCATGGTGTTGTGGGTCTAGCTTTGAGGCTCTGAGTTCTTAAGTTTTGTGTAAAAAATATATCTAGTCATAGTGCCATGTCATTGTCCATTAAGCATGATAGTGCTGCAAAAATTTCATGATGTAAGACACTTGGAATATTGACCTCACTAAATTCAAAATCTAAGTCTTGTCTACCTAGAGCAACTGTGCCAAACATCGGATGCTATAGCATTATTCTCTTGGGTAGGATGACAAAGATTTTCTCTCATTAGAGCACCGCAATGCTAGACTCTCATGTAGGATGATAAGAATTTATTCTTAAAGGTGTCACGACATTGCATATCAAGTGTCTCAATGCTTGACTCATGGGCTACAAATAAAAATTTCTATCTTGAGAAGGCTATAGTGCTGCAACTTAGGCATCGCAGCATGGCCGTTTAAGATTTCAAACTTATGTCCTATAAGCTAGCTATTCCTAGGTGTTGAATTCTCAGTGTCGAGGCACTACTACTGTGATATCATTTAACGTTAGAAAATTTCTCTTATTTTAAAATTTGAAGGTTTTAGATGACAAATAAAAAGACATATGCACAAAAAATACATAAACATATTAAATAAAAATATATTTATTAAAAATAAAAAAATGATTACATAAATTATATAAAAAGAAGAAAATGTAAAATAAAAGAAAAAAGGGTGGGGGTGGGGAGCTAGTAATTATATTCATTCTCCTCCTCTTCTTTTTCATCTGACACTGGCAGGGTGCTCACATAAGGTAGATATTGAGGTACCATAGGAAAAAAGGCCTAACCTGGACCCACGAAGCCACAAATTTTAAACATATAAACTAATGCTGAGTTAAACTTAACCATGTAAGAAAACTATTTCGGTTGCTAATCCATATGATAGTCAAATTTCCTATAATAGTACTATCTCTATGCATATTACAAATGGAATTATAAATAACCTTTCTTATATCAATTATAAAATTCTTTTGAATAATAAAAATTCAAAATGGTTATGTCCTTAGTCACCTCACTGATATTACCAGTAGGCATCAACTTGGTATAAATAAAATAGTATCAAACCTTAGACTCTGTCATTAGGTCCACAATGAAAGTTAATGATCTTTTTCTCACACCATTTCTGCTAAATATTAATAATTCTACCAATAAGAAAGCTAAAGACTTCATCAAAATCAAGATGATCATAATAATATGAAAGATATTAATCATACACTATAATTTTCAAACTATAATATGTGTTAATAGTAGTACTATCAAAACTTACCAATTCTTCCCATACAAGAAGTCTATTATCTTGGTGCTCCTTCACATTGGTGACGCACTCTTGCACCATAAGAACTACGTAGGAGCTAATTTTATAGGACAGCTTCTCTCATCTTCGCTCAATGATGACCTTCTCCACTTAGATTGTGGATACTTCTCTTTGGAATGAGGTGATTGTGAATGAGGGCATATTGATACCTCTCTTCCACTTCCATGCTAATAAACTTATTAGCATCACTTGAAGTCACCCTCCTCTTGGTAGCGAGTCTTTTAAGTGGCATGATTATTTTCTTAGTGTCTGAAAGACAAAGAGAAAGTAAGAAGACAACATAATGAAAAATCTATATCCCAGGGGGTCTATTTTTACACCAGACTTAGCTCCACGATGCTGCAGAAGTAGCATTGAGGCTCTAACCTCTCGAGTTTTGGAATAAATAATATGCACCATGGAGTTACATTAGCAATGCCACAACACTACTTTAGCAGTGTTGAGGCACTAACCTCTCAAGTTCTAGAACAAAAAGTATGTATTATGGAGCTACATTAGCAGTGCTATGGCCCTAACTTCTCATGTTCTTGAACAAAGAATCAATGCAAACCAGCCAGTCAAAATGGTTTCTATGTCGATTAAAAAAAAGATCTTATTACCACTTATTATTTTTAATTTTGTAACTAACCAAAATTGAAAAGTGTGTTAGATATTGATTGTGTGCTGCAACACTCTGACATAGTACCACAATGCTGGTCAAAAGTTTATCCTATCTATTAAATGTGCCTACCAACTTGTTAGCCTATTTGAACAATCTTTTAACAAGCGTTGAGGCACTACATAGTAAGCACCAAGGCGCTAGTCAACTTTCCATCCTACTTTCAAACATTCTTTATAGCATCTATAGTAGCACTGATTCCCTAGCATCAAGGCACCATGATCTACAACACCTAAGCACTTTCTTTCTTAGCATCTAAGTGTCATACTTCTAGCATTGAGGTGCCATCCTTCAAAGCAACCTATTTATGTTCATCATGTGAACACCCTATAATTTGTTCACCATGTGAACACCTATATATTAACTAGTTTTCCAAAGGGTTGTAAGCGCAATATTCTATATGCTCACTATGCGAACACCCTATAATTCATTCACCATGTGAACACTTATATAAATATGACATTCCAAAGGGATGTAAGCCTAGTCTTCTATATGTTCACTATCTGAACACCCTATAATTCATTCACCATATGAAATATGGCAATATAAAGGGATGTAAGCCCAGTCTTCTATCCATTTCCTATGCAAATGTCCTATAATTTTTTCACCCTATGAGCACCTATATAAAAATGGCATTCCAAAGTGATGTAAGCTTAGTTAATCTATACGTTCACTATGTGAACCCTTATATGGTTTTCCAATAAGATGTAATCCTAGTCAATCTATCCATTTGCTATGCGAATACTTATATGACATTCTAAAGGGATGTAAGTCCAACTCTTATGTTCATCATGTGAACATGGCTTTCAAATAGATGTGAGTCTAACCCATGTTTATAATGCAAGCACAACTTAAATCCAATCTATATATTTTCCATGTGAACACCCCTACACTAAAACTCTAGTCTACTTGGGATATCTGGGATGAGGCAACCCATGGCTGCTAATCAGACTCATTAGACATTATGACTAGCCCACTAATGTTGGTATACTAGAATAATATAATTTTGGGATGATCGAACCATGGCATCTTTATCAAGACTATTCTTCTATTTCCCATTAATAGTCATCTACGCCATACCAAAGACACCATTAGACGCTGATTCATATCAAGAAGATATGTTTATTTCTAACCATAATCGAGAGTACTCTCTTATTGTGGTAAGAGTGGTAATTAACTATGAAAGCTTTTATTCATAGGAAGTAAAATCCAGATCTAAATAAACCCTAACATAAAGTCAAGGGAAATATGGTTGAATATATCAATAAGCCTCATGAAAAAATGCACTCTTACCCATCTCAATAAAGATGGTGGAGAGCATCCTCAAAGGTGTTTTTCTGAGTGATCACCACTATCCATTCCTTTTGTTAGGAATGGACAGTTGAAATCTAATCGAATAATCTGATTAAAACTTGCATAAGAACCACGAGTTAACCTGTGTCTGCTTGATCGAATCGTGTGCCCTATTTGATAACATTGAATCCATTTAGATTCTGCATGGATAAATTACGTGCCACCATGTGTAAAGCAACGTCACATCAGCGCCACATGGCGGTGGCCATTTTAAAATAAAAATCCTTATTTTCTAGATTTTAAAAATTTATAGAAAACCATAAAAACTTTGAACAATCATAAAAAATAAAATACTCAACCAAAAAAATGCAAATAATGGCTATATGGATTCATCTTAGTGAGAAGAATCCATTAAATTAAAATCCGTAACTTTTATTAGGTTGTTTTTAGTTAATTTGAGTTTAATTAAAAATAGTCAAACCCAAATTAAACTTAAATCATTAATCTAATTAATTTGAAACTTTAGGGAATCAAAAATGTCAAGATTTATTGGAAGATAAATTTAAAGATATAAAATTTTCAATCATAAACACTTAATTTAATGAAATAAACTAATAATAAATTAGAAACACTATGAAAAATAAAATAAAATCAACTTAAATAATTATAATGAACTTTAATGAATCTAAAAATATAATTAGAACTTTCTACAACTTAATAAATTTTAAAATGACCTAATTAAGTAATTAATTCAATTAATTAATTCAATTAATTGATTTGAACTTTAAAAAAATCATAAGAAATTAACCATAACTCCAATAAATATAAATAAAACTAAGGAATTTATTTAGGAAAACTATGGATTTATCTTCTTGAGGGCCATTTAGGAAAATTATGGATTTATCTTCTAGAGGGCCATTTAGGAAAATTAAAACTTCTAATTAATTTTATCTAATTTATGCTTCTGATTAAGATGAAAATTTAGGGAACTTAAATTTTCAAAGAACCACACTTGTCATAAATATCAAGGCCAATGTAAATTAACCTCTGAATTTCATATTCAAATATGGAATTCATTAATATGAAAATTCTTTAAATTCATTTAAGTTAATGAATAACATAGTTCCAAATATAAATAAAAAAGAAGAAAGAAATGATTAATCAAATTAATTAAACCTTAATAACCTAAAAGTCTGGAATGGCCTAGGCTAGGTTTGGTGCCTAAAATAGTTCTTTTTTAAGTCTATTAGGTTGACGTTGATAAACAAAACTTTATTTTAAGAGATATATTTAAATAATAAAACTTTAACATATAAAATTATATTACAATTAATCCAAATAATAAATTAAAAAATGTATAAATTAAATGAATATCTTAAGTCATGAAATTTGAATTTAATGAAATGATTAAGTAAATTCAACCATGACTTTTAAAGTAAGCTTAAACTTAAATTAATTTAAGTCAATCCAATATAATTAAAATAGATCATTTAAACTAATGAATATTTTCATTAACTAACCAAGTGAATTAAATTAATCGTACTAAAGTAACTTTAATTAAAACATATAATCCAAGACAATTATTCTTTAATCAAATCAATGAATCATTAGGTTAAGCATAATCCCAATTTATGAAATTAATGACTGAATAACATAAATCATTGAAATGTAATGAAAACCTAAAAGAAGAAAGTTAAAATTAAGTTAAGATAAATTAAATTGAAACTTAATAAACTTAAAATAAATGATCAAGTCAAACAAAATGAACAAAATTCAATAAATATAATTTTTAAAAATCTTAATTAAATCAAAAGAATCAAATAAACAAAAATCAATAAAACCTAAATTATTTATTGATTAAGTGAAAACATATTGATTAATTTGATTAAATTTCAAATAAAAAGAATAAAGAATCTCTAAACTACTTTCCATAAAATGATGAAATGTAAAAACTAAGTATTAATTAAGAGCCTAAAGTCTAATTAAGTTATAAAAACATCAATTTTAATTCAAATAAACTTTTTAAATAAATTTAAAGAGATTAATTAAAATACTTAAGGTCATAGTTTGACCTTTAGAATGAATTTCACCTCAAGGTGAAGAGTTCATTCTAATAGGATTTAAGATGATGAATAAAATGGGTTCCACCTAAAGTGAAACTTATTTATTCTTCATTCTTTAAAATATTAATTCTACTTTGAATGAAATTAAAAAATTAAAATGAAGTCACAAATGAATTAATTCATGTAAATTAAAACCACCCAATGATAAATTAAACAAATTTTGAGCATAAACTAAATTCATATTAAAATAAGATCTAGTGTAGCCATACTACACAAGCCCCTTTCTCACACACTAGATTATTTGGTCATGAACTTTAAACTTAGGTTAGGCTGATATTCTATGATGTGATGTGATATTTTTCATATTTTGTGATGTAATATTTTATATTAGATGAATATGATTATTTGTCCTCTAGTATAGATGATAGTTTCAAACTAATACTATTTTTTGTAAGGGATGTGCTTAAAGAGACCACTATAATAAAAATATAATAAATATTATTTGCTTATAGTGTTGCTTAAATCCCTAAGCATAGACTAATAGGATAGGTAGGCTTGGTAAGAAACTAATGGCAAGCCCGTATGTTTGAAATATAAACTATTGTTGGGCTGTGTATTTCCTAACATTTGTTTTGCAGGGATTAATAATTTATTTAAAATTTTAAATGTAATTTGAGCTTAGATTAAGTTAGGATCTATGGGGTCTAAGAATAATAAGAGCTAACTTTACTAGTTGGTGGTCCCCTGTGAAGCCCATGGAGGTCCCTAAAGAAGCTGACAATCCTAGAATAAGACCCCCGTTGATCAAAACTTTTTATTCTGGGCTGGGCTGTATAAAGATAGAGCTTGGTTTTCCATTTTTTATTTCTTCTAGGGTGTATAAAGGTATTTGGATGCACTGGCTTGTTTAACTTAATTTGAATTTGACTTGATTTTTTTGGGGTGTGCAATAGAATAACATGCTTCTTCTAAGTTACTTTATGTGATATGCTTTCTATGATGAAATGCTTGGAACATTGGGCTCCTAAAAAAAATTAAAATTTCTATCCTATTAAACTTAAATAACTTAAATATAAAATATAAAACCCCTAAGTACAACTTAAAAGTAATAAGAAATAATTAGCTTTTGTCAAACATGATAGCATATTGTTCGTTCCTCTTGAATATGCACTTCACCCATTGCACATAAGGGGGGCATTTAACCTAGGTGGATGACCACCCTTCTTAGGGGAAGTGTGCCTTCTCTTTTTGAATTGGCCAATGATCATTTCTAAATGCATATCATTATAGGAATAAATTGCATACCTAAGATCTTACAATGAATCATGAGTCAAAAATATAAAAGATGAAATTTGACTCATTAGTTAGATGCATATCATACCTAACAATAGCATAGGAATAGGGAATAAGTTTAGGTTCTTTGATTCCTTCCTAAAATGCAACAGCCTAATCATCTTGCATAATATGAAGATTTAATTCATGGATTTAAAATATACTAGGAGGCATTAGCTGGCAACCCATTCAGATAAATAATAAGTTTAGAAGATTACTTCCTCAAATGAGAGAAAGAACCAATAATTTCTAAAAATTAAATTAGATACATTCTATGATTTGTATCAGAAGCACTTGTAGACTTAAGGTTTGAAACATTCTTTTGAAGTAAGTCTTCAACCACTAGGCATTTTTATAGTCTTATGCTGTTATAATCTAAGTCCTAATTTTGTAATAAAATATCAATTCAAAGCTTTATTAAATTCAATCTCAAAATGTAAAGTCCAAAGATAATGGAGTTGAAAGGCTTACTGGGCTTCCTATTATATAAAAGCTTTTTTTTACTTAATCTCGATTGGCCTCTAAAAATAACTCTTCTCCCTTCGAAGCATTATGTGTTGAATTTCCAAAGTAACCATCCTTTTATGGTGAGCTCTGAAATCCATATAAATAAAAGTATATTTCTTTAATCTAATGTATTTTTAGGAAGATAACCTTCATTCCTAAGATGTAATAAAGGCTTGCCATTATAGGGAATTGTGAATGATGCACGATATAGTTCTAGGGAAAAATCTTTGATACATCAAAGACCCATCAGCCTTAATTTTTAAAAGTTTTTAGAGTTTTTTGTAATTTTAAAACCTAAAAATTAGAATTTTCATTTTAAAATGGTTAGTACCACCGTACATACGGCAACACATGATTCATCAATGAGGGATGCACGTACATCCCATGTTATTAAATAGGATTAACATGATCAATCTGGATCATCTAATCATGGATCGAATGGTCTTAACTAAATCCTAGTTTTTTAAGGATTTAAATTAAACTATGCAGCCATATTAGAGTCATCAGTTTCAAATAGAAGGAAAGCATGGCTCAAATTTATTCTTTGTTCACCCTGATAAGAACTGCAAACTGTATACATTTAAGGGACAAAATGTTGTGATCTGGAGGTAATTTCAATGTGTTTTCAATTATAAATTCATCAAGGCCTCATTTGGAATGAATCTATATGGTTTGATCTCACTTAAGATCAAATTAGTTATAAAGATAAGTTCAGTTCATCAAAACACATTCATCTTATAAGAGTGTTTATTATAAAATCATTGATGGTATTCAACCTTGTTGCATTAAAAAGTAATAGAGTTTGGTCTCATGGGTGAGTCTCATTCATTAGAACTCATCCGCCTTATAAAAAGTCCTTAATAGTATTCAACTTTAGACTAAATAGCAATAATAACTTTAGAGTTGTTATTCAATGAAATTTTTCCATCATGATGTTTCTTTAGAAGAATACCGTCTTGGCCATACCTACATAATAGTCCCAAAATAATAACCTTTTCTATTTTGTATATGGTCTTAAATATAAGATTGAAGAAAAATTAGGTTAAAATATATATATTTAATCCTTGTTCAATAGAAATAAAAGTGATTTCTACCTTTAGTAAAATTGAGATTTAATTTGATTCCACTACTTTTTTAAGGTTTATCATCTATTATTTTTCTATTTAATATTAAAATCAAAAGAATTAATTTTGATGTCATATGATTTGCAACATTATCTTTAGGAGTGAGGCATGGCCACAAAAATTTACTCAACTAAATAGTCATTTAAATCAAATGAAGTTGATGTAATGTCCCTTATAGTTTGCAACTTTATTTTTTAATTAGTTCAATCAAATTAAGTTTATATAATGTCCCCTTTTGGTTCATACTTTATTTTCATTGAAGTCTCAAAATTGAGTTTTGTTCATTAAAACTCATTCAAAAGTATTTAAATCAAATGAAGTTACTATAACAGTCCCTATAATTTGTAACTTTATTTTCTAGTTAAGTTTTATGATTGATTTTGAAGTCATTAAAAATCATTCAACATAAAACTCATTTAATTAAAATGAAGTTATTACAATGTTCCCATGATTTACAACTTTATTTTTCAAATGGGTCACAAAATTGAGTTTAGGTTATCAAAACTCATTCAAATTAAAACTCATTTAAACCAAATAAAGTTATAGTAATGTCTTCTTGTAATATGTAACTTTATTTTTTTAGCTTAGTCTTAGGACTATCCTTGAATCATCAAAACTCATTTAACTTAAAGCCCATTATAATCAAATGAAGTTTCTATAATCAAAAGTTCTTCTTATTATTTGGAACTTTTTTTTTTGTTAGGCCTTAGGATTGGATTTGGGTCATCAAAATCTATTAAAATGAGTTTTCATTAATGTACCTCTATGATTTATAACATAATCTTCTAATTGATCTTCAGAATAGGTTTGGGTCATCAAAACCTAAAGGAAGATTATAATAAAATATTTGACAATGTAAAACTTAACCTAAAAGTTGTCTCGTAACCTTATTTATGCTCCTATATGTTAACCCTGTGAGTCTTCACATGGATTCTAAGTTTTGAAGATTGAAAATATTTGTAATTAAATATTTATTTATACTAATCAATTATGTGTGCAGGCTGTAGTAAGTTATTATTGCAGGAAATACAAATAGGTTACCTAATGAAGATTATCTAAGAAATAATGAACAATAACTATTTAAATCTAAAACAATATTAAAGAAGAACCTATGAAGACTACGATAAGGAATGGTTGATGCCATAACACCTAAGTCATGCCTAAAGCTACATCATTATTTTCGTATTTGAATTTTATTAAATTATCTTTAAAAATTGAAAAAAAAAATCAAAGAAGTCGTACAAAATGATTATCTATTTTTGTTAAAGCATTTTTAGCCCCTTTTATTAACTTAACTCAAAAATTGCTAAAATTGAACCAACTAAACTATACTGTCTCTAATTATACTCATGATATTTTTTTTGCTAATTAATTACAATTTTGTCAAATTTGCTTGATTTTGTTGTATGAAATGTTATACTATATGAATTTATTTGATAATTACTCAATTTGAGTTTAACATTTATGGGATTTGATGAAAGATTTTTTTTCTTATAAGTTCATACTACATGATGTGATTGTATAAGATAAATGAATGAAGAGGTGAATTTTTAGTTCATACTAGTTGAACATTACTACCCTTGGTTGTATAGTATAATTATGATGGCTGTTGGGACAATTATATCATCAATTCTGAGTAAAAAAAATTGCAATGTTTGATCATATAATATAAATGAAATGATTTTATTAAAAATTATTTTTTCTAATTTTTTGATTATCTTCACTATTAATACCCCCACAAAGGAACCTAAGTTGTCAACTTGAACATGAGAGAGTTTAAGAGAGGCTTATGTTCTATTAGAGAAAGTGGGGAGAATTCTATACTCTTCTTTACCCTTAAGAGATCCTTTGTAAGAATTTTTATTAGTGTAGTTGCACTTTGTTTTGGTTTTCCTTTTTAACAACATTGCCATTATGTGTTAAACTTTAACTTGTGAGATTGTTCTTGTAGAGAACTTGTGCAGGATGTTTTGTTGAGAGAAGCTTCTTTGTACCTTAGAGAGGGAGTGACATCATCTTTGCTTTGAAAGAGAATGGGAGCGGTGTAGGGTTTCTTTATTACCCACTAATAAGAGAGGCATCTCTATCTTAACTTGTGTGCTAAAGGAGGGATAGTAGAATTTTTGGAAGAGATTTAGAAAGTAGACTTAGGTTCATTGGGCCAAACCACTGTAAAATATCTATGCCACTCTTTCTTTACTTTCTTTACTTTTTACTACTCTTACCTTTGTGTTGGATTATTGGTTTTATTTTATTAAGATTTTCACTCACTGAACTTGAAAGTTTTACTTTAATTTTTTTCTTTTAAAATTTTTTGAAGCACACTAACTCATCCCACACTTATATGTTATTATTATAAGTGATATTAGAGCTAGTTGCTTATTTAATGGTCTAGTAATCTCAAGAAGATCCAACAATGAGACATTTAGAGAACTGAAACACAATAAAAGGGTACTCTATTACATAACCTCATTTATTAGATAATATTCATTTTGGTTTTAAAAAAATTTTCTTGTCTACTTTTATTCAATCAATAGATTTTGGATATTAAATATGATAGAGGTAAGATATTCACCCCCACATGAAGTCGTTAGTGGAGAACTAGTTGAAGTGCTTTTTAATTTGTGATTGGTAAATGATTGGAAATTTTCATAATTAAATTCTAAATATTTAAATTACATTTTTGGTGGTTTAAAATCTTAGGATTATATGCATGTTTTCACTTGCAATACTAGTAAAAAAGTTTGAAAAAAAATATGTTTTATTTATGAAGGAACTAATAAGGTTAAACAAACACATATCAATTTGATTTTACATGATTATGAACTATTTTATATGTTACCCCATGAGTTTACTTTTGATATGGATGCACGCTTTATAAAAATCATCACCTCATTGCATGCTTTATGAAGAGAGTTTACAAATACTAGAATAATTAACAAAATTCAATGTTATTTGCCTGAATCTTAAGATGCCAAGTTTATGGCTATTTTTGAATTTAAAGATTTACTTATTTATTCTATTAGTAACTTATTATTTTTCTTATTACTTATAATTAAAAAATTCTTTAAAAAAATACAAATGCAGGTGAAAGGATGAAGGAGAAGTTGATCGCTCTACAGACAAATAAATCTGATTGTAATTAGGAGGAATGCAACACTGATGATGTACACTATAGAAAATAATGAATTTTTTGGCAAAAAATTCATCAAAATATATTTTAAATTTATCAATACAATGTTTTGATGGATTTCTGATGAATCTCAGCCCATCAGTAAAACTTTGGATAAAAATATATCATGACAGCTAAAAAATTTGATAGAAAAGTGTTTTTGAATGATTTTTGATGGAAAATTCACCAGAAATAGTTTTATGAAGAACCAACAAACAAACTCATGGAAAAGCCTACCAGAGGGAAAATTTCACTAGAACTTCCATGGCAGAATTTTTTATGGATTCGACAGAAATTTTTTTGGATCCATCAAAAATTTCCAATGGCAGATTTCTATCAAAAATCTATCAAAAATCAACTGTTTGAAATTTTTTGTCTTCCGGAAGCTACTACAAAAGTTCATATCAAACTTAGAGATAAATAATCCATAAAAAACATCACCAAATATCTATACATATTTGAAAAAAAAGGAAGGAGCTTTGCATTTGTTTTGCTTTTATATATGTAGAAAGATTATATAATGACTCTATAATTGGTTCACATTTGACTCTAACACACTCACAACATCTATAGAAGAATTTCATGCCAATAAAAAGATGGTTGAATCACATTTTTATTGAAAATAAATACTTTCAAAATATTAACATTTTAATAAATCATCTAGTTGCTTAAATTTGGGGAGGCCTAGGATTTATAGAGCTCAGCCCACATTTCCTCTCCAATCCAAACCAGTCTGCACCCAGACTTGTGTTTGGTAGTACATATCACATAAATGTGCTACACCTCTGGACTCACAATTTTTTTTGATGTTCTATACTTCGGCAAGCATCTAAAATTCTTCTATAATTAAAAACACATTAATGATAATTAGTAGTGTTTCAACATAATATAATATATTAGATATGTCTAAAGAGTTATGATAATACCTTGAATTCTATGAACCATATGTTACACACTTCAACTGACACCTTCTTTCATGAAACATAAGAAGCATCAAATTTACCTCATATTATGTCTCTAATTTTATGAATGTCTTCTTTGGAAGGTTTAAATAAAAAAATATAGCTACTATGATTAGCACAACAAAAACTTATAACTAAAAGTTCAAGATAAACTTCATGTCATCTTTTAGCTCAGTAAATTATATGTCATTAGAAGCTAAGTGGGCATAGATGGATAAATTTGATCTGCTAGTGTATGGTGAAAGTTGGACTCCTAATGACCTAGATGTTCTTGATATGGGTAAAATACAATATTATTATTAGGCTTGGAAGAGTGGTAGTCACGTGTAACACTAAGTCTAGAAGTCCAAGGTGGCAAGATCGAAATGGATGTCATGATTATAGCCTAAAGATTGGGTCATGACAAAGTCATCTTCTTCCTCTTGAAGATGCTCGTAATCGATTATCGTGGAATATCAGAACCACCACCTAATGCCCTCTATTATAAAACATAGAATATTTAGATCTATCAGAAATAAAGCTAAGTAATAAATTGAAGTGTATAAAAGATAATTTTGCAATAGTGTGCAACTAAATCATGTAAGAATAATATCTTAAAAAATAGGGCATAATAATAATATCTAAAAAATTAGAGCACAAGTTTAATATCTAAAAATAGTGTGCAACTAAAGTATGTAAGAAAATAGTATGCACAAAAGATAAAATAATATTATGTAAGTATAATATATGTCACCAAATAAGTTACAACCAAAATATGTAAAAAAAGACAATATGTAACTTTGGACTCCTACTTTTAATGTATATGTTGAATAATATAAGGTACATATAAGTACTAAATGAAAAGATATGCTACTTTTAACACAAATATTATTTATCATAATCATTGATGTCCTAATCTTTAGATTGAATAATATCCTTAAAATCAATGTCAGTATTAATCAAGCTTACTATTGGCATAACTTGCTCTAAGTTTAATCTTAATTACCACTACCCATTCTATTTTTTATCTTGCTCTTCCAAGATATCTCAGATAGTACACTTGACTTGCTTAATGCACAAAGATAAATGGATCAAACTTCGCATATTTTATAATTAACTTCACTTCAGTGATCTCATATGATTTATGCTTTCTTATTCCCCTGTTATGCACAGGATCAAATCATTCACAATTGAATAGAATGATATTCCTCTCCTTTGATCTGACATATTGTAATTGCATAATTTTTTGTAAAACCCCAAAATAAACTATCTCATCATCTAAGTGTGTGTTTCCTCTTACACAAACACTTGAATTATATGTTTTCTTTCCTTCTGACCAAGAATCAGTGTAAAATTTATAATTATTTACATCATAAATTGGCCATGTATTTACAATTCTCATAGGTCACCTACAAGGTTATGAAGGTTCGAATTCTTCATTTCATTCCTCTAGTCATGAACAAATTTCATTCAGTGCAATAAGAGAGTTCCACTACATATTTAGAAAATATATTAAGGTCATAGTGGTGATTATTTACATGCAATCTAAACCATGTAAGGAAGTCATCTTCAACCTTCCAACTAATAATGATAGCATCTTTTAAGTTTAATGAGTTAATGGAAAACCTAAACTCAATATTGAAATGAACATGATTAGGTGAACATTAAATTTGAGTACCAAAAAAAAAAGATATCGTTGCTTTGTCAGACTTAAAAAGGTTAAACTTCATTGCAGTTGATAAGAACATTAACTATCGCTATCTGTGGTGCTTTTTTTGAAGTTGTTAGAACACCACACAAATCTTAGAGGATACTTTTTGGAATGATCAAGTTTGACTTCAAGAAATGGCATACTACCTCGAAAGGTAGACATATTACTATATGATGGACTCAATCACCTAATAAAGACTCCTAAACTAATGGGTCTACATATTCCAGAGTTTTATTTCTCTATTTTACATGGATGATATAATCTAGGGTTTGTTTTAAGTCGAGTTTATGAGAAAAATCTATAAAACCACATAGATTTTAAGAATTTCTTATTTAGGTAATCAAATATGCCATTAAGAAATAAATATATTATCTTGAAAGAAAACATGTTATCCTATAATGGATTTGATTACTTAATAAGGACTCCAAATGCTAATGGGTCTTTAATATTCCAGAGACTTTTCTCTTGAACTATGTGAAAAAGTAGATTAAAGTTTATTTTATATCAAGTTCTTAGTTTCCTATAAGGTATGCCCTATAGCTAATTACATCTTAGGAAGAAGGGATCTCTTTCTAAGAATACTCTTGATTAAAGAAATTGACTTTTATTTCTATGGGTTTCAAAGCTTGTCTTAAAGTAATATTTAATTTAGAAATTCAACAGCAAATTCTTTTAAGGAGAAGAGTTCTTTTCTGAGGCCAATAAGGATTAAATTGGAAATGCCTATAGATACTGGGATACACTTCAACTATCCTATCATTGGGTTTTATATTTTTGAGATTGAATTTAATACAATTTTTAATTATCATCTTATTAAAAGTCTAGGTCTTAGATTTTAATAGCATAAGACTACAAAAATTCCTAGTGGTACAAAACTTATTCCAATAGAATGCTTCTGAACCTAAATCTATAATTTTTTTTAACATAAGTCAAGAGCTCGATCTAATGCAATTTTTGAGAATTATTGGTTCTTTTCTTACTATAGATAAATGAACCTATCTCTAACTATTCTTGACTTATCACGCACATGGAAGGGCAACCAGCTAACAACACTTATGTGATTTTAAAAACCATGATCCCAATCTCATGTATACAAGATGATTAGGCTGTTGCATTTAGGAAATAAAGCTAAAAGCCTAGACTCACTCTTTAACCTCAAGATAATGACTGATATATTATGCATCTAACTAATACAATAATTATTTATTTTTATATATTTTGACTCACAATTCATTTTAAGGTTAAGGTATGCATTTCATGCCTACAATGAGATGTATTTAGAAAATAGTTATGGACCAAATCAAAATAAGAAGGCACACTTCCCCTAGGAAGGGTAGTCATTTTTAAAATTTATATGCCCCCTTATGTGCAATGGGTGAAGTACCTAATTCAAGAGAAACGAATAAAATACTTTCGATGGTTCGCAATCAAGAGAAACAAATAATATACTTTCATGGTTCGCAATAGTTAATTATTTCTCATTTCTTTTAAGTTATACTTAGGGATTTAATTAAAGTGAGGTTATGAATTTTTATTTTATGTTTAAGTTATTTAGGTTTAGTGGGATAGAAAATTTAAATTTTCCTAAGAGGCTAGCATTTCCAGGGTTTTCAACATAGAACAAATCATATAAAGAAACCTAGAAAAAACATGCATTTCTATTATGTACCCCAAAATAAATCAAGCCAAATTAAATTAATAAAATAAGCCAATGTAATTGGGTACCGTTGTACACCATGGAGGAAAAAGGAAAATGGGCAGTCGAGCTCTTCCCTTATACCGTCTAACTTAGAACTATAAGTTTTGATCTATGGGGGTCTTCATCCAGGATTATCACTATTTACATCTAAAAAATAATGAAATAAAATGAATAAAAAATGACAAAAATTTACACTTCCCAACTTTGGGGTGTCACGGTGCTATTGTCGCTTTAAAAAAAATCTAGAAGCTCAAACCACCCCCGACGATTGCCTAATAAAATGGCATAACGCCACGGTACTATGATACTAGTGCCGAGGCACTGTCATGTATCCTCAAATTTTTTTTAAATCAGGAAATCCATTGTTCTCACCCGAATAAACATAATTGCCTAGGGAGGTGGGGGGGATGATTTTATAGCATAAACTACCTCCAATAGGGGAAATTTACTATAAAAAGGGGAGAGTAGCCCCTCTCTTCTCTATTCTTTCTTCCTCCCTCACTCTCACTCTAATGCCATTCAGTATTCTTGCTCCAGTCATCTACGCTCTCAACAGTGCACTTTTTGCTACTATGGGAGCGATCTCCACATGCAAGAAAAAAGATCAAGACTTACTCTCATCGATTCCAAGTAAGAAAAAAACTATTGGGAATACTTTCTTTCTAAAAAAAAATTTAACCAAATCTCTATCATCATACTTGAATCCCATGAAAAATAAAAGTGTGTATCTTCCTCTTTCTTGGATCTAGAGTAAAAAAAGAAAGCTCCGTTAGACTTAGAATATTGTAGAATCTTGAATATTGAATGTCTAAGTCCTCCGCCATTGAACTTGGTTCTGGCATGATAAGAATACCTTCCCTTTATAAATCTTTGATTTGGAATAAGGGAGAAGAGTGCGTTTGTACTTAAATATATAAAAACTTAGCACTACTAAGGCATTATGCTAGCAAATTGTTATAAAACTCATTAAAATCTTCAAGAATTTTATTCAATATAGGCATTTTTGTCCTGTAGTGCAAAGGCCTAGCACCAAGGTGCCAAGCCCTCAAGAATGAAATCTTCAATGCCCTATTTAGAGCACCAATTTGCCAAGAATCAAGCGTTGCATCTCTAAGCTCTAAGGAATAGAGCAATTCTTTTAATGCTGAATCTATGTCATCTAGCGCCACCATGCTAAGTTTTTTGGGGTCCCTTATCTCTTATGAAGGGCCATAACACCATCTTTTCAACGCCGAAGCGTTATATCCTTCTCCATTGAACTTGGTTTTAGTATGAAATGAAACCCTCTCTTCATCGATCTTAGATCCAAAATAAGAGAGAAGAGTGCTTTACACTATAATTATGAAAACTAGCATTGCTAAAGCGTTATGCTGCCAAAATTTTGAATTTTATATATCAGTAAAGCAGTGCCATAATGCTGTAGGCCTAGTGCCAAGGCACTATGTCCTCAAAAAAATTAAGCTTAGAAAGGGGGGGCACGACGGAGAATGATTTTAGAGCATAAACTACCTCCAATAGGAGAAATTTACTATAAAAAGGGGAGAGTAGCTCCTCTCTTCTCTCTTCTTTCTTCCTCCCTCACTCTCACTCTAATGCCATTCAGTATTCTTGCTCCTAGTCATCTGCGCTCTCAACAGTGCACTTCTTGCTACTATGGGAGTGATCTCCACATGCAAGAAATAAGATGAAGACTTACTCTCATCGATTCCAAGTAAGAAAAAAACTTTTGGGAATACTTTCTTTCTAAAAATAAAATTTAACCAAATCTCTATCATCAATCTTGAATCCCGTGAGAAATGAAAGTGTGTACCTTCCTCTTTCTTAGATCTAGAGTAAAGAAAGCTCCCTGAGACTTAGAATACTATAGAATCTTGAATATTGAATGTCTACCTCCAATATAGCATAAACTACATCCAATAGGGGAAATTTACTATAAAATGGGAGAGTAGCCCCTCTCTTCTCTATTCTTTCTTCCTCCCTCACTCTCACTCTAATGCCATTCAGTATTCTTGCTCCAGTCATCTGCACTCTCAATAGTGCACTTCTCGCTACTATGGGAGCGATCTCCACATGCAAGAAAAAAGATCAAGACTTACTCTCATCAATTCCAAGTAAGAAAAAAACTTTTGGGAATACTTTCTTTCTAAAAATAAATTAAACCAAATCTCTATCATCAATCTTGAATCCCATGAAAAATAAAAGTGCGTATCTTCCTCTCTTGGATCTAGAGTAAAAAAGATAGCTCAGTGAGACTTAGAATATTGTAGAATATTGAATATTGAATGTCTAAGTCCTCCGCCATTGAACTTGGTTCTGGCATGATAAGAATACCTTCCCTTTATAAATATTTGATTTGGAATAAGGGTGAAAAGTGCTTTTGTACTTAAATATGTAAAAACTCAGCACTACTAAGGCATTATGCTAGCAAATTGTTATAAAGCTCATTAAAATCTTCAAGAATTTTATTCAATAGAGGAATTTTTGTCCCGCAGTGCGAAGGCCTAGCACCAAGGTGCCAAGCCCTCAGGAATGAAATCTTCAATGCCCTATTTAGAGCACCAAGGTGCCAAGAATCAAGCGTTGCATCTCTAAGCTCTAAGGAATAGAGCAATTCTTTTAATGCTGAATCTATGTCATCTAGCACCACCATGCTAAGTTTTTTGGGGTCCCTCATCTCTTATCAAGGGCCACAACACCATCTTTTCAATGTCGAAGTGTTATATCCTTCACCATTTTTTTTAAAGTAAAATTTTGATTTCTGAGCTATACATATGTAGAGGCAAAACTATAAAATTATCATTGAACTTAGAAATAGAATTAATTTGCAAGAAAATTAATAAGAAAAGAGAAATCAAGTAACAACACTAGCAATGGACAATCAACCAGTAGGGGAATCACCTAGAACTCATAGGGATTATCCTACACCAATAGTAGATGGAATACATAAAAAGTATTGCTAGGCCAACTATTCAAACCAATAATTCTGAACTAAAATCATCTATAATTCAAATAGTACAAAACTCTCTATTTGGTGGTTCACCTATTGAAGATCCCAATATGCATATTACCAATTTCTTAAAAAATTATGTAAATTTAAATACAATTGAGTAAGAAATGATGCTATTTGATTAAGATTATTCCCTTTCACCCTAATAGATAAGGTAAAATGTGGTTAAATTCACTTTATCAAGGATCTATAACAACTTGGATTGAATTAGCTCAAAATTTTCTAGAAAAATATTTTCCATCATCTAAAATTAATAAGCTAAAAAATGATATTACATCATTTATACAATAAGATAATGAATCTATATATGAGGCTTGGGAGACATATAAATAATTATTAAAGAAATATCCTACCCATTTTATACCTAATTGGCTTATCATTCAATCATTTTATAGCGGCTTAGTAGTTTCTCTATAGACTATTATAGATGTTGTAATAGGTGGTAGCCTGATGGTCAAAACCTTTTAAAGAAGCTTATGCTTTGTGGTGTTTATTTTAGGATTCATTTGTAATGGGGGGAAGGGGGTACACCATGCAGATCTGAGGGTGTACTTATTGAGGTGATCAGGTACGATATTGAGGAATACTGTACTATCTAGAAAGATAGAAGTCACTACCCTACAATGGACCTAATCACATAATAAGGGATCCTAAGGCATGATGGGTTTTCAAATATACCAGAGATTTTTCCCCTACTTTACATGGATAAATAAAGTAGGGTTTATTTAAACTTAGTTCTAAAGTTCCCTATGGGGCAAGCCCCCATAGTTAATTACATCTTAAGAAAAATGAATCCCTTAAGAATACTCTCAATTAAAGTAGGCGATTATTGTCTCCAAAGAATTCAAAGATAGGGCTATCAATGAATTGGTTGTGTTTTAAAAAAATCAAGTGGGATGGATTAAAAGGGAATAGTTATTATCAAAACTAAAGGAGATGAGTTGGGAGTACTCATGATACTAGGAAGCCTAGTGAGCACTCCAATCTATCCTATGGTTGGGCTTTATATATTTGAAATTAAGGAGATTTATTTATTAAGTTAAAGTTCTATTAGAAATCTAGGACTTATAATTCCACAATATAAGATTGTGAAAATGCCTAAGAGGTGAGACTTTATGCTTGTAGCCCCAAAGACAAATAGTAATCTCGGATCCTAAATCAAGGGAGCTTTGGCAAGGGCCAAAGCACTACCTAAATCTAAGACGAAAGTGTGTATATGGTTTACCTCCATAAGAGAGAGTAAACAACCTGACTAGTAGACTTATTACTGCCTGGAGTGGAAGCCAGCAAACTCCTCTTATGCTTTAAATCCATGTAGGCAAGTCATATGCTTTTGCAAGATAGCTAGGTTATTATTATTTAGAAAAGAAACAAAGTTCTTAAACCCACTCCCTAAGAGACTAGAGCATGAGGGGTATAAATAATGACTTAAGTCTAATGCAAATCTTTATCAAAATTCATTTAATTTGGGACTCTTTATTTTGACATAGGCTATGGGATTTTGTATGCCTAAATGCATGAGAAGTTGACTATGGGCTAAATAAAAAGAGAAAGAGGAGTTCTTCCATCATAGGCTCTCAAAGGTTAAGCCTTTACTATTTGGTAAAGATGGAAGCCCTCTATTAACAAGAGTAAAATAAGATGATTATGCATAATATTAAACATACAACATCCAACTAAGGGGTTACTAAATATTTTACTATCTTGATTTAATGCCTAGGCTTTCATATGAGGTTATGAGTTAGTTTAGAGGTTTAGTTATGAGTTGTTAGTTTGGGTAGAAAGATTAGTTTTTTATCCAAGGAGCCTAATGGCATCCAAACCATACAACAATCACGAATCATAAACAAATAATGAAAATGCATGCTTTTTCTAATGCATAAGCTAAACAAAATATCAAATAATTTTTATAAAGCTATCGCAAAAGAAGAAAAGGCTGATGCAGTCAGGTACTATCTTACAACCCAAAAAGAAATATGGTAGTTGAGCTCTACCCTTATATAACCCAGAGTATAAGAGAATAATTATAATTACAAATGATGAATGTTATGGGAATCTTCATTCTTCTTTCTTCATTCTTTATTTCTTCATCATTTACTTCTTCATTTGATTTGCTCTATTTCTTTCTTCTTTTTGGCTTGATTTAGATGTGCTACATGGCACATAAGACTTGGTCTTATAACCAATGCTCATCCTAATCCCCCATAGCACTTATCTTAATCCTAATGCAAAATTACATTAAAAGAAGGAAAGTTAATCTAGCTACACCTACAAAATAAATGTTAGCTAAACACACCATACAACCAAGTAGTTATATGAATAATTTGGACTTAGCACCCTACACATGGGTAACCAAGCCCACCTGTCCTAACTTTGATTATGCTTAGGGGGCCAAGCAACCTGCACAGCAAAAAACATTTATATTTTAATTTAGCGGCTCCTTAAGTCAACCCCTGCATAAAGCATAATTAAGCTAATATCGACCTAACATCCAAACTACGTACATACACCCTAACATCAAGTCTACAACAATACATCACAAAATAAGCATACATCAAACCATGCACCGCTCTAACATAAAGCTACAAGTGGTGACTTAATTAAATATGTGTGCATTAAAGCTTGTGTGGTATGTCCTAACTAGGTTTTAGAGTTGTAATTTGCTAACTGTGAAAGATTTAATTTATAAAGGGTTGATTTTTCTTTAAGTGATTTAATTAATTTGAAGATTTTACTTATTTTTTTTTCTTTTATTTCATATGGCCTACACTTAACAACTAAGTGTTATAAAGAGAAGAAAGAGAGGGAATCTCTCTTTCATCCCTACCTTAAGTCACTTCTAAAGCAAGTTAATTAATTAATTTCCTTTGGTGAATGGCTTATTATATGTTTTAATCAATCCTAAGTTTAGGTTCACTCTAAATGACATTATTCAATAAGAAAGACATCTTAAGATTAATTAGAATGAATCAATATCACATAACACATATTTATTCATTTCTTTCCATCATGTACATCATGCATATGATTAAATCCTAAGAATACCTATACATACAATGTATGTCTTAGCACACTTAAATGATGAATGCAAAGAAGTGTGTTTGGAATTTAAATATTTCATTTGATTGAATTATGAATGCATGTCTTTTTAATAGAAAATAGGGATTTTTTATCCATTAGTGAGATACACATTCACATGTATAAAATTTTTAAGTGAGTATGTCACCATTGTTCTTCACCAGAGGTGTAAGGTACAAGACTTACTTAGGGCTATTTAAAGCCTCGTAGCCATGGGGTATCGAAACTAATATACCACTTTTCCTAGATACATGTAGATATATAAGCAATTATAAGGATAGGAAACCTATGCAAAAGTTAAATTTGATTTATTTAATTATAATTATTGTTCATTGGTCACATCATACATACATATGTATAAGAGTTTTAAGTGAGTACGATGCCATTATTCTGCACCAGGGGCGTAAGGTACAAGACCTACTTAGGGCTACTTAAAGCCTCGCAGCCCTGGGGTGTCCAGACAAATATACCACTTTTCTTAGATACATGTGAATGTACAAAAACAACCACAAGAATGAGAAGTCATACAAGAAGTCATATTTGGTTTGATTGTATGGTTTACATATGTGATATGAAATTCTTCCTAAGTCTTAGCATGGAGATGCATAGGAGTAGATTTAGACAAATGTTATGTTCTTTTCAAATGAACTATACATTTATAAATCTTATGCAAATCCACATAAAGTTAGGAAAAGAGCTTCATATTGCATATCTTATAGTATCAACTCATACAAACTTAAAGATATTTGTAATTAAACTCACTTCATATAGTATAATTGATTAGTAGGCTTTTGAAATTAATTTTTGATTTAATAGTAATAATAGCCACACCTATTTTTAATTTAAATCACCACATGCAATTTGACATAAAAGAAACCATTTTATTTAGTTGATTTTAAAAGACACGAATGCATGGTTACACATGGCAAGCAACATTTAATATGATTGGAAAGAAATAAAGGAACATAAGCTCATAATCTCATTCATTCCAATTAATTCCTAAGGATAATCATACTAAATAAGGCTACTTAGAATAAAACAAAGTTCTTTAATGACATTTTTAATTTTGAGTTTGATTTGATTTAGGAAATGAAAGGGGTTTGCTGATCCTAATCCCATTCCTCATGTGTGACTTAATTTGGTTTAATGAAGAAGTAATTAAGTTTATTTTATGATTTAATTAAGTTAGGGTATGAATTAAGCCAATTAATTAACCCTTACCTATGTCACCTTAAGGTAATTAATAAAACAATTATGAGTTAATATGATATGCAACCATATAGAAAAGAAAATAATAATACTCCTATGAAATAAAAGGGGCCTAAAGTAATTAGCTCATAATTATTAATTAATTAAGCTTAAGGAGCTCACTTAATTACTCTTAAGGTTTTCTCACACATGTGAGCTAACAATAATTTCATTAACTCTCTCTTTAGGTTATTGAACACACAAAGAGCTACCCAAGAAATTTAATTAGATAAGTTCTACAATGATTATGATTTAACTTTAATTAATTAAGCCATTTAATTAATGAATTAGACCATTACTTAATCCCAAATTAGTTTATTTCAAGTCAAGTGAAATGAACTTAGCAAAAGAATGGGAAAGAGGTCCCAATCTCATTCCCCATGTCCATTCACTGTCGCACAATGATTAACAAGCTTAATTAATAATTTTCTTATTATTTAGCATGTTAATTAATCACATAATTAATTAAGAGAGTAATTAAGGCTAAGACAAGCAATTTCCCTAATTAACCAAGAAATAAATCTCAAGAAAATTATGGGAGGTAGACGTCATCCCATTAATCAAACTCAAAATGTTCGAGATTAATTACTTGGGTAATTAGGGAGTAATTAAGCTAATTAAGTTTTTATTTAAATCCAAATTTAGCCTTAATTACTATTCAAAATTAATTAAAATTATTTTTAAATTAATTTCCTCTAAAATATCTTTAAAATGAGTATTTATTATATTTTATGACATTGTTTACATTTATTTATGATTTTTCAAAGTTTTAATTAATTAAGGTGATTTTTATGAAGTCTGTTAATTTATTTTATTAAAATAAAATTTTAATATCTTTCAATTGAGAAGTGATTTTGATTTCAAATTTTTTATGGTAGGTAGATTTTAACTTCAGTTTCAATCCTTGAAATTTTCAACTTAATCTAATATGTATTTTTAGATTAATTAATAAAATTTAAATTTTACCAAAACATAAATTAAGCTCAAACTATCTTGCATAATTTGGGAATTTTAGATTTATTGAATTTCTCTCGAAAAGACAAATCTAACGAGCCCTTATTTGTAATTTTTCATTAAGTATTTTATTTTCTATGAATTTTTGAAATTTTAGGTGATTTAAATAATTTTTAAAAATCAGAAAATCCCTAATTTCCCACTTAACACAATCACCACCACTTGCAGTGCTGATGTGGCAATGTGGTGCCACGCGATTGGACGTGTGGTTCCACATATAGCGTGGTGCCATCGCACCGATTAACGATGCCGCTGACGCTAGCGGAAAATGCCGAGAACGATGACCATGATCATGATTAGATCAGTCCGTCGCGGATCAGGGATCCGATCAATCCATGGGATCCGATGGTAGATCGCGTGATATGGGGGTCAAAAAGATGAGGGTCTGACACGATCTGAGCCGTCCGATCCCCTGATCGTCGAATCGGACGGTTGCTGCTCTCTGACCGGTGAAACTAATGGAAAAAATACAAAAAAATGTGAAATGAGGTTCGATTGGGCTCGTCTTCATGTCGATAGTTGTCAAAAAATTCTATTTCATATTGGGATCAAATAAATTGAAAAATGTGACATTTATCTAAGGCAAATTCCTAAAATTGCAAGAAAATCATCACAAAAAGCAAGAAATCCTATGTTCAGCTATGGGGTTTTAAAGATTGCCTCACTTAGGATGATTTTCGGCAGTGGTGATGATCCGAGCATGCTTTTGAGTGGGAGGAGATGCCTTGAATGACCCTAGACCTCTCGCCTTCCTTCAGAACGATGCCTTCTCCAATCGCCGCTTCTTTCTAGCCAAAATCCACTTATTTTTTATGCTTTTCACCCCAAAATCAAGTGGGAATGATTGCTGGTAGGTTTGAGAGCTCTAAAGGATGGAAAAGAGAATGGGAGGAGAAGTTTTGCTACCTCTAATGCCTTGGTTTTCAAAAGTGGCAAAAAATTCCTCATTTTGTTTGATTTTTGGCTCTAAAATGTTGTCATTTGGCTTGGGGTGGTTAAGAATGGAAGGGAATCATCCTAGGTGGCTCATTTTGGTTGGTTAAGGCATGGAAGTGGCTGCCATGAAGGACAAATGAGTGTCCTAGCAAGGGGAGGTGGGAGTCCTTCATGTCAAGTGTTCCAATGGAAGAGGTGAGGTGAACTCACCTTCCCATGAGTCATGGCTGCCCCAACCACCCCTTTGGTCAAATGATCAGTGTCCTTGGTGCCTATGTGGACCAATGGATGAGTGTTAAGTGGAAAGAAAGAGAAATGACCATTTAAGTGAGTGTCTTTTATCATGGGATGCCCTTGACCTAAGGGCAAAGTGATCATTTGATATTGAATTTGATTTGAGCAGATTTGGAATGAGTCAAAGTGAATTGGACCAAATTTTATGTTATTTGGAGTTCATTTGGTTTAATTTCGGTCAATTTAACCCATTTGAGCCAAATTGGGTCAAAACGGGTTAGGTTGACCAATTGGTCAAGTTGGGTCAAGTTTAAATGATCAATTGAAGTGTATTGGTTCAATTGGTTTTAATCAATTTGGTATAATTTGGATTTAATTTGGACTTTGACCAATTTGATCCTTTAGGTCAATTTGGGCTAAATTGACCAATTTGACCCAATCGACTAGATTGGCTTGAATCATGGGTCGGTTTGAGATTGGTTGATCATTTGGAATATATTGTAGGCTTTGGTTAAGTTCAATTTGGATTTGATTGGGTTTTAGGTTGATTTGACCCTTAAGGTCAATTTAGGCTAAGTTGGGTTAGGTTGACCAATTGGTCAAATTGGGCTCAATTGAGGCTTTGGTCAAGTTCAATAATCAATTTGGAATAAACTTGAGCCATTGGTTGCATTTGATTTGGTTTATGTTACAATTTGGCTAGTTTGGGTTCATATGGGTTAAAGGGTTAACTTGGTCAATAGGCTTGGTTGACTTGGTTTGACCCAATTCATAATAATTGATTAACCCGGGATTAAATTTGGATTGAATTTGATTTTGGTTCATGTAGGTCAAATTAGCCACTTTGGGTCAAGTGAGCCAATTGGGTTTAGTTGGCTTGATTTTGAGTTAGGTTTGATTTGGTTGAGTTTATATATGGATTTGATATTGACATATAAATTCAATTGCAATTGATTTGGAGCCAAATGGGTTTCGGTTCATAAGATAATTTCAAGCCAAAAAGGGTCAACATGGACTTGACTTGGGTTTAGTTTGATAATGATGGTTTATGTTTATATTTAGCTCAATGATTATAGGAATGATTGAATCAAGAGAAAATTTATTGGTTTTGACTTGATTTGGATATGATTTGGCCAAGTTCAAGGAATTGGCTTAAAGGATATAAATTATATTTTGGTTTGAATTTGTATTTGTTTTTGGCTATTTGAATTTATATTTCATTTATATTTGGGAATATAAATGAAGATATAAATGATTCATGAGAAAATTACTTGAGTTCAGAATTTGGATTTAGATATGGTATTTATGTTGAATTTGAATTTGATATTTGAGAAAATCAATTGGATTGGGGTTGATTTGAATTTGGTTAAGGCTAAGTCCATAAGATAAAATCAAAGGGCATAAGAAGGGACTTGGAGTTTGAATTTAATTATGGGTTTCAATCATTTGGAGTTTGGAATTGATTTATGGTTTGGAATTTTGATTTGAATTTGATAATTAAAAAAATCAATTGGATTGGGGTTGATTTGAATTTGGTTAAGGCTAAGTCCATAAGATAAAATTAAAGGGCTTAGGAAGGGATTTGAAGTTTGAATTTATTCATGGGTTTCAATCATTTGATAGTTGGATTTGATTTTGGAATTTGGACTTGAGTTTAAGGTTTTGTTTGGAAGAAGGAAGCAAGGATTGGGTTTAGGCTATAGGGTAGGTAAGTCTTCCTAAATCTCTAAGGCATAAATTATTCCTATGGCTAACTCTTCTAAGTCTCTAGGGTTAGATTATGTGTTCACCTAATCACTAGAAGTGCCTTAAGACTAGGGAACCCTTAGTGTCTATAAGAGTCCTAGATCTATGGTGAGGAAGTTGAGAGCTTACTCCAAAAGTGAGGTCAATAAAGGGCACCCAATAGGTGTGGTGTGACTAACAAGGCACACCGCATGTATTAGTGTTGACCGAGATGATCAACAACATCCAAAGGATCACAAACACTAATAGAAATGATCTACCCCTAAACCCGAGATGTAGAAGGAATCAAGATCTTAATGCAATGCAACTCCACTCATGCTAAGGGCATAATGGAGTAAGAAGGGATCCACTAAGGGATCAAGTATGTGAACCTTCCACTACGGAAGTATGTTCAGATTATCCACAAAGAATAAGAGGTTTGGATTTGAATGCAAGACATGACTTGGGGTAGAGTATCCAATGGGGATTAGAATTTATAACTCACCAGGGATAATTGCATGAACCTTCCACTAGGGAAGCAGGTTTAGGTTATCCACTAGGGATAAGGATTTGATGAGATTTATTTTGAGGGTGCACTCACTGGGGAATGCAAGTTTGAATTGGATTTAATTGACTCCACTAGGGAGGATTTGGTATGATTGATGTATCACTGGGAGAAGTTGGTTGATTATTTATTTTTTGTTTACATTTTGAGATAGACCCTATCGGTGTGCGATGGACTGCACTAAGAAGAAGTAATGTCAGCTTAACCTATCTCAGATTTATTAATCCAAAGGGGTAGTCCACCAGCCACATGGTTGAACTATTTGACCTAAGGGGTTGCCTTTCGATGCACAATGACTGTGCTAGGGAGAAAGCATAATAGACTTATATCTCCAAAAGTAAGGGAGCTAGGGTGATCTGTTGGATGCAACAAATCAAACCTGACATAAGGCGATTACTGAGTGAATGTCATTGGGGAACTTATATTGGCTCAGAAGTAGTCAAGAAAAATATCATTTGATTGAGTTACATTTATTTTAATTTCATTTGTTTTAATTTGATGGATCTCATCGATGTGTGATGGATCCATTAAGAAGGGGCTAATATCAGCCTAAACCTATCTTAGATTTACAAATCCAAAGGGATAGACTACTGGCCGCGGGGAAGAGCTAACCAACCTAAGGGGTGTATTTCGATGTACCATGGTAAAGTTAGGAAGAAAGTGCGGGGACTCATATCCTCCTACACAAGGAACCACTGAGGTGATCGATTTCTTGTGCAATAAATCAAACCCGACCTAAGGATGCCTGTTGGTGCACGGTCGTGCTGGAAAGAATGCATAATAGGCTTATATCTTTCAAAGCAAAGATGACCATCTGGGAAACCTATTGGTGGCACAACAAGTTGAACTTGACCTAAGGGCGACTATTGAGAGAGTGCTGACCCTGGGACTTATCTCAACTCAAAGTAGTCAGGCAATTCCTATAAGGAGTTTTGCTGACACTGCCCTAAAGATATGATTCCTTCTTGGGAAAGGGGCCGCTGCGAGCTTGAATTCCTAATCCACCAACGAAGATATATTTTGTTTATTTTATGTTATCATGGACCCTGTTGGTTTACGAGGGACCAAACTAAGAAGGAGGTCATATCAGCTTAATCCTATCTCAGACTTAGAGGACCAAAGGAGAATCTGCATATCCGTAAGAAAAATTCTCCAACCACAGGGGTGGCTACTAGGAAAGGGGAACTGTCCAATCTAAGAGTAACTAGGGTAGTGTCTAAATGGGGTCACTAAGGATGTGATCCAAATAGAGTGCCCACACAAGAGGTGTTGCTGAGAGCATTCTCCAATACCTTGTAAAAGCAATCTTGCAGGTATATAGTGGCCAACTCAATGATAAAGTACAGGGACACACATCTGCCAAGAGTGGTGTATCCATCGGGTGGGTCACCGTTAGCATGGCGATAACCAACCAACCTAAGGTGCCCATCGATTTGCGATAATCAGTCTAGAAAGAAAACATGTAGGCTTACATCTCTCTAAAGTGGAACTGATCGCCAGGACAATCTGTCTTCATCTTGATAGTGGCTATCTGACCTAGCATGACTACTAAGCGAGGAATCCTGTGTAAGGACTAGACTCAAACTTAAAGTAGTCAAGAGGAAAGGAGCCATTGGGGGACTTACCCTAAACCTCAAATATACTTGACCTAGTCAGTGCATGATGGCTAGTCCAAGAAGAAAGTGTGTAAGCTTACATCTTCTTAAACAAAGTCAACATGGGGTAGCTTACCGACGTAGCAAGGCCTACCAAATTGACAAGGAGCTCGTTGGTTTGCAATGGTCAAGTAAAAATAAAGTGCGGGGACTCACATCCAGACAAGTGACCACTGGGGTGGCACACTAATAAGGTAGTATATTGGCCCGACCTAGAGCAGCTAATGAGTGAGTGTCACAGGGGCTTACTCCCACATCAAAATAGCTCAAGAAAAAAGATATGTGTTCATTTGTTTTGTGAAAGAGGGAATAGGATGCCACTTGGGTTCTCTTACACCTACCCTAAACATGTAGAAATGGATAAAATGGTGTCGTGGGGGCAACTGTGACTCCACCAAGAAAGGATGTCGCTTGGGTTCTCTTACACCTAACTTAGTTGTAGTAATCAAAATAGGATGCCTCTTGGGTTCTCTTACACCTAATCTAGTAGCACTAGAGGATCATTTGTAGTTTGTGTTTGTGTTTGTGTAGGGATAAGATGTCGCTTGGGTTCTCTTACACCTACCCTAAACACGTCATTGCGGATTTGCAAGCAGAAGATATTTCTAACACATAAGAGATGGAATTTGATATGAGAAGAAGTTTATTGATGATTATTTTCAAACAAAATTTATGGGTAGTATTTCTTTAAGTAGATCCCATTGATTGGAAGCATCAGAAACTCTCCCTTATGATTTATAAGCTGATAAGATCCTCCTTGGTAGGCCTTCTTTATGGCAAAAAGGCCTTCCTAAGTGGGTTCAAACTTGCCTCCCATCTTTCGACGGGCAATAATTGGTCTCCATAGAAGTAAACAAGCTCTCCTACTTAAAAAAGCTCTAGGATGGACTAACTTATTGTGAGCTTGAATCATTTTGGCTTTGTACAACTTGAGGTTCTGACATGCTCGAAGGCATCTCTTGTACAAACCTTCGAGCTCTTCCAATCTCAGCTTGGCATTCTGCTCTGTTGTGATTTTACTATCCATAGCTATCCTTAATGATGGGAGTTAGACTTCTAATGGTAGAATGGCTTCGAACCCGTACACTAAGAAAAAAGGGGTAGATTGAGTTGGAGTTCTGTAAGTGGTGTGGTAAGCCCACAAGGCTTCAACTAATTGCTCATCTTTGTCATTTATTATCATTGAGTGTCATCTTTAATATTTGGATGAGAGTCTTGTTGAATGCTTCTGCTAGACCATTTACCCTTGGGTAATAGATGGTGGAATATCTCCAATCTATGTTAAACTATTAATTTTAGCACTCTTGAATGCAGTACTATTATCAGATATAATTCATCGAGGTACCCTGAACCTATATACGATATGGTTCTTAAAGAACTGGAGCACATGCTGAACTGTGACCTCTCTAAGTGGGATTGCCTCTGCCCACTTGGAAATGTAGTCTGTGGCAGCAAGAATGAACCGGTGACCCTTGGAATAAGGAGGATCAATCAGACCCATTATGTTGGCACCCCAACAATCGAATGGCCATGTGGCCAATGTAGAGTGTAGAATGTTGGGTGGTTGATGTAGGACCACACTGTGCACCAGACATTAGTGGCATCTCCTAGCTACGTCCATGTAGTCTATGATCATTGAAGGCCAGTAGTATCCTAATCTTTTGGTCTAAGCTTTCATCTTTAGATCAGATTGATGAGCTCCACATAAACCTGAGTGTACCTCGGTCATGATCCTACGGGCTTCATGTTTGTCCAGACAATGTAACCACATATGATCAAAGGACCATCAATATAAGGTGCCATCCATGAGAGTGTAAGAGAGGGCTTTCTACTTCATCTGATGTGCTAGTGACTTCTCTTGAGGTAGTTTGCCTATATCTAGATAATCTATGAATGGTTGCCTCCAATCTAACTCATCATCCTTTTGGCAATGGCAACCTCAACTTCAAGAGAGAGTCTCTCAATGAGTTCAGCATCAATAATGGATAAGACTTGTCTATTTTGGACCCTTATTGGAATGGACTCATCTTCCAGACATGCTAACTTTTTGGCAAGCTTGGTTAATGCATCTGCTACTATGTTATCTGCTCGAGGAATCTTGTAGATGATAACCTCTATGATTTGGGCCAACAACTCCATGGTGTACTTCTAGTAAAGATGGAGCTTAAGCTTTAGAATCTTATAGCACCCATTGATTTGGTTGATGACGAATTGAGAATCCCCTAAGATGTTGATATTCTGGATGCATAGTATAATGACTAACTCTAGATCAACAATCGAGCCTCATATTCAGCTTCGTTGTTGGTGCATGGATTGGATAGATGATATGAGAATCTCATCATATCATGGTCTGGAGTTAGAAGGACTATTCCTATCCCTGCCTTCCCTGGAAAAGTAGATCATGATTCTTCTCCTTTTTGAAAAGAAGTCATCCATCAAAATACATCTCCCAATGGTGAATGCTAGTGTCCCCTAAGTTTATGATTTGTTCATCGAGGAGGTCATCACTAAGCGGGGAATCAGCAGGAAGTGGGTGTGCAACTAAGAAAACCACTAGTGCTTGTCCTTTCACTGCACAGAGGGGTACGAAAGTGATATCAAACTATGATAAAATCGTGGACCAATGCGTCAATTATCTGGATAGCGTTGGCCGTGTCATGAGATATTATAGTGGATTGATCCTGGAGATCAAGTTCACCTTATGAGAAAGCATGTGGTGTCATAGCTTTTAGGATGCAAAAATTAAAGCTAGGCAGTGCTTCTCAATATGTGGGATGTTTGCCTCAGTAAGGATGAGACGATGACTGAGGTAGTAGAGAGCATTTTCTTTCCCCTCATTATTGGTTTGAGCCAACAAAGTGCCAAGGGAGTCATCTAATGTAGAGGTGTAGAGGATCAATGGTTTGCTCAGGATATGGGCTGGTAAAACTACCCGCGTCATCAGGTAGTGCTTGATATCTTCGAAGGCATGCTGACACTTGTCATCCTACTTGAACTTAGCATCCTTTTTGATAAGTGCTGAGAATGGTTGGCATCTTCCTGATAGATTGGAAATAAAGCCTCTTAGATATGCCAACCGCCCTTGGAATGATCTGAGTTGAGTTAAACTTTTACGTGATGGCATTTCAAAGATAGCCTTGATCTTCTCTGGGTCGATCTCTATTCCCTGGTATTGGACAACAAACCCAAGGAATTTCCCTGAATCTACTCTGAATGCACACTTCAGGAGTTTCATTTTAAGGTTAAATTATCTTAATCATTCGAAAACTACTCTCAAGTCAAAGAGATGGTCTTCCTTTACTTTGCTTTTGACTACTAAATCATCAACATATCATTCAACTTGATGATCAATGAGTTCATTGAAGATCCGAGTCATGGACCGCTGGTATGTAGCACTGATATTTTTAAGGCCAAAATGCATGACTATATAACAATAGATTCTGATCGGGGTTCAAAAAGTAGTATTTCTTTCATCTTAATGGGTCATCTTGATTTGATTATAGCAAGATGAGCCATCCATAAAGAAGAATATTGCATGAGATGAGGCAACGTCCACCATTAATTATGGTATAGGAAGTGGAAATTCATCCTTTTGACATGCCTTATTTAGATCCATAAAATTGACGCATATACGAATTTGACCATTATTTTTCTTAATCGGGACGGTGCTGGCTAACCAAGTAGGATATTTTTAGTAGATAAAACCAATATCGATCAGTTTCTTGATTTCAGAAGTGACATGTTGTTCAATGTGTAATTGCATGCATCTAGGAGCTTGCTTGATAGGGTTAGAATTAGGTTATATAGCTAGGTTGTGGACTACTATGTTAGGATATAAACCAGGCATCTCTTCATAACTCCATGTGAAGCAGTCCTTAAACTCAGCTAATAGCCTAACTAAGTCATTAGTTTCTTCTTCATTCAATAAGGAACTGATGTATGTCAGATGTGGTTTATTTTTGGTTCCCAAATTAATTTCTTTGAGCTCGTTGATGGTTGATCTAATGTCCTCTTCAAACTCTGGCAGTGCATCTCTGACTTCAAGCTCATTTAGGCCATCTAAAGTTTCTAAATATACCTCCTCATAAGAGTTAGCATAATTTTAGAAGAACATATTAGACCCCAAATGAGTGGTGATGATTAGGCAATGGTTTTATAATTAGTGGACCGCTATGAATCTAGTCTAGTCTTAGATTATCTATTTCAATTGTCCAATAACCTTGCAAAGTAAAATCCAACCTTTGTTTAGACCAAGTATGTGGGATTAATCCCTTCTTTGCTAAGTTAAGAACACAAGGAGAATACCAATCAAATGGCAATTATATTAAATATTTATATGAATCATCCTCAAGTTCTAAATCGGCTTCTTGACTTGAGGATAATGCTCTGAACAAAAATCTCTTTGGCTTGATATGTGTGGATGACTTGGGGGCCTCCTTAACTACCAAACCTTCAACTTTCTGGAAAAAAGTGAGGTTAGAGCTAAGATTTCCACCTACTGTCTAACTATTCTATATAATAATGATTCAGATACGTTCATGCTTTGCTTAGAGGCCTAGTCTTCATTGTCTTGCTCAAATGTCACCTCCGAAGGGACCTGCTGAGAGGGGTGGGTCGGCGTGCTAACCACATGAGACTCATCCTCGGAACTAGACTCTAAGTCTATGTGGATAGTGGGGGTACTCTTGTGAGTTGAAACATAGCTCCTATTTGGTGGCCAATAGAGGAGGTCTTCCACCTCTAGAACTATCTCTAGATCTGTCTCTACCTCTACCAGGTGGGGGTCGAGTCATTTTACCCATGTATTCGTATGGAGGAACGAACTATGGGCAGAATCTAATATATGGCTCTACTTCTTCCTCGGTGTTTGATTCTCACTCACTTGTATTTTCATTTTCCTTTCCTTTTTTCTTTTCTCTTTCTTTTTTTTTCTTTTTATTTTTCTTCTTTTTCTTTTATTTCTTTTTCTTTTATTTTTGAACTTTCACCAAGTTCATTAGAATAGACTTTTTGATTTAGAGGAAGATAGTAGGTTGTGTCTTCATATATCTTGACCTCTCTAACTGAGAATGGATTCAAGTCTCATTTAACACAATACTTGATTCCACATCTTCAAAATTTTTTGCACTGATGTAAAGAGGATGGAACCATATTATTTCCATGTATCCAAGGCCTACCAAGCAAAGCAGTGAAAGATGTATCAGAATCGATTATGCAGAACTTGGTTTCTATCTTCCACTCATCTATCTCCAATGGAAACACTATGGAGCTTAAAGCCCTCTCACCTTGTTCATTGAATCCTCTCAACATCATTCAATCTCCTCAGTGTTTGGAGATGCCAATCCTTAAGTAGGAAAGGGTCTTTAGACTCATAATGTTCACTGATGCACTTGGATCAACTAACACCCTATAGAGTCTGAATCTGCCCATGTCCACTATGATGTAGAGAGGACGATTGTGCTCTATTGTCCTCAAAAGAAGGTCTTCATCAGTGAATATAACTCCATGGGATTCTCTTGAATGACATGCCTTCTCTCCAATAGCGGTCAGCTGAGCTAAGCATATTTTAGGATCAAGAAGAGCTTTGATTAATGACTCCCTCATCTCTTTGGATAAGATAAGGGCATCATATATGTTTAGTTTAGCTGGTAACTTTCTTAGGTGAGCGAGGACATTATATTCAACTCTAGGCTAGTCTTCCACAAGCATATTCATAGGTGGAACATACTGTGAAGGGGCTTCTTGATCACTAGAACCAATGACTTGTTTACCCTTATCCTGAGGTGCTACCCTAGGAGGTAGAACTTTGCCACTACAGAGGTTGATTTCAGTGACTTCAAGAGATGGTTTAGTGGAAAGTTCTACCTGCTAATCAGGTTCACCTATAGCTTCTCTTATAGGATTATCAGAATCGGATAACTCCAAATCAATCTCAATGGGCGAACCTAAATAATTCAAGAATGCAAAATCTAATTTTAAATTAGAAGAGGAATGATTGAAACTAGAGTTAGTATTATTTAGACTTGGAGAGCTATCTAAAGGAATAAACTCAGGAAGATCATCAGAAGTGACACAGATGTAATTGGAATCAATTTGCTTCATTGATTTTTTAGATTTGGATGGAGGTATAAAATAGAAATCAAGTAAAGTAAGAGAGAGAGAGAGAGAGGGATTTTCCCCTCTCCATACAATGTAGCTAGAAGAGTTGGGTGGAGGAAGGTAGCTGGAAGGAGTGTTGGACTCAGTCGGTGGTTATGCTACTATGCTATCACAGGAAAGTGGAGGCTGCTGCTGGGCTTCTACCTTCTTCAAGTTATCCTTAGTAACCTGCAAACCTTCCTTAGAGTTGGAGGTTTGAGCTACTTCAGGCACCTGGAAGGGTAAGTTTCTGATCTTAGAATCGGGATAGGGAGATATTCCAACATTCTTTTGTCTTGAGAGCTGTGTGGCATCCCTTTCCTTCGATCGCATCAATTATTGTTGCTTGATTTCATCTTTTGATCTTGAGTTGGAACCCAAATTTCAACAATTTTGGTTATTTTGAATTGGTCTCATTGGAGAGATTTTGATAATTAGAGGAGAGTCTTTGCCATTTGTTTTTGATTTTAGAACACATACTGAACCAATTTAGGTAGGTTGGATGGGGTTCATAAATTTGAGGAGAGATTTTCTTGGAGATATTTGTATTTTATTTATCTTGTTTGAAAATATTGATGATTTGAAAGAACCTCTACTTAGGAAATTTGAGTATGTTAAGAAGATGTTGTGAATGTGTGCTTGAAAATTATTTTTGTGAAATGCCTTTTGCTTGTGATGAGTGAAATGCTAATTTGAAAATGGGGCTTCTTACTTAAAAAGTTTGATATGTCAAGTAGAAGCCACATGTGTTTGATTTATGTTTGAAAATAGGACTCTCACATAAAAAATTTGGTATGTTAAATAAAAGCCAAATGTGATTGATGTATGTTTTGCTTTTCTTCGAAAATGAGACTCTCACTTAACAAATTTGGTACGTTAAGTGAAAGTCCAAATGTGACATGATTTATCTTTTGATTTTCTTTGAAAATGGGACTCTCACTTAACAAATTTGATATGTTAAGTGAAAGTCCAAATGTGATTGATACATGTTTTTCTTTTCTTTGAAAATGGAACTCTCACTTCAAAAAAGTTGGTATGTTAAGTGAAAATCCAAATGTGATTGATTTGAAAATTTGGATTCTTACTTAACAACTTTGGTATGTTAAGTAGGAATCAAATATGTATTGAAAATGAGACTCTCACTTAACAAATTTGGTGTGTTAAGTGAAAGTTAAATGTGATTCATATATGTTTTGAAATTGAGACTCCCACTTAACAAATTTGATATGTTAAGTGGAGGTCAAATGTGACATGAAAATGACACCCTCACTTAACAAATTTGGTGTGTTAAGTGGGGAGTCAAATATGTCAAGAAAATGAGATTCTCACTTAACAAATTTGATATGTTAAGTGGAATCAAATATGATTTATGAAAATAAGTCTCTCACTTAGCAAGTTTGACATGTTAAGTGAATGTCAAATGTGTCATGGAAATGAGATTCTCACTTTATAATTTTAATATGTTAAGTGGGAATCAAATGTATATGAAAGTGAGATTCTCACTTAACAACTTTGATATGTTTAAGTGGGAATCAAATGTACATGAAAATGAGATTCTCACTTAACAACTTTGATATGTTAAGTATAATCAAATAAGACATGAAAATAAGATTCTCACTTAAAAACTCTGATATGTTAAGTGGGAATCAAATGCAACATGAAAATAAGATTATTACCTAACAACCTTGACATGTTAAGTGGGAATCAAATGTACATGAAAATGAGACTCTCACTTAATAATTTTGATATGTTTAAGTGGGAATCAAGTGTATTTGATGTGCTCTTTTTCTTTTTTGGAAAGAGAGGGGAATTCTTTGTTTGGCAAATGTGGCATGTTAAATAAGATTCCAAAATAGAGCTGAAATTCATTTAACAAATCTTAAGTATGTTAAATAGATTTCAATGATATGTTTTGATGCCATGTATGTGATTTCTTGATTTTGAAAAGAGAGAAACTTTCACTCTAGCATATGTGAAATATGTTGAGTGGAGTTTCAATTTTATGCTATGATTTGAAAATAGAATCTTCATTCAACAAATTTGCGTATGTTGAATGAAGGTGGCTATTTTTTTTTAAAAAAAGTGCTCTTGGAAAGTGTGATTTTGTGAAAAAATTTATTTTCTTAAATTTTGTAATGAACCTCACCTCACTAAGCTATTAGTAAGGAGGTTGTAAATTTTTATTATCTCTCTTTATTGATAAATTTTATTTTTTCACCTATTAGGGAGCTCAATAGGGGTTTCAAGACCTACACAGAGTGAGGTCTTAGAACCTAAAGGATGTTGGCTAACTTTGTTTAAGAATGAAATAAGCTAAGTGCCAATGGAAAGAAAGATAGTCTCAGATTCACATAAAATGCAAGTCCATTATCGATGCTTGGAGACAACAATCATCTACTAGAGATGGAGAGAGGAACCATCCCCAACAGAGTCACCAAAAAAATCTATAGTGTTTATTTTTGGATTCATTTATTTGGGGGGACACCATGAAGATCTAAGGGTGTACTTATTGAGGTGATCGTGTATGACATTAAAAAATAGTGTACTACCTAATCACCTAATAAGGACTCCTAAGGTATGATGGGTCTTCAAATATACCAGAGATTTTTCTCCTACTTTACATGGATAAATAAAGCAAGATTTATTTAAACTAAGTTCTAAAGTTCCCTATGGGGGCATGCCCTCATAGTTAATTACATATTAAGAAAAATGAATCCCATAAGAATACTCTCGATTAAAGTAGGCAATTATTGTCTCTAAAGAATTCAAAGATAGGACTATCAATAAATTTATTGTGATTTAGAAAATCAAGTGGGATGCAACAAAAGGGTAGAGTTATTATCAAAACCAAAGGAGATGAGTAGGTAGTGCTCATGATACTAGGAAGCTTAGTGAGCACTCCAATCTATCCTATGATTGGGCTTTATATATTTGAAATTGAGGAGATTTCTTTATTTGAGTTGAAGTTTTATTAGAAATCTAGGACCTATAATTTCATAATACAATATTGTGGAAATGCTTAACATGTGAGGATTTATGCTTGTAGCCCCAAAGGGAAATAGTAACCTCAGATCCTAAATCTAGGGTGCTTTGGCAAGGGCCAAAGCATGACCTAAATCTAAGGCAAAAGTGGGTATATGGTTTACTTCCACAAGAGAGAGTAAATCACCCGACTGTTGGACTTATTATTGCCTAGAGAGCTAGCTAACTCCTCCTATGCTTTAAATCCATGTAGGCAAGTCATATGCTTTTGAAAGATGGCTAGGTTGTTATTATTTAGAAAAGAAACTAAGTCTTTAAACCCACTCCCTAAGAGATTAGAGCATGAGGGGTATAAATAATGACTAAAATCTAATACAAATCTTTATTAAATTTCACTTAATTTGAGACTCTTTATTTTGACACAGGCTATGGGATTTTGTATGCCTAAATGCATGAGAAGTTGAATATGTACCAAAGTAAAAGGGAAAGAGGTGTTCTTCCATCATAGGCTCTCAAAGGTTAAGCCCTTACTATCTAGAAAAGATGGAAGCCCTCTATTAACAAGAGTGAAATAAGATGACTATGCATGATATTAAATATACAACATCTAACCAAGGGGTTATTAAATATTTTATTATCTTAATTTAATGCTAAGGCTTTTATATGAGGTTATGAGTTATTTTAGCAGTTTAGTTATGAGTTATTAGTTTAGGCAGAAAGATTAATTTTTATCCTATGAGCCAATTCGCATCCAGGCCATACAACAATCACCAATCATAAACAAACTATGAAAAGGCATGATTATTTTAATACACAAGCTAAACAAAACATCAAATAAATTTTATAAAGCTATCACAAAAGAATAAAAGGTCGATGTGGCTGGGTATCGCTGTACAACCCAAAAAGAAATGTGGGCAGCCGAGCTCTACCCTTATACAATCCAGAGTACAAGAGAATAATTACAGTTACAAATGATGAATGTTATGGGGGTCTTCATTCTTTATTCTTCATTCTTCATCTCTTCATCTTTCACTTCTTCATTTGATTTGCTCCATTCTTTCTTTCTTTTGGCTTGATTTGGATGTGCTTGCTCCAAAGGCATCACATGGAACATAAGACTTAGTCTTATAATCAATACACATCCTAATCCCCTATAACACTTATCCAAATCGTAATGCAAAATTACATTAAAAGAAGGAAAGTAAATCTAGCTACACCTGCAAAATAAATGTTAGCTAAACACCACAAACAACCCAAATAGTTATTTGAATAATTTGGACATAGCACCCACATATGGGTAACCAAGCCCACCTACCCTAACATGGGTTATCTTTACGGGGCCAAGAAACCTGCACAACAAAAAGGATTTATATTTTTATTTAGAGGCCCCTTAAGGACAACCCCTGCAGAAAGCATAATTAAGCCAATATAGGCCTAACATCCAGACTATGCACATACACCCTAACATCCAATCTACAATAATACATCACAAAATAAGCATACATCAAACCATGCACAGCCCTAACATAAAGCTAGAAGTGGTGACTTAATCTAATGTGTGTGCATTAAAACTTGTGTGGTATGTCCTAACTAAGCTTTAGAGTTGTAATTTGCTAAGTGTGAGGGATTTAATTTGTAAAGGGTTGATTTCTCTTTAAATGATTTAATTAATTTAAAGATTTTACTTAAAGTTTTCTTTTGTTTCATATGGCCTACACTTAACAACTAAGCGTTATAAAGAGAAGAAAGAGAGGGAATCACTCTTTCATCCCTACCTTAAGCACTTCTAAAGTAACTTAATTAATTATTTTCCTTTAATGAATGGCTTATTATATGTTTTAATCAATCATAAGTTTAGGTTCACTCTAAATAACCTTATTCAATAAGAAAGACATTTTAGGATTAATTAGAATGAATTACTATCACATAACACATGTTTATTCATTTCTTTCCATCATGTACATCGTGCATATGATTAAATCCTAAACATACTTATACATACAATGTATGTCTTAGCACACTTAAATGAATGCAAAGAAGTGTGTTTGGAATTTAAATATTTCATTTTATTAAATTATGAATGCATGTCTTCTTAATAGAAAAGATGAATTTTTCATCCATTAGCTTGATACACATTCACATGTATAAAAGTTGTAAGTGAGTACGTCGCCACTATTCTATATTAGGGTGTAAGGTACAAGACCTACTCAGGGCTACTTAAAGCCTCGCAGCCCAGGGGTGTCCAGACTAATATACCACTTTTCCTAGATACATGTTGATGTATAAACAACTATAAGGATAGGAAAACCCATGCAAAATTTGTATTTGATTTATTTGATTATAATTTTTGTTCATTGGTCACATCATACATACATATGTATAAGAGTTTTAAGTGAGTACGATGCCATTGTTTTGCAGTGTAAGGTATAAGACCAAAGGCTACTTAGCCTACTTGAAGCCGGGTGTCTAATATACCACTTTTCTTAGATATATGTGAATATACAAAAAGAACCACAAGAACGAGAAGTCATGCAAGAAGTCATATTTGGTTTGATTGTATGGTTTACATATGTGATATGAAATTCTTCCTAAGTCTTAGCATGGAGATGCATAGGAGTAGATTTAGACAAATGTTATGTTCTTTTCAAATGAACTATACATTTATAAATCTTATGAAAATCCACATAAAGTAAGGAAAGAGAGCTTCATATTGCATATCTTATAATATCAACACATACAACCTTAAAGATATTTGTAATTAACCTCACTTCATATATTATAATTGATTTGTAGGCTTTTGAAAATAATTTTTGAATTAATAGTAATAATAGCCACACCTATTTTTAATTTAAATCACCTCATGCAATTTGACATAAAAGAAAACATTTCATTTAGTTAATTTTAAAAGACATGAATGCATGGTTACACATGGAAAGCAACATTTAACATTATTGGAAAGAAATAAAAGAACATAAGCACATAATCTCATTCATTCCAATTAATTTCTAAGGACAATCATACTAAATAAGACTACTTAAAATAAACCAAAGTTCTTTAATGGCATTTTTAATGTTGAGTTTGATTTAATTTAAGAAATGAAAGAGATTTGCTGATCCCAATCCCATTACCCATGTGTAATTTAATTTGGTTTAATGAAGAAATAATTAAGTTGATTTTATTGTTTAATTAGGTTAGGGTATGAATTAATCTAATTAACTAACCCTTACTTATGTCACCTTATGGTAATTAATTAAACAATTATGAGCTGATATGATATGTAACCATATAGAAAAGTAAATAGCAATGCTCCTATGAAATGAAAGCGGCCTAATGCAATTAGCTCATAATTATTAATTAATTAAGCTTAAGGAGCTCACTTAATTACTCTTATAATTTTCTCACACATGTGAGCTAACAATAATTTCATTAGCTCTATTTTAGGTTATTGAACACCCAAAGAGCTACCCAAAAAATTTAATCAGATAAGTTCTAGAATGATTATGATTTTAATTTAATAATTAAGCCATTTAATTAATGAATTAGACCATTACTTAATCCCAAATTAATTGATTTCAAGTCAAGTGAAATGAATTTAGGGAAAAGAATAGGAAAGAGGTACCAATCTCATTACCCATGCTCATTCAATATCTCACAATGATTACAAGCTTAATTAATGATTTTCTTACTATTTAGCATGTTAATTAATCACATAATTAATTAAGAGAGTAATTAAGGCCAAGAAAAGCAATTTCCCTAATTAACCAAGAAATAAATCTCAAGAAAATTATGGGATGCAGAGGGCAACCCATTAATCAAACTCAAAATGTTTGGGATTAATTATTTGGGCAATTAGGGAGTAATTAAGCTAATTAAGTTTTTAATTAAACCTAAATTAAGTTTTAATTAATATTTAAAATTAATTAGAATTAATTTTAAATTAATCTCCTCTGAAATATCTTTAAAATGAGTATTTATTTATATTTTTAAATTTTTCTAAAATTATTTATGGTTTTTCAAAATTTTAATTGATTAAGATGATTTTTGTTAAGTCTATTAATTTAAATTTTTAAAATAAATCATTTGAACTTCAAAATTTTATATCTTTCAATCCAGAATTGATTTTGATTTAAAATTTTTTATGGTAGGTAGATTTTAACTTCAATTTCAATCCCTGAAAATTTTCACTTAATCTGATGAGTATTTTTAGTTTAATTAATAAAATTTTATTTTTACTAAAATTTAAATTAAGCTCAAACTATCCAGCATAACTTGAGGATTTTGGGTTTATTGAATTCCCCTCGAAATGACAAATCCAATGAGCCCTATTTGCAATTTTTTGTTAAATATTTTATTTTCTATGAATTTTTGAAATTTCACGTGATTTAAATAATTTTTAAAAGTAAAAAATCTTTAATTTCCCACTTAACATAGTCAGCATCGCACGCGGCGCTGACGTGATAATGCAGTGCTACTACGTGATAATGTAGTGCTACGTAGCATTATGTGATTGGATGTGACGTATGTGCGCGATTGGCGAGCATGCGCGTACGCGTGGCGATAAAATGATAGGAACAGTGACCACGATGTGATGTGAGGATCACGGCGTCAATCACAAATTGGGTGATCAATCAATCGAGATCCAGGGCGTCGAGTGATCTTCTCGGAGAGTTTGATGCGATCTGAGCTATCTGATCCCCTGAATGTAGGATCGAATGGCTCCTGCTCTTTGATCGGCGAAATCGACGGGAAAAATGCAAAAAATGTGAAATGAGGTCTGATTGGGCTCATTTTTATGTCGATCTTCACCAAATAAAATTCTATTTAGTATTGGGATTAAATAAACTGAAAAATGTGAGATTTATCTAAGGAAAATTCCTAAAATCGTAAGAAAATTATCACAAAAGAAATCCTAAGGCCGGCTACGGGTTTTTGAAGATTACCTCATCGGGGATAATTTTTGATGGCGAAGATGATTCAAGCACGCTTTTGAGTGGGAGAAGAAGCCTTGAATGAGCCTAGACCTCTTACCTTCCTTCATAATGATGCCTTATCCAATCACCGCAACTTTCTTACCAAAATTTACTTATTTTTGGTATTTTTCACCTCAAAATTAAGTGGGAATGATTGCTGGTTGGTTTGAGAGCTCTAAGGGATGGAAAAGAGAGTGGGAGGAGAAGTTTTACTACCTCTAATGCATTGGTTTCAAAAGTGGCTGAAAATCCCTCATTTTATTTAATTTTTGGCTCCAAAATGTTGTCATTTGGCTTAGGGTGGTTGGGAATGGAAGGGGATTATCTTAGGTGGCTCATTTTGGTTGGCTAAGGCATGGAAAGTGGCTATCATGAAGGACAAATGAGTGTCCTAGCAAGGGGAGGTGGGAGTGTTTCATGCCAAGTGTTCCAATGGGAGAGGTGAAGTGAACTCACCACTCAATGAGTCATGTCTGCCCCAACCACACTCCTTGGGTCAGATGGTCAGTGTTCTTGGTGCCTATGTGAACTAATGGATGAGTGTCAAGTGACAAAAGAAGAGAAATGTCCATTTAAGTGAGTGTCTTTCTCATGGGATGCCCTTGACTCGAGGGCAAAGTGGTCATTTGATATTAAATTTGATTTGAGCAGATTTAAAATGAGTCAAAAGTGAATTGGACCAAATTTCATGTCATTGGAGTTCATTTGGTTTAATTTGGGTCAATTTGACCAATTGGGCCAAATTAGGTCAAAATGAGTTAGGTTAATCAATTGGTCAAATTGGATCAAACTAAGGGTGGGTTGGGTCAATTTTAAATGATCATTTGGAGTGTATTGGTTCAATTGGTTTCAATGAATTTGATTTTATTTGGATTTTGGCCAATTTGATCCTTTAGGTCAATTTGGGCTAAGTTGACCAATTTATCCAATCAACCAAATTGCCTTAAATCATGGCTTGGTTTGGAATTGGTTGATCATTTAGAATATATTGTAGGCTTTGGTTAAGTTCAATTTGGATTTGATTGGGTTTTAAGTTGATTTGACCCTTAAGGTCAGTTTGGGCTAAGTTGGGTTAGGTTGACCAATTGGTCAAATTGGGCTCAATTGAGGCTTTTGGTCAAGTTCAATTATCAATTTGGAATGAACTTGAGCCATTGGTTGCAATTGATTTGGTTTAGGTTGTAATTTGGCTAGTTTGGGTTCATATGGGTTAAAGGGTTGACTTGGTCAACAGGCTAGGTTGACTTCGTTCGACCCAATTCATGATGTCGATTAACCTAGGATGATCAACAATCATGAAATGAAGTTCACTTTGAGGCCAAATTGGCCACTTTGGGTCAAGTGAGCCAATTGGATTTAGTTAGCTTGATTTTGAGTTAGGTTCGATTTGATTAAGTTTATATATGGATTTGAGATTGACATATAAATTCAATTTCAAATAGTTTGGAGCCAAATGGATTTTGGTTCATATGATAATTTCAAGCCAAAAGGGTCAACATGGACTTGACATGGGTTAACTTGGGTTTGGTTTGATAATAATGGTTTATGCTTATATTTAGCTCAATGATTGTAGGAATTATTGAATCAAGAGAAAATCCATTTGTTTTGACTTGATTTGGATAGGATTTGGCCAAGTTCAAGAAGTGGCTTAAAAGGTATAAATTGGATTTTGGTTTGATTTTGGATTTGGTTTTGGCTATTTGAATTTATATTTCATTTATATTTGGGAATATAAATGATCTATGAGAAAATCACTTGAGTTTGGAATTTATATTTAGATTTAGTATTTGAGTTGAATTTGGATTTGATATTTTAGAAAATTTAACTGGATTAGGGTTGATTTGAATTTGGTTGTCTAAGTCCATAAGATAAAATCAAAGGGCTTAGGAAGGGATTTGGAGTTTGAATTTGATTATGGGTTTCAATCATTTGGAGTTTGGAATTGATTTATGGTTTAGAATTTTAATTTGAATTTGATAATTGAGAAAATCAATTGGATTGGGGTTGATTTGAATTTGGTTAATGCTAAGTCCATAAGATAAAATCAAAGGGCTTAGGAAGGGATTTGGAGTTTGAATTTAATCATGTGTTTCAATCATTTAATAGTTGAATTTGATTCTGGAATTTGGATTTGAGTTTGAGGCTTGGTTTGGAAGAAGAAAGCAAGGATTGGGTTTATGCTATAGGGTAGGCAAGTCCTCCTAAATCCCTAAGGCACAAACTATTCCTATGGCTAACTCTTCTATGTCTTTAGGGTTCGGTTAATTGTTTACCTAATCAATAGAAGTATCTTAAGACTAAGGAACCCTTAGTGTCTATAAGATTCCTAATTCTATGGTGAGGAAGTTGAGAGCTCACTCTAAAAGTGAGGTCAACATGCTTTAATATAAATGACAACAAATAAGTTTTAATGGCCTTTTAATGGCCTTTTAATAGATTAAACCCTAAGAAAGTAGCTAGTGTTAACAATAATGATATGCTTGTAATGTTGACCTCATAAGTAGCTTTCCTATCTAAGAAATTAGATAATTTAAGAATTAATCAAAATATTAATAATATGAATCAAGTGACAAAAAATGGCAAAATGCATGTATTTGAAGACCAAACTAATCAAAGATTAGAAATGCTTAACTATATATCAAATAAATCAAATCATCCTTTCTTCAAATACATTCAATCAGGGTTGGAGAAATTATATAAATTTTTTCTTGAATAATCATGCAAAGTTTAATCAAAATGAAAATATAGGAAACTGAAATGATAGGAATTATGACCCTCAAAACTCTAACATTAAACTTATCATTCCACAAGGATAACCTCTGCAAAATCAACATAAGAAAAAGAAACCAACTTTGGAAGAATTAGTGATATAAATAGAAACTCAATTACAAAACCAAGGAGATAAAAATTGAAATTTAGAAATTCACTTAGGGCAATTGGAAAATAACCTTATAAATAGTCCTCAAAAGAATTTACTTAGTATCATGAAAGTAAATCCTAAAGATAAAGGTAAAGAATAGTGTAAAATAATTTAATTAAGAGGTGGAAGATAATTAAAAGAATTACAACTAAAAGATAACAATGAAGAAAATAAAATATTATTTAAAGAAAAAGTAAAGAAAGAAATTGAAAATAAATAAATTGAAGTAAAGTGAAAAGAAGCATAAAGAGAAGTATTTAAAAAAAATGAGAGAAAACCACCATCTCCATTTTCTAGAAGACTTCAAAAATGAAATATGAATAATTAATTTTCAAAATTCTTAGAAGTATTTAAGAAAATTATCTATAAATATAAAATTCGCTGAAGCCTTAGAACAAATACTTTCATATGCTAAATTTAAAAAAGACATTCTATATAAAAGAAGAAAATTAGGAGAAAATGAAATAGTGCCTCTTATAAAGAATGTAGTGCAATAATTCAAAGAAAATTACCTAAAACACATAAAGATCCATGGAGCTTCACTATTCCTTACACTATGAGGGATAAATTTTTTGAGAAAGTATTATGTGATTTTGAAACTAGCATAAATTTAATGGTTTTATCAATTTTAATGAAACTATGATTAGGAGAAGTACAACCTATAAGTGTGACTCTACAATTAGCAGATAGATCTTTGACTTATGTGATTTGGAAACTAGGATAAATTTATTGGCTTTATCAATTTTAATGAAACTATGATTGAAGTTGTTTTAGTTAAGGTAGATAAATTCATATTCCCTATAGATTATATAATATTATATATCAAGGAATATATGGAAATATCTCTCATTTTAGGGAAACCTTTCTTAGCTATTGGAAGAACTATAGTAGATGTTCAAAAAGAGAAATTAACACTAAGAGTAAATGATCACAAAGTTAAATTTAATGTGTTCAACTCTATTAAATTTTCTATTGATAAAAATGAAATGTTATAGGATTAGATTAAGTGAAAGTAAAATAGAAAAATAATTGGATTCTAATATCATAAATAATTTTATATAGTAAAATTTTAAAAAAATGATGGTGGAAGATATTGAATATAATAAATTCATTTGAGTTGCACCCAATCAATTTAAGAAAATTTTGAACCATTTGAAATATTTATAGAAATAAAGAATCTTAAACCATCTATAATAGAAACCCCAGAACAAGGGTTGAAACTATTACCAAGTCATTTAAAATATGCTTACTTAGGGAAATAATCAACATTACTTATAATCATCTCAGTAGATATAGAAGAAAATTAAGAGGATAAATTAATTGAAGCTTTAAAAAGATCTAAAAGCATTGGGATGGACAATAGCATATATTAAAGGAATTAGTCCTTCAATATTAATGCATAGAAGTCTAATGGAAGAAAAAAGTAAATCATTCATAGAAATTCAAAGGAGATTGAATCTCATCATGAAAGAAGTTGTAAATAAATAAATATTAAAGTAGTTGGTTTTAGGAATTATACATCTTATATCTAGTAGTACATGGGTAAGTCCAATCCATTATGTGCCCAAGAAAGGAGGAATGACTATTATTACTAATGCAAATAATGAAATCATTTCTACTAGAACTATCACAAGATGGAGGATTTGTATGGATTATAGGAAGTTAAACAAAACCACTAGAAAATATCATTTTTCCTTACCTTATTTGACCAAATGTTAGATAAGTTAGCAGGTCATTCATATTATTACTTTTTAGATGTGTATTTTGGATATAACCAACTTACCATAGCACATGAGGTTCAAGATAAAATAACATTCATTTGTGCTTATGGTACCTTTGCTTTTTGAAGAATGCCTTTTGGTTTATGTAACGCACCTACTACTTTTCAGTATTATATGATGGCTATATTTTTTTACTTAATTGAAAACATCATTGAAGAATTTGTCGATAATTTTTCTATATTTAGTCTTAGCATTTGAACATTATTTAAGATACTTAGAAATCATTCTTATGAGATATGAAGTAAAAAGTTTGTACTTAAATAAGAAAAAAGTTATTTTATAATCATAGAATGAATATTGCTAGGTCATAAAATTTTAGAAAAAGGAATAGAAATGGATAAGGAAAAAAAGCAAATAATAGAAAAACTTCCACCACAAACTAACATAAAAGTAGTTAGAAGTTTATTAGGACACAATGGATTTTATAGAAGATTTATCAAAGACTTTTCAAAAATATCAAAACCACTATGCAACTTTCTATAGAAGGATACACCCCTTTTTTACAAAGAAATGACAAGAAGCATTTGAACTATTAAAATTAAATTAAGTTCATCACCAGTTATTATAACACCTGATTGGAACCTTCCTTTTGAATTTATATGTGATGCAAGTGATTTTACAATGGGAGCAATCTTAGGGCAAAGAAAACACAAAATTTTTATGTAATATACTTTTCTAGTAAAACTCTAAATGAAACTCAATTAAACTATTCAATGACTAGAAAAGTATTACAAGTTATTTCCTTTGCCTTTGATCAATTTAGATGCTATCTAATAAGAATAAAAGTTATAATATATATTGATCATGCAGTAATTAAATATATATTATAAAAGAAAGATAATAATCCTACATTAATTAGATGGGTATTATTGCTCCAAGAGTTTGATATAAAAAATTAAAGATAGAAACGGATAAAAAAATCAAGTATTGATCACTTATCTAAATTTACAATTGAAAAAGAATTGAGAGATAGTAGAGACATTAGGAAAAAAATTTCAGATGAACAATTATTTGTATTTAAACATAAAGTTATTCCATAGTATGCAGTTATTGTTAATTACATAGTAAGTGAAATCATACCTTATGGAATTAATTATCACCAAAAGAGAAAAATTTTACATGATTAAAAATCTATTTTTGGGATCAACTCACCCTATCCCTATAAGAAGTGTCTAGATTATATTCTAAGAAGATGCATACCTAATAATGAAATTTTAGAAATTATAAGATAATGTCATGATTCTTAATATGGACAATATTTTGGAGGTAATAAAACAACAACTAAAATACTATAAAGAGGATTTTATTGGCCAACATTATTTACACATGTACATGTTAAAAATTGTGATAAATGTTAAGGAATAGAAAAAATCTCTAAGCATCAAGATATTCCTTTAAATTATATTTTAGCGGTAGAAATTTTTGATGTGTGGGGAATAGAATTTATGGGACTATTGATTTCTTCATATGGGAATGAATATATTTTAGTAGGTTTTGATTATGTTTCCAAATAGATAGAATCTATAACTATATCAAAAACTAATTCTAAGGTACTCATTAAAATTCTAAAGAATAATATTTTTTATAAGATTTTGAACACCTAGAATTATTATTAGTGATAAAGGTAATCTTTTTTATAATATTTATGTGAAATAATTTTTAAGAAAATTTGGAGTATAGTATAGAATAACTATTGCCTAACATCCCTAAACTGGTGGTCAAGCAAAAATTTTAAATTAGGAGATAGAAAAAATTAAGAAAAAACTATAGGCCCTATTAGAAAGGATTGGTCAATAAAATTATATGATGCATTATGGGCATATAGGATTGCATACAACACCCCTACTGGAATGTCTCCTTGTAGACTAGTATTTCAAAAGGCTTGTCACTTACCATTGGAATTAGAGCACAAAGCATTTTCAAAAATTAAGAAATTAAATTTTGATATGAAAATAAGTTTAGAAAAATGACTCATAGATCTAAATGAGTTGGAAGAAATAAGATTGGGTGCATAAGAAAATTCAAGAATATGTAAGGAACAAGCAAAAAAAGGCACAATAAAAAGATCATTAAGAAGCAATTTAAGCCTAGAGAACATGTATTATCATATAATTTAAAATTGAAATTATTTCCAGGAAAATTAAGATAAGATGGCAAGACCCTTTCATAATTGTTAAAGTTTCTACACATGATGCTATAAATATTCAAGACCTAAAGATGAATAAGATTTTTAAAGTAAATGGTCAATGACTTAAGCATACTGTGGAAGAAATTGGGCTCAATTTAAAGAGTTAATTAATTTAGTCGATGACCTTAAAAATTAGAAAGATCCACATTGGGCTGAAGACATTAAACTAACCACTTGTTGGGAGGCAATCCAATATATATTCAATATTTATTAGTAGTGAGTTTAGTGTTTATTGCAAAAAATTAGGAGTTAAGGATTTATTAGAAGGAGATTGCATTATTGGGATGCTTAAGAATGGATTAAGGGCCAAGCACTTTCCCTTCTTTTAAGTTTCCAAAATGGTCTTATACAATCAAGCATGCAAATGTTCTTTTTCCTATACAAAATATATATAAATATAAAAGTATAGGCCCAGTGCTTAGGTATTGTATAAGCACCATGGTAGAAATGTACTAAAAATAATAATATAATAAAATGAATGTAAAGCGAGTTGACTGGTTGACCAACGCCTAGGTACTGCTAAAGTATAATCATGGTGTCAATTAAAAGATAGTTTAAAAAGCTGATAGGAGAACAAACACTTTTACATAAAAAAGACAAAAACTCATAGTGCTTTGACACTATACCCTAGCACCCATAAATGTCTGACATGATTTTTGTACCTTATTGTTACATAATAATGGCCATAATGATACTTTTTGATATGAATAAAAATCATCTTGACTAGTTGACTAGTTGTATGTAGAGCATCACGATGCTATACCCCTTGAACTAAAACAGCAAGGCTAGCTCCTAGGCACTATCAAAGCAACATCACGATGCTGAACCTTGTCTATAAATAGGACTCTTAGGCAACCGAATTTTACATTCCAAGCCCTATTATTCAAGCATATAAATCCTCTTGATCTCTTTTTCCTTAGAAATTCCACACTCTTTAAAATCAAAATGTCTATAAAATTTGTAAATAATAATGAGAAGAGAGAAACTACCAGTGAAATTGATTGCTTTATTAGTGTCAAGGTGAAGGAGAGGTACCAGCATGCTTTTATCCATAAACACTTCATTCCCTAGAGGGGATTCCATAATCTGAGTGGGAGCATAGAAAGAATTATCAAAGAACAAGATTGAGAACATTTTGTCGATGATAAAAAAGCATTATATCATTCATGTGGTGTGGGAATTCCTTACCAATGCGAAGGATCATTGGGTCATCAAAACTTCTGTGAGGGAAAAATGGGTAAGTTGATAGAGTATTATGTTAACACACATTACAAAGTATAAAATTATGCATACAATGAATACATTTCCTACTATAATAGTCATATAAATTTTGATGAAATTCTTAGTTTCCTTACTATTAGAAATGCTAATGTTCAATAGAAATGATGGGAGAAAAATATTAATAATTTTTCTACTTTTGGTATGACCATAGAGGCCAAAGCTTGACACTAATTTATTTCTACCAAGCTGATGCCTACTTGTAATATCAGTGAGGTAACTAATGTTAGGGCCATTTTGAATTATGCAATTCAAATGGGTTTATCTATAAATGTTAGTAAGATAATATATAATTCAATTTGTAATATGATTAAGTGTGGTACTATGGTAGCTTTTGGTCACCCTAATCTTATTTATGCTTTATATCTTTTGGCTGATACAGTGAGGGACTCAGGTGAGAAAGTTCACCCCTACTAAAAAGTAAATTGAAGGGTTGTGATCAAAAATGAAGGTAGGAGAAAGTTCATAAACTCCTCAATACAGATCTCAATCCTCCAAAACTTGAAATGAGCAATTCCAAGAATTTGGATGAGAAGTCTCTGGCTTGCCAAAAAAGGTCAATGAAAGCAATAGGTGGCAGCATAAATTAGAAAGAAAATTTGATCATCATGATCAAGAATAGTAGAAATTCTTATATATGTCTGAGTATAACTCAACACTCATTTGCATGTTCAAGAACAACAGCTTTAATATTGGCTCAAACAAAATTATCTTTTCTATAGCGCCACACTATCAACCCTATGTCAGCAGCTAGCCATAGTTAGAAGAGGAAGAAGAAGAAGAAGAAGAAGAAGAAGAAGAAGAAGAAGAAGAAGAAGAGAAAGAGGAAGAGGAGTATTAGGAAAATATTTTTATTTTTTGTGTATTCTTGTGTGTTTTGTATTTATTATAATTTTAAGTTTGTGTAATTTTTAGTTCAAGTAAAATTAATGTTAAATGTTCATTTCTCACATGTGTTTTATTTAAATATGTTGTTACATAATATTAGTTAGTATCCCCAAACTTTAATTATAATACTTCTTGAGATTGATATATTTGCATTTTAAACTTGTGGCTAGTTTGAAAAATATTATAAAATTATTGGAAGCTAAAACTAATTAAAAAAAAAGTCAACTAAACAAATACTAATTTACATTTAAGATTTAATTAATCATTGAATTACTTTTAAACTAATAATAACCAAATATCTTAGGAAAAATTGGTTTTTTTTTGTTAAGTTAAAAATTTTATTAAAACACACACATCACACATAAGAGATTCTTAATGAATTTAGTCAATTGATATTAAAATAAATAAAATTCATATAATAAAAAATAATATAATTTAAATTATTATTAATTAAAACTTATGAAATATTATTAAGTAAATAAGATCATGTTTAACTGAGTCAAGATTGAAGCATATTTATCATAGCTTACAAAGCCAATATAGTGTACTTCTAAATAAAATATATATAAAATATAAATCATAAAAAAATCAGAAGGTGTTTGAGGCAGAGTATCATGATTGAACTTTAAAATTATTGCAATCTAAAATAATTCAATGAAATTATGGAACAACAATGATCATAATTTCAATTGAGGATGTAAAAATTATGCTTATATCTATTTTATAGATAAATATTTATTAAAAGTAAATTCATGCATTTTCATATAAATCAACTATAATAATATACATTATGGAAATTTTAAATTAAGAAAAATATTAGTTAATAACAAAATTTTGGGATATTTTAGTTTGGAATGATGAAATGAAAGAGCAAACACTAAAATGTAAGTTTCTATTTTAGTTAAAATATTTATTTAATTGTTTAGACTTCCAAAAATCTATATTATCAACTAACTCAAAATGGCAATATATGGACAAATATATCAAATTACTTGAGAACAAAGTAATAGTTTGAGTTTAGGGGTATTAAATGTGTTAATTTTATAAAAATTTCATGTAATTATAATGCCTATTATATTTGTATATGTTAAAATATGTTTATTTTAAGTATATTTTGTGTTGTAATAGGAAAATTATCAAAACTATGAAAAAAAAAATTTAGGACCAGCATCGAGGTGCTGCCAAAGCAATGTCGTAGTGCTGAAGAAGGCCTAAATTAGAGCAAATTAATAGCAAGGCCAACATGTAGAGCTGGATTAGGCTCATTTTGGGACAATTTTATAGTAAGCTAAGTGCGTAGGCACTGCATAAGCAACACCATGGTGTAGTACCAGAGGTAGAAATATTAAGCAAAGGCAGTAAGTATAGCATCGCACAACTCGTTCAATAGCATCATAGCGCTGGCTCAACAATGCCGCAACACTAGATCAATAGCACCACAGCGCTACACTAACAACACGATTGCACTATGACCTAATTGAATAGATTCATAATGGTTCAATGATGATTTATAGTAGATTTTGAGGCAATTTTGATAGGAGTGCACGAGTAACTGATCAAGGCATTTTTTTGGCTATAAATAGAAGATATTTCAAAGTGTAAAGACATTGAAGATTTTTTAGCAAGTGGGTGAGTGAATTGTAAGTGTGTGTGAATTTTTGTGAACCACTTTGAGGGTAACACTCTAAGTGTTGTGAGAGTGTTGTGTGGGTAATGTGGTACAATATTTTTCTTAAGCAAGTGGTAGAGAAGGAGATCAATAATTAAGGATTTTTAGTAGGGGATATTGAATATGATGGAGATGGAAGTGTAGGAATGTTGGAGAGGATGGTGGAGAAAGAGATGCTCCATTATTTTCCACTACTAAAGTGGAAGGGATACAAAATCCTTCCACATACCAAAGTGGAAGAGATATAAAGTAGTTTTACTCACCCAGGTAGAACTGTAGTGAAGAATCACTGCCCAAAAAGTTCCAACTAATAGTTTCCACTCAATTTTCACACACAAAAGCCAAAAGTTTTTTATTAAGTCTAAATGGTGTTTAAATAAGTACAATACTTCACGAGATGTGTCCCTTGGTGAGGGAACTACTAAAAAACTTTTTTAAAAAATTTTATTTCACAACACCGAGGTGCCATAAACTAGTGTCATGGTACCATGGTCCAATTTCGAGGTGACATAGACTAGTGCCAAGGTACTAGCTTCTCTTTCTCTCTATAAGAATGCAATGCTAAGGCTCTAAAGATAGCGCCTAGGTGTCAGACCAACACTTATGTAGTTTAACACATGAACTTAGATTTTTTAAATCAAAACTCTAATTCAACATTGAAACATGATCAAATACAACCATTACTGCATAATATAACACATAAGGTCTACTGAAAGCCCTTATGAGTTTAAGCTTTAGTTTGGGATCTTGTGAGAGGTCCTTTCCTCCTTTGATGTGTTACATTAGAATATTTTCATTTGAAAGAAGTAGAGGATCATGAAAAGTGGACTTTGAAGACTTACTCAGTGTGCTCTTTCCTATCTTCTCTAATTATCCTACACTTATTTTACAATATTAAACGAGATTTCCTACTTTCTCTCTATTATAGAGAACTAATTTATAAAGTGCTCTAAATTTATATAAACTTTTTAGATGCTTGTATTGTATTATACTTTGCTTATGGATTAATATAAGAAATTATTTGTGCTTTTAATGAATATGGTGTTTAGGTTTTCTTTGTGCTTGATTTACTTGTGATCTGGATAATTGTAAAGTTAAAATTAAGTGTAACTAGAGATATTTTTGGAGTCCTAGAAGAATAATTAGGATAGAAGAAAACAATTGTACTAAATAATCATTAATGTGCTAGTTAGTTCAGAAGTGCTAAATAGCCATTAAACATAAGATTATTTTTAGGATTCATAATCATTTAAATGAAAATATGGGTAATGCAACCAATCCAAATTTACTCGGCACTAGTAAGAAAATTAGGTAAAAGGATTGGCTTGGCTATACTTATCTAGAAATAGATGGTATAACATTTTTGCTCCTAGCTAACACCTAAAACTAATTCCACTATTTAGTTTAATATAATATATAATCCAAAAAATCTATAAAGTCAAAGTACAATTTTTAAAATTAAGAACAACACCTATATTTTCTATAAATGTATAAAAATTAGTATTTTAATATCTTTGCAAATAGTAGATAGTTATTGAACCTAAGAACTTCATATTTTGTTGGATAAAAATCAAGTTTTAAAAGATTATTGCTTGACTTAATATAGAACTAACATCAAATTTTTGTTGTAATTCTCATGGAAATGATACTCTACTCACTTTATGTTACTTGATGTGACACGTACACTTGCGTATATAATAAAAGAACTAGTCAATATATATAGATAAGATTATAATTTTACTTAAATGACATACTAAATGTATTAAAAAGTTTAAGCCATAAACCTTTATGCTGCTGTGAATGTTATTTCAACAATTGGTTTAACCCTAATACTAAAATTAAAGTTTGAATAATGTTTAAATAGAAGTTACAGCAAGATTGAAACAATCTTCAATCCCATGGTGGACCTTATTCAGCAATGCTTCTAATCCATAAATCTATACTTGATTTAGTTTGCAAAAGTTTTAAACAAGGTGCAAATATGGGTTTAAATTTTTCTATGATATTTATTTGAACATTATTTTAACTTTTGTATTGTACGTAGCATTCTAACATTATGTTCAAATTAGTGCTCCAATATATGTTTCCTTTTGGTTCTAATTAAGGAGCAATAACTTAAAAATGTCAATATTTGAAGGATGCAAAAGTAAAGTTACTTAAATAAATTAATAAAAAAATGTACATTATCTATCAAAATAATAAATGTGAGGTGAGACTAAAAGTCACTCAAGTGAATGATCTAGGAGTTCTTTAGGTAAGAGTTGTAACTATACTATGTACACAATGACCAAGAAGTTGAACTAGTATGATGGACAATTAGTAACAAGTATGAGTGAACAGACAAAAATTCACTCGCAAGCCATCAAGAGAACTGACCTCATAATGGAAAGCATAGGAGGGGAACTTACTTGCCTTATGAAGTAACCCACCTCTTCACAAGAAAGTATGAGAAGAACCAACTTTAGCTAAACAGTCAATGTTGAACCTGACTTGCATAAGTGAATACATCATGGAACTTGTCACCTTACATACATAACTCACTTGAAATCCTAAAATATTGGTGTCTCTCCTCACATTATAAGTGACATAAAACTTCTAGAAACTGACATGTAGTTTTCTTTTGTAAACATTCCATTATTTAAAAGATGGGAATCATGAGGGTTGGGGAACTTTTTTGCTTTCTCACTACTTCAAAGAATGGGAGAGAGTTGATTCTCCTACTATAACACTCTACTTTTACTTATTCTTAAATATAGCAAAAATTCCATGTTTTCTACATTCTTTTTGCTTAATTTGGTCGTATATACTCTTACCTTACTTATAGTGTGCCTAGGTATGGTCTTGCATTATTCCATAAAGAAATTTGGATTCAACATATTCTTCGCTGTGGTGAACATGGAAAATGTCTAGGACAAGATGTCCAACACCCAATGAAGTCGGCCTACTAGCACAAGATAACTCGACCACCATGGGGTTGAACATGTAGCAATTCATTATATAATAAGACTTGAAGAAATTAGAGGACAAGAATAGTCATATAATCTATGGGACTATGGAGAATGTAAGGAATGAAGTTTTGAAGGCCAAGGAGAATGATGGATCTCCATGCTCGACAACACCTCATACTTGCAACTGCAAGCAGGAACTATTGAGGACCTAGGATTGATGATGAGTACTATTACATGAGTGATGAAGAGGTTACTGGGGAAAGGGTAGAAAATGTTATTTTCAATAATGCTTCTCTATGGAAATCATAAAGGTGCATCATCCCCATAAAGTACAATATTCCACACTTAAAGTTCTACAAAGCTTGTACCAAACCAGCTGGCCTTGTAGCCTTCTTTGAATCCACCACATCAATGCTCAATCTTGACTACATGATTAAGTGTCAACCATTCTTTACCACTTTCAAAAAATTCACACTCAAATGGTTTCTATGTAAACTTGTGGATCCAACACTTCTTTTGTGAAATTTAAAAAGATGTTCACTACTTAGTTTGTGAGTACTCAGAAGGCTCTGACGAGCTCACAAGCTCTTTACAGATAAGATAGGAGGTTAATGAGGCCCTTAAGAAGTTCATCACACACTTCCAAAGAAAAATGCTAGAAGTTAAAGAATTAGAGCTCACAATAGCTTTGATTGCACACACATAGGGATTTAAAGAATGGCCATTCAGGTATGCTCTTTATCTACAACAACCTAAGATGTAGGAAAAATTATTATTGGTTAACAACTATATAAATGAGAAAGAATAAAATAAGGTTACCTAATCATCAAAGGTGATTCCTAAATGAGACTCAAGAAAGCGGTTTCCCTTATAACAATTCTTGAAGGAGAGGCTTTAAGTCTGATGGGAATAGGGAACATACTCTAATGAAAAGTGTGTTGATACATAGGGATGAGTGTAAATAGAACTTGCCAAGTCATCATAGACATGGAAAGTATCTGCAACCATCCATGGTCATACTTTTGTGGGTATCTATGGCCAAGTTAGTTTAAGCTATCTAGAATATAAAATTCTTCAAGTGGTTACTGCTTTTAAAAACTGATGGAGTAAAAGACCAATCAAAATATTTTGCAATCTACTATAATCATGATCATGACATTGAAGAGTGTTGGCTCTTCAGGATCTTAGTAGAAGCGAACTCAAGGCAAAGAAATTGAAGGAATTTGTGAGAAAACCATGAAAAGAGGCAATAGAGCCAATCAATGAACCTACTTTATCACATGTAATCTAAATTATTAGAGTTGTACCTATCATCTTTAGTGTAGATGAAGAGTCATTGCAATGAGCAAGCCTTAAGTGACTCCAGATAGGTAAGTAAGCTAGGTAGCCATGGCAAGGGCACTGAGCATAAAGAATGTTCTAGCTAACTTCATAAAGAAAGGTCAACCGATAGTTGCAATCCCTATAATGATGTGTCATCATAGTATTAATTTCTAACTATTAAAATTGAAGTATTTTAATTGACACTAAAACCTTAGTTAATATTATTTTTAAATTTATATTTAATAAATGAACCTAGTAAGTTCAAGACTTGTGACTATATTATGTCCACATTACAAATTTTAGGATAAAAAAGCGAGACAAAAAGAATAATCACACTAATAGTAATTTAGGGTGAGGGAGTAAGGTAGTTCATGATCATGGTCAACTTCACTATAATAGAGACACCAGTCATGTATAGTGATATTTCTGGCTAGCCATTTGTAAATACATTTAGAGCAGTTGTGTTAGTTTATCTCATGGAAGTTATCTTCTTAGTGGGGAAGCTTCAAGGGCATACTACTTGTGACAATCAGTAACTCAAACAATGAGGAACAAGTTTTACAATTACACGATGTACACACTAGAATCAATATTATTAAAAAAAATTGAAGAGGTGCCAACAATAGTTGATTTAAAATGAGTTCTCATACTTAACTCATCCTACAATGATGGGTATAGAGAAGCCCGCATGTATGCTCTTTATGAATATATAGTTGAATTTGCTTAGTTTGATACTTAAATGCCAGCACAAATGTTAATATTTCTTGTGATAGGCACAATAGAAATAAGGATGCTCAGCCAATCAAGTAGAAGATGAGAAAAAAAAAGCCTAACTTGATAAGCTTATCAAAGAGGAAGTCACTAAACTACTAAAAGCTAACTTCATTATGGAAGTCTAGTATCCATAGTGGATTCCTAACATATTTATTGAATAGAAGTCTAATAGCAAATGGAGGATGTGTGTATACTTCACTAAGCTACACTTGGCCTTTTCTAAGGATAGGTATCTAGTACTTAAGCAGAATACTTTAACACTTAATTAAATATTTCATCAATAAGTGAGTATGATTTTATAAAGAAATTATGTTTACATAAAGTAATTAAGAAGAGTACATTTATAAAGTAAATAAACATAATTCATAAACATTCAATATAAAGATAAGTAAAAAAAGAAGATTTTGTTTCTTTAAAAACTAATATTAATGAATGGTGAGTGGTGAGTGCAAAAAAAAATGCAAACTTACAATTCTTCCCTCTTGTAAAAAATAAAACATTTTATAGAAAAAAACTCAATTAGTGCTTCTCTCATTATCAAATTTGTTAGACTCAAATTCTAATAAAGTGAGTATATTATCAACATCAAGAAATTTAGTACATAATTGATCATGCTTGATAAACTTATGGATGGCAAGATTGGTGCCTTCCCTCATTTTCATTCTCAATATATCTTTATACTTGTCAAAATAAAAAATAAAAAACCCTAGTAAATTGGTGTGCTTCTTTTGAGAGTCCTCAATGTGGTGAGAGAGTGTAACCCTTACTTGTTTATTTAACTTAGAAAGGTGAGTCTACTCTAACATTACTCAATCCTTTTCTTCATTCAAACATTGTGTTTTTCCTTGAGCTTGGTCACTTGGACTAGATGGCCTCCAACTGTTCCTTCAATGAGTCACATTTCACCAAATGTTAGCCACAACCAACAACTTGGATGTATATTCTCAGCAAGACTTTCAAGTTGATAGCCATGCCATCACTTAAGAAATCATGGTAGCGAGATGTAATTATTTCTTGGGATGCTCTTTGAAAATGTTATCCATCTCCACTGAGAAGATGTGGTTGTCCAAGTCAAAAACTTTAGTCATCAGGTCAGTTTCACTGGGTGTATTATTATCTTTGGTCTAATTAAAAAAGAGTTATGAGCAAGCTCCTTCCACTTGTTATGCTTCTTGCTCAACAAAGCTCAATGATCTCAGTAAGTCTCCATGCTTATTAACCTCTTCTTCTATTATTTTGAAGTCATTATACTCAACCCTACTGCACTTGCCTCTTTGGATAGACTCTTAGACAGAGCCTCAATGGGTGTAGGCTTGCCCTCACCTTGTTCTCCTTCCACAAAATCGCCCTAGAATTGAAGAACTTCTAGGTCAGTTGGGAATGAGGTGGATACCTTATTCCCTATAAAAGCAAATACTTGTTGTACTAGAAAATAAAATATGATGGGTTCCAAAAAAGGTGGTACTTATTATAGATTTTCTCATGAATGTTGCCAAATCGAAGGTATATATTTGATAATGAGAGATTGATCAATAACTTGCTCAACAACTCTTTCTCAACACAACTTGCTTAACGTTATCAATAATCAAAGAGGTGGATCTCTTAGGAAAATATTATATATCATTTTGGCGTTCTTCAATCATATCTGATAATGGTCCATCATTTAAGTCCACTAAAATAAATCACCCTATGGCTAAACATAAAATTTATTAGAGATATTCAACCATCAATTACCAAAGGACAAATGGATTGGCTGAAGAATTTAACAAGACTCTTGTACAAATTATGAAAAAAGTACTTGATGAAAATAAACATCAATAGCATGAAAATTTGGTTGAAGCCTTATGGGCCTATCAGACCATATATAGGATACCAACTCAATCTATACCATATGCTTTGATTTATGAAACTAAAGCTATTCTTTCATTGTAAGTACAACTACCTTCTTTTTAAGGATAGTAATTAATAACAACATTATAGCATATCAGAAACATACACTTCGGCTAGAAGAGCTTGAGAATCTTGAAGGAAAACATCTAAAAGCTCAACAAGACCTTGAACTTTACTAATCACATATGGTTCAAGCTCATGATAAATTGTTCTATCCTAGAACTTTCCAAGTAGGAGACATGATCTTAGTTCTTAGAAGGCTAATTTTAGCTCATCATAAGATAGGCAAAAATTTGAGCCAACATGGTAAGGTCCATTCATTGTGAAAAAAAATCTATGAAGGAGGTTCTTATCAATTGATAACATGTAATGGTGAATGTCCAATGCCACCAATTAATGGATGTTATTTAAGGAAATATTATGTATAAAATGTACTTCAATTTTAGAAATAAAGATCAATAAAATTTTATTTACCTCTATTTTACATTTTATTTAGTTTCAAATATTATTTCTCTTAAATTTTATTTTGTGCAATGTCTCTTAGAGCTTTTCAAAGTTCCTCAAGTCCTTCTGGACACAATTTTTGCATTCATATAAAATGTAAGAAAGCCCATTTGTGGCACCCCCTCCTATAAATCTCTTGAGTTTGGATTAAGCCTTTGTGCACCATTCGCATGAGTTTGGAGCAAGCCCTTTGTGGCACCATTCCTACTGTTCACAAAATAGGATTAAGTCACCAAGACTCATTTCTTTCCTTTAGCTATTCAAGTTGGATTAAGCCATTAAAGGCCACATCTAAAACCAAATAGGAATAAGTCCCTTAGTAGAAATTTAAATGACAAGGATAGGAATAAGTTGGATTAAGCCATTGAAGACCCCTACTTGTTGACTGAATTTCACTAGATTGTGATTTAAGTCTTTATGACCCCTTTCTAGCTCAAAACAAAAGAGATTAATGAGTGGAAATAAGTCATTGAAGGCCCCATTCCTATAGACTACTCAAGTTAGGAATTAATTCCATATGACCACTACCTATTAGTCAAAATCTTAACCCTTTTCCTTAACTTAAGCTATCTAGGTTAAATTAAGCCATTAAAGGCCCCTTTTTAATAGCTAATTAGATAATTCTTAATAACTAATTAGATAGAAATAAGTCCCTCAGTAGGCATTCTTTCTAAAGGATAAGATATGATTATGTCACCAAGACCCCTTCTGTCAAATATATTACATGGTTAGGTTTAAGTCATAAAGACACCTTTCATACTAGTCAAAAGTTAGGTTTAGGATTAAGTCATTATCTCATTTTAGCTATTCAAGAAGGAATTAAGCCATTGAAGGCCCCTTCTTAATAGCTAATTAGATAGGAGTACATCATTTAGCTGGAATCCTTGTAAGAAAATTAGGATTGGATTGTGTTATTATGATCCCTTACTTATTCGAGCTATTTAGGTTGGAATTAAGCCATTGAAGGCCCCTTCTTGTTGGATGAAATTAACTAGATTTTGATTTAAGTCCTTGTGCCCCCTTTTTAGCTCAAAACAATAGAAATTAAGGAGTGGAAATAAGTCATTGAAGGCCCCATTCCTATAGACTACTGAAGTTAGGAATTAAGTCCATATGACCACTACCTATTAGTCAAAATCTTAACCATTTTCCTCAACCTAAGTTATCTAAATTAGATTTATCCATTAAAGACCCCTTTTTAATAGATAATTAAATTATTCTTAATAGCTAATTAAATAGAAATAAGTCCCTCAGTAGGCATTTTTTTTAAAGGATAAGATTTGATTATGTCACCAAGACCCCTTCTGTCAAATAAATTACATGGTTAGGGTTAAGTCATCAAGACATGTTTCATACTAGTCAAAATTTGAGGTTTAGGATTAAATCATTATGTCATTTTAGCTATTCAAAAAGGAATTAAGCCATTGAAGGCCCCTTCTTAATAGCTAATCAGATAGGAGTAAGTCCTTTAGCAGGCATCCTTATAAGAAAATTAGGATTGGATTATGTTATTATGTCCCTTTCTTATTCGAACAATTTAGGTTGTTGGAATTAAGCCATTGAAGGCCCCTTATTATTGGCTGAATTTCACTAGATTGTGATTTAAGTCTTTGTGACCCCTTTCTAGCTCAAAACAAAAGAAATGAAGGAGTGGAAATAAGTCATTGAAGGCCCCATTCCTATAGACTACTCAGGTTAGGACTTAAGTCCATATGCCCACTACTTATTAGTCAAAATCTTAAGTTTTAGGAATTAAGTCATTGAAGACTCCTTTTCTTCAAGATCAGCTATTTAGGTTGGAATCAAATCTTTAAAAACTTCTTTTTAATAGCTAACTAGATATGAGTAAATTTCTAAGTGGTATCTTTCTCTGGTTTAAATTCATATAGTTTGGTTAGGAGCAAGTATCCAAATTAACATCCACCCCAACAATTATCTCTATATATGAGTAAGTATCCAAGTGGCATCCTTTCTAGAAAATAAAAATTATAGGGTCTACTTGTATGTCCTTCCTTTTAGAAATGGTTAGTCATTTAGACTACCTCCAAGCTAGTCTCACTTAGAAAAATATGAGCCCTAGTGCCTTCTTTCTAAGTTAACCATTGAAAATCTATTATAGTCAAAGTGAAAATAAGCCCCTTAACTAACGACTATGGTTGTGTGAGGATTAGATGACTCATTGCATTATTTATTAATAACATCTTTATTCTTCTTAGAAATTAGTGAATCTAAGTCTCAAAGAATAAATCATTCTAAATTGAAACAAATTCAAGCATGTTTTTGCCTATCTTTCATAATCATATTTAACATGAAATTTGAAATCAAAACCAAAACTAAGTTCATATCCAAACTTCAAAATTAAATTTAAATTTCTTCAAGCTTATGCTTGTAATCCTTATAGGATCAATTGATTAGTTTAGTCAACGTCAATATGTGCGGTGTACTCTGGTTTGTCCACCACATATATTGAGGGTCCATTTATTGACAACATTTTTAGATTAGATTTAACATCATTTTCAATCCTATTTATTAGGATACCTAATCTTAGATTAGGGATTTCTTATTCAGGCAGTTAGGATACTACACTTGGTTACCAAGTGTTTAAGCAAATCAAAACCAAAATTTAAAGCAAATCTCAATACCCTAAGGCTTAGGCTATCCTGGTGAATCTCTTTGGGATTTAACCTCTTACAATTGAATTAAAATGAACCTAAACTATACTTGAACTTAAAAAATGAATAAATTAAATACATCTTAATTGAATCCTAAATTCAACTGAGCTTAGACTAAGATAACTGAGGTGGTCAACCTAATTAACCTACCAAAGCTCAAAACCACATAAATTCAAAAGAAATTTAAATAAAATCAAAAAAATAGATATTGAGTCAAATATAAAGCATGAAGTCACTACATGAACATGAATGATTCTAAGACTAAATCCAAATAAAGATAAAAAATGGTCAACCATTTGGCATAGAGTTGACTTATGTGGGTCCCACATAGTCAAAAGTCAACCCACCAAAATTTGATCAAATAAAATCATTTTAAAGATTCAAAATCATAAAATGAACTTGTATAAACATGAATATAAATAAATCTCAATCTAATAAGGTCTTAACTATGTTAATTATATCACTTGATCTAAATAGGCCTAAAAGGACCCTATTAAACCTAAATTCAAATTAGATTAAAATAAACTCAAATTAAACATCCCAAATCATTTGCAAGTCATGAATACACGTAATTCAACCAATCATTTGGTTTAATTTGACCAATTTGGTCATATGGCTCAAATGAATCCAACTTAACCCTTTAAGCCTAATTTAGGTCAAATGTGTCAAAGTTGAAATTAACTTCAAAATAAATGAAATTAATTGCTCCAAATCATTCCACATATGTGATTAAACATGATTGGAGTTTAAATATACCTTAATTGAGTCAAATTGATCACCCAACTTAATTGAATTCAATTTAACCCATTTAAGTAAAAATGAGTCAAATTAAGACAAAATCAAAATCAATCTCAAATCCAATGAAATCAATTAATTAGGAACATCATAAATTATTAAAAAAATTTATCTAAAACCTAAATCCAAATCTAATCAATCAAATGGAATAAACTAAAAGGATATCCAAGTGAAGTAACTTAAGGAGTTTAAAACTAAACCTAATTCAAATGATCTTATTTAACTAATAAATCACTTTAAGTTTGACTTGGGCCAATAATTATTAATCCAAAGAGGTGAATAATGAGCATTTAATGCTACTTGATATCATCTAACCTAATTTATATTAAATTGAATTCAAATGGATCAGACTTAGCATTTGAGTTTAAACTCAAACCAATCACACTTGGATTAATCTAGTGTGAACCCAAGGTAGTTGTAAGCCAAGACTAAAGACTTGAGGAGGTCCCAACTAGTCCAAAGAACAAAACGAATATGCCACGGGTGGGGGGGGGGTGTGGGTTAGGGGTGTGGAAGATGCTAAACCAAACCAATCTTCCTTCCAATCCTTCCAAAATTCCATCCATGTTTATAATTTTAGTGGCTCTAAGGATTCAAAAGGGAATTTTGACTTGTTGACCACCTTTAGCCTCATGATTAGAGTTCAATTCCCTATGGTCGGTAGCCTCCATGGAAACCGATAGGAAGAGTTCTCAGCCAACTTTAAAAAAGCAAAGAAATAATAAATTCCTCCCTTCTCTTGACTTCGTCGCCTTCTCCAAGTGAAATGGAACCCATACATGCCTTCCCCTCCTTTCAAGCTCTCCTGATTGCCTCGACATCAAATTTTAGTGAGCCACGGTGTACACCATCTCCATATCAATCTTGGGAGAAGAAAAGCTTGCTTCTTTATCCAAAAGTTTTATCTCACCTCTTGAATATTTTCAAAATACAAACCACCATCAAGATCGACCCCTTTTTCATTCGGCGTTGGTCGTTTATGAATTGAAGTAGACCTTAGGATCAATCAAAACATATAGATCTCTTCAAAACCACTCCCTGATCAATTTGTAAAAGAAATTTGGTGCTTTCATTACATAGATTGTTGACAATTAGTCGTGAAAAGTAGATGGTGCTTAGTCTCCACTATGGATATAGAATATAAATTGTGACTGTTCGTTTTTTCTATTTAGGATGAACGACCATGATTTAGCCATATTGCTTGATTAATCCCTTTAAGAATTCCATCAAATGACCAAGATCAAATCGAGTCCCCACCATTGAAATAACATGGAATTCACGTGGATGCTGCATGGCCGAATCAAGCGTGCTGCATGTAAAGCAGCGCGACATTAGCGCCATGTGGCACTGACCATTTAAAAGGAAAAATCATATTTTTTGGAATTAAAAATACTAAAAAGTACACAAAACTTCAAAATATCATAAAAAAAATACTCAACCAAAAAAAATGTAACTAAGGGTTCTATGGAATCATCTCAATGAGAAGAATCTGTTAAACCAAAATCCTCAATTTTTATTGGGTATTTTTAGGTTAATTTGAGTTTGAAAGAAAATAATCAAACCTAAATTAAACTCAAAACATTAATCCAATCATTTCAAAACTTTAAGAGATTGAAATTAAGGTTGAAATAAACCTTAAATAAAATATTAGGATTTATTGGCAATTATAATGAAGAATATACAATTTTTAATCAATAAACCTTAATTTAATGAAATTAATTAATATTAATACAACAAAATTATGGAAAATTTTTAAATCTACTTAAATCATTAAAATAAACCTTAATGAATCTAAAAACACTAGTATAGCTCTTTAGAATTTAATAAACATCAAATAACCTTAATTAGGTAATTAATTGGACTAATTAATTCAATTAATTCATCTAAACTTTAAAAAATGATAATAAGTAAATCAAAACTCTAAAAAAATCTAAATAAACCCTTTATAGATTCATCTATTATAGGGAAATAAAAAAATTAAAACCACTAATTAATTCCTAATTATTAAAGCTTAATTTAAGTTTTAATAAAATAATTAAAACTTTAATTAGTCCTAAAATATCCAACTAATTATGATGAAATTTTAGAAAAACTAAATAGGCGAAGAACCCCACTTGTCATAAAAAATTGAAATTCAAATGACATCAAGATCAAAAGTTGTAAAATCTCTAATTTATATCTCAATTTAAATGAAATAATAAATCAAAAAATCATAAAAATTATAAAAAATTTAATGAAACCAATTTGAAACACTTTGAATAACTTTAGAGGACCTTAGAAAACTTTCTTAACCTTCTCAAGTTAGAAGACCTAATTAATTTTTCATTTTGGGGTTATAGAATTAATTATAAATAAAATAAGCTAATCAAATCCTAAATTACTAAAATTATGAATTGAAAATAAAATGAACATTTATCTCAAGAGAGAACTTATTAATATTTAAATTTTAAAGAATTCATCAAAATTGGAACTAGATTAAATACTCAACATTGGAAGGAAAACATTAATGATGGGTATAAATGATTAAAATAAAAATTAGTGAATTTAAATAATCTAGAAACTAAAGGTGGCCTAGATCTTAATTAACTTCTTTTGAGTTCATTTGAAGGATTTGTTTGAATTTAGATTTAATTAATGTTTTTGTGTTCTAATTAGGATCTTATATTTATGAAAAGTTCTTCTAAAGATTATTTAGTCTTTATATTTGAGTTTTATTCAAATTAATTAATATTTCTTGACTTATCCAATTAAGAATTTAGATTTTATTGAGTTTTACTTGTTTGATTGATTATCTTTTGATTTGATTAAGATTTCCAAAAGTTAAATTTATTAAATTTAATTTATTATATTTATCTTGATTGTTTATTTTATGTTTATTAGGTTTCAATTTAATTTAACTTAATTAAATATTTACTTTCTTCCTCTATGTTTTCATTAAATTTTACACAATTTATATTATTTAATTAGTTAAGGTGAGCATAATTTCATAGATTGGGATTTTATTTGATGTTATGTACCTTTGATTTTATTAAGGAATAGTTGTCTTATTTTATATATTTTAATTCAATCTATTTGGTATAATTGAATTGATTTTATTTATTTGTTAGTTAAAGATAATGTTCATTAATTTGAATGATCTAATTTAGTCATTTTAAATTGACTTGAGTTAAATTAAGTTTAAGCTTCTGTAAAAGTTTTGGTTTCATCATTCAATTATTTTGTTACATTTTAAATTTCATAGCTTAGGATATTCACTAATTTATGCATTCAACTTTATCGCTTAAGTTGGTTTTAAGTGAACATCCTAGGTTAAGGATTCGTTATTTCATTAAACCTCTTTAGATAAGGTTTTGACTAACAATCGATAACCTAAGAACTTTAAAAAATGAACTATTTTAAATTCCAAACATAATTTAGGCCACCTTTAGTTTCTAGATTATTTATGTTAATTGACTTTTATTTTAATCATTTATACCCATCAATAATATTTCCCTGCAAATGTTCAATAAATTTAATTTAGTTCCAATTTTGATTAATTCATTAAATTTTAAAGATTGATAAGTTTTTTTTTCTTCAGATAAATGTTCATTTTATTTTGAGTTCATAATTTTAGTAATTTAGGATTTGATTAGCTTATTTTATTCTTAATTAATTCTATAACTACTAAATGAAGAATTAATTAGGTCTTCCAACTTCAGATGGTTAAGAAAGTTTTTTAAGGTCCTTTGAAGTTATTTAAAGTGTTTCACATTAGCCTCATTATTTTTTTATGATCTCTATGATTTTATATTTTATTATTTCATTTAAATTGAAGTAAAGATTGAAAATTCAATAACTTTTGATCCAAAAGTCATTTGGCTTTAGAATTTTTATGGCAAGTGAGGCTCCTTCCTAATCTAATTTCTCTAACATTTCACCTTAATCAGATTTATATATAATACTAATTAAAGTTTTAATCATTTTAATAAAACATAAATTAGGCTTCAATCATTAGGAATTAATTAGGGGTTTTAATTTTCCTTGATTCCCATCTAGATGATGAATCAATAAAAGAATTAATTAGATTTTTTAGAGTTTTGATTGATTTATTATGATTTTTAAAAATTTAACTAATTACCTAATTAAGGCCAATTTGAGGTTTATTAAATTCCAGAAGTTCCAATAGTGTTTTTAGATTCATTAAGGTTCATTTTAATGATTTAATTTGATTATATTTTTTTTCATAATTTATTTGTATTAATATTAGTTAATTTTATTAAATTAAGGTTTAAGGCTTAAAAATTTATATGTTTCATTTTAATTGCCAATAAATCCTTATATTTTTAGCTAATGTGTATTTCAACCTTAATTTCAATCTCATAAAGTTTCAAAATGATTGGATTAATGGTTTGAGTTTAATTTAAGTTTGACTATTTTCGATCAAACTCAAATTAACCTAAAAATAACTAATAAATATTTGGGATTTTTGGTTTAATAGATTCCTTTGATTGAGGTGAATCCCATAGCCTTTATTTATAATTTTTGATTGAGTAATATTTTGAAGTTCTATATATTTTTAGTATTTTTAATTCCAGAAAATCCAATTTTTCCTTTTAAACAGTCAGCACCACGTGGCACTACTTTACACGTGGTGAGACGTGATTCGGCCACATAGTATCTACATGGATTGTGCATTATTTTAGCAGTGGAGACAGAGTTTGATCCGGGTTGTCCAATCAAAGATCGAACTACTTCGGATCATCCTATGGATTCCTTAAGGCGATTAATCAAACTGTCTAGTTAAATCATGGTCGTTCATTCAAAATAGAAAGAATGGACGGTCAAGATTTCATCTTTTCTATCCCCGGTGGAGACCGAGCATCATCTGCTTTTCAAGGCTAATTGTCAGCACTCTACACAATAAAATCACCTGATTTCGATTGCAAAATGATTAGGGAGTGGTTTTCAAGAGATCTATATGGTTTGATTGATCCTATGGTCTACTTCACTTCATAAAATACCAATGTAAAATGAAAAGGGAACAGTTTCATACCTACCTTGTCGGCATGGGGTCTTGATAGTGGTTTGTGTTTCAAAAATGTTCAAGGAGGTGAGACAAAACTTTTGGAGGAAGAATCAAGCTTTGCCTCCCTTTGGATCAATGTGGAGATGGATTTCTCCTGTGGCTCACTAGAGTTTTGTGTCGGAAGTAATAAGGAGAGCTTGGGAGTAAGAGAAGGCATGTTTTGGATCAATTTCACTTAGAGAAGGTGATGGAGTCAAGAGATGGGAAAATTTTGATGTCTCCTTGCATTTTTAAAGATGGCCGAGAGCTCTTCCTATCGATTTCCATAGAGGCCATCGGCCATAGGGAATTGAACTCCAATCATGAGGTTAAAGGTGCTGAGCAAGTAAAAAAAACCTTTTAATCCATAGAGCCACTGAAATTGTACACATGGATGGAATTTTCGAAGGATTGGAAGGGAGATTGGCTTGGCTTGGCTTCTTCCCCTCCATGGTATATTCATTTTTCTCTTTGGACTAGTTGGGACCTCCTCAAGCCTTTAGTCTTGGTTGAAACTACCTTGGGTTCACCCTAGATAAATCCAAGTGTGATTGGTTTGAGTTTGAACTCAAATGCCTAAGTGTGATCCATTTGAATTCAATTTAACTTAAACTGGGTTGGGTGACATCAATTAGCATTAAGTGATCATTATTTATTTCCTTTGGATTAATAAGTATTTGTCCAAGTCAAGCTTAAGGTGATTCATGAGTTAAGAAAACTCATTAATATAGTTTTCTTTTGTAACCACCCTTGGATCCTATTAATGTGGGAATCATGAGGGATGGGGATATATAGTTTTCTCAGAGGGAGAGAGCCTGCTTGTAGTCATTCTAAAATAGAGTAGAAATTCTCAAATATTTTTATTCCTTTTTTTCTAATCAAGTCAATCCTTGTCTACTCTTACCCTACTTGTAATGTATCTATCTTATGCATTATTGCATGAATACTTTTGGATTCAAAAAGAACAAATGTTTAGGTTGATGGATAGTCGTAATTGTCTCATCAAAAGCATAATAAAGGATCGAATGTTTTAATGTTCAACCAATAGTACAAATAATATATTTGAATCTCTTTATATTTTGAAGTCAAAATTATTTACTTATATAATCTTCATTATACATTACAATAAGTTTAAAGTATCAATTTAATTTATAATCAAATCACCTTATAAATTTATATATATATATATATATATATATATATATATATATATATATATATATATATATATATATTAATACCATCAATGTAGTTGTTACATTTAATCTTTTATTAAAATGAAAGTATACACTCAAGCAGAGAATAATCATTCTCCTTATATAAGGAAAATGTCTATGAAATATATAAGGATATCCTTTGCTCTTCATAGAAAGGTAGCCATCTATCTCTTTTTAATAAAGTGTTTTATTAACTTTTAAATGTCTAATCAATGCTTATCATTCTTTCTGATATAATTTGAATACTTTTAATGTATGATTTTAGAACTTTAAAGATAATTTCATTATCAATTGGATACATCAAAATTGTCCTAATTTGATCTCTCTAGTTTAATAGATTTAAAGCACAAAGACTTTCAATTTTCACGAATTAAATATATAGATTATTTATCATGAATTGTATGTATTTGATGATTTGGATGAAAGAAATACATGAACAAAATTATAATTCATTTCTTTTAAAAGTTTTTTTCTTTTAGAAGACATATAAGCCCTACTTTTAATTGCTTAAAACATTTTTTTTATAATTTCTTTGTATCATCATTTGGTGGAAGTGTGAGGGCATAAAATTTGTTACAACTTGGTTTAATTGGCATGAGGTGAGGTTAGTAATTAATTATTAAGGTTAAACATTTCCTTTCGTTCATATAGTTACAATAGATAAATTTTATATTTATTCTAACAATTTAATTTATTTGAAACCATTTAAACATTCTCAGATAATCATCGATCATAAATAATAGCATAATTAGCACATTTGTTGCTTTTGGACATGCCCACATTCATCACAAAACTATAAAACATCTAGAGTTGCAACATATTAGACTTAAAAACGTATAAATGATGCAGGATCCTACTGAGTCCCTGAGGAGGTTTATCACTCGCTTCCGACATAAGATGCTAGAAGTCAAAAGATCTAAAACCCATGGTGTCTCAGATAGCACTCATCCAAGGGTTGAAGGAAGGTCTTTCAGGTGTTGACCTTACTTTTAGTGAGGTTCAAAACTCTCCTTTTAGACTTAGGATTTGATCTAGGGTCTAAGGTTCAATTAACTTCATTTTTTTAATAAAGTTGACAATCACCCTAATCTTAGTAATTAGGATCTTTAATATTAGATTAAGAGCTTCCTAATATGACTCTTAAAATACTACACTTAGTAATTAGGTGTATAACCCAAACAAAGGAAATAATAGAAACAACAAATCAAAGTAAAATTAAAATTATAATATGAAATCAAAATTAAATTAAAAAGTCAACACATTGAGGTGAAATTTAGGTTAGCCTAGTTGACTACATAGGTCCTAACCTAACCCAATTGGACAAGGTAAGTCCAATCAAATTCAAATTCAATAAAAATCAAGAGATGCTTAAATCAAGTCATAATCTAAATACGATTGAGCCTAGATAGAGGCAATTGACATAGTTAATCCAATTGATCCTATTTAAGTTCAAAATCATCTAGGTTCATAAAATAAAATAAAATAAAATAAAATCAAACCAAAGTATAAAATCAATGTATAAATATAAACATATATAAAATTAAATTTAGATGGGGTACAAAATGGTTAGCTAGGCCATTTGACTTAAGTTGACCCTTGTAGGATCTACCAATTATAATTTGATCAAATTCAATCATTCTAAAGGCTCAAAATTATCAACTAAACACAATCAAACATAAAATTGAATAAATATAAATCTAATAAGGACTTAAATTGGTCAACATAATCCAAATTGACCTATATAAGCCATATTGAGCTAAAATTAAAATAATTTAAAACTAAATCAAATTAATCACTTCAAATCTCTTTAAAAACTTAATTAAACTCAATCAAACCCTCATTTGGGTTAAATTTATTTAATTTGGTCAATTTGTTCAATAGACCCAAGTGAACTTAAATTAACCCAATTAGGCTAATTAGGGTCAAACCAAAAATAAACCCAAATAAATTATAATTAATTAAACTTTATCAATTTAAATAATTCATTAAATCTTCATTAGTTATAAGAAAATCTAAAAAAATAACTATAGAAAACTTAAACAGAGGAGAAGCTAAGAAAAATAAAAGTCCTAATTTTTATTGAGTGTATAATGATTAATTATGTTTGAAGATTTTCCTAATTAGTAAAATTAAATCCTAATAACTTGACTAATAAACTTTAAATTTTGGGTGATTGTTCCATGATATGACTTCCACCTCCCATAATTATTACAAGTTAATTAGTTGAGTAATTTGGGAAACCTAAATTTTCAAACCCTAAGGGGTTATTTTGTGCATTTAATATATTTATATAATTAAGAAAATTATAAAATTATTATGGAGCTTTAAATACAATTTAGAATGTTAATGGAAAAAAGAATTAAGCCCATTGGTTCTAATTATTTTTGAAAATCATGATTAAGGACTTTTATTTTTTTAATTAAATCATTAATTGACTTAGAATTTAGAAAATTCATAATAAAAAGTATAGGTCCATAAAAATTGTGTACACCCTCTCTTTTTTCTTAGTTAGCAAAGAGATTTTCAATGAGAATAAAATCTCCAATTTGTTTGAAATATTTTTAGTGTAATTGACGATTTTAAGTTTTTCTTCATTTCTTTAATTAGTCTTTAAATAAAAACCCAACTGCATTAAAACTTTTAGGAATTGTTTGTTTAATGCTTATTTATGTTCCATAAATTTCTCATATTTTTTGGGCTTATGTTTAAAGTATAATTGGATTTTTTTGGGCTCTTTTGGGCTTAATTGGCTTAAATAATTAATTAACTTTAATTAATTTATAAAAATCATATAAATCAATTTTACATCACTTAATGAACAAAAGTGAGTTAAGAGATATCCCTATACTCTTTGCCTTCTCACTAGGATTAATTAACTCAAAATTTAAAATTAATACTTAATGAATTTGATTAAGCTTAAATGTGATTATTATCATATGAATAGACTTAGGACTTAATGGCTTTAAAAAAAATTTTTTGGTATATTTAATTACTTTGCGTCAATCATTTTATAAATATATGTTTTATATATTCCATGCATCCATTTTTCAAAAATAAAATATTTCATTAATTACATGCCTCGAATCAATAATACGATTATTATCACTAGTAAATCTTAAACTTTTTTTCCTAATAATTTTAAGTATTTATTAGTATAAATCTAAATTGATCAAGATAGTTCAAAGATAAAGATACACACACAATAACACACACACAGATATATATATATATATATATATATATATATATATATATATATATATATATATATATATATATATATATATGCATGATCTACATGCTTGAAAGGTATATAGTTTAGACACATTAGGGCATCAAGGTTATTTTTCCGAAGGATGTCTTAAATACCTCGACTTCCTAGTGTAACAATGGCATGTACCTTATAATTTATAGTGAAATACATAGTAAGGTTAAGTTATTTTCAAATCTTTAAGTATCTTACAAGCTTTCATTAATCTATCTTTATATATATATATATATATATATATATATATATATATATATATATATATATATATATACATCTATATGTCAATTAAAAGTATAGTCCGACGCTCTAGGAGCGCATGACTTTAAGCAGTCCAAGGGGGTCATAAATTACCTCACTTACCTTGTTAACTATGACACGTACTTGTATAAATTAAACAATCAATTTATAAAAATCATATAAATCAATTTTACATCACTTAATGAACAAAAGTGAGTTAAGAGATATCCCTATACTCTTTGTCTTCTCACTAGGATTAATTAACTCAAAATTTAAAATTAATGCTTAATGAATTTGATTAAGCTTAAATGTGATTATTATCATATGAATAGACTTAGGACTTAATGGCTTTAAAAAGATTTTTTGGTAATATTTAATTACTTTGCTTCAATCATTTTATAATTATATGTTTTATATATTCCATGCATCCATATTTCAAAAATAAAATATTTCATTAATTACATGCCTTGAATCAATAATAATGATTATTATCACTAGTAAATCTTAAACTTTTTTCCTAATAATTTTAAGTATTTATTAGTATAAATCTAAATTGATCAAGATAGTTCAAAGATAAAGATACACACACGCACACACAGCACACACACACACACACACACACACAGATATATATATGTATATATATGCATCTATATGTCAATTAAAAAGTATATAGTCTGGACGTTCTAGGAGCGCATGACTTTAAGTAGTCCAAGGGGGTCATAAATTACCTCACTTACCTTGTTAACTATGACACGTACTTGTATAAATTAAACATATTTATTTATGTATGTACTTATGCATAAAGAATTCCTAAATCATCTTCTCTATAAAATTCATGCATACATTATATAGACATATATCTTTAAATCCTAAACTAAATATCAATAAATAAAATATATCAATTCATTCATGCATCAATGTGTGGAATTTCTAAATGATATATATACAATAAATCTAGGTATTCTCTTAAGCAAGAAAAAATAAGTTAATATGTTAAATGAATATTAAGAAAGATGAAGTAAAGTCACAAGGCATAGCCTAATTATTCATGATTTAAATACATTAATCTTAAGATGAATTTTGTATTATTATAAAAACATTTAAGTTAAATCCAAATATAGGACTTAATAAAAAATCTTAACACTTCATTAATATGATTAAAAGACATAAAATTCACTTTAGGTTCAACTTATAATTATGGTTTGAAGTGGATTTCACTCCACTTCTCACTCCTTAAAACTCTAATTCTATATTAAACCCAAAATATAAATAAATAAATTAATTAAAATCTAAAATTTATCATAAAAACATCAATGACTTAAATTGCAATCAACCATTTAATGGTAAAATTGAACTTATTATTACATCATAATTCAATTATTAAGGTCTAATTTTATCACATCGCACTAGCTCTTGCACACACTTTAAATTGTTAGGTCACTAATACTAGAGTTAAGTTAGGATGATGCTTTATTATGGATTGATGTTTTATTTTGTGATGTAATATTTTAGACTAGATGTTAGGGTGTATGTGTGTAGTCTAGATGTTGAGGCAAAATTAGACTAACTTTATTTTTTATAGGAGATTGTGCTTAAGGGATCATTGAAATAATAAATATATAAATATTTTTACTTTCAGGTGCTGCTTATGTCCCTAAGTGTAAGCCATTAGGATAGTTGAGCTTGGTGACCCAAGAAAGAGTGTTAAGCACAATGTATGGAATATAAATTCTTGGTGTTATTTAGTGTTAAGCTAACCTTTATTTTGCAGGTGTAGTTAGAATTTAATTTCAAGAAAAATATATATAATTTTGCAATAGACTTAGAATTAGAGCCTATGTGATTTTAGGATGAGCAGCGGCTAGAAGGCTTTGATTTGGGAGGCCCTGTAATGCTTGGAGGACTCAACATCCATGATGAATGAAGGAGAAGATGAAGATTGAAGACCTCCCATAGGCTTCTTACATTCATTATATTTTAGTTATCATTCGGGCAATATACGGGTAGAGCTCAGATACCTATTCTTTCTTTTTCGAGTTGTGCCGTGATACTTGGCTGCATCGACTTTTTATTATTCTTTCATTCATTGAATTTTAGTTATCATTCATTTCTTATATTTGAATGTTTGTTGTATGTTCTGGATAAGGTGGGCTCGTTAAATACTTAATATTTTTTTCTACCCCCATTAAACAAGTTTAATTAAAATTAACCAACTCATAACTTCATATTTTAAAGCATAGTCATTTAATCAAGGCAAAAGATTTAGTAGCCTCTTAACTGTATGATTATATGTTACAATATTATGCATGCATTGTGGGGAATTTTATTTGGAACACCATGTATATCTTGGGGAGTACTTACTTAGGTAATCAAATTCATCATTAAGAGATAAATATATTACCTTGAAAGATAAATATATTACATTATAATGGATTTAATTACTTTATACAAACTTCTAAGATGATGGGTATTTGATATACCAAAGATTTTTCTCTTAAACTACATGGAGAAGTAGAATAAGGATTATTTTATACTGGGTTCATAGTTCCTTAGAAGGGCAAGCCCCTATAATTAATTACATCTTAGGTAGAAGGAAATTACCCCTAAGAATACTCTTGTTTAAAGAAATTGACTTTTAGTTCTATGGATTTCAAAGATTATCTTAAAGAAATGCTCATTGATATTGAGATGTTTAATAAGTATTTCAATTACTTATTATTTACCTTTTAAATTTTGAATTTGAAATTATTGAGAATTTGAGTTAACATTTTATTAAAAATTAAGGACTTATATTATAAATACACAAGACAATAGAAATACCTAGGGGTTGAAGACTTTAGAACCTAAGTCTAAAATATTTCTAACATAAGTCAGAAACTCGATTTAATGTAGTATTTGGGAATTATTAGTTTTTTTTTCTCACCTGAAAAAATGAACCTATCCCAGACTCTTCTAAACTTACTGCCCACCTAGAAGTGTTTCTAGCTAACACCTCCTAAGATATTTTAAATCCATGATTCTAATTGGTCTTTTGTATGCAAGATAGCTGAGCTGTTGTATTTAAAAAAGAAGCTAAGAAGCTAAGCTCAATCCTTAAACCCTATGATTATGATTGGCATGTTATGAACCTAACAAATGCAATAACTTTTATATTCTATGTGTTTTGACTCATAATTTTATTTTAAGGCTTGGGTATATAATTACATGCCTATAAAAGATGCAGTTAGAAAATGGTTAAAGGCTAAAGAAATTTAAGAAGGCACACTTCCCAGGAATGGTGGTCATCCTTAAAAGTCAAACGCTCCCTTATGTGCAATGGGTGAAGTGCCTAATTCAAGAGAAACAAATAATATTTTCTCATGGTTCATAATAGCTAGTTATTTCTAGTTACTTTTAAGTTATATCTAAAGATTTAATTAAAGTGAGGTTGTGAAATTTGTTATTTTATTTTTGAGTAGTTTAATTTTAGTGGGGTAGAAAATTTAGTTTTCTTAGGAGCTTAACATTTCAAGATAATTCATCATAGAGCACATCACAAAAAGAAAACTAGAAAAGTATGTAGTTCTATAATGCACCCAAAAATAAATCAAGCCAAATTAAATTAATAAAATAGGCCAATATGGCCGGGTACCACAGTACACCATAGAAGAAAAGAGAAATGGGCAACCGAGTTCTGCCTTTATATAGCCCAACTTAAAACTAAAAGTTTTGATCATAGGGTTCTTCATCTAGGATCATCACCTTCTTTAGGAATATCCACGAGCTTCATAGGGGATCACCGACTAGTAAAATCAGCTTTTGCTATTCCTAGACCCCATATAGTATAACCTATTTTTAGGTTCAAATTACATTTTAAAATGTCAAAATAAATTATTAGTCCTTGTAAAATAGACGTCAGGGAATACATATAGCATGCCAATAGTTTATATTCCTAACATACGGGCATAGCACTAGAGTTTGCCAAGCCCACCTGTCCTATTGGGCTATGCTTAGGGACTTAAGTAATATATGCTAGCAAATAACATTTATTTTTCTTTTTAATATAGCAAACCCTAGCATCCATGAAGAAAACAACATTAGCCTAAAAAGAATGTCTAATATTCAGACTAGCGAGCAAACAATCCTAGCCATCCAATCTAAAATAATAAGCTATATAACAAAAGAAAAATATTTTTATATCAAAAAACATCACAAATCATTGACCTAACCTAAGTCTAAGGTCGGTGAAAGAAGGGTTTGTGTGGTAAATCTTTACTATGCCTTATTTTAATTTGAATTCAGGTTTAAGTTCAAAGTTTGTTTAATTTATAGTTAGGTAATTTCAATTTAAATGATTTAATTGATTAATGATTTTATTTCAATTTTAAGTTTATTTTTATGTTAACGTTGAATTTAAGTATTAAAGAATGAAGAATAAAATAAATATCGCTTTAGGCAAAACCCATTCCATTCAACATCATAATGTTAATAGAAGGAGATTTTAATCTTAAGATAAGAATCTATTCTAAGGGTCAAACTAAGATTCTATGTATCTTAATGAAACTCTTTTGAGTACATTTGAATGGTTTATTTTAAATGGTGTTTAATTTGATTAATGTTTAATCCTTCTTTTAATGTTAAAGTTTGTATTATTCAAATAATTTTAAATATTGTTAGAATTTAATGATTTAATTCTTCTATCATTTCATTTAACTTAATTAATTGTTTGCATTTAAAAATGATGAAAAATAAAAAAATTAATTTAGTTCCAATTTTGATTAATTCTTTAAATTTTAAAGATTGATAAGTTTTTTTTCTTCAGATAAATGTTCATTTTATTTTGAATTCATAATTTTAGTAATTAAGGATTTGAATAGCTTATTTTATTCTTAATTAATTCTATAACTACTAAATGAAGAATTAATTAGGTTTTCCAACTTCAGAAGGTTAAGAAAGTTTTTAAGGTCCTTTGAAGTTATTTAAAGTGTTTCAAATTGGCCACATTAATTTTTTATGATTTCTATAATTTTCTATTTTATTATTTCATTTAAATTGAAGTAGAGATTGAAAATTCAATAACTTTTGATCCATAAGTCATTTGGCTTTGGAATTTTCATGGCAAGTGAGGTTCCTTGCTAATTTAAGTTCTTTAAAATTTCACCATAATCAGATGTATATATTATCACTAAATAAAGTTTTAATTATTTTAATAAAACTTAAATTAGGCTTAAGCCACTAGGAATTAATTAGGGGTTTTAATTTTCCTTAATCCCTCTAGATGATGAACCCTAGATAAATCCAAGTGTGATTGGTTTGAGTTTGAACTCAAACACCTAAGTGAGATCCAATTGAATTCAATTTAACTTAAACTGGGTTGGATGAGATCAATTAGCATTAAGTGCTCATTATTTATTTCTTTGGATTAATAAGTATTTCTCCAAGTCAAGCTTAAGGTGATTCATGAGTTAAGAAAGCTCATTTGAATTAGGTTTAGTTTTAAATGCCTTAAGCTACTTCACTTGGATATAGTTTTTAGTTCATTCGATTTGATCTTTTGGATTTGGATTTTAAGTTCCAATTATATTTTTCTAATCATTTATGATGTTCCCATTTAATTGATTTCATTGGATTTGAGATTGATTTTGATTTTGTCTTAATTTTACCCATTTTGACTTAAATGGGCTAAATTGGATTCAATTGAGTCAAGTGATAAATTTGATTCAATTAAGGTATTTTTAAACTCCAATCATGTTTAATCACATGTGTGGAATGATTTGGAGCAATTAATTTTATTTATTTTGAAGTTAATTTCAACTTTGACCCATTTCACCTAAATTGGGCTTAATAGGTTAAGTTGGACTTATTTGGGTCAAATGACCAAATTGGTCAAATTAAACCACCCAATGATTGGTTGAATTATATTTATTTATGACTTTAAAATAATTTTGGATGTTTAATTTGCATTGATTTTAATTTAATTTGAATTAAGGTTCATTAGGGCCCTTTTAGGCCTATTTAGATTAAGTGATCTAATTAATCCAGTTAAGACTTTATTTGATATTGATTATTTAAATTCATGTTTATACAAGTTTATTTGATTTTTTTGAATCTTTGGAATGATTTAAGTAGATTAAATTTTGGTGGGTTGACCTTTGACTGGGTGAGACCCACATAAGTCAACTCTTTGTCAAATAGTTGACCATTTTTGAAATTTATTTGGATTTAGTATTAGGTTCATTCATGTTCATGTAGTGATTTCATGCTTTATATTTTATTTAATTTCTATTTGTTTTGATTTTATTTCAATTTCTTTGAATTTAAGTGGTTTTGAGCTTTTATAGGTTAGTTATGTTTACCACCTCAATTATTTTAGTCTAAGCTTAGTTATTTTAGATTTCAATTAAAGAAATTCCAAATAAATTTAAACAAATGATTGAGGTGGTAACCAAGTGTAGTGCCCTAATTCAAGTTTGGTTTGGCCTACACAAATGAATACTAAGCTTTTAAATTTCAAAACCAAGTGTAGGCTTTAAATTTCAAACCCAAATGATTGAGAAATTTGTTTTAATTCAAGTTTGGTTTAGCTTCATTTTAATACAATTAGGTTAGGTCAAATCCCAAAGAGATTCACTAGGATAGCCTAAGCATTATGGTATTTTTCTTTTAATTTTGGTTTTGATTTGTTTATACACTTGCAAACCAAGTGCCCTAAGTACCTGAATAAAAAATATTTAATCTAAGATTAGGTTTCCTAATCAATAATAGTGAAGATGATGTTAAACCTCATCCAAGATTGAGGTCAATAGTAGGCATAGTCAACACTGTCCAATTAATATAATACTTAAATAAATGAAGTTTAGAATGTCAATGACTAACTTTATTCACCAAGCAAAAAATCCTCAAGTGGACCACCAAGAATTGTACATTCCTATCCTTATTCTCCTTCATGATGAATACATATCAAAAGAGTTTTGGAAACTACTATAGCCCCTCTTATCATAAATATAAAATGAAAGCCATAATACTCACTATAGAATATGGTAAGACTTGGGTGAGCACCATATCATAAAAATTAAGAATCTCCCGCAACTCAACACAATGGGAAAGCAGAGGTTGCACAAAAAGTGGTCAAATGTGATGCACAACTCATTGTCCATTATAGTGTTCACTCACTCATCACTTCAAGAAACACACAAAAAATAGTTAAAGTTGTCATAGTAGTACCCATGGAAGATGAAAGTCTCATCTTGAGGTCAAGGGTGGGCGACTTGTTCACCTTGATCACGAAGAAGATGACATAAAGTTTCTTCAGAGCCACCATGGCCATATTTAAGAAGAAAAAATTTGCAAAGAACTCTCAAAAAATAAAAGGCAAGACTTGCAAAAAAATGAACAACCACTCACCTGAAATAGAAACACTATATTAAAAACCTCAGCTAACCATGGACTTATTTGTAGGTGGTTGTAAAAAAAAAATTTTTAGAAATGTTCGTGTCATATTAAGCATTTAACATAGAAAATCTTAGAATCATTGTAAATTACCATGGAGAGTTCAATAGATTACACAAAACAATAAATTAGTATTAAGCATACTCACCCTAATGGTAAAAATAAATAAACGTGGCACAAAAGTAAAATGATTTAATCCCCATTGGAAAGCAAGTAAAGTAAAATGATATCTTTTTATTCAATTTAAATTTTTATTCAATTGAAAGTTTGTATGCACTCACTCCCACTCATACATTTATTTTTTAAATTGCCTTATAACTAGATTAAAGAGCCACTCTATAGTGGGTACTCCTTTGCTTGAAAAATAATTAAACATGAATTTGGCACCCATGATGAAGTTAGAAGACTCGCTTAGCTCATCGTGATGTCAGAGAAAGGTCAATTCAGCTTCCATGACTCTAAGCCTCTTTTACACGTCAATCACCACTCCTCCCACTGAGTTCATGCCTTCTTCAAGGAGAATACTCCCTCTTGCAAAGTGATGAACTCAGTGGTAAGAGCAGAAGGTAGAGGCTTTGCTTTGACATTTCCTACCTCTATAAGAAAGGACCCATTCTTCTTTGACTCACTAATCTCATAATAATTTGAAGAAAGGAAACATATCAACATCTCATTCAAATCCATAAAGTGAACCACCTCACTTTAGAGATAAAGGGTGTTAGCACTGTAGAGTCTTTTCTAGTAAAGGAAGGTTCTCTCCTGAAGAAAAGTGTAGATCTACTGAGTCATCACCAAGAGGGACTACTTATGGATTAGTGATTACAGGGATCATTCCATTAAAGTCTCCACTGCATAACAAAAAAGAATATCATAAATTGCAAGTAACGATATCACTATAAGGTAATTACTCAAAGGAATCATCTCATTGATGAAGCCAATATGCTTCCTCTTCATTAGGAGGATGTCCTAGAAACCCACTTACAATGAGAAGAATACTCATCTCAACTTTACTCAAGGGCACAAGCGAACCACCTGCTTAAGTCAATGACTACCCATCATCTGTGAAGATGGAGTTATGAATGCTCGTCATGCTAAGTTATATGAATAAAAGAAGTTAGCTATGATTTCCTATTAAAATTAATGAAATCACAAATTTAAAAAGTAGTTGTATATCGTGCCAAGATAGTCATCGACTAACTTCTATTAAGATAAAGTCCTCACCAACTAACTCAGCATGACTTTTCGCAATCGAATAAAAAGAGGACATTCCTCTTCACCATCTTCATTCAAGAATACTCAACACTACCGGAGTTACTTTTTTAATAAGAGGAGAGGTAGTTAGCTCTATATCCTCCTTTCCTAATCCTTATGAGTCTTACCTCAACAACATTGGAGGTACTTGCCTTGATCCATGAGTCTGCACCTCGCTCCATAGCTGAATGTAGCCCACAGCTCAACATGATACTCCATAGAGACTTACCTTTAATAATGATCCGAATGATGACTTTATTATTTTCATTCTTCTATCCATTTTTGAGTCACCTTTATAAGGAGTAGAAAAGACTAAGAGCCAAATTTATCTCCAATATGCACACAAGGACCTTGAAGTTGGATCATTATGAAGGACACTTAATAACGATTACCAATGCACCGACAATGATTCACTCATTAGCCATGCTAAGAGAACTTGCCTTATCCGAATGAGCATAGGAGAAGAACCTACTCACTAGCCATATGAAGTAACCAACCTCTTCATATGTGTATGAAAAGGAACCCACTTTAACTGGACAATCATTAACCCTGACTTGTACAAATGTTTGCATCTAAAACTCGTCACTTTGTATATAATACTCGCTCAAACTATCTAAATATGAGCAACTCTCCTCACATTGTATCTGACAAAGATCATTTAAAAACTTATATATAGTTTTCTTTTGTAACCACCCTTGGATCCTATTAATGTGGGAATCATGAGGGGTGGGGATATATAGTTTTCTCAGAGGGAGAGAGCCTGCTTGTAGTCATTCTAAAATAGAGTAGAAATTCTCAAATATTTTTATTCCTTTTTTCTAATCAAGTCAATCCTTATCTACTCTTACCCTACTTGTAATGTATCTATCTTATGCATTATTGCATGAATACTTTTGGATTCAAAAAGAACAAATGTTTAGGTTGATGGATAGTCGTAATTGTCTCATCAAAAGCATAATAAAGGATCAAATGTTTTAATGTTCAACCAATAGTACAAATAATATATTTGAATCTATTTATAATTTGAAGTCAAAATTATTTACTTATATAATCTTCATTATACATTACAATAAGTTTAAAGTATCAATTTAATTTATAATCAAATCACCTTATAAATTTATATATATATATATATATATATATATATATTATATTAATAACATCAATGTAGTTGTTACATTTAATCTTTTATTAAAATGAAAATATACACTCAAGCGGAGAATAATCATTCTCCTTATATAAGGAAAATGTCTGAAATATATAAGGATATCCTTGCTCTTCATAGAAAGGTAGCCATCTATCTCTTTTAATAAAGTGTTTTATTAACTTTTAAATGTCTAATCAATGCTTATCATTCTTTCTGAATTTGAATACTTTTAATGTATGATTTTAGAACTTTAAAGATCATTTCATTATCAATTGGATACATCAAAATTGTCCTAATTTGATCTCTCTAGTTTAATAGATTTAAAGCACAAAGACTTTCAATTTTCATGAATTAAATATATAGATTATTTATCATGAATTGTATGTATTTGATGATTTGGATGAAAGAAATACATGAACAAAATTATAATTCATTTCTTTTAAAAGTTTGTTTCTTTTAGAAGACATATAAGCCCTACTTTTAATTGCTTAAAACATTTTTTTTATAATTTCTTTGGATCATCATTAGGTGGAAGTGTGAGGGCATAAAATTTGTTACAACTTGGTTTAATTGGCATGAGATGAGGTTAGTAATTAATTATTAAGGTTAAACATTTCCTTTCGTTCATATAGTTACAATAGATAAATTTTATATTTATTCTAACAATTTAATTTATTTGAAACCATTTAAACATTCTCAGATAATCATCGATCATAAATAATAGCATAATTAGCACATTCGTTGCTTTTGGACATGCTCACATTCATTACGAAACTATAAAACATCTAGAGTTGCAACATATTAGACTTAAAAACGTATAAATCATAGCACTTACATCAACAGTAATCAGACAATAGGTTATTAAGAAATATGATTCTCTAATAAGTATTCATTCTTTAATGTTTTGTGGAGAATAAGGAATGGCAATCAAGTATAAATCATTCTTCCTTCGAGCAGTGCCATCAAATACCTCTTCCATGTCAAGTTCCATTGGATCCTTCTCGCTTGGAATTTTCCAATCAAAGTGTAAAAGCAATAAAGCAAGAAAGAGTTGCAGGCCTGCCATGGCAAATGTCATTCCTGGGCAAATCCGTCGTCCTGACCCAAAGGCATATATTCATAATTGGTTCCATTAAAATCATGTGAGCTCCCATTGAATCTATCTGGACAAAAGTAATCAGGATTCTTCCAAATTTTAGGATCTCTAGAAATTGCCCATGCATTAACTACAACTCGAGTTCTGGCCGGCAACACAAATCCTAATAGCTCTGTGGCCTCCTTGCACATTCTAGGTAGAAGCAAAGGTAAAGGAGGGTGCAATCTTAAAGTTTCTTTTATGACATTATGAAGGTAGTGTAGAGCAACTATATCGTTATCCTCAATTTTTATTTTTCCTCCAAGGGCTTCTCTTATCTCAATTTGAGCTTTATACATGATGTGCGGATGGCGAATGAGCTCCGACATGACCCAACACATTGTGTTCGATGTCGTCTCTGTTGCAGCTACAAGCATGTCCTAGAAATAAAATTTCAGAAAAAAAAATTGTTAATATAAATGAATTAAAAATATATTATAATATTAATTTGAGCATAATTAAGAGCTTATTTCCATAAAAATAAGAGGCATATATGCTTAGTTAGAATTTTTGGGTTATTCTGTAAAAATCTTGCAAATAAAAGTAATATATTACTTCACTGGATTTAAGAAAATAATGGCATACTATTATCCTTACATCAAACTATTAGAACTTCTTATTATAAATAATATTGAACAAAATATGTCTCAGGCTGTTCTCTCTAAAAATTTCTCTGAAAATTCTAATTCTATTTTTTTTTAAATATTAAATAATAGAAAACCAAACTAGTTAAGATACCTTGTTTCTGAAGGAATTTAATATTTAAATAGTATTGGAGACATGAAGGGGTACTTACCAAGATCACAGCCTTAACATTATCCATGGAAAGAGGGATCTCTAGCTCTCCCTTCTCTTGAATCCTTAGTAGAACATCAACCAAATCCTCCTCCATTTCATTCCCCGTTACTGTCTTTTCTCTATGTTCCGAAATTATCTCATCCAAAACATGATCCATCTCACAACGCAGCCTCTTCATTTGGAAGCTCGACCCATCAAAACAACTAATAAGAAAGCTAAAAGATGGAAACAAATCAGCCACCCTTAACATTGGAAGAAGCTTGATAGTCTCCTTCATGGCTAAGATGAACCTTTCCCGGCTCGTACACTCCATTCCAAATGCAGTTCTAGTGATCTGCTGGTGATTGAGCTCTTGAAACATCTCAGATATGTTGACAGTAGATCCAGCTCTTGTTCTAAGTTTAAAGAGAAGATTTTGAGCTTCAGGATATCTGATGAAACCAAAGGATTTTACTTTCTTAGTGCTAAGGAGCTCTTGAGTGCATATCTTACGCAGTTGTCTCCAGTAAGGGCCATATGGAGAGAAGCCAATGCCGCTTGAGTTGTAACCAATCGTCTCAGCCGCCAAGAGTGTTGGTCGCGAGGCTAAGACTTGATCGTGAGTTTTGAGCACCTCCCGAGCAGTGCTTGTGCTAGATGCTACCACGAAATCTACTTGACCAAACTTGATATGAAATAAAGGGCCATATTTTTGGGCAAGCCTGTAGAATCTGTGATGAGTTTGTTCTCCTGTTGTAAGTTGGTGAATGCTTCCTATGAATGGAAGCTTCCATGGCCCTGGAGGGAGTTTAGTATTTTGTATTTTTCCTTGGAGTCGATGCTTCTTGCTATATCTCCTGACAATAGCTAGGAAGAAGGATGGTATCAGGATTATGAACAGGATTGAGGATGGAATCGAAAAGACTTGCATGATTAGTTGGTGCGTGCGCAATTCAATATTTTGAGTGGAGAATTCAGGGTGCCGTGTCATATATTTATACTAATTTTAGTTTTGTTTGCATTTGGCATTTGTCACAGCCAGCATGGAATACCACAATTTGATATATTAATTTATAATGAAGTTACTATTAATGAGCTGTGGTTTAATGATTTGTTAGTTAATGTTTATTTTATGTCTATAATATTATTTTAATTAGTTTGGCAAGATTTGTTTAGACGAAAATTTTAAATTAAGTATGTTTTAAAACTTAATTAACAGATTAAGTACCAGTAAAAAAAATTTAAATATAGATGCTTAAGTGGGCGATAGCCACCACCAAGGGTGGCTAGCGGCCTACTTATCGACGGCTATAAGCGATGCGATATGATTATGGCACTAAATTCGATCGATTATCGGGCGACGCAATTCGATTAGAAGTAGGCGACTTGCCTGCTTTGAATTTTTTTTTAAAAACAAGTTATCTTTTTTTTTACGATGTACATAAAATGCAAATAGATGTAACATGAACTTGTAATACCAGTGAACAAATGATACCAGAAAATACAAATAGATCAAACAACTGCAAATGTACTAGTAATCAAACGATACAAAAAAATTTCATCCATAAGCCAAAAATAAACTCAAGTACTGCGAGATAAAAGTGAACAATAAAATATCCAAAGCTATACAAAATAAGTACACCTCTAAACACTCATCGGCGATGTCGCTCATAGCTATCGCGATTACTACACGGAGTATAGTGCTTAGGCGGCTGCAACGGACGATCACGCAGCTGATGAGTCTGGCTCGCATCATCTGATCCAATGTCCGGCTGCGAGTCTCGTATAGATACCCAATCTTGTGACATCGCATTGTCCATATGGTACGGAGACTGGGTGCTCTCTGGAAAAGAAGATGGTCCGGATCAGATGGATGGCCCCGCCCATATCATGCTGCGGTCATATCCGTGACATATGCTCGCTGCGGCATACGGACCCGTAGTCTCGATATGTGTCAAGCTCGGATCGCATCATATGCTCATTATTGATGGCGATAGTCCATGACATCCGAACATCCAAAGAAAGGAAAAGATCCTCCGCCAAAATATGCTCTTCGGAAACCAGTTTAAAATGTTACTACATAAATATGTGAAAATAATAACTAAGAAAATATGCAAATTATAGAGTTATCTTAACATATGCTCGTTCGGCGTGCTCTGGAGTAGTACGTCGTCACGTAGTAGCCTTCGTAGTACAATGATGATGCCCACTACCTAAACCGGATCATGTATGCGCGGGGACTGTGGTGTATCTTCCACCATAGCAATCTCTGGCCTCCCATGAGCGATGTATGGTACTACACCCATCAGATCGCTTTCCCTCGCCATCGACTCTAATGAAACCGAGTCCATCGGGCTACATCCTTTGGCAAGTGACCAAAGCGAAGGACTCTATCAGGAAGATGCCACTCCACCCTCTTCCAACTAATCAGTGGAACTCATGCTAACTAGATGTCCTCACCGGTGCAAATATCAGTGACCTCGATGAAGGTGTATGGCTCCCAAGTCACCTGATGTGTCAATGCATGTTAGACAATGGTTTGACAAAGATTTGTTGAGAAATGATTAAAAGAAGTACCGCTGGTAGAATCTCATCTAACTCATCCCTAAAAAATCTGATATTGCCGAACGGCATCTGACGCACATAACTCTCGTTCCACCTGATCAAAAAAAATATCATATACAAGTCAAGTAGTTGAATGTCAATATGTTAAAGCCAGCTATAAAGATATTAATTTCCTTACCTGAAACTGATGCTGAGCCCATCGAGATCTCTAGGGTAGGGGACATGTAACGTCGGTCGACCAACATGTAGGCGCTCCCAAGACTCTAGAGACACCCGACCATATTGGCCCTCCTAGGTAGACTCATGCAACTCCTGTAAGTGGGCTAGCACTACACCGCCAATGAAGAGTCTTTGTCAAGATCCTCTAATGGGAGATATCGCAAATGCACCTGGCGACATAATATATCGGGTTGGTTTGTAATTGTGGTTATATTTTCCGTAAAGAATCAATGTTTGGCGGAAGCTTATACTGATCAGAACATCATCATCATCAACAGATAAGCTATGTACTATAGAAAATGACATGTAATCTCCACTGCGAAGTTATCAACATCATAACGCAGAGACCTGATCACTTTTAATTTAAATCTTCTAAGCTTGTATGATGCGACACTCACATGGGCCGATTTTTTTCACCATCATAACTTGGAATGAACTGACCATCATTGCCGTCATAGAACAATTAAGAAAATGAGATCGACTCATTCTACTATTAGCTCAGCAACCAATGTTGTAACAAAACCTAACAATACACTCAAAATCGTTACAAAAATACATATTGTTCACTTAACAATTAAGCAACGCAAAAAAATGACCTACCAAATTACCTAATCTCAGTATATCGTATACCCTAACCATGGCAAATTTTAGGAGAATTATTATGAAAAATATGAAAAACTTCCCTCTACATTATTGCTAATTCAAATAAGCAAGGAATCAAAAAAAAAATCAAACTTACGGGCGAAATCTACGATCTCGATAGCGACCGCGAAACTTACGACCGACCGAAAGTCTTTTGGTGGAGCCGGCCAAATTACGAATGCCAATGGAGGAGCCGGCGAAAGTTACCAATGCCAATGGTGGAGCCGGCGACGATGAGGTCTCGTGCGTACGGAGGAGGACGGAGGAGAACGGGGAGGGGCGAGAAAAAGAAGCGAAAGTTATCGCTGGTCCGTATTTAGAATCGTCGATCGCCCACTTATCGGGCGGCGGCCAAACTTATGCGATAAGTTAGCGGCGGCAGTGAACCAATTCGTTAACTAATGGGCGGCAGCTAATTGGCGATGGATAAATCGGCACTCCGCCACCGAATTTGATGAATTTATTAAAAGTTAATTTTTTTTATGAATGCTTAATCTGTTAATTATTAATTAAAACATACTTAATTTAAAAATTTGTTTATTTATTTATACAGAGTCAACTTAAATAACTGCATTGTGGAGGTCATTGAAAATGTGAATATAAGTTCATATTTTTTATTATTTTAATAGGACTAATATGTTTAAATATCGTTGTTAACGAGCTGTGCTTTTGTATTCGACGATAATTTTGCATTGATTAGTAATCAGTTTTAATTGGTTTTGACGCTTTTTTTTTTTATTAAGCAGCTCATTGTGAATATAAGTGGTCGTAGACACAAAAGATAATTTTACAAGATAATTTTACATTGATTAATCTGATTTTAAAAAAGGATTTATGGACCAAGTGTTTGCCAAAATTATATTAGTTTTATTATTTTATTTATTTCATCAATTTATTTAATAAATATGAATTATGCTAGGAATGATATTTCATCTGAATATTATCTCATTTTTCTATAAAATGACAAGACTTATAATTCATTTTTATAAAATGATTGCTACAAAGAAGTTTGATATTTATGATAACTCTTTTATGTTATGGCGTTAGAGTTTGCAGCACATTTTCATAAAAAAGGATTAGAATATTAGTAAATGACCGAGGTACACTACACTATAAATTTTACACTATTTGAAACTTACGTCGATTATACTAAAGGTGAACTGATGAACAAATCCTCAAAATATGATACTAAAATTTTAATCATATTTGAGATCATAAATATAGATATATGTTATCCAATTATGAATGCGGAAAATTAAAAATAATTCATGGCATTTATAGGCGATTACTTATTATATTTATATTATATACTCAAAATAAGCAAGTTGTCCAAATGTTAAAGACTCATCGCATATATGATAAGCATAGTAAGATAACATGGGCTTCGACCACATCGATACAAACTACTCTAAGAAAGCAAGTATTCACGGAAAAACAACCATCTCAAAGTGACACAAGCCTAGCACCCCCCTACAGTAGGGAGAGAGGCCGCACATGAAATCAAGCCACTGCACACTTATTGTGAAGCTCATCATTCACCAATGAACATTCGCCTCAAATCAAGATGAGTCACTTCTTATGTACTCAACCAACTCTATTTGTATGCATCTCTTATATCATCCCTCTCCCCAAATCATTATAAGTGGGGACCCCTTTTGAGGGTTTGGTTCATTTTGGTTGGCTTAGTTAAAGAAAAATCTTTGCTCTCTCCACCTAGATTTTGTTCTCTCTTTCTCTCTAGAATAAGGGAATTCTCCCATCTTGTATTAAGACCACTAAAAGACAAATAAGCTAGATCCTTTCCCCCATTCGCTCCATTACTTGTTGTTCATGTCTTCATTAACCCTTCTTCCCAAGTATCTCTTGAGGTTCTACTTCAACCACAGATAGATTTAAATCCAATATTTTTTTTAGGTACAATGAGCGTAGATAAAGCCAAAAACTAGGGAATTCAATCTAGAATCACTCAATAGAAATGGAGCTAAATACTCAACAATTTGCAAGCCAACGAGACTTGAAAGATATGGAGGATAGAATCACTTGTCTGGTGTAGTAGGCCTTAGCGAGAGCTAATCATAAGTCGTAGAAGGTGGAGCATAAAGAATCACCAGGATTGACGATGCACTGAACTCACCGAGCAAGAAGAAAATTATCTAGAACACCAAGCTTAGATGACGAGTTCTATTATTCCAATGAGGAAGAAGAAGATACGTCTAGAGAGTGGGCAACTCCAATGTTTTATCCAAGAAAATTGCTCAAGCTCACCCCCCACACAAGTTTAAAATTCTACATTTAGAATCCTATAGAGATCGAATAGACTCGATGGACCACTTTGCTTATTTTAAGTTGACGACATCATTGTTGGATTGGGATAATGTGATGAAGTATCGCCTTTTCTTTACTACTTTCAAAGAATTAGCCCTGGATGGTTCTCGTAGCTCCCATTAGGGGAATCACGACTTTCTCTAATTTCAAAAGGATGCTTGCCACGTAATTTTTCAGCACCCAAAAGTTGTTGAAGAGCTCCCAAGCTCTCCTTCAAATGATGCAAGATCCTACTGAGCGCCTGAGGAGGTTTATCACTCGCTTTCGACATAAGATGCTAGAAGTCAAAAGATCTAAAACCCATGGTGTCTCGGATAGCACTCATCCAAGGGTTGAAGGAAGGACTTTCAGGTGTTGACCTTACTTTTAGTGAGGTTCAAAACTCTCCTTTTAGACTTAGGATTTGATCTAGGGTCTAAGGTTCAATTAACTTCATTTTTTTAATAAAGTTGACAATCACCCTAATCTTAGTAATTAGGATCTTCAATATTATATTAAGAGCTTCCTAATATGACTCTTAAAATACTACAATTAGTAATTAGGTGTATAACCCAAACAAAGGAAATAATAGAAACAACAAATCAAAGTAAAATTAAAATTATAATATGAAATCAAAATTATATTAAAAAGTCAACACATTAAGGTGAAATTTAGGTTAGCCTAGTTGACTACATAGGTCCTAACCTAACCCAATTGGACAAGGTAAGTCCAGTCAAATTCAAATTCAATAAAAATCAAGAGATGCTTAAATAAAGTCAAAATCTAAATATGATTGAGCCTAGATAGAGACAATTGACATAGTTAACCTAATTGATCCTATTTAAGTTCAAAATCATCTAGGTTAATAAAATAAAATAAAATAAAATAAAATTAAACTAAATCAAACCAAAGAATAAAATCAATGTATAAATATAAACATATATAAAATTAAATTTAGATGGGGTACAAAATGGTTAGCTAGGTCATTTGACCTAAGTTGACCCTTGTAGGATCTACCAAGTCAATAATCAACCAATCATAATTTGATCAAATTCAATCATCCTAAAGGCTCAAAATTATCAACTAAACACAATCAAACATAAAATTGAATAAATATAAATCTAATAAGGACTTAAATTGGTCAACTTAACCCAAATTGACCTATATAAGCCAAATTGAGCTAAAATTAAAATAATTTAAAATTAAATCAAATTAATCACTTCAAATCTCTTTAAAAACTTAATTAAACTCAATCAAACCCTCATTAGGGTTAAATTTATTTAATTTGGTCAATTTGTTCAATAGACCCAAGTGAACTTAAATTAAACCAATTAGGCTAATTAGGGTCAAACCAAAAATAAACCCAAATAAATTATAATTAATTAAACTTTATCAATTTAAATAATTCATTAAATCTTCATTAGTTATAAGAAAATCTAAAAAATAACTATAGAAAACTTAAACAGAGGAGAAGCTAAGAAAAATAAAAGTCCTAATTTTTATTGAGTGTATAATGATTAATTATGTTTGAAGATTTTCCTAATTAGTAAAATTAAATCCTAATTACTTGACTAATAAACTTTAAATTTTGGGTGATTGTTCCATGATATGACTTCTACCTCCCATAATTATTTCAAGTTAATTGGTTGAGTAATTTGGGAAACCTAAATTTTCAAACCCTAAGGGGTTATTTTGTGCATTTAATATATTTATATAATTAAGAAAATTATAAAATTATTATGGAGCTTTAAATACAATTTAGAATGTTAATGGAAATTAAAGAAATTAATTAAGCCCATTGGTTCTAATTATTTTTGAAAATCATGATTAAGGGACTTTTATTTTTTTTAATTAAATCATTAATTGACTTAGAATTTAGAAAATTCATAATAAAAAGTATAGGTCCATAAAAGTTGTGTCCACCCTCTCTTTTTTCTTAGTTAGCAAAGAGATTTTCAATGAGAATAAAATCTCCAATTTGTTTGAAATATTTTTAGTGTAATTGATGATTTTAAGTTTTTCTTCATTTCTTTAATTAGTCTTTAAATAAAAACCCAACTGCATTAAAATTTTTAAGAATTGTTTATTTAATGCTTATTTATGTTCCATAAATTTCTCATATTTTTTGGGCTTATGTTTAAAGTATAATTGGATTTTTTTTGGGCTCATTTGGGCTTAATTGGCTTAAATAATTAATTAACTTTAATTAATATATAAAAACCATATAAATCAATTTTACATCACTTAATGAACAAAAGTGAGTTAAGAGATATCCCTATACTCTTTGTCTTCTCACTAGGATTAATTAACTCAACATTTAAAATTAATGCTTAATGAATTTGGTTAAGCTTAAATGTGATTATTATCATATGAAGAGACTTAGGACTTAATGGCTTTAAAAAGGTTTTTTGGTAATATTTAATTACTTTGCTTCAATCATTTTATAAATATATGTTTTATATATTCCATGCATCCATATTTCAAAAATAAAATATTTCATTAATTACATGCCTTGAATCAATAATACGATTATTATCACTAGTAAATCTTAAACTTTTTTCCTAATAATTTTAAGTATTTATTAGTATAAATCTAAATTGATCAAGATAGTTCAAAGATAAAGGAACACACACACACACACACACACACACACACACACACAACACACATATATATATATATATATATACATGATCTACATGCTTGAAAGGTATAAAGTTTAGACACATTAGGGCATCAAGGTTATTTTTTCGAAGGATGTCTTAAATACCTCGACTTCTTAGTATAACAATGGCATGTACCTTATAATTTATAGTGAAATACATAGCAAGGTTAAGTTATTTTCAAATCTTTAAGTATCTTAAAAGCTTTCATTAATATATATATATATGTATATATACATCTATATGTCAATTGAAAAGTTTATAGTCTGGAGATTCTAGGAGCGCATGACTTTAAGTAGTCCAAGGGGGTCATAAATTACCTCACTTACCTTGTTAACTATGACACATACTTGTATAAATTAAACATATTTATTTATGTATGTACTTATGCATAAACAATTCCTAAATCATCTTCTCTATAAAATTCATGCATACATTATATAGACATATATCTTTAAATCCTAAACTAAATATCAATAAATAAAATATATCAATTCATTCATGCATCAATGTGTGGAATTTCTAAATGATATATACACTAAATCTAGGTATTCCCTTAAGCAAGAAAAAATAAGTTAATATGTTAAATGAATATTAAGAAAGATGAAGTAAAGTCACGAGGCATAACCAAATTAATCATGATTTAAATACATTAATCTTAAAATGACTTTTGTATTATTATAAAAACATTTAAGTTTAATCCAAATATAGGACTTAATAAAAAAATCTTAACACTTCATTAATATGATTAAAAGACATAAAATTCACTTTAGGTTCAACTTATAATTACGGTTTGAAGTGGATTTCACTCCTCTTCTCACTCCTTAAAACTCTAATTCTATGTTAAACCCAAAATATAAATAAATAAATTAATTAAAATCTAAAATTTATCATAAAAACATCAATGACTTAAATTGCAATCAACCATTTAATGGTAAAATTGAACTTATTATTACATCATAATTCAATTATTAAGGTCTAATTTTATCACATTGCGCTAGCTCTTGCACACACTTTAAATTGTTAGGTCACTAATACTAGAGTTTAGTTAGGATGATGCTTTATTATGGATTGATGTTTTATTTTGTGATGTAATATTTTAGACTAGATGTTAGGGTGTATGTGTGTAGTCTAGATGTTAAGGCAAAATTAGACTAACATTATTTTTTTTAGGAGATTGTGCTTAAGGGATCATTGAAATAATAAATATATAATTGTTTTTACTTTCAGGTGCTGCTTATGTCCCTAAGTGTAAACCATTAGGATAGTTGAGCTTGGTGACCCAAGAAAGAGTGTTAAGCCCAATGTATGGAATATAAATTCTTGGTGTTATTTAGTGTTAAGCTAACCATTATTTTGCAGGTGTAGTTAGAATTTAATTTCAAAAAAAATATATATAATTTTGCAATAGACTTAGAATTAGAGCCTATGTGATTTTAGGATGAGCAGCGGCTAGAAGGCTTTGATTTGGGAGGCCCTGTAATGCTTGGAGGACTCAACATGATGAATGAAGGAGAAGATGAAGATTGAAGACCTCCCATGATGAATGGAGGACTCAACATCCTTCTTACATTCATTATATGTTAGTTATCATTAGGGCAATATACGGGTAGAGCTCAGATACCTATTCTTTCCTTTTCGAGTTGTGTCATGATACTTGGCTGCATCGGCTTTTTGTTATTCTTTCATTCATTTCTTATATTTGAATGTTTGTTGTAAGTCCTGGATAAGGTGGGCTCGTTAAAGACTTAAGATTTTTTTCTACCCACATTAAACAAGTTCAATTAAAATTAACCAACTCATAACTTCATATTTTAAAGCGTAGTCATTTAATCAAGATAAAAGATTTAGTAGCCTCTTAACTGTATGATTATATGTTACAATATTATGCATGCATTATGGGGAATTTTATTTGGAACACCATGTAGATCTTGGGGAGTACTTACTTAGGTAATCAAATTCATCATTAAGAGATAAATATATTACATGAAAGATAAATATATTACATTATAATGGATTTAATTACTTTATACAAACTCCTAAGGCTGATGGGTATTTGATATACCAAAGATTTTTCTCTTAAACTACATGGAGAAGAAGAATAAGGATTATTTTATACTGGGTTCATAGTTCGTTAGAAGGGCAAGCCCCTATAATTAATTACATCTTAGGTAGAAGGAAATTATCCCAAAGAATACTCTTGTTTAAAGAAATTGACTTTTAGTTCTATGGATTTCAAAGATTATCTTAAAGAAATGCTCATTGATATTGGGATGTCTAATAAGTATTTCAATTATCTTATCATTTGCCTTTTAAATTTTGAATTTGAAATTATTGAGAATTTGAGTTAACATTTTATTAGAAATCAAGGACTTATATTATAAATACACAAGACAATAGAAATACCTAGGGGTTGAAGACTTATTCTAACATAATGCTTTAGAACCTAAGTCTAAAATATTTCTAACATAAGTCAGAAACTCGATTTAATGTAGTATTTGGGAATTATTAGTTTTTTTTTCTCACTTGAGAAAATGAACCAATCCCAGACTCTTCTAGATTTACTGCCCACCTAGAAGTGTTTCTAGCTAACACCTCCTAAGATATTTTAAATCCATGATTCTAATTGGTCTTTTGTATGCAAGATGGCTGAGCTATTGTATTTAAAAAGGAAGCTAAGAAGCTAAGCTCAATCCTTAAACCCTATAATTATGATTGACATGTTATGAACCTAATAAATGCAATAACTTTTATATTCTATGTGTTTTGACTCATAATTTTATTTTAAGGCTTGGGTATATAATTGCATGCCTATAAAAAGATGCAGTTAGAAAATGGTTAAAGGCTAAAGCAATTCAAGAAGGCACACTTCCCAAGAATGGTGGTCATCCTTAAAAGTCAAACACTCCCTTATGTGCAATGGGTGAAGTGCCTAATTCAAGAGAAACAAATAATATTTTCTCATGGTTCATAATAGCTAGTTATTTCTAGTTACTTTTAAGTTATATCTAAAGCTTTAATTAAAGTGAGGTTGTGAAATTTTTTATTTTATTTTTGAGTTGTTTAATTTTAGTGGGGTAGAAAATTTAGTTTTCCTAGGAGCTTAACATTTCCAGATAATTCATCATAGAGCACATCACAAAAAGAAAACTAGAAAAAGTATGCAGTTCTATAATGCACCCGAAAATAAATCAAGCCAAATTAAATTAATAAAATAGGCCAATATGGCCGGGTACCACAGTACACCATAGAAGAAAAGAAAAATGGGCAACCGAGTTCTGCCTTTATATAGCCCAACTTAGAACTAAAAGTTTTGATCATAGGGTTCTTCATCTAGGATCGTCATTTTCTTTAGGAATATCCACGAGCTTCATAGGGGATCACCGACTAGTAAAATCAGCTTTTGCTATTTCTAGACCCCATATAGTATAACCTATTTTTAGGTTCAAATTACATTTTAAAATGCCAAAATAAATTTTTAGTCCTTGTAAACTAGACGTCATGGAATACATATAGCACGTCAATAGTTTATATTCTAACATACGGGCATAGCACTAGAGTTTGCCAAGCCCACCTGTCCTACTGGGCTATGCTTAGGGACTTAAGTAATATATGCTAAATAACATTTATTTTTCTTTTAATATAGCAACAAACCCTAGCATCCATGAAGAAAACAACATTAGCCTAAAAATAATGTCTAATATTCAGACTAGCGAGCAAACAATCCTAGCCATCCAATCTAAAATAATATATATAACAAAAGAAAAATATTTTAAAAAACATCAAAATCATTGACCTAACCTAAGTCTAAGGAAAGAAGGGTTTGTGTGGTAAAGCTTTACTATGCCTTATTTTAATTTGAATTGGTTTTTAAGTTCAAAGTTTGTTTAATTAATTTAATTTGGTAATTTCAATTTAAATGATTTAATTGATTAATGATTTTATTTCAATTTTAAGTTTATTTTTATGTTAACGTTGAATTTAAGTATTAAAGAATGAAGAATAAAATAAATATCGTTTTAGGCGAAACCCATTCCATTCAACATCATAATGTTAATAGAAGGAGATTTTCATCTTAAGATAAGAATCTATTCTAAGGGTCAAACTAAGATTCTAAGTATCTTAATGAAACTCTTTTGAGTACATTTGAATGGTTTGTTTTAAATGGTGTTTAATTTGATTAATGTTTAATCCTTCTTTTAATGTTAAAGTTTGTATTATTCAAATAATTTTAAATATTGTTAGAATTTAATGATTTAATTCTTCTATCATTTCATTTAACTTAATTAATTGTTTGCATTTAAAAATGATGAAAAATAAAAAATTAATTTAGTTCCAATTTTGATTAATTCTTTAAATTTTAAAGATTGATAAGTTTTTTTTTCTTCAGATAAATGTTCATTTTATTTTGAATTCATAATTTTAGTAATTAAGGATTTGAATAGATTATTTTATTCTTAATTAATTCTATAACTACTAAATGAAGAATTAATTAGGTTTTCCAACTTCAGAAGGTTAAGAAAGTTTTTTAAGGTCCTTTGAAGTTATTTAAAGTGTTTCAAATTGGCCACATTAATTTTTTATGATTTCTATAATTTTCTATTTTATTATTTCATTTAAATTGAAGTAGAGATTGAAAATTCAATAACTTTTGATCCATAAGTCATTTGGCTTTGGAATTTTCATGGCAAGTGAGGTTCCTTGCTAATTTAAGTTCTCTAAAATTTCACCCTAATCAGATGTATATATTATTACTAATTAAAGTTTTAATTATTTTAATAAAACTTAAATTAGGCTTAAATCACTAGGAATTAATTAGGGGTTTTAATTTTCCTTAATCCCTCTAGATGATGAACCCTAGATAAATCCAAGTGTGATTGGTTTGAGTTTGAACTCAAACACCTAAGTGTGATCCATTTGAATTCAATTTAACTTAAACTGGGTTGGGTGAGATCAATTAGCATTAAGTGCTCATTATTTATTTCTTTGGATTAATAAGTATTTGTCCAAGTCAAGCTTAAGGTGATTCATGAGTTAAGAAAGCTCATTTGAATTAGGTTTAGTTTTAAATGCCTTAAGTTACTTCACTTGGATATCCTTTTTAGTTCATTCTATTTGATTTATTGGATTTGGATTTAAGTTTCAATTATATTTTTCTAATCATTTATGATGTTCCCATTTAATTGATTTCATTGGATTTGAGATTGATTTTGATTTTGTCTTAATTTTACCCATTTTGACTTAAATGGGCTAAATTTGATTCAATTGAGTCAAGTGATAAATTTGATTCAATTTAGGCATTTTTAAACTCCAATCATGTTTAATCACATGTGTGAAATGATTTGGAGCAATTAATTTTATTTATTTTGAAGTTAATTTCAACTTTGACCCATTTCACCTAAATTGGGCTTAATAGGTTAAGTTGGACTTATTTGGGTCAAATGACCAAATTGGTCAAATTAAACCACCCAATGATTGGTTGAATTATATTTATTTATGACTTTAAAATAATTTTGGATGTTTAATTTGCATTGATTTTAATTTAATTTGAATTAAGGTTCAATAGGGTCCTTTTAGGCCTATTTAGATTAAGTGATCTAATTAATCCAATTAAGACTTTATTAGATATTGATTATTTAAATTCATGTTTATACAAGTTTATTTGATTTTTTTTGAATCTTTGGAATGATTTAAGTTGATTAAATTTTGGTAGGTTGACCTTTGACTCGGTGAGACCCACATAAGTCAACTCTTTGTCAAATAGTTGACCATTTTTGAAATTTATTTGGATTTAGTATTAGGTTCATTCATGTTCATGTAGTGATTTCATGCTTTTTATTTTATTTAATTTCTATTTGTTTTGATTTTATTTGAATTTCTTTGAATTTAGGTGGTTTTGAGCTTATATAGGTTAATTATGTTTACCACCTCAATTATTTTAGTCTAAGCTTAGTTAATTTTAGATTTCAATTAAAGAAATTCCAAATAAATTTAAACAAATGATTGAGGTGGTAACCAAGTGTAGTGCCCTAATTCAAGTTTGGTTTGGCCTACACAAATGAATACTAAGCTTTTAAATTTCAAAACCAAGTGTAGGCTTTAAATTTCAAACCCAAATGATTGAGAAATTTGTTTTAATTCAAGTTTGGTTTAGCTTCATTTTAATCCAATTGGGTTAGGTCAAATCCCAAAGAGATTCACTAGGATAGCCTAAGCATTATGGTATTTGCTTTTAATTTTGGTTTTGATTTGTTTATACACTTGGTAACCAAGTGTAGTGCCCTAAGTACCTGAATAAAAAATATTTAATCTAAGATTAGGTTTCCTAATCAATAATAGTGAAGATGATGTTAAACCTCATCCAAGATTGAGGTCAATAGTAGGCATAGTCAACTTCTCTTATATTCAAATAATATATATGTGTTAAATAAATCCACATCAATGTTGCAATTTGAAATGTGAGATGCTATAAGTCAATACACTTCAAGAGATCATGAGCACATATAAATTTATTCCTTTGAATTATGTGGTTTAAATAATAAGCATTATACATATCATACACAAAAGATATTGTATGGAGAATAATAGACAAAACACTTGATCTATGGTGTGAATTCATCGACACATAGAATTAATTCACACCATAGAAGCACCTCTTATCATAAATATAAAATGAAAGCCATAATACTCACTATAAAATATGGTAAGACTTGGGTGAGCACCATATCATAAAAATTAAGAATCTCCCGCAACTCAACACAATGGGGAAAGCAGAGGTTGCAAAAAAAGTGGTCAAATGAGATGCACAACTCATTGTCCATTATAGTGTTCACTCACTCATCACTTCAAGAAACACACAAAAAATAGTTAAAGTAAGTTGTCATAGTAGTACCCATGGAAGATGAAAGTCTCATCTTGAGGTCAAGGGTGGGCGACTTGTTCACCTTGATCACGAAGAAGATGACAGAAATTTCTTCAGAGCCGCCATGGCCATATTTAAGAAGAAAAAAATTTGCAAAGAACTCACAAAAAATAAAAAGCAAGACTTGAAAAAAATGAACAACCACTCGCCTGAAATAGAAACACTATATTAAAAACCTCAGCTAACCATGGACTTATTTGTAGGTGGTTGTAAAAAAATTTTTTAGAAATGTGCGTGTCATATTAAGCATTTAACATAGAAAATCTTAGAATCATTGTAAATTACCATGGAGAGTTCAATAGATTACACAAAACAATAAATTAGTATTAAGCATACTCACCCTAACGGTAAAAATCAATAAACGTGACACAAAAGTAAAATGATTTAATCCCCAAAACAAATATGGAAAGCAAGTAAAGTAAAATGATATCTTTTTATTCAATTTAAATTTTTATTCAATTGAAAGTTTGTATGCACTCACTCCCACTCATACATTTATTTTTTAAATTGCCTTATAACTAGATTAAAGAGCCACTCTATAGTGGGTACTCCTTTGCCTGAAAAATAATTAACATGAATTTGGCACCCATGATGAAGTTAGAAGACTTGCTTAGCTCACCGTGATGTCAGAGAAAGGTCAATTCAGCTTCCATGACTCTAAGCCTCTTTTACACGTCAATCACCACTCCTCCCACCGAGTTCATGCCTTCTTCAAGGAGAATACTCCCTCTTGCAAAGTGATGAACTCAGTGGTAAGAGCAGAAGGTAGAGGCTTTGCTTTGACATTTCCTACCTCTGTAAGAAAGGACCCATTCTTCTTTGACTCGCTAATCTCATAAAAATTTGAAGAAAGAAAATATGCCAACATCTCAATTAAATCCATAAAGTGAACCACCTCACCTTAGCGATAAAGCGTGTTAGCACTGTAGAGTCTTTTTCTAGTAAAGGAAGGTTCTCTCCTGAAGAAAAGTGTAGATCTACTGAGTCATCACCAAGAGGGACTACTTATGGATTAGTGATTACAGGGATCATTCCATTAAAGTCTCCACTGCATAACAAAAAAGAATATCATAAATTGAAGTAACCATATCACTACAAGGTAATTACTCAAAGGAATCATCTCATTGATGAAGCCAATATGCTTCCTTCATTAGGAGGATGTCCTAGAAACCCGCTTACAATGAGAAGAATACTCATCTCAACTTTACTCAAGGGCACAAGCTAACCACCTGCTTAAGGCGATGACTACCCATCATCTGTGAAGATGGAGTTATGAATGCTCGTCATGCTAAGCTATATGAATAAAAGTAGTTATCTATGATTTCCTATTAAAATTAATGAAATAACAAATTTAAAAAGTAGTTGTATATCGTGCCAAGATAGTCATCGACTAACTTCTATTAAGATAAAGTCCTCACCAACTAAAGAGATGACTTTTCTTTAATAAAAAAGAGGACATTCCTCTTCACCATCTTCATTCAAGAATACTCAACACTACCGGAGTTACTTTTTTAATAAGAGGAGAGGTAGTTAGCTCTATATCCTCCTTTCCTAATCCTTATGAGTCTTACCTCAACAACATTGGAGGTACTTGCCTTGATCCATGAGTCTGCACCTCGCTCCATAGCTGAATGCAGCCTCTACATCCACAATCAGCTCTACTATGACTAAAAACTCAACATGATACTCCATAGAGACTTACCTTTAATAATGATCCTAATGATGACTTTATTATTTTCATTCTTCTATCCATTTTTGAGTCACCTTTATAAGGAGTAGAAAAGACTAAGAGCCAAATTTATCTCCAATATGCACACAAGGACCTTGAAGTTGGATCAGTATGAAGGACACTTAATAACGATTTCCAATGCATCGACAATGATTCACTCATTAGCCATGCTAAGAGAACTTGCCTTATCCGGACGAGCATAGGAGAAGAACTTACTCACTAGCCATATGAAGTAACCAACCTCTTCATATGTGAGTATGAAAAGGAACCCACTTTAACTGGACAATTAACATCGAACCCCTGACTTGTACAGATGATTGCATCTAAAACTCGTCACTTTGTATATAATACTCGCTCAAACTATCTAAATATGAGCAACTCTCCTCACATTGTATCTGACAAAGATCATTTAAAAACTTATATATAGTTTTCTTTTGTAACCACCCTTGGATCCTATTAATGTGGGAATCATGAGGGGTGGGGATATTTTTTTTTGGATTTCTTACTATTTCTCAGAGGGAGAGAGCCTGCTTGTAGTCATTCTAAAATAGAGTTGAAATTCTCAAATATTTTTATTCATTTTTTCTAATCAAGTCAATCCTTATCTACTCTTACCTTACTTGTAATGTATCTATCTTATGCATTGTTGCATGAATACTTTTGGATTCAAAAGAACAAATGTTTAGGTTGATGGATAGTGGTAATTGTCCCATCAAATGCATAATAAAGGATCAAATGTTTTAATGTTCAACCAATAGTACAAATAAGATATTTGAATCTCTTTATATTTTGAAGTCAAAATTATTTACTTATATAATCTTCATTATACATTACAATAAGTTTAAAGTATCAATTAATTTATAATCAAATCACCTTATAAATTTATATATATATATATATATATATATATATATATATATATATATATATATATATATATATATTAATAACATCAATGTAGTTGTTACATTTAATCTTTTATTTAAATGAAAATATACACTCAAGCGGAGAATAATCATTCTCCTTATATAAGGAAAATGTCTATGAAATATATAAGGATATCCTTTGCTCTTCATAGAAAGGTAGCCATCTATCTCTTTTTAATAAAGTGTTTTATTAACTTTTAAATGTCTAATCAATGCTTATCATTCTTTCTGATATAATTTTAATACTTTTAATGTATGATTTTAGAACTTTAAAGATCATTTTATTATCAATTGGATGCATCAAAATTGTCATAATTTGATCTCTCTTGTTTAATAGATTTAAAGCACAAAGACTTTCAATTTTCATGAATTAAATATGTAGATCATTTATCATAAATTGTATGTATTTGATGATTTGGATGAAAGAAATACATGAACAAAATTATAATTCATTTCTTCTAAAAGTTTGTTTCTTTTAGAAGACATATAAGCCCTACATTTAATTGCTTAAAACATTTTTTTATAATTTCTTTGGATAATCATTTGGTGGAAGTGTGAGGGCATAAAGTTTGTTACAACTTGGTTTAATTGGCATGAGATGAGGTTAGTAATTAATTATTAAGGTTAAACATTTCCTTTCGTTCATATATATTTAGAATAGAGAAATTTTATATTTATTCTAACAATTTAATTTATTTTAAACCATTTAAACATTCTGAGATAATCATCAATCATACAGCATAATTAGCACATTTGTTGCTTTTGGACATGCCCACATTCATTACGAAACTGTAAAACATCTAGAGTTGCATCATATTTGGTATACATATTACACTTATTGAAAAACGTATAAATCATAACAGTTACATCAACAGTAATTAGACAAGAGGTTATTAAGAAATATCATTCCCAAATAAGTATTCATTCATTAATGTTTTGTGGAGAATAAGGAATGGCAATCAAGTATAAATCATTCAACCTTTGAGCAGTGCCATCAAATTCCTCTTCCACGTCAAGTTCCATTGGACCCTTCTTGCTTGGAATTTTCCAATCAAAGTGTAAGAGCAATAAAGCAAGAAAGAGTTGCAGGCCAGCCATGGCAAATGTCATTCCTGGGCAAATCCGTCGTCCTGACCCGAAAGGAATATATTCATAATTGGTTCCATTAAAATCATGTGAGCTCCCATTGAATCTATCTGGACAGAAGTAATCTGGATTCTTCCAAATTTTAGGATCTCTAGAAATTGCCCATGCATTAACTACAACTTGAGTTCTGGCCGGCAACACAAATCCTAATAGCTCTGTGGCCTCCTTGCACATTCTAGGTAGAAGCAAAGGTAAAGGAGGGTGCAATCTTAAAGTTTCTTTTATGACATTATGAAGGTAGTGTAGACCAACTATATCGTTATCCTCAATTTTTATTTTTCCTCCAAGGGCTTCTCTTATCTCAATTTGAGCTTTATACATGACGTGCGGGTGGCGAATGAGCTCCGCCATGGCCCAACACATTGTGTTCGATGTCGTCTCTGTTGCAGCTACAAGCATGTCCTAGAAATAAAATTTAAGAAAAAAAATTTTGTTTATATAAATGAATTAAAAATATATTATAATATTAATTTGAGCATAATTAAGAGCTTATTTCCATAAAAATAAGAGGCATATATGCTTAGTTAGAATTTTTGGGTTATTCTGTAAAAATCTTGCAAATAAAAGTAATATATTACTTCACTGAATTTAAGAAAATAATGACATACTATTATCCTTACATCAAACTATTAGAACTTCTTATTATAAATAATAATGAACAAAATATGTCTCAGGCTGTTCTCTCTAAAAATTTCTCTGAATATTCTAATTCTATTTTTTTTAAAATATTGAATAATAGAAACCCAAACTAGTTAAGATACCTTGTTTCTGAAGGAATTTAATATTTAAATAGTATTGGAGACATGAAGGGGTACTTACCAAGATCACAGCCTTAACATTATCCATGGAAAGAGGGATCTCTAGCTCTCCTTTCTCTTGAATCCTTAGTAGAACATCAACCAAATCCTCCTCCATTTCATTCCCAGTTACTGTCTTTTCTCTATGTTCCGAAATTATCTCATCCAAAACATGATCCATCTCACAACGCAGCCTCTTCATTTGGAAGCTCGACCCATCAAAACAACTAATAAGAAAGCTAAAAGATGGAAATAAATCAGCTACCCTTAACATTTTAAGAAGCCTGATAGTCTCCTTCATGGCTAAGATGAACCTTTCCCGGCTCGTACACTCCATTCCGAATGCAGTTCTAGTGATCTGCTGGTGATTGAGCTCTTGAAACATCTCAGATATGTTGACAGTAGATCCAGCTCTTGTTCTAAGTTTACAGAGGAGATTTTGAGCTTCATCATATCTGATGAAACCAAAGGATTTTACTTTCTTAGTGCTAAGGAGCTCTTGAGTGCATATCTTACGCAGTTGTCTCCAGTAAGGGCCATATGGAGAGAAGCCAATGCCGCTTGAGTTGTAACCAATCGTCTCAGAAGCCAAGACTGTTGGTCGCGAGGCTAAGACATGATCGTGAGTTTTGAGCACCTCCCGAGCAGTGCTTGGGCTAGATGCTACCACGAAATCTACTTGACCAAACTTGATATGAAATAAAGGGCCATATTTTTGGGCAAGCCTATAAAATCTGTAATGAGTTTGTTCTCCTGTAATAAGTTGGTGAATGCTTCCTATGAATGGAAGCTTCCATGGCCCTGGAGGGAGTTTAGTATTTTGTATTTTTCCATGGAGTCGATGCTTCTTGCTATATCTCCTGACAATGGCTAGGAAGAAGGATGGTATCAGGATTATGAACAGGATTGAGGATGGAATCGAAAAGACTTGCATGATCAGTTAGTGCGTACGCAATTCAATATTTTGAGTGGAGAATTCAGGGTGCCGTGTCATATATTTGTACTAATTTTAGTTTTGTTTCCCATTTGGCATTTGTCACAGCCAGCATGGAATTCCACAATTTGATATATTAATTTATAATGAAGTTACTATTAATGAGCTGTGGTTGAATGATTTGTTAGTTAATGTTTATTTTATGTCTATAATATTATTTTAATTAGTTTGGCATTATTTGTTTATACAGAGTCAACTTAAATAACTGCATTGTGGAGGTCATTGAAAATGTGAAATTAAAATTTCCTAAAAAATGTGAATTCAATATTCATTTTTATTACGTTTAGCATTTATTGCCTAATGAATATTAGGGTTCGATGAATCATGAATTGTTGTAACTAATCTGAAGAGTGTTGATAAGAGAATTAAAATAAATTCGTTTTGTTACTGAGCTGTGCTGTTTGAGAGCAATTTTATTTTATTTTTTATATTAATTTTAAAAATATATTTATTTCATACATTTTTAAAGTATTTTTCTAATTTTAAAATAAATATATATCACTATCAAATATATTTCATTTTAGGTCAAAATATATATTTGAAATGAATATAAAAAATAAAAATAATGTTATACGACCTTTTAGTTTATAGTTATTTTATATAACTAATTTTTACTGATTTTGACTTGTTTTCAGATTTCACTTAAAATAACAGCACGGTGTTGTCGTTATTTTATTTGTGAGCTGTTTGACGTCACTTTATAATATAATATTATAAAAATTGTAATATAATATATATAATAAAATTGATCTTAAATCTATAACATGTCTATGCAATATTCATATTTTTTATTATTTATTATTTTGTTGATTAGGACTAATAATATATTTGTAATTAAATATCGTTGTTAACGAGCTGTGCTGTTGTATTCGAAGATAATTTTGCATTGATTAGTAATCAGTTTTAATTGGTTTTGACGCTTTCTTTTTTTTTTTTTTTTTTTTTTGATTAAGCAGCTCATTGTGAATATAAGTTCTGGTCGTAGACACAAAAGATAATTTTACATTGATTAGTAATCTGTTTTATTTGTGAGCTGTTTGACATCACTTTTATAATATAATATTATAAAAATTGTAATATAATATATAAAATAAAATTGATCTTAAATCTATAACATGTCTAATAGGACACCGGATTTAAAAAAGGACCATTGGATCGAGCTCAGGATGGTTACCACGGGATTTAATCAGCGTTACTGCCTTACAGCGCGTTGTTCTCTCAGCTGTGCGATGAAGCTTCCTGGGGAAGGAACTGCGGCTTTTCGAGGAAAGGAGATAAGGGTTTCTCGACATTTCGAGCGACCGAACACTCCAGAAAGTGAGAGGGAGTGTCAGGAGCTCTGGGGAAAACTTAGGGTTTTCTCCGGAGAAGGGTGCTCCGGTGAGGAAAGGTGGCAAGATGATGCTGTTAAAGGAAGAAGAAGAAGAAGCTAAGAAAAGTGCAGAAGATAAAAGCGACAAAGATCAGTCCCCTCTGTTTATCTTTCTAATCCTATTTATACATCTTTTTTTTCTTTCTAGATCTCAAGATTTCTTTACAGTTTTCAAGATCTGCCATAGGGTTTAGCTATTTTTCTGTTACATGGTAGTGCTGGCTGTCTGTTATGGCCGGATGTTGGTTCCTTTCTTATTTTTTAGTTATATTGCTGTAGTAATCTTTGTTTGAGCTAGCAAGATCTTTACTTTCTTCTTGTTTTTCAGTTATATTGCTATTGTAGTTGTCTGAGCTGGCCTTGTCTGGAATTCTTGTGCTGGATCTTGTTTTGTAGTTTAACTGTCTTGGCAATTTTCAGTTATCTTTTTACTAGGCATGCTTTATTTGGTTATTTATTGTAAAAATATATTCTGAAATGGCTAAGTTCTCTGTATTCTTTATTCAACAGTTGCTCATGTATGTAATTTGATTTATTGGGTAAAATCTTTTAGCTAGAATGAGGCTTTTCTGTCTCTTGTACTCCTGATGTGTTTTTCTCTGTTTGGGTCCATATCATTACCCCCTTCCCAAACATCGACCTTGTCGTCAAGGTCAAAGCTTGGAAAAACTTTCTGGAACTCCTTAATTAATATCCAAGATGCATCATTTGTTAACATTCCATCCCATTGGACTAGTACTTCTTTAATAGGCTTATCTGCTTGCAGTCTTGTCCTTTCTTCTAGAATTCTGATGGGTTTTACCAAAGGTAGGCCATCTATGAATTGTGCTTGGAGAATGTCTGGATGTAGCTTAGAGTCTTGCCTGTATTGCTTGAGTCTAGAGACATGGAATACATTGTGGATCTTTCTTTGTTTACGGAAGTTCCACTCGTAGAGGCTGCCTATTTTACGTAGAATTGAATGGACCATAGTATTGCCTTTGTAATTTTGTGTAAGGGTGCGATATTGAAGTTTGTCGAAGGGTTGTAATTTTACTAACACCGGGTCATTTATATCTTGGAGTTCCACTTCTTTTACATTTGGCCATTTGTTGCGAGTTTTGAGCTTCTTGTAAATTTTTTTAAAGTTGTTGAAGTATTTTATCTCTTTGTTGTAGTAAGGTGTCTACCTCTGTGTTCTTACTTGTAGCACCATTATAAGGTATGATTGTAGGTAGGAGTCTACCATAGAATATTTGAAAAGGAGTCATTTTTGTGAAAGTGTTTATTGATGTATTGTAGGAGAGTTCTGCCCATGGTAGAACTGGAACCAATTTCTTGGTGACTCACAAAAACTCCTAAGGTATTGTTCTAATGTCCTATTGGTGACTTCTGTTTGGCCATCTGTTTGGGGATGATAAGCACTACTGTGGTTAAGTGTTGTTCCACTTAACCTAAATAACTCTTGCCAGAAATTACTCATAAAGATAGGGTCTCTATCTGATACTATGCTCTGTGGTATGTCATATAATTTGCCTATATTTGAGATGAAAATATGAGCAATAGATGTTGCTGTAAAGTTGGTTTGAAGGGCAGAAAAATGTGCATACTTTGATAGCCTGTCTACTACTACTAAGATAGATGTTTTGTTGTGAGATCTGGGTAATCCTGTGATAAAGTCCATAGAAAGTTCCTCCCAAATAGCTGATGGTATAAGCAAGGATTGCAGTAGCCCTGCAGGTTTCTGGCATTCATACTTTATTTGTTGACATATAGGGCATGTTGAAATAAACTGCTGAATATCTTGCTTCATCTTTTTCCAATAGAACTATTGAGTAATTCTTGCTACTGTTCTTTTAATTCCATAGTGGCCTCCTACAGGTGTTGAGTGTAGTCCTCTCATAATGGTAATTCTTACTTCTGAATCTGTAGCTATAATAATTCTATCTTTATAATATACTAATCCATTGGAAACTCTGTGCTTTGGAAAGAGTTCGGTTTCGATTACCGGTAGATAATTTTGGAATGGCTTGTGTTTCATCTTTAATTTGTTGTAATAAAGAAGTGAATTGTTGGGTGTAAGCATATAAACTCTGATAGGTAGATACCTGTGAGTTGTTTATTATAGGTTGTTCTTCTGAACTGTAATTCTTTCTAGATAAGGCATCACCGCTTTTATGATCCTGTGTTCTATATGTGTAATCAAAGCCAAGGAGTTTAATTAAGAACCTTTGCTGTTCAGGTGTCTGGATTGTTTGTTGCATGAGTTCTTTAATGCTTTTTTGATCTGTTTTGATGGTAAATTTGTGACCTAGCAAATATTGTCTCCATCTCCCAACTGCTTATATTATGGCATATAATTCCCTTGCATAAGTTGATGATTTCTGTAAGGTTGGAGATAGTTTCTTGCTGAAATACGCAATATGATGACTATTTTGAATTAATACCGCCTATTGCGCATCAAGCATCTTTATAATAAAAGGTAGAGTAAAATTTGGAAAAGCTAATACAGGTAAAGATACCATAGCTTGTTTAAGCTATATGAATGCTTTTGAAACTCTTTCAATCGGAATTCTTTAGCAAGCATTGATGTTAATGAAAAGAATTGTCGCATATTGCTTACAAATTTCTTATAATAGCTGTTAAGCCCGTGAATCCTCTTAAGCTTGAAGTTGGAAATGGCCATGATTGCGCTTCAATTTTCTTTTGATCTACTTTTATCTCTTGTGCTGATAATATGTGGCCTAAATATTCTATCCTTTCCTAGATGAATGAGCATTTGGAGGGTTTGATAAACAAGGTATTTTTTTTCAATTTTTCCAATACCTCTTGTAGATGTTGCTGATGTTGTTCCAAGCTGGGGATGTATATTAGAATATCATCAAAGAATACTAACACAAATCTTCTTAGAAATGGTTTAAGCACTGTATTCATCATGGCTTGGAAGGTTGATGGTGCATTGGTTAATCCAAATGGCATTGTTATGAATTCATAATGCCCTTCATGTGTTCTGAAGGCTATTTTGTATATATCTTCTTCTGCCATTCTGATTTGATGGTATCCTGAATGCAAATCTAACTTGGAGAAAATAGTTGCTCCATGTAATTCATCCATTAATTCTTTAGGAGTTGGAATGGGGAATCTATTATGGGTGGTGATTTTATTTAGTGCCCTGTAATCTACACAAAATCTCCAAGTTCCATCTTTTTTTTTATTAGTAAGGCTGAGAGAAAGCGTTCTCCTTATTATCCCTATCTCTAACATCTCCTTGATTAACTTCTCAATTTATCAAAATATGGAGATCAGAGGTTTTAACCACTGATTGTGTATGATTAATATGATGATCTATGTCCCTTTGGAGGTAAGTCATATGGTGCTTGAAATAATTCTTAGTATTGGTGTAATACCAGTTGTATATTTGCAGGTAAGCTGTTAAATTCCCTTTCGCGACTCACGATTGATACTGATTTGTAGGTAGGATGCTATCTCATCCTTGTTTCTTTTGTAAAGGATGTAATGTAATGATTTCCACATTTGAAGTGTATCCCCTTGTACTATTGTGTCATTATATTTGAATTTCATGGTTAACTTTTGTAACTGTGTATTCTCCCAATTCTCTACCATCGCACACCTAATACCACGTCACTCCTTGCGGTAGTAGGTAAATATGTCAAAGTATATCCTTGTAGTTTGATGGGTATATTAAAGCAAACTCCTGAGCATTTTAATGTTTTCCCATTTCCTACTAATACTTTAAAAATTGATGGAGGTGTGACTGTGTGATCTATGAACTTAGCTAGTTTGGATTGAATAAAATTATGGGTTGAACCATCTTAATCAAGATTTGTCGGGTTTATTTTCAATCATCCCTTGCAATCTCAATGTTCTTGGGTTTAACTGACCTGTGAATGCATTGAAACTGATTTCTGGAATATCTTCTTGTATTGACAGGTTTTTTTCTTGATTTTTTTTGCGCAGGTTGTAATCCTGATCCTCATTGACCATCATGAGGGCAAATAACTTTGATTTACATGTGTGGCCCCTATGGTATTTCTCATCACAGTTAAAACATAATCCCTTTTTCTTTCTTTCTTCTAATTGTATTGGTGTAAGTCTTTGTATTGGAATAGTTGTTAGTATGTTGTGAATTGGCATGACTGGGGTGGGAAGTAAAGGCTGTTGTCTTGTTGTTTGCTTGATTGAAACGTGAGCATCTTGCTATATAAACCTCTCGCTTGTCTTCCATTAATTTTGCAAGTTGGAATGCTTGTTGTAGTGAAGTTGGTTGTAATGCTCTGACTTCTCTTTTGATATCTTGTCTTAGACCAGATTCAAAGCAACTTTGGAGGAATTTAGGAGGAATTCCTAAAATTTGGTTAGCCAATTCTTCAAACTCATTGTAAAATTCCTGTACAGTTGTTCTTTGTTGTAATTTCTCCCCTTATATCCGTATAATGAAGGCCCAAATCTTTGTATTACTTGTTCTTTGAAATTATCCCAAGAATGCAATTGCTTATGGTGCATCCATTGGAACCACTTAGAGCGTCCATCCATATACACTGATGCAATTATGAACTTCTGTTCTTCTGAAAGATTATAATACTAAAAAAGTTGGTCTGCCTTGAATAGCCATCATCTAGGATTTTCTCCATTAAACTGTGATATATCTACTTTTACAGGTCTTGATTTTTAAGTGTGTGACCTAATTTGAGGAGTAATTTTTACAGGGTTTGAGTTACATACTTATGATTCTTTACTCTGTTGCTGATGTTCTTAACAAGATTTATCGGTTGTCTTCAATATGATAATGCATGATACTTCATTTAATATGATAGTGATTGATGTCATGCTCATCGGTCTTGTTTAATCTTCCTACACATTCTTCCAAGGTTTTTGGGGTATGTCTTGTGCCGTCTGCCATTGTTGCTTGCAGGAATCAATGAGAGCACCAATGATAAGACACCAAATTTAAAAAAATGACCGTTGGATCGAGCTCAGGATGGTTACCACGGGATTTAATCACCGTTATCGCTTTAAAGCCATTCTCTCACCGTCATGAAGCTTCGCGAACATGCGATTTTTTCGAGGAAAGGAGATGGGTTTCTCGACACCTCGGCGAACACTCCAGAGTGAGAGGGAGAGTCGGAGCTCTGGGAAAACTTAGGGTTTTCTCAGAATGCTGGGAGGAAAGGTGGCAAGATGATGCTGTTAAAGGAAGAAGAAGAAGAAGCTAAGAAAAGTGGAGAAGATAAAAGTGACAAAGATTAGTCCCCTTTGTTTATCTTTCTAATCCTATTTATACATCTTTTTTTTCTTTCTAGATCTCAAGATTTCTTAGTTTCAAGATCGCCATGGTTTATGTCTACATGGTAGTCTGGTCTGTATGGCCGGATGTTGGTTCCTTTCTTGTTTTCCAGTTATATTGTTGTAGTAATCTTTGTCTGAGCTAGCAAGATCTTTACTTTCTTCTTGTTTTTCAGTTATATCGCTGTTGTAGTTGTCTGAGCTGGCCTTGTCTGGAATTCTTGTGTTGGATTTTATTTTGTAGTTTAACTGTCTTGGCAATTTTCAGTTATCTTTTTGCTAGGCATACTTTATTTGGTTATTTATTGTAAAAATATCTTCTGAAATGGCTAAGTTCTCTGTATTCTTTATTCAATAGTGGCTCATGTATGTAATTTGATTTATTGGGTAAAATCTTTTAGCCAGAATGGGGCTTTTTTGTCTCTTGCACTCCTGATGTGTTTTTCTTTGTTTGGGTCCATATCAATGTCTATGCAATATTCATATTTTTTATTATTTATTATTTTGTTGATTAGGACTAATAATATGTTTGTAATTAAATATCGTTTTTAATGAGCAGTGCTTTTGTATTCGAAGATAATTTTGCCTTGATTAGTAATCAGTTTTAATTGGTTTTGACGCTTTTTTTATTAAGCAGCTCATTGTGAATATAAGTTCTGGTCGTAGACACAAAAGATAATTTTACATTGATTAGTAATCTGTTTTAATTGGAAAGGATTTTATGGACCAAGTGTTTGCCAAAAATTATATTAGTTTTAAGACTTGTACCATTATATATTATTTTTATTTCAAAGAAACATCATCAATTTATTTAATAAATATGAATTATGCTAGGAAAGATATTTCATCTGAATATTATCTCATTTTTCTATAAAATGATGCGACTTATAATTCAAATTTATAAAATGATTGCAACAAAGAAGTTTGATATTTATGATAACTCTTTTATGTTATGGCGTTAGAGTTCGTAGCACATTTTCATAAAAAAGGATTAGAATATTAGTAAATGACCGAGGTACACTACACTATAAATGTTACACTATTTGAAACTTATGTCGATTATACTGAAAGTGAACTGATGAAAAATCCTCAAAATATGATACTAAAATTTTAATCATATTTGAAATCTTAAATATAGATATATGTTATCCAATTATGAATGCGGAAAATTAAAAATAATTCATAGCATTTATAGGTGATTACTTAATATATTTATATTATATACTCAAAATAAGCAAGTTGTCCAAATGTTAAAGACTCGTCGCATATATGATAAGCATAGTAAGATAACATGGGCTTCGACCACATCGATACAAACTACTCTAAGAAAGCAAGTATTCATGGAAAAACAACCATCTCAAAGTGACACAAGCTAGCACCCCTACAGGGAGAGAGAGGCGCACATGAAATCAAGCCACTGCACACTTATTGTGAAGCTCATCATTCACCAATGAACATTCACCTCAAATCAGGATGAGTCACTTCTTATGTACTCAACCAACTCTATTTGTATGCATCTCTTATATTATCCCTCTCCCCAAATCATTATAAGTGGGGGACCCCTTTGGTGGGTTTGGTTCATTTTGGTTGGCTTAGTTAAAGAAAAATCTTTGCTCTCCCCACCCAGGTTTTGTTCTCTCTTTCTCTCTAGAATAAGGGAATTCTCCCATCTTGTATTAAGATCACTAAAAGACAAATAAACTAGATCCTTTCCCCCATTCGCTCCATTACTTGTTGTTCATGTCTTCATTAACCCTTCTTCCCAAGTATCTCTTGAGGTTCTACTTTAACCACAGATAGATTTAAATCCAATATTTTTTTTAGGTACAATGAGCGTAGATAAAGCCAAAAACTAGGAGTCAAATACGAAGCAATGTTGGGCATTCAATCTAGAATCACTCAATAGAAATGGAGCTAAATACTCAACAATTTGCAAGCCAATGAGACTTGAAAGATATGGAGGATAGAATCACTTGTCTGGTGTAGTAGGCCTTAGCGAGAGCTAATCATAAGTCGTAGAAGGTGGAGCATAAAGAATCACCAGGATCGATGATGCACTGAACTCACCGAGCAAGAAGAAACTTATCTAGAACACCAAGCTTAGATAACAAGTTCTATTATTCCAATGAGGAAGAAGAAGATACGTCTAGAGAGTGGGAAACTCCAATGTTTTATCCAAGAAAATTGCTCAAGCTCACCCCCCACACAAGTTTAAAATTCTACATTTAGAATCCTATAGAGATCGAATAGAATTGATGGACCACTTTGCTTATTTTAAGTTGACGACATCATTGTTGGATTGGGATAATGTGATGAAGTATCTCCTTTTCTTTACTACTTTCAAAGAATTAGCCCTGGATGGTTCTCGTAGCTCCCATTGGGGGTAATCACCACTTTCTCTGATTTCAAAAGGATGTTTGCCACGTAATTTTTCAGCACCCAAAAGTTGTTTAAGAGCTCCCAAGCTCTCCGTCAAATGATGCAGGATCCTACTGAGTCCCTGAGGAGGTTTATCACTCGCTTCCGACATAAGATGCTAGAAGTCAAAAGATCTAAAACCCATGGTGTCTCAGATAGCACTCATCCAAGGGTTGAAGGAAGGTCTTTCAGGTGTTGACCTTACTTTTAGACTTAGGATTTGATCTAGGGTCTAAGGTTCAATTAACTTCATTTTTTTAATAAAGTTGACAATCACCCTAATATTAGTAATTAGGATCTTTAATATTAGATTAAGAGCTTCCTAATATGACTCTTAAAAAACTACAATTAGTAATTAGGTGTATAACCCAAACAAAGGAAATAATAGAAACAACAAATCAAAGTAAAATTAAAATTATAATATGAAATTGAAATTAAATTAAAAAGTCAACACATTAAGGTGAAATTTAGGTTAGCTTAGTTGACTACATAGGTCCTAACCAACCCAATTGGACAAGGTAAGTCCAATCAAATTCAAATTCAATAAAAATCAAGAGATGCTTAAATCAAGTCAAAATCTAAATACGATTGAGCCTAGATAGAGGCAATTGACATAGTTAATCCAATTGATCCTATTTAAGTTCAAAATAATCTAGGTTCTTAAAATTAAATTAAATTAAATTAAATTAAATTAAATTAAATCAAACCAAAGTATAAAATCAATGTATAAATATAAACATATATAAAATTAAATTTAGATGGGGTACAAAATGGTTAGCTAGGTCATTTGACCTAAGTTGACTTGTAGGATCTACCAAGTCAATAATCAACCAATCATAATTTGATCAAATTCAATCATCCTAAAGGCTCAAAATTATCAAATAAATACAATCAAACATGAAATTGAATAAATATAAATCTAATAAGGACTTAAATTGGTCAACCTAACCCAAATTGACCTATATAAGCCATATTGAGCTAAAATTAAAATAATTTAAAATTAAATCAAATTAATCACTTCAAATCACTTTAAAAACTTAATTAAACTCATTTAAACCCTCATTTGGGTTAAATTTATTTAATTTGGTCAATTTGTTCAATAGACCCAAGTGAACTTAAATTAACCCATTAGCTAATTGGTCAAACCAAAACTAAACCCAAATAAATTATAATTAATTAAACTTTATCAATTTAAATAACTCATTAACTCTTCATTAGTTATATGAAAATCTAAAAAAATAACTATAGAAAACTTAAACAGAGGAGAAGCTAAAAAAAATAAAAGTCCTAATTTTTATTGAGTGTATAATGATTAATTATGTTTGAAGATTTTCCTAATTAGTAAAATTAAATCAATTACTTGACTAATAAACTTTAAATTTTGGGTGATTGTTCCATGATATGACTTCTACCTCCCATAATTATTTCACTAATTGGTTGAGTAATTTGGGAAACCTAAATTTTCAAACCCTAAGGGTTATTAGCATTTAATATATTTATATAATTAAGAAAATTATAAAATTATTATGGAGCTTTAAATACAATTTAAAATGTTAATGAAATTAAAGAAATTAATTAAGTCCATTAGTTCTAATTATTTTTGTAAATCATGATTAAGGGACTTTTATTTTTTTAATTAAATAATTAATTGACTTAGAATTTAGAAAATTCATAATAAAAAGTCTAGGTCCATAAAAATTGTGTCCACCCTCTCTTTTTTCTTAGTTAGCAAAGAGATTTTCAATGAGATTAAAATCTTCAATTTGTTTGAAATATTTTTTGTGTAATTAATGATTTTAAGTTTTTCTTCATTTCTTTAATTAGTCTTTAAATAAGAACCCAATTTCATTAAAACTTTTACGAATTATTTATTTAATGCTTATTTATGTTCCATAAATTTCTCATATATTTTGGGCTTACGTTTAAAGTATAATTGGATTGTTTGGGTTCTTTCTTTTTTTTTAGGCTTAAATAGTTAATTAACTTTAATTAATTTATAAAATCATATAAATTTTTACATCACTTAATGAACAAAAGTGAGTTAAGAGATATCCCTATACTCTTGTCTTCTCACTAGATTAATTAACTCAAAATTTAAAATCAATGCTTAATGAATTTGATTAAGCTTAAATGTGATTATTATCATATGAATAGACTTAGGACTTAATGGCTTTAAAAAGGTTTTTGGTAATATTTAATTACTTTTCTTCAATCATTTTGTAAATATATGTTTTATATATTCCATGCATCCATATTTCAAAAATAAAATATTTCATTAATTACATGCCTTGAATCAATAATATGATTATTATCACTAGTAAATCTTAAACCTTTTTCCTCATAATTTTAAGTATTTATTAGTATAAATCTAAATTGATCAAGATAGTTCAAACATAAAGATACACACACACACACACACACACACACATATATACATGATCTACATGCTTGAAAGGTATATAGTTTAGACACATTAGGGCATCAAGGTTATTTTTCCGAAGGAGGTCTTAAATACCTCAACTAGTGTAACAATGGCATGTACCTTATAATTTATTGTGAAATACATAGTAAGGTTAAGTTATTTTCAAATCTTTAAGTATCTTAAAAGCTTTCATTAATCTATCTTTATATATATAAATAAATAAATAAATAAATATATATATATATATATATATATATGCATCTATAAGTCAATTAAAAAGTATATTCATTCTAGAGTGCATGACTTTAAGTAGTCAAGGGGTCATAAATTACCTCACTTACCTTGTTAACTATGTCACGCATTTGTATAAATTAAACATATTTATTTATGTATGTACTTATGCATAAAGAATTCCTAAATCATCTTCTCTATAAAATTCATGCATACGTTATATGTATATCTTTAAATCCTAAACTGAATATCAATAAATAAAATATATCAATTCATTCATGCATCAATGTGTGGAATTTCTAAATGATATATATACACTAAATCTAGGTATTCCCTTAAGCAAGGAAAAATAAGTTAATATGTTAAATGAATTTTAAGAAAGATGAAGTAAAGTCATGAGGCATAACCAAATTAATCATGATTTAAATACATTAATCTTAAGATGACTTTTGTATTATTATAAAAACATTTAAGTTTAATCCAAATATAGGACTTAATAAAAAAATCTTAACACTTCATTAATATGATTAAAAGAAATAAAATTCACTTTAGGTTCAACTTATAATTACGGTTTGACGTGGATTTCACTCCTCTTCTCACTCCTTAAAACTCTAATTCTATGTTAAACCCAAAATATGAATAAATTAATTAATTAAAATCTAAAATTTATCATAAAAACATCAATGACTTAAATTGCAATCAACCATCTAATGGTAAAATTGAACTTATTATTACATCATAATTCAATTATTAAGGTCTAATTTTATCACATCACACTAGCTCTTGCACACACTTTAAATTGTTAGGTCACTAATACTAGAGTTATGTTAGGATGATGCTTTATTATGGATTGATATTTTATTTTGTGATGTAATATTTTAGACTAGATATTAGGGTGTATGTGCGTAGTCTAGATGTTAAGAAAAAATTAGACTAGTATTATTTTTTATAGGAGATTGTGCTTAAGGATCATTGAAATAATAAATATAAATATTTTACTTTTGCTTATGTTAAGTGTAAGCCATTAGGATAGTTGAGCTTGGTGACCCAAGAAAGAGTGTTACACCCAATGTATGGAATATAAATTCTTGGTGTTATTTAGTGTTAAGCTAACCTTTATTTTGCAGGTGTAGTTAGAATTTAATTTCAAGAAAACATATAATTTTACAATTAAATTGATTATGTGATTTTATGAACTAGAAGGCATTGATTTGGGAGGCCCTCAGAATGCTTGGAGGACTCAACATCCATGATGAATGAAGGAGAAGATGAAGATTGAAGACCTCCCATAGGCTTCTTACATTCATTATATTTTAGTTATCATTCTAGGGTTTCGATACCTATTCTTTCTTTTTCGAGTTGTGATACTTGGCTGCATCGGCTTTTTATTATTCTTTCATTCATTGTATTTTAGTTATCATTCATTTCTTATATTTGAATGTTTGTTGTAAGTCCTGGATAAGGTGGGCTCGTTAAAGACTTAAGATTTTTTTCTACCCCCATTAAACAAGTTCAATTAAAATTAACCAACTCATAACTTCATATTTTAAAGCATAGTCATTTAATCAAGATAAAAGATTTAGTAGCCTCTTAACTGTATGATTATATGTTACAATATTATGCATGCATTATGGGGAATTTTATTTGGAACACCATGTAGATCTTGGGGAGTACTTAGGTAATCAAATTCATCATTAAGAGATAAATATATTATCTTGAAAGATAAATATATTACATTATAATGGATTTAATTACTTTACACAAACTCCTAAGACTGATGGGTATTTGATATACCAAAGATTTTTCTCTTAAACTACATCAAAAACCATTGACCTAACCTAAGTCTAAGGTTGGTGAAAGAAGGGTTTGTGTGGTAAAGCTTTACTATGCCTTATTTTAATTTGAATTCAGGTTTAAGTTCAAAGTTTGTTTAATTTACAGTTAGGTAATTTCAATTTAAATGATTTACTTGATTAATGATTTTATTTCAATTTTAAGTTTATTTTTATGTTAATGTTGAATTTAAGAATTAAAGAATGAAGAATAAAATAAATATCGCTTAGGCGAAACCCATTCCATTCAACATCATAATGTTATAGAAGGAGATTTTCATCTTAAGATAAGAATCTATTCTATGGGTCAAACTAAGATTCTAAGTATATTAATGAAACTCTTTTGAGTACATTTGAATGGTTTGTTTTAAATGGAGTTTAATTTGATTAATGTTTAATCCTTCTTTTAATGTTAAAGTTTGTACTATTCAAATAATTTTAATATTGTTAGAATTTGATGATTTAATTCTATCATTTCATTTAACTTAAATTAATTGTTTGCATTTAAAAATGTTGAAAAATAAAAAAAGTTAAATGTCTCATCCTACAACGCCACAACACTACAAACTATCTTACAAAATCTAGAAGCCTAAACTACTCCTGAAGGTTGCGAGATCAAATAAAGTAGTTCCACAATGCTGAAATGATAGCACCGAGGTGCTAGCACAATGTATTTAAATTTTAAAAAGCAAGGAAAGTACTATTCTTGCCCCATAAGCACTAAGTACCCAAATGAGTGAGCTTTTTTTTTTTTTATAGAACAGCCCATTAGTGGAGAAATCTTTATAAAATGGGGGGAAACCTACTCTCCATCTAGTTTTTTTCTCTCTTCTCTCACTCACTCTATAGTTCTTAGTGATTTCTTGCTCTCGATGTTCGGTGCCTTCTATAAACATGCTCCCCACTACTCCAAGAAGGTCATCTCCACTATAGGTAAATTATTTCTGAAATATACTTCTTCCTTGAAAAATTAAGCTTTAAATTAATTTCCACCGTCAATCTTGGATCTGGTGAGAAATGAAAGAGCACATCTCCATCGTTCTTGAATCCAGAGTTAAAAAGAGCATTCCCTAAGATTTAAAAATGTCAAAATCTTGAATGTTGAAGGCCTTCATCATTGAACTTGGTTCTAGCATGAGAAAAACACCCTATCTCCATCGATCTTAGATCCACAATAAGGGAGAAGAATTTTTAGCACTGAAGTAAGTAAAAATCTAGCACTACTAAGGGGTCATGCCATCAAATTTTTATAAAAGTCCATTAAAATGTTCAAGAATTTGGTTCAAAACATGCATTTTCATCCTGCAAGGCTATACCACCAAAGCTTGGTGCAGAGGTACCAAGTTCTCAGAAAAAATCTTGAATGCTCTATCTAGAGCACTGAGGCATCAAATAAGACGTCGACTAAGCTCTCAAATAAACATAGCTTCTTAGCACCGAGGTGCCCAACATCAAGTGCCATAATGTTAAGCTTTTGGGTCCACTTTCTGTTATATAACATTACAACACTATACGTTCAACATTGAGGTGCCATACCTTCCACCATTGAACTTAGTTCTGGTGTAAAGCGAAACTCTCCCTCCATCGATCTTTGATTCAAAATAAGGGGAAAAAGTGCTTTGCACCAATGTATGTTAAAATCTTGAATTTCTAAGGCATTATGTCACCTAAATTTTAAATTTTATGCACCAATGAAATACCTAAAAGATATAAAGGTTCTGACTATGAAAATAGCTCCATAAATGGAGAAATCTCTATAAAAAGGGGGAAAAACTACTATGCATTAGGTTTTGTGAGTCACTATAGCACCCAAGAGTGTGTGATGTGATATTAAAATTTTAAAACTTAAATCTTAAATTTTAATTTTTAGTAGAAAATTAATTTTTGATTTTATAATGACAAGGTACAATTCTTAATGCAACAAAAATAAAAGTATAGTAAAGTAAAGAGAGATAATAGGCACATAATTTTTACATGGTTCGGCCAAACCCCAAAGGCCTATCACGCCTACCACCCACTAGAAAATGCAAATAGCACAAATAGTACTCTCTATAGGGCAGTACAACCCTACAATAATATGTACTTCCTACAAAGTAGTACAACCCCAATATAAATTTTACACAAAAAAGAAAAATACAAAATAATAAATTTTGATAAAATAAATCTCTCACAAATATACCAAGCTATCTAATTCAAAAAAATGATCTCACAACTTATAAATGATCAGTTAAAAAATTTTAACAAGATAAAATGGTCACTTAATATTGATAAGAAATAATAAATATCTTAAAGTGATTTTATGTTATTGCAATTTGTAGACTAATATAAAAATTATTTCAAAATAAATTCACAATATTCTTTTGCACAATAAAATAAATTTTAGCAAAGAATAATTTGTTTTATTTTAACCAAAAAGATTCTTTCAATTAAAGCTAATGATCAAAAAATACTTAAATAAAATGAGTATCATAGATCTAAGTAGGCTAGTAAGCTTTTAATTAAAAAGAGAGATCTAGCAAATATGAAAATAACAGATAATAATTTAATTTAAAATGCTTAAAATATACTTATAATAGATCTAAGAATAAATGATCTTTCAAAATGAGATTAATGAAGAAATATTTCAAGAAACCAAAAGAAATTTGTAGGAAGTTAAAAATTTCAACAAGTTGAAATTGATCCTACAAACCATCAAAGGATTTTTTCACAAAAGATGATTGAAACTTTGATGTAAAAAAACATTGTCCAAAGACTAATCCACCAAAAAAGTATAAATTAGAAAGAATAAATAGATGGTGAAAATAGCATGAACAACTAAAAAGGATTAAGTTCAAGAAAACAAACTCAAGTAATTTGAGAAAGCTTGCTTAGTTGAAGATGTTGAAGCTTCCAAACCAAGGATTTGATCTTGCAATATTTGTAGAACACTTGGAAGGAAAATCTAAGAAATTTTCTCTTAGATTTATTGGAGGGATTTTGAATTTTGAATGAGGAATGCTTTCATGCAGAGAATGAGGGCTATTTATAGGCAAGAATATCATTTTAAATTATTTCAAAAAAATATATTATTCTAACCTCATGCTATCATGTGATAATTTAATATTCAATAAAATATAATTTATATTAAATAAATATTAAATTAAAGCCAAAATTTAGCTATTCACATGGGCAAGTCAAAAATAATCAAATATGGCTCTTAATATATTCAAAGCATATATCATGCATTCATTATTAAAATCAGCTAATGTTTGAAAATTCATAATAAATTCAATTTTAATCAAATGTGGGTCATGTGACCTGTCAAATTAAAGGAAAAAATCCAAGGAATCCATTGGAGATGAAATCATATATAAATTCCTTGATTATAAAATGACTTTGGCTAAAATACAAAATTTCATATATTTTTGTTAATTTTGACATGTGACATTTAAATATTATGATATAATTTATATATAATCATACATATGTTAATTATCATATAACCATCAAATTAAATTAAAATATTTAATTATATTAAGTAAATAAAATAATTACACTTAATAGTCATTATCATTTATTATTTTGACAATTCAAATGCTATGTATGAAACATATAATTGAATGTTAATTAGATAGAGATTTATATAAATTAACCTCATTAAAATAATATGTTAAGTTGTGAGCAAATTGATTCATGCCAATGAATAAATGCATATAACAAAAAATATTATATTTTGAGCTTCTCATTATCCAATTTGATATATCTTTCATTCTTCTACTCTTGCAATTTCCTCAAACCTATTATGAGATGTATTGGATATGTAATTAGCAATTGATATATTTGAAACACATAAAAACATTCATTAGAACATTCAAGCATTTGTTTGTTATCATCAAAATTGATCGGATTGAACATGAGGTTCATTAAGCCAACAATCTCCCTCTTTTGATGATGACAAACTAATGTTCGGTATTGATTTTGATGAAGGTGCAAATTGACCTTTCATCATAGTTTTTGAAAAAAATTCTCTTCTAAAAAAAATTAAATATTTCTCCCCCTAAATGTATGCATAAAATAGACTTAATACTAACCAACATTTTACTCTTCTCCCCCTTTTGACAGCATCAAAAAGTGAGAACAAGCTACATACAATTTTAAATAGTAGGATCTAACATTCCAAGCATGCGACTTAAAGTACAAAAATGTTCTTCTAGTAAGGGTTTTGTAAAAATATCTACAATTTGTAAATCAGTACTAATGAAATTAATATTAACATCACCTTTCAAAATGTGATCCCTAATAAAATGATGTCTAATTTCTATATGCTTGGTCGTGAGTGTTGGATAGGATTTTTGGTCAAACTAATAGCACTAGTATTGTCACATTTAACTAGAATATGATCTTGCTTAATACCAAAATCTTTTAATTATTGCTTTAACCAAAGGACTTGAGCAACACAACTACTGACATTATGTACTCAGCCTCAAAAGTGGATAAAGCTACATAATTTTGTTTCCTGGATGACCAAGACACAAGCGATGATCCTAAAAAATGACATGTTCCTGATGCACTTTTTCTATCTACTTTGCATCTCACAAAATCAGCATCAAAATATGCAACCAAACCACATGATAAAGAATTTTTAGGATACCATAAACCTAACCTAGTAGTGCCTATTAAATACCGAAAGATACGCTTGACTGCTATTAAATGAGATTATTTTGAGTTGGCCTAAAAAATGAGCACATAACAAACAAACAAAACATAATATCGCCTACTAGTAGCAAGGTATAAAAGTGAACCTATCATACTCCTATAAAGTTTTGATCAAGATTTTCCTAATTCATCTAAATCCAATTTTGTAGATGGGCTCATAGGAGTTTTACTAGATTTAAATCTTTTCATGTCAAACCTCTCAAGCAATTCATTTGTGTACTTAGTTTGTGATGAATGTGCCATTTTCTTGTTGCTTCACTTGAAGACCTAAGAAAAAATTAAGTCTCCCATCATACTCATTTCAAACTCTTTAGACATCAAAGATGAGAACTCATGGCATAAAGATTCATTTGTACTTCCAAATAATATATCATCTACATACACTTGTACCATAATCAAATCATCATTTATGCTCTTAAGGAATAAGGTGGTATCTACTCTACCCTTTCTAAATCCATGATCTATCAAAAGTTACTTAACCTATCATACACGAGAGCCCGCTTTTAAACCATATAAGACTTTCTTTAATTTATATACACGATTTGGACAATCAAGGCTCTTAAATCCAGGTGGTTGCTCTACAAATACATATTGGTTGATAAATCTATTCAAAAATGCACTCTTGACATCCATTTGAAAAAGTTTAAAATCCCTAAAATAAGCATAAGCAAGGAGTAACCTGATAGCTTCTAGTCTTGCCACGGGTGCAAAAGATTCTTCAAAATCTATACCTTCAACTTGTGTGTACCTTGTACAACTAACCTAGCTTTATTTCTAATAATAAAATGAATCATCTAGCTTATTCTAAAGATCCATTTTGATCCAATGACATTTTGATCTTGGGGTCTTGGGACTAATTCCCAAACATCATTTCTTACAAATTGATTCAACTCCTCTTCCATAGCAATAATCAAAAATTATCATTTAATGCTTCTTCTAAATTTTAGGTTCAATCTCAGATAAAAATGTTGAATGATCTACAACTTCTACTATGTCTTCTAGTCATAACTCCTTTTGAAGGATCTCCTATAATTAGTTCCTTTGGATGATTTTATTATATTTCCATTCTTTAGGCAATGAATCATCCATATTATCTTCTAAAGATATTTTCTTAAAATTATCAATCTCTTCATCAATCACTTCATTTCTAATAGGATCAATTAAATTTTCATCAAAAAGAACATGTATTGATTCTTCTATAATCATTTTTCTCTTATTGTAAACTCTATAAACTCTACTAGAAAGAGAGTATCCTAAGAAAATACCATCATCTGATTTGCAATCAAACTTACCTAAATGATCTTTTCCATTATTCAAAATAAAGCATTTACATCCAAATACATGAAAGTGTTCAATCTTAGGCTTCTTTACAAAAAACAATTCATAGGGTGTCTTCTTCAAAATTGGTCTAAAATAGATCCTATTCATCACATAACATGCAGTATTTATTGCTTCCGCCCAAAAAATATTTTGGCAATTTATACTCATCAAGCATAGATCTACTTAATTCAATTAATATTCTATTTTTTGTCTCTACTACTCCATTTTGTTGGGGAGTTCTAGGTGAAAAAATTATGTCTAATCCCATGTTCATCATAATAATCCTTAAATAATTTATTTTCAAATTCGCCACCATGATCAGTTTGAACCCTATTAATCAAAAGGCCTTGTTCTCTTTGAATATATTTAGAAAGCTTTCTAAACTCACCAAAAACATCATCCTTGTAAGTTACAAATAAAACCCAAGTATATCTAGAGAAATCATCAACAATCACAAAACCATAATTTTTCCACCTAAGTGGTGCTAATAGGACCAAATAAATCCATGTGCAATAATTCTAGAGGTCTAGAAGTAGAAACAATATTTTTACTTTTAAATGAGCTTCTAGAATACTTACCATGAATACATGCATCACAAACATAGTTTGAATGAAAATTTAATTTAGGCAATCCAACTACTAAATCAAGTTTGGCAATTTTATTAAGTGTGTTCATGTTAATATGACATAGTCTCCTATGACATAACCAAATATCATCATGAGTGCTTTTAAAACAAAGTAAATTCAAATTCACATCATGAAAGCTATCTAAATCAAAGACATAAATATTTTTATATCTTTTTCCTACTAACAAAACATTTTCATTGTTTTTTATAATGCAATATGATGCATGGAATACTACATTCAAACCTTTATCACATAATTGACTAATAGAAATTAAATTATGTTTTAATCCTTCTACTAGAAAAACTTTATCTAAAGTGATAGAATTCTTACAAATAGAACCATTGCCAATGATCTTTCCCTTTGTATTATCTCCATATGTAGCAAATCCTCCATCACTTGATTCTAAAGTTGTGAATTTATCTTTATCTCCTCATATATGTCTTGAACATCCACTGTCCAAGTACCACATGCCTTCTTTGATTTTGCTTTGAAGGCATTCCCTAAAAGAAACTCACATGTTAACTTTTGGAACCCAAACATGTTTGGGTCCACATTCTGCATTTGAAGCAAGATATCTAGCATGTGGTTTGTGTAGTGCTTGTACCTTTGGTACCCATACATAAGATGATTGCTTAGTGTTTTGTAATTTACGTGCATAACAATCAAATGAAATATGCCCTTTTCTATCACAATAGTTGAACCAAACATTAGTGTTTGCATATGACTTATCACGATAATTATAAGGTATATGAATGGGATGTGTATGATGCAAATAATTTCTATTAAATGTTTTTCTTGTTGAAGTATTATAATGAACTTGTGATTTCAAACATAATTCTAATCTTGCTTTTAACAAGATATTCTCTCTTTCAAGTTTACATACAAGTAAGGAACAATTTAATAAAGAAGTATTTACTTTTTAAATTATCACTTTCATTTTAAATCACAAAATGCATATCTAAATTTTATGTTCTTTTCTAAGGTTTTGTATTTTCTTTTAATTTTTTATATTCAATAACTAAATCATTAAAAGCATCATCTAATTCATCATAAGATATATCATTACATACCTCTTGAGAATCTAACTCAGATTCTCCATTTGCCATAAGACATATGTTGACCTCTTCATCGGATGAGCAAGTACTTGATTCATTTGAAATCTGGATTGGCCCATAAATCCATCTTCTTCTTCTTATGGTACTTTTTTTCCTTTATATTTTTTCTTCTTTCCACATCAATCTCTTTCTTCTTTGATTCAGCAATTTTTTTAGTTTGAAATTTATAGTTTTTAGAATTTTTATACCTTTGATTCTTCTTCCTTAGTAAGTTCCCAAGCCTTTTGGATAGCATGACCACCTCATCACTATCACCATCCGAGCTTGAGATGTTATGCTCATCACTATCATCAACTTGTAATGCAATGGCTTTTCCTTTCTCCTTCTCCCTTTTTATCGAGTTATCCATCTTATCCCTTTGAGCAATAACCTGTTCATGTGCTATCAAAGAACCCAAAAGCTGATCAATTGGATAAGTATATAAATCTTTAGCTTCACTAATAGCTGTTAATTTAGCTTCCCATTCTTTTGGAAGACATCTAAGAATCTTATAGACTAAGTCTTGATTCCTATATGTTTTCTAAGAGAATGCAATGTGTTAATTATTTTCATGAATCTAGTATACATAAAATAGATTGTATGAGACATATGAAATAACTCATATTCATGAACAAGTCTATTTATGTGAGCATCTTTAACTTCACTAGTTCCTTCATAAGTTATAATGAGTTTATCCCTTATTTCTTTTGTTGTACTTAACATAGAAATTTTCATGTAATCATCAGGTAATAAAGCACAATGTAAAGTATTACAAGCCCTAGCATTTAATTCATCAAGTTCTCTTTCAGCTACAGACCATTCCTCAAAAGGTTTTTCTACTTTAATTCTATTTACTTCTACTGTGGGTGTATGATATTGATGTGTCAACATATACCGCATGCATGCATCTTGACCTCTTAAAAATGTACTAATTCTATTTTTCCAATAGTCAAATGGTACACTATCTAAAAGTGGAGGTCTATGAGTGGATTGTCTCTCTGGTAGTGAACCCTTTGGGAAACCTTGTGCCATAGTGAAAAGATCTACTCTTGGATGTTAAGCCAATAAAAGAGCCTAGGCTCTGATACCAATTGTGAGTCACTATAGCACCCAAGAGGGGTGGGATGAATTGGGTGATATTAAAAATTTTAAAACTTAAATCTTAAATTTTAATTTTAGTAGAAAATTAATTTTTGATTTTATAATGACAAGATACAATTCTTAATGCAGCAAAAATGAAAGTACAATAAAGTAAAGAGAGACAATAGGCACATTTTATGGTTCGCCAAACCCAAACGCCTACGCCCACGCTAGCCACCCGGCTAGAATCCACTAAATATAAAATAGCTTACAAATAGTACTCTCCTATAACGGGAGAGTACAACCCCAATAATATGTACTCTCTATAAAGGCAGTACAACCCCAATATAAATTTTACAGCACAAAAAGAAAAATACAATTTTGGTAAATTTTGATAAAATAAATCTCTCACAAATATACCAAGCTACCCAATTCAAAAAATGATCTCACAAATTATAAATGATCACTTAAAAAATTTTGGCAAGATAAAATGCTCACTTAATATTGATAAGAAACAATAAATATCTTAAAGTGATTTTATGTTATTACAATTTGTAGACTGAAACAAAATTATTTCAAAATAAATTCACAATATTCTTTTGCACAATAAAATAAATTTCAGCAAAGAATAATTTGTTTTATTTTAACCAAAAATATTCTTTCAATTAAAGCTAATGATCACAAAATACTTAAATAAAATGAGTATATGATAGATCTAAGTAGGCTAGTAAACTTTTAATTAAAAAGAGAGATCTAGTAAATATGAAAATAATATCAGCATAATAATTTAATTTAAAATGCTTAAAATATACTTCTAAAATAGATCTAAGAATAAATGATCTTTCAAAATGAGATTAATGAAGAAATATTTTAAGAAACCAAAAGAAATTTGTAGGAAGTTAAAAAATTTCAACAAGTTGAAATTGATCCTATAAACTATCACAAGATTTTTTCACAAAAAGATGATTGAGAAACTTTGATGTGAAAAACAATGTCCAAAGACTAATCCACCAAAAAGTATAAATTAGAAAGAATAAATAGATGGTGAAAATAGCATGAACAACTAAAAGGATTAAGTTCAAGAAAACAAACTCAAGTAATTTGAGAAAGCTTGCTTAGTTGAAGATGTTGAAGCTTCCAAATCAAGGATTTGATCTTGCAATATTTGGAGAACACTTGGAAGGAAAATCTAAGAAATTTTCTCTTAGATTTGCTGGAGGGATTTTGAATTTTGAATAAGGAATGCTTTCATGAAGAGAATGAGGGCTATTTATAGGCAAGAATGTCATTTTAAATTATTTAAAAAAATATATATTATTCTAACCTCATGCTATCATGTGATAATTTAATATTCAATAAAAATATAATTTATATTAAATAAATATTAAATTAAAGCAGCCAAAATTCAGCTATTCACATGGCCAAGTAAAAAATGATCAAATATGGCTCTTAATATATTCAAAGCATGTAACATGCATTCATTATTAAAATCAACTAATGTTTGAAAAGTCATAATAAATTAAATTTTAATCAAACATGGGTCATGTGACCTATCAAATTAAAGGAAAAAAAAATCCAAGGAATCCATTGGAGATGAAATCGGATATAAATTCTTTGATTATAAAATGACTTTGGCTAAAATACAAAATTTCATATATTTTTGTTAATTGTGACATGTGACATTTAAATATTATGATATAATTTATATATAATCATACATATGTTAGTTATCATATAACCATCAAATTAAATTAAAATATTTAATTATATTAAGTAAATAAAATAATTACACTTAATAGTCATTATCATTTATTATTTTGACAATTCAAATGCTATGTATGAAACATATAATTGAATGTTAATTAGATAGAGATTTATATAAATTAACCTCATTAAAATAATATGTTAAGTTGTGAGCAAATTGATTCATGCTAATGAATAAATGCATATAACATAAAATATTATATTTTGAGCTTCTCATTATCCAATTTGATCTATCTTTCATTCTTCTACTCTTGCAATTTCCTCAAATATATTATGAGATGTATTGGATATGTAATTAGCAATTGATATATTTGAAACACATAAAAACATTCATTAGAATATTCAAGCATTAGTTTGTTATCATCAAAATTGATCGGATTGAACATGAGGCTCATTAAGCAACATTTTTTTCTCTCTTCTCTAAACTCACTCTGCAATTCTTACTAAGTTCTTGCTCTTGATGATCAGTGTCTTCTATAAGCATGTTCCCCACTATTCCAAGAAGGCTCATCTATCCACTATAGGTAAATGATTTCTGAAATATACATCCTCCCTGAAAAATTGAGCTTTAAATAAATTTCCATCTTTGATCTTGGATATGGTGATAAATGAAAGAGCACATCTCCATCAATCTTGAATCCAAAGTAAAAAAGAGCACTCCTTAAGACTTAAAAATGTCAAAATCTTGAATATTGACCTTCACCATTAACTTGGTTCTAGCATGAGAAGAATACCTTATCTCCATCGATGTTAGATCTACAATAAGGGTGTAGAGTTCTTAGCACTGAAATAAGTAAAAATTTAGCACTACTAAGGGGTCATGACATAAAATTTTTATAAAATTTCATTAAAATGTTCAGGAATTTAGTTCAAAACATGCATTTTCATCCCACAAGGCTAACACCAAAGCCCGACATGGAGGTGTCAAGTTCTTAGAAAAAAAAATCTTGAATGCTTTGTCTGGAGCATTGAGGTGCCAGAAATAAGGTGTCGCAGCATTATGCTTTTGGATAAACATAACCTCTTAGCACCGAGGTGCCCAACATCAAGCGCCACAATGCTAAGCTTTTGGTCCACTATCTATTATATAACATTACAATGATATACGTTCAGCATTGAGGTGTCATACCTTTCACCATTGAACTTAGTTCTGGTGTAAAGTGAAACACTCCCTCCATCTATCTTAGATCTGTAATGGAGAAAAGTGCTTTGCACCAACATATGTGAAAATCTAGCATTGCTAAGGCATTATGTCACCTAAAATTTAAATTTTATGCACCAATGAAATATCAGCTGTGGTCATAGCGCCAAGGCACCATGTTCTCAGGTTGATTAAAGAAAGTCATCTGGTAGTGCCCCAACGCTGTCCCTTAAGCAATGCGGTGCTGAAGTTATTTTACAATTTTTCTTAAACACCGTGAATACTATACTTGAAAATTATATGTCTGAGTCATGTCTATAACCGCGCCATAGCGCTGCATCTTAAGTGCCAAGGTAGTGGACTTTCGGTAGAATGACAAAAATAATGGTCTTATGAGTGCTGTAGTGCTGCATATTAAGCATTGAAGCACCAACCTCTCAGGTTCTAGAATAGTTACTAGTGCCACAATGCTCACATGTAGTGCATAGGCATTGGTCAGCTAGTTATATCGACCATGCTGGTAAAAAAGGAAGATTTATCATCATTAATTTTATAATTGAAAATATGTGTCACATTAATAAAGTGCCCCAATGCTCTGACCTATCACCGAGGCACTGGTCAAAAAGTTTTGTCTCACACTCTTAAAGTGCCTATGCGCCTGTTAGTTATCCTGAACCAACTTTTGACCAACACTGTAGTGCTAAACTATCAGCGTAGGCGTTGTTCAAACAGTCAACATGACCAATAAATGTAAAGCCATGTCACTAACCATATAGCACTAATGCATGATACATCGCCTAGGTGCCATATTCTTAGTGTCAGGCACTTAGCATAAAATAAACATAAGTTACCTGTATGAGCCCCATAATAACAATTGCCTAAGTTTCATGTTTGAGGATGCTTCATAGGTTAATATATAATAAATTTGAATCGCATGCAGACATATAGATTTAAATATAATATTTTAATTTCAATAAAAAATTTTAAATACACCTGCATGTGCCCGGACACATGTATAAAAATCTAAATTAAAATATTTGAGGATGTTGCAAGGGTTAATTTCCCGGTTGGGTCTTATGACTGGGTCTGGGTTAACAAAACCTACACATTCCCTGATGATGGTTGTGCCAATTATAAAATTTTTTTGAAGGATATATGTTTAAATTAGATGAAATTCTTCATAACTTAAAGTAAATAATCATCCACCCATCCATTATTATTTATCAAGGATGATAAGCTAAGAAAATTTTTATCATAAATAACTAATGTTAAATTAAATATATCTATGTCCATACTCAAATAATTTCATGCTAGAAAGGACGTGGCATGTGTCCTCTATCTTGGTGGTTTTGTCATCAAATGACTCCAGATAAAATGTGGATACAACCAGAACCTCTGACCGACTAGCTTGGCCTCTATATGACTCTACTATATTTTGGGCATGGCAATAGCGTGTATGTTCCCTAATGGCTTTGTTCCTTGAGCCAATGAATTATAGAATATATTTAATAGGAAAAAGCCATTTGTTAGCTATGGTCAACTTAAATTTATCATTTTAGACAAATATCACCCAAGTCTATAAGGACACCTTAGATGACGCAACCCATGACTGCTGACAAGGATTCTTTGGTTAGGATCTATTTCTCATGGGTAAATATGCTTAGGACCACGATAGCTTGGAATGATAGAACCATGGGATCTTTAACGGGCATGTCATCATCCCCTCCCCTATATACACTTTAAATTAAATAATAGCCTTATATGCCATAGTACGCACCGCTAGACACCAATTTATATAAGATAAGATATGTTTATTTTCCAACCTTAATCGAGAGTGCTCTCTTACTATAGTAAAAGCGATAGTTAACTATGAAGGCTTTGTTCATAGGAAGTGCAACCTAAGTATAAATAAGCCCTAATGTAATGTTAGGAGAAATCTAGTTGAATATATACCAATCTATCTCATGAAAAACATACTCCTACCCATCTCAATAAAGATGGTGGAGAGCATCCTCAGAAGATTTTTTCGAGCAGATTTCTGATAACTCTATTGGGGATCACTTCTCTCTCCATCTCTGGTTGAAAATTTTAAAATATATGGTGCCATCATAGATTGTAATATTTAAGCATATTATCTTATAAAAAGCTTAGGTTCCTAAAACCTAGTATAACCTAACTTTAGATCTATGACCAGATGCATCAAATGGAAAACATGAAGAATATGATGAACAATAAGCTTGGTGAAGGATCCACGATAAGGTTCCCTTAATCCATAATCAACGTGGTTCCATTAGGACTACTCTTTAGTTCAAAATAATTTTGGAGATTGTCTAGTTTCTCCCAGCTCGACCCGTTACTAAACCCATAATCAAGGGAATTGGAATGCTAAAGGCATTCAACAGGGAAAGTGGCCAAAGATGATCATTCTGAATGAGCCTAACCCTAAAGCCCTGAACTCAAAAAGGGGTTATGTCTTTGCAATGCCAATTATTTTTATTGAGGATAAGATAGCCGTAAGGCCCAAGTTGAAGTCCATTATCTTGACTCCATTAAACAGTACATCAGGGAAACATACTACCCAACACGATGCTACCTTCACTCCAAAAAATCATGACCATGAAGCTTCTTCCACATACACCAAAATACCCAAGAGGGCTCATAGAAAATACAATGCTGGTCGTAAAGCTATTAGATTATATGTTCATGTCGAACAACAACACGACCCACTTATGGAAGCAAATATACCCACCAACAACAACTTTAATTTCGGTTATGAAGTAATAATCTAGAAGAGCTAGCAATACGTAATTATGGGATAGACATATACATCATAGTCCATAGAATCAACCACAGAAGGAGGAGACCATTTCCAACAAATCTATAAAGTTTTGAAGGCTATTAAAAATAGAAACCTTCAGAGAAGAATCAAGAGATTGGTGAGCCTGGTTACCAACCCAAAAAGTTCCTACCCTAAAAAAGGTGGGAATATTCAAAATATTGTGCCCATTTACAACAATACCTAAAGTCTACATGCACTATAGTCGATGAACACTGATAATGAACCCTTAGATACAAAGACATGAAGTGGTTAGTTGTTGGAAGGTAGGCAACCATCATAGAAATTTGGTGAACACTAGGGTGTGACATCGGGATATATTCTTAGAGATCTTGTACTGGAAGGTTTCGATTGATTTGGGTACCGAAAGAATCCCAAGTCAACAATGATAAGTCAACCCACCAGATGACAAAGGAACATACTTTCCTATACTCAACTGGAAATGTCAATCCAAAAAGTGCTAGCTAGTGTATGATGATATGGATGACCAACTTTTCTTGGAGGATGAAGATCTCCCAAGTAATGAAGAATAGTAAAATTTTCATCTCCAAAATAATGAAGATATTGGTCACATGGAGATTGAAGTTGTTCATATGGTTAACATGCATCTACAAAACAATGGCATGGTACCCGAATAACAGAATCAAGAAGAGCAAAAATTGAACCCAAGCCATCAAGAGCCTAGAAGTGAAGCTCAAGTAGAAGTGGCAATGATAGAAGAGTTAATAGAGATTATAACAAGGTTACATCAACAGATGGGTTTCTAACTTTAAAGGAGAGATCAAGAAATCAACCAACTCAAAAATTAGCTCAATGAGATGAGTGGGCTGATAAAAGAGCTATTTGGTTAGGTCAACCTCATAGCAACTACAACATAGTAGATACCTCCAAGAAATTCTCTAGAAATAAATAATCCAATAGTTGAAATGGGAGGCATACAAAATGCTTTTCCTAATCTACCGACAGTTACAACATAAAGGTAGGAACCTTAGGAGAAGCTATTGTGAACACTTATAAAAAAGATGATGTTCTCACTAAATCCCAAATGGAAGATCTCATCATTCAAAAGGTCAAAGTGGTGATAACTTGAAAAACTACTAAGCAATTAAATGAAAAATGCTGACCATATTCGATCAAATATGACCAAGTATAGTATCCTAAAATGTACATTATACTAAAGTTTAATACCTTTTTTCAGGCATGTAAAACTCATGGTAATAGTTAGCTCAATATAAAGAATCCTTTAGAATGTGACCAACAGCTCATAGAAAAGCATGCAATAGAACTCCTCATGGGGAATATTAATGATCAAATAGCCCCATATTTAGCTATGGTTACCATTAACACATTCCAAAAATTATTAGATTGTGTAGCTAAGTTTGAAAGTTTATTCAAATAAAAAGGGCTTAATATTAGTTATAACAATAACAACCCCTTCAGAAAAGGGAAATAGCCAAAGTCTCGTGACTCAAAAAAGAATGATGTGAATAGAACATTCACATTCATAGTGGAAAAGAAGGAAAATAGAGGTATGATAACCTAAGGACCAGCAACATCCTCATGATCAATAGTAAATCCAATAGAGAAAAAGAAAAAAAAAGGCTCATCCTCTAAGAGAAAATGACTAAACAATACTCATTGAAAAGAGAATGTACTGCTAACTAGGCAATATTTTTTAATAGGTGGATAGTTTGCTGCAGCAGGGATTAGACGATGGTTGAGGTAGAAGAGAGCATTCTCCTTCCCTTCATCATTGGTTTGAGCTAACAAAGTGCCAAGGGAGTCATCCAATGCAGTAGTGTAGAGGATAAGTGCCTTGCGGAATAGAGGCTGTTAGAACTGGTGGCTTCACCAAATATTATTTGATATTTTCAAAAGTATGCTGGGACTTGTCGTCCCACTTGAACTTAGCATCCTTTTTGACAAGTGCTAAAATGGCTTGCATCTTCCTGATAGATTGGAGATAAAGCACCTTAGATATTCCAACTGACCTTAGAATGATCTTAGTTGAGTTAAACTTTTAGGGGGTGGAATTTCTAAGATAACTTTGATCTTTTCTTGGGTCTATCTCTATTCCCCGATGTTGGACAACAAACCCAAGGAACTTTCCTGAAGCTACTCTGAATTCATACTTCAGAGGATTCATTTTGAGATTGTATTATCTCAACCATTCAAAACTACTCTCAAGTAAAAGAGATGGTCTTCCTTTTCTTTACTTTAGACTACTAGATCATCAACATAACATTCAACTTTGATGATGAATAAGTTCATTGAAGATCTAAGTCATAGCCTGCTAGTATGTAGAACCAGCATTTTTAAGGCCGAAAGGCATGACCTTATAATAATAAATTTTGATCGGGGTTCAAAAAGTAGTGTTTTTTTCATCCTTGGGGGCCATCTTGATTTGGTTGTAGCTAGATGACCCATCCATAAAGGAGAAAACTACATGAGATGAGGCGATGTCCACCATTAATTCTAGTATAGGAAGTGTAAATTCATCCTTAGGACATGCCTTATTTAAGTCCACAATCGACGATATGCAAATTTGGTCCATTCTTTTCTTAATGACACGGCTAACCGTGGGGTATTTTTCTTCTCTGATAAAACCAGTATCAATTAATTTCTTGACTTCAAAAATGACCTGTTCTTTGATTTCTAGTCGTATGCATCTAGGAGCTTTCTTGATAGGGTTAGCATTAGGGTATATTGCTAGTTTGTGGACTACTACATTAGGAGATAATCGGGCATCTCTTCATAGCTCCATGCAAAGTAGTCCTTAAACTCAGTCAATAGGCTAACTAAGTAATTAGGTTTTTCTTCATTCAGCAGAGAATTAATGTATGTGGGGCATGATTTTCTTCTATCCCGAGGTTGATGTCTTTGAGCTTGTCAATAGTTGAATGGATTTCTTCTTCAAATTCTGGAGGTGCATCTTTGATTTGAAGATCATCAGGATCAGCTGAAGTTTTTAAACATGTATCCTCATAAGAGTTAGTGTGGTTTGAGAAGAACCTATCAGACTCTAAATGATTGGTGACAACTAAGCAGTAATCATCATCATCGATTGGACCTACTGTACCGAATCCTAGTCCTGGTCTTGATTGTGCATCCCTACCTTTGTTGTTCCACAGCTTTTGAAAATACTCTGACCTATTTTTGGACCATGTATAAGGAATCAAACCTTTCTTTGCAAGATTATGAACACAAGGTGAGTACCAATCAAAAGGTAATTCCATTAAATCTTTACATGTATTATCCTCAAGTTTTACATCTACTTTTGCACTTGAGGATGATGATCCCAATAGGAATCTCTTTGTCTTAACATTCATGGAAGACTTAGGGGCTTCCTTAACTACTAAACCTTCAACTTTTTGAGAAAAAAATTTGGTTAGAGCTAAAGTTCCCAACTACTGCCTAATAGTTTTACATAAACCTAATTTGAATACATTTGTGTTTGCTTGGAGGCCTGGTCTACATCATTGTCTAGCTCAAGTGTCACCTCCAATGAATCCCGCTGAGAGGGGTTGGCTAGTATGTTAATCACATGAGACTCATCCTTTGAGCTGGATTCTAAGTCTATGTCAATAGTAAGGGTACTCCTGTGAACTAGAATATGGCCCTTGTTGGCTGGCCGCCAACTTAAGGTCTTCCACCTCTGTATCTTCCACTATATCTGCCTCTGCCTCTACCTAGTGGAGAACGAGTCATCTTACCCATATTTTTGTATGGTAGAACGAACTATGGGTGGAATGTAACATGCAGCTCTACCTCTTCCTCGGTATCCTTTTCTCGCTCATTTATACTTTCATTCTTCTTTTCTTTTTCTTTTTCATTTTCCTCTTTTGCTTTTTCTACTGTATTTGAATTTTGGCCAAATTCATGAGAATAGATATTTTAATTTTGAGGAAGATAGTAGGTTGCATCCTCATATATCTTGACCTCTCTGACTGAGAATGGCTTTTCATCTCCTTTGATAGAGTATTCAATTCCATCTCTTCAAAACTTGATGCACTGATGAAGAGAGGATGGAACCATCTTGTTCTGGTGTATCCAAAGTCTACCGAGCAAAGCAATGAATGATGTATTTGAACCAATTATATAGAACTTAGCTTCATTCTTACAATTACCTATTTTAAAGGTAACACTATGAAGCCTGAAGCCCTCTCTCCTTGTTCATTGAATCCTCTCAACATCATCCGATCTCCTCAGAGCTTAGAGATGTAGATCCTCAAGTAGTCAAGGGTTTTCAGGCTCATAATGTTCACCAATGCACCTGGATCAACCAACACCCTAGAAAGTCTGAATTTGCCCATATCCACTATGATGTAGATGGGACAGTTGTGCTCCATGTCCCCGAGAAGAAGATCTTCATTGGTGAATGTGACTCCCTGGGCTTCTCTTGAATAATGTGCCTTCTCTCCAACAACGGTCAACTAAGCTATGCATATTTTGGATTAAGAAGAGCCTTGATTAATGATTCCCTCATCTCTTTAGATAAGATAAGGGCATCATATATGCCTAATTTAGCTGTCAACTTTCTTAGGTGAGTGAGGACATTGTAGTCAACTTTGGGCTAGTCCTCTACAAGCATATCCATGGGTGGAGCATCTATGGAGGGGCTTTTTGATCATTAAAACCAATGACTTATTTTCCCTTATCTTGAGGTGCCTGCAGGAGGTAGAACTTTTACTATGAAGGTGACTTCATGAGTTGGTTTAGTGGAAAGTTCTACCTGCTCATCAGGTTCACCTATAGCTTCTCCTATAAGACCCTCAGAATTAGATGTTTCTGAGTCTATCTCAAGAGATGAACCCGTATTATTTAGAGAAAGAAAGTTCATCTCTGAATCAAAAAGAGGATTATCAGAGTTGTTATAATTATTAAGGCTTGAAGAGTTTTCTAAAGGAGTAGAATTAAATAACCCATCAGAAGTGGCATAGATGTAATTCAAACTTGCTTTATTCTTCAATTTCTTAGATTTAAAAGGATGTACATAGTAAAAATCTAGTAAAGTAAGTGGAATAAGGGATTTGATGCCCTCATATATCGATACAATATGTCTACTAGAAGAAGAGCTAGCTGAAGTAGAAATGTCGGTTGGAGTAGTAGCTGCAACGGTGGAATCAAGGTTGGGCTCGATCGGTGGTTGTACTACTTGGCTATCTCAGGCAAGTATTGGTTGATGCTGAGCTCCCACTTTTCCTAAGTTATCTTTGGCAACTTGCGAACCTTCCTTGATGTTGGAGGTTCGAGCTACCTTAGGCACCTATAAGGAAAGTTTCTTGATTTTAGAAATAATCTTTTTAGAGGTTAGATATAGAGAGATATCCCAACCTTCTTTTATTTTGAGAGGATTACATGTATCCCCAAGGATTACCCTAATAGAACTGGATGATTATTCCACTAGATATTCCTTAGGGATAACTATTGCACCTAACTTGTAGCAATGCTCAAGCCAGTCCTTAAATGTAAAGCAATCCTCCAAAACACATGGCTAGGGAAAAGTTAGGATCATTACTCACTTACTTTAAGCTTGGGTAGCTAAAATTAAGTTTCTTTAAGAGGTTCTTAAAGATACCTACCCTCTTAAATGAATAAGATTTATTTAGTTTATCCAAAAGAGTAGGTGGATGATAGCTACCTGAAGGTGGGTATGTGTACCATTGTTGAGTATGGGAGGAGGAGGCGCCAGAGGCCGCTGAGGCACAGGATGGTGAGGGTGTGGTAAAGAAGGCATATCAGTGTAGAGTTTGAGGTCTCTCATGTCGATCCCCGGCCGCTTTTATCCAATGTTGCTACTGCACCTAGCTTCTTTTCATAGACTTTCTGTGTCATTGACTTTAATGATTGATCTTGAAAAGGCAACTACTTGGCCTCTCCTTGTAGGCTAGCCGCCTTGATGATTAGCTTCTCAAATGTCTTGATGGTAAAACCTTTAAGCATGAAGGCAACCGGGCCATGAATATTCTTTCATCGAATTTTAATAAAATGTTCTATTGCGGATTCATTTCATGCTTGTTGAGCCACAATTATTAATTACAGCTCTAGCAATCCTCTTGACAAAGAGTTGCTCCAACTCAGCAAAAGTCTTCACTGAATCGTTGTGAAGTTCAGTGTATCAATCAAAGGCTATACCCACTAGGCTGCTGACAAAGAGATGAAATAATAGTGCATCACTTCCACCAGCATTGCAATAGCTAGCCCTGAAGTGAGCTATATGCTGGCGAGGGTTTTCGCTGCCATCAAAACTCTTGAAAGAAGGAAGCACAAAACCCTTAGGATATTGGATAACATCAAATTCCTCTAGGTAGGGTGTATTCTTTGGAATTGATGAACCACCTCAAGCTTGCACCAGCACTTCTCTCACTTATTGTTCAACCATGAGTTTGATATCTTTTTTTTATATGGAGGTACTATCCACTACCTTCCTATATAAGCTAGTGCTGCCCTGCTCTACGGAGGTGAACTCTTGGGTTGATCCAAGACATGAGTAACTCAGGCTGGCCAGTCTCCACAATGATAAGATGCGCTTCTAGGGCTTGATTCTGAAGTGCTAGAACTATTGCTAATAAATTCTCAAGTCTTTTTCCCCATCCTATCAATATACTCATCCTTTTATTTAAGTTGTTGAAATAGGTGTTGGGTCAATAGGTTGTATCATCCTGTTCGACCGCAACACCTTCTGAACCATACTGATCCCGAAGGAGAGAACCTTTGGTATCAACCATATGCACCTCTACTGAGTCTTCCAACATATCATCTTCATTGGAATCAAAGCTAACCTTCTCTTCTTCAAGATCAGACCAGTCATACCCTAGGATTTTCTTCTTCTCAATGAGATGTTGTGCTACGATATCATCCAAGGAGCGGGGCAACGTGTGCACAAATGCTCGTGGCTGACTGGTGGTGGGATCATGCTCATGAATAGAGATTAATCTAACCTCCCCTACTACTGGAGAGCTAACCCTGTGAGGACTATGCTCACTAGAAGAAATGCTCATGGCTATCAACTGCTCTAGGAGGAGTGCTACCCCTGGGGGGATCTATTGCCATAGGGATAACAAAACTGTCTCCTTCTCCCTCTACTGCTACATCCATGATCTACTAAGGTGGTGGTGGTGATGGCATGACTACGATGTTATGAGGTTGCCACTCCCTCTTCATCGCAACTGAAGTAGGAAGTTGAGTAGGAGAACTCAGTGTCACCTCAATTTGGTGGAGTAGATGGAGCGGGATCCCTTGGCTATAGTTGGATCACCAGTGGGCTTTCTTTTCCCCTGATGCTGCCTTCCTGGCTTTGGGTGGAACTGTGAAAGATGGAACCTTCATTGGTGATGGCAAACAGAGTGGAGCAATGTGATGGAGGAAAACTCCTTTATGCCTCCCCCATGATGGGTAGTCAATAGAATAGCCGGATGGGTAGTGCACCGATCGGAGAAATCTATGAGGGCAGAGGATGCTGATTGTGTGGCATACTTTTTCCTCTCTATGCTAGTAACATGAACTGATACATGGGCCTCTCTGTCCCTCTCCTAAAGAATATGCTCATCTACACTGCGAGGGATGACTGACCGTAGATTGAACTGAGCACCAAACTCTGATCATCTGTAAGCCCCACCAACTTGGCATAGAACTATCCTGAGGCTAGCATACGACCTCCTCCTATATCTGATAGGTGCCTCATACTAAACTGCAGGTGGAGGTGACACTGTAATCCTCCTAACATCTTCCTCTACATCAGATCCGGAAAGAGGATGAAACTTGTTCTATGTATGCCGCTTGATCTTGTGGGTCTTTTTGCAGTGCTGAGTTTTGCTAGGTGGAGTAGTGCGAGAACTAGACATTATCTCAAAGGTAAGGGAGACTATCCTTGAAGCTAGGATAGCCTTCCAATTAGAGGAAGCCAGTGAGTGGGTACTAGCCCATACTAGGGCAGTAATGGGAACAACTGAATGCGCGGCACTAGAGTCGTGGGGAACCTCCACCATCTTCCTCTTGAGGGAAATTTAGAATCAGCATCTTAACATGGGATGACTAGCTTCTGCTCAGTCACTACATTCCTACTGACGGTGGTGAGGGTTGCCCCCGAATAAGTGATCCTGACCCCATCAAATCCTCGGCCAAAGTGTATCAAATGAGTGAAATCAATTTATGGGAGGCTGGCCCGATCTAAGGCCAAATCCATCCGAAAGGGGAAAGTGAACACATACTTTTGAGACATCCATTTGCACTGTACTAACTTGAGAAAAAGTTGATTGAGACTGAACTAGAACTCTACAATTATTGGAAACAAACTCAAATCAGATTTTTTTTTTATTTTGGTATTCTGTTAGATTTTTGAATTTGATTTAGAATTTGAACCCACACTCGACAATTTGAATATGTTAAGTGGTGTTCATTGAATTTAGGAGAGAGATTTTGAATGAAATGGAGAAGAAATTTTGAGTTTAGAATCCACTTTCAACAATTTTGTGTTTGTTGAAAATGGGTTCAAATATTTTGAAGAGATTCTTGATGCTTCCATTGGTTTACATTTGAATTTGATTTTTATGTTTGGGGACCCTTTATTTAACAAATTTGAGTATGTTAAAATAAAGGGTCAATTCATTTTATTTGGGATTACTCATTTAGCAAATTTGGGTATGATAAATGAGGTGTTTGAAAATAATTTTCTTCTTTTGCTTATTTTTCCATGAAGTGAATAATGTGTGAATTTGATCTTACTTAGCAAATTTGTGTATGCTAAATAAAGCCCAAATGTATTTGATTTTTGTTTTGATTTTTTTTTGAAAATCAGGTCTTTACTTGCAAATTTGGGTATGCTAAATAAAGGCCAAATACGTTTAATTTTTTATTTTTGAAAACGGAACCTTTACTTAGCAAATTTGTGTATGCTAAATAAAGTCCAAATGTGTTTTGGTTTTGATTTTTTTGAAAATGAAGTCTTTACTTAGCAAATTTGGGTATGCTAAATAAAGTCCAAATGTGTTTGGTTTTTTTTTTCTGAAAAAGGGATCTTTACTTGCAAATTTGGATATGCCAAAATAAAGTTCAAATGTGTTTTGGTTTTGATTTTTGAAAATGAGGTCTTTACTTAGCAAATTTGGGTATGCTAAATAAAGTTCAAATGTATTTGATTTTTTTTTTTTGATTTTGGAAAATGGGGTTTCTATTTAACAATTATGGTATGTTAAATAGAATTCAATTTATTCTTTTTTTTTTGAAAAATGAAACACTCATTTGAAAATTTTGGGTATGTCAAATGGAATTCCAATGTATTTTGATTTTTAAAAGAGATTCTCTTTTAACAAATTTGGGTACGTAAAATGGAAGTCGATCATGTTTTATTTTCAAAGATGAAATTTTTGTGTGTGATTATTATTTTTTTGAAAAGAAGGAAATTCCAACTTAACACATGTGGAATGTGTTAAGTGGAGTCTAAAATGGTTTTGTTTGAAAATGAAACCTCCATTCAACAAATTTGGATATTTTGAATGAAGAGTCATCTTCAAATTTGTAATTTTTTGAAAAGGAAGAAACTTGAATTTCAACATATGTGAGATATATATTGAATGGAGTTTCAGTACTTATGACATGATTTTATTTGGAAATGAAAATTCATCCAATAAATTTGGGTATATTGAATGAGGATGTTCATTTGTGCTTTTTGAAAGATGATTTTGATTTTATTTGGAAAGGATATCTTCATCCAATAAATTTGGGTATATTGAATGAGGATATTCATTTTCAAATATGTGTTTTTTGAAAGATGATTTTAGTTTTATTTGGAATTGAAATCTTCATCCAATAAATTTGGGTATATTGGATGAGGATGTTCATATGTGCTTTTTGAAAGATGATTTTAATTTTGTTTTTTGAAAATGAAATTTTAATAAATTTGGGTATATTGAATGAGGATGTTCACATGTGCTTTTTTGAAAGATGATTCTAATTTTATTTGGAAATGAAATCATCATCCAATAAATTTGGGTATATTGAATGAAGATGTTCATTTGTACTTTTTGAAAGATGATTTAGATTTTATTTGGAAATGAAATCTTCATCCAATAAATTTGGGTATATTGAATGAGGATGTTCATATGTGCTTTTTGAAAGATGATTTTTTGATTTTGTTTTTTGAAAAGAACCTACATATAACAATCATGAGGATTGTTAGATGGGTTAAGTTATATATATTTTGTGAAAAGATTTTTTTATGTAAATTTTGGAAAGGTGCTTTTTGAAAAATGATATTTTTATGAAGGATTTATTTTTCTTATTTGTGAAATGAACCTTACCTTACCATAGAAATGGTAAGATGGTTCAATTAAGGTTTTTAGTCATTTCTTTTGTTTAAATTTTAATTTCACCTATTGGGGGATCCAATAGGAGTTTGAAGACCTACATGGAGTGAGGTCCTAAAACCTAAAGGATGTTGGCTAGCTTAGCTTAAGAATGAAATGTGCTAAAGTGCCAATGGAAAAGAAGGATAGTCTCAGACTCATATGAGATACAAATCTATTATCGATACTTGGAGACAACGATCATTTACCAAAGATGGAGGGAGAAACCTTCCCTAACGGAGTTGCCAGAAAAATCTGTGGTGTTTTATTTTAAAATTTTGGGGATTTTGAAAAAATATATATTATTGGGAAACCATGTAGATCCACAGATGTACCTAGGAGTGATTAGGTGACATCGAGGAACGATGTTCTCAGAGATAGAAGTCACCATCCTACAATGGACCTAATCACCTAATAAGGATTCCTAAGGATAATGGGTTTTCGAATGTACAAGAGATCTTTCTCCTGCTTTACATGAAAAGTAAAGTAGGGTTTATTTAAATCGAGTTCGTTAAGTTCCCAATGGAGGCAAGCCCCCATAGTTAGTTACTTCTAAGGAATGAGATTCCTTAAGAATACTCTCGATTAAGGTAAATGATCATTGTCTCCAAAGATTTCAAAGAAAAGACTATCAATAAATTGGTTATTTTTGAAAAAATCAAGTGGGATTGATCAAGAGGAGAGAGTTATTATCAAAACCAAAAGGAGATAAGTAGGAGATGCTCACAATGCAAGGAAACCTAGCGAGCATCCCAAACTATCCTATGGTAGGGCTTTATATTTTTGAAATTGAGGAGAATTATATGTTTGAGTTGAATTTTTATTAGAAATCTAGGGCTTATAATTTCAACACAAGATCGTGAAAATGCCTAAGAGGTGAGGATTTATGGTTGTAGCCTGCAAAGAGAAACAACAACCTCAGATCCTAAACTAAGGGAGCTTTGGCGAGGGCCGAAGCATGACCTAAATCTTAGGTGAAAATAGGTATATGGTTTACCTCCATAAGAGAGAATAAACTACCCAACTATAGGACTTGTAATCGCATGGGGGTGGCCACCAACTAACTCGTCCTATGATTTTAAATACATGTAGGCAAGTCTTATGCTTTGCAAGATGGTTAAACTATTGTTTGTTTAGAAAGGAGACTATGTTCTTAAACACACTCCCTAAGAGACTAGATCATGAAGGGCATGAACTCATGACTTAATCTAATGCAAATTTTGTTACATTTTACTTTTATTTTTGGACATTTTCATTTGACACAGGCTATAGATTTCATATGCCTAATGCATGAGAAATTGGTTATGGGCCAAAATCAAAAAGAAGGAGATGTGTTTCCACCATGGCTCTCAAAGGTCAAGCCATTTTCTCTGGCAAAGGTGGAAGCCCTCCATTAGCAAGAGTGAAGCAATATATTTTTATGCATGATGTGAAACATACAACATCCAGCTAAGGGGTTGCTAAATCTTTTATTATCTTGATTTATGTCCTAGGCTTTAGGTGTGGTTATGAGTTGTTTAGTTTAATTTTGAGTTGACTGATTGGATAGAAAATTTATTTTTTTCTAAGAGTCTAATCGCATCCAGGCCATTCAACAACCATCAAGAAGTTAAGAAACTAGGAAAATCATGCCATCCTAATTGCACAATCATAAACAAAACATCAATTGATTTATAAAAAATAGCACAAAAGGATCAAAGGCCGGTGTTGTCGGGTACAACCGTACAACCTAAAAAGAAATATGGGTAGCCGAGCTCTACCGTTATACAACTCGGATTACAAATGAATAATTATAATTTAGAAGTAATTTATGTTATGGGGTCTTCATTCTTTATTTCTTCATTTCTTTCTTTCTTCATTTCTTTCTTTCTTAATTTCTTCCTTTCTTCATTTGACTTGGGATGTAGTTTGCTCCAAGGTTTCACATGGTACATAAGACATGGTATTATAACCAATGTTCATCCTAATTCCCCATAACATTCATTTCAAATCTTAATTACAAAATTTACATTAAAATGGGTAAGATAAATCTAACTAAACTATAAAATAGAGATTAGCAAAACATACCACACAACCAAAGCAATTATATGAATAATTTAGACTTAGCACTCCACACATGGGTAACCAAGTCCACCTATCCTAAATTTGGGGTATGCTTAGGGGTATAAGTAACCTGCATAGAAATAATTTATATTGTTATTACAATGCCCCTTAAGCACAACCCCTTGCAAAAAACATGATTAGGCTTAGATCACTTTATCATTACACACATGCACCCTAACATCCAATCTAAAATATTACATCATAAAATAAAGTCAAGCATCAAACCATGCATCGCCCTAACATAGAGCTAGAAATGGTGACTTAGCCTAATGTATGTGCCATTTAAGTCTTGTGTGGCATGTCTTAGCTAGGCTTTAAGGTTGAAATTTTCTAAGTGTGAAAGATTCAATTTAGAGGGTGGTTTCATTTTAAGTGATTTAGTTTATTTATCAATTTTATTTGATGATTTGATTTGCTTTGAATGAACCTACACGTAGTTACTAAATGTTATGAAGAGAAGAAAAGAGAAGAAAACTTCTCTTTCATCCTACCTTAAGTAATTTCTAAGGTAGTTTCATTAAAGATTCTTTTTTTTTAGTGAATGTTTTATTATGTGTTTTAATTAGCCCTAAGATTAGATTTGCTCTAAATAGTCTTATTCAATAAGAAAGGTATCTTAGGATAAGATAAGGTGAATTACTATCACATAACACAGCCATTTATTTCTTTCCACCATGTATACCATGCATATGAATAATCCTAAGCATACCTATACATGCAATGCAAATTTTAGCACACCTTGATGATGAATGCTAAGAGATATGATTTAAAACTTTGGATGTTCCATTGATGCATGATTTTATTATGTAGAAAAGGGGGGGGGGGGATTTTTCATCCATTAACAAAATGCACATCCACATGTATAAAAGACATAAGTGAGTATGACGCCATTGTTTTCTGCACTAGGGGTGTAAGGTTGGGCTACCTAAAGCCTCGTAACCCTGGGATGTCTAGACTAATATACCACTTTTCTTAAATACATGTAAATGTACAAAAAAAAAACAAATGGATGAAGAATCATGCAAAATATTTTTATGTTTAATTTGGATGTATGATTTACATGTGTAATGTGAGGATCCTTCTTAAGTCATAACATAGGAGTGCATAGGAATAGATTTAAGCAAGTGTTATGTTCTTTTCAAATGAACTATACACTTTACAAATCCTATTCAATTCCATGTTAAGAGAAGAAAATAAAATAACATAATACACATCTTATGCTATAATCAAATGCAAGCTTATAAGTACTTATAAGTAGCCACTTCATCCATAATCTTTGATTTATAGGTTTTGAAAATAATTTTTGATTTAATAGTGATAATATCCACTCATATTCTTAGCTTTAGCCAAAACATGCAATTTGACATAAAAGGAACATTTTATTTAATTGATTTTTCAAAAGATATGAATGCATGATTTCATATGGCAAATAATATTTAGCATGCTTGAAAAGAAATAAAGGAATGTAAGCATATGACTTCATCCACCTTAATTAATTCCTAAGGACAATCCTATAAAATAAGATCATTTAAAATGAATCAAAATTCTTTAAGAAAATTTTTTATTTTTGAATTTGATTTGACTTAGGAAATATGAAAAAAGTGGTCCTTTTTTTTATATTTTCCCATGTGTGAATTGGTTTAGTTTAATTTTTAGAACAATTAGGTTGGTTTTATGTATTGTTTAGGTTAAGGTGTGAATTAAATCCATTATCTACCCCTTATCTATACTACTTTAACATAATTAACCAAATAATTATGAGCCAACATATGATATACAACCACATGGAATTTAAATCAGTAATGCACCTATGAAATAAAGGGGCCTAATTCAATTAGCTCATAATTATTGATTAATTAAGCTAAAGGGTTTAATTAAGTACTTTTATAACCACCTACACATGTATTTTGATTATAATTTCCTTTAAAATCATCTTAGGTTATTGAACACCTAAGAATCTACCCAAGAATTAAGTGATTAAGTTTTGGAGTGATTTAGTTTTGTGTTTGATTAATTGAATTAATTAATGAGTGATTAAGCTATTAATCAATTTGCAAATTTATTATGTGTTTATCCAAATGAAGTAAACTTAGCAAAAAAGATTGGAAAAGAAATCCTAATCTCATTCCCTAAGTCCATTCACTATTTCAAGATGATTAACAAGCTTAATTAGTGATTTTGTCACTATTTAATAGGTTGATTAATCATTTAATTAATTAGGAAAGTGATTAGGGATGAAATAAGCAATTCCTGTAATTAACCCAATAATAAATTCTAAGAAAATCATGGGAGGTAGAGGTCATCCCACTAATCAACCTTAGGAAGTTTGAAATTAATTAATGAAGTAATTAAAGAGAAATTAGCCTAATTACATTTCTAATAAAACCAAAATTGAGTTAAATCACTTTTTAAAATTAATTGATTTTAATTTTCTATTATTCTTCTTTGAATTATCTTTAAAATGAACTTGAGTTTGCATTTTTTGGATTTTTATACAATTAGTTATGATTTTAGGAAGTTTTAGCATTAAAAATGAATTAATTAGAGCTAATTAAACCCCCTAATCTCATCGGGCCACGTGGTGGCTGACGCGGCACGCTTTCCATGTGGCACGATGGGATGGGTTATTTATGTTGTCATATTTGCCTGCTGAGTCAACTGGCAGCGAACAACCGGGATTAATCCATAGTTTAGGTTTAAATCAGAGAGGGATCTATCATGATCTAATCACGGCCATCCATTCCAATCACGCGTAGAATGGATGGTGTGTGATCTATCTCCTCCCGAGCAATGAGAGATGGATGTTGTCCATCGATCATCACTCGATCCGAGCTCACCCGAGCTCGGATGGAGTTCAAACTCACCCCACACCTTCGGTGAAGCACAAGCAATGTATCTAACGGTCAAGATTTGATGGGATTATAATTTCCTTCAAAAAGGACCAAGAAAATTTTATCCTAAGATCAGTTTTGAGCAATACCTCACTAGAGGCTATCACCGGTGCTTCCAACGGAGGAGGTAGCTTCCTTTAGTAGAGATGAAGCCCAGTTGAAGGTATCAAGTCTTGATTTGGAGTTGATGGTTCAGTTGACCAAGCTCCCCTTCAATGGTGATCAGCCTTGATCAAAGTCCTCCTTCCCATGGCTTGGTGACCTGGGGAAATAACTTCATTGAGCTTGACGAAGTCCCGTGATGGTGCTTGCAAGGTTAATTTGGTTTTGATGGAGAATTGGATGAGTTCATCTTTGGATTGACCTCCCATGTTTTGGCTTTGGGCAAAATCGAGAAGGCAAAATCAAGGGAGCTTGGAAATGGATTTGGGAATCTTAGGGATGTTTGGTTTTGATTCCTAGAGCTCAGTCGAATTTAGTGCTTTGCATGGGTGGAATGAGGAGTATTTCTCCACCCTCCTTGGATTAGATGGTGAAGAACAATTTTCCCATTTTTTACCAATGGAGGAGATTGGTTGATTAATTTTGGGTTGTTTAGCATCTCATGTGAGTCATTTTAGGTAGAGGAGTGGAGGAGAGTGGGTGGCCATGTGCTAGCTGAGTGCAATTTGGTGATCCAAGTGCTCAATTCCCATTGGAGGGGTCAATTTGGCCTTGGGTTGGGTCATGGGCTACCCAAGGTCATTGGGTCATGTTGACCACTCTCCTTGGTGTCCATGTGGACCACTAGGAGGATGCCAAGTGGCTTGAGAAAGAAATGACCAAATTCCAAGTGAATTTGGTCATAGGATACCCTTTGACCTAAGGGTGAAATGATCATTTAGCCATGATTTTGATTGGGGCAGATTTGAAATGATTCAAAAATGGGTTGGCCCAAATTTCAAGTGATTTGGAGTTCATTTGGTTTGAATTGGTTTAATTTGACCCATTTAGGTCAAGTTGGGTCAAATTGGGTTAGGGTGACCAATTGATAAAATTGGGTCAAACCATGGGTTAGGTCAAGTTCAAATGATCATTTGGAGCCTATGGGTATCATTGGTTTGGTTCAATTTGGTTTATATTTAGTTTTGATCCATTTAGGTTCATTTAGGTCAAATGGGTCAATTTGACCTATTTGACCCAATTGGGTTTGGTCATGGGTTGGTTTAGGCTTGGTTAATCATTTGAAAGGTATTGCAAGCTTTGGTTTTAATTAATTTTGGTTTGGTTTTATTTCAAGTTGGTTTGACCTTTTAGGTCAAGTTGGGTTCATGGTCAATTGGGATAGGTTGGGTCTACTTGGCCATTTGAAGCTTTAATCAAGTTCAACAAGTGATTTAGAATGAATTTGACCTATTGGTTGTAATCAATTTGGCTTAGATCAAGATTTGACCCATTTTGACTTTTAGGTCAACTTGGGTCAACTTAGGTCAAGTGGCCAATTAAGCTTGGTTTGGCATAATTAATGGCTTGGTCTAGTTCAATCATTGATTATGAATTGGTTTAGATCAATGGTTTCAATCACTTTGATTTATATTGGATTTTGGCTAGTTTGGGTTTTATTTGAGCTAAATGTTGACTTGGTTAGAGGCTAAGTCTAACTTGGTTTGATCCAATTTGAGTGATTGATTATCCTACGATGATTGTTGCTCATAATGTGAGGCTTGGATGGGCTTAGTTCAATCCAATTTGGGATGAATTAGAATTTGGCTCAAAAAGCTTTTTTAGGTCACTTTGGGTCAAGTGAGCCTAAGTGGGTCAATTGGCTTGATCAAGGCTTAATTCAAGTTTGGTTGAACTCACATATGGACTTATGATGGAAATATAAATCCAATTGCAAGTGATTTGGAGTCAAATTAGTTTTGGTTCATTTGATAATTTCAAGTTCAAAGGATGAACATGGGTTTGATTTGGGTTAGTTTGATTTTGGTTTGATGATTGAAGTTTATGTTTATATTTGGGCATGTTATTGAAGAAGTCATTGTTTGAAGAGAAAATCCAAGGGTTTGGATTTATTTGAGAATGATTTGGCTAAGTCCAAGAAATTGGCTTAAAGGATATAGGTTGGATTTAAGTTGGATTTGGACTTGAGTTTTGAATTTAGTTTTGGTTATTTGAATTTATATTTCATTTATATTTGTGAATATAAATGGGAATATAAATGGGTTATGAGAAAATATTTTGAGTTTAGAGTGATTTGGATTTGATTTGAGCTAAGTCCATAAGATGAAATCAAAAGGGCTTAGAAAAGATTTTGGATTTGGAATTGATCATTAGTTTCAATCATTTGGAATTGATTAGTGATTTAGATTTTGGAATTGATTTATGATTTGAGAAAATCAATTCAGTTGGAATTGATTTGAGATTTAAATTTGAAGTTTGGTTTAAAAGAAGGAAGCAAGGATTGGGTTCAAGCTATAGGGTAGGCAATTCCTCTTAATACCCCTAAGGCATAACTTATTCCTATGGCTAACTCTTCTAAGTCTCTAGGGTTAGGTTAAGTGTTCACCTAATCTCTAAAAGTGTTTTAAGACTAAGGAACTTTGAATGTCTAGAGGAGTCCTATGTCTAAGATGAAGAAGTTGAAAGCTCACTCCAAAAGTGAGGTCAACAACTAAGTATAATCAATATTTATTATTCATTAATTTGGATTAATAATTAGCTATTGAAATCAAATTTATGATGATTCTTGAGTTAAATAAACTCATTTAAATTATGTTTAGGCAAAAGCACCTTAACTTAGTTTATTTAAGTATTTGTTCCCTTTGGTTAGTTTGGTTTATTCCATTTGATGGATTGGATCTAAGTTTATGCTTTAATTTTGTTTAGCCAAGTATTTTGAATGATTTGGATTAATGAATTTCATTTCATTTGAGGTTAAATTTGAATGCAAATTCACTTTGACCCAAATTGGGTTTAATGGGTCAACATGGGCTTTAATTCGGTCAAATGATCAAAGTGATCAAATTAAACCTCATAATTGGTTGAATTATGTTTATTGATGATTTCCAAATGATTTTGGATATTTAATTTGAGTTGATTTTAACTTAATTTAAATTTATGTTCAATAGGGTCCATTTAGGCATATTTAGATCAAGTGGTATAACTAGCCCAATTAAGATCTTATTGGATTTAAATTTGTTTAGATTTATGTTTATACAAGTTCATTTGATTATCTTGAACCTTTGGAGTGATTTAATTTGGTCAAATTTTGGTGGGTTGATCTTTGACTTTGTGGGACCCACATAAGCAAACTCTATGTCAAATGGTTGACCATTTTTTACCTTTATTTGGATTTAGTTTTAGGTTCATCGATGTTCATGTAGTGACTTCATGCTTTTTTTTATTCAATTTCCATATGTTTAGTTTGACTTTATTTGAATTTCTTTGCATTTAGGTGGTTTTGAGCTTAGGTAGGTTAATTAGGTTAACCATCTCAATTATCTTGGTCTAAGTTCACTTGAATTTTGATTTCAATTAAGATGTATTTAATTTATTCTTTTCTTTAAGTTTAAGTTTTATTTGGGTTCATTTTAATTCAATTAGATTAGGTCAAATCCAAGAGAGCCTTAGGGTATTGAGATTTAATTTTAATTTTAGTTTTGATTTGTTTATACACTTGGTCATCATGTAGTGTGCTAAGTGCATGTATAGGAAATTCCTAATCTAAGATTAAGTATCCTAATTAATAGGATTGAAGATGATGTTAAACCTCATCCAAAAATGAGGTCAACACCATGGCCATGATTAATACAATTCAAGAGTCGTTGGATTGTGTAGCCAAATTTGAGAGGCTGCCCAAGCAAAAGGGCCTTAACATTGACTATAATAATAATTCTTTTGGGAAAGAAAGGCAACCTAAATTCTATGATTTAAGGAAAATGATGTGAATACAAAATTCACATTTATATTTCATAAGAAGTAAATGGTGATGCAACAACTTCACGACAAGCAACAAAGCCTAAAGAGGATAAGAAGAAAGAACCTACCCACCAACAGAAAATGACCAAGCAGCATTCATTTAAAAGAGAATGCACTACTAAAATTTTTAAGCACACCATAAAGTTTGGATTGCAATTGTTGGAGCTACATTGACCTGACCAAGCAAACAAAGTCAACGATCCCAACTACAACCCATACCAAAGACTTATTAGTCACCAAATTGAGGTGTGTTTTGACTTGAAAGATTGAGTAGAAAGAAGCTATCAAAATGGGAAGCTCACCTTATCTGACAGCGTATGGGTATATTCTAAAAAGGAGAAGGCGAATGTTACTATAGTACCTCAAAGTTAATATGCGAAGGATAAATATATTAATCTAGCTAGGATATTGAATATAAATAATAATAAAGGCAAAGTCCCACAAGCAGAAAAAGAAAGTGGTTGGGAGACCTTCATCTCAAAGTATACTAATAGAATGATTAATATTCTTCTAGCTATAAAAGGCATTTGGTGGAAGAACTTTTAGAACTTGAATTTGATCCATGAATGTTCTTGTCCAACAAGGGGCAATTTTATATAATACAAATGAACAAATGAAAATCAATCAATCATCATAGTGAAAACCTAATAAATCAAGGAAAAGGAGGATACCGTAAAAACTAAACAAAAAAGATGATTGACTTTTTGGAGAATTTTGATAAACCTCCATGAAGGCCATTTAAGTAGGAGGAATATAGGCTCCACATACAAGTTGACACAAAATATTCTGAAGAAGAGGTTTCGAAAGAAATGTGTCAAGTCATAAACATATATGAAAATTCTAATTTTTAAACCCAAAAGAGGCATGCTACATGATTACAACATCAACTAACTCTGAGGAAGAGCCATGCTTTCCTAAAGAAAAGCTCGTCAAAGGGAAGGTTAAATTGGGCTCAAAGAAGCTAGGAAACTAACCTAGGTAGTAGTTATGAGAGTTTCAGAAGCTCTGAAAATTCTAAAGAAGCATAGAGTTCAAAATCTTCCTTTGATAAAGAAAATGTTATAGAAGAAGTAACTCAAATTCAATTAAGAAGTGGACAGTGCATTTCTCCACTGCCACCAAGGAAATCTAGTGATAAAGCAATAAATAAAAAATAAAATAAAAATTCCAATTAATGAAGATGTCTTACCCCCACCACAAGGTATTCCTCAAAAGGCCACCAAAATAGGAGTGGACTATAATGTTCTAGGACACTTATGCAAGTTATCAGCTTTATTAAGTATTAAATATGCTCTCATATTATCTGATGATATATATGAAACATTAATTAAAGCCTTGTATAATTTAAAATAATAAAAAGCATTCTTAATTTAAGAGAGGATGAAAGTGGCATAACTTCTCAAAAGTTAGCAACCATTACATTCAGGGATGATGACTTATTGTTAGTCATGACCAAACATAATCGACCTTTTATATTATAGTGAAAATAAATTCCACTCATATAAAAATAATATTGATTAATTTGGGTGCTTCAATCAACCTCTTAATAGCTAAAGTACTCCAAAAATAATCTTTGGATGCTTATTACCTAGATAAAAGTATAGTATTCCTAAAAGGATTCAATAAACAAGGACAACAAACCTTAGGATCTTTAATTTTTCCTAAATGTTTTAAGAAACTGTATATAGAAGCAAAATTCCACATGATTGAAGCTAGTGTTTCATACAAAGCACTCCTTGGTAGGCCTTAGATTCATGATAGTGCCTTCAACTCTCCATCAATGTATGAAATAATTTCAAAATAGTGAAGAGAATCAAATTGATGGTGATATGAATTTTTTTCGGATACATGTAATCAAGATATATGGTGATGCTAAGTACTTTATTCATAAGAAAGTAGGAGAAGTCAATGCCCAAAAGTAAGTGGCTCCACCTATTAAGGCATTGCTTTAAGGTGATGATTTGAAGAGAAATGACACTAACAAGTCAAAACAACCCAAAGTAATTCCTCACCTTAATAGTGATATTAAGGATGATGAAGAAGAGTTGCTACTTTATCAACCTAAAATAACTTTAACTAGCTAAAAATAAAGAAGGATTGAGTACCACTGATACAATGAAGAAATTATAGAAACTCCATATTTCTTTAAGAAGGGTACCTAATTTCAAATCTCCAATAAGACTATAAAAATAACTACAATACCAAATGCACATATAACAATTTTAACACCTTGAGAAAAAGAAGAAATAAAATAGTTGAAAACTTTTTTATGTTTTTCTTAGAAGAGGTCATGATGAACGCGTGATCTTTTTCTACAAAATAGAAGAGTGGGTTGCAAATTCTACACAAATATTGTTTGAAGAAGATAATTTTGAAGAAAAAGATATTCAATATTTATTTGTCAATACGTCTCATTGGCCCTAAAAAAATTAGTTAAGAATAATGTCCAAATTATACAATCAAACATTTAAGCCTGATTGTTTAAGAGGCTCTAGCAAGGGGATAATACCTAAACTTATAGGATATGGGAAGTTCACTATATGGGGATTAGGATATATTGCTTTGGAATTTCCCTCAATGAGCTCTTGCGAAAAAGAACTAGTTTCTTTTAAAGCTGCAAATGAATAAGAGACCTTTAACATGAAAATGAGAATATGCAAAAGATGAATTGATAATTGACCTCAAAGAAGCCCTTAAGAAATTTAAAGAGGGACAATCAAGCTACTGTTGATGAGCTTTAAAAAATTAACTTGGGTATTGAAGAAGGGCCTAAGTTAACCTTTGTTAGTGCTAACCTCATAGAAAAAAAATGGAGGAATTAAAAGCACTACTCTATCAATACAAATACTATTTTGCATGGAATTACAGTGAAATGTCAGGCGCCAGAAATAGTTGTACATAAACTCAATATTAAACTTGATGTACTGCCTATAAAGCAAACATTAAGAAGAATGCAGTTGGAAATCACACAGTGAGTAATTACTTAAACCAAAAAGCTTATTGAACCTGGATTCATCCTGAAAGAGAAATATGCTGACTATATCATCAATATTATCCCAATGAAGAAAAAGAATGGGAAAATTTGTCTCATTGACTTTTGAGATTTAAATAAAGCATGCCTAAACGATGACTTTTTGTTACTAATGTAGAACTCATGGTAGATAACCCTTCAAACTATGTTATGTTCTTCTTCATGGATGGTTCATCGAGCTACAATAAAATTAAAATGATTTCAGAAGATGAGAAACATGCATCCATTTGTAAATCGATTGACATTTATTGCTACAAAGTTATGTCATTTGATTTAAAAAATATCAGTGCTACATACCAAAGGGCAATGACCCACATCCTTGATGATCTCTACATAAGTATGTATAATTCTATATTAATGATTTGGTTGTAAAAAGTAAAGCTCAAAGTGAGCACATAAATGATTTAAGAGTTGTATTTGATAAAATTTAAAATTTCAACTTAAAAATGAATCCTTTAAAATGTGCTTTTGGCATGATTTGTAGAAAATTTTTAGTCTTTATTGTATGCCATAGAGGAATTAAAATTGATCCCTCTAAAATAAAAGTAATAATAAATATGCCACCACCTAAGACCTTGAAGCCACTACAAAAGCAAGTTGGCATATATTAGGAGATTCATCTCTAATCTCTTGGGTAGATGTCAACCGTTGGTTTGATAAATGAAAAAAATGTACCTTTTATAAGGGATGATGTTTTTCAATAGGCATTCAATAGCATAAGGCAATACTTACATCCCCACGATTTTTGGCAGCACTAAGGGGAAAGCCATTAATATATATCGATGGCCCAAGGGGAATCACTTGAATACAGCTCAAAATAATGATAAGCAGCAGGTATTATATGTCATGTTGGGGTAGAATAAGATACTCTCCTATTAAGAAGCAATTCTTAGCCATGATATTTGCTACTAAAAAATTATGTCACTATTGTTATCACATAAGATAACTTTGATATCCAAAGTTGATCCTCTCAAAATCTTGATGACTAGGCCTACTTTAACAAGTAGCTAAGCTAAGTGGGAAGTCTTGTTACTCTAATTTGATATAACATATGTCCCACAAAAGGCTATAAAAGGGCAAGCTCTGGTTGACTTTCTAGCTGCTCATCCTTTACCGATAGGTTCTCCACTCAATGATGAATTGCATGATGAGCAGATCTTCGAAATGAAAGAAGCTCAACAATCATCAAAATGAGAGTTTTATTTTGATGGAGCCTTATTAATAAAATAAACTAAACCACCCAGATTATGAGGTACAGGTTGGAATTGGCTAATTATTTGTGACACCTCAAGGTGGCATACTTCAACATTCATATAGTTTGACTAAACCTCAAATCAACAATGAGGCTGAATATGAAGCATTAATTGTGGGCTTAAAGCTAACAAATAATATAAAATTCAAAGAGCTACATGTCTATGGAGATTATCAACTTATAATATGGAAAATAATAAAGATTTTCAAAGTAAACAAGCATTAAGACTTATTGCTGGGCAAAGATATTTTCAAAGTTTCATTTGCTCAATCATCTCACATTCTACCCTTTGATTCAAAAGTTACATCAAGATATGATCCTTCTGACTAGGTGATTAATTTGAAGCTGAGATACAATCACAATGTTCTTTTGGAATGAGTTATAGATCACTTTAATTTTGGGGATTAGGATGTACTTCATTCAATTGCAGATAGCACTCCTTTTGTAAGTACAATCTGAATTTTGGGTCACTAGATATTACATCATGAGGCAAAATATTTGAACCCAAATTAAGTGTTTGCCAACCTCTGTCAACTACCAGTGGCTACATGTATTAAACCCACCATCATTTATTGGTGCATGTTGATATTCTCAGGAGAGATGGCATATATCATGCAATCTATACATCACTCTTTGACTATAGATATCTTCCCTTTACTTGGATCATTGGCATAATAGAACATTGAGATGGGGCCACCAATACTTTTTTGGCTTTGTCCTCATGAGATGACTATTACTTTGGTAAATATGCATGATATATTGAGCCTCCAAATTTTAGGCATTCCCTATAAGGAGTGCATCCCTCTAGATCACAAATTCTTTCAATGTTAATTAGTTGGCCAATGGAAGTGGAGGAGTTGTATGTATTCTTCAAGCCTTCATAATGCTCTAGCTCACTACTAGAGGCTATTCAGATAGTGGAGATCAAGCCGTAGATGATGTGGCACTATTAATCTTGATATATGATCAGAGAGCTTTCTTCATTCAATTGGATGTTGCCTCATTTTATGTGCTTGGATGATCCATTTGACATAAGCTTTTATTTATATGAAGAATCTTTCATTATTAGATTTGAGCCTAAGAGAAATAATTCTTGACATGTTTTAGCATGAGGAATTCACAAGAAGTATCTTTAGTAGCCTTCATAGCCACATGGATATGCTACTTTGTGTTCTCTAGTCATATCAGACTCTTCCATTCTTCTACTCTCTTGATGGCTAGTTTACTTGATCTTGGAGAGAGAATAACACTAGCACCTGCAGCATTAGCCTACCTATACCATAGATTAGGCACAATGAGCATTATGTTTGACTCACACCATTATGATGTAGAAGCTCCTTGGAATTATTTATGTGGATGGATTAACACACATATTTCTGGAGCCTTCAGCTCTCCTGAGACACCACCCTATTTTAAAGAGCAGTATTTATCATTGATTATGTAGGTAGGCACAGTTACAATTGCTTTAGACAATGGTCAAATATGAATCATTATGTCTACACAAGCACCATGATGGATCTCTTTCAAAATATTCATAGATGATAGTTTTATAGCTTGCCTACTCAGAGCTTTGGACAAAGATTCATGGATTCTATTACTGATAGAGTTACACCATTACTATTATGAAAGCCAGAGTATAGAAGCATAGAAAAATATCTTATTGAGCTGAGACCTATTTAGCTTTGCTACCACCATCATGAATCCATTATTTTGGAGGGATACAATCCCAACAATGTGCTAGATAGTATGGCTTTACTTAGGATGGACCCTTATATAGACTACCATAGCCAGGACTTTCATCCCTTTGGAATGCTAGATAGGTTTAAAGTTTGCATAATGAATTAAAAGATTGAACTTACCTCTCTTTAGAGTTAGAATTATAGGAGGGTGTTCATGGCTAACATATGAGTTAGACTTACCTCCCTTTTGAGTGTCACATAGAATTTAGAGTTCGTATAGCAAACTAATGGATTGGACTTACCTCCCTTTGGAGTTCAATAGAATTTAGAAATGGAATAGATGTTTAATTTTTTTTATTTTTATGGGACAATGCCTTGGCGGAGAAATACAATGCTTTTATCGCATGGGAAGGAAGTTAGCACCTCGGTGCCTAAAGTTCAGCACCTCACCACTAGAAAGTCAGTGCCCTAATGCCAGTAAGAAGAAATATAGGTCTCAAAGCCAAAGAGGACAGTGCTTGGGCGTTATAAACCCAGCTCCGTAGCACTTAAGTGTCATAAAGAATAATTGAAAGCAGGTTTACTGGTTGACTATCACCTAGGGATTAATGTATGCCTTCCATATGTCTGCAATGCAGACTTCATTAAATTATTGGATAAAGTTATAAATTAAGTTTAGCCTTAATTCAATAAATACTTACAACATAAAACCTGCATAATAACTCTAGTTTACTTGAGATATTTAAAACGAGGCAACCCATGGTTGCTAATTAGACTCCCTGGACTTTATGGATGACAACCCTCTAATACTGGTAGACTAGAATAATGTAGCCCTGAGATGGCAAAACAATGGGATCTTGATTAGGACTACTCTCTTTTTTCTATTAGATAATCATTTATACCACACTATTAGACATTAATATATAAAAATATTTATGTTTATTCCCAACCTTAATCAATTGTTGTCTATTATGGTAAGATAGGTAATTAACTATGAATGCTTGTGCTCATAGTAAGTAGAACCTAGGTCTAAATAAACCTTAACATAATGTTAGGACAAGATTTGGTTGAATATAAATCAATCTTCTTCATGAAGAATGAACTCCCTAAACATCTCTAAAATGATGGTAAGGATTTGTAAAAGTATTTTTCCTAAGCGATCAAATATCTGGTGACTTTGATGGGGATTACTTTTCTCTCCATCATTGGTTGGATAAGTTAAAATATGCAGTGTCATCATAGATTTACAATTTTTTTCTTTTAATAAAAAATTTAGGTTCCTAAAATCTAGTAGAACCTAATTTTGAATCTATGAACAGGTGTAAAAATTTTGGTAGCAAACATTACAAATCTAATGATTGTCAAGTTGGGATAGGGATCTATTGTTAGATTTCTTCAAGCTATGATCAATGCTGGTTCTGATCTGGCTAGTCTCTTATATAGGACAATTTTTGAAGTCATACAATTTGTACCAACTAGACCTATGACCAAGCTCACTTCTAAAGGCATTAAATGCCAAATAAATGAAGAAGCTATCATGCAAAAGGAAGAGACTAAATGTAATCATCTTTAATGAACCTACAAAATTAAATGCTAAGGTCTTACTCAATCAAGGAAAGAACTTAACTTCCTAAGGTGATCTATTTTTGATAGACTATTAAAGGTAGATTCAGTGCTTATTAAGGAGAAGATGGTCATTCAGCCTAAATTGAAATCTATCATTGTCGATCAACTCAATAGTCCATTGGAGGAGCCTATCATTCCAGAAGGTACTACCTTTGCTCTAGTCAATAATGATAAAGAAACAACTTCCTTAGGCACCAAGATGTCCAGGAGAGCTAGAAGAAAATACAATGCTTGTCATAGAGCTACTAGATTATCTGTACAAGATGAAAAGTAGTACAAACCACTGGTGGAATCGAATATATCCACCAATAATAATTTTGAGCTGCTTAGATAGGTCAAGAGAAATAGCTGAGAAAACCATAAAGCAATCCTTCTGGTCATAAGATCAATCAAGAAAAGAGGAAACTGTCTCTTCTAAAATCTACAAAGTTTTGAAGGTGGTCAAAATATAAGCTGAACAATAGATGAACAAACTAAATAATAGTATGATCCACTAGTGGAATCAAATATATCCACCAATAATAATTTTGATCTGCTTAGATTGGTCAAGAGAAATAGCTTTGAAAAATGATAAGAAAGTCCTTATGGTCACAAGATTAACCAAATAAAGAGGAAATTATCTCTTCTAAAATCTATAAAGCTTTGAAGGTGGTAAAAATATAAACCTTCAAAGAAGAATTAAGAAGTTGGTGAGCCAGGTCATCAACCCAATAAATTCCACTCTAAAGGAGGTAGCAATATTAAAAAAATATCTTACTACCTAGAGTAAAACTCAAGTCCTAGAGGTCTAATATTATGTGAGTACCAACAACGAGCACTTTAGTACAAAGTGTACTAAGTGGCCAGTTGTTCAAAGGTCTTGATAATCTTTACAAAGAAAACAATATCAATCATCGCATTTTAATCTATTTAGTGAAGGTGTGACATCTAGGATGCATTCCTAGATCCACCACTAAGAGGTCCCGATCAATTTGGGTACCTAAAGAGTATCAAATCATTAAAGATGAATGCGAGCAAGCTCAACAAGAAGAAAATGCTGAATAATCCATCATTAATTGAAAATGTCAATATAAAAATAGTTAGCCAATGGCTGATGATGCGGACAATCAAGCCTTTTGAGAAGATGATGACTTTATGATGGATGAAGAACAACAAGCTTTGATTTTCAAAATAATAAAAATATCAATTGCATGGAAGTCGAGGTTGTTCACATGGTTGATACAGATTTACAAAATAGGAATATAGTACATGAATGACAAAGTGAGGAACAACATCAGGATGGCCATAGTCATAAAATGCTTGAAGATAAAACTCAAGTAGAAATTTAAGAAATTAAAGAACTAACTAAAGTTATAATAAGGTTATAATGACCGATGGGTTCTCAACTCCAATGGAGAGACTAATAAATTAGCCAACTCAACAATCTTCTCAACAAAAGATAAATGGGGTAATGAAAGAGCTATTTAGTTAGTTTAACCTAATAGAAATCATAATATAGTAAATACTTCCAAAAAACCCTTAGAGATGATCAAGCAAACAGCTTCAAGATAAATAAAAGAACCTACAGGTGAAGTTACACTAAGTACTCACCAAGAGATTGATGTTATTACCAAATCCCAAGTAGAAGATCTCATTAGACAAAAAAAATAAAAGTGATCATTGCTTTAGAAACTGCTGAATAACTAGCTGGAAAAGGTTGACCATACTCAGCTGAATATGATTAAGTACAGTACCCCAAAGGGCATATCATGCCAAAATTCAACACGTTTCAGGCATAGAAAATTTACAATTAAACTTAGCCCAATGCAAAGCTACTTGTGGGAATACTAGAGGAAATGATGCTTTATTTTTTGATAACTCATTAGCAATCTTACCAACACAGCTTTCAAATGGTATTATGAGTTACCCAATGACTTTGTTTTGTTGAGTTAGAAACACTCTTCATCAAAAGATTTGCAGGTGCAATCATGATAGTGATGATTGTAGATCTTGCCTTAGACAAGAGAAGGAAGGATGAGGGTATCTCAAAATACATCACAAGATAGAGCAATCTGAGCATAAAATGTGATCAATAACTCAACAAAAAGCATGTAGTAGAACTCTTAATGGGAAACATTGATGATCAAATGGCCATACTTGGTCATGTTTATGATTAATACATTTTAAGAATTATTGGATTGTGTAGACAAGTTTGAGAGGCTACCTAGGTAAAAGGACCTTAACACTACCTAAAATAATAATTCCTCTGGGAAGGGAAAGCAACCTAAATTATATCATTTAAAGAAAAATATTGTGAATACAACATTCACATTTACAGTTGATAAAAAGAGAAATAGAGGCACAATGACCTCACGAAAAATAGAAAAGCTCATGGAGTATAAGAAAAAAGGGCCTACCCTCCAAGAGAAAATGACTAAGCAGTATTCATTTAAAATAGAATGTATTGCTAAAGTTTCTAAGCTTGCCCTAAAGTATGGATTGTAATTGGCAGAGCTTCGTTGAACTAACCAAATAGACAAAGTTGACCATCCTAACTATTGTCCATACCATTGATTTATAAGTCACTTAATTAAGGGTTGTTTCATCTTTAAAGACTGGATAGAGAGGAGTTATCAAAATGGGGAGCTAACCCTATCTGATAGCATATTAGTGCATCCTAAAAAGATAAAGTGAATTATTTTAATGTACCCTTAAGTCAAAATGTAAAAGACAAGTATGTCGAATCAGTCAAAATAAATAATGTCAAAATAGAGGCAAGCCCCATAGGCCGAAAAAGAAAGTGGTTGGGAGACCTTCTTCTCGAAGAAGACTAAAAGAATGATTAACATTCTTCTAGCTATAAAAGGAAATCAATGGAAGAACTCTTTAGAACCTAAAATCGATCCAAGAATACTTCTGCTCAACAAGGAGACAATTTTAATATAATACAAAAGAAAATATAAAAATTAATCAATCATCATCACCAAAAACCTCATAAATTAAAGAAATGAAGAAAACCTGAAACATAAAAGATGATAAACTCTTTAGAGGACTATGAACAACCTCCATGATGGCTAGTTAAGTTAAAAGAATATATGCTCCACCTACAATTTGACATGAAAAATCCTAAAGAATTGGTTTCAAAAGAAACACGTCGAGTCATAAGAATACATGAAAATTCTAATTTTCAAACCCAAGAGAGATATGCAACGTGATTGCAATATCAATTGACTCTAAGGAAAAGCTGTGCTTTCCCAAAGGAAAGCTTATCAAAGGGAAAGTTAAATTAGGCTCAAAGAAGCTATGTGCTAAACTAGGCAATAGTTCTAAGAGTTCGAAAGCTTTAAAAATTTTGAATAAGCACATAATTTCAAAACTTCCTTTGATAAATAAGATGTCACAGTAGAAGCTCAAATCTAGTTAAGAAATGGAAAGTGAATTTCTTCATTGTCATAGAGGAAAGCCAGTGATAGAGGCAAACAAATTCAAATTAATGAAGATGCCTTACCCCCATCACCAGCTAAACCTTAGAAGGCTACCAAAATGGTAGTGGACTATAATGTTCAAGAACATTTATGCAAGTTATGGGCTTTATTAAGTATTTATAATGCTCTCATGTTATCTAAAGACATACAATGAATATTAATAAAGCCTTGCAAAATCCAAAATAATATGAATCATTCTTTGCTGAAAAGAGGAAGTAAAAGGACTTAACTTCTTAAAAGTTAGTAACTATCATATTTAGTGATGATGAACTATTGTTATGCATAATCAAACACAGTTCTATATGTTATGCTAGAAACAAATTCTACCTATATAAAAAGAATATTTATTGATTAGGGTGCTTCAGTCAATCTCTTAATAGCTAAAATGCTCTGAACATTAGCCTTGGATGCTCATTATTTGGATAAAAGTATAGTATTCGTCCAAGGATTCAATGAGCAGGGAAAATAAATCTTGGGATCTCTTATTTGGTTATATGGCTTGGGAAACTATATGTAGATGCTAGATTCTAAGTGATTAAAGCAAGTGTTTCATACAAGATACTCTTTGGTGGGCCATGGATTCATGAATATGGCATAGTGCCTTCAACTCTCCATCAATATATGAAATAAATTTAAAATGGTGAAGAGTATTGAATTTATGGTGATATGAATCTATTGACTATACACCTTGCGTCTCTCACCATTTGATTTGAAGATAACAAACCTTGTGTGATAAGAACTAATTATCTATTTGCATGATAAATTATTCACATTAATCAATATGAATGTAATTCTTAATTTAGATTTATATTGATGATATATATAAAAGATATTGATATATATATATATATATATATATATATATATATATATATATATATATATATATATATATATATATATATATATGGATATATATATATTGCATATATATATATATATATATATATATATATATATATATATATATATATATATATATATATATATATATATATATATATATATATATATATATATATTTGATGTTAGATCAAGTTAAATTTAAATATATTTAACTCTAGCTTAGTTAATTTAATGCTAAAGCTATTGGACATGAACTTGTGAATTTTTCTAGGATTAACTATATTAAGGTAAATGAAAAGCTTAGTAAAATAAAATAAATCATTCATTCATTTGAAAATAATTTATTTAAGAATTATTCATAAATTTTGCATTTCATATTTATAATTATTCTTCAAATTATTCATTTTGGATAATGTGAACTAAATGCATAAACTTTGTTCCATTTATCGCTTTCCATGCAACTTAAATTAGTTCACATTTCATGCTTAGGCATGTTCATTATCCATTTATTCAATGCATGAATCAAAATTATCCAAAAATTATTCAAGGTACTATTTTCTCTCTCTTATTATCATATTCTTCTCTCTCCTATCCTATTTTTCATCTTAATCCTTTTTGGCAGAATTGTTTTCATGATTACTTGCTAAAATAACTATGTGAAAGTTATTCAAATTATTTCTCTAATTATCCCATATTTTTCTAAATTAAAAAATTAATTTATTTGAATCTTTACTTTGAATTATTTTTGAATTCATATTGAATATTCCTTTGATTACATATGTAAATTTGAACTCTCCTCTTTATGGAATGTTATGTGGATGATCATATACTAATCTAGTTGATTTAATTTGAATTAATTTAAGTTAAATCAAATTCAATTAAAATAATCCATGGAATTATCTTCTTTCTTTTATATATATTTTAATTTTAATTATTGTTCAAATTTAAATATCAATTAAAGTTAGCTATCTTTTATTCCTTTAAATTCACTTGCCTTAGTATGATTATAGATGGTTTGTGAGAGAAAATTTATTTTTAAATTGAGAGTTAGATCCTTCTTTCTCTTTTTCTTATTTTATTGTTGGGTTGTACTTGCCCGATAAGGAAAGTAGATTATTGGGTTGTACTTGCCCATTAAGAAACGTATGGTGTTGGGTTGAACTTTCCGTGAAGGAGAGTACAAGAGATTTGTTGTAATCTCATTTTAAGTTAGTGAATTCCTAGCTTTGGTTGCTAGGCGTGAACATAGGCTAGTTTTTGGGGTTTGGCCGAACCACATAAAAATCTCTGTGTTCAGTATTCATTACAATCATGCTTATTCAAAATATGTTTTGTGATCCATAGCTTAATATGCTTAATTTGAACCTCATTATTTCTTTATATCATTCATGATTATTAATTTGCCTTAGTTGTTATTATAAAAAAGGATATGATTAATAAATTGACTTGTTTGAATTAATTTGGAATACATATTAAATTAAATTTATGAAATATTTTGCATGATTAGAAATTCTATTGTAATATCTATCTTTAATATTCATGCAAGTCTATAATTTTTAGCCTTTATGCTTCCATTAACATTTGATTTGATGATAAGATAATTTTGGTTGGTATCTTAAGTTATCATTTCTTTCAAAGTATTTATCCTTTCGAATGAATAAATGTGGAATATTATATTGTTCAAATATTGCTAAAGTTTTATTTTAGAGACATGTTTGTATCATTTATATGTTCAATTGTATATTTTCATCACATATGATATTTATCTCAATTTACATGTTTATTCAAGTTAGTTTCATATAAAAAATATATCAGATTATATTAAATAGAGGGAGAATATCAAGCATGTTAATCTTCAATTGGTTTTCATAACATGCTTAATTTACTTTTATAATTAATTAAGGGTGAGAATTTTATTGATACTAACTTTTGTTTTATTGTGAACCTTTTGATGATGTCAAAAGTGGGAGAAATATTGATATTGGTGTATATCACAAGTGATGTTGGTTAGACATTTAATATCTCACATAAACATTTAGTGAGGGCGAGAAATATGTTTTAATCATTATAATTAGCCTTCACACCAACATCAGTTTGTCAACATCAAATAAGGGGAGATTGTTGACTATACACCTTTTGTATCTCACCATTTGATTTGATGATAACAAACCTTGTGTCATAAAAGCTAATCATATCTCTTTGCATGATAAATTATTCAAATTAATCATTCTTAATTTAAATTTATATTGATGATATATATACATATATATATATATATATATATATATATATATATATATATATATATATATATATACATATGATGCTACAAATCAAGTTAAATCCAAGTGTCTAGGAAAATTCTTTAACTCCAGGTTCTTCAGTCAATTCAGAATGCTAAAGCTATTAGACATGAATTGGGTGGGAATTTTTCTATGATTAACTATATTAAGGAAAATGAAAAGCTCACTAAAATAAAATAAATCATTCATTTATTTCAAAATATTTTATTTAAGAATTATTCATAAATTCTACATTTGAAATTTACAATTATTCTTCAAATTATTCATTTTGGATAATGTGAACTAAATGCATAAACTTTGTTCCATTTATTGTACTTCCATGCAAGTTTCATTAAATTGTTCTCATGCTTAGGCATGTTCATTATCCATTTATTAAATGCATGAATCTAAATTATCCAAAAATTATTCAAAGAACTATTTCTCTTTCTCTTATTATCGTAGTCTTCTCTATCTTATCCTATTTTTCATCCTAAACCATTTTGGCCAAATTATTTTCATGATTATTTGCTAAATAAATTTTGTGAGAGTTATTCAAATGGAATGTTATGTGGCTGATCATATGCTAATATAGTTTATTTAATTTGAATTAATTTGAATTTACTTGAGTTAATTCAAATTTAATTAAAATAAATAATAGAATTATCTTTTTCCTTTTATATAAATTCTATTTTTGGAAACCACCTTTGGCCAACTATATCTTTATTTAAGTTGAAATTAATCTATTAATGAAAATTGATTTAAACTCTCCTAATATCTAATCTATCATTATTCAATTCAAATTAAGTACATTAAAATAAATCTATCTATTTTAGGAAAGTAGCTTGGCTGAATTTTTGAATATTCCTTGGATTTTATTAAATAAAGCTTGTATGTTATCTCTTTCCTTCCTTCATTCAATTAAGATGAATTAACTGAATATTCCATGATATTGCTTTAAATACTAATTGAATCCCATCATGGAAACTTTCTTTATGTCCTACCATATATCCTGCTTAATTAAAATTAATCAAAATTAGAATTATTCCCTTTTCAATTGGACAATTAATTGTGTCATGACTTATTTGATAATAATTCAAACTCTTCTCTCCTCTCTCTCTCTTGGCCGACCCACATAAGCATTAACTTCTTAATTACATTATAAATGATGAATTGATTCAATTTAAATCTCTTTCCGGATTAATTTTCTCTCCATATCCTCTTTTTGTTGATTTTCTTCATCACGCTAAATTAATTTAATTTGATTGATTCAAATTGAATCACTAACTAATTAAACTTTTCCTCTTCCTTGCCTTGGATGAAATCCCTCTTATAAATTTGAATTTCAAGTTGATTGTAATTAAACCAAACTTCCATATTAAATTCCCTTCTATTTCTCTTTGGCCGATTATTTTATCTCATGCCATTTTTTTATTTTGATTTATTTATGTTTAAATTAATTCCAAATGAGTTTACCTCTTATTTTTCCATCTCTTGGCTAAACCTCATGACCCCTTGTCTTATAAATAATGTTCCTTATACTAGCTTAAACCTTCTTGGTAAAATCTCTCCTAGAAAATCTCTCTCTTGCCGAATTTTTGCAAAACCTTTTGAGATCTCTTCTTGGTGAATCAAGTGCTAATTTCTTCATCTTTTTTCCATCCTCCAACCTACAAGTGAATGTCTTGAGGAATGCAAAAGAACTTGGAGGATTGATGGATTTCCTATGGCCGAAAGGTTAACAAGGTGCTTTCATTCTAGTTTGTGATTTTACATGCTAAGTGACCTTGTGCTCCTTCTTGGCTTGAGTTTCTTATGCATTTGGTCATTTTATTTTGTCCTTAACTTATTTATTTCTATACTTTCTCAAGTTGGCCAAAAGCTTCGTGGTTGATAAATTAAAGTATATTTTTGCAAGTTGTTTTCTATTTATTATTCCTACATGTTCTAAAGAGAGATTATTGTCTTTATGAGTATTTCATATAAAATACTTGTGAGTAACAAGTTCTATTTCTTCTAAATCATCTCATTTTTTTCATAAATAATAATTTCTTTAAAAAGATATTTCATTTGAGTTTATGTGATTTAAGATTTCATTTTTATTTGATCTTTTGGAAAACTCTAAGTCTCTTTCTAACAAGTGATTGATTCAAGTTTCAAATCATTATTTTCCTATATTTCAAATCATAAATTAAATCATCTTGATTTCAAGTTATCATATTCACATCAAATATTTGAATGGTTCATTTACATATATATATATATATATATATATATATATATATATATATATATATATATATATATATATTTCAAGTTTAATTATTATTTAAATTTAAATATCAATTAAAGTGAGCTATCTTTCATTCCTTTGAATTCACTTGCCTTAATATTATTGTAGTTAGATTGTGAGAGCAAAATTATTTTAAAATTGAGAGTAGATCCTTCTTTCTCCTTTTTCTTATATTATTGTTGGTTTGTACTTGCCTGTTAATAAAAGTATGTCGGGTTGTACTTGACCATTAAAGAAAGTACAGTGTTGGGCTGTACTTGTCTATTAATGAAAGTACATTCTTGTGTTATACTTGTCGATTAAAGAAAGTATGGTGTTGGGTTATACTAGCTCGTGAAGAAAAGTATTGTGTTGGATTGTACTTGCCCATTAAGAAAAGAATGGTGTAGGATTGTACTTTCTCATGAAGGAGAGTACAAGAGATTTGTTGTAATCACATTTTGACTTAGTGAATTCATAGCTTGGGTTGCAAGGCATGGACGTAGGCTGATTTTTGAGGTTTGGCTAAACCACGTAAAAATCTTTGTGTTCTCTTTCTTTATTTTTTGCACTTTACTTTCTATACTATTGTTGATTGTTGTTTTATTTTTCTAAAGCTTTATTATTACAGATTAAAGTTTTATACAAAAGTTTAAAATTAAGTTTTCTAAAATTATTTTTTAAAAGCAAGTGGCTCCACTTATTAACGCAATCCTGAAAGGTGATGATTCGAAAAGCAAAGGCACTAACAAATCAAAATAGCCTAGAGTAATTCCTCACCTTGGCAGTGATATTGAGGATGATGAAGAAGAGTTTCTACTTTATCAACTAAAGAAATCTTTAACTAGCCAAAAGAAAGAAGGAATGAGTTTCAGGGATATAATGAAGCAACTAAAAAAAAATCAAATTTCTTTGATAATGGTACTTGAATCTCAAATCTCAAACAAGACTATGAAAATAAATACAATGCCAAACACATATATAAAAATCTTAACAACCTCAAGAAAAGGGGAAATATAATAGTTGAAAACTTTTTATGTCCCTCCTAGAAGAGGTCATGATGAATGCGGGATTCTTTTCTATAAAACAAAAAAGCAAGCCAAAATGTCACACAAATATTATTCGAAGAAGATAGTTTTGAGGAAGAAGACATTTCAATAATAATTTTTCAAAATTTCTCATCAGCTTTGAAAAAGCTAATTAAAAATAATGTTCAGCCTATATAATCAAATATTCATGCCTGATTATTTAAGAGGCTCTGGTGAGGGGATAATACCAAAAATTATATAGGATATGAGAAGTTCACCACATGGAGATTATGATATATTACATTAGGATTTGACTTAGCACGTGCTATGTTTTATCCAAAAAGAACAAGTTTCTTTTGAATCTATAAATGTATAAAGGAATGTTTGACATGAAAGTAATAATAATATGCCCAAAGATTAATTAATAGTTGACCTCAAAGAGGCCCCAAAGGAACTTGAAGAAGGCAATCAAGCTATTGTCAATGAGCTTCAAGAAATTAACCTGAGTATTTAAGAAAAGCCTAGGCCAACTTTTGTTAGTGCTAACATCACATCAAAAAATTTGGAGGAAATAAAAGCACTACTCTAAGAATTCAAAGACTATTTTGTAAGGAATTATACTAAAATGTTAGGTTTATTGTTAGACATAGTTATACATAAATTTTCCATCAAACCTGATGAACCGGTTGTAAAATAAGCATATACATGAATGTGATTAAAAATTGAAGAGCAAGTAATTGCTTAAATTAAGAAGCTTATTGAGTTAGGATTCATTCAGGATGAAAAATATATGTTAATTGATCACCAATATTATCCCAGTGAGGAAAAAGAATGGGCAAATATGTCTACATACCAAAGCATGCCCAAAAAATAACTTTCCTATACCCAATGCAGAACTTATGGTAAATAATACTTCAAACTATGACATGTTTTTTTTATGGATAGATCATCAGGCTACAACAATATCAAATGTTTCCAGAAGATTAAAAACATGCATCCTTCTATACATTGATTGACATTTATTATTTTTAAGTGAATCCATTTGGTTTAAGAAATGTTGGTGCTACATACCAAAGAGAAATGATTCGCAAATTTAATGATTTGATACATAAGTATGTAGAATGATGCGTTGATGATTTAGTTGTGAAAAGCAAATCTCATGAAAATCACATAAGTAATTTAAGAGTTGTATTCGATGGAATACGAAGTTTCAACTTAAAGATGAATACTTTAAATTATGATTTTAGCATGATTTATGGAAAATTTATATGTTTTATTATACACCATAGAGAAATTGAAATCGATCTTTCTAAAATCAAAATAATAATAGAGATGTCACCGCCTAAAACCTTAAAGCAATTATGTTCGTTATAAGGCAAGTTGACTTATATTAGAAGATTCATTTCTAACCTCTCGGATGCCAACCTTTAGCTCTATTAATGAAAAAGAATACACCTTTTATATGGGATGATACAAGGAGGCATTCAATAGCTAAAATAATATTTATTGCATCCCCCAATTTTGGTGATGCTAATAATAAGTAATCCATTGATATAATATACAAACAACTCTAAAGAAATTGCTTGAGTTCTGCTAGCTCAAAATAATAAAAAATGGAAAGAAAATGTCCTATATTATATCATTCGATATTTAATTATACCTGAAAAATGATATTCACCTATTGAGAAGAAATGCTTAGCATTGATATTTGCTACCAAGATATTACATTACTACATGTGATCACATAAGAAAATTTTGATTTCGAAAGTCGATCCCCTCAAATTCCTAATAATTAGGCCTACCATAATAGGTCTCTTAGCTAAATAAGCAGTCTTACTACTCCAATTTGATATTACATATGTCCCCAAAGGCTGTGAAAGAGCAGATCTGGCTGACTTTCTAGCCGCTCATCCTTTACTGATAGATTCTCCACTCAATAATGAATTACCTGATGAGTAAAGCTTTGAAGTGAATGAAGCTCAATAATCGTTAGAGTGGGAGCTTTATTTTGATGGAACTTAATCAATAAAAATAGCTAAACTAACAAGATTACCTATTGTACTAGTTGAAATTGGCTTAATATTTGTTACTTCATAAGGTGGCATACTGCGATATTCATATAGCCTAACTAAACCTCCAACCAATAATGAGGCTAAATATGAAGCATTAATCATAGGCTTAGAGCTAGCAATTAATATGAAAATAAAAAAAATTTATATCTATGGAGATTCCCAACTTATAATTCGACAAATAGTTGAGACTTTCAAGAAAAATAAGCCCGGGTACTTAATCATAAGCATGCATTAGAGCTCATAAAATAAATACCTAATATAATAATTACAAGTGTGTCACATCGAGAATATGGCATGGTTGATGCAATAGCTAAATTAGCTAAAGAAATTACATATACTTAAGAAGAGTTAATTACAACAATAATCCAAAGCAAGCTAGCATTAGCACCACCTCTTCAAGCCTTTGAAGCTAAATAAAATCAAGAGATTTTGAAATTAATAGAAGAAGATGGTTGGAGAGATCCATTCATTACTTCTCTTAAAGGTGGTGGTTTACCAAAAGATAAATCAAAAGCTCATCAATTTTACCAAAGGTCAGTACAATATGCTTTTGTGTGTGACACATTATATCATCGCTCATCTAACCATATGTGGTTACAATGATTAGGACGAGAAGAAGACAAGATGGTAATAGTTGAAGTACTTAAAGGGTTTTGTGGCACACGCCACTCTGGTCCTAAAATGAGGAATAAATACAAACAAATGGGATATTGCTGGCCTAGCATGGTTTAAGATTGCATTGAACATGCTAAAAAATGTCAAATACATGCAAACATGTTGCATCGACCATCTAATGCCTTACATTGAACAGTGGCATCTTGGACATTTAAAAGTTGAGGAATTGATATAAATGGTCTAATATACTCTCCATCATCTAGAGGATATCATTTTATTATGGCTGCCATTGATTACTTCTCAAAATTGGCAGAAGCAATTACCTTAAGAGAAGTTAAAGCAAATAATGTAAAAAATGTTTTCAAGATCACATCACCTATTAGTTCAGAGTACCTTGAAAAATTATATCTGACAATGACACTGCATTCAAGAATGTCAAAATATATCACTTTATTGAGAAATATAAGTTAAATTAGTGCTATTCTTTAAGATATAACCTAAGAGCCAATGGTCTTGCAGATGCCTTAAAAAAAATTGGCCAAACTCCTCACAATATTTCTTTCCAAAAATAAAAGAAATGATAAGTTAATAGAAGCCTTATGGTCATGCCATACTACGTATATAATTGCTATGCAAATAAGATTGTACTCATACCTAAAGGGCCAAATTGGGTCAAATTAAAACTTGATTCAAATTTATTGCAACCAATGACTCAAATTTTTTTCAAGTTGATTATTGAACTTGATCAAAGTCTTGATTGAATCCAATTTGATCAATTGAACCTAATTGACCCATTTAGCCCAAATTGAACTAAAGAGCCAAATTGGTCTAAATTATTTCTAAATCCAAATTGATTGACATCAAAGCCTACAATCATTCTAAAATAATCAATTGAACTTAAATCAACATCTAACCCAAGCCAATTTGGCCAAATTGGTCAACTTAACCCATTTGACCAATATAAATTCAAATGGGTCAAAGTCAAATCCAAGCCAAATTAAGCCAAAACAACTGAACCAAAACATTCCAAATACTAATTTTAACTTGACCCAAGCCTTAGTTTGACCCAATTTGATCAATTGGTCAACTTATCCCAACCTAGCCAATTTGACCTACATGGGTCAAATTGAGCCAAACCCATTCAACCAAGCCCAATCCCATGGAAAATTGGCATGACCCATCCTTGGGTCACCTTAGGTTAGCCAAAATCCAATCCAACCCAAATTGAACCCAAATTAACCTATTACCCAATGGGTAAAGCCTCTGACATGAGACAAAACTAAATTTTGGATGGTCAAACCCACTCTCCTCCCCTTAGTAGCCACCAAAAGCTCTAAATGGATACAAGGACCACTAGCTCACCTAAACTAAACCTGTTTAAGTCAGCCATGAGCTAAGTGGAGGTGGGCTAACCCAAACCTCCCCATTATAACACTTGAAAACCCAAGGATAACCACCTTGGCGAAGGACAACCACCTCCCCTCCTTTGGCCACTCAAACTGAGCCACCTTAGCTTCCTCCTGCCACACACGGTTGCCTACAAATGGTTGATGCAATATCCACCATCAATTGGAGGAGGGGAGGAGTATACTCCCCTCATTCTCATTTGAATTCAGACATTGAGCCCTCAGAGAGCTTTGGCACCTATAGACGAACCACCCAAGTGTTTTCCGAGCTCCTTAAGCCTCCCCATCGTGATGATGAAATTGAATTGAACAGGCACTAGTTTGATCCTCCCTCAACGAATATCAACCAATCTCAAATTAACTCTTCCCACACATTCACTGAACTCTGGCGAGGTGAAACAAATCTTCTCTCGATTGATTCGAGCAACGGAAGTCCACCCTAGCCTAACTCTGATGAGTTTTCTGGTGATGGTTGGTCCACAGAGCTACTAGTGAGGAGTCAAGGTGCCATATTCTCAATAGGGCTTTATCTCTTCAAGACAAAGCTACCTCACTTAGTTAACCACCGATCCTGAGCTCTGGTGAAGTAAATTCTAGCAAACTATATTATCAATTTTTGTTTGGCCTTTTAAAGAAAATTGAAATGTCATATGAAATTCACCATTAGATTCCCTCAGTGAAGCTTTTAGAGTCAATCCTGAGCCTCCATGAGCTCTAGTTAGTTTGGATCAAGCAGAGGAGGGCAGACAGTGTCCATCTTCCATCGCTCAAGGGGATGAAGGATCATTCATTGTCCATTTGGTGTGATTGGAATGAACGACCATGATTAATCTACTAGATTAATTCAATTTTAATCCTATAGTAACTATGAGATTAATCCCCACCATCTGATCTTAGATCGAACAGTAGGAATGAAAGCACGTCTGCCGCCACCACGTCAATGCCACGTCAGATGGGTTTTAAAAAACCAATCCTATGGTGCCATGTGGAAAGTGCTGCCATAACAACGGTTCATGTGGTGTCGATGGGATTAGGGGTTAATTAAGTTTAATAATTCATTTTTAATGGCTTAAACTTTATAAATTTATAACTAGTTATAGAAAAATAAAAAAATACAAGTAAATACTGATTGGAAAGGTAAAATAGAGGAGAGTTTATTAAAAATATGTCCATTTGATTTTGAATAGTAATTAAGGCTTCATTAGGATTTGAATGTTTACTTAATTAGCTTAATTAAGCTCTAATTATTTGGGCAATTAATCCTAAACTTGTTGTGTTGATTTAGTGGATGACCTCTGCCTTCCATGATTTTCTTGGAATTTATTGCTTAGGAAATTTGGAAAATTGGTAATTCAAACCTTAATTATCTCTTTAATCAATTTAATGATTAATTAAAATTTTAAATAATAAAATTAATTAATTTGGCTCCATTAATCATTAATAGTGAGGTGATGAGGGAGAGTGATTAGGACCTCTTTCTTAATTACTTTTCCAAATTCATTTCACTAAAGAGAGTTATTTAATGTGAGATTTAATTAAAGGGTTAATTAATCAATTAAATGACTAAATCAAATCAAATTGAGATGTTAATCATTTAAGATAATTAACAACCAAACTAAGGTTGCTCTTTATGTGTATAATAATATAAAGACCCTTAAGGAAATTATGATTAACCCGTAAGTGTGGGAAAATCATAAAAGTACTTAATTAGATTTTTTAACTTAATTAATATTCAATTATGATCCAATTGCATTAGGTCCTTCAAGAGCATTGTAATTTTATTTTCATTCATGTTCATATCATTTATGGCTCATGATTAAATGATTAATCAAATTAAAGAAGCATAAGAAATGGTAATTAAGTGATTTGATTAATGATCCAACTTAATTAATTCATAAAATCCATCTAATTATATTTCCTTAAACTAATTATGATTACCATTTTGGGAATGGGATTAAAACAACAAATGATAATCTCTCTTCTTTAAGTTCAATCCAAATCCAAAAATTAAATTAATAAAAGCTTTGGTTTTCTTTAAATGGTTTTATTTAATGTGATTGTCTTTTAGAGTTAATGTAGTTGAATGAATCATGTTTTATGTTTGGCTATTTCTTTCCAATCATTTTAAATGTTGTGTGTCATGTGACCTCAAGCATTCATCTTTTTTAATCTAAATGAATCAAATAAAATTTATTTATGTAAGTTTGTATGGCATAAATTTAATTATATGTGTGGCTATTATCAATAATAAATCCAAATTTATTTTTCCAAAGTTTATAAATTGATAATAATATTTGAAATGATAATAGTTATGAATACATATAGGACTTGAGCTTATAACTTAGTCATGTGAATGTGAAGCTCTGTTTCTTAGATTCATATATAGATTTACATATGTTTGAATGATAGTAAGTATATAGTCTGCACATCCTGAGAATATGAGGCCTTAAGTAGCCCCAAGAAGGTCATTTGATTGTCTCACTTCCGTGGTTAACAAAGACACATACTAATTTAAGTTCATTCATATGTATTTTGGTTTTAGAATTTGGATAGAGCTTTAACACATATGCATAAATAATTCATATAAATAAAATACAATTTTTGCATGGTTTTCATTCATCCAATTATATATATATTTAAATGTATTTTAGATAGTAAGTATATAGTTTAGATATCCCAGGAATATGAGGCTTTAAGTAGCCCCAAATAGGTCATTTGATTATCTCACTTCCCTAGTTAATAATGACATGTTGTTACTTATATCTTTTATACATGTGTATGTGTATGTGATTAAGGAATAAAAATCCTCTTTCCTATTCAAAATGCATGCATTCATTAATTAGTCAAGTCACCAAAATGTATAACATATGAATGTAAAGCTCTCTTTCTTATGTTCATGTATATAAATCTACATATGTTTGAATGATAATAAGTATGTAGTCTGGACATCCAGGGAATACAAGGCTTTAAGTAGCCCCAAGGAGGTCATTTGATTATCTCACTTCCCTAGTTAACAATGGCATGTACTTATTTAATTTCATTCCTATATATTTTTGTATTAGGATTTTGATAGAGCTTTAATTTACACATATAGATAATTCAATTTAATAAAATATAATCCCTTGCATGATTTTCATCCTTACAATTGTTTATACATTCATATGTATTTAAGATAGCAAGAATATAGTCTGGACATCCCGGGAATGTAAGGATTTAAGTTGTCCAAGGTGGTCATTTGATTATCTCACTTCCCTGGTTAACAATGACACATATTTGTTCACATCTTTTATACATATGTGTGTGTATTTGATTAGAGAATAAAAATTCCCTTTTTTCATTAAGTATGTATGCATTCATGATCATTTAAGTGTGCCAAAACATGTTGTATGTTGTTGAACTCACTTTTCGAGTGAGTTCTCAATCTCCTCATATTAGACTTAGGAGTCTTCTAAACACCAAGACTTTCTTAATTATAAGACACTTCTAGCACTTAGGTGAATACTTAACCTAAGCTTAGAAACTTAGAAGGTTAATCATAGGATTAGCCTATGCCTTAGGACTTAGGGAGATCCACCTACCCTATAGCATAAACCCAATCCATGTTATCTTCTCAAACCAAACCTCAAATCTAATTCAAATACCAAATTTAAATCCAAATCCAAACTCAAGTCAATGATTAAATCCCATGATCAAATACAAACTCAAAATCAACCTAAGCCTTATGATTTTATCTTATGGGCATAGCCTTAGCCAAAATAAAATCAATCCAAACTTAAGTGATTTTCTCAAATATCAATTCAACCTTTCAATCACTCTATCAAACTTACAACCAAACTCAATTTCAAGTCCAATTTGCCAAAAAAACCTATAATCATGCCAAATCCTATTTAAGCCATTTGATCCACTCTCATAAGCTTAGCCAAAAATCCCATTCAAATCAAATCAAACTCAATTGATCCTCTCATGGGTCAATTATCCCATCAATTATCTTCCCAAATATAAATTAAATCTTCATTGAAATGATCAAAACTAAACTAAACTAAATCAAGTCAAGTCAAGACCCTTCCTAAGCTATATGAATCAATCCCATGAGCTTAGCCAAATCTTAACACAAATCAACCCAAAATCAATTGATCTTCTCATGAATAAATTATATATTCAAGCATCTTCATAAATATAAATGCAATATATACTCCCATAATCATGATTAAATCAAACTAAATCAAATTTTCTTGTAAGCCCTTCAACCTACCTTCATGAACTTAGTCAAATTTGCCTTCAAATCACATCAAACTCAATTGATTTTCTTATAAATCAATTATTACATCAATTATATTCCCAAATATAAATCAAATATGCATTTAAATGACCAAAACTAAATCCAAAATAAAATCAAATCAAATCCCAACTAAACTCAACTAGTCCACCTGACCCAAAGTGGCTAATTTGACCTATTTGAGCCAACTTCCAATCCTTCCCAAATTAGATTGAACCAAGCCCACCAAGATCTCCTATCATGATAGTTGATCACCCTAGGATGATCAATTGTCATAAATTAGGTCAAACCAAGTCAACTTGGTCATTTGACCATGTCAACACCTTAACTCATATGAACCCAAACTAGCCAAAACCCATCCTACACCAAATAAATTAAAACCATGGCTTCACACCAACCCATGATCAATGATTGAACATGTCTTGACCATCAATTAGGCCAAACCAAACTCAATTGGCCCTTTGACCCAAGTTGACCCAAATTGACCTAAAAGGCCAAAATAGGTCAAATCATAATCCAACCCAAATTGATTTCAACCAATGCCTCAAGTTCATTCCAAATTGATTATTGAACTTGACCAAAGCCATAATTGAGCCCATTTTGACTAATTGGACCCAACTGGAAAACTTAACCCAAATTGACCTAAACATCAATTTGGCCTAAATTCAAATTAATTCAAACCAAAGCCTACAATGCCATCCAATTGGTCAATTGAACTTGAACCAACACTTAACCCAAGCCAATTTGACCAATTTGGTCAAATTAGTCAACTTGACATATTTGACTTATATGAATACAAATGAGCCAAAATCAAACCTAGGCCAAATTGATTGAAAACAGTTAAACCAAAATACACTTCAAATCATCATTTGAACTTAACTCAAGCCTTGGTTTGGCCCAATTTGACCAATTAGTCAACCAAACCCAACACGACCCAAAGTGACCCAAATTGAGCCAAGTCCTTTGAAACCAACCCATGGCACCTTGGGAGCTGACCTAACCCGACCCAAACCCACTTGGGATCAGCCCAAAACTAGCCCAAACACAAATGGGATCAACCCCAAGGTAATCCCCTTTGGATTTGCTTCCACATCGGATCTTTACCAAAATTGGCAAAGTCCACTTTCCCTCTCCCCTTGGCAGCCATCACTCACCCCAAATGGGGTCTCACCTACCTACCTAGCCCACTCTAAGTGAGCTAGACTTGCCATGGACCAAAGGGAGGTGAGTTAACTCACTTCACTCAAACCAAACCCTAATGGATCTAAGAAGCCACAACCTACCTTAAGCCACCTCCCAACCATTCCACCACTCATGTCATGCCACGTGGAAGTGATAGTGAGGACTCCGACACCCTGGTGGTGGCTGGCCGACTAAAAATTGAGAGCTCAAAGAAAAGGGGTATATGCCTTGAATTATCACAACATTCTCACGCATTCGATTCATGTGAGATTTTAAGAGAGTTTCAAAACTACTCAAGCCTCCATAGACCTTCCCTGAGAGCTCCCTTGCTAGAATTCCACTTCCTGAGTGCATCCGAAATAGGACAATTTTCCCTTGATCTCAACTCCACCAATTCCCCACTTTGATCAAATTGCTCCTTCCCACAGCTTTTCCATAACCTATCGAGGCTATCTGAACCTTCCCCGAGCTTCTATCTCATCGAGATACCACTTCGATCAAGATTGAGCCTCCAAAGGATGAAACTTGGCCTTCCGAGTGAACGAGTAAAATTAATCTAATTGTAGTTGAACAGGACTTCATCTTGACCAGACGAAGCTACCTCAAGCGTGCGAACAATCAGCCATTAGCTCCGTCGAGGTATGCCATTGAAATCGAGCTTTCTTGAAATTTTTTGGAGCTTTTTGAAGGAAAGTTGAATCCCACATGATCTTGACCTTTGGATCCCCTACGATCATTATTATGAAGGTGTAGGATCCATTTGGAGTGGATCCGAGCTCGGGTGAGCTCAAATCACGTGGGTAATGGCGGACAGCTTCTGTCGTTCATTGCCCGTGTGATGATAGATCATGCTCCATCCATTCCACATGATTAGAATGGATGACCATGATTAGATTCATTAGATCAAGCCATTTTTAATCCTTTATTAACCATGAGAACAATCTGACTGTCCGATTTGAGATCGGGCGGTGGAGATCGAAAGCGTGTCAGCGCTGACTTGGATGCGCTTTAATAGCCAATCCTACAGCGCCATGTGGAAAGCACGCCACATCAATGTGCCACATGGTGCTGATGAGATTAGGCTTAATTTGGCTTAATTAAATGGAATTAATGGCTGAAACTTTAAATATTTATAATAAATCATAAAAAAAAAATATAAATAAATATTCATTTTAAAGGTATTTCAAAGAGAAATTTATTAAAAACGTCCTTAATTAATTTTGAATAATAATTAGGGCTTAATTTGGTTTCATTAAAGAAATTAATTAGCTTAATTACTCTCTAATTAATTAATAAATTAACCCCAAACTTTATGAGATTATTCAAAGGGATGACCTCTGCCTCCCCTAATTTTCTTGGGGTTTATTGGTTAATTAATTAGGGAAATTAGCTTATTATTCCCTATTTAATTAAGGGTTAATTAATCACATGAATAGTAACTAATTAATCAATTGGGCTCATTAATCATTTTCTAACAGTGGATGGGCAAGGGGAGTTGGATTGGGACCTCTTTTTGATCTTCTCCCTAAGTCCATTTCATTTGAAGGATTATTAATCAAGTTGGCAATTAAGTAAGAGTCTAATTAGTTAATTAATGATTTCATTATCCAAATTAAAATTTAAACCACATCAGATCATAATTAATTAATTGAGGGGTGGATCTTTAGGTGTTTAATAGCCAAAAGGAAATTAAGGAAATTATGGTTAATCCATATGTGTGGAAAAATGATAAGAGTACTTAATTAAGTTCCTTAATCCAATTAATTAGTAATTGTGAGCAAATTGCATTAGGCCCTTTCATTTCCTAGGACCATTGTCAATTTACTTTTCAGTTCATGTGCATATCATGCTGGCTCACAATTATTTGGATAATTATGTTAAGGTAATATAGGAAAGGGTTAATTAATGAATTTAATGCATATCACAACTTAATTAATCCATAAAATCAACTCAATCACATTTTACTAAACCAATTTAATTTACAAACATGGGAATGGGTTAGGATCAACAAACTTCTTATCACATCCCTTAACTCAAATCAAACATGAAGTTAAAAAAAAACATTAAAGAAGCTTTCGCTTGCTTTAAATGGTTTTATTTAATGATTGTCCTTAGAAATTAATTTGATTGAATGAAATCATATGCTTATATTTGATTGTTCTCTTTCCAATCATGTTAAATTTGGTATATCATTTGGATTCATGCATCCATATTTTAAAATCAAGTAAAGTAAAAATGGATTTCCTTTATGCATGCTTGCATGTGTTGATTTAATTTAATATATGTATGGCTATTATCATTATTAGATCAAAAATGTATTTTTCATAAGCTTATAAATAAATAGTAATATGTGTATCATGATGCTAGTTATAAATACATAAGAAATGCATGTGCTTATAGTTTAAGCGTATGAAATGAAGTCTCTTTCCTTTATTCACATGTTGATTTACATAAGTATGAATGTAATGGGTATATAGCCTGTACATCCCGAGAATACGAAATTTTAAGTAGCCCAAGGGGGTCATTTGATTACCTCACTTCCCTAGTTTAAACAATAGCACGTACTCATTTGATTTCATTCTTATATATTTTTAACATAAGAATTTAGATAGAGCTTTAAATCATATACCTAAATAATTCCATTAAGGAAAATACAATCTTTGCATTATTTTCATCTTCTTAATTATAAATACATGTGAATGTATTCAAGAAAAATGGATATATAGTCTGGACAATCGGGGAATATGAGGCTTTAAGTAACCCCAAGAAGGTCATTTGATTACCTCACTTGCTTAACAAAGGCACGTACTTGTTTATGTATTTTATACATAGATCTGTGTATTTATTTAGAAAATGATAATCCCCTTTTCTATTTAAAAATACATGCATTCAAAATTGCTTAATCATTGGATTAATTAATCATGTAATTGGAGCTTGCTTTTATATATTTATATATATAAATTTACATATGTTTGAATGCAAATGGGTATATAATATTGACAACCCAGGAATACGAGGCTTTAGCTAGCCCCAAGGAGGGCATTTGATTACCTCACTTCCTTAGTTAACAATGACATGTACCTATTTAATCTCATACTTACATATTTTTGTATAAGAATTTAGATAGAGCTTTAAGCTAATGTGATTAAATAATTCAATAATATAAAAGAATATAAACTCTAAATACACACATATACATTCATCATATAAGTGTGCTAAAAATATATTGCATGTGTAGGTATACTAAGGATTGAAATAATATGCATGATATTTGTGATGGAAAAGAATGACTTAATATGTGTCATATATTAGTACTCAATTGAATTAATCTTAAGATGCCTTTCATATTTAATAGAATCATTTAAGAAAACCTAAACTTAGGATTAATTGAATCATTTAATAAGTCATTCACTAAAGAGAGCTAAATCAAATTAACATGCTTTAGAAAGTGACATAAGGTAGGGATGGAAGAGGATAATCCTGTTCCTTCTCTTTATAACACTTAGTTGTTAAGTGTATATCATATGAAACAAAAGGAAATACAAATTAAAAATTCTCAAATCAATTAAATAACTTCAAGTGAAATCAACCCTTTATGTTAAATTTAATCCTTCTGCACTTAGAAAATTATAACATTAATAACTTAGTGAGACATACCACACAAGCCTTAACACACACATTAGAACTAAGTCACCACTTCTAGCTTTATATTAGGATGGTGCATGGTGTGATGTATGTTTTTTGTGATGTATTATTTTAAACTGGATGTTAGGGTGTATGTTTCATAGACTAAATGTCAGGCTGTTATTAGCCTAATCATATTTTTTATAGAAGATTATGCTTAAGGGGGTTCTTAAAATAAATATAAATGCTCTTTTTATAGATTGCTTTAACCCCTAAGCATAATCTAAGCTAGGATCGGTGGGCTTAGTTACCTATGTGTAGGGTGAAAAGTCTAAATTATAAATATAACAGCTTGGGAATGTATGTATGCTTAGTTAACCTCCATTTTGTAGGTGTAGTTAGATTTACTTTTCCATATTTTTAATGTAAGTTTGCATTATGAATTATGATTAGTGCTATGGGGGTTTAGGATGAGCATTGGCTAAAGGCTTTATCTTAAGGTGCCATGTGATGTCTTGAAACCTACCAAATCAAAGAAGCAAGGAGGAATGAAATTGAAAACATGAAGAATGAACAAAGAAGACCTCCATAGCATTTATAAATTATAATTATTATTTTATAATTTTGGGTTGTATAAGGGTAGAGCTCGGCTACCCATCTTTCCTTCTCAGGTTCTATTATAGCACCCGACCACACTGGCACTTATTCTTTTGTGTTAGTTTTATAAAATTGACTGATGTTATGTTTAAATTGCACACTAGAAATGGCATGCTTTACTTAGTTTCTTAAATGAATGATGCTTTAATGTATGGCCTGGATGCGATTAGGCTCTTAGGGTAAAATTAACTTATCTACCCTAATTAATCACTCATAATTAAAAATCTAAATAAACTCATAACCTCACCATAAAGCCTAGACTATAAATAAGATAATTAAAAGATTTAGAAACCACTTAGATGTATGGTTGTATGTTTCACATCATGCATGCATCTTGAATCACTCTTGAAAAATGAGGGCCTCCATCCTTACACACATTAGGACTGCTTGACCTGTGAGAGCAACCCCTACTGATAGAGTTTCACCCTTTTTTTCTTTCTGATTTGACCAATGAATCATTTCATCATGCATTTAAGCATATAAAAATCCTAAAGCCTTTGTCTAAATAAAGTATCAAAATAAAAATAAAATTTGAAAATATTTTGCATTAGATTAAGTCATGACTCATATCACTCATGCTCTAGTCTCATAGAGAGTGGGTTTAAGGACTTAGTCTCTTTTAAATTAAATAACTACCCTAGCTATCTTACAATTCATATGACCAGACTACATGATTTTAAAATCATAGGAAGAATTAGCTGGAAGCCACTCCAGATAGTTATAAGCCCAGTAGTCGGGTGGTTTATCCTCTCTTATGGAGGTAAACCTCATGCCCATCTTTGCTTAGATTTAGGTCATGCTTTTGCTTATGTTAAAGCTCTCTAGATTTAGGATTTGAGGTAGTTGTTTTCTTCAGGCTACAAGCATAAATCCTCACCTCTTAGGCATTTTTACAACTGTGTGCTGATGGATCATAAACCCTAGCAATCTAATAAAATTCTACTCAAATAAATAAATCTCTTTACTTTCAAATATATAAAGTCCAATCATACGATAGATTGGAATGCTCACTAAGCTTCCTAATATCATGAGAATTCCCTACTCATCTCCTTTGACTTCCAAAATAAGTCTCTCTACTTGATCTATCTCGATTAATTTTCCAAATATAGCCAATCCTTCGATAGTCTAACCTTGAAATCTTTGGAGACCCTAATTATTTACTTTAATCAAGAGTATTCCTAAGGAATTCACCTTCTTTAAGATGTAATTAAATATGAAGGCTTGCCTCCATAAGGAACTTTAGAGCTCGATTTAATATAAACCCTACTTTATTCATCCATATAAAGCAGGGGAAAAAAATCTTTGGTATATTCAAAGAACCATCATGCCTTAGGAGTCCTTATTAAGTGATTAGGTCCATTGAAGAGTGATGCCTCTATCTTTCGAGATAGTACATCATACCTCAATATCATACCTGATCACCTCAATAAGTTCCCCCTACGATCTGCATGGTGTCCCCCCATACATTCCAAAAATAAACACCACATATGTATAAGTATGATAAGTGTTAAATCATACACATGTTATAAGTGATGAAAAAGGAATGGCATAACATCTTCTATGTGATTATAATTCAACTACATTAATCTTAAGATGCCTTTCATATTAAATAGAATCCAATAAGGTTAACCCAAATGTAGGATTAATAAATATATTTAATAATCCATTCATTAAAGAAAACTAAATCATATTAATGTGCTTTGGAAAGTGACTTAAGGTAGGGATGAAAGGGATAAGCCTCTTTCCTCTCTTTATAACACTTAGGTTCTAAGTGTAAATCAAATGAAATAAAATAAAATATAAATTAAAATTTATAAATCATCTAAACAACTTGAAATGAAACCAACCATCATGTTAACTTAAATAATTTCTAAATTTAGAAAATCATAACTCTAATGCTTAGCTAAAACATACCACACAAAGCCAAAGCACACACATTAGAACTAAGCCACCACTTCTAGTTCTAAGTTAGGATGATGTATGTGTGATGTTATATTTTGTTTTGTGATGTAATGTTTTAGACTAGATGTTATGGTGTATGATTTGTAAACTAGATGTTAGGCCATTGTTAGCCTAATTTTGCTTTCTATAGGGATTGTGCTTGAGGGATTATTGAAAAATAAATATTAATGTTCTCTTTGTAGGTTGCTTATACTCCTAAGCATAATCCACATTAGGATAGGTGGGTTTGGTTACCCATGTGTAGGGTGCTAAGTCAAATTTATGAGATATAACTGCTTGGGATTGTATGTGTGTTCAGCTAATCTTTGTTTTGTAGGTGCAGTTAGATTTACTTTTCCCAAAAATATAATTTTGTAGTAAGAATTAGGATTAGTGCTATAAGGATTAGGATGAATAGTTGCTAGAAGGCTTAGTCTTGAGATGCCTTAGAGCAAATCAAATCAAAAGAATAAAGGTGAAAGTAGGAAGACATGAAAATGATGAACCCCATAGCATGTATTCAATTATAAATTATAATATTATTTTATAATTTTGAGTTGTATAAGGGTAAAGCTTGACTACCCATCTTTTCTCTTTTTCAGGATGTACGATGGTACCCGGCCGCACTGGCCTTTTATTCTTTCACGGTAGTTTATAAAATGATTGTTATTATGTTTTGCTTGCACATTATGATTGTATCTTCTTCATAGTTTCTTTATAATTGATGCTTTAATGTGTGGCCTAAATGTGGTTGGCTCTTAGGATAAAACTAATTTTTTCTACCATAATTAATAATTCATAACCAAATTTTAAACAACATGCAACCTCATCATAAAGCCTAGGCTATAATCAAGGTAATTAAAACACTTAGCAACCCCTTAACTGTATGTTGTATGTCTAACATCATGCATGGAATCTTCTACCACTCTTCAAAATGAGGGCCTCCATTCTTACACTTTAGAGGCCGCTTGACCTACGAGAGCAACCCCTCCTTATGGAGCTTCACTCTCTTTCTCTTTTGATATGGCCAATAACCAAATTTCATCATGCATTTAGGTATAAATATCCTAAAGCCTTTGTCCAAATGAATGTGTCAAAATGAAATAAAATTTGTAAAATTTGGCATTTTAGAATAAGCCATATGCTCATATCACTCATGCTTTAGTCTCTCAAGGAGTGGGTTTAGGAGTTTGGTTTCTTTACAAATTAAATAACATTTTAAACCATCTTCTAATTACATAAGACCAGCCTACATGGTTTTAAATCATAGGAGGTGTTAGCTGGCAGCCACTCAAGTGGTTGTAAGTCTAGAAGAGTTAGACAATTATCTCTAATATAGAAGTAAACCATTATGTCCTCTTTTCACTTAGATTTAGGATCTGAGGTTGCTAGTTTCCTTAGGGCTATAAGCATAAATCCTCACCTCTTAGGCATTTCTAAAATCTTGTATTGATGGATTATAAGCCCTAACAATCTACTAAAATTCCAACTCAAACAAATAAGTCCTCTCACATTTAAAAATATAAAGCCTCACCATAGGATAGGTTGGAGTGCTCACTAGGCTTCCTAGTATCATGAGCACTTCTACTTACTTTCCTTTGGATTCATAAATAAGTCTTCTAATTGAACAATCCCATTTGATTTTCCAAAATTACCAATTCTTTGATAGTCTTAACCTTGAAATCTTTGGAGATAATAATTGACTACTTTAATCGAGAGTGTTCTTAGAAAATCCCATTTCTTAGGATGTAATTAACTATGGAGGCTTGCCTCCATTTGGAACTAAAGAACCCCATAAAATAAACTCTAGTTTATCTTTCCATATAAAGTAGGGGAAAGATCTATGGTATATTTGAAGACGCATCATGCCTTAAGAGTCGCTATTAGGTGATTAAGTCCATTGTAGGGTGATATTTCTATCTTTCGAGATAGTATGTCATACCTTAATGTCATACCCGATCACTTCAATAAGTACCCCTTCGGGTGGTGTCCACCCGGCACATCTGAAAATAAACACCATAAGTTGATGGAAAGTTTGACTAAAATTTGGAATGATCTTATATTATCAAAAAAGTATATGTAAGGGGAGCTTATCAGCTATTTAACATAAAAGGAAGAAGGCCTATGCCACCTATAAATGGACAATATCTCAAAAGATATAATGCATAACTTATGAAGTTTTTATGCATTATAAAGACTCAAAATTGACTCTAAATCAATCTATCAAAATGATAAATCATTATCAACATTTGAATTCAAAAAAAATATTTTTATCCCAAAGGAAATTCCCCTATCAATAGAAGTAATTTTATATTTCTTTCAATGTAAGGAAAATTCTCCATCGAAGAGAAACTTCACCTAATATGAACTTAAATTTAGATCCATCATGTCCAAAGGAGTCAATCTAAATCTAAACCAAGATCTATCATGCCCAAAAAGCTAGATCCAAGTATAGAAGCTAGATCAATCATGTCCAAAGGGGTCAACTCTAAACCTAAATTTAGATCCATCATGTCTAAAAGGGGCAGGTTTAAGTCTAAAAACTAGATCCATTATGTCCAAAGGGGTAGGATCTAAATCTAAACCTAGATCTATCCTAGCCAAAGGGGCTGAATCATAATCTAAACCTAGATCCATCATGTCCAAATGGGCAATATCTAAGTCTAAAACTTAGATCTATCATGTCTAAAAGGGCTAGATCTAAACCTAAATTTAGATCCATCATGTCCAAAAAGGTTAGATCTATGTTTAAAACCTAGATCCATTATATCCAAAGGAATTGGATCTAAATCTAAACCTAGATCTATAATGCCCAAAGGGGTTAGATTTAAATCTAGAACTACATCCATCATGTCCAAAGGGGTTGGATCTAACCTAAAACTAAGATCTATCATGTCCAAAGAGGTTAGGTTTAAACCTAAAACTAAATTCAATATGTTCAAAAAGTACTGAATCTAAATATATATTTAAAGTCTTTAAAGTTTAGATAATACTGCATTAAAACTAGCAAACATAACTTATTTATAGATTCATATATTATTTCTTTTATATAATGTCCATAAAAATGTTTCTTTATTTCATGTTTGTAATAATGTTTATTTGGAAAAGGTCAAATGATATGCCTCTTACTGAGCCCACTGAGGAGCTGTTAAAGGCCACTATTGAAGCTTATTATCTGCATTATTCAACCAAATTATATGATCCTTTATCATGGCATTAGGATATATTGATGGGCAGAGACATTATTGAAATTTTATTTACTCAATCATCTCACATTCTACATTTTGATTCATAAATTCCATTAGGACATGATCCTTCTAATTGTGTGATTAATCCAAAGTTGATACACATTCATAATGTTCTTTTGTATTGAGTTATAGATTAGCTTAGCTTTGGAGATCAGGATATGGTTTAGCCAATTGCAGATAGTACTCCTTCTATTGGCATGATCTAACTTTTGGGATACAACATACTACATAATGATGCTAAAGATTGGGACCTAAAGTCAGTGTTCGGCACACTATTGTTGTCAATGGCTACATATATTGGGCTGGCCATTATTTGCAGATGCATGGAGATATTCTCAGGAGAGTTGGTATATATCATATATCATGCAATCTATGCATCAATGACTATAACCATCTTCCCTTCACTTAGATACATGGCATAAAAGAGCATTGGGATAGGACCACCAATACTTGTTGGATTAGTCCTCATAATATGACTATTACTTTAATAGATATGCATGATATAGTGGGCTTCCCTATTTTAGTCATTCCCTATGAGGAGTGCATCCCTCTAGATCCTGAGCACTTTTAGCATCAGTCAGTTAGCCAACAGAGGAGAGGAAGTCATGTATATTCTTCCAACCTTCATCGTGCTCTAGCTCACTATTAAAGGCTCTTCAGGGAGTAGAGATTAGGCTGTAAATAATGTGGTATTATTATTTTTGATAGATGGTCTTAGAGTTTTCTCCATTTAGTAGTCTATTTTCCTTATTTTGCATATTTTAGATGAGCCATTTGTCATTGGATTTGAAGAATCTTTCAAAATTAAATTTGAGGTTGATAGGAGAGCTAATTTTAAACATGTTCTAGCATGAGGCATTGATGAGAAGTTATCCTTAGTAGCCTTCATTGCCACATGGCTATGCTACTATGTTTCCTAGACACAACAAACTCTTTTGTTCTTCTACTATTTTGATGGATAGTTTGCTTGTTCTAGGCAAGAGAATTTCATGAGCACTTGTAACATTAGCTTACATTTACCATGGATTAGGCAAAGTGAGCATCATGTTCAAGTGAAACTGTTATGATGTAGAGGCTCCTTGACATCATTTACATGGATGGATTCACGCACACATTTTTGGAGCTTTCAACTTTTTTGAGATACCTCCCTACATCAATAAGTAGCATTTCACATTGATTATGCAACTGGGTAGAGCTACAATTTCCTTAGACAAAGAGTAGATCTGGACATTTATGTTTGCACCAGCACACATGATGGATTTCTTTTAGATTGTTCACCGATCATCATCTTATAGTTTTCCTGCTTAGACCTTGGGATAAAGATTCATGGATTCTATTACTGATAAATGTGCACCTTTATTATTATAAAATCCAAGGTATGGATGCATAGTAGAATATCTCATTGGGTTGAGACCTGCTTGGCTTTGCTACCATCATCATAAATCTATGCTTTTTGAGGGATATAACCTGAACAGAGTAGTTAGATAGTATGACTTTACTTAGGCTACACCATTTATGGACTATCATAAATGCTTGATATAACAAACATTCAATCCATAGGGATGTTGTCACTATCCGTTCATTTAGAAATAGCTTATATGGCTTGGGCTTTTCTATTTTTCCTAAGGACCAGTTTTTATTTTTGTGTAGCTCCACAAAAGGTTAACATAAGAGTTAGTCACCTATGGTTTCTATGGATTTGTCATACCTTTTTTTTCTTTTTATAGTTGTTCTTTAACACATACAATCATAGACTTGGGAGACCTACATCAACATGACACCTACATTTGCCTAAACACATAACTCATGCTTCTAAGGAGTCATCATATAGAAGGCACAGTAGTAAAAATTATCATCAGGAGTCTTCACCTATTCATACAAAGGCCAATAGAGATGCCTGATGGCCTCATCTAGCTAATTATGATATAGGAGTAGTAGAAACATCTGACTTTATTTATGCTCCATCTTCACCAGTAAAGGTTGAACTGTTCAGCAGAGCGGATAAATAGTGACGTTACTTTGGTATTATCGATAAATTCCAATGCAAAATCCCTAGTTTCTTATTCTATTGAGCTTGTCATTGATGACCATATACATAATGGAAAAGATCCATGTATAAAGGAATTTTGTGCTTTGATGATAAGGTGTGAATCACTCTTATCAGGCTCGACTTGGGTGATAGTAATCGATAAATTCCAATGCAAAATCCCTAGTTTCTTATTCTATTGAGCTTGTCATTGATGACCATATACATAATGGAAAAGATCCATGTATAAAGGAATTTTGTGCTTTGATGATAAGGTGTGAATCACTCTTATCAGGCTCGACTTGGGTGATAGTAAGTGCTACTCAAGATGATTAGTCAGTAGATCTTGACTTTTATGCAGATAGCCACCTCACTTCTAGTTTTAGGGATGTAGCTTAGAAGCACTTATCTAGTTTGGATATTTAATGATTTATCTATAGGATATGCTCTAGACCTTCAGGATCGTCACATTGTAGTTCTTCAAAAGCATATACAATATAGTGACAACACAACTTCACCTACTTCTAGGTGTTGGCTTAAATTTTTTCCTAAGCTGAAGGTGAATTCTTTATAGGACTATGTTGTAGCTTTGGGCCTTAAAGTAGAAGAGTTACAGTGGGAATCTCTATGCTGGGATGTTGAGTTTGGCTTATTCTTATTACTTACAATGTACCAAGAGCTCTTATCAAATATACTCATGAATGGAGAGACTTTACTCAACACTACTTTGCATCAAGCTTCTCTAGTTCGCCAAGATCTTGAGCATAGACTCAAAGCCTTGAGATCATACTAGAGAAAGCTCTCTAGTATGATCTCAAGCTTCTTTATATATTTTCTAAATTGAGAGAGCTACAACAAAGAAGCCAGATTAGAGAGGAGATCTATAGTGAGACAGGATGTCATAACTATAGAAAAAGATTGCCCATCGATAGATGCTCGGGTGTGTAAACTTGAGCAAGTTCTATCTTCATTAGCCCATGACCATGAAGCTACTTTTCAACATACTCATGATACATGGGAGAGGCAGGCTACTATAGTTTATCGAGCCCATACTGCTTCTATTTGTATTAGAGAATTTCAAACTAATTACCTGCACACTAAAATAATTTTTAGTGACTGTCCTTTTGTTATTGCATGATATATGAATATTATAATTATTGACTTCTCAAATATTATACTATTTTCTTCCTTGTATTTTTCTAATTATAATAAATAAAAGAGAGCAATGAATGTATCATGTCTAATCAATGTAACACATTCATTTTGGGGATTGCGGTGAAATTTGTTTGAAACGGAAAAAAAAATGAACCATCTCGACTTGGAGCACTATGGCACCAACATCTCACTACCCCTAGGCTTAAGGCTTAAACAATCTAAAAAATCACTAACCACTCTCGCCAACAGCTATCCTCATCAGTGATAATCACCCAATAGGGAGAGCGGAAATAATTATGGGAGCAATTTCTTATAAAGGGGGGAAGGATAAACTTTTTCTTCTTCTTTTCTAGCCACTCTCACACTCTTTGCACATTCTCTTTTCTCTATTGGATAGTCTTTCTACTAACACTCTCTTCCCTCTGCTTCACACTCCCTTCAGTCACCATCGTTCCCTTGGATTTGCCCTTTCTCTTGTAAGATGAGTCTTCTTCTTCCAAGAGATAACTGAAGCAAAGCCTTCACTAATTTGAGGTAAAATATAAAATTATATTTTCTTTATGCTATTGATTCTTTACCCCACTATAATTTTTTAACAATATCCACCATTGATCTTGATCTAGTGCAAAATGATAGTCCTTCCTCTAATCATTCATGGATTTGGAGCAAGGGAGAAGAGCACGACAGCATTAATTACAAAATAATTAGGCATTGCCAAAACCAAACTATGCCAAAATTAAGATTAACTCAAAAATTAAATTACTAGGTCACCAGTTTTAATTTTTGAAGACTTCTACCATAGATCTTGGATCTGGTGTGGAATGGCAATCCTCTTTCTATAGATCTTAAATCCAGACCAAGGGAGGAGAGTGTGTGTTACACTAAGAAATTTTGAAATATTACATTTCTAAGTTATTATGCTATTGAAATTTTTTGATATTTATCAAATTGCATAAAAAAATCTGCCATAAAATAGAGTCTCTCAACTTTTAGCTCTAAGGCATTGATACCCAGCGCTAAGGCGCTAGGCTCTCAAGATTTTGAACCATTAGTGCTATGCTTCATAGTGCCATAACACTGTCATATGGTGCCGATGCACTATAATAAACACCGTGGCACTGCCCTCTGGTATAATGTTGTCTTCTTGGGATGTAAGGTCAAAAAATTCACTTATAGTACCACAACACTATCCTGAGAAAGTTGAGGCACCACCAACACTATGATGCCACTTTTCTAGCACCTAAGTGCTACCTCCTCTAATTTTAAGCACAAGTTTCACCATCTAGCATCGAGGTGTTGACTTTCCAGCACCAAGGTGCTGACTTATCAAATTTGCTAATCTTGAGTTAAATTTTATTATTCAACTAAATTTTAACATGTAATTAGATTGTAATTAAATCTTGGAGATAGTTAAGCAACATTGGAAATAACAAACAAATTTTATGAAATAAAAATTTTTATTACAAAATTAAATTTTATTTACAAACCAAATGAAATTACAGAAAGATATATAAAAAAAGAAAAGAAAAAATACATGAGATAAGAAAGGGGGGAACAACTATCTTAATAGTCACAGTTATCCTCCTTATCTTCATCTTCTGGATTCTACAGGGTGCTAACATAAGGATGATAATGAGGTGCTACAAGAAAAGGAACTGGACTCAAGAAAGTATTAAAATTGCAATTTTCAAATATTTTAGTAAGGGCTGAGTTGAACTCAGGAAAATAAGAAAATTGTTGTTGTTGTTGATCCATATGATAATCAATGTTTTTTCAATTTTTGTTGCCATTAGTTTCTTTTGCTAACCTTTTTTCTTAATTCTAAGACTTATCCTCTAATTTCTTAGAGTTGTTGATTTAGAGTTTTAGAGGAATTGGATTTGGATTGAGGAGTGTGTGAGCTTTCTCCTGTCTCCATATTTTATCCAAACCCCTCAATTTCTTCTTTAGTAATATGTGCCTTTTGTAAAGAATGTCTTCATTTGGTTCCCATGATGCACTAACCACAACACATAAAGAATATATAAGAGAAGGATTACCATAACTTGAGGTAATACTATCATTAATTACATTACATTTTAAATCATAAATAATATTTTCTACATCCATAATAAAGCCCTTTTGAATTACATAATTTAAACACCTCTATCTTTAGTTTCCTCGCTAATATTACTAGTGGGAATCAATTTGGTGGAATAAAGTAATGCCAAGCCTTAGACTCAGTAATTAGGTCGGCGACAGGAAAGTTGATAATCCTTTCCTTCCACCATTTCCACTAACATTAGCATTTCAAATAGAGAGGAAACAAAGAATTTTGTCAAAATTGTGATGATTATTATAATAGAAAAGATATCGATCATATACAAAATTCTATAAATTTTAATATGCATTAATAGTAGTACTATCAAAACATACTCATTTCTCCCTTATAAAAACTTTAGTATCTTAGTGGTCTTTCACATTGGCAAAGAATTCCCAAACCACAAGGATGATTTAGGCTTTTTTATGATAGGTGAAGTGCTCGTAGCCTTGCTCATTAATAATCCTCTCCATGCACCCACCCAGATTGTGGAATCCCCTCTCAAATGAGATGCTTGTTGATGAGGGTGTGCTAATACATCTCCTTTACTTCCACGCTAATAAATTGGTTAGCGTCATTGAAGGTTTCCCTCTTCTTATCTTTGTAGAAGTGTTTGAGCAGCATATTTGCTATACTAAAAAAGAGAAAAGGGTTAAGAGAGAATAATTATAGGAATTCCTAAAGGAATAAAGGCTTTAGAATGAAAATTTGATAGCCTAAGGTTCCTATTTATAGACTAGATCCAGCACTGTGATGCTACTCTTGCAATGCGTAGGTACTGACCTCTTGATTTCAAAAATATAGGACCAATGTCACTATGCTTGGCATGCAATGCTTAAGCATGAGTCAGTTGATCAAGATGGTTACTATTCTAGTAAAAAAAGATCATTTATAGACATTTATTACCATTAATTACATAATAAATATAAAGTACAAAATGTGTGTCATACATTGATGGAGTGCCATGGCATCTAAAATAGCTTTGTTGTGCTTGTCAAAAGTTATATCCTTTTTTATTAAATGCATCTACCAGCCTGTTGGCCATTTGAATAGCTTTTGACTAGCACTGTGATGCTACTTTGGTAATGCCTAAGCATGAGTTAATTACTCAACCTGCTTTCTATTATTTTATACAACCTAAGCACTATGACGTTGGGTCTATAGCACTGAGGTGTTGTCCTCTTTGGATTTTACACCTAGACCTACATTTCTACCTGCAAGTACTGGGGTATTGACTTTACAATGCTGAGGCACTAAACTTTAGGCATCGAAGCACCAACTTCCTAATGACATCCCCTAGGATTGTGGCACTACTTCTCTAGCACTAAGGCGCTGTCCCCTAAGAATAAAAAAAAATCAAAACCTATTCATTCACCATATGAACATTCTAAATTCTATTGGCACTCTAAAGGGAGGTATGTCCAACCCAATAGTTCACTATGTGAACTCGAATTCTACATGGCACTCTAAAGGGAGGTAAGTTCAACTCATATGTTCACCATGCAAACACCCCTTATAATTTTGGCAATCCAAAGGTGGGTAAGTCCAATCTTTTTGTTTTCTATGCAAACTCTTAACCTATCTAGCATTCTAAAGAGGTGTAAGTCCAATATATTCATTCACTATAGAAACACCCATGTAAAATTTTGGCATTCTTATGGATGTAAGCCTTACATATGTCTACAATACAGACTTCATTAAATTATTTGATAAATTTATAAATTAAGTTTATCCTTAATTCAATAAATATCTACATCATAAAACTTGGATAATAACCGTAATCTACTTGGGATATCTAAAATGAAGCAACCCATGGATGTGAACACCACACTATTAGACAATGATTTATACCAAAAATTTATGTTTATTTTCAACCTTAATAGAGAGTGCTTTCCTACTATGGTAAGAGAGGTAATTAATTATTAATGCTCATGTTCATAATAAGTAGAACCCATATCTAAATAAAACCTAACATAATGTTGGAGAAATTTTCATTGAATATAAATTAGTCTACCGCATGAAGGACAAACTCCTTAAACATCCCTAAAGGATGATAGAGATTCAAAAGGCATTTTTCCAAAATTGATTAGAGACAATACTATTATAAGAAAATTCTGAGGTTGGTAAATGTAAATCCCAAATTCAAAAACTTATACTTACCAAACACCTAAGCAAGTTTCTTAAGGTGCAATTTACCACTTCAATTTGTTCAATAGTTTGTGTGTGAAAGGCAAAAAAATATTTAATTTGGTGCCTAATAGTTTTCATAATATTTTCCAAAATTATGAGACAAACCTAACATCTCATTCAAAAATAATAGTTAAGAGGAGATCATGGAGTCCCACTATTTCTTTAAAGAATAATTTGGTTATGTGGGAGGAAAATTTTGTTTTGGAACATGGCAAAAAATAAGCCATTTTGAGAACTTATCCACCACAATAAAGTACTCATGTCTGAGCTATCTTAGATAATCCTAAAATACAATTCATTGATAGGTCTTCCTATGTCCATAAATAAATGAGTAAGGCAGTGTAATGTTTAGACTTTTATTTGATAGTTTTAGCCTGTTTACAAATTAAGCATTAGGCTACTAATTTTTGAACATCTTATTTTAATGAAGGATAGTAAAATCTATTTTCTAATAAACATTTGGTCTTATCCATCCCAAAATGACTAACTACACCTCCAACATGTAACTCGATGATAAGGAAATCTCTGAGGGAATATCGAGGAATAGATAGTTATTTTCTCATATATAAATATCCATTTATTATGAAAAATGTTTCTTATAAAGTTATTAGTTTATCTATGTGTTCAAGATAAAATAGGTGAAAATCAAGGCACACTATGTAGTTATGTTTTATTAGATCAAATCCTGGCATTCTTGGTTTAAAAAAAAATCATTAAGTTTACCTTGGATAAAGGATCAATAGGCTTGTTCTCAATTTTGGGCTCATTCTTCAAAACAAAAGAGTAGTTTTGTATAAATTCAACCATTTGGCATGCTTATGACTCAAATTCAATTGAGTATTGATGAATTTTAAAGCTTTATGATTAAATTTAAGTATAAATTCTCTATGTAAGAGATAGTGTCGCTAATGTTTTAAGGATTGAATTGCCGCATAAAACTTCTTATCATAAGTGGAATATCATTTTTTGGCTTCATTTAACTTCTCATTAAAGAAAGCTATAGGATGATTTTCTTAACTCAAAATTCCACCTATCCCAATTCCTGAAGTATCGCTTGTCACTTTATAGGATTTAGAAAAATCTAGAAGCTTAAGGACTAATGCAAGAGGGATAAGAAGATTAATTTACTCTAAATCTATTTATTCATTAAGATACTAAGAAAATTTATCCAATTTTAGTGTATAATTTATTAGAGCAACTATGGTACTAAAATTCTTAATGAATCTTCTTTAAAAAGTGGCAAAACCATGAAAGCTTCTAACTTTAGTAAAACTTTTAAGTGATGGCTAATCTAAAATTGTTCTCACTTTGGAAGGATCAAGTTTGAGTCCAGTAGTGGATACAATAAAGCTAAAAAATAACCTCAACTTGCAAAAAGAGACCATTTTTAAAATTAATGTCTTATTTTTCTTGTTTAAATGTTCAAAGATTTGTTATAAGAGTTGTAAATGCTCATTCTCATTTGGACTAAAAATCAAACAATCAATAAAATATGCCACCAAAATCTACCTATATATGGTTAAGAAATAATATACATCAATCTTATAAATATGTTAGGAGAAATTGAAAGTCCAAAGGGCATGAAAAGTCATTCATAAAGTCTATTAGTGGACTTAAAAAAGCAGTCTTCCACTCATCTCTAGATCTAATTCTAATTTGATAATATCCATAATTTAGATAATTTTTGAAAAGAAATTTGCTCCTGAGATTAAATATAACATATCAACTAATCGATAAATAGTAAATCTAAAACTTGATAGTAATTTTATTTATTGCTAGAGTATCAACACAGATTCTCCATGTTCCATCTTTCTTCGGAGTTACTGTTAATAAAGTTTGGATGGCACAAGGACTAAGATTCTCTTGAATTCCTTATTTAGTAATTCTTCAACTTACCTTTTAATCCTAATCTGCTTGATAGGTTTCACCCTATGATGTGGAAGGTTAAGAAATTGAAAACCAAGCATGAAATCAATAGCATGTTGAATGTCTCTTATAGGAGGTAATTCATCAAGAAGCTTATCAGGTACAATATCTTTAAAATTAGAGAGAAGGAAAGAGGCGACAATGGGTATGTGAGCCTTGATAAAGTCTAGTGACTCCATTTACATGAAATAAGTGAAGAAGAAATAGATGAGAAAATTCATTCCATAAAGTTCCAAAACCTATTATCTCTTAAAGAAAGAAGAATAGAAGTTTTGAACTAGAAATCAGAAATGATAGTATTAGCCAGAATAGTAGGATTTTCTATGATAATTAATTAAATTTTGTAATTTCTCTTCAATATAAGCTTAGCTTTTAAGATAAAAGTTATATTGCGTAGTGTTATAGAGGGTGCCTTTTTTACTTACTTTATTTGTAGGAGTTTAATGGTCTTATTATTATGTTTACAAATATAAGTATTTTCTTACCATAATGAATGACATTTATATTATACAACCAAGGTCTTTCTAAGACAATATGAGCAATGTTTATGAAAATGACATCACAATAAATTTGATTCTCATAGCTTCCTATTTTAATTGAAACTAAGCATCGATTAGTGATGGGAAGAGGTATATGATTTACTTAGCTAACTTGAAATGTCTCTAGGTGAGGTTCACATTTTAGGTTGACTCGAGTTAATGTGTCTATTGAAATGACATTGATAACACTTCCATCATTTATAACCTATATCTCATTCCATTACACAAAACATACTTGCTAAAAATATTCTATACTTTCCAATCTTCTACCTCATTTTTAATTGTAGTAAAGCACCCTATCAAATTAACTTGAGGGTTATCAGTTAATTCCAATTCTTAATCAAGTAATTGGGAGTCATAAACTTCTTCTAGATCATCATCTATTAGATTTTCAACTTCTCTTAAAAATAAAATTTAAGCTTTACATTGATTTTACATATGACATTTTTTGTGACATTTGAAATATACTATTTTCCTAGAATTTTTAGAGCGCTCTTCATTAAGAGTTTTAAACATATGGGTTAGGCCAGCTCAATGGGTGGGTCTAATAATAGACTTAAGGGTTTAAGTAGAAAGTACTAGACTTTTAGTTATAGATGGAAGTAGATCTCTTTAGCTATTCTACTAATAAAGTATAGTGAAAGGCCTCATTTAAAGATTGTGGGTTAAAGAATTTAACTTTATTTCTAATATCAGTTTTAAGTCCAATGATAAAGTTATTAGCTAATTGCTAATCATTAATAACATAATCAATTTTAGAAACTAATTCTTCAAAAGTATTCAAGTATTCATTTTCAATAAGGTTACCTTATCTTAAAGTTAATAATTGACTATGTAGTTTCTTATCATGATGCTTAGGGCAAACATATCTTTCATTTATATCCAAGTGAAGTTTATCCTTCATAATCTTTGTTCTTTAGCTAAAGTATTTTTCAAAATATTTTAACATGTCCTATCAATTTCATTTTAGCAAGAGTAAAACATTGGTAATCACCCATTTAATACCAATCAAACAAGTCATCCATTTGAACTAACTAATCAAGAAATTTATCAGGTCATGTACACCATCATAGGTTGGGGATTCAACGTTAACTTTTCAAAATAGATAATTAGAGTTTTCTATAATCTTAAAATAATTTTCTCCCCTTCCTCCATTTCTAGCTGTTGGTGATCTCCTATGTGGTCAATTTTCTCTAAGATATGGGTAAAAAAATGTCTTTATCCATCCCCAAAGCTACAGTTTAAGTACATATTAGAGGAGGAGTTGGTACACTATTATTTTCTATAAATGTTTGTATTTGTTCTTTAAGTTCTTAATTTTAGCTTTTTTTACTTTCTTCTAAGATTTGTTTTGTTTTTAATTCATTTTCATAAATTCAAAGGTCTAAAGCATCAACTAACTTAGTCAACTTTTCAACTTGGTCTTAAGAGACTAATTTTGGTGCCATGTAGATATTTTCTAAGTGCTACATGAAAAGGGATTAAAGAAAAATAATAAATGGGACAATACAAGAAATTATAATATAAATGCACAATAAAAGTGAAATTTTAGGCTAATCAAACTTCTAGGTGAGGAAGAGGGTGGAAGCCACTTATGTCCCAAGCTCTCCTTAGACAATTTAGGTCATTTTGACAAAGTTATTTTTGCATAAAAAATCACAAGTTTAACAAACTTATCTTGCACATGTACTTTATTAATAGTTTTTTAATGCAATGAGAAAATTGCTTAAAAGCTATGAAGCCTCCTTTTCTTAAGAAAGCAAATTATCATAAGTTATTCAAAATAAGCTTCTAAATTAATCATAACCATTAACAAAGATAACAAAATAGGTAATTAAAATTATATTTGCTCTAATAGTTAGATTTTTTTTGAAAGTGAATACTACCTCACTGAGGTGTTCTCTTAATTATTTTAGGCAAATCCACACAATGGGAAAATGGCTAAGTTCTATGGTGGAGCTCACAAATAGAAATTTTACGCTGTCACCATGGACTTGCAAGCAACATAAATATTTCTAAGATAATAATATGAATTTAAACTATCATCAAAAAAATTAATTAACCACACAATTTTAAGAAAAACTCAAAGTTTGAAGATACGTTCACCACTTGAAATTCTCCTTTTATTGAAGAAAATTTTGATCAAATTCGGTCCTTATAGGCTTTGATTTAATACTAAATTTGATGGAGACGGGTGACCTTCTTTTGGTGAGATTAAAAGAATTAAATGGCCATGGATCTTTAGATTGTTATCTAAATGTATGTTTTGGAGTCTTGGTGGAATAATGAATAGTGCTGGATAATATGATTGTTGGAATACCTAAATTAGTCTAACTTGGGATAGATTGGGCTAATTTGAAATACAACTTTGACAAATGAGCTTTAAGTAAGGTAAATGGATAAAAATACTTATGAAAGTTTAGATTATAATATGTATTTATGATCTCAAGTAGTTTATTGGGAATTGAATGGTTTAAAAGATTATTTTGGTGTAAAGATTGAGACTAGATCATAATTAGTGAAGAAGAGATATTATTGAGTGGAAAGAAGTTGTAGGCTTATAGAGGAGACTACAAAATTTCATTGATTTTTAAATATGATATTAAGAAGTTTAATAAAGAATAAAATAAGCTACCTTAGGTAATAAAGGTGAGAAAAGAAAGATATATTGAATAATTAGTGTTGCCACCAAGGATTGCAAGGTTTAGCCACCAAACTATCAAATCACATGAAAAACTCAAAAAATGTGTAATTTCCTAAAAACAATTCCTTTCATTTTAGCAATAAAAAGATATTTAGCTATTATAATCATCTTTAAGAGAAAAAAAAAATTAAAACATGGATGGAAAGGTGAGTGGCAACATTAATGTGAAGCAATAAGTTACCATAATATTTTATGCCATCCACCCATTTTACATGCTATTATTTTATGTGGATTTAACCACTTCAGATATCATGCTTTGAGTTTTAAATTTTAAGTTTCAAACTAAGAGTTTCTATAAAAAAATTTACATAACTTAAAAAAAAAGATGATATCATAAAATGGGCTTTGGTAAGCTATTAGGCTAAGCATTCATCTTTCTTTAATTTTCTTGGGCTAGATAGCTTGAAATCTAGTAAATGAACCTTGAACTCTAATTTCTTGAATCACTTGATACTACATCACTTGCAGTGGTAGGCCCCTTTAGTTACATACATTTTAAGAGAATGAACTCTTATGAACACTCTTGATTAAAGTAGTAGTAAACAATTTTATGCTTTATTAAATGTTTATTTCAAAGATTTGACCATTTTTAGAAATTTAATTGGTATTAAATCAATATAAGAATAGTTCTTTCTAGATGTCAAATAAAATAAGTAGTAAGCACATGATACTTAGAAGCTCAACAGTTCTCCAACTATCCTCATGTTGGGATTTACATTTTGGTGTTCAAAGTTATTTTTTTTTTTTGAGTAATTAATTTTATTAGAAATTTAGAACTTATAATTTATTAGATATCAAGCCAAGGGCTGAGTACTAAATATTATGAAAAATTTATTTGAAATACCATGCAAATCTCTAGGTACCTAGTTAAGTAATAAAATACATCATTAAGGGATAAATATACTATATCAAGAGATAAAAATATTACCCTATAATGGATTTAATTAGTTAAAAAGAACTCTTAAGGTTCATGGGTCCTCAATGTACTAGAGATTTTTTCCCTAAATCATATGAAGTGATAGAAAGTGTTTATTTTAAAGCTAGGTTCATAGTTCAATATAAGAGTAAACCCTTATAATTAATTATATCTTAAAATTATAAGAATTCTCCTAAGAATACTCTTGATTAAAAAAAAATTGACATTTATCTCTATGGATTTCAAAGTCTATTCCAAGGATGGTTATTTTGAAAAATCAAGTAGGTCTTATCTAAAATAAAGGAGTTCTTTTTGGAGCCTAATTGAGAATAAGTAAAAAATGCTTAAGATACTAGGAGGCCTAGTAAACATTTCAACATTTTCTATTATTAGGCTTTATTGCTTTGAAAATGAAGTTATTTAGATTTCAAGTTTGGCATTTTACTCGAAGGTTAGGACTTAAGTTCTGATAACACATGACTACAAAAATATCTAAGAAGTGAAGACTTAGTCTTATAGAAAATAAAAAGAATTAGGATGCTTTAAACCCAAAATCTAAAAATATTTCTAACATAAGTCAAAAGCTAGACTTAGTTTAATCACAAAAATTTTCAAAATTATTGGTTCTTTCTCACTTGAGAATATGAACCTATCCCAACACTTTAAACTTATGAATGTAAGATAGTTTGACTGTTGTATTTAGGAAATGAAGTTAAAAACTTAAACTCACTCTCTAAACCCTAAGAACTTAGTTAATAATTTAAAGGTCTTAGTATGCAAATCATGCCTAAGATGAGATGCAATTAAAAAAAAGTCATGAGATAAATCAAAAGGACTTCCCTAGGAAGGGTGGTCCTTCTCATAAGTCAAATGCCCCCTTATATGCAATGGAAGAAGAGCACAATTCAATGAAAAAATATGCAGCATGGTTCACAATTTCTAAGGGTTTCTAGTTACTTTTAATGCTTATTTTTAAGGCTTTAATTGATGAGGTTATAAGTTATTTTACTTTTATGTTTAAGTTATTAAATTAGTTGAGTAAAAAATTTAATTTTTTCTTAAGAGCCTAATGAATTCAGGCTTTAATTATAACACATCAATCATAGAAAATATTATAAAAAGAATATAATTTTATTATGCACCCCAAAATAAATCATACCAAAATTAATTAAGTAAACATGCCGATAAGGCTGGGTACTACTATACACCCCAGATGAAAAGATAAAGTTTTTAGTTGAGCTCTACCCATATACAGTCTAGCCTAGAACTGATCTATGGTGTATTCATTTACTTCAAGATCACCAACTTCTTTAAGGACATCCTTAGGCTCTTTAGTATACCATCAAACAAATATAGTCAGCTCTTGGTAATCCTAAATCCTATAATCCTAACCTAATTCAAGAATAAAATTACATTTTAAATACCTAAAAGAAAATCCGTGTCCTGCAGAATGCATGTTAGGGAAAGCAAACAACATACTAGCAGTTAATATCACAAACATATGGGCTTAGCTCCAGAGATTGTCAAGCTCACTTGTCCTGTTGGGCTCTGTTTAGGGACATAAGCAAAACACCTACAAGTAAACAATATTGATAAATTATTTATTACAATAGTCCTTTCAAGCACAACCCCCTGCAAAACATAGTGTTAGTCTAAAATGAGACTAGTGAGCAAATAATCCTAGCCATCTAGACTAAAATAATACACCACAAAATAAGAAAAAGTAACAAATCACAAACATATCACTATCTAACCTATGTCTAGGGTCGATGACCCATTAGTCTAGTGTGTGAAGAAATGGGCTAGTGTGGTTAGACTGCACTAGGCTTCTTTTAAATTTAAGTTTTGATTCAAGTGTTCAAGACTTGTATAATTTACCACAAGGTAGATCTAATTTATGTGATTTAATTGATTTTAAATTTTCATTTCTAATTTTAAGTTGTCATATATTATTTTAGGTTATAATTTATTTTTAGGCTATCAAGAGTGAAGGAAGAATGAGTTTTGCTTGAGGTAAAATTCATTTAATTCAACACTCTAATCCTAATACAAAAATTTACTAAATGATCTAAATTTAAATATTTAATACCTAAAAAATTTTGATTAGATTTTAATTAATTTTAAATTTCTTTCTTTCATTTAATGTACTTTTTTATAAATATACTTTATAATAGCATGCCATGGTTAAACAAGTGGCTTGAGGTATCAAGACCTCCTTCAGACCAATAGTCCTATGACCTCGGGTGTCAAGATTATATACCTTGATTTTTATCATCAAAATTTATAATTAATATTTAAGTTTGATTAATGTTTATTTGATTTGACCAGTCATTGAAATTAAATTTATTATGATCATTTAGTTAAAGTTCAATTTTAATTTGATTATTGAAGTTAACTAGATTTTTATTATTTTATATTAATTAAGTTAATTAATTTGGTTTTGTTATTATTTGTATTTATTATTTAATTCTTTAACTTTATTGGTTTAATGATTTAACTTATATATTTTGGATTAAATATTTTAAAGTTTATTATTTATGAAGATTTCTTTCATGTTTGATTATTTGATTAAGTTTGATTAAAGTTTATTTTCTTATTTTACTATTTTGATTAAATCAAATAATTTAATTAAAGTTCAAATTGATTTATGTAATTTTCATTTTATTTTTAATGGTCAATTTCAAAGTAACCATTATATTTGACTTATTTTTAAATTTTAATTTATTTAATTTAGTGTTTATATTTGATTTTAATTTCTTTAACTATTCTTTAATCATAAATGTGAGATTTTAAAGATTAATTAACTTCATGGAATTAAAAAGGTTTTTACAAGTTCTTTGTTGGTATTAGAACTAATTTAAAGTGACCCATTTTACTTCAGAAAAGCTTATAATTTTCAATTAATGTCAGCGTTGATGTGATTCTGATTAGGTGCCACTGCCTCATTGGGCTAGTTGGATCCATGTTGATCAATTATGGATGTATTATCAAGAGAAGACATCACAGTGGATAGAGGAAGAAGAAATGCTTCAAGGTCTTCCACTCACCAAAGTGGAAGGGATATAGAGAATTTTTGTTCACCCAAGTAGAATGGTAGTGAGAGATCACTGAATCCCTTGAATGGCTAACCACCAAGCTCCAACCATAAATTTTTCACTCAAATTTTTATACATAAATAAGTATAATCACCACTAAGTTAGATTAAGTGTTTATATAAGTACAATACTCCAAGAGATGAATCCCTTAAGAAAAAAAACTACCAAAAACTAAAAAAGAAGAAGTCAAAACTTATCATTTTGCAATGTTAAAGTGTTGCAAGGCCAAGGCACTATAGACCAGAGCTGAGGTACCACAGTCCAGTACCAAGGTGCTAGCTTATGTATCCCTAAGCATTAAATACTACATAATGTAGCACCAAGGTGCTACAAGAGCAGTGCTTAGGTGATAGACTAACACATGTAATTTAACATATTAACTCACATGATTTCAATTTCAACTCTTATATAACACTTAAGATAAAATGCATCCTCTACTATATAATACAATACATGGGACATAAATACCGTAGCACATAAAGTTTAATAAAAGTCTTCAAATTTAAGCTTTGGTTTGTGACCTTATGACAGGTCTTTTCCTCTTGTGATGTGCTACATCAATTCCCTTGGACCTCAAAGAACTCTTCTCCAAAGAGTTAAGATTTTGAAAGTCTTCAAGAAGTTCAAGGGTGAAGCACTATAGTTCTTCCAAGTTCATCCATGTATCCTCACTTAGTTTATCTTGCCATGTAATTAAAAATCTCTGAATGGTGATATAATCTATTGGTGTCTCAACTGTGATGATATTCTCTACTTTGAAAAATGTTGGATGGATAGATACCTACAAATAATTTTTATCTCCTCCTATATAAGTATCATTCTATAAATTTAGAGGTTGGGTAACTCTTTTAAAAGATATTAGATCTTCCACATTAAAAATAGGGCTAATAAACATGTGATGGAGGAATTCAAGAATGTAAGCATTAATGCTAAGTTTCCTAATAATTTTAAATGGCTCACATATTCTCACTTATAAATTTTTATATTTTATGGAAAATAATTTTCATGATGGATATAAATAAATACATAATCACCTACCTCATAGAATTTTGTTCTGATTACTTAGAATTTTGTATTTCCAATTGTTTCTTTATGTCTTCTTGAAGGCTATGAAAATCACATGCTATATGTTGAATCCAAAAATTCATGAATAGTTCTATCAGCTTGGTTAATATGTATAAGAATTACATCCCTAATCTATCTCGATAGATGATTTATAGGTTGATCTAAAATAGAACTATTATACACAAATTTAGATATATGTCATGTTAAATCCTAATTTCCTAATTTTTTTCTAACTAAAGATCTTAGTAGATTTCCAAATATCTTATTAACAACATTCATTTGTCTATCAATTTTGTGGATGAAATTTAGAGAGAATTTTAGTTGTATTCCCATTAGTATTCATAATATTTTTCAAAAATATTATATAAAGTTAACATCTCTATCAGAAACTATAATGGATGGGACTATGTGTAACTTGACAATTTTTTTAAAGAATAAATCATTTGATTTTTAGCAAGGTATGAAATGTGCCATCTTAAAAAATTAATCTGCAATGATAAATATACACTCATATCCATGACGCATTCTAGGTAAACCTAATATGAAATTTATGGAAAAGTCTTCCCATGCTCTAAAAAGAATCATTAATGAAGTATAATGACCAACTTTTTAATTGACAGTTTTAGCTAAAAGATAAGTGTAACATTAAGGTATGATACATTCAACATCATTTCATAAGGGTGGCTAGTAAACCTTTGCTCAACTAGTGTTTAGGTCTTTAATTTACCAAAATGCCTTAATATGCCTTGTAAATATAATTTAGAGATAAAGAATTCACTTAGGGATATTTTAAGATTTCTTAATCTCTTACCTTTATAAAGATATCCATCTTGAATGATAAAGGAGCTATCAAAAGTCAAGGGCATAGATTTATATTCTAGATATATCATATGGAAATTGAGATAAATTTTTTAATCTCCATTTAGAGTCTTAAAACTAGAGATTTAAAATTCAATGGATGAAACTATTAGAGATACTTTAGATAGAGGATCTACTAGTTTATTTTCTATTCTAAGCTTATGTTTAATCAAAAAGAAAAATTCTTGAAGGCATTCAACCAATTTGGCATTTCTATGATTTAGTTTCTTTTGGGAGTTAATAAACTTTAAGGTTTGATTATCAGAATAAACTCTTTATGTAATTAATAATACCTCTAGTGCTTAGGAGTTTGAATAATCGTATAAGACTCTGGATTTTATGGAGAATATTTTTTTCTAGTGTCATTTAATTTCTCATTGAAGAAATAAATTGGATTATTTCTTGACTTAATATTCCACCAATTCTAATACCTAATGCATCACAAGTCACTTCAAATACTTTATTAAAGTTAGGAAGTCTTAAGACAAGTAAAAAAGTCATAAGTATTTGAATTCAATGTATGGCTCTTTCAACATTAATGGGCCAGATAAACATCTTTTTTTAAAGATGTCTATGAGAGGAGCTACAATTATGCTGAAATTTATTATAAATCTCTTATAAAAAGTTGTTAATCAATGAAAACTTCTAACATCTGTAAAAACTTTGGAGTTGGCCAATCTATAATAAAATTAATTTTTGATGGATCAACTTTTAATCCATTAATAAATATAATGAAACCTAAAAAAATGACTTCAATTTGATAGAAGAAATATGTTTTATGATTTACATATAATTTTGTTGCTCTTAATGATCTATCAAGAAATTCCTTTAAATCTCTCCTCTCCATCTTTTTAGGAATGGTTAGGGAGTTCATTCTTTATGAGGTAGATTGATGTATATTCAACCAAATTTCTCATGACATCATGTTTGGATTTATTTAGATATGGGTTATACTTCTTATGAATGCAAGCAGTCATAATTAATTACCCCTCTTATCATAGTAAGAGAGCACTCTTGTTTAAGATTGGAAATAAATATATCTCTCTGATATTAATTGGTGTTGAAAGGTGTGATGTGAATGATTATCTAAGAAATTTAGGAGGGTAATCTTGATCAAGATCTCATGGTTCCATCTCATGACTGTCATTATTCCAATCTACCAATATTAGAGGGCTATTAGCCATAATGTTTAAGGAGCCTTATTAGCAGCCATGGGTTGCTTCATTTTAGATATTCTCGGGGTAGTACTACCATAATGTATGGTCATCCTTCTCTTATTTATGCTTTATGTATTATGGTGGGTGTGTTGGGGGAACTTGATGAAGAAATCCTTATACAAAAGGCTGCCCTGACTAAAAGAAAAAATTGAATGGTTTGGATTAAAAATGGGAGTAGGAGAAAGCTCATGCACTCCTCAGTCTAGATTCAAATCCTCTAAGACTTTAAATGAGCAACTTCAAGAAATTGGAGGAGAAGTCTTAGAATTAAGGAAAAGGGTTAGCAAAAGAAGGCAGCAGTAGCAAGAATTGGAGAAGAAATTTGATCATCATATGGGTCAGTAGTAGCAATAATTTTATATATGGTTGAGTTTAACTCAACCCTTATTTAGATGTTAAAAAATTATAGTTTTAATGTAGCCTCAAGTTAAGTTCATTTTCCTATAATGCCCCATTACCACCGTTATATTAGCACCCCACTAGACCCAAAAGAAGAAGAAAATGAGGAGGAGGAGGATTTTGATTTTTAGGATAGTTTCCTCTTTTTCCCCTTTGATTTGTATTTTATTCTCTTTTCTATTCTTTATAATTTTATTTGTAATATTTTTTAATAAATTTTATTTTTGTATTAAATTATTTATATTTCACATTTTGTATCTATTATTTTATTTATTGTTTGGCTTCTCTAAGATTTAAAGTTAAAATTTAATTGAATAATAAATTTTAACCCAAGATTGACAATATTAAGAGAACAACATCTCAATGCTAGAAAGTTAGTGCCTAAGTGTTGCGAAGATAGTATCATAGTGTTCTATGGTGGATCCTAGGCTTTAAATTAGAGGGGTGAGCCTCGATGTTGTCTGGATAGTGCTGTGGCATAATATATAAACATTTTTCTATTTTTTTGCTTGATAAGGCAACATTACGACTATGATTAGTGCCTTGACACTAAACTATTAGCACCTCGGTGCTAAGTGATAGAATTTGGGCTTTATAAAAGTCGAGGTTAGCACTAACAAATGTTGGCCTAGGCTTTTCTTCAATGCTTATGTTAATTTCCTAAAGTTCATTGATAGTAGTTTGATTTCCCTCTTCAAACTCTTTTGATTCCTCTTTGAGGTCAATTATTATAATCTTCAAATATATTCTCATTTTCATGTGGAACATCCTTCTGTTCATTTACAACTTCAAAAGAAACTTCTTGCCTTTTGGATACTACATAGCATGAGCTTATTTTAGAAAATGCCGAAGTAATATACCCCAGCCCCCATGTGGTGAACTTCTCGTACCCTATGAAATTTTGGGAATTATCCCCTTGTTAGAGCCTTTTAAATAATCGGCATTGAATGTTTGATTATATAGGCTAAACATTATTCTTAACTAGTTTCTTTAGTGCTAATGAGAAGTATTGAAAAAATATTATTAAACTATCTTCTTTCTCAAAATCATCCTCTTCAAATAGTTCTTGAGCAGGATTTGCGGCTAGCTCTTCTAATTTGTAGAAAAGGATCCCATATTGCCCTCTGTTGGGCAAGAGTATTCTTGGATCTATTTTAGGTTCCACAAAATCTTTTCATCAAATGTCTTCTATGCATAGAAGGATGTTGATAATTTGTTTAGTTTTTTTTTTTTTGAGAAGAAGGTCCCCCAACCACCTTATTCTACCAATGAGGCCTTGCTTCTATTTTTACTTATGCCTTGTATTATGACTGACTTGACCTCTTTATCTTTTATATTTTGATTCAGAGGTACAATGATAAATCCACCTTCTCCTTTTTTGGACATACCAATATGCTATTAGATAGGGTAAGCTCCCCATTTCAATAATTCTTTTCTACCTAATTTTTGAAAATGAAATAGTCTTTGATTGGGTGACATATAAGTCTATGGAAAGGATAATAGTTTGGATCGTTGAAGTTCTTAACTTGATTAGGTCGGTGTGCTCTGGCAGTTACAATCCCAACTTTAGGGTAGGCATGAAAATTTTAGTAGTAGATTTTCTTTGAAATGAATACTACTTGGTAATTTTCTCTTAGAGGGTAAGACATTTTTTTATTCTCCATTGGCTTTGCCACTGGTCAGGGTTGTTGCACCTCCATTTTCTTTTCATCAATTGTAAAGGTGGACATTATTTTCACTTAATTTTTTTAAAATCATAAGGCTTAGTTTTCTTTCTTCTCTCAGAGAAATTATTATTATAGGTTATGTTAAGGCCTTTTTGCTTGGGCAAGCATGGAGCCATTTGATCATCAATGTTTTCCATTATGAGTTCTACTACATACTTTTTTGTGAGTTGTTGATCACATTTCATGCTAATATTTCTCCATCTTATGAAATATTTAGTGACACTCTTGTCTTCTCTTCTCTTTCTATAGTGAGATGTACAAATGTTACTTTCTTGGTTTCTATTACAATTTTTTTGATAAAGAGTGTCTCTAACTTGGCAAAGGTTTTTACTGAGTCATTGGGAAACTCAACATACCTTTCAAAGTTGTATTGTTAAGACTACTGATGAATTATCAAAGTTGTAAGCCATCATTTCCTCTTATGTTGCCATTAGTAGCTTTGAACTGAGCTAGATCCTGTCATGGATTTTTCATGCTTGAAAAGATATTAAATTTTAGCACAATGTACCTAATGGATAATATTTGTGACACCACATAAAGTTTAGGAATTTCTTATTTGGATGATCAAATGCATTATTAAAGAATAAACATATTATCTCAGAAGATAAACATGTTATTCTATAATAGATTTGATCATTGAATAAAAGACACCTTAGGCAAATGGGTCTTTTATGTACCAAAGAATTTTCCTTTGAATTACATAAAAAGGTAGAACAGGGTTATTTTAAAATGGGTTTATAGTTCCTAAAAGGCAAGTCCTATAGTTAATTATATCTCTAGAAGGGTCTCTTTCTAAGAATACCCTCGTTTAAAGAAATAAGTCATTATTTTTATGGATTTCTAAGTTGGTTTTCAAAGGCATGATCATTGGAATTTCAATTGAGATTGATCCAAAGTGAAAAGAGATATTTTTAGAAGCCAAATAGGATGAAATAGGGAATGCCTATTGATGGGATGCCCAATAGACATTTCAACTATCTTATCATTAGGCTTTGAATTTTGGAATTTTATTTAGATTTTGATTTGACATTTTCTTTGAAGTCCAAGTCTTAGATTCTAGTAGCATAAGATTATAGAAATGCCTAGGGTTAAGGATTTACTTCAAGGAGGATGCTTCAAAACCTAAGTCTATAAGTACTTCTATAGATGTCAAATGTTTGACCTAATTTTATTTTGAAAATTATCAGTCATTCCTCTCACTTGAAGGAATAAACCTATCCCTAACTAGTCTAGACTTACAACTCACCTAAAAAGGGCTACCAGCTAACACCACCTAAATGTATTTTAAATTCATGATGTCAAGTCTTCTGAATGCAAGATGGCTAAGCTGTTGTCGTTTTAAGAAAGGAATCTAAGAATCTTAGACTCACTCCCTAATCTCTAAGATAATATAGGGTATGAAATGCACTAACTAATGCAATTTTTTATATTTTTAACATTTTGACTTGATGATCATTTTAGACCATGGGTATGTAATTTATTCCTACATGGTATGCAATTAGATGAAGGTGATGGGCCAAATCAATAATGGAAGGTAGATTTTCCTAAGAAGGTGGCCATCATCATAGGTCAGATGCCCCTTATTTGCAATGGGAGAAGTTTCCCAATTCAAGTATTGGAGCAATATGATTACATGATTTTCAAGAGTTAATTTGTTTCTAATTTATTTTAAGTTATTCCCTAGGGTTTTAATTTATATGAGGTTTTGAATTTCATTATTTCTATGTTTGAGTTAATTAGATTTAATTAGGTAGAAATTTTAATTTTTCCTATGAGCCTACGTCCAGGCATTCATCATAGAAAAGCATAACATAAAAAGAAACCTATAAAAGTAGGTTGATTCTATTACACACCCAAAATAGATCAAGCCAATTTAATTTAAGAAAAAGGGCAATGCGTCCTGGTTCCACTGTACATCGTGGAAGAAAGGAAAATGGGTAGTCGAGCTTTACTCTTATATATACTGGCCAAGAACTACAAGTTTAGATCTATGGGTCTTCTTTCTATGATTGTCTCCTTCTTCAGGGACCTCTACACCAGTTCGGTAGGGTCTAAGACCTCATAGATCCTATCCTAATTCTAAGCTCAAATTTACATATTAAATTTAAAAATAAATCCTAAGCCTTGCAAAATAAATGTTAGGAAAATACATTTACCATACAATAGTTATATTTTACAAACATACAGGCTTAGCATTAGTTGTTTGATATGCCCACTTATCTTATGGGCTACGCTAAAGGACTATTCAACACCTGCAAGTAAACAATAATTTTATAATTTATTTATGATGACAATCCCTTTAACAAAGCCCACTGTAGAAGACAATGCTAGTTGTAGAAATAATGTTCTACCATCCAAACTAACGGTGATCTATCCTAGCCATCCAGTCTAAAATAGTACACCACAAAATAATAAAAACAATCCTCACCACAACATCATAAAAAATTATAGAAAATCACTGAAGGGCCTAAGCTAAGCCTAAGTTCTATGACCTATAATTCTAGTGTGTGAAGAAAAAGATTTGTGTGGTAAGACGTTAGAAGGGTTTTAGGTTTTGATTTCAATTTTGGATTTAAGTATTGGTTTATCTACCTTTGGATGGTTTCAAATAAAATGATTTTAATGATTTATTAATTTTTGTTTTCATTTTAGATGCATTTTATTATGTTAAAGTTAGATTAGATTTTTCAAGAATGAGGAATATAATAGGTTCCATTTTAGGTAGAACCTATTCCATTCAACATCTTAAGTCCTAATAGAATGGCATCTGTATTCTAAGATAAATATTAATCCTAAAGATTTAACTAAAATCTTAAGTATTTTAATTGATCCTTTCTTTAAATTTAAAAGGTTTGATTTAATTTAGTTTATTTCATCATAGTATATTGTGTTTTAATTTCTTTATGGTATGTTTCTTTATCAATAATGTTGTGATTTAGTTTAAATTAATTTTCACTTGGAGTTTAATTCATTTGTTATTATGATTTATTTTGGTTTTCTCTTTAAGTTTAATTAGCTCATTATTATAATTTTAATTTCATTAATTTCTTTGGCTTAATATTGTATTATTGATATTTCAAATTTTATCATTTATTTACTTAATTTGATTCATTATTCTTTACTTTACATGTTTGTTTTATTGATTATGATGATTTATATCTTATCAATTTTAAATCAATAGGTTTACTTGTATATTGAATTTTTCATACTTTTGTAATTTAGATTGATTAGGTTTTAATGTTTATGTTATTTGAATTCATCTTTAATTTAATATTTATTTTTATTATATTTAATTTAAAGTGAAGCTTCATGTTTAATTTCATTTTATTTAATGTTTCATTAGGTTATATTTCTTTATGTTTCATTTAAAGTATTTTCATTTCATTTGTTTATTTAATTTTTGGAATGCATTAGATTATTTATTACATTTAGGGGTATACATATTTCATTCATTCAATTCAAGTTAATTTCATTTATTCATTGTCATTCATGTTCATTAACTTAAGTAAATTTACATTCAATTTATTATGTTTAGTATTATTTAATTCATTATACTTCAATTTTATAACCCATTTGCATTAATTACTTATTCTTTTTTTAATTTATTCATTTTATAAAATTATATAAGGTTTATTAATGAATTTAGGCTAAGATGATTAATTCCAAATTATATATTTCATACATTATTGAATGATTCAATTAATTTTGATTAATTTAAATGGAGTGATGATCATGTCATTTGAAAGGTTCTTTTAGCATTTAACATAATATAATTTCCCTTTTTCATGTCAATTGTTGGATGGTACTGACAACCTTCACAAAAGAGGCAATATCAGTCATCTCACTTTAATCCATTTGGGGAACACTAGGGTGTGACATCTATGATGCATTCTGAGATATTCATTATTGGGAGGTCTCGATCAATTTGGATACTTAAATAACCCTAAATCATCAAGATGAAATGACCCAATACAAGCAAGCTTAATTAGAAGAAGAAAAGGTTGAATTACTCATCATTAATTAGAAATACTGATCTAAAATAGCAAGCGAATGGCTGATGATGCAGACAATCAACCCTTTTGGGAAGATGATAACATTTTTATTGAAGAAGAAGAAAATGCACGTGATTTTTAAATAATGAAAAAATCAATTGCATGGAAGTTGAGGTTGTTTGCATGGTTGATACACATTTATGAAATAGAAATGTGGTACCTATATAAGAAAGTGAGGAACAACATCAAAAGGGCCCAAGTCACCAAATGCCTAAAGGCAAAACTTGAGTAGGAATTGAAGAAGTTGAAGAACTAACTGAGGTTGTAGCAAGGTTACAATGACAGATGGGTTCTTAACTCTAAAGAAGAAATAAATAAATTAGTCAACTCAATAATCATCTCAACAAGATAGATAGGCTAATGAAAGAGCTATTTGGTCATATTAATCTAATAGCAACAGCAACATAGCAAATACCTCCAAGAAATCCTCTAGAGATGATCAATCCAATAACTGAAATTAGCAGCATGCAGAATGCTTCACCCAACTTGCCAATAGCTTCAATGCAAAGAAAATAATATCTAAGATAAGTTACACTAAGTGCTCACTAAGAGATTGATTCCATTACAAAATCTCAAGTAGAAGATCTTCTTAGCCAAAAGGATCAAAGCAATTATTTCTATAGATACTACTAAACAACTAGTTGGAAAAGGCCGACCATATCCAGGTGAATATGATAAAGTACAATACATTAAATGGTATATTATGCCAAAATTTAATACCTATTCGGGCATAAAAAATCCATAGTAATATTTAGCCTTATTTAAAGCTACTTATGGAAACACTGAGGGGAAATGATGCATTACTGCTATGAAAATTTATTAGTGGTCTCACCAAGATAGCTTTTGAATGGTATGCTAAGTTACCCAATGACTCGATGAAAACTTTTGCTGAGACAAAAACACACTTTGTCAAGAGATTTGTAAAAGTTACCAATAAAATGATGATTGCAAATATCGCATTGAAAAAAAGAAGAAAAGATGAGAGTGTCATAAAGTATATCATGAGATGGAGAAACTTGAGCATAAAATGTGATCAACAACTGACAAAAAAGCATGCAGTAGAACTCCTAAATGGGATATTGATGACCAGATGGCTCCATACTTGTCCATGGCCATGATTAATACATTCCAAAAGCTGTTGGATCATGTAGCCAAATTTGAGAGGTTACCCAAGTAAAAGGGCTTTAATGTTAGCTATAATTATTCCTCTAGAAAAGAAAGCTAACCTAAGTCATATGTTTTAAAGAAAAATTATATGAATAACATCTACATTCTTAGTTGATAAAAAAAAAGAAATGGAGGTGCAATGACCTAACGATAAGTGGTAAAGTCAATGGAGGACAAGAATAAAGTCCAACCTCCCAAGAGAAATGACCAAGTAGTATTCATTCAAAAGAGAATGTACTTCTAAAATTTTTATGCATGCCCTAAAGTTAGTATTATAATTTCCATAGCCACATCGACCAAACCAAGAAGACAAAGTTGATGACCCTAAGTCCATATCATAGATTTATAAGTCAGCCAATTGAGCACTGTTTCATCTTCAAAGATTGGGTGGAAAGAAGTTATCAAAATTAGGAGCTCACCTATCTAAAAATGAATTGGTACATCCTAAGAAGGAAAAGGTGGATGTTATTATGGTACCCCGAAGTCAAGATGTAACAGATAAATATAATGAGTCAGTCAAAACACATAATGTAAATAATAATAGAGGCAAAGTCCCACAAACAAAAAAAGAAGGTGGTTGGGAGACCTTCATCTCAATGAAGATTAAGAGAATTATTAACATTCTTCTAGCTATATAAGGCATTCGTTGAAAGAACTCTTTAGAACTTGAAATTGATCTAAGAATCCTCCTACCCCAACAGGGGGTAATTTTTATATAATACAAAGGAACATATGAAAATCAATCAATCATCTTCATCAAAATATCATAAATCAAGGAAAAGGATAAAACCTCAAAAACCAAATATATAAGATGATCAACTATTAGGAGTAGTATGTCCCATTTATATAAGTTACCTCATTTACTAAGTATCTATGATGCTCTTGTATTATCTGAAGACAAATGTGAGGTATTAATTAAACCATTATAGAATTCAGAATAATATAAAGCACTCTTTTTTAAAGAGAGGATAATAGAATACTTAACTTCTCAAAAAATAGCAACCATCACATTCAGTGATGATGATCTATTATTAAGGATGATCGAACATAATAAGCCCCTTTATGTTATGATGGAAAGAAATTCAACTCACATTAAAAGAATATTGATTGACCCTGGTGGTTCAGTCAATCTCTTTAAGCTAAACTATTGAGAACATTAGCTTTTGATGCTCATTATCTAGATGAAAGAATCATGTTTCTATAATGATTCAATGAAGAAGAACAATAAACCCTAAGATCTCTTATTTTGTTCATAGGCTTCAGGAAACTTTATACATAAGCTAAATTTTATGTGATTAAAACTAGCATTCATATAAAGCACTCCTTGGTAGGTCATGGATTCATAAATATGGTTTAATGACTTCAAATCTCCATCAATGCATGAAATACTTTCAAAATGGTGAAGAGTGCCAAATTGATGGTGATATGAATCCCTTCTTGATACATGAATCAAGATCCATGATGATGCTAAGAATTTTATACCTAAGAAAGTAGCAAAATCAACTCCCAAAAATAAGTTTCTCCACCTATTAAAGCAATAATGAAAGGTGATGATTCAAAAGATAAAAGTCAAAGCAACCCAAAGTAATTCCTCACCTAAGTAGTATAGGGTGATGAAAAGAGTTGCTACTTTATCAACCTTAGAAAGCTTCAACTAGCCAAAAGAAGGAAGAATTGAGAATCGAGGATACAATGAAGCAATTAGAGAAAATCTATATTTCTTTAATAAGGGTGCCTGAATCTCAAATCTTTAATAGTTGCAGTGTCAAAGGCATATATAAAAGCCTTAATAGCTTCAAGGAATAAGAAAGTACAATAGTTGAAAACTGTCTATGTCCCTCTTAGAAGAGGTTATGATGAACGTGGGATCCTTTTCTACAAAATAAAATAGCGAGCCACAAATTATGCATAAGAACTATTTGAAGAGGATGCTTTTGAGGAAGAAGAGATTTCAATAATAATTTCCTATATCAAGAATGGAATGATGTCACCATCAATTCGATGGTCTTTACCATTTTGAATATACTTCATACATTGATGAAGAGTTGAAGGCACAATGTTGTATTCATGAATCCACAGCCTACCAAGGAGTGCTTTGAAACAACTTGGGCTTGGATCACATAGAACTTAGCTTCTGTTATAATTTTTTGAAGCATATGGGTAGAACATGAGACCCCAAATTCTGTTGTCCTTGTTCATTAAATTCTTGTAGGAATATTATACTTTTATCCAAGTAGCAAGCATCTAAAGCTAGTACACATAGTGTTTTAACTGCTACAAGATTAACTAAAGCGCCCAGAGCAATCAATATATTTTTAATCAAATGATGCTACTTTTAGCTATAACATAAAGGGGTTGATTATGTTTGGTCATCCCTAATAGTAAGGCATTCTCTCTGAATATGAGGGTTATTGTATTTTGAGAGGTTAAGTCCTCTTTCATTTTTTTTTCTTCAGTGAAAAATATTTCATATTGTTCTAGGTTTTGCAAAGCATTGAATAATGTCTCCCATATATCTTTGGACAACATGAGAACATCATAGATACTTATAAAGTGGGGAGCTTGCACAAATGCTAGAATATTATAGTCAATTCCTATTTTGGTAGACTTTTAAGGTTTAGTTATTGATGGGGGTAAGGCATATTCATTAATTTGAATTTCTTTTCCTTTATCACTGACTTTCCATTGTAGTGGTGGTGAGATTCATTTTCTCTCCTTAATTGGACTTGGGTCACTTTTCTATTTAATCTTCTTTATCAGAAGAAGTATCCCAATCTGCCCTCTCAGAATTTTCAAAGTATTGAGGACTTTCAAAATTATTGCTTAATTTAGAATGTAGTTTCTTTGAGCCTGACTTAACTCTTCACTTTATAGGCTTTTCTTTGGGAAAGTATAATTCTTCCTCATAGTCAATTAAAGTATTGATCACATTTATGACATGACATGTTTCTTTCAAAATTTCTTTTTTATGTTCTTCTATGTCGAGCTTTAAATGAGCAATGTATTTTTCAAGCTTAATTGGCCTTCGAGTAGGTTGTTCATATTTGTCTAAAGAGTCATCATCTTTTGAGTTTTAGACTTTAGCTTTCCTAGTCCTCCTTGTTTTCCTTGATTTAAAGGGATTTGATGAAGAAGGAGGATCAATTTTTTCCTGTTTCTTCATATTAAAATTATCCTTGGCTGGCCACATTTTTGGATGAGGTTAAAATCATTTTTTGAATTAATAATTATGACACTTAATCCTAAATTAGGAACCTCTTAATTAAACACTAAGAACACTACACCTAGTGACCTAGTCCATCTTCCTTAGGTTTGATCTAACCTAATGGTTTAGGTAGACTCAACCCAAGACTCAAACAAATTAAAATGCAATTAGATCAAATCAAATGAAAGAAATCTAAATCCAAATCAAGGTAAAAATGGTCAACACTTTTAACATAGGTTTGACTTATATGGGTCCCACTAAGTCAAAGGTCAACCCACCAAAATTTGACCAAATGATAAAATAAGCAAGTTTTAACATGAATTTAAAGAAATATAAATTTATTATAGGCTTAATTAGGCTTATTAGATCATTTGATCTAAATGGGCGGACTAAATGAGCCTTATTTGGTTCAAACCAAAATCAAATTGAAATCAACTCAATTTGATTATTCAAAATTATTTTGGAAATGATTATAAAATATAATCCGATAATTTGGTTAATTTGATCAAATTGGTCATTTGACCCAAATGAACCCAAGCTTTACCCTATTAAGCCCAATTTGAGCCAAATGGGTCAAAATTGAAATTAACCTCAAACCAATTGAAATTGTTCTAAATCACTCCATATATGTAATCAAGCAAGATTGGAGTCCAAAAAAAAATTTAATTAAGCAAAATGGGTCATTTGAACCTAATTGGAATCAACTTAACACATTTAAGCCTAAATGGGCTAAATTGAAATGAAATGCAAAATCAACTCAAAAACCTAAAGGAATTAATAAAATTAAAACTTATTAAATCATCAATTAAAGATAATTAATCCCAAATTTATATTTGATAAAAATAAACACAATTAAATGACTTTGAATCCAAATGGCATGAATTGGGTTCAAACTTCAAATCCAGCTCAAATGGACTTGGGTTCAACCTAAAATTCACATTGGGTTTGATTTGGGCTGCCAAACACCACCTAAATGCTGTGGTGAGGCCAAAAGCCATAAAATGAAAACTCAAAAGGAGATGAGGTGGAGTATGCAAACAAAGCTTCTTCAAGTCAAGAGACCTTAGTGATTCTTCCTACCCTCATCATTCTAATGGCCTAGGATTTTATCCAATTACTTGACCACCTCTTGGAAGATTTTTCTAAGAGTTTTAAATCAAGTGGCCATCCCCTTAACAAAAGAAGACTTGGCTTCCTCCATGGGATGGCAAAGAGAAAGCAAGAGAGAATCTAAGGATGGAAGCTCTCAGCCAAGGAGGGAAAGGGGAGGAAAAGGCTTCCTCCCCTCAAACTTTTTATCCAAACATCCTCACAAGTATTAGAAGGACTAAACCTACCCTCTGGCCAAGCCTCTCTCCACCAGTGGCCAGATTTTGGCCACCTAAAGGCTTGTATACCAAGCTCTCAATTATGTATGGAAAGAGAGAAGAGAGGCCCTCTCCTCTCCTATTTTTATTCTATCACATCCACAAGATGAAGAGAAACAAATTTGAAGCCTCCCATAGGGCTCTCACTATCGACAAGCGAGAAATCCACCATGGCCAGTGTCAAAGCTCACCTCTAATGGCAAAAGGAATGGGAGATTATTCATGCCAATTTGACTCTCCCTACACATTCTATGGGCGGTGAGAACCTCAAATGAACCATCCTCGAGGTGCATTTCCATCGACGAGCCAAAGAATGGCCAAAAATAATGGCAAATAGCTAGGAGATGGTCTCCATGGTGTTTGGCAAGGAGGCAAGCCACCGAATCACATCCATAGCTTCATCCCATCAAGGCAAAGGTGATCGAAGCATGATGACCATCATCGCCATCGATGAGATATGGACCTAAACTGACTTCTTTAGCAAAAGTTTTTGGCTTTGTGAAGAGATTTTGATCTCTAAGAGTATTAAACCGTATGGATTGAATCCAAATCAATTCTTGATTGATTTACAATCAAAATCAAATGATTTTATCGCTCTGATTGTCAAAGATCAATCTCAAAGGATGAACGATCCTCAGTTCTCTGGTGGAAGGAGGGGGAGATAATTCCCACCATCCATTCCATTTATTTGGAATGGACGATCATGATCTAGCCGAACAATGCAATTTAATCTGTATAGGAAATGTGAGCCAAATCATGACCATTCGATCTTCGATCAGATGGTCAAAAATCAATCCATGGTCCCCACCACTTTATAAGGAATTCATGTGGCCAATGGCACCACGCTGCATCGCTGTCACCATTTAAAATGCAATTTTCTCATTTTTTGGATTAAATAAATATTAAAAAATGCTAAAAAGTTTTAAAAAGTATATAAAATAAAATCTAAATTTAAAAAATGCAGATGAGGGCTTTATGGATTCATCTCATTGAGTAGAATCCATTAAACTCATAATCCATAATTAATTTTGGGTAATTTAGATTAATTTGGGTTTAAATGAAAATATTTAAAATTAAATTAATCATAAACCATTAATCCAATTAAAGTAAAACTTTGGGGAACTTAAATTGAGGGTTAAATGCACATTAGAAAAAATTTCATGATTTATTGCAAAGTAAATCATGAAATATTAAATTTAAAACTCCAAACCTTAATTTTAATGAAATAAATAATAAAAAAATGATCAAATCACTCTAAATTATCATAATAATCTCTAATGAACTTAAACACACTAATGAAACCCATTGAAACTTATTAAATCATAAAATGGCCTAATTTGGCATTTAATTGAATTAATTAATCTCATTAGTCAACTTGAACTTAGGAAAATCACAATAAATTAATTAAAACTCCACAAATTCCAAATGAACCCTCAATGGATGCATCTTTTAAAGAGAAGTCTAGAAAAATTAAAACCCTAAAGTAATTCCTTCTAAATTTAGCTTAATTTAGGTTATAACAAAATAATTAAAACCTTAATTAAACTCTAATCATGTATTTGATTAAAATGAAACTTTAGGAAAATCAAATTGGCAAGGATCTTCACTAGCCATAAAAATTTCAAGGTTAATTGACTTCTCGATTCGATGTTATTAATGAAATAATAAATTAAAAATTTTAGAAATTATAAAAATTTCATAAATTGATTTGAAACATCTTCATCAACATCAGAACACCTAAGGATAATTTTCCAATACTCTAAATCAAAGAATTTTATCACCTACAAACTTAGGGTTTAACGAAAATCATTAAAAAATAAAAAACCTAATTAAAACCTAAAAATAAATAATTCATTAAATTCATGATCAAGCAATTAAGGAAATCTTAATCCATAATCAATACAAATTGAGACTAGATTAAAACATTAACCTAAATGTTATTAGGTTAACAAAATTTAAATTAAATGGACATAAATATTAATGAAACAAATAATAAAATCAATCCAAATCAAATAAATCAAACAAATCAAACAAATTGAAAATAAATTAAACCAAGAAGATTTAATCAAATTAAAGAAATGAAAATAAGTATTAAATTTGAAAAGTAAAATTAAAATATTAATCAAAATTAAATTCAAATCAAATCATCCAAATGAATCTAAAAGAGGCTTATTAAGATCTTAGTTAGATCTTTAAGATGAATCTTCATCTTAGGGTGAAGATTTTATTCTATTAGGATTTAGGTTGTTGAATAAAATGAGTTCTACCCAAACTAGAATCTATTCTACTCTTCATTCTTGAAAATCTAAACTTCACTTTAACGTAAAAATGAATATAAAATCAAAAATCATTAAATCATTTAAATCAAAACCATCTAAAAGTAAATCAAACAAACTTCAAAACTTAAATTGCAACTTGAATCTAAAAAGGCCTAGCAAAGTTTGCCACACAAGCCTATTTCCTTCACCAATTATATCAAAAGTTCACGAACCCTTGATTTAGGTTAGGTTGATTTGTGATATTCTATGATATTCTGTGATCTGATGTGAAATGCCTTTTTATTATTTTGTGGTGTATTTTTTTAGATTGCATGTCTTAGATTATTTTTCCATTATACTGGATGGTAGGATGTTCTTTCTAAAGTTAATGTTGTCTTCTACAGGGGGTTCTGCTAAAAAGGATAATAGTAAAATAAATTATAAAATTATTATTTTCTTGCAGGTATTGAACAATCCCTAAGCATAGCCCAATAAGAATGGTGGGCTTGGAAAGCAGCTAATGCTAAGCCCATATGTTTAAAAGATATAACTACTATGTGTTTTTTTTAATATCTGTTTTGCAGGGCTTAGGATTTATTTTTGAGTTTGAAATATAAATTTAAGCAAATTATGTTAAGATCTATAGGGGCTAGGATTAACAGGAGTTGATCTACCAATAGATGGGTTTAGAGGTTCCCTATGAAGCCCAATAGAGGTCCCTAAAGAAGAAGATGATCATGGAGAGAATACTCATAGCTCAAAACTTTAGTTCTAGGCAGGGCTGTATAAGGGTAGAGCTCGTTTGCCCATTCTCTATTTCTTCCAGGGTGTATAGTGGTACCCAGCCGTATTGGCCTATTCTTTAGTTTAAAATTGGTTTGATTTACTTTGGGTGCATAACAGAATCAACCTATTTTTCTAAGTTTCTTTCTATGGTATGCTTTCTATGATAGATTCTTGGATGATTAGGCTCTTAAGAAAACTAAATTTTCTATCCAGCTTAAATATAAATAAATAAATTGAAAACTTACCATAAACTAAATCCTTGGGAATAATTTAAAATCAACTAGAAATAATTAGCTTTGTGAACCATCCTAACATATTATTCTAACTTCATGAATTGGGCACTTCAGCCATTACACATAAGGGGTATCTGGCCTTTGAGGATGATAACTTTCTTGGGAAAGTCTACCTTCTCTTATTAATTTTGCCCATGACCACTTCTAATTGCATGGTATTTAAGTATAAAATGCAAACCCTAAAGCTTTAAATGAATCATGAGTCAAAACACTTAAAAGCTAAAAAATGTGCATTAGTTTAATGCATATACTACTCTACATGATCTTAGGGATTAGAGTGAGTTTAGGTTCTTAGATTATTTTCTAAAATACAATAGCCAAGCCATCTTGCATACATGAGACTTGGCATCATGGATTTAAAATGCACTTAGGTGGTGTTAGCTACAAGCCCTTTCAGGCGAGTTATAAGTCCAAAAGAGTCAGGGATAGGTTTATTCCCTCAAATGAGGAATGACCAATAATTCTCAAAGTGAAACTAGGTCGAGCGTCTGACATATGTCAAAAGCAATTATAAACTTAAGTTCTGAAGCATCCTATTGAAGTAAGTCTTTAATCCTAGGCATTTCAGTAGTCTTGTGCTACTTGAATATAAGTTCTAGATTTTTATTAAAATGTCAAGTCAAATTTTAATTTAAATTTCAAAATTTAAACCCTAATGATAGTATAGTTGAAATGTCTGCTGGGCATCACAATATCAAAAGGAATTTCCTACTAAATCTTGAATAGCTTCTAAAAAATAGTCTATCTACTTTGGATCGTTCCCAATTGAAATTTTAAATTATCATTTCCCTTGGAAACCAGCTTAGAAATCCATAGAAATAATAGCTTATTTCTTTGATCGAGAGTATTCTTAGGAAGAGATCTTTCATTCCTAAGATATAATTAATTATAAGGGAATAAGAGAACCATGAACTCTATTTAAAATAAATCATGTTCTACTTCTTATATAGTTTAGGGGAAAACTCTCTGGTACATTAAAGAACCATTAGCCTTAAGAATATTTTCTTAAATGATCAAATTCATTATAAAAACATATTTATCTTCTAAAATAATATGTTTACTACTTAATGATGCATTTGATCATCCAAATAAGAAATTCATAAATTTTATGTGTTGTCATGAATTTTTTTCACAAAGGTGGTTGTTCATATTCCTCTAAAGAGTCAATCATCTTTTGAGTTTCAGACTTTAGCTTTTGAGTCCTCCTTTTCTTCCTTGATTTATAGGGCTTTGATGAATAAGGCTTAACTTTTTTTGCATTTTTCTTGATATTATATAAAATTTCCCCCTGTTGGGGAAGAGCATTCTTGGATTGAGTTTAGGCTCTAAACAATTCTTCCACTAATTACCTTATATTGCTAGAAGAATATAGATTATTATTTTAGTCTTCTTTAAGATGAAAGTCTCCCAACCACCTTCCTCTTCTTCTTGTGTTGGGTGGGCTTTTCCCTTATCATTTTTTATGTTATGAGTTCCAACTGGCTCAATACTTTTGCTTTTTGCATTCTGCATTGAGTATGTTGTAATAACTCTCACATTTTCCTTTCTAGGATGTATCAGTATAGTGTTTGATAAGGTGGTTCTCCATTCTAATAACTTTTTTTACCCAATCTTTGATGATGAAACAATCCTAAATTAGGTGGTTTATGAGCCTGTGAAATTGATAATAGTTGGGATCATCAACTTTGTCCACTTGGCCTAGCCATCATGGCTTTGACAAATGTAACCCTAGCTTTAGGGCATGCTTAAAAATTTTACCAGTTTTGAATGAGTACTGTTTAGTCAATTTCTCTTGGAGCGTGAGTCATTTTTTCTTTTCCTTTATCATCTTTTTGTTGGTCTCGAGGATACTATTGGTCATGAGGTTGTTGTACCTCTGTTTGCTTTCTTGTCCACTATGAATCTGAATGTTGTATTCACATCATTCCTTTTTGAGTCACCAAACTTTGGTTGCTTCCCTTTTCCAAAGGGGTTGTTATTGTTATAACCTATATTCAGCCCTTTTTGTTTGGGCAACTTTTGAACTTAGCTACGTGGTCAAATAATTTTTGGAATATGTTAATGGTAGCCATTACAAAATATGGGGCCATTTGATCATTGATATTCTCCATGAGGAGTTCTACTGCATGTTTTTCGGTGAGTTGTTGGTCACATCTCTTGCTTAAATTTTTCCATATAGTAATATACTTGGTAACACTCTCATCTTTTCTTCTCTTTTCCAACATGAGATGTGTAATTATTACCTTCTTTGTTACTCCTACAATTCTCTTGACAAAAAAAAAGTGTTTATAGCTCAATGAAGGTTTTTACTAAGTCATTAGGTAACTCAGCATACCATTCAAAAGTTGTGTGTGTAAGACTGCTAATGAATTGTCATAATAGTAGAGCATTATTGCCTCCAGTATTTCCACATGATTAAATTGAGCTAATTATTATCACGGGTTTTTTGTGCCTGCAAAGGTATTAAACTTCAGCACAATGTACCCTTTAGGGTATTGTACTTGTTCATATTCGACCGGATATGATCATCCTTTTTCAATTAATTGCTCAGCAGTTCTTAAAGCTATAACTGCTTTAACCTTTTAAGTGATGAGATCTTCTATTTGGGATTTAGTGATAAGGTCAGTTTCTTGATAAATGTTTACTATAGCTTCTCCTAGAGGTTTCTGCCTTTGTGTTGTAGTAGTTGGTAGATTATGCAAAGCATTTTGTATGTCTCCCATTTCAACTATCAGATTATTCATTTTTGGACAACTTCCATTCATCTCATTGAGCTAGTTGAGTTGATCAACTAGCTCTTTCATCAGCCCACTCATCTCATTGAGCTAGTTGTTGATCTAGCTTATTTCTTGATCTTTCCTTTGAAGTTGGGTACCCATCTACTATTGTAACCTTATTACAATGTCTCTTAACTCTTCTATCACTTTCACTTCTACTTGAGCTTTGCTTTTAGGCTCTTGGTGGCTTGGGTTCCCTTGTTGCTCATCTTGATTATACTGTTCGGATATCACGCCTTTGTTCCATAGATGTGTGTCAACCATATGAACAACTTCAATCTCTACGTGATCAATATCTTCATTATTTTGCAAATCAAAATTTTGTTTTCATTGGATGGGAGATCTTCATCTTCTTAAAAGAGTTGGTCATCCATGTCATCATCCATTTGCTGGCTCTTTTCAAACCAACGTTACTAGTTGATGATAATAGAGTTAGTTCCTTTATCATCTAGTGGGGTTGGCTTGTCATTGATGACTTGGGATTCTTTTGGTACCCAAATTGATCTGGACCTTCCAGTGGTGGATCTTTAGGAATATTCCTAGATGTCACACCTGTGTTCACTGAATTTCTACAGCGGTTGTCAGGACCTTCCAATGACTAAGCACTTAGTGTCTTTGTGTCTAAGGATCCATTATCATTATTCACCGACTATAGCTTATAGATTTTGAGTCTTGCTATAAATGGGCATACTATTTTTGAATATTCCCACCTCTTTTAGTGTAGGAATTTGTTGGGTTGATGACTTAGCTCACCAACTTCTTGATACTTGTCTAAAGGTTTTTATTTTTAATAGCCTTAAGAACTTTATAGATTTTGGAGGAAATGGTCTCCTTCTTTTGTGGTTTATTCTATGGACTAGGATGTGTATGATGTCCTTGAATGATTTCATTATAGCTCCTCTTAAACTATTTCTTTTGACCCATCAGAGCAGATCAAAGTTGTTGTTGGTGGATATATTTGCTTCCACTAGTGGGTCCTGTTGTTGTTCTACATGAACGCGTAATCCAACAACTCTACTATCAGCATTGTATTTTCTACAAGCCCTACTAAGCATTTTGGTGCACGAGGAAGAAGCTTTGTGGTTGTAATTGCTTGGAGAAAAGGTAGCATCTTGTGGGGTAGTATGTTCCCCTAATGCACTACTAAGTGGATTAACAATAATGGGCTTCAACTTAGGCGTAATGGTTGTTTCCTCAACATAAGTCATTGGAACTATTTTTGAAAATCTATTAAAGATGGAACCTCTTTTTGAGTTTAGTGCTTTAAGTTTGGGCTCATTCAGATTGATCCCGTTCAGCTTCTTTTCCTTATTGAATTCATTTGGCATTCTAGTGCCCTTGACTATGGGTTTAGTAACGGATCAAACTGGCAGAAAGTAGACAACCTCTAAAATTGTTTCTAATTGAATAGTAGTCCCAGTGGAATCAACATTAATTATGGCTTGAGGGAACCTTACCGTGGATCTCTCACCAAGCTTAACAGTCATCATATTCTTGATGTTTTCATTTGACTCACCTGGTCGTAGATCTAAAGTTAAGTTCTACTAGGTTTTAAGAACCTAAGCTTTTTATAAAGAATATAATCTAATATTACAGTCTATGATGACACCATATATTTTAAAATTTTCAACCAAAGATAGATAGAGAAGCAATCCCTAGTGGAGTCTCCAAAATTTGATCTCTAAAAAAATACCTTCTAAGAATGCTCTCCGTAATTTTTATTGAGATGGGTAGGAGTATGTTTTTTTATGAGATGAATTGGTATATATTCAACTAAATTTCCTTGAATAATACATTAGGTATTATTTAGATCTGGGTTCTACTTCCTATGAACACAAACCTTCATAGTTAATTACCCCTCTTACCGTAGTAAGAGAACACTCTAGATTAAGGTTAGAAAATAACCATATCTTATCTAATATCAATTGGTGTATAGCGGTGCATATTATGACATAAATGATTATCATTTAACTTAAAAGTGTTTATTGGGGGGATGATGTCATGGCCGATCAAGATCCCATGGTTCTGTCATCTCAGGTTGTCGTGGTCCTTAGTCTATTTAGCCAGGGGCATTAGTTCTCGACCAAAGAATCCTTGTTAGTAACCATGGGTTGCATCATCCAAGGTATCCTTATAGACCTATGGTGATATTTATTGAATGTAATAAATTTAAGTCAACCTTAGCTAACATAAGGCTTTTTCTTATTAAATATATTCTATAATTCATGGCCAAAGAAATAAATCCATTATAAAACATACAAGCTATTGCCATGATCAAAATATAATGGAGCCATATAAAGGCCAAGCCACCCTTTTAGAGGGTTCTGGTCATATCCACATTTCATGTAGTGTCATTTAATAATAAAACCATGTAGAGAGAGGCCACAAATCATGTCCTTACTGGCATGTGATTATTTGAGTTTGAACATAGATATATTTAGTTTGGCATTAGCTATTTGTGAGCAAAGTTTTTTTTAGCTTATCAATCTTGACAAATAATGATGGATGGGTGGATGATTGTTTATATTAAGTTATACTGAATTTCATCCAATTTAAACATATCCCCTCTAAATGAATTTTATAATTGACACAATCATCATCAAGTAATGAGTAGGTTTTGTTAGCCTTAACTCAATCATAAGACCCAATAAGAAATTAACCCACACAGTATCCTCAGATATTTTAATTTAGATTTATATACATGTGTTGGGGCACATGCGAGTGTTTTTATAATTTTCTATTAAAATTAGAAGACTATATTTAAATCCATACTTATGCATGTGATTCAAATTTATTATATATTAACTCATGAAGAATTATCATATATGAAACTTAGGCAATTGTAATTATGTTGGGATCCATGAGTAATTTAAGTTTAATTTATGGCACTGAGAATATGGTGCCTAGGTGTTGTGTCATGCCTTAGCACCACATTGTTAGTGTCATGGCTTTATAATTATAAGCCATGTTGATTGTTTAAAATCACCCAAGAACTGATAGTTTAACACTACAGCACCGCTCAAAAGTTGGTTAAGGATAACTACGCTACAAGCACTTTAAGAATGTGAGACAAAACTTTTTGACCAATGCCTTAGTGCTAGGTCAGAGCACTGTGGCGCTTTATGAATGCAACACTTATTTTTAGCTATAAAATTAATGATAATGAATGATATTTTTTATCAACATGATAACCAACTTGACTAGCTAACTAGTGCCTAAGCGCTACATGTAACTCTGTGTCATTAGTTAATAATCCAAAACTCGAGAGGTTGGCACCTTGGCACTTAATATGCAGCACTACAGTGCTCTTAAGATCATTATTTTTGCCATTCTACCAAATATTCCAATGCATTTGTGCTTAAGATGTGGAGCTATGATGCGGTTATGGACAAGACTCAGCCTTATGATTTCAAGTTTAGTATTCTAAGTGCTTAAAAAAATCATGAAATAACTCCAGCATCGCGACGCTTAAGGGACAGCGATGAGGAATTGCTCGATGACTTTCTTTAGTCAACCTAGAGCATAGTGCCTCGACACTACCACCACAATGCCTAGGCACTACTTCATTGGTGCCTAAAATTAATTATTTAGCAATGCTAGATTTTAACATATGTTAGTGCAAAACACTTTTCGCCCTTGTTCCAGATTTAAGACCTATGAAGGAGAGTTTCATTTAACAATGAAACTAAGTTCAATGGTGGAAGGTATGGCGCCTTGACGTTAAACATATAGTGCTACAATGTTGTATAATAGATAGTGGACCCGAAAGCTTAGCATTATAATGTCCAATGTCAGCCGACTCGGTGCTACGAGGCCATCTTTACCAGAGAGCTTAGCACCGAAGTGCCTTATTTTTGTGCCTTAGCAGTCTGGACAGAGTGTTCAAGATTTCTTTCTCAAGATTTTGGCACCTCTATGCCATAATTTGGCACTACAGGATGAAAATGCATGTTTTGAATTGAATTCTTGAAGATTTTAATGAATTTTAAAAATTTTCATAGCATAATACCTTAACAGTGCTAGATTTTTACATATTTCATAGCTAAGCACTCTTCTCCCTTATTCTATATATAAGATTGATGGAGAAAGGGTGTTCTTCTCATGTCAAAACTAAGTTCAATGGTGGAGTCCTTCAACATTCAAGATTTTTTTTACTCTGAAACTAAGATCGATGGTGAAAATTTATTTAAAGCTTGATTTTCAGGTAACAAATCACATAAAAGAAGTATATTCTAGAAATCATTTATCAAGAGTGGACAAGAAGCCTTCTTAGAGCAATGGAGAGCATGCTTACAGAAGGAACCGATCACTGAGAGCAAGAACTCAGCAAGAACCGGAGAGTGAGTGAGAGAAGAGAGAGAAAAACCATAGGAGTAGTTTCCCTCCCTTTTTTATAGAGATTTTTCCATTAATGGGGTGATTTTCTACCCCATAATCATTCCCCCACTCCCATTTAGATAGTTAGTAGTCATGGGGCGGGAACGGTGATTTTCTTGCTTTTAAATTGAAAGACATCGTGTTAGTACCTCGATATTGTCATTTTAGCACCTTGATGCTACCTTATTTGGTCAAGCAATTGTCAAGAGCAGTTTGGGCTTCTGGATGCTAAGATAGTTGGCAATGTCTCCACTGTGATTACAGCTCCGTAGCACTATAGGCTGAGACATTTAACTTTTTTTTCAACATTTTTTAGATGCACACAAAAAGAAACTTAGAAATGCAGGTTATTTCTATTATGCACCCAAAATAAATTTAGCTAAATTAATTAATAGAACAAGCTAATGTTCCTGAGTACCATTATACACCCCAAAAATAAAGGAAAATGGATAGCTGAGCTCTGCCCTTATACAGCCTGGCCTAGAACTAAAAGTTTAATATGTGGTGGTCTTCTTTAAGATCTTCACCTTTTTGAGGGACCTCCACGAGCTTCACAAGGGACCACCAACTAGTAGAGTCAGCTCCTGCTATTCTTAGACATCATAGATCCTAAACTAATTCTAGGCACAAATTACATTTGAGAATCTAAAAAATAGATAGTATGAAATACACACAGTACATTGGCAATTCTAATGCAAACATACGGGCAAAGCATCAGTTGCTTACCAAGCTCACTTGTCTTATTGGGTTATGCTTAATGACTTAAGCATATCTGCAAGCAAACAACATTCATAACTTTTTTATTATGGTAATTCCTTTTTAGCACAACCCCCTGCAAAAGATAGTGTTAGCCTAAAAAATGTCTTACCATCCAGATTAGCGGGCAAACAATCCTAGCCATACAGTTTTAAATATTACACCAAAAAATAAAAAACAACATTTCACATCATAGAACATTATAGATCATTAGCCTAGCTTAAGTTCAGGATCGGTGACCTAATTATTTAGTATGTGTAAGAAAGGCTTGTGTGGTATGACTATAGTAGGCCTTATTTTAATTTTAATGTGATTTTAAGTTCTAAGTTTGTTTAGTTTACCATTATGTGATTTCAATTTAAATTATTTGATCAATTTGTGAATTTTTATTTTCATTTTTAAATTTATTTTATGTTAAAATGAAATTTAAGTTTTCAAGAATGAAGAATAAAATAAATTTTACTTTGGGTGGAATCCATCTTATCCAACATCCTATATTTTAATAGAATGAGATTTTCATCCATTCTAAAGTGTCAAACTAATATCCTAAGTATCTTAATTAACCTCTTTTAATTCAATTGAATGGTTTATCTTAAGTTGGGTTTGATTTGATTAATATTTTACTTTTTCTTTCAAAGTTAAAGTTTTATTATTCTGTTTGATCTCTTAAGGTGAAATCTTATTTATTAATCATAACCTAAGAAACTTAGGCTACATTATGCATCATACATAACCTAAGCCATTCCAAAATTTTAGATTATTTATGATTCAATTATTTTGATTAGTCATTTTTATTTGTATTTGGAATTATGTTATCCATTAATTTAAATGGATTTAATGAATTTTTCAAATTAATAAATTCCATATTTTGGTATGAAATTCAAAGGTTGATTAGTTTTGAATTTCAATTGATCAATTGATTTATTAGGAATTTATCAAATTAATAATTTAACATTTGATGAAATTTTATTTTCTTTCATTTCATTAAACCCTAAGTGCATAATTAATTAAATTCCTTAACTTCAAAGAGTTAAAAAATTTTCTTTTGGTGTTATGATGTCAATGAAAATTTTCTAAGTTGGTTTATGAATTTTTATAATTTTAATAATTTTCATATTTATTATTTTATTTACATTGACCTAAAGATTAGAAATCTAATAATTTTAAATTTAGAGGTCATTTGGCTTTAAAATTTTAATGGAAAGTGGGGTTCCTTGCTGATTTAAGTTCCCAAAAGTTTCACCTTAATCAGATGTATAATTTAGGACTAATTAGGGTCTAAAATATTCCAATAACACTTAAATTAAGACTAAATTAAAAGTAATTAATTATAGATTTTAATTTTCTTAAATTTTCCTCTAGAATAAGCATCCATAGATGGTTTATTTAGATTTTTGGGGTTTTGGTTGATTTATTATGATTTTTTGAAGTTCAAATTAACTAATTGAATTATTTAATTCAAATAATTACCTAATTAGGTCATTTTGGAGCTTCATTAAGTTCCATAGAGTTATAATGGTATTTTTTGGTTCATTAGTGTTCATTATGATGATCTAGGCTAATTCCATAATTTTCATAATTATCTTAGTTTAATATTAATTTATTTTATTAAATTAATGCCAAAAGCTTGAAAATTACATATCTATGGATTTAATTTCCAATAAATCTTGAAAAAAATTATCTAAGGTGTGTTTTAACCTTAATTTCTACTCCCAAAAGTTTTAAATTAATTGTATTAATGATTTAGGTTTAATTACAGTTTGCTTAATTTTATTTAAACTTAAATTAACCCAAAAATACATAATACAAATTACAGATTTTGGGTGTAACGGATTCTTCTCACTAAGATGAATCCATAAAGTCCTTATTTCTATTTTTTTGGTTGATTATTTTATTTGTTATTAATTTTTAAAGTTCTGTGCATTTTTTACCATATTTTAAATTCAAAATTTTTGAATTTCTTACTTAACCCAATAAACACTAAATTAGCACTAACTGGTGGCCCTTTTTGCATTTCAACAATGGATTGGTCCATGTTGGATCCACGTGGATCCCATGTCAAGCAAGGACATGGATGCATGATTCATTAGAGTCATCAAATCATAGATCAAATGGACTAGATTTGATCCCAATTTTATTAAGGGAATTAAATCATATAATTCAACTAAATTAGAGCCATCTATTCCTAATAAAAGAAATGGATAGCTTTCATTATATCCCTAACCTTTTGCCAAAGAATCGAGAGCTGGTTCTTTAAGGATGATCTCCAATGATCAGAGCAATGAAATTATGCTACTTTGGTTACAAATTAATCAAGGATTAATTTCTAACCTATATAGGTGGCTTGATTTCAATAGGGATCAATTTGACTTCACAAAAGACCAAAGGTATGCACGAGGGTGCTTAGTTTGAACAAATACTTCACCGGTGTTGATCCTCGATGGCCAAAATGGCTCAAGTACCTTCACCTTATTAGGATGAAGATTTGATGAAGAAATCCTCACTTTCCTTCCTGCCAAACATCATGAAGACCAATGCTCCACTGCTTGCCATTGGATTTGATCAAAATCTGGCTCTCACCATGTGAGGAACTCTAGTGAATGTTCATTTGAGTTTGCCTCCATCCAAGGAATGTGTAGAAAGCTTCAATTGGGCTTGAGGCAGATGTTTTCCTTCTTTTCCATTCATGGTTGAGAGCTTTTATCCTTTTTACCATTGGCCATGGTAGATCTCCGGCTTGCCAGTGGCAATAGACATAAGCAAGGGTTCGATCGAGTTCTCTTCACCTCAGGATCATGTAGGGATGGTTGGATTCATGAGAGGAAGTTTCCTTCCTCTCTTTCTATATGGTCAAGATATGTAGAAAATTTGGGATGGCTGAAATCCAACCACCGATGATGAGAACTCTGGGTAAGGGGTCAATCCTCTCTTCAACTTGTGAATGTATTGGAATACATACCAGCAATAGAGGAGCTCTCCCCTTTCCACTGTATTGCTTGGACATGAGCTTTTTCATGGAAAGAAGATCAACAATTGTTGTCCATAGTGATTTCCACCCTCAGAGGCTAGCTCCAAGGGGTTTCCAACTAATTATGATCAACTTAAATCAATTAGGATAAAGGGGTGGATGGGGTATGGAGAAAGGAGAATTGGATTTTGTTTCTTTACATCTATTTTTTTGGTTTCTTTTCATGGATACACCTCATCCTATATAATTTCACCTCACATGACCTCTCTTGCCTTTTGGCACCACAACATTCCTTTGGGTTGGTCGTTAGTTAGCCAAATCAAACCAAGTGGAATCATGGGTCATACTCAAGTCCATTTGAGTTGGATTTGGAGATTGAACCTAATTCAATGCCATTTGGATTTAAATTGATTTAAAGTTATTTAATTTTATTTTTTTAAATTAACTGGTTTTAGATTTGATCTCCAATCATTGTTGATTGTCCAATAGATAATTTGGAGTTCAATTACTCCATGCCATGTGAGGTTTAATGTGATTTGAGCTAAGTTTAGCTCTTTTGACCTAAATGGATCAAGTTGAGTTCTTTTGTTTGAATGGTCTTTTAAGATTTAAATTTAGATTCAATTATGTTTATTTGATGATTTATGATGTTATAAATTTAAATTTATTTCATTGGATTATAAATTGATTTTGATTTTATTTCAACTTGACCCATTTTGACTTAAATGGGTTAAGTTGAATTCACTTGAGTCAAATGATGAATTTGACTTAATTAAGATAAATTTAAACTCCAATCATGTTTAATCACATGTATGGAATGACTTGGGGTGATTAATTTTATTTGGTTTGAAATTGATTTCAATTTTGACCCATTTAACCCAAATTAGGCTTAATGAGAAAAGTTGGACTCATTTGGGTCAAATAACTAAGTTGGTCAAATTAAACCCAATGATTAGTTGGATTGTGTTTAATTATAATTTTTAAATAATTTTTGGTATTTTAATTAGATTAATTTTAATTTAATATAGATTTTGGTTTTAATAAGGCTAATTTGGGTTTATTTAGATCAAGTGATCTAATTAGCATAAATAAAGTCTTATTGAATTTAAATTCATTTGATTCATGTTTAAATATGTTTAGTTTATAATTTTGAACTTTTGGAATTACTTCATTTGGTCAAATTTTTGGTGGGTTGACCTTGGACTTGGTGGGATGCACATAAAGTCAACTCTATGTCAAATGGTTGACCAACTTTGACCTTCATTTGGATTTAGTATCAAATCCATAATGACTTTATATTTTTTTGATTTGATTTGATTTCAATTTATTTTTTATTTATTTGAATTTCTTTGAGTCTAGATGATTTTGAGCTTAAGTAAGATAATTGGGTTAACCACTCCAATTTTGTTATTTTAAACTCAAATGGTTTTAGATTTCAATGGGAATGTGTTCGATTCAATTATTTATTTAGATTTGAGTTTGGGTTGAGTTCACCTATATCTATTAAGTTAGGTCAAACCATAGAAGGATTCAATAGGTCACAAAGTATAGTATCTTAAGTGCTTAATCGGAGGATCCTAGTCTAATATTAGGTATTCTAATTACTAATTTAGTGATGATCTTAACCTCATTGAAAAATGAGATATATAATACCCTTTGAGGTACTGGACTTTATCATATTTAGTAGCATATGATTAGTGTTTTCCAACTAGTTGTTCAACAGTTTCTAAAGTAATGACTGCTTTGACCTTTTGGTTAATAAGATCTTATACTTGGATTTTATTATGAAATCAATCTCTTGGAGCATATTTAGTGTAACGTCTCCTAGAAGTCCTTATCTTTATGTCAATACTATTGGCAAGTTTGGTGAAGCATTCTACATGCCCCCAATTTTAGCTATTGGATTAATCATCTTCGGAGGATTTCTTGAAGGTATTTGTTGTGTTGAAGTTGCTATTAGGTTAAGCTGACCAACTCTTTCATTAGCCAACTCATTTTATTGAGATGGTTGTTTAGTTGGCAAATTTCTTGGTCTCTTCTTTAGAGTTTAGAACCCATCTATTGTTGTGTTACTTGACTTCAACTTCACTTTAGTTCTTGCTTCCTGGGATTTCTTCCATATACATTTGGTAAATATGAGCCTTCCATGCAATCAATATTTATATTATTTTGGAAACTAGGAACTTGTTGTTCTTCATCAATCAGAAAGTCATCATCTTTAGGCAATTTAACCTTTTCTTCTTCTGATTGAGCTTGCTTGCATTGGGCCATTTCATCTTTGATGATTTGGGGCTCTTTAGGTACCCAAATTTATTAGGACCTCCTAGTGGTGGATCTTTGGGAACATATCCTAGATACCACACCTTGGTATTGATCAAATGGATTAAAATGAGGTGATTGGTGTTGCTTCTTTTATGGTGGTTTATGGGACCTTCCAACCACTGGCCACTTAGTGCCTTTGTATTGAAGGACTCACTATCATTATTAACCTAATATTAGATCCCTAGCACTTGAGTTCTACTCTAGGTGGGTATGATATTTTCAATTTCTACCTCCTTTATGGTAAGAATTTGTTGACAATGTGGCTCACCACTTCTTAATTCTTCTTTGAAAGTTTTTATTGTTTACTGCCTTCAAAACTTTATAGATTTTAGAGGAGACAGATTCCTCCTTCCTTAATTGATCTTGTAGAGTAGGCTACATGCATGTGTTTATTCCAGAAGGTCTTCTTTATGATTACCTCATAATTATTTCTTTTGACCCATCTGAGCAGCTCAAAGTTATTGTTCATGGGTATGTTTGCTTCCACCATTGGTTCATATTTTTTTCAAGATGGATAGCAATCTGATAACTCGACAACAAGCATTGTACTTTCTTCTAGCTCTCTTGGACATTTTCATGCCTAAATAAGATGCCTCTTGATCATTATTGCGTGGAGCAAAGGCAGTATCTTATGGAATGATAGGCTCCTCTAATGCACTATTGAATGGATCGACAATGGTAGATTTTAGTTTAGGCTTAATGACCATCTTCTCTTCAGCATGCACTATTGGTGCTACATTGATAGTCTACTAAAAACAAAATCCCTTTTAGAGATTGAGTTCTTTCCCCAATTAGCTATTTGGGCTCATTGAGGATTATTACATTTGGTCTCTTTCCTTTGCATGCCAGCTTCTTAAATGCTTTTGGCATTTCAATGCCTTCAGTGATGGGTTTGTTCATAAGTCCAACTGATACAAACTATACCACTTTAAAAATTATTCTAAATTGGAGAGTGGCTCCAAAGAGCTAGCATTAATTATTGCTTGAGAAAATCTAACAATAGATCCCTCTCCCAACTTGATAGTCACAAGATTTGTTATGTTTGTCATCCATATTTTAACACCTAATTTTAGATTCAAAATTAAGTTTTACTAGATTTTAAAAACCTAAATTTTCTTTTGGAAAAAAAAAATTTACAAATCTATGATGGCACTATATATTTTAATTTTTCCAACCTAAGATGAAGAGAGAACTAATCCCCAGGGAAGTCATCCAAAATTTGATTGCTGGGGGAAAACACCTTTGAAAATCTCTGCCATCTTTTTAGAAATGTTATGGAGTTCATTATTCATGAGGCAGAATGACTTATATTCAATTAGATTTCACCTAACATTATGTTAGGGTTTACTTAGATCTGAGTTCTACTTTTTATGAATGCAAGCATTCATAGTTAATTATCCCACTTACCATAGTAAGAGAGCACTCTCAATTAAGATTAGAATAAATGTAAATTTTATTATAAATCAATATCTAATAGCATGGTGTGAATGACTATCTAAGGGGAAAATGAGACTAGTCCTGATCAATATCCCATGATTCCATCATCTCATAACACATTATTCCAATCTACCAACATTGAAGGTTTAGTCATGATGTTTAGGGAGTCTACTTAGCAGCCATAGGTTGCCTCATTTCAGATATCTCCAATAAAATGGAGTTGTTGTGTTGGTTTTATGATGTAAGTATTTATTGAATTAAGGCTAAACTTAATTAATAAGTTTACCCAATAATTCAATGAAGTCTGCATTGTAGACATATGTAGGGCTTACATCCATAAGAATGCCAAAATTTTACATAGGTGTCCGCATAGCTAATGAATAGATTGGGCTTATATGGATTTGGAATTCCAAGTATGTTTAGATGTTTGATGAACAAAAAGATTGGACTTACATTTTTTTTGAAATGCCATATAAATTTAGGTGCTCGCATAGCTAAGATATAGATTGAAGTTACATCCCTTTGGAATGCCAGTTCAATTTAGATGTTTGCATAGTGAACAAAAGATTGGACTTACATCCCTTTAGAATATCGTATAGATTTAAGTGCTCTCATAGTGAAGAAATAGATTGGACTTACATCCTTTTAGAATGCCAATTAGATTTAGATGTTCGCATAGAGAATGAAAAGATTAGATTTACAACCTTTGGAATTCCAATAAGATTTTTATCATGTTCGCATGGTAAACATATGTTTGATTGGGTTTACATCCATTGGAAAGCGAGGAGGTTTTACATTCGCATGGAAAATATATGGGTTGACTTACCTCCCTATAGAGTGTGGTTAGATTTAGAATGTTCATATGGATAAAGAATAGGTGTTTTAGTTTCTTTTATTCTTAGGGGACAATGCCTTCATGCTAGAGAAGAAGTTCCACAATGCTAGTGGTTGGGACGCCATGACATTGGAAGTTGGTGCTTCAGTGCCTAAACTTTAACGCCTTGATGCTAGTAGGTAGAAATATAGGTCTTAAAACTAGAGATGACTATTGACCTCATTTTCAGATGAGGTTAACATCAATCTAAAATAAATAATTAGGATATCCTAACCTCAAATACGAATCCCCTAATTCAATGCTTAGGACACTATGTTTAGTGACCTAGGGAATTTTCCTTATGTTTGATTTAACCTAATTGGCTTAGGTGGAATCAGCCCAATCTTCCAATTTGGATTTAACCAAAATAAATCAAATTGAAATCAAATTAAAATAAATGAAAGAATACAAAACTAAATCCAAAGTCAAATATAGTCAACATAGGTTTGACTTAGGTGGGCCCACCTAATCAAAGGTCAACCCACCAAGAATTTGGCCAAATTAAATCATTCAAAATGTTCCAAATGATCAAATAAATATGTTTGACCATGAATCTAAAGAAATTCAATTTTATTTAGGCCTTAATTGGGTTAATTAGACCACTTAGTCTAAAATACCCTAAATGGGTTCTATTGGGTTCAAACCCAAATCAAATTGAAATCAACTCAATTTGATTATTCAAAATCATTTGGAAATGATAATTAAACATAATCTAACCCACCACTAGGTCTAATTTGGTCAAATTAGGTCATTTGACCCAAATAAAATCCAAAGCTTAACCCATTAAGCTCACTTTGGGTCAAATGGGTTCAAATTGAAATTAAATAAAATCAATTACTCCAAATCATCTCACACATATGATCAAGCATGATTGGAGTCCAGACCTAATCCAATTGAGTCAAATTGTTCATTTGAACTCAATTGGAACCAAACTCGGCCCATTTAGGTTAAATGGTTTAAAATGAAATGAAATTCACAATTAAATCAAAATTAAATTAATTAATGAAACCAAAACTCAATCAATCACCAATTCAAGATGATTGAAATCAAAATTAAAAAGGTTTAAATTAAAATTCAACACTTTGAATCCAAATACTTGGTTTGAATTTTAATTTTCCAATCCAAGTCAAATGGATTCAAACCTAACCTCAAATCCATTTGAGATTGAGTTGGGTAGCCATACTTCAATTCAAAACTTTGATGATGATGCCATAAACCATAAAAAAAGAAATGAAATTCAAAAAAAAGGGATATGAGAAACTCCATTTCCCCTCTTCCCATGCATATGCCATCCCACCTCTTAAGAGGATGGATGCCTTCAAGTGAAGGAAACCATGCAAAAAAGCCAAAGAAGATTTGGCTTCTTCCCAAGAAAAGAAGAAGAAGAAAAAAAGAAGAAAAAAAGAAGAAGGGAGGAGAAAGAGAGATCAACCAAGATGGAAACCAAGGAGCTATCCTCCCTACCCAATATTCATCCACTCATGTTCATAATTCCAAGGGAGATTGAATCCACCCCTTGGTTGGCCTTGCCACCGTCGGTGGCAATTTTTTGACCAACCAAAAACTAAAAAAGGCCATTCTCAGCCACCCATGGAAAGTGAGGTGGGGAAGCCTATTCCCTCCCCCTTTTTATTCCAAAACCTTCACCAGTTAGCAGAAGTAAAGACCTTCCCGCCCTCCCTCTGCAGCCAGTGCAGTGCATGGGCGGGCAGGACCCTAATGGTGAAATCCAATTGAGTGGATTTCATCTTAAATTAAAGCTACAAACACGTTCTAAGGTCAAGCCGAGCTCAAATGAATCACCACCCCTCCCCCTCACTGCAGAGAATCCATAGAATGATCAAAATCACCAGATTTTAAATGGGTTTGGTCTAGGAAGCAATCTAGAGGGAGAAGATCCAATTCCTTTGACACACAAGCTCCTCCTGTCATTTCGAAGCTATTGGAATCAACCCCGCAGTAGGAGATCACCGGAATGGAGGTACACCATTAATGCCCCTTCAAGTTTTTGGGTTTGGTCTTTATCTCAAGTGAGATCAAGTTGTTTAGACCTATAAGATTTCCTTCCATGATGGTGTAGCAATAAAAAAGGCAAGGTTTCAAATGGTTGGATCATAAATCAAGAAAAATCAATCTGGTTCTCGACCCTTATCATTCAGGAAGGAGATGTAATCTCCATCTTATTCTTTTTAAAAGGAATGGATGGATCTGATCTAGGAAAACCACTCGATTTAAATCCCTTAGGATCTATGGACCGATTGTGGACTACTCGATCTTTGATCGGACGGTCCGATTAAACTGCATCCTGCCATCTTTTTAACGTGGGATCCACATGGATCCTGCGTGGACCAATCTGCTGCAGAATGCGACACAGCTTGCCACATCAGCCCGCCACTTAAAATCATTAAATCCCTTTTAATAATTAATTAAAAATTAATTAAAACTCAAAAAATTTCAAAATTCATCAAAAATAAATAAAAAATAGAAAAAAGCAAATGAGGGCTCTATAGATTCATCTTGATAAGAGGAATCCATAAAAATTAAAATCCTCAATTTATTTTGAATATTTTAGCCTTAATTTGGGTTTAATTGAAAACCATTAAATCTTAATCACTCTTAAACCATAAATCCAATTGAATTGAACTTTGGGAAATGAAATTGGGGTTAAAAAGCACCTTATGAAAATTTTATGATTTATTTCACTATATTTCATGAGAAATAAAATTTCAAATCCTAAACTTCAAATTTAATTAAACAAATTAATTTAAAACAAATTAATTAATGAAAATGAATCAAACAATCTTAAAACAACTTAATTAACTTTAATGAACACTAAAACACTAATGAAACTCATCCAAACTTAATAAATTACAAATTGACTTAATTAAGCAACTAATGGAATTAAATAATTCAAATAATTAACCAAAAATTATTTAAATCATAATAAATCAACAAAATGTCCAAAAATTATGAATGAACCCTCTTTGGAAACATCATTCAGAGAGGAATCAATGAAAAATGAAAACCCAAAATGTACTTCATTAGATTAGGCATAATTTAAGTTTTAAAAAATAATTAAAACTAAAATTACATTATAATTATGAATTTAATCAAAATGAAAATTTGGAAACATGAAATTGGCATGTAACCCAACTTGCCATAAAAATTTCAAACCCAATTGATCTTTGGATTGGGAATTGTTGAATTTCAAATTCCTAAGTCAATATTAATCAAATAATAGATAAGAAAATTCTTTAATCCATTAAATCATGAAATAAATTGAACTAATCTCAATTAAACATTAGATATACTTAGGGTATTTCTACAAGCATCCTAAGTTAAAGAATTAATCAATTTTAAACTTAAAGACTAATGAAATTAAACCTTAAGTTAATGAAATCTTTAAATAAATCAAACATTAAAACTTGAATCATCAACACTTAATGAAATCTTTAATCTCCAATTCAATTAATCTAAGAATGAATTTAAATCTTAGTTTAATTAAATCAAATCAAATGAAACCAACACAACTCAATCTAAATCTTAACCTAAATGTCTTAAGTTAAAATAAACCAAAACACCAAATCTTTGAAATAAACTAAATCAAATAATTCAAATTAAATCAAATGAAATGAAATAATTAAATCAAAACCAAATTGAAAACTAAAACAAGAATCAAATGAAAAAGGAAAGAAACATATCAAATCCAAATTCAAACAAACTAAATGAAATCAAATGGATTAATTAAGATACTTAAGGATCTTAATTAGACCTTTAGGATGAGGATTTCATTCTATTAGGAGTTTGGATATGGAATGGGTGAGTTACATCCAAAAATGGAATCCATTCTACTCTTCATTTTTAAAAACCTAAACATCACTTAATCAAATAAAGTGAAAATAAAAAATGGAAACGAAATCACTAAATCATTTGAATTGAAACCACCCAAAGGTAAAATTCAAAAAAACTCAAACTCAAATTGTAACTTGAACTAAAGAAGCCTAGCATTGTCACACAAACCTATCTTCTTAACACAGTAGATCATTAGGTCACGAACCCTAGACTTAGGTTAGGCTATTTTGTGATTCTTTTATGATTCCTTGTGATGTGTTTTGATATGTTGTGCTTCACATGTTTTTATGGTGTACTATTTTAGACTACATGTCTAAGATTGTTTGTCTGTTAGACTGGATGGTAGGACGTTCTTTCTAGATCTAATATTATCTTCTGTAGGGGGCTATGCTAGAAAGGATTTCTATCATAAATAAAATTAAAAAAGTTATTTCTTGCAGGTATGCTTAAATCCTTAAGCATAGCCCATAGGATAGGTGGGCTTGGCAAGTAGCTATTGCTAAGCCCATATGTTTGTGAAATATATTTGTTGTGTGATATCTGTATTTCTTAACATTTGTTTTGCAGGGCTTAGGAATTAATTTTAAAATCAAAATATAAATTTGAGCTTAGAATTAGGTTAGGATCTATGGGGTCTAGAATTACCCTACTAGGAGATGGTGCGGTGGTCCCCTGTGGAGCCAATGGATGTCCCTGAAGAAGGAGACTATCCTGGAAAGAAGACTCATAGATCTAGACTTGTAGTTTTATGTCAGGCAATATAAGAGCAGAGCTCGGCTGCCCAATTGCATTTTCTTCCATGGTGTACAGTGGTACCCAGCTGCATTGGCCTTTTTCTTAAATTAAATTGGCTTGATTTTTTCTGGGTGAGCAATAGAATCAACCTACTTTTCTAGGTTTCTTTCTATGTTGTGCTTTCCTGTGAATGAATGCTTGGACGATTAGGCACATAGGAAAAACTAAATTTTATACCCAACTTAAATCTAAATAACTGAAATAAAAACTAAATCAAACTTGAAACCTCATATAATTATAGCCTTAGGCACAACATAAAATCAATTAAAAATAATTAGGTTTGAAATCATGAAATCATGAAATCATATTATTTCCATTCCTTGAATTCTTAGGAAGAGACCCTTCTTAAGATGTAATTAGCTATAGGGGCTTACCTCTATAGGGAACCATGAACCAAGTTTAAATTAAACCTTGTTATACCTTCCATGTAGTTCAGGGAAAAAACCTCTAGTACATGAAAGACCCATTAGCTTTATGAGTATTTTATTAAATGATCGAATCCATTATAGGATAGTATGTTTATCTTTTGAGATAATATGTTTATTCCTTAATGAAGAATTTGATCATTCAAATAATAAATTCCTAAACTCTATGTGGTGCATAAATGTTTCCCACAATGACGGTGCTTTAGTGTCCTAGCACCACAGCTCTTAAGTTCTATAATGAATAACTGAAAGCAAGTTGTTTTTTTTTTTTTTTGAAATATAAGTTGATTGGTGCCTAAGCACTACTAATGTAGTGTTATGGTGCTAATCAAAAAGTAGTTCACATGGACGATAGGCTAGCAGACACATTTAATAGAAAAGGATAGAGCTTTTATAAAATTTTGTATATGATTAATATCATTCCTATTACAATAATCATCCCAATTTTGATCAAATTTTTAGTTTCCTCATTGTTAGAAATGCTAATATTCAGTGGAAATAATAGAACGAAATGATTATCAACTTTCTTTCCACTAGCCAAACTGTTGAGGCTAAAGCTAAACACTATTTTATTTCCACCAAGTTGATGCCCACTAGTAATATCAATGAGGTAACTAAGGATAAAGCCATTTTGAATTATGCAATTCAATAGGACTTTACTATAAATGTAGGAATGATTGTTTATAATTCAATTTGTAAGATGCTTACTACCCTAAGTTATGGTCATCCTCCTATTATTTATTCTTTGTGTTGTGGCTAGTGCATCGAGGGACCCAAAGGGCTCTCCTAACTAAAAGAATGATTGAATGGTTTGAATAAAAAATGGAGATAAGAGAAAGCTCATGTGCTTCTCAATCTAGATCCAAATCCTCCAAAACTCTAAATATGCAACTCCAAGAAATTAGAGGAGAAGTCTTAAAATTAAGAAAAAGGTTGGTGAAAGTAGCCGACTGCAAGAGAAATTTAAAAAGAAATATGATTATTATATGAGCAGCAATAATTTTCTTATATGGTTGAGTTCAAATTATTTCTCACTAGATCCAAGATCAACAATGAAAGTCTTTAGAATTTTCTTGTAGAGTGAAGAATTATATTAAAGAAACTTTTTCATTTTAAATTTTAAAATCAGTGAAGGCTTAGTTTTAGTTTTGTCACACACAAGAAGAGAGCTTGAGCAAAAAGAGAAGCAAGCTTCTCCCCTCCCCACACACACACACACACTCACTCACACTTTTTTTAAGAAATTGCTTTCCATGATCACTCATGCTCTCTTAACTACTCCCACTCTCCCTTCTCCCTTTTGGTAGTTATCACTAATGGGGATGGCTATTAGCAGGGTTGGTTGGTGTTTTCTAGATTCTTTAATCCTAGGAGTTACGACACCAAGATTCTGGCACCATGACACCCCAAGTTGGGATACTTCATTTTTTGGGGTTTTTTTATATAGTTGCAAATAGCTACAAGTTCATTTGGAAAAGGTTTAGGGTATAAGAAAGAATGAACAAAATCTTGGTCAACCTAAACAAGAAGATAAAAATTCATAGCACACTTATCTCATTTCTCTTCTAATCATACTCCATTTCTCACCTCAATTGATGTTATACCCAAACCTTTTACTCTCAGCTTCAGATTTTCAAACATGTGACATTTACATGAGAATTAACTAACTTTCACTAAATGCATTTAAAAAATGAAACATCTACATAATAGTTAGATCAGGATTTGGCAACTTCATAAAATTATTTCAAAAAGATTAAAAGCATGGAAAAAATAGGTTTTTAGCAAGTCGGAATCTGTGGTAGCTAAAGTCAAAATTTCAATTTAAAACCCTAAGAGTTAACTAGAAACCAATATTCACCTAACACTGAGGTGGAGCACTTAGAGGCAATGACAAATCTTGATAAAAAGCTTAACATGAGGATGTTTTTGGACCAAGAAATCTATTAGTCTCAATTTTATAGATGGGGACATAAATACTAAATATTTTCTTATCTTTATAAGGAGAGGGAGAGAGTAACTTACTATTATAAAGAACCAAAATTAGCAAGCCCGTATAGTTAAGGTAGATGCTGCAAACTACTACAGTAGTTTCTTAGCCCCTACTATAATGGAAAACTCTAATATCACCCTTAGAATTCTTCTCCCAACCTCTCAACCTATTATTCTCTACATTATACTTGATCTATAAAGAAACAAGAAACTTATTTTTTCTTTAAACAAGAACAAGATAGCAGGACCTGATGATTTCTCACTTAGGTTCTATTAAGATACATGGGATGTCATCAGGAATGACCTCATTGCATCCATCATGGACTTTTTTAGAGGTCAGCTAATGCCAAACTACTTTAACTCAACCACAATTGCTCCAATCCTAAACATGGTACACCTCAATCTTTGAGGGATTTTGAACCATCAATTCATCTACAACTGTTAGTAAGATAGTTAGAAAATTATCATTATAATGCTTCACAACTACTTTCTAGACTTCATCCAAATTAAAGCTCACTTGTGAAAAGAAGGGACATTTGAGATAACATGTTACTAGCTCAAGAAATCTTTAAAGAAATTAATGTTAAGTGTGTTGGCACCAACATTGCTATTAAGCTTGACCTCCACAAGACATTTAATACACTAAATTAAAAATTGATATATCTGGTGTTGTTAGCTAAAAACTTCATGATCGAGTCTTGCAGCCTAATTCACAGACTTATTGCATATAATCACTACTCAATGGAGAAAAGGTTGGTTTATGCAAATCTATAAGAGGACTTGGTAAGGAGATCACCTATCCCCTACCATCATCATTCTGTCCATAGATTACTTTTCATTTCTACTCAATAAATTCATGGAAAATCATCCCTCTAACAATTTCCACACTCTTTATGGTATCCCAATATCTCATTTGTTTATTGAAAATGACATTTTGGACTTTGTAATAGCTTTAAAAAAAGGTAGAATCCATGATGAATGTCTTACATACAATTGACTATGTAGTCCATGGAGAATCATCCCTCTAATAATTTCCACACTCTTAATGGTATCCCAATATCTCATTTGTTCTTTGTAAATGATATTTTGGACTTTTGAAATAGCTCTAAAAAATTAAAATCCATGATGTATGTTTTATATACATTTGAATCTGCATATGGCATGAAATTCAACATGGATAAATCAAATGCATTCCTTAGCAATTATCTCTCCCCAAGTAACTCAAGATGGATCAAAAGGTTTGCATCTGCTTATGGGGTGCACGTTCCTTGTGTATTAAAAAAGTTCTCATGCTAAGAGGGTAATGCAAGGCTCTATGAGCCTCTAGGGTGAGTTCCTCAAGTGCTCGATGATAAAGTTTTAATTAAGAGAAAGAAGTTTATAGTGCATTCATGATTCATTATAAATGAAAGAAACAAAAATAAGAATAAATAATATTTTTCAATAATATAACTTCTTGAGGTTCTAGGTAGTTCAAGTCTTTAGCATCCCCTTTATTTAGTAGGTTTTTAGTTGATAAGTACTTGGTTCAATTTTTTTCTTGGAAATTTATGGTTTATCCCATATTGATCTAACCTTAAAGAGTTTATTCTAATGCACTACTACATTCCTTTTTACTATTACATCAATAAACTGAAACCTTTCTTTCTGACATTCTTATAGTAATACTTCATTATTCTCTTATTTGTTTTCTATTGCCTCAAGTATGCTTCTGTCCTCAATTCTCATAATTAGTTTATTAGTATTTTCATGCCTTGATCAAATAGTTCTCTCTCATCTATGTGATGATTTCACTTAATGACTACTATAACTTGACATCTATGAATCTTAAATTCAATAAGTGTTAAAGCCCCTACTCCATTAGTTATAACAAATCATGTATGGCCTATCATTGGAAAGCAACATCCTAAGTGCAAGATAGTTGAGAAAAGCACCACTACCCACTTCATCTTGGCTCCCTCAATTTTATTATATAGTAAATTGAAAAAAATATTTATTCAACTATTTGACTTACTACTAGTCTATGGGTGGTAAACTGAGACAAACTTGAGATAAATTTTATGGGGTTTTTAAAATTTCTTTAGGCTTTTATTAGTAACTAGACTTTTCTTTTTAGTTATAATGGTCATTAGCATCCTATATCAATAGATAATGCTAGGGCATATAATGTCTTGACTGTGTGTGTATACCAAGACAAACATACTTACCATAAAGGAAACTCAACAACAAAGGCTACCAAAATAACTATACTTGCTGGATAGTGTATCTGATAATGGATTAACTTAAGCCAGCTAGTCAAGAACTTAAAGAATAATAACCCAGATAACAAATCATGAATCAACTTCTAGTAGTAGGTGAATATTCAATGGGATAAGGTTACTATTCCTCCTAGCTCAATCCTTACTCAAATACTCATACAATAATGAGCTTCTCACTTTATTATCTGCCAAATTTATACATGCTCACATGTATACCCACCTCCAACCTAGGTAACCATCCACTTGTAATAAATTTATTTTTTATGTACTTTCTATGTATAGTCATCCCTTGGTGTTATAAAAAGGGAACTTATCTCTTATAGGGAACATTTTTCTTTCTCTTGAGGCTCCTAGTCCTTGAACTTAAATTTTGAGAAATAAAAATTATTATTTCTCTTACACTTCTTCACTTACTTGTCTTTTGATTTGCACTATTTTTGACTAACCATGTTTCCTAGGTATCTTAGAAGATTCCTCCTTCATCCATGAAAAAATTTGGATTCAACAACCTTTTAGGTTCAGTGAGCATGGATGAGGTTAAGAACCATAAGTTTGATACAAAGTGAAGTAGGACCCTCAGCATGAAATCTCTCAAGGAACATGGGGCAGAATGTCCAATAATTCACAATACAATAAGGTTTATGGACATGGAAGATAGAATTACTCTCCTTGTATAGGTGAATATAGGGAAACCATATCAAAAATAACACAAAGCTAAAGAGAATGAAGGATTTGTGGGTTCGACTAATCTCTAAGCTCAACGAGAAAGGAAAGATCTACATAATTTTCTCTACTTTGATGATGAATCTTATGACAAAAGTCATGAAGAAGATGTGCAAAGGAAGCAGCCATAGCCAACAAATACTTTCTCTATAAAGATCACTTAAGCTCGCCCTCCTCTTAGGTTCAAGATCCTGTATCTTGAATCATACAAAGTTCAAACACATCCAACCGATCATATAACATATTTTGAGCCAACCACATCACTACTGGACTTAGATGACATATTGAAGTGCCAACATTTCTTCACCACTTTCAAAGAATCAACCCTTAGATGATTCTTGTGCCTTCATCTGGGCATTAGAACATCATTTAATGATTTCAAAAGGATGTTTTCCACACAATTTATTAGTGCTCATATGCCATTGAAGAGTCCCCAAGCTCTTCTACAAATAAGGAGGAACCTAGAAAGTCCTTAAGGAAGTTCATTACTTGCTACCAATAAGAAATCATGAAAGTTAAAGATCAAGAACTTGTAGTCTCCCAAGCAGCACTTGCTCAGACCTTGAAGGAGGGGCCATTCATATATGCCTAGGGCTTTGACAATCCAAGATACTTGTTGAATTATTAAAGCTAGCAAACAATCATTTAAATGTTGAAGAGTATAATGATGTTGTCCAACCAGCATTGTTGATTAGGACTAAAGACTCACTAAAAAGATCTTCAGAATGATTGCCTAAGGATGGATATCAAAGATAAAGAATGAATAAGAGGAGGCAACTAGAAGTATAAGTACAAAGGTGAGGCTTCAGAAACCTAATAACTCACTATTCAAGACATGATTATACACAATCTGCTATAGTGACTCCTCTTAGGGTCTCAATGGTTGAGCTAGTAGGAGAGATTCAGAACAAAGAGTACTTCAAACACCCACCACCTATGACGGCTAATGGAGTGTGTGACTCATCAAGATATTACACTTATTATTATGATCATGGAGATTACATTAAGACTATCACCATGTGAAGTGCCTAGTGTGTGATTTAATTAAGGTGGGGAAACTCAAGGAGTTCATTAAGAAAAGATAAAGAATTCATTCAACCTGGCACTGAACTTGTACCCACACACACTATTCATATCTTAGAGTTGTCACCATCTTTAGTAGCAATGGAGAGTCCTCCAAAAGGTTAGTATGAAAAGATTGTAGTTTAGAGAAGTAAACCTAGCTTCCATGATGTGAACGCCATCTACAACCATAGTCCCAGTGAACTATTTAGAAAGAGGCAAACCTATTATTGAAAACTCATACAATGACGCAGCCATGGTTACATCCCTTATCACCACTACTGGATGGGACGTATTTTGATTAACACTAGGGAGCTCGATCAATATTATTTTTAATTTGATCTTTAATAAGTTCAGACTAGTGAATTCTAAACTCGCACCTATAAGAGGACCATTATATGGTTTCTCAAGAGAGTGAAGAGAAATTGAAGAAATGATTACTCTCCCTATAACCTAAGGAGAAGGCAAGAAATAGTTCATGTCCATGGCCAATTTCAATATAGTAGAGGCCCCTAATACTTACAATACTATCTTTGGTCGACCTCAGCTCAGTACATTCAGAGCAGAAGTGTTAATGTATCATATAGTTGTCAAATTATATGCTAGAGGAGAAGAGATTACTATCAAAGAAAACCTCAATCAAGTCTACATGTACTACTTGAAATCCACAGAGGGTTGAGTAAGAATATTAACTATTGCAACTAGATATTGCATGAACAAGAATTGAAGTCCTTCAAGAGATAAAGGAAATTTCAACCACGCAAGGCAATGGATGAGTATTAAATGTTAGCTTGGCTTTCTATCTCCACCATAAAAAACCCTTATCCAAACTCTCTTAAACAATTTAGATGTATTCATTTAGATTATAATGGAGATGCTAAGTGTAGACATCAATACTACTTATTATCACTTGAATGTTTGGAAATACGTGCAACTTGTAAGCAAAAGATGAGGAAAATACTACATGCTTATCAAGCCTAATAAAGAGGAGGTCACCAAGCTGTTCGAGGCTAATTTCATTAAAGAGGTTTAGTACTCAAAGTGGGTGTCTAACATGATAATGGTGCAAAAGTTAGGAGACAAGAGGAGAATGTGTGTTAGCTTCATGATTCTAAACTCAGCATGCCCAAAAGATGGGTATCCTCTCCCACAAATTGATGTGTTGGCTGACTTGATGGATGGTTACTCTATGATGAGTTTTTTGGATGCATTCTTGGGATATCATCAAATTCAAATGCACCTATAGATTCAAAAAAAATAACCTTTATTACTATTGAAGGGTTATACTACTACCAAGTTATGTCTTTCAGGCTAAAGAACATAAGGATAACCTACAAAAGGCTATTGGATCGAGTATTTAAGGAGTTGAAAGAAAAAAATGTAGAATTTTATGTGAATGACCCACTAATCAAAAGCAAGTCACTAATACAATACATTTAAGACCTTGAAGAGACATTCGCTATAATTACAAGGTATAATATGCATCTTAACTCTCTAAAGTATATGTTTGGAGAAAGAGGAGGAACATTTTTAGGATTTCTCATTACCCCTGAAGCATAAAGGTAAATCCTAACCATGGCAAGGACTTACTTGACGTTCCCTCACATAGAAATGTGAAAGAGGTGCAACACTTACTAGGAGAGTAGCTAGATTGAATAGATTTATCTAAAAGGGGAGTGATGCTTGCCATTTTTAGGGTTCTTAAAGGAGCAAAGAAATTTAAGTGGACTCTAGAATATGAGAAAACTTTTAATGACTTAAAGATTCTTATCACATCACCTCTTTTGTTCTAGAGCCCAAAAGAGTGAGAAGTCTTATTTTTATACTTAGGACTAGGAGAGCTCAATTAGTTCAGTCCTTACTAAAGAAGAAGGAAGGAAATAATAGCTCATCTATTTGTTGGCTACTAAAAATAAAAATTTAAAAAAAGGAAGAGAGCCTGAACCACTACCTCCAATAGCCAACTTTGTCAGCTATAACTACTCAAAGAAAAGAGTTGGAGCTATTAGGAGAGTAATTTCTTACAAAAATGTCAGAGGGATAACTTCACACACGCTCTCCACACTCTTCACACTCTTTGGACACTCTCTCGAGCACTCTCTCTAGCCATTCTCCACCATCATTCCTTTGGGCATGCTTTCCTCTCACATGAAGAATCTCCTTCTTTGACAAGACAACTGAAGCCAAAGGAAAAAAGCATTTATAAACTTCACACACGCTCTCCACACTCTTCACATGAAGAATCTCCTTCTCAGATTTTTGAAGAACTCCAATGTTGATCTCGAATCTGATGCGAGATAAAAGTCCTCCCTCCATTGATATTGGATCCGAAGCAAGGGAGAAGAACATGATCACATTAATTACAAAATCATCGGCATTGCCAAGTTAAAACTCTGACAAAATTAATATTAACTCAAAATTTAAATTACTAAATCCCAAGTTTTAAAATATGAAGACCTCCACCATCGAACTTGGTTAGTGTGAGATGAAAATCCTCCCTTCATTGATCTTGGATCCGGAATAAGGGAGAAGAGTGCATATTGCACTAAAAAAGTTTCAAAATATAGCATTGATAGTCATTATGCTGCCAAAATTTTATAAAAAAATATCAAATTGCATAAAAAAATTACTTTAGAATAGAGTCTCCCTACTCATAATGCCGCAATACTGCTACTAGTGCCGAGGCGTTAAGCTCTCGGGTATTTAGACCTATGGCACTCCACTTTGTAGCACCATCATAAAGCTCTGAGAGGTGTGACCAGCGTTGTTGCACTACCTCCTTGCAATGCAACACTACCTTCTTGGGTTGTAAGGTCAAAATGTGCACTTATAGTGATGAAGCGATGAGGCACTATTTCAGCACCACGTCACCACTTTTCTAGGGCCTAAACATTGTCTTATCTAATTTTAAGCCCAAGTTCCATCATCCAGTACCAATGCATTGACTTTCTAGCATTGAGGTGCTGATCGCCAAGAGCTAAGGTACTGACTTTCTAGCATTGAGGTGTTGACTTTCTAGCATCGAGGCGCTGACTTTTCAATTTTGCTAATTTTGAGTCAATTTTTTAATTCCATTAAATTTTAACATAATAAAATCTAAATTTTAATTAAATCTTGGAGATAGCCAATCACCATTTGAAATAATAAATAATTAAAAATGAAATAAAAATTTTATTATAAAATGTGTCGAATAAAAATTACAAAAGGTATTAAAAAAAGAGTGAAATACAAATACATAAAAGAAAATGAATGGAGAAAACTATCTTAGTAGTTGTAATCATCCTCCTCCTCTTCTTTTTCTTCTAGCTATTGTGGGGTGCTAACATAAGAGTGATAATGAGGTGCTATTAGAATAGGAATGACATGGGCTAGCATTAAAGTTGCAATATCAAACATTTAAATAAGTGTTGAGTTGAACTTGGCCATAAAAAAATGTTATTACTACTTACCCATATAATGATCAAATTTTCTTTACTAATTTTTATTATCACCTGCCACTTTTGCTAACCTATTTTTTTCTTAATTCAGAGACTTCTCCAATGGGCAACACACAAAGAATAAATAAGATAAGAATTACCATAACTTAGGGTAGTACTTCTCTTAGAGTTTTTTTGTATTGCATAATTTAAAATAGCTCTATCTTTAGGTACATCACTAATATTTCCAATGGGCATCAACTTGAAAAAATAAAATAGTGTCAAGCTTTAGCCTTGGAAGTTTGGCCGATGATAAAAATTTGATAATTCTTTTCTCCTATCATTTCTACTGAACATTTGTATTTTTAAAAGTGAGGAATGAAAGAAATTCATCAAAATTGAGATGATTATTATAATAGAAATGATATACAAAATTTTGCAAATTTTAATATGCGTTAATGATAGTAATATCAAAACATACCCATTTCCCCCTTAAAAAAACTTTATTATATTGGTATTCCTTTGCATTGACAAAGAACTACCACACTATAGGGATGGCACAATCTTTGCTATCATAGGCAAAGTGCTCTTAGCATCACTCATTGTTGATACTCTTCATGCTCCTACTCAGATTATGGAATTCCCTCTCCGAAATGAGATGCTTATTGGTAAGGGCATGCTAGTACCTCTCCTTTGCATCTATGCTAACAAATTGGTTAGCATTGTTTGAGGTTGCCCTTTTCTTGCCTTTGTAGAAGTCCTTCAGTGGCATATTTATCATCCTAAATATGAGCAACAGCCTAAGAGAGAAGAATTGTAAGAATTTATAAAAGAATGAAGGCTTTAGAATGAAAATTGGATAGCCTAACGGTCATATTTATAACCTAAATCCAGCACCAAGGCATTGGCATCTTAGTTTTAAAAATGAGGGACTAACATCATGGTGCTCAACATATAGCACCTAGGCGGTCAGCTGATCAAGATGGTTATAATTCCCATTAAAAAGACATTCATTACCAATAATTGCATAACTGATAGAGTACATAAAGCGCATCTAGCATTGATGGAGCTACAGTGCTCTAACATAGTGTCATAATGTTGGTTAAAAGTTTCATCTTTGTATTAAATGAATCTATCCACTCGCCAAACTTTTTGAATCACTTTTTAACAAGTTCCTTGGTGCTACTTTGGCAGTGCCTCAGTGTTGGTCAACCAATCAACCAACTTTATTGTATTTTAAGATAGTTCCTAGGCACCATGTCACTGGTTTTACAGCACGAAAGCACTAACTATCCTCTCTAGTTTTGAGGCCTAAATTTTTTATCTCCTAACACCAAGGAGTTAACTTATAAACACCAAGATGCTATCCCTTTTGTACCTAGGCACTAATTTTCCATCACCGAGGTGCTGCAAAATCCATATTTAGAAATGCAAACCATCTATTCTGTATTAGCTATGCGAACAACCTAAACACCTATAAGACTGGCACTCCAAAAGGAGGTAAGACCACCCATTATTTCACAATACGAACTCTAAATTCTGCATGGCACTCTACAAGAAGGTAAGTCCAACTCATATGTTCGCCATGCGAACATCAACCCTATCGAGCATTCCAAATGGATGTATGTCTAATCCATTAGTTCGTTATGCAAATCTAAATCCCGTAATTCTGGCACTCCAAAGGGAGGTAAGACCAACCCAATATTTCATTATGTGGACTCTAAATTCTGTATGGTACTCCAAAAGAAGGTAAGTCCCACTCATATGTTTTCCATGCAAACATCAATCCCTATCGAGCATTCCAAAGGGATGTAAGTTTAATCCATTAGTTCATTATGCAAGCTTTAAATCTTATAATTCTGGCACTCCAAGGGAGGTAAGGCCAACCCATTAATTCACTATGCAAATTCTAAATTCTATCTAGCACTCTAAAGGGAGGTAAGTCCAATTCATATGCTCACCATGCAAACATCAACCCTACAACGGCATTCCAAAGGGATGTAAGTCCAATCTAATGGCTTTCTAATAAATGTAAGTTTGATCTATGCTTGGTTTGCTATGTGAATATCCAAATCTAATGGCATTCCAAAGAGATGCAAGTCCAATCCATTAGTTCATTATGCAAACTCTAAATCCTATCTAGCACTCCAAAGGGAGGTAAGTCCAATTCATATGCTCACCATGCAAACATCAACCCTACAACGGCATTCCAAAGGGATGTAAGTCCAATCTAATGGCTTTCTAATAAATGTAAGTTTGATCTATGCTTGCAATGCAAGCACAACCTAAAACATATCGGGCATTCCAAATGGATGCAAGTCCACTATTCTTTCAATATGCAAACTTCTAAAACTATCAATCATTTCTAATAGATGTAAGTCCAATCTAATAGCTTTCTAATAAATGTAAGTCTAACCTATGTTTGTAATGTAAGAACAATCTAAATCCTATCGATATTCCAAAGGGATATAAGTCCAACCTAAATTTTAACTAGCTTTCCAATGGATGTAAGCCTAATCACTCATTCACAAATATGAATTTCTCTAAAATATGGCATTCCAATGGATATAAGCTCTACACACATCTTCAATGCAAACTTTATAAAATTGAATTATTGGGTAAACTTATAAATTAAGTCTAATTCAAATAATTCAATAAATATTTGCACCATAAAACTTATACTAAAACTGTAACCTATGCAGAATATTTGAAATGAGGCAACCCATGGCTATTTATCAGACTCTTTGAATATTATGATTAATAACTTTCTAATGTTGGTATATTGGAATAACGTAGAACCAAGATTATAAATCCATGGGATCTTGATTGAGACTATCTTCATTTTTGTCTTAGATAGTCATCCATATCACACCACTAGACATCGATTTATATCAAAGATGTTATTTCTAACCTTAATAGAGTGTACACTCTTACTACAGTAAGAGAGGTAATTAATTATAATTGCTTACATTCATAGGAAGTAGAACCCAAATCTAAATAAACCCTGATATAATTTTGGGGAAAATTTGGTTGAATATAAATCAATCTACCTCATGAAGAATGAACTCCCCTAACATCTCTTTAAGGATGGCAAAGATTTGCATAGGTGTTTTTCCTGAGCGATCACTATTATGTCAATAAATCTCTATGAGGTGCTGAGCTAAACTATCCACAAATGGAGAAACTTGCACTTACACTGATTACTTCAACTAGATGATTGTGACCTTACTTATAAGCACATTTCATATAAGTTGTCACTAATAACTCAAACTTGTACTCACAATGCCTAATCATTGAAGAAGATTATTGAAATTATACATAAATTTGAGTTAGTTTGATATATCAAACTCGACTTCAACCATGATCAAAGCCCAAGTTTCGTTGATTTCAATAGCATGCAAGACATCCTGATGTAGCACATCAAAGAAGAAAAGGACCTATCACTAGGTCACAAACCAGAAGCTTAAGCTTATAAATACTTTTAGTAGATTTTACATGTTGTGATACTTTATAATTGTGTTTCATGTGTTGTATCAATATTAGGAATGTATTCAATCATGATTATGTGTTGTATGTAAGTTATGGTTGAGATCATTAAGTGTTAAAAGTGCATCAGTTTTATAACACCTAAGCAATATCCATCTAGTGCCATGGTGCTGCATTGTAGTATGTATTAGGATGTGGATAGAGAAGCAGCCACTTAGACGCTAGCCTATGGAACCTCGACCCATGAAATGATGAGTTCCAATTTATTTTTCATTTTTTTTAGTGATTTTTACAAGGGGACATGTCTCTTAGAGTGTTGTAACTTATATAAACATTTTATACTATGTAGTAGAAAATATTACACTATTTTATGTAAAAAAAACTAAAGTGAAAACTCTTTGGTTGGAGCTTGGTGGTTGATTGTTCAAGGAATCTAGTGATCTCTCGCTATCATTCTACTTAGGTGAGTAAGACTTTTGTATCTCTTCCACTTTAGTGAGTGGAAGATCTGGACCACATCTTCTTTCTCCATCTGCATAATGCTCACTCATCGTGACCACAACAACATTATTTTAGTATCAGAAATAGGTTTGGAGGCTTATGAAAGTACTTGTAAATATTCTTTAACAAATCTAAATCAAGGTTAGTTCAATATTTTAGATTTTATCCAATTTCTCTCTATAGATTTTAGTGATTTTTGTTGAAAAACTCTTACTAAACTCATGTGGTAGACAATCCTATAAACATTTATTTTACTACCAACTAGTTGTCTCTACTCATAAAGCCTAGCTTTTCCATACTTAAACCTAGCTACAAGCCATAATACTTGAGTGACAACTTGAGTAAGGGAGAGTTCACTAAAATAGCCAAACATAGAATACAAACCTCACATAAAAATAAAACTCATGTCCTTAAAGACCTTATGTTTGTCTCTTTGTATGTTTATTTAATGTTGTGTAGAATATAAAAGTTAATTTTTGTTTATTGAAGGCTAATCATTTTAAGATTTATGCATCTCATTGTGTTAAATTTGGTTCACATAATGCATATTTAAATTTCATTTGAGAGAGGCATATTTTCATTAAACATGTTGCCAAAATATGTTAGGCTAGATCAATTTAAAATTTTAATTAGAGAAGTATATAAAAATACTATGCAAAATAAGGGGAAACTTATTAGGATTAAAGACTTATTAAGAACTTAGCTACCTAAATTTAAACTTTAAATACTAGGGTTCAAATCCCATCAAATATTTCAAATCAAAATGACCCAAAAACAATAGAGACGAAAACCTTGATATTCCTAGAGATGATTATTTTGGTTGAAGGCCAAACATAAGAAACAATTATAGATATGAACATCTTAAAATCCATGAACCATTACATTAGCCAATAAATTAAGTTAAAATAGAATCCCCAATGTATGATAATATTCATGACCCCAATAAATTTTTAGATTGGTTAATCCAAATGGATGATTTTTGACTTGTATCATATGGATGATTATCAATGAACTATGTCTATTAAAATAAAATTAGTTGGTCATGTGAAAATCTATTAGAATAATATTTTAACTAAAGAAGAGAGATTTGGTGGAAATCTCATGATGGGTAGAAATGAAAGAAATTTTAAGAGGTAAATATTATTTTAAAAATTAGAAAAAAAGGCTCCATGAATAATTTGACAATTTTTAAATAATAAAATATACAAGTAGTAGAATATATGAATCCATTTGAGAACTTAATAGCTAGAACACACTTCACTAATCAAGTGTGGCAATAAGCTAACAAGTTTGTCACTAATTTAAGAGAAGATATTGGAATGAGGCAAAGCTTCACGATCCCCAAACCTTAGAAGATACATTTTATTATGTTTTACTTATAGAAAAACATAAGAAAGCTACATCCACATCTAAAATAAAAAATCAAATATCTTCTAAATATTCAACCAGGTCTCAACCTCAAAGGTTTATTATTAGGCCTAATCCTTTTACATTAAACAACCCTTCTAATATGACCACCACTAAATCTACTTCTAAAAATGTGAGAGAAATAGCATGCTTCAATTGTCATAAGAAGGGTCATATGCAAAATTAATGTGAAGCTAAAATCATGTTCCTAGATGAATTGAAAGATTTAGGAGAAGAAGAGGATATTAAAGAAATACATGATGATACAACACTATCAGATGACGAAGTGGATCCTAATATAGATATTCTAATATTAGTTATGAGGTCTTCGACTGCTTCTAGGAAAGAATAAGACTAGAGAAGAAGGAATATTTTCTCAATTTATATCTTATGTAATAAAAAGAGATGTAAACTAGTAATAAATAAAGGTAGTGTTATGATTGTTGTATCAACCCATTTTATAACTAGAGCCAACTTTATGACTAAAACTCACCCATAGTTATTTCAAGTCAATTGGGTAAATCACACATCCCTACCTATTACAAATAGATGTCTTATTCCAACTAAGATAGGTAGTTATAATGACCAAATTTGGTGTGATGTTCTTCTGATGGAATTCACTCATATTTTATTAGCAAGACTATGACATTATGATTCAAATGTAATCAATTATGATCATGAAAACACTTATATATTCAAGTATAATACGAAAATAATTAAATTATTCCCCATAAACCTGAAAAAAAGTCAATTACACCCCAAAAAAAAAAAAAATTCAATTCCCCTTAAAATAATAAAATTAATCCAAAAAACCTTAGTCCTTATGTTGTACTAGTTATTTTAACTCTTAAGAAAGATGGAACTTAGAAAATGTGTATTGATAGTATAATAGTAAATAAATCATAAAAATATAGGTTTTATATACCAAATTTGGATGACATGTTAGATCTTATTTCATGTTCATCTTTATTCTCTAGATTGATTTAAAAATTGGATACCACCAAATAAAGATTATACCATATGAAGAATGGAAGACACTATTCAAAACTCTTGATGGTCTTTATGAATGGTTAATCCTACCATTTGATCTTTCAAATGCACTTAGTACATTCATGAGATTGATGAACACTACTGAAATCTTTTATTCATCAATTCTTTATAGTCTATTTCAATTATATTCTTATTTATATCCCAGACAAGAAGTCATATCTACATCACTTAAGAATGGTCTTAGAAAAATTAAGAGTTATAAAATTATATGCAAACCTTTAAAAAAAATTTATCAACTTGAAATCATCTTCTTGGGTTTCATTATATCTACTAATGGATTAAAAGCAGATCCATCAAAAACTAAGTCCATTATAGACTATAGAACTCTAAGGTCTTTTACAGATGTTAGAAGTTTCCATGGATTAATTAATTTTTATAGAAGGTTTATAAGGAACTTCAGCACTATTGTATACCTTATCACTGACATCTTAAAAAAAGATAAATTTACTTGGAACACAGATGCTAAAAGGGTCATGAAACAAATAAAATCTTTGTGATTTCTTCACCTCTATTAAAACTTTTTGACTTAAATAAAGTATTTGAAGTAACTTGTGATGCATCACACATTAAAATTGGTAGAATATCATTAAGTCAATAAAACCATCCTATTACTTTCTTCAATGAGAAATTAAATGACACTTGACAAAAATATTATTCATATGATTAATATTTTTAAGCAATTATTCAAACTCTTTACCACAAAGAAATATTATATGTTTCATAAGGAATTTATTCTAAATAAAATTCATCAAGCTCAAAAGTTTGTAACTCTTAAAAGAAACTGAACTACATGAATATAAATGGGTTGAATACCTTTAAGACTTATTCTTTATGCTTAAACATAGACCTAGAATAGAAAATAAACTAGAAAACGCTTTATCTTGATTATATTTAATGATTTTATACTTAGAATTTCAAATTCCTAGATTTAAGACTTTAAAAGAAGATTATAAAACTTGCCCATATTTTCATATGATCTACTTGATATATAAATGCAAACCCTTGACTTTTGATAGCTCATTTATCATTATAGAGGGATATCTTTATAAAGGCACGAGGTTATGTACTCCCAAAACATCCATAAGGGAATTCCTTATTTTTGAACATCGTTTAAGAGATAAATCAAGACAATTCGGTAAATTAAAAAATCTGAAAACTAGTAGAACAAAGATTTTATTGGCCATCTCTAAAGGATGTTGAAAGTATTATAGGCCAATGTTATATTGGTCATCAAGCTAAAACTGTTAAACAAAAGTAGGTCATTATACATCATTATATATTCCTTCTAAATCATGGGAAGACTTATCCATAGATTTCACATTAGGTTTACCTAGGACACATCATGGAAATGCTAGTACATTTATCGTTGTAGATAGATTTTTAAATATGCCACATTTCTTACCTTTTTCAAAATTAAATGATGCATCTCCAATAATAAGATTATTCTTTAAAAAAATTGTTAGGTTACATGGAGTCCCATTCATTATAGTTTTTTTATAGAAATGTCAAGTTTATATCTTATTTTTAGAAATCATTATGAGAATTAATGAGAACATAACTAAAATTCTTCTTTATATTTCATCCACAAACTAATGGATAGACAAAAGTAGTCAATAAGACCTTAAAAAATTTACCATGAAGTTTAATTGAGGAAAAATTTAGAGAACTATGATTTAATTTTACTTACATCTGAATTTGCATACAATAGTTTTATTTATAGATCAACCCACAGATCACCTTTTAAGATTATTTATCGATATAACCCTAAAATGCCTATTGATCTAGCTAATACACCTACTCATGCATTTTTTGATTCAACATATACATTGGCATGTGATTTTTATAGCCACAAAAGTCATAAAGAAGCAATTTAAAATACAAAATGCTAAGTATGCTAAACAAAAGAATAAAAAAATTAAGGAATATGAGATAGATGATTATGTATTGGTTCATATATATCCTAAGAGATTTCCTTCCACCAAATATAAAAAGGTACAAGTGAGATCATGTGGATCATTTAAAATTATTAGGAAACTTGGTAGTAATGCTTAAGTTATTAAATTACCCCTACCTCACATGTTTATTAGCTCTATTTTCAATATGAAAGATCATATCTTTTAAAATAATTACCTAACCACCAAATTTGTATAATGAGATAGATAGAAATTATTTTATAAAAGGAGATAGAAATTATTTGTAGGTATCTATTCCATCCAACATTCTTTGAAGTGGACATTACATGACATCTAAAACACTAATAGATGATAGTATTGTTTAGAGATTTTTAATTAGGTGGAAAGATAAGCCACCAAGCAAGGATACTTGGATGACCTTAAATGAGCTATAGAGCTTTGCCCTTGAGCTTCTTGAAGACTTTTAAAATTATAACTCCATAGAGAATAGTTCTTTGTAGTCTAAGAGAATTAGCTTAGTACATCGAAGAAGAAAAGGACCTGTCACTAGGTCCTGAACCAAAAGCTTAAGCTAATGGAGTATTTTAGTATATTTTATGTGTTGTGATACATTATCGTTTTGTCTCATGTGTTGTATCAATGCTAGGCATGTATTTAGTCATGATTATGTGTTGCATGCAAGTTTGGTTGAGATCATTAATTATTTAGGTGTTTAAAGTACATCAACTTTATAAATCTTAAGTAGCACCCATCCGGTGCCATGGTGCTGCACTATGGTATGTATTAGTCTATGGACAAAGAAGTTGGCACTTAAGCACCACAAAATAATGGGTTTCTATTTTTTTAGTTTTTTAGTGGTTTTTCTAAAGGAACACATCCCTTGGAGTGATGTAACTTATATAAATATTTTATTCATTATAATAGAGAAGATTACACTAATTTGTGTGAAAAAACTTGAATGAAGACTCTTTGGTTATAGCTTGGTGGTTAGCTATTTGAGAGATTAGATGATTTCTCAGTACTGTTCTACTTGGGTGAGTAGAAATTTTTGCATCTATTCTGCTTTGATGAATGAAAGATCTAGAGCAAGCTTTCTTCCTCTATCCACTATGACACTCACACATCATGACCACAACACATCCTCATCAACCTCAAACCTTTATGGTGACTACAGATTGATGGTTCTACTAGTGAGCTAAAAATAGTGATGGCATAACACAGTTAATCAAATTTTACTTCATGGTGATGAATAATCAAGCCAAACATGAAGCTTTAGTAGTTTGGTTGAGATTTGCTAAGGGAGACTTCTAGCCATGAATATAGCAACTTAATCTAACTCATAATTTATAGTGAGACAAATTAATTGAGAATATGAAGTTTGAGAAGAGTTTTTGCTATAAAAAAAATTTAGAAGTAAAAGTAAAAAGTGGGCAATTGGAGTATTTTAGGATTGAGCAAATTTCTATAGACGACAACTCGCTGATCTATTAACCAAAGTTAGCGGGCTCATGAAGCAAGAGATCATACAACTCACCCAGCTCACTAGAGAAGAAGGAAATCTAATGCAAGTTAAGAATAAACACTTGGCAAGTGGGTTATTCCTATCAAGAATTACTTACAAATTGAAGAAGTTAAAAAATGACAAAGGATTTGAAGAGATTCAAAATCAGAGTAGCCAAATTCCTACCAATAAGAGTAGAGTTATTTTGATGGTCAGTGACCTCACTCAACTTTAGATATGTAAGAGAGTCTAAATAAAGAAAGGTCCTTGAGGAAATACATTCTAGCAAGCATGGTAGCCATTCAAGAAAGAAGACAGTCACCCATAGAATCTTGAGATAAGGAAATTTTAGGCCTACACTCAAAATGAAAATTTCACGAGGAGGTGTCCAACAGCCATTATAATCTCTACAAACCATCACCAGTCCTCCATTTTCTATTTGAGTATTGGATTTTATAGGTCCTTCGCCAATTGCTAGAGGATAAAAAAAGTTCATCTTAGTCATGATTAACTATTTCAACAAGTGGATTGAGGCAAAGCCTCTCACACATAATTTCACTGGTAATAAAAAACTTTATTTGGACTAACATCATATGCAGGTATGTGTTATCTATGGTAATTATCACTAATAATGGGCATCAATTTGTTGAGAGAGGCCAAAGGGAGTTTTGTGAGTCTCAAGGGATCAAGTAAAAATTTAAATCAGTAGATCACCTGCAAAGTAATGGACAAGTGGAGGCCACTAGCAAGAAAATCCTCAATTACTCAAGAAGAAAGTCAATGGTGCTAAGGCTAAATGGGCAGAAACCTCACTCATGATACTCTTGGCACTCAAAACCACTCCCACTAGTATGATAGGACATTCTCCATTCTTATTATTGAATGTCACAAAAGCTGTCATACTAGTCGAGTATGAAATTCAAAGCCAAAAGGTCCTAGCAATGGAAAGGATGGGAGGTGAAGATGGTAAGTGGCGTAAAGCAAACTTAGAAGCTATGGAGGACATACTTGACATGCTCAAAGAACTAAGAATTGAGGTGTCACTAAGACAAGAAGAAATAAAAAGGTGAATGGTAAAATACTACAATCATTATATAAAGGAGAAGCATTTTAAAACCAACAGCCTAGTACTAAAGAATATAGATGTCACTGCTTGACAAAATATTCTAGGAAAACTCACCCATAATTGGGATGGACTTCTCATATTCAAGGATCAAGTTGGTCATGGCATGTATCAACTACAATCTCATTCAGGCGAGGACATACCAAGAACATGGAATTCCAAATACTTGAACAGATTTTATCATTAAGGAAAAGTTCTTCTAGTTTGAACTCAATTTTCTAATTTCAAGTATCACATATCTTACTATTTTCAATAATATAGTTTTTATAGTTTGCCCTTTAAATTAATTAACTCATAGGATAATGGTAGCTATCAAAGAAGTACACTCAAGTGTTGAATAGTAAAATTTGCACTTAGGGCACTACATGATGACCTAAGTACTTGGTGCACCACTCTTGGCCCAAAAATACTAAAGTCAGATAAACAACCCTCATGTCAAACTTGCTCTATAAAATTAATAGTGTAACACAAACACCCTGTGAGCTTAGTAACTCAACTCAAAATGACCATTTCTCTTAGTTGGCAACTTAAAGACCAACACTCCACGCAGTTTGTAACTATAAGTTTAGCAACATAGCTTAAAAAAAGACCAACTCTTATTGTTGCTACTCAAAGACAAACACTTCGTGAGATTGACAACTACGATGTAAAATTGACACCCCATGTGGTCGGCAACTAAACTCAAGAAGGACCAACTCTCTTAGTATTGACTCTATTTTTGGATGAGCTTGACATTATCCCAAATCCTAGAAATAAGGGTTTCCTAATTAGGAACTTAGTGGCTAGGTGTATCACCAAACTTAATTTGAATCAAACCAAAATTTGAAATCAAAATTAAATCAAGCTCAACATTTTAAAGTAAAAGTATAGGTCATCCTAGTGAATCCTTTTAGGACTTGACCTAACCTAATTGAATTAGGTGAACCCAATCAAACCCCAAAATTTAATAGAAATCTAAATTAAACACATTTCAATTAAAATTTAAATCTTGTTGAGCTTAGATCGAGGTAGTTAGGATGGTTGATCCAATTGACCCATTTAAGCTCAAAATCACCTACATCCAAGAAAAAATAAATAAATAAAAAAATCCAAACCAAATCAAATAAAAAGAATAAATCAATGCACACATATAAATGAACCCAAAAATAAAATTAGGTGAGGTTCAAAATGGTCAACTAGGTCATTTTGACTTAGAGTTTTCTCATGTAGTCCCCACTAATCCAAAGGCCAATCATTCAAAATTTGGCCAAATTGAGTTATCTCGAAGGACTCAAAGTTATGAAATGAACATGTCTAAACATTAACATAAATTTAGAGAGGGCCCAAATGGGTTAAATGTGTCACTTGACAAGTAAACTTAATTGGACCCTATTGAACTTAAATTTAAATTAAATTAAAATTAATTCAAAAAATATCCAAAACCATTATAAAATCATAAATTAACATAATTCAACAATTATTTGGGTTTTAATTGGATCAATTTGAACACTTGACCCAAGTGAACCCAATTTGACACCCATTAAGCCCAATTAGGATCAAAATGATTTAAATCAAAATTAGCATCAAATAAAATAAAATAAATTACTCTAAATCATCTTGAGCACTTAATCAAACATGATTGAAACCCAATCACACTTTAATAGAGCCAAAATAGCCATTTGATTCAATTAAACCCAACTTAACTCATTTGGATTAAAATGGGTTAATTTGGGTTAAAATCAAAATCTAATTTAAATCAAATGAAATTGATTAATCATAATCATTAAAAATGATTAATTAAATATAATTGAATACAAATACAAATCCTAAAATAGCCAAAGAGGCTAGGAATTTCAATTTGAGCCCTTTAGTTCAAATTGGCCAACTAGCCTAAGTCAAACTTAAACGTGAGATGGATCAATTAATCCATAAAACAATCAATGAACAATTAATAATAATTGAAACATAAATCTAAATCTAATCAATCAAATGGAATAAATTGACATAAGACAAAATCAAAAGAGAATCAAATGGATTAAACCTAAACACTTAAACCCAAGCCTAACTCAAATGAACTTGAGTTTGACTCATTGTTCATTATGGTTTGACTTGATCAGTCAACCAAAAGCCCAAGGGGATGCTGAAGTAATCCAAAAGCCATAAGTTGATGAGATGTCCATGGGAGAGATAAGGTGGAGCTCATGATAAGTAAGCATGGCCGACCCACCCTATCATCATAAACTTTGCTAATGCTTTATTCCTCATCCCATTAATCCATTCAAACATCATCTCTGACCTTCCCATCACCTTCTCCATCATGATGGAATCCCAATTCCCATGGTCGACCATCTCGATATCAAACTAATGAGGAGGTTCTATGTTTGGATCTAAATAAATGAAATAAATTGAACATTCTAACTTGGGGTGTCGCGGTGCAACAAATGAAATAAATTGAACATTCTAATTTGGATCACCGCGACACTGCAATTGCAGTGCCTAAGATTGTCTCCACCTTACAGCATCTAAAAACTTAAACCACCCCCAACGGTTCCCTACTTAAATAACACATCACCACGGAGCTGTGATGCCAGTGCTGAGGCATTATAGCAACAACCTTTAGTTTTAAAAGAAAGAAAATTATTGTTCCCACTCAAGTAACAATAACCACCTAGGGGCAATGGGGAGAATGATTATGGAGTAGAAAACCACCCCATGTTCAGAAATCTCTTATATAAAAAAAAAAGAGAAATGCCCCTACTCTTCTTTTTCCCGCACTCTCACTCTATCCCACCTGCTCTATTCTTGCTCCCAGTCTCCTACACTCTCCACAACATGCTTTTCACTACTACATGAGAGCAATATTTTCATACATGAGACAAGATCGAAGTCTACTACCTTTAACTCAAGGAAAAAAATTTCTAGAAATGTTTTCTTTATACATTTTTTCTTAGACAAGAAAATTTAAGAGATTTCCACCATTCATCATAGATCTTGTGAGAAATAAAGAGGCTTATATTCATCAATCTTTGATTTAGAGTAAAGAAAGCCCTTTGGACTAAAAGTCCAAAATCTTAAAATTCAAAGACCACTGCCATTGAACTTGGTTCCAGCATGAGATGAAAAATCCTTCCTCCATCGATCCTAGATCTTCAATAATGGAGAAGAGTACTTTTGCACTAAATAAATAAAAATCAAAGCACTACTAAAATATTATATGACCAAAATTTTATAAATTTGTCAAATTCTGTAAGAATCTAGTTCAAAAATAAAATTCTTGCTTCGTGGTGCCGTAGCACTGAGGTCCATCGACGAGGCGCTAAGCTCTCAGGAATGAAATCCTTGATGCTCCATCTCATAGCACTGAGGTGCCAAATATCTTGCATCGCAGTGCTAAGCTCGAGACTAGTATCTAATTTGCAGTGTTATAATGCTAAGCTCTTGGGATTCACCTATTTAAAATAGTGTAGTGTTATCTTCCCAATGCTAAGGTACTACTTCCTAAAATCCATTCCACCATCAAACTTGATTCCAGTGTGAAATAAAATCTTTTGTCCATTGATCTTGGATATGAAATAAGGGAAAAGGGTGTTAATGCACTAAAAATCATGAATCTAGCAATACAAAGATGTTATGCTGCCAAAATTTTAAATTTATCCAATAACTTATAAATATAAGGCATTAATATCTCAACATTGTAGGCATTATGCTCTCAGAAAAGTAAGTATTAGACACCCAATTGAAAGTGCCAAGGCATTCATATCATAGCCCAAGTCATATCTATAACACCGTAGCACTACAAATTTAGTGTCGAGCTGCTAAGCTCTCAGGTTCTGAACCAATATATGTTATTTGGTATCATAGCCCAAATCATCTATGTGGTCATAGAGCCATAAATATAGCACCAAGGCACTGAGCTCTTGGGTTATCCTTCAGCTTAATGGCACTGAGGTGTTGGTTCATCAGTGCCAATGCGATGAGCCCCTAATGTTGTTCATTTCGAGTAGAAAATTTTATTGTTATAAATTTAAAATTCTAGAGCACTCCACATAAACAAACACAAAGGCCTAAAAATAGAAGAAAATATTTATTAACATAAAAAATATACTACAAAATTTCTTACAATAAAAATAAAAGGAAGAAATATAAAATAAAATAAAAGGAAATGGAGGAAATTAATAATCATAGTTGCAGTCATCCTCCTCTTCTTCTTCTTCTTTTGATGCTGAGTGAGGTGCTCACAAAAGATGGATATTGAGGTGTCATAGGAAAATAGGCCTGACCAGACCCGTAAAACCATAATTTTCAAACATATCAACTAATGTTGAGTTAAACTCAGCCATATAAGAAAGTTATTTCTATTATTGATCCATATGATAGTCAAATTTCTTTTCAAGGCATGTTTCTTGTGGCTACTCTCGCCAATCTTTTTTCTTAAATCCAAGACTTCTCCTTCAATTTCATGAAGTTACTCATCTAAGGTTTGAGGTGGGGCACATGGGGCATGTGAACTTTCCCCCACCTCAAACCTTAACCCAAATCTCCTAATTATTCTCTTCCTTAGATGAGCCTTTTAAATAAGAATTTCTTCATCATGCTCCCCCAACACACCTGTTGTAACACATTTACCATAAATGAGAGAAGGATGATTGTATCCTATAATAATACTGCCCCTAATCATATTATAAATAGATTTATAATTAATATTTTTTAAATCTATTATAAATTCCTTTTGAATAGTAAAACTAAAAATGGGCATGTCTTTAGTCACCTTATTGATATTACTAGTGGGCATCAACATGGCAAAAATAATATAGTGCCAAGCCTTAGACTCTATCATCAGGCTGGCAGCAAGAAATTTTATGATCCTTTCCTCTCACCATTTCCATTGAATATTGGCATTTTTACTGCTGAGAAAATAAAGGACTTCATCAAAATCAGGAAGATCATTATAATAGAAAAGATATTGATCGTACACTATATTTTATAAATTGTAATATACATTAATTACAGTGCTATCAATACTTACCAATTTCCCCCGTATAAAAACTTTATTATCTTGGTGCACCTTTGCATTGGTGAAAAACTCACATAACATAGAAATGATGTAGGAGCTACTTTCGTGTGCCAGCTTCTCCTATTCTCACTCAATGATAATCCTCTACACGTTCCCACCCAGATTATGGAAACTTCTCTCTGAAATGAGATGCTTGTGAATGAGGGCATATTAGAACCTCTCCTTCATTACTATGCTAACGAACCTATTAGCATCATATGAAGTCTTTTAAGTAGCATGATTATTTTCTTAGTATGAAAAAGGGTTGAGAGAGAAAAGGATCTAAGGGTTCCTATAGAAAAAAGACTACATATTAAAAATTTTGTAGCTTAGGGGGTCTATTTATAGACCAGATCTATCACCAAAGTGCTAACCTCTCAAGCTCTGAAATAAGGAATCAATGCAGTAGTGCTTTACATGTCGTGCCTAGGTGCCAGCCAGCTGCTCAAAGCAATTACTATGTCAATCAAAAAAAGATCTTATTACCATTTATTACTATAAATTCTATAATCGATCAGAACTGTAAAACATGTCATATATTGATGTATAGTCATTATGCTATGACTAAGTGTTGCAATGCTGGTCAAAAGTTTGTTCAATCTATTAAATGTGTTTGTCAACCTCTTAGCCCATTTGAATGGTCTTTTTATGGGTAAACAGAGTTACATAATTAGCACTTAGGTGCTGGTCAATCTACCAACCTACTCTCAATCATCTTTTATAGCACCTATGACACCATGATGTTATTTTTGGAAACACTGAAGCGTTGGATCTTAAATATAAATCTCTGTTATAGCACAATGGCACTAATTTCTAGCATTGGGGCACCATCCTAATAATGCCCAAGCACCATGATCTATAGTGCCAAGGAACTCCCCTTTATAGTGCCTATGCACCATACTTCTAGCACTGAGACACCATCCCCCAATGCAACATATTAATGTTCACCATATGAACACCCTATAATTCATTCACCATTTGAACACTTATATAAAAATTACATTCCAAAGGGATGTAAGCCCAATCTTTTATTGGTTCTCCATGCGAAGACCCTATATTTTGTTCATCATGTGAACACCTATATAAAGATGACATTCTAAAGGGGTGTAAGTCCAATCTGCCAGCTTTATAATTGATGTAAGTCTGACCCATGCTTGTAATGCAAGCATAACACTATAGGCATTCCAAAGGGATGTAAGTCTAATATATATGTTCACCATGCAAACACTGCTGGCATTCCAAAGGATGTAAGTCAAATCTATACATTCATCATGCAAACACCCCTACACTAAACCTCTAGTCTACTCAGGATATCTAGGATGAGGCAACCCATGGCTGCTAATATAACTCCTCCTGGAGATTACAGCTAACCCTATGGTGTTGGCAGACTAGAATATTAAAGTCATTGGATGATGAAACTATGGGATCTTAATCAAGGCTATTTTTTATTTCTCTTAAATAGTCATCTATATGATACCACATGCACCACTATACACTGATTCATATCAGAGAGATATGTTTATTTTCAGCCTTAATCGAGAGAGCTCTCTTATAATGGCAAGAGTAGTAATTAACTATGAAGGCTTGTGTTCACAGGATATAGAACCCAGTTCTAAATAAATTCCAACATAATGTTAGGGGAAATCTAGTTGAATATATATCAATTTTCCTCATGAAAAAACATGCTCCTACCCATACCAATAGAGATGGTGGAGAGCATCCTCAATGATGTTTTTTCAGAGTAATCATATTTTTTGGTGACTCCACTAGTGTTTACTTCTCTCTCCATCTCTACTTGGACAAATTAAGATGATTTTTTGAGAATTTTTACTTGGAACATGCAGATGAGGTACTTATTTAGATAATCAAATACATCATTAAAGGATGAGTAGATTATCTTGAAAGATAAATATATTGCCCTTATAATGGATTTGATTATTTAATAAAGACTCCTAAAGCTAATGGGTCTTCAATGTACTAGAGATTCTTCCCCTAAACTATATAGAAGGGTATAATAGGGTTTATTTTATTACAGGTATCAAGTTCCTAATAAGGGCAAGCTTCTATAGTTAATTACATCTTATGAATGAAGGATCTATTTCTAAGAATATTTTCTATTAAGAAAATAGACTTTTATTTTATGGATTTCAGAGCTTATCCTAAAAGGATGGTTACTTTAGAAATTCAATAGGGAATGCTTCAAAGGGGGAAGAGTTCTTTTTCAGAAGCCAATCGGGAGTAAGTAGAAAAATCCTAGTAAGCATTACAACTATCCTATTATTAGGCTTTACAAATTTAAAATTGAATTTATTATTTCTTAAAATGATAATTTATTAAAAATTTAGGATTTAGATTCTAGTAGCACAAGACTATAGAAATGCCTAATAGTTAAAGACTTATTTTAGTAGGATGCTATAGACTCCTAAGTCTACAAATGCTTTTGACATAAGACGGAGGATCGACCTATTGTAAATTTTTTAGAAATTATCAGTTCATTTCTAGACTAGAGGAAAAAATGAGTATATCCCTGACTCTTCTAGACTTATAACTCACTCATAAGGGTTGTTAGGTAACACCACCTAAGCAATTTTGAAAACCATGAATATAGTCTTATGTATGCCAAACGGCTAGGCTATTGTATTTAAGAATAAAACTAAAAACCTAACTCACTCCTCAACCCTAAGATAATGTTTGCCATGTTATGCACTGCAATAAATTTTTTATTTTATGTATTTTTACTTATTATTCATTTTAAGGCTTGGGGTATGTAGCTCATACCTATAATGATATGCATTTATAAGCGATCATGGGCCAAATCAAAAAGAGAAGGCACACTTCCCCTAAGAAGGGTGATCATCCTCATAGGTCATATATCCTCTTATGTGCAAAGGGTGAAGCACCCAAATCAAGAGGAATGAACATTATGCTATCATGTTATGCAACAACTAATTATTTCTAGTTATTTTTAATTTATACATAGGGCTTATACTAAAGTCTGATTATGAGTTTCAATATTTTATGTTTAAGTTGTTTATATTTAATGGGGAAGAAATTTTGATTTTTCCTAGGAGCTTAACATTTTAGGCATTTCATCACAGAAACACACCATAGAAAGAAACTTAGAAAAGCATACAATTTTATTAAGCACCCAAAATAAATCAAGCCAAATTAATTAATAGAATAGGCTAATGCGGCCGAGAAACACTGTACACTCCAAAAGAAAGAGAAAAATGGGTAGTCAAGGTCTGCCCTTATACAACCTGACTTAGAACTTAAAGTGTTGATCTATAGGGGTCTTCTTCTAAGATCATCGCCTTCTTCAAGGACCTCCATGGGCTTTACAGGAGACCACTAAATAGTAAAGTCAACTTCTATTATTCCTAGACCCCATAGATCCTAGCATAATTCTAAGCTTAATTTACATTTTAAACTTTTGAAATAAATTTCTAATCCCTACAAAACAAATATTAAGAAATGCATACAGCACACCAATAGTTTATATTTCAAACATACGGGCTTAGTAGTAGTTTCTTGTCAAGCCCACTTGTCCTATTGGGCTATGCTTACTGACTAAAATAGAACCTACACACAAATAGAATTTATTATATTTTTTATTACATTGGTCCCTTTAAGCACAAACTCTTGTAGAAAATAGTGTTAGCCTAAAAAGAATGTCCTATCATCCAAACTAATGGCTAAATAATCCTAATAATCCAGTCTAAAATAATACACCATAAAATAAGAAAAGCATTACATCACAAAATATCACAGATCATTGGCCTAACCTAAGTCTAAGTTTGGTGACCTAACAATCTAGTGTGTGAGAAAGGGGTTCGTGTCGTATGGCTTTACTAGGCCTTTTAAGTTCAAGTTTTGGTTTAATTTAATCTTCCACTTTTCATAATTTTGCCTCATAAGTACATGTCATTATTAAACTAGAAGTTTAACATATCAAGACCACCTTTGGACTACCAGCCTTGTGATCTCAGTGTCTAGACTATATACCATATGATAGTTAGTTACAAAAATAATATATTTGATTTTTTGTTTTATTCTTAGAATTTTGCCATTTGATGGGTTCTATTAAAGTGATTTAATCAATTTTATGAGCTTATTTATATTTTTAAGTTTACTTTTGTGTTAAGGTTGAAATTTAGGATTTAAAGAATGAAGAATAAAAAAAATTGCTTTAGGCATAATCCATTCTATCTAATTATTCTAAATCCTAGTATAATGAATTTTCATCTAAACTAATGATCAAACTAAGATTCTAAATATTTTAATTAACCTCTTTTGAATTCATTTGAATAATTTATTTCAAGTTGGGTTTATTTGAATCTAGATTAATGTTTATTTAATTTGATTAGGATTTAAATTCTCGATTAGCATTTAGTTTTCATCTTATATTTATGAAAATTTGTTTAAAGATTCTTTATTCTTTTCATTTAAGTTTTATTGATAATTGCATCAGACTTAACTAATTATGAATTCATTATTTGATTGATTGATTATCTTAATTTTTTATGGTTTAGAATTTATGTAATCTTATTAAGATTTTAAGATTTCTTTCTTATTTTATTTCTTTAGTTTGATTTATTGAAATTTAAAATATTTCTTTAAATTTTAGTTCAAAATTTATGTTATCATGATTAAGTTTAATGTAATATATATCTTAGTTTAATTTATTTTCAAATGATTTGATTCATTTTATATTTTATATTATTTAATATTTATATTATCTAATATTTCATATTATTTTCATAACTTGTTTTTATATTTAATCTCATGTTTCTTTTGATTTGATTAAGTGTTCATTTGATCTTATATATTTTAATTGCTCGATTTATTTAATTTTAATTGATCTCATTTATTCATTTAATTAGTGTTATGTTTATGAATTTGGATGAGTTAACTTAATTAATTAATCTTTAAGATGTTTTAATTTCATCACTTAAGGAATTCATTAAATTTTAATTTCATAATTTAAGAGAATTTATTAACTTATGTTTTTTTAAATCATTCTTTAGATTAATTTTAATGAAATTTTATATGTTAAAGCTTCATTATTAATTTAACGTATTAAGATGAAGTTTGGCATATCAATCATAACCTAGGAAACCTAAGAAATGAGTTACTTTGGGTATCCAACCTAAATCTAGGTCATTTTAATTTTATAAGTTGTGTAAATTTAGTTAGTTTGATTAATCATTATTATTTATTTATATTTGAACTTATGTTTTTCATTAATATTAAATGGATTAATGAATTTATTATTTGGGTTTGAAATTCAAAAGTTAAGTAACATTGATTTTCAATTAAATAATTGTTTATCATAATCTTATTAATTTCAAAATTCAATTTTAGTTAATTTCTTATATTCTTAATTATCCCATAACCCTTAGTGCGTAATTAATTGAATTCTTTAACTTCAAGGAGTTAAGAAATTTTTCTTAATTATCATGATGTTGATGAAGATGTTTTAAATTGATTTCATAAAATTTCATAATTTTTTATTTTTATTTACTATTTCATTTAAATTATCCTAGAGAATGAATATTCTATAACTTCTTATTTAGAAATCATTTGGCTTTGAAATTTGTATGGCAACTGGGGTTCCTTGTCAATTTAAATTCCCCAAATTTTCATCTTAATTAGATGTCTAATTTAATATTAATTAAGATTTTAATTATTTGAATAAAACTTAAAATAAACCTAAATTATATATAATTGATTAGGGATTTTAATTTACTTAAATTTTCCTCTAGAAGATAAATCCATTGAGGGTTCATTTAGATTTTTGTTTGAGTTTTGGTTAATTTATTATAATCTTTAAAATTCAGATCAATTAAAATTAATTAATTTAATTAATTACCTAATTAGATCATTTTGGGGTTTTTTAAGTTCTAAAGAGTTCTAATGGTGTTTTTATGTTTATTATAATGATTTGAGTTGAATTTATATTTCTTTCACAATTTTCTTAATTAATTATTAATTTATTTCATTAAATCATGGTTTTATGATTGAAATTTCATATATATGGATTTAATTTCTAATAATCCTAAGAAATTTATCTAAGATGTATTTTAACCTTAATTTCAATTCCCCGAAGTTTGAAATAGGTTGGATTAATGGTTTAAGTTTAATTTTGGTTTGATTATTTTTAATTAAACCTAAATTAATTTAAAATTACTCAATAAAGACTGGGGATTTTGGTTTAATAGATTCTTCTCACTGAGATAAATCCATAGATCCTTTATTTGTGTTTTTTTTTGTTAAGTATTTTATTTTCTATAATTTTTTAAAGTTTTTAGGGTTTTCTGTAATTTTTAAAATCCAAAAAATAAAATTACCATTTTAAAAAGGTTATCAGAACATGGAGCTAACATGATGCAACTTTACATTCAACGGCGTGTGATTCAACCACATGGGATCCACGTGGATCCGATATTTATTAAATGGGCCACACAGGATTCATTTCAATCGTCAAATCTTTGACCGAATGATCACGATATCACCCACGATTCCTACATAAATTTTAATCAATTTATCCGACTAAATCTCAGTCAACTAGTCCTAACAGAAGGAATGTTTAGTGGAGATCACATCTCCTCCATTAACGATGGAAGTTGAGTGTCATCCATTGAATCAATGTAATTTCTAGCGATCTAATCAACAAAATTGCTCGATTTCAATTACAAATCCATCAACACCTCAACTAAATGTATTTATATGGTATTATCTCACTTGAGATCAAATCCTCTTCATAAATGACCAAACTAAAATGAAAGAGGGGTCAATTTTAAGGCATACTTCACCGACGTCGATCCTCAATGATGGGGATGCTTCAAACACCTTTGTGGGGATGCGGTGAACCTCTAGGTACAAGAAATTGAATTGCCTCATCAACAATTATTCTAGAGTCCATTCTTCTCTTATTCACTAGTGAGTAGCTGAAATCTGGCTTACCGTTAGCGTGGGAATCTGGGAAAGAGTTGGTACTTTTTTGTTTCACTTGAGGAATGTGTGAGTGATGTTGAAATGCCAAGAGAAGGTCTCTCTTCATCTTTTGCTATATATGGTCCAAAATCTCACTTATGGAGACTTCAAGTATAAATTGGCCTTGATGAATGCCACCCTTGGAGGCTAGCTTCAAGAGGTGGTAACTAATTGCAGTCCATCCAAATCAACTAGGATGAAGAGTGGAGGAGGAAATGGAGGAAGTGACTTGGATTAAAGTGAATTTTTCTTCATGTTCCACATCACCTTCCATGGCATATTCCATTGCTTTTGTATTTATTTGAAACCTTTGAATTCTCTTAATTTTAGCTGCCAATCCTTGTAGACTCATCCTAGAATGAGTTTAGGTGTATTGCAATATAAGTAGTGTAGGTTTAAACTCAAATTCTCACATTTGATCCATTTAGGTTTAGTTTGATTTGGATTAGGCTAAGCATGAACAATATTTATTATTCATTTCTTTAGATTATTAAATAATTATTCATATCAAATTTAAGATCATTCATGAATCAAATAAACTCATTTCTATTAGATTTAGGAACAAATGCCCTAAGTTTGTTCACTTAAGCATTTGTTCCTTTTGGTTTATTTTATTTATTATATTTGATGGATTTGATCTAGGTTTAGGCTTTAGTTTTGTTTATTTAAGTAAAGTTAATTTTGAATTGAAACCCACTTTGACATAAATTGAGCTTGATGGGTTAACATGGGTTCAATTTGGTCAAATGAATAAATTGATCACATTAAACCCCAAAATTGGTTGAATTATGTTTATTTGTAATTTACAAATGATTTTGGATATTTAATTTGAGTTAATTTTAACTTAATTTGAGTTTAGGTTCAATAGGGTCCATTTAGGTCTATTTAGATCAAGTGATCTAATTAACCCAATTAAGACTTTATTGGGTTTTAATTTATTTAAATTCATATTTAGAAAAGTTCATTTGATGATTTTGAGCCTTTGGAATAATTTAAATTGGTTAAATTTTTGTGGGTTAACATTTGAGCTACTGGGACCTATATAAGTCAACTCTTTGTCAAATGTTTGACCATCTTTGACCTTCATTTGGATTAAATTTTAGGTTCATTTTTATTCATGCATTGACATTATGCTTTTTTTATTTGATTTGATTTCAATTTATTTTTACTGTATTTGAATTTCTTTGGGTTTAGGTGGTTTTGAGCTTAGGACATTAATTAAGTTGACCATCTTAATTACCTAGAAGACACGTAGGCTTGGCAACCATTAGTGCTAAGCATGTTTGAAATATTAACTATTGGTGTGATGTATGTATTTCTTGACGTTTGTTTTGCAGGGTTTAAGATTTTATTTTGAATTTTTAAATGTAATTTGAGCCTAGAATTAGGTTAAGATCTATTAAGTCTAGGAATAGTATGAATTGACTTTACCAGTAGATGGTACCTTATGAAGCCTATGGAGGACCTTGAAGAAGGTGACGATCCTAGATGAAGACCATAATAGATCAAGATTTTTAGTTCTAAGTTAGGCTATATAAGGGTAGAACTCGACTGTCCATTTTTCTTTTCATCTCGGGTGTACAGTGACACTCGACTGCACTGACCTACTCTATTAATTTAATTGGCTTGATTTATTCTGAGGTGTGTAATAAACTAATATTTTTATAGGTTTCTATCTATGATAAAAGCTTGGAATGTTAGGCTCTTAGGAAAACTAAAATTTTATACCCCATTAAAATTAAATAACTCAAACATAAAATAAAAACTCATAACCTCACCATAAATAAAGCCCTAGGCATAACTTAAAAGAACTAGAGAAAAATTAAACTTTGTGAACCATGCAAGCATATTGTTTGTCATTCTTGAATTCTACGCTTTACCCATTGCATATAAGGGGCATCTGACTTATGAGGATGACTGCCCTTCTTAGGGATGTGTGCCTTCTCATATTGATTTAGCACATGAATTTTTCTAACTATATCTCATTATAGGCATGAAATTGCATACCTAAAACTTCAAAATAAAATTGTGAGTCAAAATCCATAAAAAAAGTGCAAATTATGGCATTAGTTAAGTGTATAACATGTCAATCATTATCCTAGGGTTAAGGAGTGATTTTAGGCTTTTAGCCTCTTTTATTAAACATAATAGCATAAATATCTTGCATACATAAGACTAAACTCATGGATTTAAAATTTCTTAGTAGTTTTAGCTAGCAACCCTTCAAGGCAGGCAGTAAGTCCAGAAGATTCAGGGATATGTTTATTTTTTCAAGTGAGAAAGAGAATTGATAATTCCCAAAATTAAACTATGTCAAGCATCTAACTTATGTCAGAAGCATTTGTAGACTTAGGTTCTAAAGAATCCTATTAGAATAAGTCTTCAACCACTAGGCATTTTTGTGGTCTTGTATCGTCGGGATCTAAGTTCTAGATTTCTAATAAAATGTCAAATCAAAGTCTCAATAATTTTGACTTCAAAATTATAAATCCCCATAATAGGATAGTTGAAATTCTTACTGAGCATCCCAGTATTAATAAGAATTTCTTACTTATTCTCGATTGGCTTCGAAGAACTCTTACTCCTTAGAACGTTCCCCTTTGAATTTCTGAGTTAACAATCCTTTTAAGACAAGCTTTGAAATTAATAGAGATAAAAGTTAATTTCTTCTATCAAGAGTGTTTTTAGAAGGAATTCCCTCACTTCTGAGATGTAATTAACTATAAAGACTTACCCTTACAAATAACAATAAACCCTACAAAACAAAAAAGCTTTTTCTCTACTTCTCCATGTAGTTCAAGGGGAAAATCTTTGGAATATAGAAGACCCATTAGCTTTAAGAGTCTTTAATAAGTAACAGAACATATTATAGGATAATATGTTTATCTTTTAAGATAATGTATTTATCCCTTAATGAAGCATTTGATTACCTAAATAAGTATTCTTAAAATTCTATGTGGTGACATAAATTTTCTCCAAATATATTTTTTGGTGACTATGTTGGTGACTAGTTTCTCTCTCAATCTTTAGAAATAGACTTTGATCTTTATATATCAATAATGTACTTGTGTTATCCATGGGTAAAGATTACTTTTCATTTCTTTGAGTACCTCTCCATTTCATCCTTGGTAGAGTATCAACATCTACGAAATGAATTTCAAAACCTCCCTATTTGTTAAAGTCAAATATGTGGGTCCTATAATTTATACATTTTCAAGTATCAAATTATTTCTTTTAAAATACTAGTCATAATAAAGATGGCTAAATTTTCCTAATGCGTCAAAAAAAAGATTTTTGACTTCATTATTATTTAAAGCCTATTATAACTTATATAATTTTCTTGTTTGAAAATTAAAAATAGTAAGACAGCTCATTTTTACTGCTACTTCAAGATTCAACCTTTTGTTTATAGTAACAGTCTGCCTAATGGCTCTATCATCAAATTTAGAGCTAATTTTGAAGACTCAAATATCATTGCAAAGGAAGTGACCATTGCTCTTGTTAGCAATGCCTCTATTAAAAATAAAAAAACCCATCTTGGAATTCTCGAGGGTGCCTGTATGTTAGGAAGTAATTGTAGAGGCTATTAAGAGAGTCCAAGTAGATTCTACATTGAAGAAAATAAAATTGTCTACTTAAAAAACTACTATTTTTTCTTTCCCGACACTTTTGAGATAGGTTCCACTTCTGAGCCTCGACTAATGACCAAAAGTCTAAAGAAAAATAGAAGTGGGAAGCTTATGAGGCAAGCCCTTAAAGAAAGAAAACATAATGGGATATTATAAATTGAACAAGCTAGGGTGAGGGAGGGGTATACCCTTCCGAATACTTCTCCTATACTAGGAGGACAATAGATTTCACCCTTTTTTTGCAGTCCGAGGAGAGAAAGATATATCTAGAATTGCAGGTTCTCCATCTTATTTATTTTCTTATGAACATAAAAAGATTTTAGACTAGTGAATAAAGAAACTCATGGCAGAATACAACAGGTCCTTCATAGAACCTTTGGGTCCTCTACCTATACTAAAGAAGAGCTACTCAAGGTTATGAAGGAACAGGTCTCTAGAGAACATAAGAGAGAGATCTTAGGGAAACTTTTGATTACCCAAAATAAAATAAAAGGAAAGGTAATCTATCCAAATAGGAAAAGAACTTATCAACCAATGCTTATCATATCGAATCAGTATCATCACCTGAGGAGGTCACTAATATGACATAAGGATGAGTCAACTAATGTATATATGTTTGTCCCTAGGAAAGAGACCAGGAGAGTTTATGTGAGAAAAACCCCATTGGCCATTGAGCCAATGTTACACTCATCTTCACAACTAGGGAGATCTTCACTTATTAGGCTTGTTAGAGATAGGCCTTCATCGCCTTTTTCTAGGATTGAGGGGCTATCATCATTTTGTACCTCCAAAGGGGATAGGGTCTCATCATCTATCTTCTTACAATAGAAAAATTTTAGATGAGAGAAACCTCAATTTAGGAGCCACTCTTATTAGAGAGGAAATCCCTATCATTCAAGAGAGTCTTAAAGAAGAAACATCTGAATTAAAATGTATGGATGTAGAGGTTAATGAAGAATCTGTAACCATCCTTGACAATAATGGTGTTCTACTTCATCTTACGAAAGAAGAAATGAAATCATGTGAGGGGATGAAGAGAAAGAGAAACCAAATTAGAATAAACAAGATTTTGAATTAAATCAAGCTAACCTATTAGATGATGACTCAAAGTTACCTGTAGACCATGTCTTTATGGTAGACATGAGAGCATGTAAGAATGAGTAAGAGGAAACTTAGACTATTATAAAAGAGGGTCTTATACCTAATCTGACTCAACAAATTATCCTTCAATTGCAAAAGATAAATGACCAAATCTTAAGAATGGAAAAGAAGATGGATGAGAAGATCGCTTTGATGCAATCACTCCAAATTTTAATTCTCACCTTCTGATAACCTTAATCTTTAGAACAACCAAAGGATTCTCGCCATAGATGAGAAGAAGTTTAGTTTATGGGATCATCACCAAGAATATAAAATAATGGATGATACATCATCCAAAAATGACATAAAAGCCTCATGTGGAACAACAGGTAAAGAGGCATTGGTGTAGTCTCGGGGTATGACTCTGATTCCAAAGAGTAGACTTTACTATAAGGAATATGATTATGTACCTTATCTAAAGGGATTTGTGCCCCTTCTTTCAACTTTTTTGATGGGACAGGCAACCCTAAAAAACATTTGGAACACTTCCAAGTGAGTTATTGTAATGCCGAGGGAAGTGAAACCTTATTGTTTAAATAGTTTGTTGGTTTTTTAATCAGAGTTTCCTTTGATTGGTATGTAAAAATACGAAATGGTTCAGTGCGCACATTCACTAAACTTGAAAACCTATTTGTTAAATGATTCACCAGTACACAACATCATGTTACTGTAATCGACTTAGTCGTCAAAAAATAAAAACTAAGATCTCATGTAGATTATATTTTGAGATATAGGATTCTCAGCCTCAAGTTTAAGCCCCAGCTACAAGAGTAGCATGTTATAGAAATCCTTTTCTAAAATATTCATGGTTGTATTGCCTTCTTACTAAAAGGTTTTATTATTAAAATTTTTGAAAATTTATTAAGTAAAGACTCTAGCCTTCAAGAAGAAGCTCATGGGATGTTGTTTCTAAGAGAACAATCTACTACAAAACCTTCAAAACCTAAGAAAATGCTAGAAAAAAAGGTAATGTCTCTATAGTGGACAAAAAAACTCCAATTCAAGTCAAAGTAGAGTGACCTCCACTACCAAGAAAACCCTTATAGGACCTGTCAGTGAAAGAATGAACCATACTTAATCTTTCAAGAGAGAGGCTATGAGAAAAATATTTAAAAATTTAAAGAAAAAAGCTAAATTTCAACCTATCTTATCCAAAAGGCTAAAAGAAGTCATCAAGGTCAATGACCCAAATTACTGTCCCTGCCATCATATGCTAGGGCATACCATTGAGGACTACTTTATTTTTAAGGACTGGCTTGAAAGGAACTATAAGAGAGGGTTGGTGATTAACCCTAAAAAATACCTTATGGACCTTGGACAAGGGTCCATTAAGGTGATCACAAATGAATCTTCCACCTCTTGTAGTGCATTCTTTTAAATGATTGGGATATAGCTTTATCCCATTCTTCTAAAAAATATTTGTTGAAAAAGTTTAAAATTTTCATGCAAGATCATATGAAGACCTAGAAGAATATCATCCATGTTGATCCACTAATGTAGAAGTGATTCCTCCTCGACAACATTCAGTACCATCAGATGTCTAGATGTTTGAAGAGGGTGGTGAGAGAATAATGAATATTATATCATAGAGAGTTTTGTATGATAAAGATGGAGAGGTTATGCCTTACGTCTCATTATCTCTATGTACTTATTTCAAAAATATGAATAAAAAGTCTACCACAAAAGGCATTTCTTACATATTTTTTGGTAGTTGTGTTATGAATAAATAAAAGCAATAAAATACAAAATATTATTATAATGATCATATACTTTATGAATTAGGGTCAAAAAATGATAGTTCTATTGCTTTGTAGGGAAATCCAGTTAACATAGAAGTATAATTCTCAATTTTTGACCAATCTTTGGAAAAGAATATCAGTGATGATGGACAGGTTGACATGATGCCCTACTTCTAATTTAGGATATATTACTGATGTCAATCTTCACAGTGGGAAGGTCTTGCCACCTCGCCTACCTCTTATGGATAAAGATAAACAAATTATTGATCAATGTCCTGAACCCTTATAAAAATATCTAGTAGTTGAGCCAGTTGTTCCCAAGGTTGACTATAATGTCTTAGCCCATCTTTGGAAGCTACCTACTAGACTGAGTGTTTATGATGCCCTTATTTTGTCCAAGGAAATGAGGAATCGTTCAAGCATTACTCCAGTGATATGTCTAACATGGCTAACAACAACTTCCTCAGATGAGGCTTGCCACTTTAAAGAAGTCCCTAGAGTAACTTTCTCTGATGAAGATTTGCTTCTATGGACCACTAACCATAATCAGCCCTTTTACATTTCAATCAAAGTGGAAAATTTCATACTATTTACAATTATCTATCCTAGTGCTTCAGTCAACATCATGAATTCCAAAACATTATCATTTTTGAAGATCAACACATGGAGATTGAATTTTGATAAGATGTTGTTAAGAAGGTTTAATGAAATAGGACAAAAGTCTTTAGGTTCAATCACTCTATTATTAGAAATAGATGGATTGAAAATTGAAGCAAAATTATACATTATTGATTCAGAGACATCTTTTAATGCTCTCTTAGGCAAGCCATGGATACATGAATATAAAATTGTTCCTTCATCACTCCACCAATGTATTAAATATACAAGGTATGGAGTAGAATATACAATAAAAGGTGATATACAATCATTTTTTTATTCATAAAATTAAACTCTACAAAGATGCTACTTATTACATGCCTAAAAGGAAAATTTTTGATTCTATGAAATCTAGTATTATTAAGCCTTCCAAGAAAATAAATGAAGATATCAAAACAAATGATATAGAATAAAAAAAAAAGCAAAGGAGGAAAAAATAAAAAGAATATTTTATAATTTAAATTGCTTTTTAATCAAGATCTAATGAGGATTTAAATTAAAAGGATGCCTTAATAAAGATTGAGATCTCATTAGAAGTAGATAGCGATGAAGAGCATATTTGAGAATCTAAAGATGAACCTAACTTGTCTACTTATGAAAAATTAAAAAGGTATGTGGACATTATGACTTTGACTCCTTTGTCTTAACATAAAATTGTACAATTAGAAGTCAAAGTAACCCCTAACCTTTTAAGAGAGGTTTGGAAGTCATCAAAGTTTTATTTTGTACCCAAATCTTTTAGGTCATAAGTTGATGTAAAGCTTGAAGATTCATCTTTTAATGAAATAATAGAACTTCCTTTTGACTAGTATCCTGATTATGTTAAGAATGTTTTAAAATATGGTTTAATTCCTTTGTTTGGCTTAAAGATACAGCCCAACACATGGAGAACTTATGGAATACTAACAATAAAAATTTTAAATCTAAGGTTAGCGTTGGGTTTGGTATCGTTGGACCATTAAATAATATTGAATATTATTTAATGATAAGCAATCATATGGAGTCTAATAAACTTTTTTAAACTTCATCCAATCCTTTGGAAGAATTCTATCTTGAAACATTAAAAAATCTAGATGATTACTTAATTCAAAATGCACCCCTAGAGCTTAAAGAAGAAATAAAATCCACCATTGATGAATGAAAGGAGATAAACTTAGGAACTGAGGAAGACCCACGACCAACTTGTATTAGTTCGCTATTGGGTCCAAAAGATTTTGATGTGTTGATCAATTTACTTTCTGAATACAAATATTATTTTATGTGGAATTATGATGAAATGCAAGATTTATCTTCAAACATTGTAGTTCATAAATTAGAGATTAAACCCTATAATCCTAGTAAAATAAGCTCCTAGACCCATGCATCTAAAGATTAAACAACAAGTAGTTATTGAAGTAAAGAAATTAATTGAGGTTGGTTTTATACAAGAAGAAAAGTACTCTTCTTGGTTAGTAAGCATTGTTTTGGCAAAGAAAAGGATTGCTCCAAAGATGAGTTTCCATTGTCGATAGTGGAACTTATACTAGACATAGCCTCATCACATGAAATTTTCTCATTTATGGACGGGTCATCTGAATATATCTAGATAAAAATGGCCCCAGAAGATAAGAAACATATGGCATTCAGAACCTTGATGGGGATACTTTATTACACGATCATGCCATTGGTCTGAAAAATGATGGGGCTACTTATCAAAGAAAAATGACTAGAATAATTGATGATCTGATTCACAACCAAGTTGAGTGTTACATCGATGATCTAGTCATTAAAACTAAGAAAAAAAAAAGAAAATTATTTATATGACCTATATGTTATTTTTTAATGGTTGCACCATTATAACCTAAAAATAAATCTTTTGAAGTGCCCCTTTAGAGTAACATAAGGAAAATTTTTTATTATGGTGAGGCATTGTGGAATAGAAATTAATCCTAAAAAAATCAAAGCTATCATAGAAATGCCACCATAGAAGCCTTATGTAGTCTTATGCAATTAAGATCATTCCAAGATAGGCTTGCATACTTAAAAAGATTTATATCAAATCGATTTGAAAGATGCTAACCATTTGTGGTATTGACAAAGAAGGATTTTAAATTTCTATGGGATGAAAAATGTTAGAGTGCATTTGAGAGTTTAAAACAATATTTAATGAATCTTTCAATTTTAGCTGCCTAATCCTAAGAAATTCATTAATTCTATATACTGTAGCTTTAGATGAATCATTAGAGCTCTATTAGCTCAAGTTAATGAAGAAGATAAAGAAAATGCCCTTTATTATCTAAGCTGCATACTTATTCTAGTAGAGATAAATTATCGGCCTATTAAAAAGTACTATTTAGCTTTGGTTTTTACTACTAAAAAACTAAGACTTTATATGCTTTCACATAAACTGAATTTGATTTTAAGAGTAAATCCTTTGCAATATCATATGACCCGCATGACATTATCTGGACATCTAGTCCATTGGTCTATGATTCTGTTGCAATTTAAAATTATTTCTCCCTATTCATGTTGTAAAGGGTCAAGTTATAGTTGAATTCTTATCAGCACATCCTCCCCCTGAGGGTTCTTCTTTAAATGATGATCTCCCTGATGAGTAGATTATGGCTTTAAAGGAAAAAAATAATGCCACATGGGAGATGTATTTTGATGGTGCAACATCTTCCAAGAAAGACAAATATTTAAATTTTTCTATCCAAAGGAATGTAGGGATTGGATTAAACTTTATGACTTAGATAAAAGAATGATAAAATATTTATGCCATTTGTTTGAACCCTGTAAATAATGAGACTGAATATGAGGCAATTATAACTAGGTTAGAGTTAGCAATCCTCATGGATATTAAAAACATTAAATTTTTTGGAGATTCCTAACAAATTATTAACAAAGTGAGTAGAATCTATAAGGTTTTACACCCAAAAATTTTTAGTTCTTATCAATATACAATGAAATTTCTTAAATAGACTCATTTTGTGACCCTATATAGGATATCACACAAAGATAATGCCATAGCTGATGCTTTGGCTAAACTTACAAAAGAATTTGAATATCCAAAAAAAGATTCTACATCTATAGAAGTTTAGAACAAAAAAAAATCCTATCTCCTATAGATTTAGATTATATAAACAGAAAAGTTAAAATATAAAAGATAGCCACTTTTATTGAAGGTCAAGAAAAATAAGACAAGAGACTGCCATTCATTGACTATTTAAGCAAGGGGAGGCTCCAAGAAGATAAGTCACTAGACAATCAAATCAAAAAATGTGTCTTGTCTTATTCATTAATCAATAATGTGTTGTGTCATCAGCCATTCGATCAAATATGGCTATGTTATTTAGATAAATAAGAAGCTTAGAAGATAATGACTGAAGTACATTATAGATTGTGTGGTGCTCACCAATCTGGACCCAAAAATAAAATAAAAATTAAAAGATTTGGTATTATTGGTCTTCATTGTTAGACAACTACATAGAAATTACACATCATTATCATCAATGTCAAGTACATGGTGTGGTCTTACATCACCTAATGTATTTCATCCAATGATTACCTCTTAGCTTTTTGAGAGTTGGGTACTACATCATAAGGCTTACTGATCTGCCTTTATCGAAAGAGCATCATTTTATACCGGCTACAATTAACTAGTTTTCTAAAGGGGCTGAGGCAATCCCATTAAAATAAGTTAAAGCATACCATGTACTTAAGTTCTTTTGGGAAAATATTATATATTGATTTGGCATTCCTTGTGAATCAGATCCAATAATGGCCCATCATTTAAATCCACTAAAATAAATCACTTTATGGCTAAACATAACATCAATTAGAGTTATTCGACCATCTATTACCCTAGGGTAAATTGGATGATGCTTTTAATAAAACACTTGTTTGAATTTTGAAAAAGTTCTCGATGAAAATAAACATCATGGCATGAAAAGTTGGTTGAAGCCTGGGCCTATCAGACCACATATAGGACACCAACTCAATCCACTATATGCTTTGGTTTATGGAACTAAAGCTATTCTTCTTTTAGAAGTACAACTACCTTCTATAAGGATTACATTCAACAATGACATTATAACATATCAGAATCATAAAGTTTGGCTAGAACAACTTGAAAGTCTTGAAGGAAAATTTCCAAGAGCTCAACAAGACCTTGAACTTTACCAATCACATATGGTTCAAGCTCATGATAAATTGGTCTGTCTTATAACTTTCCAAGAGACTTGATCTTGGTTCTCAGGAAGGCCAATTTTAGCTTATTGTAGGATAGGCAAAAAATTTGACCAACATGGGAAGGACCATTCATCATGAAAAAAAATCTACAAAGAAGGTTCTTATCCATTGATAACCTGTAATGGTAAATGTCCAAAGTCACCTATTAATGGGCATTACTTAAAGAAGTATTATGTATTAATTATACTCTAATTCCAAAAATGATCAATAAAGTTATGTTTATGAAATCTTTATTTTTGTAATTTATTTGAGTTCAGATATTGATCTTTTTTTAAATAAATAAATTAATTTCAAGTTAAAGTATTATTTTGTGTAATAATTAACTTGGAATAGATTCCTTGAGTAATATCTTCCAAATTTTTTGGAAATGGATTCAAGCCATTAAAGGCCCTATTTCAATAGACTATCTAGGATAGGATTAAGCCACTAAGATCCCTTTCCTACTAAGTAACGATTTGAGGATTAAGATTAAGTTATCAAGACCTTTTTTCTAATTTTAGCTATTTAAGTTAGAATTAAGCTATTAAAGGCCCCTTCTTAATAGCTAACAAGATAAAGAGTAAGTCTCTTAGTAGACATCCTTCTTAGAAAATCTAGAGGATTAAGATTAAATCATCAATACCTCTTTCCTCACTATAGCTATTTAAGTCTCTTAGTATACATCCTTAATATTTAACAAGATAAGGATTAAGTCCTTTAGTAGGCATTCTTCTTAGAAAATTTAGAGGAATAGGAACTAAGCCATTAAAGGCCCCTTTTCTCAGTCTAGCTCCTTAAGTTGGAATTAAGCAGTCAAAGGCCCCTTCTTAATTGCTAACAAGATAAAAATAAGTCCCATAGTAAGCATCATTTCTAAATACAAGGATAGGATTAAGTCATCAAGACCCATTTCTAGTTAAATAGACTATCTAGGTCAAGATTAAGTCACCAAGACCCCTTTCTTGTTAGCCAAAATTTTAGGATTAAGATTAAGTCATCAAGACCTCTTTCTTCATTTTATCTATCTAAGCTAGAATCAAACCATTGAAGGCCCTTTCTTGATAGCTAACCAGATAAGAGTAAGTCCCTTAGTAGGCATCCTCTTTATTTTAGAAAATAATAAAGAATTAAGTTATTATGGACTATTTAATTTTTCAAGAAATTTGGAGATGGAAATAAGCCACTCCAAGGTTCCATTCCTATAGGCTATTTAAGTAAGGAATTAAGTCCTCGCAACCCCTATCTATTAGACAAAAACTCAAGGATTAAGAACTAAGCCATTGAATGCCACTTTTTCTCAATCTAGCTATTTTGGTTGGAATTAAGCCATTTAAGACCCCTCTATAATAGCAACCAAATAAGATTAAGTCCCCCTATGGCATCCTTTTCTGGTTAAAAATCATGTAAATTGGTTTAAGTATCCATAGTGGCATCCTTTCCATTTACCATCCATCGAGAGTATCCAAAATGATAACCTTTCTAAGAAAGAAAAATTTTTAGGATCTACTTATAGATCCTCTCTTTAGGTTAATTAGTCACTTAGACTACCCCTTTGGCTAATGTCACTTAGAAATAAGAGTCCCAGGGCTTTCTTTCTAGGTTAGCCATTGAAAACCAACATAAACTAAACTCTAGTATAGCCTAGATGAAAATAAGTCCTCAAAAGCATATTTATCTAGCTATCATAACTGTGTTAGGACTAAATTCCTTAGTGAGTTTTTTCCTAATAAAATCTTTATTATTCTTCAAGATTAGTAAATCTAGATTCTTCAAAGAATGATTTTTTTTAAAATCAAAATAATCTAAGGCATGTTTATGCCTATCTTTCACAATCAAATTTAAAATAAAATTTTAATTCAAAACTAAAACTAAACCCAAAATAAAAAATTTAAACCCTTGCAAGCATTGCTTATAGTCTTTACATGATCTCTTGACTAGCTCAGTCAACACAATATGTGTGGTGTACTCTAGTTAGTCCACCACACATATTAAGGTCCATTTGTTGACCTCATTTTTGGATGAGGTTGACATCATCCTAACTTTAATTATTAGAATTCTTAATCTTAAAGTAGGAGCATCCTAATTAGGAACTTAAGACACTAAACTTAGTGATCAAGTGTGCAGAATAAATCAAAATTAAATAATAAATTACAATCATAAATCTAAAATCAAAACCAAACTCAAAGTCAAACACCCTAAGGTGAAGGCTAAGGTCATCCTAGTGAACCTCTATAAGACTTGACCTGACACAAATGAACTGAAATGAACCTTATTAAATCCTAAATTCAAATTAAATTGAAATTAATTTAAATCAAATATCCAAAATCATTTAGAAATCATAAATAAACATAATTCAACAATTATTTGGGCTTTATTTGATCAATTTGATCATTTAACATTAGTGAACTCAATTTGACCCATTAAGCCTAATTTGGGTCAAAATAAAATTAAAATTAAAATCAAATCAAACAAAATTAATTACTTTAAATTATCTTAAATACTTAATCTAATATGAGTAAAACCTAAACACACCTTAATTGAGTTAAATTGATCATTTAACTCAATTAATCCCAACTTAACCTATTTGGATCAAATGGGTTGACTTGGGTTATAATCAAAATTAAATTTAAATATAATGAAATTAATTTTCATAATCATTACAAATGATCAACTAAAATATAAATCCTAAAATAGCCAAAGATATTAAGGGACTCAATTTGAGCCATTTAAGTTAAAAGGATCAACGCTTGGCTAAACTACATCAAAATCAGTCTAACATGGATCAACTGGCCTCTAAAATTTTTAATGGGGACTATAAGTACAATTATAATATAGTTCTAAATCCATTAAACTATGGGGTATAGGATGAGCAGTGGCTAGAAGGCCTTGATCTATAAATCTCTATGTTCGTAAAGTGCCCAATTCATGAAGATGAACAAGAACCCACACACACACACACATAAATTCATTTAATTATAATTACAATCTGAGTTGTATAAGGGACCACCGATCTTTTCTCTATTTCATGGTGTATGATGGTACCTGGCCACATCGACCTCTTATTCTTTTAATTGATGATAATTATTTAGTTTGTTTACATTAATGTGCAATAAAAATGGCATACTTTTCTCTAGGTTTTTTAAATTTGAGTGCTTATTGTTTGGCTTGGATAGACTCTCTAAGGACTTAAATTTTTTAACCCATTAATCAACTTTAAATTAAAATTTTAATAACTAATAACCTCACTTTATAGCCTAGGCATATAATCAAGATAAAATATTTAGCAACCCATTAGTTGTTTGTTGTATGATATAAGATCATGCATAGATGTTGCCTCATTCCTTGCAAATAGAGAGTCTCCATCCTTGCATGATAAGGGATAAGGCTTGACCTATGGGAGCAGTTCCCTTGTAGTGGAGAACACTCATTCTCTCTAATTCAACCCATAACTCTATTTTATCATGCATGTAGGCATAAATATCCCTAGCCTATGCCTAAAATGCTGAATCAAAATTTTAAAAAATTATAAATTTTATTAATTAGTTTAAGGCATAATATTTATACTAGTTATGATCTAGTCCTATAGGAAGTGAGTTTAGGATTTTAGATTCATTCCTAATAAATAATAGACTAACCATCTTGCATTTACATAAACTAGCTCACATGATTTTAAATCATAGGGGATGTTAGCTGGCAGAGTCTTCATACTAGTCCTACAAGCATTTGTAAGTTTAGAAGAGTCAAGATTGGCACTCTCTTTAGTGAAAGTGAACTAGCATATCCTAATTTTTCTAAGTAGAATTAAGTCAAACTTATAGCTTATGCTAGAGCATTTAAGATATAAGTTAGGAGACCACTTGTTTCTAGTTTGTTATTGGTGTACGTCCTCACTTCTTAGATATTTACATAATCTTGTGTTGTTGGAATCTAAGTACTAGCCTTCTAATGAAATATCAACTTAAATAATTATAATTATCTACTTTAAAATATAAAAATCTCACCATAGGATAGATTGAAGCTCTCACTCAGCTTTCTAGTATCATGAGCATTTCCTATTTATCCTCCTTTATATTTTGTTAAGAACTCTTCTTATTTTAGTTTACCTATTTAAATTTCTAACGATCATTAATCCATTGATATTAAACTTTGATGATCTTTAGAGATACTAATTAACTACTTTAATCGAGAGTATTCTCAAAAATATTATCATTTCCTAAGATGTAACTAACTATGAGGGTAAATTGTTCACTATTTTAATTACTTGATCACCAAACAATATAACCCCACCACTAGATCTTCTACAACCAAAATTACACTCCATGAATTTATTTTTAGATGTCAAGGTTGGCATCCATAAATCAAGTTTCTCTTGAACTCTTCTCTAGTCTTCTTATTAACAAGAAAAATATCAATAGTTTTGCAACTAAATTTCTTTGTTTAGTGAAACAAAACCTTTTTAAGCAACTAAGAAGTTGGGATCAATCTAATTGGATAATGATAGAGAAGAAAAGTATGAAAAGTATAATAAATAAGAGAAACTTTAGTTTGTAAACAAATTTGAGTACAATAATCTATCTCTCTCTCCCTCTTTAGGGAATAATATAGAAAGTACAGAAGTTTAGGGAATCAAAAAAATATCCAAAAATCTCCACATACTTGAAACCTAGCTTAAAATAAACCTTACTTTAATTTATCCATATAAAAGGAAAAATCTCTAGTATGTGTAGACCCATCAACCTTAGGAGTTCTTATTAGGTGATTAAATCCATTATAGGGTAATATTTATTTCTTTTGAGGTAGTATATTATTTCTTGATGTCGTACTCGATCATTTCAATAAGTACCCCCTAAGATCTGCATGGTGTCCCTCATTACCAAATATAAATACTATAGATTTTTCTAGCGGCTCCACTGGGGAATATTTCTCTCTCTATCCATAGTAGTAAGTAATTGTCTCTAACATTGATAATGGACTTGAATTCAAGACTATCACTCTTTCTTTTGGATTTTTGGCCATTTTATCCTTGGATAAGTGTTACCAACAACTCTTTAGTTCTAGAACCTCCCATGAGTAAGTTATAGAACCACCATTATATCCCTAATGAGTAAATTAAATAAATTCAGTTTAATAATACTAAAAAGTTTTCAAACTCTTGAAGAAATCATAAGTCAAGTCTTTCAACCTATTATCATACCCAAATTCGATAAATTGAGTTTATTAATCCCTTAAATTTTCTTAAACTTACTAAGTAGTGAGGTTCAAATAAAAAATATCTCAATAAAAGCAACCAAAATCTCTCCGTATTATAAACCCCATCGAAAATAGCCAAATTTGTTGGATAGCCATTAAAATTCAAAATCAATCAAAAGAAGTCAATAAAATCAAACAAAATTTCATAATAATTAATCCATTTCTTTTCTCCAATAGAAGTAAAGTGCTAGTCTCCATAAACAAAAACATCAAAAATCATGTCATCCGAATACTCATCTTCTTATGGATTTGGCCATGGTTCAAGCCATCCTCACCTCTACTCTCATCATCAAGTTTAATTTAGGTTTTGAGCACTTCAAAGTAACCGATGATGGCATGATGCTTACCACTATCAAACAGGAAGAGGTAGTAGATAATAAGCCATTTCTTCAATTTAACCTACAGTCTAATACTGAGTTCCCCTCTTTAAAGAAGGTTGTAGATGTTTCTCTACCATGAGCATATGTTATTCCCACCACTAAAGCAATTAGGACTAGTATTTCCTTTAAGATAACTCCAACCCCTAAAGGGAAGGCAGTAGTTGTGTTAGAGGTTATCATGTTTACTTTTGAGGTGGGTTATAGCTTTTTCCATTTCCATCTAACCAAGACACAATGTAGGAACAAGAATCACAAGCTGAAGAGACACTATGAGAGGATGTCCATGGAGATAGAGTTTCCATCCCATATAGCTAAGGATGGTTCTCCTTGTGAGACCTCTCCCCTCCTTAATGGTAATATGTTTCACCCTTACTCAACTATAGATGGTGAGAAGGAAGTGAAGAAGATTGTTGCATCACCCTCAAGACCTATAGATTACAAGACACTAGGTAGGGAGAGGAGGAAGCCCTATGTTGATCTATGATCTATGCTTAGGAGAGTAGGGAGAGCCCACAGAAGCTTAAAATATACTTTAGTCCATAACTTGAAGGAGATTATTCCTAGGAATGTTAGGGTTCAAATCCATAAAGAGAGGGCCACAGAGGCAAAAATAGCAGCCCAAGTAAGAAAGAGAGACAAAAATAGGTTTCCCAGATAGTCGCTGACCTCCGCTTTGATCGATCATTACACTAATTAGCTAACTGATAGAGATGGTCATCCATATAGCATAATTCTTATATTTCCTAGCCAAAAGAAGAAGCCCTTAACAGAGACACAACCAATGCCACCACCATAAGACTGCTTGACTCACTATTCACCATCACCAGTCCATGTGTCACCCTCTGACATCCCCACCAAATTTCATAAGAGCACATCTAGGGAGAAATCCTTACCTTTAGTGCTTTGCTTTCAGCCCAAGGGCCAAGCTCCATAATTTGGCCTCCTGTGCCATTATTGGAGAAGGAGTGGCAGCCTAAGAGCATTGACATTGCTTCACCAACTTAGCAGGGTGGGAAAAAGAAGGAGGATAGAAAGGCACTTCCTACGTCAGTAGAGGCTATCATGGTCTGCACATCATCAGCTTAAGATGTCTAGTGCACACCTTACATAGAAGATCATATGGTAGAGGATTGCCACCCTGGGTATGTCTCTATAGATCCAAAGAATATAGATGGCCATTCCTTTAAAGAGATCTTAGTAGAGTATAAGACAATAATTAAAGACATGGAGAAGGAAGGAAGTGATGATGAGAGAGGAAGCCTTAACATGGAAGAACATAATCTCTTAGATGATGTAGCAGAGATATGTATGTTAGAAATCAGGACTTCCTCTCATAGGGAATAACACAATAGTATTGATGCCCAAAGAGGGGTAGTTGAGGAAGGTGAGGCATCGGACTCAACTTAGCAACCTTTGCATCAGTTTAAACTAAAGGATGATCATATTCACTATATGGAGAGAAGGATGGAAGAGTTAATGTTAGTTGTGTTAGCTCTTCAGAGATAGATACCAACACCCTAGACTACATTTATGGAGACAAGTAGGCTCAAGTTGGTGCATATAATTGACTTACAAAAAAACACCACTCTCTTAGAAGAGGATACAGGCAGTCTACATAAGAATTGCATGGAAAGTGTAGTTCTCCAAGAAAGGGACATTAAATAGATGGTGGAATAATAGGTGAAGGAGATGTTGGCCTAAACTCAGAAAGCCTTATGAATTTCAATGGGTAGACCCTATCTAGAGGAATTTAATATAGTCTCATACCCTAAGGGTTTTGTGCCATCATCCTTCAAGTTATTTCATGGAAATGGGAACCTTAGGTAGCACATTGCATATTTCAGGGCTAATTGCTGCAACACAGGAGGAAAAGATTCTTTACTCTTCAGATAGTTTGTTAGTAGCATCTCTAGAGTAGCCTTTGATTGCTACACCAAATTGATCAATGTTCAATAAAATTCTTTACAGAGCTAGAGCAACTTTTCATCAAAAGATTTATAGAAGTTTAATATTGCAAAGCCATGCCCCAGAAAGCCTAGTAAGTCCCTAGTTGATTATATTCTCAGATGGCATAACTTAAGTATGAAATATAAATTATAGCTCCAAGAGTAGCATGCTATTGAAATTCTTCTAAAGAATATTCATAGTCCAGTCGCTTTCATGCTTAAAGGATTCAAAATCAAAACATTTGAGAAGCTAATGACTAAGGTGACCAACTTACAAGCGAAAGCCAAATATTTACCCTTCTTAGACTAATTTTGCAAAGCCATGCCCCAGAAAGTATTTGAGAAGAATGCTTGGTTAGTGTTAGTCATAGATTAGAGAAAGTAGCCTGTGAGAGTTCACTTTGAGAAGCCTAAACCTCAGTAACAATGACTTCCACCACCTCATCCACCTCCACGGCCACCATAGTAGCCTTCCAGCATAGGTGCTAGTATCCATCACCATATAGCTATTTTCCACCTATTCATACACTCAATAAACCTTATTCTTTTAAGAGGGAGGTAGCCAGAAAAATTTTGAAGAAGCTTGACTTTCAACTACCCAAACATAGAAAGCCAAAGGAAGTAGACAAGAGTGATAATCTTAACTTTTCCCTATCATTGCATGCTAAGTCATGTCTTAGAGGATTATTTACCTTCAAATATTGGTTTGAATGCAAGAACAAATCTAGAGCTATTGTGATACCCAAAGAATACTTAAAGGAACATCCTTCTGGTTTTATTAAAGTAATTTTTGGGGAATCACTCGATCCTCTTAAGACTAAAGAAAGTTGGGACATCTCTTTATGTCAAATCTTTAAAAAGATAGTCTCAAAAATCAAGAAGCTTTCCCTATAGGTGCTTGAACTAGCTTAGGCCTCCACCATATCGATAGGACTGACCGTTAAGAAGGATAACTCAGAGAGGGTGGAAGCCATGAAGAAGAAGCCATTATATGCTAGGGATAGTCCACCAGCACAACCATCGCCCGAGTCCATTACTTTTGCTCCTCCAATACTGCTACCACTTTTATTAACTTTTCCACTACTTATAGAAGCAATGTATTTATGAATGAGGCCAGTAAGCCACTCATGTCACTTACTTTGAATGACTTATATTTTGTACCTCCAAAATCCAATAAATTAATGAAGAAGAGGAACTTCACTTACATGTTATCTCTTTTTGATAATCATATTAAGTTCATCCAAATAGAAATCTCTCCAAGTCAAAATAATAATCCAAATGATTTTGATCACTCTCTTTATGATTCTGAAATGGAATTTCCTTTCTTGAATCTTCATGGTTCCCCTCTTAAGATAGAGTTGGAGTCATTGAACTTTGAAAGCCATTTAGGAGAAGTTGTAGGTGTACCCAATGAGCAAGCAGATCACTACAAATTCCATAACCTTAGAAATGATTGAAGTTAACCTTTATAGTGTCAAAGTTCTACCTCTTAGGATGGCACCTCAGGACAAATGTAAATAAGTTATTGGTTCTAATGAGCAGATAGTCCCTCCATAAGATCCTCCATCAAAGATTATGCTTATGGAAGATTACCCCAAAGTCAACTACAACATCTTGGCACATTTAAGAAAAATTTTAACTAAGTTAAGCATATATGATGCCTTATCTTATCCAAAGATGATGGAGTCTTTAATCAAAGCCTTCCTTGATATGCTTAACTTAGTTAGATGCTACAAGCTCAATTCAAGAATATGTGTGTTTATTGAAAGAGGGTCTATGAGTCACTTTTTTAGATGAAGACTTGCTACTTAGAATGATAGAGCACAATCACCCACTATACATTATAGTGGATGTGGGTAAGTTCAGATTATTTAGAGTCTTGTTGATGCGGGTACATCAATCAACATCATGAGTTTAAGACTACTTTCTTGAAAATTGACATCACTAATCTTCAGTCTAATATGATGATGTTGAAAGGGTTCAATGAGCAAGGTGAGATGGTCTTAGGCTTCATTGCATTACCATTAGAGAAAGTTTATTGAAATAATAAGGCTAAAGTTCATATAATATATTCATATACATCTTTCAATGCTTTCCTAGGGCAACCTTGGATTCATGAGAATAACATGCTACCATCTTCACTCCACTAGTGCATCAAGTTCATACAGGGTGGCTTAAAGTATTATGTCAATGGTGATCTAAAACCATTAAGTACATGAGGTTAGGATTTTCGAAGACACAGCCTACTATCTCCCCAAGAATAAAGTGTTTATTTAGATTAACTTATTCAAAGAGAGAAGAAATAAAGAAAAAAAGGAAAAATAAGAAAGAAAAATAAAAGAATAGAGAGTGAGAAGAATATTTTGGGGTGGAAGTAGAGCCTAACATTACTTTTCGCCTACACTTCACCACTCCTTTCCATCGAGTTGCTGAGATAACCTAACTTTCCATGGGACACGAATGAGGCAGACTTAGATAAAGCATCAGAGAAGAAAGACCACCATACATACCACTAGCATGAAGTTCCATCCCAACACCTTGAGTCCCTCGGCAATCTACATAGACTTAGAGTATAGTTCAAGGATGAGTCAAATGTAGTGAGCACACTAGCCACTTTCCCACTCTTGAAGACTCAGTTAGAGGTGACACTCGAGCCTGACAGTGATGAGGACAGGGTCCTGAATAAAGCATAAATGTATCTAAATCATATTTATATGAAATTATGAAGTAGTGTGGGTGCACCTGAGCTCTAATCTACTTTCTTACAAAATATTGAGGGTTTGATAGTTAAGGATGCTCCATAGTTATAATCAAATGATAAGCATCAAAATTTTTATCCATGAGCAGCATCCTCAAGTTCAAAAGTTGATGCAAAACTTGAGGATTATTCATTTAAGGAATTATGATAACTTCCATTTGATTGGTACTCACCTTGTATTTAAAATTTAGCAAAGACAACAAATGCAAGAACTCTCAATCAAGAACAGAGCTAGGCTTTAGTACAATGATTCTAGTAGATGATAAAGAGTAATGCCTAGTCATCACCAACCACTTGGATTTGATAATTATTTTCCAACAACACTAACTCATATGAAGAGGTGTACTAAAAAACATCAAATGATCCAGATGACCTCTAAGTTAGGGATACACCTAGAACCAGATGAAGAGATCAAGTTAACCATCGATATGTTGAAGGAGACAACTTGGGCACTAAAGACAACATCCTTCCAACATATGTCAGTTCTTTATTGAATGAGTCTGAAACTAATGACTTAGTTAGGCTACTCTTAGAGTTTAAGGATTGATTCATATGGAGCTATGAAAAAATTCCTAGATTAACTCTCAAACTCACGGTTAAAAACTACCAATCTAGCCTAACGCAATCTCTATCAAGCAAACTCCTAGATGCAAGTGATTAGACATCGAACAACACTTCATTTAAAAGCTAAAAACTTTATCGATGATGATTTTATCTGGGAAGAAAAATATCTCACCTAGTTAGCCAGTGTCATTCTAATTAAGAAGAAAAATAGCCAAATTCATATATATATATATATATATATATATGATGTTGACATTAAGGATCTTAATAAGGCATGTCCCAAAAAAGAGTTTACATTACCCATATAAAAACTAATGGTGGGCATTGCCTCATCTCACACAATCTTTATTAAAAAGATATGCACCCAAGAGGGTAATGAATTCTGATTTTAAAAATTATTGCAAGTTAAAACTTAATTTTGAGTTTTATAAAAAACTTAGTTGCAAAAGATAGATGAGAGAATTTTAATGAAAGAGCAAAGAACCATGCAACCAAGCACAATAGAGTTAAACTATAGAAAAATAGAAGTAGAAGACAAGAAGATTTTTACAAGGGTTAGCCAATCCAAAAAATTGGCTTATGTCCACACCTAGTTACCCTTACTAGGAATTCTCTAAACAAAATGAGTTTACAACCAATTGTTGACCTCCTTTCTAGATGAGGTTAATAACACTCCCAAAGACAAATTAGGACTCCTACTCTTAAATTAGAAATCTTCTAATTAAGCACCTAAGACACTACACTTAGTGACCTAGTGCATCCTCCTCGAATTGATCTAACTAAATGGGTTTAGTTAGATTCAACCAAATCTCTAATCTGAAGATACACCACTCAAAATTTGAAATAAATTAAGCTTAGATTAAGGTTTAATTAAAAAACTTATCTTAATCAAACCAAGAATCATATAAACCTAAAAAAAATTCAAATTAAATCCAAACAAACCAAATTCAAATGAAATTAAAGGCATGAAACCATGGCATGAAACTGAATAAATCCAAATCCAAACCAAAGGTAAAAAATTGGCCAACCCTTTTCACATGGATTTAACTTTATGTGGGACCCACCAAGTCAAAGGTCAACCCACCAAAATTTGACCAAATAAAAGCATCCTAAATGGTCCAAATGATAATATATTCATGTGTAAACATGAATCTAAATTAAATGAACCCAATAAGATCTTAATTAAGCTAAATAGGCAACATGACCTAAATAAGCCTAAGTGAACTATATTGGATTAAAATTCAAATTAAACTAAAATTAATTTAAATTAATTGAATGAAATTACTTAAGAATGATTAAGAAACATAAATCAACTAATTATTGGTCCAATTTGGCCAAAATGGCCATTTAACCTAAATGGATTCAAACTTAACCTAGATTTAACCCATAAGACCAACATGGGCCAAATTGAATTTCAAGCCATAAATAAATGATATGATTTGATCCAATGCATTCCAAAGTGCTTCGATTATCTTAATTAAAGGTTAAATACACTATAATTGAGCTAAATAAATCATTTGACTCAATTAGGTTCAACCCAAATCTATATGATTCAAAATGGGTTAAGACACAAAGTAAGCAATCGATTAACTTTAAAATCCTTAAAACCTTTGGTTAAAGAGTTCATTAATGATTGAATGAACATAACCCAAGCATTAAATTAAAGTTAATCTATCAAACGTGGCAATTCAAATCATGCTAATTTAATAGATCTTAAATGCAATCCTAAAGGGATTTGAACTCAATCTCCAACTAATCCACTTGGAAGGCAATTAAATCTCTTCCAATTGGATTAATGATTGATTCCCAGCTGAAATTAATCAATGTAATCAGACCCAAATGGAGCCAAAGCCAAGGAATATGTTATGTCAAATCAAAGGCACGTGAAGCCAAATCCAATTTGGCCAATCCCTCATCCCCTTAGCATTTTACCTCCTTAAAGCTTTAGATAGAAATTAAATAACTGAGAAGCCTTGGAGCTAGCCTCCAAGAACCTTAATTAGCTATGGACGAGTGAAGAAACACAAAAGAGAAGATAAGAGGCTCAACCTCTAATGGCAAACACAACAAACACACTCTAAAGTTGAATTGACATTTCACTTACCCTCCCCACCTAAAATAAAGATGATCGTAACTTTACCCCAATCCCCTCACCGTCGGGAAGCCAACAAATGACCAACGTCACTAGAAACTGCCTGTGACTTAGTTTAGAATCCAATCCATGAGAAGAAAATCCAATTCCTTTCTCCTATAGCTTCTTCACATCATTCTGAAGGTGTTCAAGTCGATCCCACCATTAGAGATCACCAGAGTTGAGGTATGCCATGAACACCACCTCCATAGCTTCCAATTTTGGTCTTTTTTGAAACAAAATTGATCTAAAGTGAGATCAAACTGTATATATCCACTTAATTTCATTCACTGATAGTTTTGAAATTGAAATTGAGCGATTCTAATGGTTGGATCACTGGAAATCATCTCGTAATGATGAATGGATCTCAGCTTCTGCAGTCACCATAGGAGATAAAATCTCCACTGCCCATTTCTTATAAAAGGAATGAATGGTTGAGATCTAGCCGGATAATTCAATTAAAATAGTTTAAGAGAATCACGGATCGATCAGAGCCGTCCGATCGGCCCTGAATAAACCCATGTCCATCACCATTTTGACATGGGATCCACGTGGAGCTCACGTAGACAAACAACATGATGTCACATGGAAAGTGGCACCACATCAGATCCACATGGATCTGACGTGCTTAAATTAATAATTTGAGTTTTTTGAATTAAAAATTAAGGGAAATGGTAGAAAAATTCAAAATTTCATAAGAAATTAAATATAACTTCATAAATTATAAACTAAGCCTCTACGAATTCTTCTTGATGAGAGGAATCCATTAAACTTAAAATCTCCACATTATGTGGGATATTTTTGTCTTAATTTGGCTTTGAATGAAACTTTTCAAACCCTAATTAATCTCATACCAATGATCAAAATAAAATGAAAATTTGGGGTGTCTAAATTGATATTAAGATACACATTAGGTAAATTGTTCATAATTTATTGAGTAATAAATCTTAATATTTGAAATTTCAAACTCTGAACCCTAATTTTCATAAAATACATTAATATTAAATGAACTAAATTAAGGAAAATGACCAAATCAATTTTAAATCATCAGAACACATTCTAAGGAACATGAATAGGCCATTGAAACCCACCAAAACTTAATGAATCACAAAACCACTTGATTTGGTCTTTAATTAAATTAATCAACCTAAACATAAATAAAATATAATGAATCAACCAGAACCCCAAAAATTATAAATAAACCCTTTTTGGATGCATATTCTAGAGGGGAATCAAGAAAAAATAAAATCCTTAAATGATCCTCATCTTAATTACACATCTGCTTGAAATGAAATTTTAAGAAAATCAAATTGATAGGAACCCCATTTATCATAAAACTTTTAAACAATTGACATTTAAATTGGGAATTATCAAATTTCTAAATCTCTAGGTCAATTTAAATAAATAATAAATCAAAAAAATTATAATAAATAGTAAAAATTCATAATTCAATTTAAAACACTCCTATCAAGATGAAAATACTTAAATATAAAATTTTCTAGCACCCTAAGTCAATGATTTGATTAATTATAAGCCTAGGGTTAATAAAAATAATAATGAAATAAGGTTTAAGTAAACTTTAATACTAATGTATTCACAAGTAAATAAATCATTGAATTTTTAGTGTACAATCAATTAAAACTATGAAATGAATCAGAGATTAACATAAATGTATTATATTAATATGATTTATATTAATTCAAATGAAATATAAATGAATTAAATGAACATAATGAAATGCATAAGTTATATAATTGAAAATTTTGAAAGCTAAGTCCTTAGCAAGAAATCGATTCAATAAGATTAAGCAAAAAATTAAACTTAAAAAAATGAATAAGTTAGCATAAGAGGAGAATCTCTCCTAAATTTCTTAAGTCATAATCAAGATGAATCTATATTAAATCAAAGGATGAAAGGAACTTTTTTCTAAAATAATTAAATTATCATTTCAATTAAAGGTAATTGGAAATAATTAGATTTGTTTATTTAAATTCATAATACATAAATGGTAATACAATCATCATGAACTAACTTAAGTTCAAAAAGGAAATAATAAGTTAAGGATAATAGATTACATCTAAATCTCATAATAAACTAACCATATAAACATGATTGAAACTTATAAGTTACATAAACATGAAATTAAATAAAAATATAAACATAATAAATGACTTTAATTTAAATCAAATAAATGAAATGGGTTTAACAAAAATAAATATGAAACTAAAAATGAATTCAAACAACATAAACATTAAAACCTAATCAATCTAAATTATAAAAGTAAGACAAAATTAATAAATCATCATAATCAATAAAGCAAGCATATATGTAAAGGAATAATGAATCAAATTAAGAAAAGAATGAATATAAAAAATGTTAAAATATAAAATATCAACACAATATCAATTAAAGGAATTAAATAAAATTAAAATCATAATAATGAATGAATAAAACTTAGAGAGAAAACAAAACTAAATCATAATAACAAATGAATTAAACTTCAAGTAAAAAATTAATTCAAATTAAATCTCAATAAACAATATTATTATTAATAAAGAAACATACCTTAAAGAAATCAAATCACAAAACACTAAGTGAAAAAAGAATAAATAAATTTAAAACAAAATGATATAAACTAAACTAATTCAAATCATCTAAATTTAAAGAAAGGATTAATTAAAATACTTAGGATTTTAGTTAGATCTTTAGGATGAATCTTTACCTTAGAATAAAGATAGCATCCTATTAGGATTTAGGATATTGAATAGAATATGTTTCACCTAAAAGTAGAACTTATGTTATTCTTTAAAATTTATATTTCACATTAACATAATAAAATGAATCTAAAAAAAACAAGAATCAACAAATCATTAAATTATTTAAATTGAAACCATCCAAAGGTAAATAAACAAATACTCAAATCCAAAATTAAAATGGAATCTCAAATGCCGAGTAATGTCTTACCACACAAACTTCTTTCTTCACACACTAGAAGAATAGGACATGGACTCTATACTAAGGTTAAGTCATTCTATGATTTTCTATAATATTTTATGATGTTCTGATATGGATTTTTGTTTTATTTTATGGTGTACTATTTTAGAATGGATGTCCATGATTAATTGCCCATTGGACTGGATGATAGGATGTTCTTTTTAGAACTAAGATTGTCTTCTACAGAGGGCTGTGCTAGAAGGACTCCTATCATAAATAAATTAAAAATGTTATTTTCTTGCATGTGTGTTTAAGACTTTAGCCATAGCCCACTAAGACATGTAGGCCTGGCAAACAATTAATGGTAAACTCATATACTTATAAAATATAACTATTATGTGCTATTTGTATTTTCCTAACAATTATTTTGCAATGCTTAAGATATATTTTTGAATTTAAAATATAAATTTGAGCTTATAATTAAGTTAAAGTCTATGAGGTCTAGGATTAGGAGGAGCTTACCATACCAGGAGATGATGCAAAGGTCCCCTGTGAAGCTTAGTGGAGGTCCCTGAAGAAAGAGACGATCCTAGAAAGATGACTCATAGATCTAAACTATAATTCTAGGATGGGCTATATAAGGGTAAAGCTTAGCTGCCCCTTTGCTCTTTCTTCTGGGGTGTATAGTGGTACCTGACCGCATTGGCCTTTCTTTTAATTAAATTGGCTTAATTTATTTTTGGTGCATAATAGAATCAACCTACTTTTTTAGGTTTCTTTCTATGTTGTGCTTTCTATGATGAATGCTTGGATGTAGGCTCATAATAAAAATTAATTTTTTTTTACCCAATTAAATCTAATCAACTCAAGTACAGAATAACAAAATTCAAAATCTTACACAAATTAAAGCTTTAGGCAAAACTTAAAATCAAGTAGAAATAATTAAGTCTCAAAAATTATGTAATCATATTGCTCTAAGTTCTTGAACTGTGCACTTTACCCATTGCACATAAGGGGCATTTGACTTATGAGGATGAACACCTTCTTGGGGAAGTCTACCTTTCTTTTATTGATTTAGGCCAAAACCATTTCTAATTGCATGAAATTTAGGCATAAATTACATACTCAAGGCCTAAAATGATTATCAAGTCAAAACATATAAAATCTAAAAAAATGTGTTGAACATCCATTGTCCAAGAACCACACGGCTTTTTTATCTTACTTTGAAGGCATTCCTACAAGAGAAAATTAAGGGTTAACTTTTGGAACCAAGACATATTTCGGTCCACATCCTATAGAAGTAATATACAATGAATGTTCTGAAGTGTGTGTTGTTCCATTTCTAATGTTAGGTAGCCAAATGAAGTTCGATCTAGAAAATGCTTGAGATTTACATGCATGACAATCAAATGAAATATGAACATTTTTGTTATAAAAATTACACAAAATATTTGTTTTTCCTTAAGGTCAATATTTAGATAATTTTGATGCCAAAATAGATTTACCTCTACTATATGAAAATGTGAGTGTGAACTACAACATGTACTCAACCTTGAGCATAATAAAGTATTTTTGCTTTTATGTTTTTTATGAGCAAAGATTGATCTACTCAATTATTTTTAACTTGCAACACACTGCATTCATCTTTCAAAGATAAAACATGCATTTCCAAAATTTTATTTTATTTTTAAAGCATTATATTTTCTTTTCAATTTAATATACTCATCAGCTAGTTCAATATATACATCATCTAATTCTTCATAAGTAATATGTTCACATACCCCACTAGATGTGTCAATGTCTGCCATAAGACAAATACTTGCCTCTTTATTAAATCAATCATCATTTGACTCTTCTGAATCTAAATTTTCCCATAACATTTTTTATATTTCTTCTAAGGCTTCTTATTTTTCTAGCATTCTTTTTTTCGACCTTCTATTCTTTCTTTGAGTTTTCATTCGCTATTTATCAACACTCTTTTTCTACATGTCTAGGGTTTTGGTAATTATATGAGATGATGCATTCACATGCATTTGTCTTTTTAGTACTAAATTTATGAACCATAAATTTTTGATACCTTTGATTTGTCTTTCTATGCATGTCTCCTAATCTTTTTGAAAGCATAGCAATTTCATCTCTATCCACCTTAGAACTTGAGTTAGTGGTTTCACTTTCATCTTTTACTTGCAAAGTATTAGTTTTTCCATTCTCATTTCTTTGAGAACCATCAATTAGATCTCTTTATTCTAAGATTTGTTCATGTGCTATCAAAGAACAAAGTAGCTGATCAAGTGGATATGTAGTTAAATCTGTAGCTTCATTTATAAAGGTTACTTTAGCATCACATTCTTTTAGAAGACATCTCAAAATTTTATATACTAAATCTTTATTTTTATACTTCTTTCCAAGAGAATGCAATGTATTTATTATGTTCATAAAATGACTATACATATCAAAAATGTATTCATTAGGCAACATATGAAATAATTCATACTCATATACTAATCTATTTATATGTCTATCTTTTACTTCATTAGTATCTTCATATGTAATAATTGACTTATCCCAGATTTTTTTAGTAATACTAAGCATGAAAATTCTCACATAATCATTAAGAATTAAAGCACAATACAAAATATTACATGCCCTTGCCTTAAATTCATCTAGTTCTCTTTCATAGGCAAACCATTCATTAAAGGTTTTTCAACTTTCAAGCCATTTATTTCAATAGTTGGTGTGTGGTATTAATGTGTCAACATTTGCCATATTCTAGAATCTTGACCATGAATAAAAGTATTAATATCCTTTTTTCTCAAATAATCAAATGGAATATTATCAAGCAAAGGTGGTCCATGTGTAGATTGCACCTCAAGTAGTGCACTTTTAAGAAATACTGGAACCATAGTAATCTACTCAAGAATGTTGAAAATGAGTCGAGGCTCTAATACTAATTGTTAAGAAGGTATGGCACCAAACAGAAGGGCGGGGGCTGAATTGTGTGATTTTAAAAATTATTGCAAGTTAAAAGTTAATTTTTTGTTTTATAGAAAACATAGTTACAAAAGAAAGATAAGCGAATTTTAATGAAAAATTATAGTAAGTTAAAACTTAATTTTGAGTTTTATAGAAAACATAGTTACATAAGAAAGATAAGAGAATTTTAATGAAAAACAAACCACCAAGAAACCAAGTATAATAAAGTAAACAACAATAAAGTAAATGTAGGAGATAAGAAGATTTTGATGTGGGTCAGCGTAACCCAAAAACTGACCTACATTTACGCCTAGTTACCCTACTAAGTATTCACTCAATAAAATGAGATTACGATCAATCTCCCATACTTTCTTACACCAAGTAAGTACACCCCCAACACATACACAAACTTTCATACACCAGGCAAGTACAACCCTAACACATACTTTTGTACAAGCTCAAAATAATAAGAGAAAGAACATACAACTTCAAATATCTAACTCTCAAATTTTAAAATAATTTTACACTCAATCCCACTAAATAATATTAAGATAAATAAGATTGAAGAGCTCAAACTTATATTTATATTTTATAAGAATGAATAAACTTGAGAACTTCAAAACATAATATGCAAAAGTGAAATATGAAGCACAAAATGTAGGATGATAGTATTGAAAACCAAATTCAACATACCATAGTTTATAAAAGCCTTATGAAATAAAATTATTCAATCAAACCAATGAGAAATTCTTTCAAATCTTTTCAAGGAAGAATGAAAAGACACAAAGAAAATATTTTGACAATAAATCACATAAAAGTTTTCATTCAAACCAAGCCAATGAACTTAAATATTCAAGAGACTAAGTGAAAGCAATTTTTTTGCTCAAGTCCTTTATGTGTATGGAATGAGATCTATGAATTGAAATTTTCTTATCACCACATAAGAGAACCTTGAAGAATGTTGAAGATTATCTCCACTACAAGATTTGTTGAACATGAGAAGAGATGAGAAGTTTTTGGCACTTCAATCCAATGCAAGCTCCAAGATAATTTTTGGCCAAGGTGTTTAAAGAGAGATTTTGCACTTATGATTCAAGAAAACAAATTGCAAGAGTTTGGCCTAAAAAGAGAGAAGCAATATTGTAAAAAGTCATGACATCATCTCCTTAAATAGGGTTAGGGTCAAGGGAATTTCGGCCAGACTAAAGAGAAAAGGAGGGAAGCAATGAGATAAAAAAATAAATAAGGAAGTTATTTCATTTTAAACAAAAGAGCACATGAAAAATAAATTCAAAGATTAAATTTTAGCAAAGAGAAAATGAGAGAGACACACACACACATAGAGAGAGGGAGAGAGAGAGAGTGAGAGATATAGAGAGATGAGGAAAGGAAATTAATCAATTCAATCAAATATAATCAAGAGAACAAATCCAAAGATTTTCGGTCAAGCATGAATAAAGAGAGGGAACATTATTTTTTGCAAGAAATTGAATTTTGAATAATTAAACACATAATTTGAAATTTTAATTAAATTGAATTCAAAAACAATGAGGCTAGCCATGCAAGAGTGGAGGGAATTATTTTTAATGCACTTAACATAAATAAGCTCTCCCTAATCAACTAAAAAATTAGTTATTGAAGTGGTTCAAAATAATTTGAATTTAAAATAAATTATGGATCAATTAGCATGGGAAAGCCAATCTATTTCTAAAAGGAGTTCAATCATGATTTAATGCAACATATAAGAGACATAAAATTCTAACTAAACTGATTTACATGAGTTAAGGCAAGTCATGTAGTTAAAACAATAAATCCAAGTTGAAATTTGGCCAAAGGGTTTCACTAAATAATTCAATCTCCATGCAATACATTTGATCATAAATCAACTATGTGAGGTCAATTTAGAAGAGATTTGAATTAATTTAAACAAATCAAATTACTCCAAATAAAATAAAAGAAGGGTTGGCCATGAACTTTTTATAAAGAAGAAAATTAAAATATGAAAGTTATAAATACATGGCTCATTTGAATTTTAATCTGAATTAACTTAAATTAATTCAAATAAACTCAAATCATCTTAAATAAAGCCTGGTAGGGTAGGCCAAGCATTGCTAAAAAGAGATATATCAATTTTGAAAACAAATAAGGCAATTTGAAAATTGAAATTCAAAGTATTCAAATTCAAGATTCAAGTAAATTCCATAAAATGTGGAAAAATAAAATAGAATTAAATTAATTAAATCACATTAAATTTCTCATCCCAATATCATCAAAAAAATTGTCCAAAACTTAATTGGGATGATAATTTTGATAGGAGAGAGAAAATAAAAGGATAATAGAGAAATAAAGAATAATATGGATAATTCTTAAATAAGTTCACTCTCATGCAAAAATAAATGGATAATTAAACAGACCAAGTATGAAAATAATCAAATGAAGTGTGGGATAAATCCAACACACTTTAAAAAGCGATGAATACGGCTTAAACTCATATTAGTTGTCAAATTATTCTAAAAGGATCATGTAAAAAAAATTAAAACTATCATACAAATAAAATATGAAAAATTATGTAAAAATTCAAATTAATGACATGGAGTTATTTAAATCATATTTTTATATTTTTGAGCTTTATTTTTCTTCTTATTGCATAACTTATGAAGTTTTCCAAACTACCTTCATCCAGTTGATATTGTCATTCCAAATTTTATTAAGCTTAGTCTAGTGAGCTTCTTGAATCACTTGGAATAAATTATATGTTCCATCTAATTATATGTTTGTTATCATCAATATCAATTTCATAAGTAATAGTGCTCATGGAGTCAACAATCTTCTCATTCATTAATGGTTAATTTGGTTACAGTTAAATTAATATGGTGCCTAAATATATGAAAAACATTATATTTAGAACCACAATCAGAATCTTTGACTATAAGGTCGTGCTTTCAATTTTAAAAATGCTAGTGCTACATACCAGCAGGCCATGACTTGAACCTTTGAAGAACCCATTCATCATCAAGTCAAATGCTATGTCAATGATCATATGATCAAAAGCAAAGAAAAGGAAGACCGTCTATATGACTTGAGATGTAGTTTTTGAGTGATTAAGATGATATAACCTTAAGATGAACCCTCTGAGTGTGCAATCAAGGTAACTTCATTAAAGTTTCTAGGATTTATCATATGACACCATGAAATTGAAATTCATCTTGAGAAGATCAAGCTATATTTGAAATGCCACCTCTAAAAAGTTTAACCCAACTCAGATCATTTCGAAGAAGGTTGTTGTATTTAAGATGCTTAATATAAAACATGTCTGACGTGTGTCAGCATTCACAATAGTTACTAAGCAAGACTCCAAGTTCAAATAAGATGATAAATGCTAGCACTTGTTTGAAACCATCAAGCAATACCTCCTGATGCCATCAGTTCTAGTTGCCCCTATCCGAGGTAAACCTCTCATACTATATATAGCTACATTAGATGATTTTCTCAGCATCTTGTTGACTCATTCTAATAACAAAATGAAAGAGAATGCACCCTACTACTTGAGCCATCATCTGATTCCTACAGAGGTAAATTATCCACCCATTAAGAAGCATTGCCTTGCTCTCATCTTCTCTACCAAAAGCTACGGTACTATATGCTTTCTCATAAAGTCAGCTTGATTTCTAGAGTCAATCTACTATAGTACCTCATGATATGTATGATGCTATCTAGATGGTTGGCACAATGGTCCATGATTTTATTATAGTTTGACATCTCCTTCCTCTCCCATTCATGATATAAAAGGAAAGAGCTCATAGATTTCTTAGCATAGCACCCTCTCCCTACTGATTCCCCCTTTAAATGATGATATCTCTAATGAAGAAATCATGAATTTAAGAGATACAAATAACCACTAATGAGAAATATACTTTGATGGTGCATCTTCCTCTCAAAGAGGAGAAAAACAATAGTACATTCTATTAAGCAAAGTAGAGATAAAAATAGTTTTCTTATGGCCAGACCATGAGATATTACCATTCTTATATCATCTAACAGAGCTTTGCACAAATAATGAAGTTGAATGTGAGGCTCTAATCAATGCTCTAGAGTTAACCATCTCGCTAGGCATTTAATGTGTCAATATCCTTGGGGATTCACAACTAGTGGTCAATCAAATCGCTGGATCTTATAAGGTTCTCCCATCACTACCACAAGTACACTATGGAGTTGATGGAGAAAATTTCAGAGACTAGCATTTATAGGATTCCTCAAGGAGGAAATGTTGTAATTGATGATTTAACCAAGCTCTTTAAAAGACATAGCATGTTTGGATAATGGGTTCATATCGATTGAGGTATGTAACCATCAGATTCTCTCCCCTATCGATGTAGAACTCATCAATAGACAAGCTTTTAAAAGGTTGGTTTCCATCACCAAGAAGGATAAGTTAAAAGTTTAGAGATAACCTTTCATTAATTACTTAAGTCAAGACAAACTACCTCAAGAGAAGTCTAAAGCCCATCAAGTCTAACAAAAAGCATTATCTTATGCTCTCATCGATGATACTTTGTATTGGCAATCATTTGATAACATAAGGTTATGTTGTTTAGGCAAACATGAAGCCCAAAAAATTATGATTGAGGTACATTCAATATTGTGTGGAGCCCATCAATTCAATTAAAAGATAAAAGCTAAAATAAAAAGCTCTTTGAGTCATAATAAGTGATTTCAGTGAGTAGATCTGACTCTGAAGATCCTTTAGGAGAAGCTGTAGGTATGCATGCTGTGCAGGTAGAATTTGCCACAAACCCTCCAGCCGAAGAAATAATTGAAGCCAACCTCTATTGTGGTAAAGTTTGACCTCCTAGGATAGCACCTCAAGACAAAAGGTAAATAATTCATTGATTTCAGTGAGTAGATAGCCCCTCCACAAGATTTTTGCCCCCTGGATACACTTACAAAGGACCAACCTAGGGTTGACTATAATGTCCTAGTGCACCTTAAAAAGTTGCTATTGACCTCATTTTTGGATGAGGTTAACATGAATTCTAAAATCAATAATTAGGACACAAAATCTTAGTTTATGAACCTCCAATTTAAGTGCTTAAGACACTATATTATTGACCAAGTATATCTTCCTTGGGTTGGATCTAACCTAATGGGCTTAGGTGGACTTAACCCAAATTCCAAATTTGGATTAAATCAAAATAAATGCAACTTCTTCAAATCAAATTCAAATAAATCAAAATGAATAAATCTAAATCCAAATCAAAGTCAAATCTAGTTAGCCCATTTGACATAGGTTTGATTTAGGTGGGTCCCATCAAGTCAAAGGTCAACCCACCAAAAATTTGATCAAATTAAATCATTCCAAATGTTTCAAATAATCAAATAAATATGTTTAATCACGAATCTAAAAAAAATCTTAAATTTATTTAAGCCTTAATTAGTTTAATTAAATAACTTAGTCAAAATGCACCTAAATTGGTCTTATTCAGTTCAAACTCAAATCAAATTGAAATTAATCCAATCTGATAGCTCAAAATCATTTGATGGGGGGCACTTAAGTACCAAATGATATTCCAATTGAAGTGTGAAAATGTTTAGGAGATCAAGGAATTTATTGGCTTAGAAATCTTTTTGATGTTATTTTAAAGACTAAAAAGATGTCGAATGAGTGGAGAAAGAGTTTGTTGGTTCCTATATTTAAGAATAAAGGTGATGCACAAGAGTGTGCAAATTATAGAGGAATTAAGTTAATGTGCCATACATTAAAATTATGGGAGAGATTAATTAAGCATAGGTTATGATGTGATACAAAAGTTTCTCATAATCAGTTTGATTTCATGCTAGGTAGATCTACTATGGATGTTATACATTTGTTAAGAGGTTTGTTAGAGAAGTATAGAGAAAGTAAGGAGGAATGACATATGATATTTGTTGATTTAGATAAAGCTTCAAGAGATGTTCTTTGGAGAGTTCTAGAAAATAAAGGAGTTAATAATAGCTATATTCAAGTCATTAACGATATGTATACTAGAGCTGTTACTTGTGTCCAAACATAAAAAGGATTGACAAAATGTTTTCCTATTTCAGTTGGATCACATAAAGGCTCAACTTTAATTCCTTATCTTTTTGCTCTAGTTATGAATGTTTTTACTAGGAATTTATAAGAAGATGTACCTTGGGGTATGCTTTTTACTGATGACATTCTTCTTGTTGATAAGACTAGAGAGGGAGTCCAAGAGAAACTTGAATTATGGAGGTCAACCTTAGAGTCTAAAGGTTTTTGTTTAAGTAAATCTAAAACTGAATATATGGAGTGTAATTTTAGTTGTAGAAGTTCTAGTGGTAGTATTGTGACATTCGGTGGACAAGTCATTAAAAAGAGTGGGCGATTTAGATATCTAGGCTCTATTGATCAAAATGATGGTTAAATAGATGGAGATGTTATCAGTAGAATTCAAGTTAGATGGTTGAAGTGGAGGAATACATCTGGCCTATTGTGTGATAGAAAAGTGTAGCTTTAACTTAAGAGAAAATTTTATAAGATGGTGGTAAGACCTGCAATGGTTTATGGTGTAGAATGTTGGCCAATAAAAGAGAAGCATAAGACTAAGTTAAGTGTTGCAGAGATGAGGATGCCCAGGTGGATGAGTGGCTTTACTCTTAGAGAAATAATGTGAAATGTGTATGTTGGGAAAAAGTTGGAGTAGCTCCAGTGGCTAATAAAATTAGAGAGAGTCACCTTAGTTGGTTTGGTCACATAAAGCGTTGACCGTCTGATAACCCAATTAAGAGAGTAGATGCATTAGATTTTCCTTATATTAAGAAAGGTAGTGGTAGACCTAAAAAAAACTTGGTTAAGATGTATAGAAAATGATCTTAGTATACTTGAATTAAATGAGAATTAGACACATAATAGGACACAATGGAGAAGAAGGATTCATGTAGCCAACCCCACATAATAGGACAAAGGCTTGTTGTTGTTGTTATTATTGTTGTTGTTGCACCCAAAATAAATGCACAAAATTAAAAAAAAAATTTAAAAGGGTGGTGCAGGTGGATTCTATGATACACCTTAGAAAAAATAAAAATTGGTAGTCAAGCTCTGCCCTTATACAGCTTATAACTATAAGTTTTAATGTATGGGGGTCTCACTTGACTTTTATTTTATTTTAATCATCTCCTTCTTCAGGGGCCTCCTTAGGCTCCATAGGGAATCATGAACTTGTATAGTTAGTTGTTGCTTTTCCTAATCCTCATAGATCATAACCTAATTCTAGAACCAAATTATATTTTAAAGCTCTAAGAGAAAATCTTAAGTCAACCAAAATAAATGTTCAGAAAAGCAAACAACACACCATTAGTTATATATCAAACACATAGGTTTAACAATAGTGACTACCAAGCCCACATGTCCTAATGGAATATGCTTAAGGACTTGAGAAAATATCACTTGCAAGCAAATAACACCTAAAAGAAAATAACATTTATAATAATTTTCTTTATTATTACAGTGACTCTTAAACAAATCCCTTAGCCAAAAAGATAGTGTCAATCTAATTAACAATGCCCTAACATTGAGTCTATAAATAAACAATCCTAACATCTAGTCTAAAATAGTACAGTATAAATTAAAAAAATAATACATTACAAACAAAGCATCGATCTAACTTAAATCTAGGGTTGGTGTTCTAGCAATCTAGTGTGTGAAAAGGGACTACTATACTAAAATTGTAACAAGCTTCTTTAATTTTAAGTTTTCATTTGATTTTAAGATTTGTTTAATTTATCATTAAGTGATTCTACTTTTAGATAATTTTTTGAAATGCATTTTTACTTTTGTTGAAGTTGAATTTAAACTTTTAAAGAGTGATGAAAGGGTAAGTCCTACTTGAGGAAAAACTTAAATTTTAAAGTTTTAAGTTGATTTGCTTAGATGGAAGATTAATTAAATGTTTTATATTCAACTTTGATTAATTAGCTTATACAGTTAAAGTTTCATTAATAGTTAACTTAACTTAAGTAATTTGATCAAATTGGATTTAATTTAAAAAGAGTATGTAGGTTCGATGTGACTACCTTAATTAGGTGATTAGCTTGAATAAGAATTTAATCAAATGCTTAACTTAATTAAAAGTTAATTAATTATCATTATTTTTATTAATCATGATTGACTTAATTGTCCATTCAATTAATATTGAATTAATGATTAATTAAGCTTGATCTTAATTAAATGACTAATTTAATCAAATGATTAAAGTATAATTTAATGATCCATTAACTTGACTATTACTTAATTCAACTAACTATTAAGCTTAAGTGAAGACTAATCAAACAATTTATTTAATCATGGGATTAAGTATTAATTAATTAAGTCAATCATGATCAACTTCTTCAAAGTTTGATTAAAAGTTAGCTATAAGCTTAATCAAGTTAATTATTGATTAACTAAAGGTTCATTACTTTTTAAGATGATTTAAGTTGATTAATTATTTTTAAATTAAATGTAATTAAAGTTTAATTTGGTTCTATATAACTAGTTTAATTAAATTTTAATTAATCTTGAAGTAGACTTTTTAAGATTAATTAGTTTAAATTATTAATTAAGTTGAGTTTGTTTAATTTAATTTAGGGTTTAATTAGTAAGGACTTAAGTTCTAATTGTCTATAATTTTTACATATTTAATTTATTTATAATTTAATAAAAGTTTTTTATATTTTATTTGATGTAATTAATAACGATTTGAAGTTTTGAATAAGATCAAATAGTTTAATTATTTTTATATGAATATCTCCTAAAAGGATTTTAACTTAATGACTGTTGCTTTTGTTATTTTTTTAGTACTTCTTTGAAATTGATTATATAGATAAGTTGCCATGAGAATACTAATAAATCAATAACATTTTTTATAATGACCCAAATGTCATGAAACATTTATTGAAAGTGGACATGATATGGTGAGCTTCACATAAAAATTTCAAGTTAATTAAGCATGTATTTTTGGCTCAATTAACAAGTTATAATTTTTAATAATTTGTAAATTATTCTCAAAATAATTAGAAACATTTAGTGTTTTTCGATTTTGGTAGATTCCTATTTGAAATATAAATTCAAAGAAGGTTTATTTGTAACTTTTAAGTTAGTGTTTAATTTGTTATTAATTTTTCAAGTTCAGACTTAAATGATTCAATTAATTGAATTTATTAATTCTCTTTAATCCATAATTAAGTGATTTTTGTAATTTAGCCAAATCCATAAGGTTTAACTAATTTCATAGGATCTTCAATGTTAATAAAGATATTTAAAAATATTTTTATGCATTTTTGTGATTTTTGTAATATTAAATTAATTATTTGTTTCTAAATTACCTTAACATGGCTAAGGAAAATCATAACTTTTGATCCAAAACTTTGATTGACTTGAAAGTTTTATGGAAACTAAATATTTGCTCTAAGTTTATACCTTAAAAATTTCAGTTTAGATTGGTTTGTATTTTTGGAGTTATTAAAGAATTATTATTTTGATACTTTTTAATTAAGTCCAAATTATTGAATAAAATTCAGAAATTTTAATTTTGATGGATTGCCCTCTAAAATGTGAATCCAAAAAAGAGACATTTGTATTTTTCGCTAAGTGATTGATTTACTATAATTTCCAAATTTTTGATCCAATTAATTCATTTAATTAAAATTTAATCCTTTATTAAATCCCATTTTAGCTAGTTTTGATATTTAATCGAATCTACTGAACCTAATTGATTTGTTACAACCTATGATATGTGTGAAGATGTTTTACGACATTTTAATATATTTTTAAATTTTTATTAATTTTATATTAATTATTTTATTTAAACTATCCTAACACGCTTAAAAAAATTACAACTCCCAATTTACAGCTCTGATTAAATTAAATGTTTTAGAGCTAATATATTTTAGCATTATATTCACATCCTAAATATTTCAATCCAATCAAGTTCATATTTTGGGAGCAGAGCAAATGAAGATATATCATTTCTAATAATTTCTAATTTAAGCCTAAAATATTTGGTGAGATTCAATGATTTTAATTTTGTTGAATTCCTCTTCGAAATGTGAACCCAAAGAGAGCTTATTTATAATTTTTTTTGGCTTAATAGTTGGTTCATTATGAATTTTTGAAGTTTGACTTGATGAAGTTAATTAATTAAGATTTAATTAAGTATTATTTTAATGATTTTATTATTTATTATGATTCATAGGACCTAATTAATTTTTCTAAATATTTTAATGATTATTAAGGTGTTTTGAACTATTTTGTTGCATTCTAATAATTTCCATAATTTTATATTAATTAATTATTTAAAATTAGCCAATGAACTTCAATAAATTAATAACTCCTAATTTAGAACTCTATTTGACTTGAGAGTTTTAAGGTAGGTGGGGATAAACATTGATTTCAATCCCTTAAAATTTTAGCTTAATCTGATTAGTATTTTGGGGTTAATGAAGAAATTATTATTATTAAACAAACTTAAATAATCTCAAAATACTAGCAAAATTTGAGGATTTCGGTTCAATAGATCCCTCTCAAAAAAATGAATCCTGTGAGGGCTTATTTGTAATTTCTCATTGAGTATTTTAATTGTTATATTTTTTTAAAAAAGTTTAAAGTGTTTTTTAGTATTTGTTTAAATCCCAAAATCCTTATTTTTTTACTTAAACTAGTCAGTGATGAATTAGTGCTAAGAGAACTCTACTTCAGGCATGTCAAGCACTAATTGGTCTAAGAGGCTATTACCTTGATTCAGAAGAAAATGTGTTTTGTAATCGAAGATCAAACGGTTTAGATCAAACTTGATATCCTTAATGAGTTTAAAATCATATTTGGGAGGTTTTAATTATGACTGTCCATCATAATCAAGTAGGACGGATGACTAGTGTACACTTAAAAAAATAAGCGAGTAAGATTGACCTTTCTAATGGGACTATTAATGTGGATGAGCATATAGGAAGATGATTCTTAATAATAAGGACTTGTCCAAAGCGGGGCAAGTCAAAAAATAAAAAGACTTAGGGAATGAACTAGGAAAACTAGCCATAAATCAATTCGCCCATAGTTGGCTAGTGATTAAAGGAGGTCAAATGGTCACAGTAATCTGAGTTCAGTGATTTAATCTTGACTCATCATCTACGCAAACAATGGGCAGCTCGCCTCTATTATCCATCAAGTCCCTTCTCATCTACGCATGTGTTTCTCAAACCAAGATGAGCTCTTATTTGTACTCGACCTACCATATATGAACTTACCAAATGTAAAGACTCTCCCAAAAATATAATATGGGGCACCTTTTCTCTATGGGGACTTTTTTTCTCTTCTCTTTTTTCCCATAATCTTTGTACTCATATTTAGAAAGAAATAAATTCATTCTCTTTCTACACTTTATATATTTTTATATTTAAAATATTCTACCTAACCCTATTTTTGAGGTATCTCAAAAGGCTTTATCTCATTCCATGGGTAGATTTGTATTTAATAGCCAAAACTTTATCATCTAATGAGAAAGAAAGGAGGTAAACAGGTTCCACCCCTATTCTACCCCACATGGGGATTTTCCACCGACCATCATTAGAAAACTTTTTTTTGCACCCAAATCGCTTGAAAATGAAAGAGTGTATGGAATCTAAGGCCATTTCTTAGGTTAACACAAGTTTACTTCACAAAATAACAACTCTTATGCGATCTATATGAATAATGTAAATGTCCTTTTGAAGCATTAATAGGATGACCTAGGCTCCATAATTATAGTCCACTATGTGGGTCAACTACATGAATCTTGCCTCACCATTATGTCATATTAAGTGCCAAATTATTATTTATTTCCAATAAACTAAGGTCATTTTTATACATCTTAACCAAGTCTTTTTAGGTCTAACTCTACCTTTCTTAACATAAGGTGAATCTAATACATCTACTCTCCTAACTCCATCATCAAACGGTCGAAGCTTTATGTGACCAAACCATCTAAGGAGACTCTTTCAAATCATATCTGCCATTGGAGCTACCCCAACCTTTTCATGAATAAATTTAATTTGTATTTTTATCTCTAAGATTAAATCCACTCATCCACCTAAGTATCCTCATCTCTACAACACCTAACTTAATTTTATGCTTCTAGTTTATTGGTCAACATTCTGCACCATAAATCATTGTAAGTCTTACCACCATTTTATAAAATTTTCTCTTAAGTCTAAGTGGTACTTTTCTATCACACAACATGTATGTTGAATTCCTCCACTTCAGCCATCCAACTTGAATTCTACTAATAACATCCCCATCTATTTCACCATGATTTTGAACAATAGACTCGAGATATCTAAAACATTCACACCTTTTAATGACTTGATCAACCAATGTCACAACACCACCATTAGAAACTAACAAACTCTTTCACCACTCATCTAACATCCTTTTATTCTTTAAATAACATTAAAAATATTAGTATGCCATGAAATTTTTTGATCTCTTAAGCATTCCCACACTTCATTTAGAATATCATCAAGTCTTACTATTTTTCCACACTATATTTTTTTTAAAGCCCCTCCAACTTTAAATTAACTAAAATGATGATAAAAATTAAATTCTCTATTTTTATTTAGATACTAAGGTTGCTAAAATCAATTATATTATCAAATCTTTCATTGAAAAGTTTAACAAAATATCTCATCCACCCATGTTCAATATCCTTCTCTAAGAAAAGAAGTTTATAATTTTCATCCTTAATGCTCTTCACTTCAACTAAATCCTTACTTCTCTTATCTCTTCTCTTGGCTAACTTATACATACATCTTTTACTTTCTTTGGTATCCAATTTATTGCATAAATCACTAAAAACTAAATTTTTTGCATCACGTATTACTTTCTTAAAATCTCTAAGGGCTACTTTATATATTTCCTAATTCTCTAAGTTTTAACATCAAAATAAAGTTTTATAATAAAGCTTCTTAGTTTTTTATCTTTTCTTGTATATTTTGACCACACCACTAACTAGTTTTATTAAAAGAAGCTTTTTCTTTATATTCTCCAAGCACATCTTTTGCAACTTGCTTATTTTCACTTTCCACTTTTCTCCATATAATATTAGCTTCCTCATGAACATCCCAAATTCAAAAACTTATAGCTTGCTCTTAAAAATATTTTTATCAGTGATATTTAAGCATCCCCATCTGATCCTAGGATAATGATTTAATTTATTTTTCATCTTCCATTCCTTCATCTTAAAATCTAAAACTAATAATCAATATTGGGCACATAAATATTCACCCAAAATGACTTTACAATCTTTACAATCTAACTGATCTATTTTTTTATAAAAAATAATCAATCTGTGTTCTAGTAGTTTCATTCTTGTAAGTGAGAATATGCTCACATATTTTCTTAAATAAAATATTAGTAACTATACAATTATAAGCTAAAGCAAAATCTGTTATAGTTCTACTTTTTTCACTTGTCTTTCCAAATCTATAGCCACTATGACTACTTTTACAATATTCTACCACTATATCAACATGCCCAATTAAATCACCTCCAATAAATATATTTTCTTTAAGAGGTAACCTTTGTATTACTCCCTCCATTTTTTTTTTTTTTGAGCCTACATCCAAACCTACTAAAGTTGAAAGGGGAAGAGAAAAAGCTTAGACAAATAAATTAGGCTTTTATTGTGTGGGGTCCTTACTATGGTAAGTACAAATAAGGCAAGTCGAGTACATGTTGGAACTCCTCTTATCTTGATGAATAAGCTTAGACAAGTTATAAACTCGATGGTTGGTCACTAGTAGCTTGTCATTTATGTTGACTAATGGGTTGAGGTTTAGTCACAGGATTATCTACACTTCCTCAGTCACTGGCCAGCCTCAAACAACAATATTCATTGCTTGTTTCCATTTTATGGGCTTGGAGTCCTCTTTATCTTACCATGCTCATTTGAGTATACATTTAGCTCCAAAATTTTTCTAGTCCTTACAGATATAACTCATGAAAAGGATAAAAGAATAAAAAATTTGATGTGTTGTAAGCATTTAACGAATCATAAAGAAGAGAAATTGTATACAATTATAAAGAGTCACATCACCGTTTGATTAGATTTACTTTTTTGATGTGTCTAGGCCTCTAGTGGCTATAGATGGAATCTTGATCATCTTTTGGAGCACCTTGCGATCCCTTGTGTCACTCCCACAAACAAGTCTTCTCACTATTATCAATGAATCCATGAAAAAGAAGACACAATTAATCACCATGGATGACAAAAGACCTTGTGGCAATATTGACTCTTCTATGCTTTCGGCCAACCTTCAAAAGAAAAAGGAGATGGCTAGAAAGTCTAAGGAATTCATGGCTATCTCCATGATTGTGATAAGTATGCCGACCCTCCCCTTAGCAAAGCCACTATCGCTTCAGTCCAAGATGTCCTTAAAGACCCATTAGAAGGACCAAGCACCCACCCACCTGAAGAGCGGGGTGTGGCAGTGACTCCATTTTATGCTCGACCTGTAAGTGTTCTAAGAGAAGATGAAGAGGGAGTCCCTTTGATCCAACTAGGAAGGTTATGGTGAGCTGGCAGATGGGAATTTCGTTTGCAAGGCCAATTATAGATGTGGAGAAAATTTATGACACCATATAGATTTTGAAATACTAATTTAGGTAATCAAATATATCATTAAGTAATAAATATACTATTTTAAAGATAAATATATCACCCTATAATGGATTTGAATACTTGATAAGGACTCCTAAAGCTAATGAGTCTTCAATATTTCAAAGATTTTCCCCTGAACTATATGAAAAAGTAGAACAAGATTTATTTATTACAGGATTCATAGTTTCCTATAAGGGCAAGACATTATAGTTAATTACATGTCAAAAGGAAGGGAATTCTTCTTAAGAATACTCTTGATTAAAGAAATTGACCTTTATCTTTATGTATTTTAAAGCTTATCTTAAAAAGATTGTTAACTCAGAAATTCAAAGAGGAACACCTCAAAGAAAAAGAGTTATTTAATTTTAATGGGATAAAAAATTTTAGTTTACCTAATAGCTTAACATTTTTAGGCTTTTCATCACAAAAAGAAACCTTAAAAAACATAGAGCTCTGTTGCACACCCTAAAATAAATCTAGCCAAATTAAATCAATAAAATAGGTCAATACAGTCGAGTAATATTGTATACCCTATAAGAAAGAAAAATAGGTAGCCGAGCTCTGCCCTTATATAGCTCAATCTAAAACTAAAAGTATTGATCTATAGGGGTCTTCATCCAGGATCATCACCTTCTTCAGGGAACTCTATGAGCTTCATAAAGAACCACCAACTGGTAAAGTCAGCTTCATCTATTCCTAGACCCCATAGATCCTAATCTAATTCTAAGCTCAAATTACATTTTAAAATTCCAAAATAAATTCTTATTCACTACAAAACAAATGTCAAGAAATACATACAACACACTAGCAGTTTGTATTTCAAACATACGGGCATAACAACAGTGGTTGTCAAGCTCACCTATCTTATTAGTGTATATTTAAGGATTTAAGGAGCACTTGCAAGTAAGTAATATTTATTTTATATTTATTATGGCAATCTATAAGCACAACCCCTTGGAAAAAATAATGATAGCCTAAAAGAAATGACCTAACATCTAGACTAATGGCAAATAATTCATAACCATCTACTATAAAATATTATACTAAAAACTAAGAAAATTATTATTTCACATCACATATTATAAGTACAAAAAAGGCAAGTTGAGTACATGTTGGAACTCACCTTATCTTAATGAATAAGCTTAAGAAAGTGATAAACTCAATGGCTGGTCGTTCGTAACTTATCATTTATGTTGACCAGTGGGTTGAGGTTGGGTCACTTGACTATGACTATCTGCTCTTCCCTTCACTTTATGACCTGACAATATTCATTGCTTTTTTCCACTTTATGGGCTTCAAATTCTCTTTATCTTACCATGCTCATTTGAGTATATATTTAGCTCCCTAATTTTTTTACTCCTTGTAAAGGTAATTCATGAAAAGAATAAAAGAATAAAAAAATGATTTGTTCTAAGCATTTAATGAATCATAAAGTATAGAAATTTTATACAATTATAAAAAGTCACATTACCTTTGATTTGGTTTTCTTATTTTGATGTGTCTAGGCCTCTACTAGCTATAAATGGAATCTTGATCTTCCTTTGAAGCACTCTATGATCCCTTATCGCATTCCCACAGACAATTCTTCTCACTATTACCATTGAGTCCATAAAAAAGAAGGCACATTTAATCAGCATGGATGCCAAGAAACCTTGTGGTGACATTGACTCTGCTATACTCTAGCCAGTCTCTAAAAGAAAAAGAAGAAGTACTATAAGTCTAAAGAAGTCATGACTTTCTCCATGCCCAAGATGAGTATGTTGGGTCTCCCAATTGGCAAGACCGCTATCACTTCAGTCCAAGATATCTCTAAAGAAAAACTACTAAAAGGACCAAGCACCCAACCAAAGAGTAGGGTGTGGTAGTGACTCCCTTCCGTGCTCGACTTATAAGTGTTCATAGAGAGGATGAAGAGGGAGTCCCTTTGATCCAGCATAGCAAGGGGGATATTGTTGACTATACACTTAGTGCATCTCACTATTTGATTTGATGATAATAAACCTTGTGTAATAAGAACTAATTACCTCTTAGCAAGATGAATTATTCAATTTAAGCATGATGAATGACATTCTTAATTTAGATTTATATTGATGATTAATATGTATGTATATATATATATATATATATATATAATGGTACTAATCAAGTTAAATTCAAGTGTGCGAAAATTCTTCAACTCCGGGTTCTTTAGTTAATTCAAAATGCTATTGAACTTGAATTGGGTGGGAATTTTTCTAAGATTAACTATATTAAGGCAAATGAAAATCTCATTAAAATAAAATAAATCTTTCATGCATTTCAAAATTATTTATTTGAGAATTATTCATCAATTCTACATTTCATATTAACAATTTTCTTCAAATTATTCATTCTGGATAATGTGAACTAAATGCATAAACTTTATTACATTTATTGTTCTTCTATGCAACTTAAATTAAGTTCACATTTAATTAAATTATTCTCGTGCTAAGGCATGTTCATTATCCATTTATTCAATGTATGAATCTAAATTATCCAAAAATTATTCAAGGTATTATTTTTCTCACTTATTTGTGTAGTCTTCTCTCTTCTATCCTATTTTTCATCCTAAACCTTTTTAGACGAATTTCTTTCATGATTATTTAATAAAAAATAAATTATTTGTGAGAGTTATTTAACTTATTTCCATATTTATCCCATATTTTTTAAAAATTAAAATTTTCATTTATTTCAATCTTTAATTTGAATTATTTTTGAATTCAAATTGAATATTCCTTTGATTATATATGTAAATTTGAACTCTCCTCTTTATGGAATGTTATGTGGCTGATCATATGCTAATCTAGTTGAATTAATTTAAATTAATTTGAATTTATTTGAGCTAATTCAAATTTAATTAAAATAAGCCATAGAATTATCTTCTTTCCTTTTATATAAATTCTATTTTTGGAAACCTCCTTTGGCCAACTATATCTATATTCAAATTCAAATTAATCTCTTAATGAAAATTGATTTAAACTCTTCTCATATCTTATCCATCATTATTTAATTCAAGTTAAGTACATTAAAATAAATCTAATCTATTTGAGGAAAGTAGCTTGGCCGAATTTTTGAATATTCCTTGGATTTTATTAAATAAAGCTTGTATGTTATCTATTTCCTTCCTTCATTCAATCAAGATGAATTGATTGAATATTTCAAGATATTACATTAAATACTAATTGAATCGCATCATGGAAACTTCCTATTTGGCTGACCACATATCATGTTTAATTTAAATTAATCAAAAATTGAATTATTACATTTTTCACTTGGACAATTAATTGTGTCATCACTTGTTTGATAATAACTCAAACTCTTCTCTCTTCTCTCTCTCTCTCTCTCTCTCTCTCTCAGCTAACCCAGATAAGCATTAACTTCTTAATTACATTAGAAATTAGGTCATATGATGAATTGATTCAATTTAAAACTCTTTCCAAATTAATTTTCCCTTCATATCCCTTTTTTGTTAATTTTCTTTATCAAGCTAAATTAATATAACTTAATTGATTCAAATTGAGTCACTTACTAATTAAACTTTACCTCTTCCTTACCTTGGCCAAAATCCCTCTTATAAAATTTGAATTTCAAATTGATTTTTAATTAAACCAACCTTCCATATTAAATTCCCTCTTATTTCTCTTTGGCTAATTTTGTATCTCATGTCATTTATTTTTATTTTGATTTGTTTATATTTAAAGTAATTCCAAATGATTTTCCCTCCTATTTTGTCTTCTCTTGGTCAAACCTCGTGACCCCTTGTCTAATAAATAATGTTCCTTATACTAGGTTAAATCCTCTTGAAAAAATCTCTCTTAGAAAAACTCTCTTGGCCAAATTTTTGCAAAACCTTTAGAAATCTCATCTTGGTAAATCAAGTGATAATTTCTTCATCCTTTTTCCATTCTCCAACCTACAAGTGATTGGTTTGAGGATTGCACAAAAGAACTTGAAAGATTGGTGGATTTTCTTATGGCTGAAAGCTTAACAAGGTACTTTCATTCTAGTTTAAGATTTTACATGCTAAGTGATCTTGTTCTCCTTCTTGGCTTGAGTTTCATATGCATTTGGTCAATCTATTTTGTGCTTAACTTATCTATTTCTATACTTTCTCAAGTTGGCCGAAAGCTTTGTGGTTGATGAATTAAAGTGTATTATTGCAAGTTATTTTCTCTTCATTATTCCTACATGTTCTAAAGTGAGATTATTATCTTTTTGATTATTTAAAAAAAATACTTGTGATTAATAAGTTTTATTACTTCCAAATCATCTCATCTTTTGCATAAATAATAATTTCCTTAAAAGAGTTTTCATTTGAGTTTATGTGATTCAAGATTTCATTTTTATTTGATCTTTTAGAAAACTCTAAGTCTCTTTTTAACAAGTGATTGATTCAACTTTCTAATAATTAATGTGTTATATTTCAAATCATAAATTAAATCACCTCGATTCCAAGTTATCATATTAACATCAAATATTTTAAAGATTCATTTACATCAGATATATATTTCAAGTTTAATTATCATTCAAATTTAAATATCAATTAAAGTGAGCTATCTTTCATTCCTTTGAATTTGCTTGCCTTAATATTGTTGTTGTTTGGTTGTGAGAGAAAAATTATTTTAAAATTGAGAGTTATACCCTTCTTTCTCCTTTTTCTTATTTTATTGTTGGGTTGTACTTGCACATTAAGAAAAGTACATTATTGGGTTGTACTTACCCATTAAGGAAAGTATGTTCTTAGGTTATACTTGCCCGTTAAGAAAAGTACGATGTTGGATTATACTTGCTAGTGAAGGAGAGTATGAGAGATTTATTGTAATCTGATTTTGACTTAGTGAATTGCTAGCCTGGGTGGTTAGGCGTGGACGTAGGCCGGTTTCGGGATTTGGCCAAACCACATCAAAATCTCTATGTTCTCTTTTTTTTTTTTGTACTTTACTTTTTCTATACTGTTATTGATTGTTATTTTATTTATCTAAAGCTTTATCATTAAAGATTTAAGTTTCATACACAAGTTTAAAATTAAGTTTTCAAGAATTAATTTTTAAAAACCCAATTCACACCCCATATGAGCTCTATATCTTTGAAATTGAGTTTAAAAACATTTTGAATTGGCATTTTATTAGAAGTCTAGGGCTTAGATTTTGATAATAGAAAATTGTACATATGTCTAGTGGTTGAAGACTTATTTCAATATAACTAGTGTTGACTTCATGATTCCCACCTCATATGAGATTGATTTGATGATAATAAATATATGTTCATATGTTACTAAACAGGCTAAATTCAAGTGTGTAGGAAAATTCTTCAGCTCCAGATTCTTCAATCAATTCATAAAGCTAAAGATATTGAACTAGAACTAGTTAAGAGTTTTTTTAGGAATTACTATATTAAGAGAAATGAAAGCTCATTAAAATACAATAAGTAATTCATTCATCTCAAAATAATTCATTTTAAAAATATTTATATTCTTTATATCATAAAATTGCAATTATTTCTTGAATTATCCATTTTGGATAATATGAACTAAGTGCATGAGTTAAGTTCTATTTAATATGCTTTTAAGAAATAAAAATTAAACTCATATTTCATTAAATCATTTCTAAGATTGATCATAATTTTTATTCATAATTTTATTACATGAAAATTGAATTATCCTTAATTTATCCTATTATTCTATTTTCTCTCTCCTATTATTCCTTCTTCTCTCTCCTATCATCATTATCATCTCCACATTATTTTGGCCCAATTTTTCTATTGTATTTTAACTAATAAATTATGTGAAATTTATTTATAATATTTCTATATATAACTCCCTTATTTCTCATATTTTAAAAAGTCATTAATTTGAATTCTTAAATTCAAATTAATTTGAACTCAAATTGCATGATTATTGCTATATCCATGGAAAATTAATAATCTTTTATGGCATGATTTGAACGTCCAAAGCATGAGTTATTTTATTTATTTAGAGTTTAATTAAATTTTTATAAGTTATTTTAAATTTAAATTCAAATTTTCCCTCATTTAAAATATTTCCTTTACTAATTTAAATTCATTTAAGGAAGGTTTGTTGAGGTTGGCCAACATTAATTTAATTTAAATATCATTTAATACTAAAATAATATAGTAAACAATCAACTAGTATTCAAATTGATTCATTTCATTAAATCAGGATCATCATATATTATTTCATTATAGAAATCATTTTAGAAATCACATTGGATCATCCCCATGGCATTCTATAAAACATTTTTTTCAAAATTCATCTTATATTATTTGATTATATTTCTCTCTCTCTCTCTCTTTAGATCATCCTTGGCAAAAAAACCACATTGGATCTCTTATCATAGGTTTGAATTGTGTCCATTCAAATTTAAATAAATTCCTTACTTGGATTCCTTCCCATGCTTTGTTGTGAGCCACCCTTTGACATCTTGTCAATTTAGCTCATGTCCACTATGCTAAGGAGCCTAATCATTCATTACATTATCTTGGCCGATCCATCAAATATTCATCAAGTGATTTTGAAATAAAAATTCAAGTTCTTGCCAAATAATTTTCCCTACTGTGGTTGCTTGCTTGGCCAACCCTTTATCATCCCCTTCTCTACATATTGGTGTTGTGTTTTATTGAGAAAGGTTCTACAAAAAAAAATTATTCTTTCTTCTCTAGACTGAATCTTGCTACATCATTCTTGGACAAACCTTGTCATTCAAGTGCTACAACTCATTCAATCATCCTTCATCTCCCTTGGCCAAATTATTATAGTGGAGATTGCTTGAAAATTTGAAGGACATGTGATATCTTCCTTTGGCTGAGAGCTTTAAAGTGCTTTCCAAAATTTCTATGGTGCTAAACTTCAAATCTTACCATGTTTCTTCCTTGGCTTAAATTTATATAGGGTTATTCAATTTATTTTGGGATTAATTCCCTTGTATAATCTTATTGTTCTTGCTTTTCCAAAAGTCTCACAAGGTGATTTATTTTGTTTAATGCTTAATTTCTCATAAAACCTTGATTCCCACCATGGTAGACATATATATATATATATATATATATATATATATATATATATATATATATATATATATATATATATATATATATATATATATATATATATAGGTTACTCAAGTTATTTGTGCTTAACATCATTCTTCCTTTAATTCATGAGTTGGTTGAACATTTCATATTTTTTAAAAGTAAATTAGTACTTATTGCTCACTTTTTTTCATTTTAATATCATATATGATTATGTGATATTCATCTACATTGTTATTTAAAATATTATCTAAGTGATCAAGCTTTCTTATTTGCAATTCATTTCATCATTTGGATATAACTTAGCTATTGTGAAAAAGAATTCAAATTGACTTGTGTGATTTAATCCTTCATATCAATTGGTTCTTTACTTAATTTAAATTTGCATTTTCATTAAAAATTTTAGAGTGGTGTATTTCAAGTTATCAAATCAAATCATTTGTTATTTATTTTCTTAAGCTTTCATAAAATTTATCTTTAGTCAAACTTCTTTGAAGATTTGCTTGCACTTAATATTTAATTGAAAATCTTATTTTAAATTCAATCTTTAATAAAGTGAGCTCTCTTTAATTAAATTCACTTGCCTTAATATTAGTTTAGTTGGGTTGTGAGTGCAAAAATCTTTTAAATTGATAACTAGACATTTCTTATTCAGTTCTTGTCTATTATTGATTTGTGTTAGGTTGTACTTGCCCATTGTAGGAAGTATGTGTTACGTTGTACTTGCCCGTATTGAAAAGTACAGTGTTGGGTTGTACTTTCCCATGAAGGAGAGTACAAGAGATTTATTTTAATCTCAGCTTTGAATTAGTAAATTCCTAACTTGGGTTGCTTGGCATAGACATAAACAGATTTTGGGGTTTGGTCGAACCACGTAAAAATCTCTATGTCTCTTTTTACATTTCTTGCACTTTTACTTTTCATTATTGTTGCTTGTTATTGGTGTGATTCATTAAAGTATAACCATTTATAATTAACTCTTATACAAATCATTTAAATTAACTTTAAATTTAAAAATAATTTCAAAAAACCTATTTCTCACCCCCCACCCCGCCCCCACTTCTTGGGTGCCATAACTGCATAACAACCATAACCTAAGTCTATAAACACTTCTGATATAAGTAAAAAGCTCAACCAAATATAATTCTTAGGAATTAATACTTCTTCTCTCATTTAAGAAAATGAACCTATCCTTGACTCTTTTAGACTTACTACCAGACTGGAAGGATTACCAGCTAACACTACCTAAGTAATTTTAAATCCATGATTCTAGTCTTTTGTATGCAAGGTGGCTGGGATGTTGTATTTAGAAAAGAAGCTAAGATCCTAAACTCAATCCCTAAATCCTATGGCCATGATTGGTAATCTATGAGCTTAACTAATATAGCAATTTTCATGTTTTATATATTTTGACTCATAATTTTATTATTAAGGCTTGGGTATGCAATTTCATCCCTACAATGAGATGTAGTTAGAAAATGTCCATGGGCTAAATCAGTACATGAAGGCACACTTCTCAAAAAAGAGTGGTCATCCTCATAAGTTAAATACCCTCTTATGTTTAATGGGTGAAGTGCCAAATTCAACAATGATGAATAATATGCTTGCATGGTTTATAAAGTCTAATTATTTCTTGTTATGTTTTAAGCTATGCATAGGACTTTATTTATGATGAGGTTATAAATTTTAATTTTATGTTTGAGTTATTTAATTTTAATGGGATATAAAATTTAGTTTACTCAAGAAGACTAATGTTTTTAGGCTTTTCATCACAGAGCACATTACAGAAAGAAACCTAGAAAAAACATACAGTTCAACCTAAAATAAATCAGCTAAATAAAATTAATAAAAATAGGCCAATATAGTTGGGTACCGCTGTACACCCCAAAAGAAAGAAAAATAGACAATTGAGCTCTGCCCTTGTATAACATGGCCTAGAACTAATAGTCTTAATCTATTGGGCTCTTCATCTAGGTTCAACACATTCTATAGGGACTTTCACGGGCTTCATTGGGGACCACCAACTAGTAAAGTCAACTCTTGTTATGCCTAGATCCCAAAGATCCTCACCTAATTTTATGCTCAAATTATATTTTAAAATTCCAAAATAAATTTCTAGTTTGTGCAAAATAAATGTCAAGAAATACATGTAGCACATCAGTAGTTTATATTCAAAACATATGTGCTTACCACTAATGGTTGCCAAGCCCACCTACCTTATTGAATATGCTTAGGGATTTAAGCAGCACCTGAAAGCAGATATCATTTATTTCATATTTATTATGATAATCCCTTCAACCCCTTTGAGAAAAAAAATATTAGCCTAAAAGGAACGTCCTAATGTCGAGGATAACGAGCAAATAATTTTTAGTCATCCAGTATAAAACATTACACAATAATTTAAGAAAAATAACATTTTACATCACAGATCATTAGCCTAACTTAAATCTAGAATCAGTGGCCTCACAATCTAGCGTGTGAAAGAAGGGCATGTGTGATGACTGTACTAGGCCCATTCAGTTTAAGTTTTAATTTGAGTTTTAGATTTGTTTAATTTTACCCTTGGATGATTTTGATTCAAATAATTTAACTGATTTTAGATTTTATTTTAATTTGGGATCTATTAGTTAAATTTAACTTTTAAAGGATGAAGAATAAAATAAATTTTTCTTTGGATAGAACATATTCCTTTCAACATCCTAATCCTAGTATAATGAAATTTTCATCTTAAGATAAAAATCTATTCTAGGAGTCAAACTGAGAACCTAAGTATCTTAATTATTACTTTTTCAGTTTGTTAAGATAATTTACTTAAGTTGTGTTTTATTTTATGTAATTTAATGTTTAACTCATTCTTTAAGTTTGAAGTCTATATTTATGTTGTTATTAATTTTAAATGTTGTCGAATTTAAAGATTTTATTTTTATTTTTTTTTTCTAAATTTCATTTGATTTGATTAATGTTTTTGGGTTTAACTAATTTATAACTTTTAATTAGAGTTTAAATGGTCCCCTAAATTTTAATAAAAAGTTTGCTTATTAGACTGATTGATTTTGGTTTAATGATTGTTTATTTTAATTTGATCCTTTTAACTAGATTGTAAGTAATTTAATGTATTTAAATATTATGTTGGTTGTATAAGATGAATATTATTGGATGTGATTTTATAATTGAGGTTTATATTCAATTTTATATTTATTTAATTTGATTAAGGTTTAAGATGAAAGTTAGTATTTAATTCCAAATGTTTTTGTTTAGTTCATCTAATTTTGATCTAATTAACTTTATTCACTAATGTTAATGTTTATAAGCTTCAATGATCTAAGTTTAATTTAACTTAGTTTGATTTAAATAATTTTTTTAAAAAAATTTAAGTTTACTTCAAAGGTATTAATTTCAGTACTTAAATGGTTCATTTCATTTATACTTCTTGACTTAAATATTTTTTATTTGTTTAATTCATTGTTTAGGTTAATTTTAAAGGATATCCTATGTTTAAGAGTTCATTATTTAATTAAATTTCTTATAATAGAGTTTTCGTTATTAATATCTAATTATTGATTATAACCTAAGAAACCTGGAATAATGAATTACTTAGGTCCTAAACTTAATCTAGGCCATCCTAATTTTTAGGTTATTTAAGTTTGATAATTTAAGTATTTATTCATTTTTATTTACAATTAAAATCTCTCATTTGTTGTTAAGTGAATTTAAGAATACTTTAATGTTAATAAATTTTTATATAAATATGGAATTGAGGTTGATCAATTTTGATTTTTAACTAAATGTTTATTTTATTTTAAATTTATTATTTTAATAATTTAGGGCTTAATTGACTTCTCTTTCTTAATTAATTCCATAAACCCAAAATGCATGTTTGATTAAATTTCTTAATTTCATAGGGCAAGGAAATATTTTAAAGTCCTCTAATGGTATTTAAAATGTTTTGGATTGATTCCATTAATTTTCATAATTTTTATAGTTTTTCAAATTTATTATTTGATTTAAATTAACCTAAGACTTGAAAATTTTATAATTTTTTATCCATAAGTTATTTGACTTTGAAATTTTTATAGCAAAAGGCGTTCCTTGCCAATTTCATTTCCCTAAATCACATCTTAATCATATATGTATTTTAGGGCTAATTAAGATTTTAATTATTTCAATATAACCTAAATTAAGCTTAAATTATCAAAAATTTCTTAAGGGTTTTATTTTTTCTTAATTCCTCCCTAGAAGATGAATTCATAAAGGTTTTATTTGTGATTTTTAGATTCTTGGTTGATTTATTGTGATTTTTTAAAGATCATATCAATAAATTAATTCACTTAATTACCTAATTATATTATTTAAAGGATTAATGTTTATCAATGAGGTTTAATAATTTTATTAGGTTCATTGATATATATTATGATGTTTTAAATTGATTTCATGATTTTCCTCAATTTTCCAAATTTGTTATTAATTTAATATATTAAATTAAGGTTAGAAAATTGAAATTTTGCATATTATAATTTAATCATTAATAAATCCTAAGAATTTTATCTGAAGTGTATTTTAACCTCAATTTTGTTTCCCCAAAGTCTTAGGGTGATTGCATTAATAATTTTAGCTTCATTAAGGTTTGATTTGTTTTAATTAAGCTTAAGTTAACCTAAAATTTCCAAATAAAAATTTAAAATGCTAGGTTTAATAGAGTCATCTATTTGAGATGAATCCATTGAGCCCTTCTTTATATTTTTTTTGTTAAATATTTTATTTTCTATGAATTTTTAAAAAATTTGGCAATTTTTTGCATTTTTTAAATCCAAAAAATCAGATGTTCTTCTTTAAACCAATTAGCGCTATATAGCACTAATGCAACGTAGCTTTATGCATGGGGCCATGCAATTACACATGCGGGATCCACGTGTATCCTACGTTAAATCAATGGTGGGGAAGTAATTAGATCGGACAACCTAGGATCAACTCGTAGTTTTCTTAAGGGATTCCATTGATCAGTTCAACTAAATCATAGTCGTTCATTCTAAATAGAAGAAATGAACAGTTATGGTTTTATCTCCTTCATCAGCGATGATGACTGAGCACCGTCAGCTTTTTAGGGCTAATCATCAGTGATTTACACAGTGAAATCACAAGATTTCGATTGCAAAATGATCAAGGTATGATTTCCAAAGGATCTATATGGCTTGATTGCTCCTAAAACTAATTTCATTTCACAAAATGACCAACATGAATTTAAAGGTGAGTCAGTTTCGGCCATGCCTCATCGACGTTGGGTCTTGGTGGTGGTTTGGGTTTTGAAAATACTTAAGGAGGTTGGACAAAGATTTTGGAGAAGGAATCATGCATTACCTCCTTTTAAATATGTGTAGAGATTAATGCCCATCGTTGCTCTCCATAGTTTAATTTTTGAACAATCAAAGAAACTTTGGAGGAGGGGGATGGTACGCTTGTAGTCAATTTCACTCAAGAAAGGTGATGGAATGAGCTAAAGCTTGTAATTTGGCTTCTCCATGGATTTTTATGTTTGGCTGAGAGCTTCTCCATTAGTTGGGAAGGGAGGTTGCTGGCCATGGGAATTTGAATCCCATGATTGCTCTAAAGGTGATTAAGAGATCATAAAGCATGTTTGAGATACCTAAAGGTAAATAATGAGGTAGAATTTGGTGATGAGGTGGCTTAGTCTCACCCTCTTCTATGGCTTCTACCTTATCACCCAACACCTCTTCACCTCATGCAAACACCTCAACCCCTTAGTAAGCTATTGGTTTCCTTCTTTAATCATGCTAAGATGATCCATTGGTTGGGATAGAGCTTAATTAGATTGGGTTTGGAGTTAAGGGCCCAAATTTGGTTTCTTTGATTTTAACTTTCCATAAGTGGATTTGATTATATTTCCTTTGATAATTTGATTTAGATTTAGGTTACAATCAATATTATTTGTCCTTCATCTGATTTAGAAATAAATTTATCTAAACTATACTTGAATTTTGATTTATTTAGGCTAGTTTGACATACTTGACCATAATATGTCAAGTTATGTTTCCTAGCCTATCTCGTCATCTTAGGATTGAAATTTGTATTTAATTATTCTTAAATGACCATTTGTGATGATTTTGAACAATTGATTTCATTGAATTTTGGTTAGATTTTGATTTGAACCCAAATGAACCAATCTTAGATTAAGTTGGGTTTAATTAAGTCAAATGCTAATTTGACATAATTAAAATGTATTTGGCTTTCAATTGTTTTAATTTAGATAATTTAGATTAATTAATTTCATATCATTTAAAATTTATTTTGAATTTAAACCCACTTTGACCCAAAATGGGATTAATGGGTCAACATGAGTTTGTTTGGGTTAAATGACCAAATTGGTTAAATTAAGCCCTATGATTGATTGAATCATGCTTAATTATGATTTTAAAATGATTTTAGATATTTAATTTGAATTAATTTTAATTTAATTTGGATTTAAATTCAATAAGGTTCATTTAGATCTATTTAGATCAAATGATTTAATTAACCAATTTAAGACCTTATTGGATTTAGATTTATTTAGATTTATGTTTAAACATGTTCATTTGATGATTCTTAGTCTTGGAATGATTTAATTTAGTCAAATTTTGGTGAATTAATCCTTCACTTTGTTAGGCCCACATATGTCAACCCTAAGTTAAGTGACATAGTTGATCATCTTGAACATCATCAAGGTTTATTTTTAGGTTCATTTATATTCATGCAACGATTCTATACTATTTTTTGTTTGATTTCAATTTTTTTTTATTTTATTTGAATTTCTTTAGACTTAAGGTGATTTTGGGCTTAAAATAGGTTAAGTGGGTCAACCACCCCAATTACATTGGTCTACCCTCAATTGGATTTAGATTTCAATAATGTGTTTGATTTAGGTATAAGTTAAATTTTATTAGATTTGGGTGTACTTTGGGTTTACCTAATCCAACTAGGCTAGGTCAGATCCCTGAGAGGTTTACTAGTATAGCTTAAGCCTTAAAATATTAAATTTGATTTCCTTTTTAAATTTAGTTTTGATTTCAAAATTAAAGTTTAAATTTGAATTTGATTAAAATTATGCTTTTATTTTGTTTTGTTTATACACCTGCTAACTAAGTGTAAGATTCTATGTGTCTAACTAGGAAACTCTTAACCTAAGATATGGTATCTTAATTACCAGCATTGGAGATGATGTTAAGCTTATCCAAAAATGTGGTCAACAATAAAAGTGTGTTTGGCTGAGGTGAGACTCACATTTATCTTGTATTATAGGTTCCTTTGTTTGAATTTCTAAATTTCTTGATTGATCATAGCTAAGAGTGACCAACTTATAGGCATCAGTAGATGGCAATGAAGAGCACTTGCCACCCCTTCAAGTTATTTCTTCTAATATGTTGGATAGCTCTTTGGAATTACTTCAGCTTACCATGAGTGATTTGCTATGTCATAATCTAAAGAAAGAGAAATTTTGTTCACTCAAGCAATGTCCTCCATTTAGAAGGGTTTGTACTTTAGCTAATTCTCTTATCAAAATTCTCTGTTTAGTTTTAAATGAATTCCTTTCATGTTGCTTACAATGACTCCAATTTTGCCATGGGTTGACTTGGTGATGCTAAGTATGGTCTAGGTAGAGGGCTTATGCTCACAAGGGGCAATCGTCAAGGCTCCCACCATGATGGCCAATTTCACTTCAACTGACATTAGGGAGACGTTGGTGAATTTTTCTTCTTCAGCTTATTGAGATTGTGATGATTCTTCTCAGATCCTGGAGGTGAAATGGAGAAGGTTCTCACGGACTCAAGCTCACCATTCTGTGAGGGGAGGTCGCACTCTTAAAGAATGTTTTAGACTCATCTAAGCAAGAGATAAGTGAGTTGCGGGCATAGCTAGAGCTAGAGTCATAAAGAAGGCAATATGTGAAGGTGGAGTACCAATGAAACTTTGCAACTATGAGGGCTAAGCTAACTCTACTTCATAGCTTAATCAAATCACAAGGGACTTCCCTCCTTCATTTTTGTGTGAACTTTTTATTGGATTACATGTGCAAGAAGGGATGACTTACTAATAACTAGCACTCTAACCTCGTGATTAAACTTTTGAGAAAAATATTGTATACGAGTTATAGCATGTGTGGTGTATTTTTTCCTTTTTTATGTAATAAATAATGGTAGCTTTTTTTATTTGTTACTTTCACTTCACTAAGTCTACTATATGATCCAAGTAGGGATCATTAATTATTTTTCTGCTAATTTGTGTTGCATGGGATATCCATGGAATCAAGTAATTAGTTCTCTATTTAATGGCTAATGTGATGTCTATGTTACCATGCCTTACTTACTGTGTCTATAAAATCATTCTTGTTAAGAGTGGCTTAGTCTTTATTACTCATTCAGCAATAAGTGAGTAGGGTTCCATCGTAGCGAGTGGATCAAAATCCCATTCTTTTTTAAGCACCTTTTTTTTATGATGGTGCTATTGGGGAAGCTGGCTTCTATGTTTCATCAAACCTTAGGTAAGGAGGTGTCAGACTTGGATCCATCCAATGCGACCTCCATCTTCTACGACTACTACTATGGTGACCCCCACCCCACTATGTGAGTAGTCAAGAGAAGTGAGCAGTTCAACACAACCCAAGTGATTACTGACCCCCACCCCATCTCTCTTGCTCATTTCAAGAATGGAATTTTACTCCCTCTTCCTCATGAGTGGATTGATATTTAAAAAAAACTATAAGTTAGTGTTGGATCATGCCCTTCCCAAATTGGTGGCAAGCATTACTATTTTTATCCTTTGTTTACTAGAAGAGAACATCCCACGGAGTGTGAGCCTCTTTTGGCAAGTCTTCATTGTGAAAGATTATCAAGATGGGATCATACAAATTTCGATGACTTTGCTAAAAATTCACGGCTTAGAAAAAAAGGTGCAGAGGTGGCACTTAAAGCTTATATTTTTCAAGAGCTCATTGACATGGTCAGTGTCAACTCTTTCCCTTCCTTAGTCAAGATAGTGCAGAAGCTCGACAAGCCTGAAGCCCAAGAGAAAAAGGCTTTGGGAAAACAGCAAGGTCATGCCTTTAACATTTTTCTCTATATCAACTTCGACAATGTCACAAGTGTCTTCTATGGTGAGTATTTCTTAATTTACTTGCTACTTGATATTCATTTTTTCTGACTCACCCTTTCTAATTATTCTTTCTTATTCATACATAGGAGGGGAGATCTCGACAGCATTTAACTTGATCCTAATGTGCTCATATTTCTCGAGGAGGGTGAACATAAGGAAGGCAGGAATGAGGCTGGCAGCAAGAATCCTACTCTTATAAAGGTTGTCGAAGAGGAGGAGGAGGAGGGCCCAAGTGCAACCCCAAGTGAGGTAGCTGATAAGGCCAGGCTGAGTATAATTCCAAGTAAGTCCAGGAAGGGAGCTATGAGTTTGACTCTTCAAGAGAGCCTAAGGAGAAAGAGGAACATGGAAAGTATGCAGAGACATTATACTCTGAAGTTGTCTAAGCTAACCAGTGAAGCCTATGAACTTGGCAAACAATCTTCTTTAAAGAATTTGATGAGCTTTTGGAGGATACTCCCAATGGCTAACTATCATATGTTTTCATGATCGCTTAGCCGATGACATTGTAGTAGACCTGGAAAGTATGTTGAAAAGTTATTGTTAAGAGCAAAGAAGCCTTCTCTACCAACTCTAAGTTGGTGACTGTGAAGAAAGATCTACTATCCCTTGAGGCCAAGCACACACATCTTCAGGCTGAGGTAGCTCACCAAGAAGAGGAGAAGAATAAGGCAATCTTAGAGCTTACTTGCTTAGCTAAGACAAAGCGAGAGTTAAGGGAAGAGCTCTCCCATCACACTAAGGAGTTTCAGAAAAAGGAAGTTGAGTTCACTGGGTTTCTTGATTATGATAAGTACTTTGACATACTTCAACATAAATTCAAAATAGGAGCCACCTTTATGATTGCCAAGCTGATGAAGCATGGCCAGTTGGATATCAAGTTCTTGAGCTACTCTGATTTTTTGAAACTCCTCAAGTCCTTCATTATTTCTCCAATTTTCCTAGTTTTGTAAGTAGTTTTTGATGGGGTTGACCCAGCTTGATGAGTATTCATGATCTATCTACAATAGCCCTTCTTCTTTGGTACTCAGCTAGGCGAGTTGAATGACTACATGCTTCTCGAGTCAATTAGCCCTGAAGAGTAGGTCAATGAGTTGGTTCTCTTCTTTAGAAATTTGCTCGATCTTGAAATATTATAGTTTCTTAATCTCTGCTTTTATTTTAAGTAAATATTGCAGCAAAGACTTCTCTTAAACTTTATATTCTCTATTCACTTATCTTACCATGAACTGTGAGTCTGAGTAGGCTACCACATGCATGGCTCCAAATCCTCTAACAAATCTCAACTTGAAGAGTAAAAGCTTCATATTCGACTTGATTGTTTGATCCCCGCTGGACTCTTTAATACTATACCTACTACCATAGTTAGTTTGCTGGAGAGTCATTGATGTACAGTCAGCATAAAGGTTTTTGGTTGATAAGAATATCTTATTAGCTACTAAAATCAACAAAAATATTTGCTAGTGCTTAAGATTTGATTACGGTCTAAGGTGAGTATGATATGTCGAACTTGCTTATTTATACAGACCACTTGAGCAATCTTCCAGAGTGATTAGGCTTAGTGAGCATAGATTTAAGCGGATTATCCATGATGGCCTATATGGAGTTTGTCTAGAATATAATCGTAGTTGCCTAATTGAGGTGATTAATGTGAGTGCAAGTTTCTCCATGAGTGGGTAGTTCAACTCAACACATCATGGAGATTTATTGACATAGTAGTTGTGCCATTATTTTGCACTTTCTTATCCGATTAGGACTAAGTTAATACATCTTCCACTTCCAAGTATAGAAATAGGACTTCTCCTTTCTTTGGGATCTATAATAAACGAGGAGATGTGAGTAGAGTCTTCAGATTAATAAAGACTTTTTTACATTCTAGACTCCACTTGAACTTCTTTGCTCTCCTAAGAACCTTAAGAAATAGTGTGCATAATTCCCCTACTTTTGAGATGAATTTATTAGTCCTGCTACTCGCCCGATAAGTTGTTATACCTCTTTCACATTTCTGGGTGAGGGCATGTCGATTATAGCCTTCACCTTATTTTGATTTTCCTTTCTTCCTTCATGGATAATGATGAACCCCAAGAACTTTCTTGCACCTATACCTAAGATGCATTTCAATGACTTAAGATGCATGTTGCACCTTTTAAGTGTGGTGAATGTCTCCTCTAGGTCTTGGATGTGTTGTATTAGTGACTTACTTTTGAATAGTATGTCATCAACATAAACTTCTATATTTCTCCCATTCTACTCTTTGAACACTCGATCCACGAGTCTCTAGTAGGTCAGTTCTGTGTTCTTGAGTTTGAATGACATAACTCTATAACAATATAGTCTTTCAACAGTAATGAAAGTCATCTTCTTAAATTGTGTAGAGTGCATCTAAAATTAAGATATCTTAAGAATGTATCTAGAAAACTCATCACCAAGAATCTAGTCGCTAAGTCCACGAGCTCGTCTATTCATGGAGGGGGTATCCATCTTTCGGACATGCTGAATTTAAGTTTGTGAAATCAACTAACATCCTCCATTTGCTGCCCGGCTTTTGCACCATCACTACGTTGGACACCCATTTAGAGTATTAAACTTCCTGAATGAAATTGGCTTTGATTAGCTTAACCATATATTTCTTAATGGGTTCGATGAGTATGGCTGTTATTTTTCTCATTTTTTGCTTAATGGGTTGCACGTTCATATGACATTTAAACAATGACAAGTGATGTCGATATAAATGCTTAGCATCTCCATTACTATCCAGGAAAGCACTTCTATATTGTCCATTAGAGTATGAAACAGGGCTTTCTTATACTCAGAACGAGCTAACCCTAAGTGCTTGCCCATTATCTTGCATGATCAGAATGTTTTCTGTCTCCTCAAGAATTTTGATTCCTATTCATGTTATGTCCAGTTGCAATACTTCTTCTTCTTTACTTGACCCTCCAATGGCTTTTAAGTAACACGTGCAGGATTGGTTGAGATTCCCTTTAACGATAATCTATTCTCCTCCATCAGGAAATTTAATGGCTACTTGATACGTTGACACCACTGGTCTAAATGTATTGAGTAGAGTTTGATCAAAGATAGCATTGTAGGTATCAGGGGCCTCTACTACGATGAAGTCAGTCATAGCCATGAACTACTTCTGGCCTTCCTCATAAGTGATAGGGAGAGTAATCATCCCCTCAATTTCTCTATGCTCTCCTAAAAAATGTATAATTGTTCTCTAGTGGGCGTAAATTTGGAATTCACTAGGCTCAATTTATCAAAGACTAATTTAAAAATGATATTGACTAAATTCTCCATGTCAATCAAAATGCTCCCTATAATAGTTAAAGATCAGGATCGTCACCATAACTACGTAATTGTAGGGATTCCTAATAATGGGTCTATCCTTTTTTGAAAAACTCAATAGCATGATGGTGGTAGAGGGTTCTCGCATCATGGCTATTGAATTCACTTCTCTAGATTGTAGCCTTTTCATACTCATCTTCTTAGAGAATTTGCCATTCCCCTCAAAGATAGCACGTATGACTCCTACAATATGGACATTATGCACGAGTATAGGCTCATTACTAGCTATGATGACTTCTTTGTCTTTCTTCTTGATGAACTCCTAGAGCTTTCTTGCTTTTATCAACTCGTCCACTAGACTCTTCGAATGACGATACCCTTTAGTGTCATGGTCGTGATCATGATGATAACCACAATACCTCGACTGATCATGCACTCCATCAACCTTCATGGGTGTCGGTCACTTGAAATAATCTTTATTCTGGTTCGCTTCTACAATCTCTACCATATACACTCTCAAAGGACTTGCTATAGTGGGTTGCACATAGTTAGTTCCTAAATAGTGAGTAGTTGGACTTCTGAAACCTCACTTTGATACTTCTGGTCATCTCTTTTTATCTATTCTCCACCTTTGAAATCTTTCCTTAGATAGTCGCTCTAAAGACCTCTTCAGCGCGTCTTTTGTCCTGTCTAGTGATATTGGTTGGACCACTTCATTATACACTTCAACTTTAACATGATTGTTCACTAGCTCCAGTAGTTCGATAAGTACCTTAGTTTTTTGGAGTCCCAAGGCATACCTAAAGGGCCCCTCCTTTATACCCTGAGCAAGCGCTGCTTGAGATACTGTGGACTCTAAATCTTTGACTTCTAGTATCTCTCGCTAGAAACAAGTGATGAACTTTCTTAGGGACTTGTTAAGCTTCTGACTCATTTGTAGGAGAAATTGAGAATTCTTTTGCAGCCTCTGAGCATTGGTAATCTGCATGACGAACATCCTCTTAAAGTTGACAAATGATGTACTGACTTCTAATGGAAAGCGTGAGAACCACCTGAGGGCCTACTCTTTGAAGGTGGTGAAAAAGAGTTGGCACTTCATTGCATTGTCTAAGTCTAGTAGTAATGTGGTTGACTCGAAATAGGCTCTATGATCAATGAGACCTATCTGACCTTTGTAGGATTCAAGATGCGGGATCTTGAAATTATGAGATGGACAATTTTCTACAATCTTCATGAAGAAAGTGTTGGTAGGCTACGACAGCTTCTTTGACACACCTCTTATTCATTAGTGTCGTAGGATTCCTCTTCAAAATTGAAGAATTTGGGTGGATGAGAACAAAGAACTATAGATTGTTGTCTTCTTTCTTGTTGAGTAGATGATCTTATAAATCCTTCATTCTACTTTGATTTGGGCTCTTCATGGTAGGGTTTTCTGATGATCGCCTACACCAACCGAGTGATCCTGTCTCCATGTCACACAAATTCTGTTGAATAGTTAATTGTTGGACGTTCTGCTCTATATTTGTTGATTATTCTCACATCAAAGGTCATGCTTTGCTTTATATCTAGCTTTTGGTTCTCATCCTTATCCACGCTAACTACACCTAAAAGGATGTTGAATCCAAATTTGTTTATGGGTGGAGGAAGAACCTTCTGAGATACCTGAGAAATAGAGTTATGTAGAAATATTGCTAGTAGGAAAATAAGAAAAGGAAAAAGTGCAAGAGAAATAATAATCTTTATAGTTTAATATGCTCAAAATATGAGTATAGAAAATTGGGGTATAGAGTAAGAGCCAAAAGGTCCTCTCGTTAGAAAGAAGTCTCCCTTTTATAGTATCAAGGGGTGACCATACATAGAAAAATCATATTAGGTAAATTTAATACAAATAATTTTTTACCTAAGTTGATAACGATGACCGAGTATAGGTCCATTAGCTGATGGGGGCAAGTTGCTCATTATCTTATGAGTATGTGGGTGAGGCTAGGGCAGAGGAGAGTAGTTATTTTGTTTAGTTACATAGTTGCTAGATACTAGCAATTTGGATTATGCTTTGGCATTGGTTCAATGTTCTCTAAGTATTTTGACGTGCTAGTTGGATATATCTTCTTTTGTTGGATGCTCCTTCCAATGAGCATATTTATTCTGGATCGTCGAGTACCCTTTATGCAAGTACACTTATCTTGCCATATAGGCTAGCTTGGGCCTATCCACTGCTTTGGGTATACACCTATAAAGATAAGTGCTTCATGTTGAGTGATGAGTTCTCTAAGTGTAATCTTTAGTTTTGCCGATATGAATTACCTAATGTGTATTTTAAGTGTGCAATTGCCCATAAATGGGCAAGCCTTTATACTTGAGGCAGATTGTTGGACATTGGTCACCTAACTAGAATGGTCTCTCTATGCATTTACCCTACCTAAAATGAGTCTTTATATATGAAGTAGGTCATTGTGCCTTGGCCACCTGACTAGAATGATCTACTTTTATGCTTGCCCTACCTTTAGCGAGTCTTTATAGTCGAGTGTTTCACTTGTATGAATCTTGGTGGACATTCATGTACTGATCCTCCATCGCTTGTGAGTACTCACCAAGCCAACTTGTACATTTGGATATATACCATTTCCACTTTTCAAAATATTTAAAGAGTGGGATAGTGGTTGGGGTCAGGTGAAAACACCCAAATTTATCTTCTTAGAAATACTTTTAATGATGATGTTAAAAGAGCTCTTGGTGTCAATAAAAATGCTTCAAATTTGGTAGTTGGCTATCAGTGTTATGAGAACAACTACATTATGGAATGGGCTCCCATTTAGTAATCTAACCACTTTAATTAAGGTGGTTGTGACAACTTTAAAATAAGGGGCTCTAGATGTGCTTATCAACTTTACCTCTCTTGATCAAGGTCAATGGATACTTGCTTTATAAGATGCTTTTTTTACTCTTAGATGGATGGTCAATACTACAATAGTGATATAAATTTTCTAGGTTAAGACTGACTCATTCTTTTACTCTGTCATGGGTGCCTTCCCCTTTCATTTTCTTATGTTAGCTAGAATGATTTTTTTTAACTTCTTAGATTTGCTTAATTCCTTCATTAACTTTTTAGATGTCAACAATTTTTTGTATCTTGATTTTGGTCTTTATGAAACACACATTATCTAAAGGGGTCTTTGGCATAAGTCTAAGCTCACATGGGTGCAATTTACTTAAAGAATTACTTGATTTGAATACCTACCATGAGCTTGGCTATTGAGATACTTAGCAGGATAATGACTAGATAATGATGGGAGAAAGGCATCCTCTCTCTCCTTAGTTTTGTTGAGTAGTAGATGACCTTCATTTACCTTTGATGTTTGGCAAATTTTTATCCTCACTTATCCCTTAAGCTATATATTGTGCTATTTAGATATGGAATGGGTAATTGTGATGGAAGTGCAGACTTCCATCCAACCATAGGATTCTTAAGTATCTTCCTTCATTTCTAGAAGTTAAGGAAGGTCTTGTCGCATTAAGACATCTCTTGTGTGGCCAGAGGATGAAGGTACATCCATGCAAGTATGCTTGTAAGCAGCATTGATATAGCTTTTGGCAAGTTTAGCTAACTCCACCAATGTCCTTTATTATTGTAGTTTGAAAGCATACTTAAAGGTCCATGTAAATCTTAGATGATAGCTACTAGGGCAATGTAAGCTCCAAATCTTTGACTTTTATCATATTTTTTTTGAAATCTATTAATGAAATTTCTTACTAAATCTCTTAAAGCTTGTCACATCTTCAATATGTTTTGTATGCTTTTTCTAGTGGTCTCAAGTACTAACTAATTAGATAATGAATATTTTTAAACTTGGCAAAATTGATAAATATATGTAGCAAGAGGCGTGAAAATCTTTGAATGTGTGCTTCTTCGAAGGTGGTAAAGAATACAAGACACTTAAAACCATCATTGATGTCCATCAGAGAGTTGTCAAACTAAAAGTTGCCAACATGATTTGCTAAATCCATTTTCTTCCCACAAAATTTTGGATAAAAGACTTTGAATTTCATTATAGGCTTTACTTTCAGAATCTTTGTAGAATACATTTATTAGCTAAAATTTTCCTTTCTTAACTTATTTTGGAGGGGAGTATATTAATAATTTGGTTGTAAATTTCTTCTTCTACTGGCATAGAAGTTAGTGCCCTAATACTTGATGGTTGTCTTCAATTACTAATTTTATAAAATCTTTTATCATCTCCACTCTTGGAATGGTATTGGGGCTAGAATTCAAAACTCCTTAGATCATTCTTGTGATATTCTTCTCTATTTCTAAAAGTAATTGATCTTAAAGTCTTTATTATCCATGCTAATCGATCCTCTTTTGCTTTGTTATTCTCTTTTTTGTTAGTTCTCTTCTAGTTCTTGACATTAGCCCACACTCACCATACCTTATGATGTTGAATCTAAATGTGTCTATGGGTAATATCAAAACCTTACTTCTAAGGTTTAGAAGATTCCAAAGTATAAAGAATAAAGAGAAGATCCAAGGAGAGGAAGATGAAGAAGATAATAATAATAATAATAATAATAATGATAATAATAATAATAATAATAATAATAATAATAATAATAATAATAATAATAATGATGATGATGATGATGATGATGATGATGATGATGATGATAATAATGATAATAATAATAATAATAATAATAATAATAATAATAATAATAATAATAATAATAATAATAATAATAATAATAATAATAATAATAATGATGATGATGATGATGATGATGATGATGATGATGAGAAGAAGAAGAAGAAAAGAAAAGAAAAGAAAAGGTAATTCTTCTTTTTATAGAGAGAAGTTATAAGATGATATAACTAGTGCCTTAGAGTCTTTACTACCTTATGTCTAAAAATTAAGCATTAACTCTTTACTTATAGTTTTTTGGGCTACAAGAAAACCTGCTCTTTAACCTCGTAAAAATAAATTTAAAATACCTTGTAATACTTACATCATTATATATATATATACAAACTCCATTATTAATGTAAGTTGTTTAGTTGGAGGCTGGGGTTGTGGATTTAGGGATGATGCGACTTATCTTCTTGGAAAAACTGTCAACTTGTTGAGTGAAATTATTGACTTTAGCAGGAGGTTGGCAAGTAATCCTTGATTTTGAGCAAGTGCTCCCTATGGTGAGGCAACTAAGCCTAGTCAAACTCTTAACTTATTCTTCTCACAAGTCCTCTAAGATCTTCGCTAAATCTACTACTATCTTGTGTGTGCATCTTGACCTTGATAAATTTACTATCCCAATCTTTGCAGCCTCCCTCTGCTATATATTGAATTGGCCCTCTTTGAATTGTTGCATTAAGACAAGTATAACAAAATTAATAGATTTTTATAACCTTATCTAAAATGTTAGTTGTATTAAGGGTTCAATCGCAACACATGAAATAAAAGACTAACATAATAAAAATTAGTCACTCATATAAATTGTAAATCACATCTAATGCAAACTTATTTCATCAATTATATTATTTAGTGCAAAATAAATAACTATAATGAAGAAGTGTTTCCTAAAAAATAAATAATACCATAGTTTTATTTTAAGGGGCATTTGGGATCACTTTTTTGTTTTATATTTTTATTTTATTTGGTTTAAAAATCAAAACATATTTGATGATAATTGTTATTTTTAAAAATACTCAAAATATCTAAAAACTATTTTTGAGTATTTTTAGAAATAATTTTATTTGTTTTTAAAATAAAAATAAAACACTTAAAAGGCACACTAAATAAATATATTTTTAAAAATAATGTCAAAAAATAAAAATAAAATAAAATAATACAAAATAAAATTGATCCCCAAGAGCCCCTAAGAACATAGTTTTTTTTAAGTGAAAGTAATAATTCAATAATACTTTATATTTATATTGAATTATAGCACACAATTGTAAAGTTTTTATATTTTTTAATCAAACATGATTCTATTTTAATTTATGGATTTACATATGTAGCATTTAAAATTATCTTATTTACATATTTAGCATGTAAAATTTTGTATTTAGCCACATATCTCAATTATTTAAATAGAATAAAAATATTATCTTTCTCACATTCTACATTAACTAACTTATTGTTTATGGAGAAACCATCTTCTTTGCACATCATTAATCTCATTAATGTCGTTCCTAGCAAGATTCCAATTCAAATTTTTTTTAATATTTTGTTCAGCCTTCACTTATCACTGATCTCATTGTTGCTCTTTTTCGATGAGTGCCTATTGTGACCGTCTCACTTCTTATTCTTCTACTAGCCCTCCCTATTAGATTGTAGCATTGCTCCATTCTTTTTTCTTCATTGCCAATAATTTTTTGAATTTTAAGTATTATCAGTGGAGATGGAGATTAAAAGAGTTATAGTTTAGTAAATAGCAAGTTTTATAGGCAAATAACATAAATTTTAAATTTTGTGTATGCAAATTTCCTTTATGTATCTTATAAAATTTTATTTTTAGGAAATTATATGCATGACACTTGGGAAACTTGATTATTAACAGAACCAATATTTTATTTAATCTAATTTTTAAAATCTCAATTAAATATTTAAATTCATAGTTTAAGATAATTTTAGTAATTTAATTATGTTATGAATAAATGTACATTCTGTACCTAAAAAAATGACGGAGGTTCAGTAGGTTAAGAGAATAAGAGCTGTTGTTCGGCTTGAGATGAGAATTGCGCTTTAGCCTCGCGGTGATGGGAAGATTGTCGACTCTCGGGAAGCGGGTCGGTGATATGAGTTTCATCGCCGGCGGTGGCGTCATCAACTGGTTTCCGGGCCACATGGCCGCTGCCACTCGGGCCATACGTGATCGTCTTAAGCTCACTGATCTCGTCATCGAAGTTCGTGATGCCCGTGTAAGCTAACGTCCCAACCTTCATTTACTCAATACGCCAGCGAAAAATAAACTGTTTGTTTTCGTCAGTGATTGTCGTTGATGCCATTCGGATAGCTTAAACAGATGACATAGGGTTAAGTATCCTAAATCAGCTTGGCATTGGTTTTGGCTTATTAAGGTAGGCCTGTTAAATTGTTGCGTTCAGAACTTCCAACTGAATGTTTCCGTGTCAGGTTGAGTGGATAGGAACTCCATATTCAAGAAGGGGATTGAGTAAAGCTTTTTCTATCATTATTACAATAACTTTCATCTATTTATATTTACAGGTTTTCAAGAATTCTGGTGAAACAGCTCACTGTAATCCTCACAAGAACCCCAACTAACTCTTTTTGGTTTTCTTTCGTTAAAACAGAAAACATTAAACGGAAGAAACAATTATTACTAAGCTATTTCTTATAATCCTTTATCCAACCTAGATTACAACATTGTGGATGTGGTCTGGATTCCATTCCTTCTTGTTGTCATATTTTTACATGTAACTCTGTTTCTGCTTCTTCAATCCATTCTTATTTTGTTCATATCTTGATTTAGTATAATAGATGGTACCATAACATCTCCTTCACCTTCAATAACAACCTTGTCCTCAAGATTGCGATTTGGATATAAATGGCATAATGAACTGAATACCTTCTAGGTTGCATCTTGAGATTCAGAGTTTGTTCATTTCACCAATGCTTGAAAATGCTGATTGCCCCTATACATATGATATTGGGTAGCTAAGATAGCTTTTAGTAATAACAATGGTTTATTGTTTCAACTTAATGTTGGTAAATGTTACATTTCACTTGTGAATTTCCCTTAAAGGCTTTAATATTGTTATGTGAAAGATAGGATAAATGCGACTTGATGCTAGTAAATCTAATTTATTTGTATTAAAAGTTATTTTACTAATGATATGAAAAGGAGACTAATATCTTTTGGCAAGTTTTTGGTTAGAATGATTTGTGATTCACCGTTGTTGATATGATTGTAGTTTAATCATGAACAAATCACCCACTTTATATGTCATATCCTGTCTATGTCTATGAGCCATTATTTTCATACAAAGCTGAGCTGCTTTTAAATTCCTTCGCAAAACAAGAAACAATTCTGCATTATCCATAAATGTTGTGTCAATAGCAGCAATTGGTGTGCTGTCACGAATATACTTTGGAATTGATGGCCTAGTTTGACCATATAGAGCTTTAAATAGAGTCATTTTAAGCAAAATGGAAATTGATAATATAACATAACTCCGCCTAACACAGATAAATGAACCAAGATCTTGGTTTATCAGAAGCACATCCTCTCAAATTCTGTTTCAGTCAATGGTTTAGAACCTCTGTTTGGCCATTCATTTGAGGATTATATGATGTGTAAAGTGCAATTTTGTACCACTAAGAGCAAACAAATGGTACCAAAACCTGCTAAGAAATATACTATCTTGATTTGACACAATAGTTTTAGGAAACCTATTGAGACAAATAACCATCTTTGTAAATAATTCAACAACTTTAAAAGAGGTGTTGCTGGTAGGCAAAGCTCCAAAATGAGCATATTTAGTTAGTCGATCAACAATGGCTAGGATAACAATATATCCTCGAGAATTTGGCATGCTTATAATGAAATCCATTGAAACATCTTCTCAAACTTGTTCTAGAATGGGCAGTAGCGATAATAACTTGTTCCAGAATGGCAATAATAGCCTAACTGGTGTAGTTGTGGGGAACTTACTTTCTTGACAAATAAAACATTGACTTATAAAATTAACCCCATCTTGTTTTATGCTTGGACAATAGAAAGTTGGGGATAACCATTTCAAAGCTTTTATAATACCACCATGTCCTACTACCGAAGAAGTGTGAATGTGTAAAATTCTTGTAGAAGAACCTTTTTGTTGGTAGAATCTTTTGCTTAGACAAATATTGACTTTGTAAAATAACAAGTTATGTTAGTATATAATCATCAGTCGATAACTTGCCTTTTTGTAATTACTATTGTAAGTATATAAGATTAGGATTTGTTTGAGTTTCTTTCTAAATTATTGTTAAAATATCTATAGAAAAATCTGAAATGTAATTTAGCAAAAATCCATTATTTGAGTTTGTGCAGTTCTCATCTTTTTCATCTTCGAACGTGTGAGATAGCGAATATGTAGCTTCATTGTTCTTCTTGGGTTTATATTCAACTTGAAAATGGAATCCTAGCAACTTTTGAAGAAAGAATTGTTGTGCTAGTGTTTGCATTACTTGTAATGACAATTCCTTCAAGCTACGATGGTCTGTTCTAATAACTAATTTGTGACCCAATAAATATAGTCTCCACTTAAAACAACCATAGTTATAGCATATAATTCTTGGAGGTATGTTAAAGCATTTTCTATTTTTCCACTAAATTTCATGCTGAAATACACAATAAGGTGGTTATTCTGCATTAAAATAATACCCTCTCATGTATTTGAAACATCTACTGTTAATTACAAATTCTTTTGAAAATCAGGAAGAGTTAATACTGGAGCTGACATATGTGCTTGTTTGATATTATCAAATGCTATTAGAGCTGGATTATCCAATATAAAAGCATTTTTTCATAGTAGATTTGTTAATGGGGTAGAAAGTAGCATAATTTGCAATGAATTTGCGATAACAGCTTGTAAGACCCAAAATCCTCTTAATTGCCGTAATGTTTGTGGTGTTGGCCACTATTTCATTGCAACTATTTTACCTGGAGATTACCATTACCCTCCCAGCTTTGACAATGCCCCAAATATTTCGCCTCATCACAACAAAAACAATATTTACTCAATTTAACAAAAAAGTTGATGTTTGTTGAGGGGATTTGAAAACTCATGCAAGTGTTGTGTATGATCTTCAACAGAGTTGTATGTATCAATATGTCATTGAAAAATATGATGACAAATCTTCGTAATTATGCACGAAAATTTTAATTCATCAATGATTGTAAGGTAGATAGGCAATTGTTAAGCTGAATGAGATAACTAAAAACTCAAACTGACCATAATGAGTTCTAAATACTATTTTATGAATGTCTTGGCATGCATCTGGATTGGTGATATCCGAATGATCATCTAATTTAGAAAAAACTATTGCACCCCACAATTCATCCAATAATTTCTCAATAGTTGGAATAGAAAATTTGTTCGTAATTATAATTGCATTTAGATCCCTGTATTTGACACAAAAATGCCAACTTCCATCACTTTTTTTAACTAAAATAATAGGATTTGAAAATGGAATTTGGCTTGGTCGTATAATACCATTTTCAAACATTTCGTTTACCATTTTTTCAATTGCATCATTTTGAAAATGAGGTTATTTTCATTGTTTTACATTTACTGGCTGAGTTCTTGGAATCAGTGGAATGTAGTGACCTACTATTGCAGGATGTGGTGGCAACTTTTGCGGTGCTAAGAAAAACTTGTTTTTGCTTAAATATAAGTTTCTACTATCGGGTCGGGTAATTGCTCACATATTTTATGTAACAATAAGTTTTGATCTTCTTCTTTTGTTTGCAACTCTATTGGTTGGCCTCAACTGTAATGTGGAAGAGATAATCTACTAAACTTGTTTTTATTAATGCCTATAATTGATGAAATGTTATTGGTTTTGATGCTAACTATGATTCACCTTTCATTCACACCTGTTTATTATGCCATGAAAATTTCATGATTAATTGTCGATAATCTTACAAGATTGATCCGAATGCTTGCAACCATGGAATCACCAAAACAATATTTATTTTTTTGATATCCAACAAATACAAGTCTAGAATGAATGATTGACCTTGTATTGATAAGGATACTTTTGAAAGTCTATTAGAACATACTAAAGAATTGCCATTTTTGGTATATATTCTGAAAGGTTTAACCACAGTGGTTACATACCCCAAACACTTTGCCACTTGCTCTTGAATAAAGTTATGAGTACTCCCACTATCTATTTATTCTTGTATTTCATGAGAATTGATCATGATAGTTAAAAGAAACGATTGAGGAATTAATTGTTTTTCCATAGCATTGAAACTAATTTGTGGAACATGATCATATTCTGGTGTAGCATTTTGACTCCATTTCTTTGTCTAACTATCCTCATCGTCCTCATCATCTTTCCCAAAAGGAGGTAAAATTTACTTTGACATTTATGATTAGAGCCATATTTCTCATCACAATTGAAGCATAGGCCCTTTTCTTTTTTTTGTTTTAATCTTTATTGGTGTTAGTCTTCTCATAGGTAGAGGACGAGAAGCAAAAGAGGGTAGTTCCTTATATTAGGGATGGTGTTTCCGTTCCCTTGAAAATGATTGTTGTGTTGCTTATTTTTCCAAAATATGTAGTGGAAGTATTAAAAGATAATCTTGGCCATGATTTTACATGTTCTTTATGAATTTCTTGGAATTTAGCCTCATACATTCTAGCAAACTCCATTGCTTCTAATAATGTATGAGGTTTGGCCAGCAATAATTATCTTCATATTTCTGATTACAAGCTAAATATTAAAGAAATTGGTTAAAGAAAATTTTGGAAGTCTAGGCACAATGCATGTGAACTCTTTAAAAACATTTTGATATTTGGGAATCGAACTGGTTTGCAGTAGTTTAAAAATTGACCATGTAAATCTTCATATTGAGAGGTAGCGAATCTTGATTGCAAAGGTCTTTTTATTTAGACCATTGATAACAAGTCATTATTGGCTTTTCAAGGTTAAAAGATGCAATTCTTGTTCTCTAGTTTTGTTGTGTATTGAAATCAAAGAATTCATTCGGTTTGAATATCTATTTAGGGTGTGTTTGGGATAGCTGCAGTTATCTGAAAAGGTTATTGTGAAGTCACTATAGTAAAAATTGTTATTAAAAAGCTGCTGTTACTAAAGCAATGCTGCAGTTTGGAATATTTAGCTGTGAGATAGCTGTGCTGCAGCTGTCTATGATAAAAAGATTGTAATGCCCTCATATATATATATATATAATATGAATTTAGATGTAATAATAGCCCTGTCATATAATATTATATTTAATTAATAGTTATAAATGTTTTTTTCTCATAACCTAATTAAATTAGAACTAATATGTAATCAAATTAAAAATAATTTTTACTTAATTTAAGCTCAATTGGACTTGGATCAAACCTTTCTTCATATCATTGGATTTTCTAATAGAAATACTCATTTCAGCTATAATTCCATCTTTTTATTGAGTTTATTTGTGATAGGATTATATTTTTTAACATAGTTGTATTTGACAATTTAAAGGCTTGAATTCTTTCAAAAAACAACTATGAAATTTTTCCTGTACAACCAAGGACTTTAATGATGTTTGAAAACCATTGTGCTAATAAAATCAAAATAACTTGTCTATTGGTACAAAGATTTGAAAACATCTTTGAATTTTAAACTCCCTTTGAGAGAAAGGTGACACAAGAACATTCAATTGAATGTTGGCTTTACTATGCAAATAAATTTCAATATTGGGTATTGGAGAACTGGAGCAACCTTATCTAGCTGAAAAATACTGTAAAAGAATGCCATAAAAAAGTTGAGACCAGAAACTCTGGAACAAGGCAATAGTCAACTAACATGGAATGCAAGAATTCATTTGATTCAAAAAGAAAAAGCTTATCACATGTAGGTATAAATATAATTTACATAAAGACTACACAGAACAACAAAAAAAGATAGCCAAATAAATAGTTTGGGAAATATGGTTGAACAAACATAAGCAGTTCATAGAAACTTTCAATCATGATAAATGAATTGTAAATGTTTGCATGACACCATAAAACCATATCTAGGTTTTTCTGCCTTAAAAATTTAACTTTATTCATTTCACTAAATTTTGAGACAAAAAAAGAGAATAAGACATCTATCCTTTATTTTTTTCTTGAAATTTTGATTTTTCGCATTCAAATCCAGTTCTATAAATAGGCATCAACCACACAGCAGTGACCTTTATCCATCACATGGCTATGAAATATTGAAAACCACTATCCTACTTTAATAAGAGATAAAGAATGAGACACAATACATTGATGAATCATCCACCTCAAAATGAGCTGAGAAAAAAGGGAAAAAAGAATAAGATTAACATTACCTATGGCATTAGCACAAAATTAACTCCTATCATAGCTTTGTATTGTTGAGTGAATTTCTTGTGTGCATACCTAAGTTTTAAGTCAATGAAACAAGAGATGACACAAATAGAGAAATCTCCTATATATAAAAAAATAGAAGAAGCACAGCTTTTCTTCAAATGTTCCATTCTAAGAGCATTGCAATCTGTATGCTAGCTATGCAACAACACAAGAAAATTAACTCGCAAATTTTGAAGATTGCTATACAACCATCGAAGAAGTTGAACCGATGCCTACTCTTGAAGTAAAGAAATGCCGAGATACATAATTCCCAAAGAAACTGCCTGTAATTAGAAGTTTCCAAAATAAGATTATTGGGGTTTTTCATTACAACACCTCAACTGACCAAAATGGTAAGTTTTTAGATCCAATAGTATTATTAAAACAACGAAACCAAATGTAATGTAATATTTTTGTAGGTTTTATAGGTGAGAAAACCCTAGATGAAATCAGAACATCTCGTACCGAAGCAACAACAATCGGATTCTAGGAGAGAACTGGGGGCATAATACTGGATGTTCCCAAGAATGATGATCTTGAGCAAGGTTCGTCTCGTTGTGGGCAAAGAGTATTGAGCGCCAAGGAAGGAGCCTAGAAAAACTGTGGATCCCTTCGGCATACTATCTTCTTTGTCTTTGTAATCACGTCGGCCATCCTGCTCTCAAGTCTTGTCGATATAAGGAAGTGCACCCGGACAATTTAGGAATCCTACCATAGGAACCGTGAAATGTTGGTGTTGTAGGAACGATGTTTTCAACGCATAATTTTACAAAATGCGGTGCGCCACACTCTCCTAAATGTAAAATAGTTGCGCTTTTTAACTCACCATTGTTGCACGTCTGCCCCAACCACAACCTTATTCACTTCTTATCCATTAAAACAAGGTTATTAAATCTTCATCATGTGCTTCAAAGGATGCCCATTGCTTAAGGATTGTCTTGGAACAAGCTGTTTGAAAATTAGGCTTGCCATTGAGGTTCCCCCACTAACTTGAGATTGATAGCTTTGAATTGGGTAAACGTATCCATTTTGACATTTGTACCATTGGATTGGGGATCATTAAGTTCTAATGGCCTCATAGCTTGTGTTTCATTCATCTTCTCCTCTCTTCTATTTCCATCAATATTTTCTTGGTTGAGGTTCATGACTCTAAAATACAAAGCTTTTATTATTTATATAAATGTTATATTTTCTCTATCTATTCAATTTTCTTTAGTTTTAATAATAATGATTCATGATTCTCCTAATGAATCTTTTACTATGATTATTATACCTAGCCTAATGGCTTTGATATCACTCTTATCATGACATGACCTAGAAGCTTGGAATACTAAAACAAGAATTGATAGTTAAATTAAAAACTTTCTTCAATTAATCAAAATTTACTAATATATATCTTCACATTATAAAAGAACAAACTAAATTTCATAAGTTTTATTCACAAGTCTAAATGAGATGCACATTTCATAAAATATATCATATGTTTCTTTATATTATCACTATTAAAAATCATTTAGAACAAAAATTTATTACAATACCTATCTCCAGCTAATCTCTTTGTTGACTGTATAATAATTCTCTCATTGCCCATTTACTTTATAGGAGATTTTTCTAAAAAATATTCATCAATTATTAAGTTTAATGACTCAGGGGCTAAATATTTTTCTAAAATATAGTCATTCAAGTATTAGAAAATAATATGCTTGCAAGTTTTTTTATAAATAAACCAATACCTATCAGTTTACTCTAAATAATGATAATGTAGTTATAATTATCTCAGTGGTACATAAGAAAATTTTTTATTGGTTTTCATATATCATATCTTATCATATGATACATTCGTTAAGAGTCACCGTCTAATTGTGTATCACAAAGACACATCCTTTTATATCCTTTTTCAAATCTAACCATGAAGTATAGGTAACTTTTTTTATTTTTATTTACGTGCACGGGTACATTATGCCCTAGTTAGTATCATAAGGAGGTGAACTTTACCATTCAATCATGTACATGCAATCATTTCTATATGATATAATTGATTTTATAATTTTCATCAAACATTTGCATTAATCATGTCATGTGCTTATGAGATAATTATTTGAAATTTGAAACATGAATAATATCAATTCTACCATTTACATCAACATGAGGATTTCAATAATAAAAGGAAAATCAGCAAAAAAAAAAATACTTTTTTTATAACACTTTGGTGTAATTTAAAATTTTTTTCAATGAATATAAAAGTCATAAAATAAATCATTTGTTATAGAGGAAATTAACAAGTAATTACTATAAAATAGAAACATAATTGTCCACTTTAATTAAAGATTTGTTATCCTTTTATTGTCTAAATATTGCTTTTTACTAATTTTTTTTTAATAATTCTTATGATCTCAAGTTTAAAATCTCAGTCCAATTTATTACTTATTAAAACTTAATGTCTAATTACTTAGATGAGCCATCTCAATTCTCTAGTTAATTTTGCATATATTTAAAATTTGTTCTCTTTATATGTGTATATTTCCTTCTTAATCTTTGAAATTTTAACTTTATCATTCTTTGCAGTGTTGATGCTATATTATTATTATTATTATTGTTGTTGTTGTTTTAAAATTTTAATTTTTATATTAAATTAATACAAATACAATACATTATTTAATGTGAATATTTCTAGTTTTTAAATCTTCTCAAAATAGTTATATATATAATTTGATAATTTACATTTATTCCTCTTTCATATATGTTTGTACATATGTTTGTATATTTAAGTTGATTAATTGGACTAACTAAATCATCATTATTATAAAATTTCTTATAAGAGTTATCTAGGTTTTATTACTATTTTATATAGACTTAAATATTAAAATCTGTTTTTATATATCAAATTAGGTAAAAAGAAGAACTCTAATATTCTCTCCTTTTTTCTCTTTTGTGCATGACTTTGTGCGTGACAACATACTCAACATGGTGAATGATGAGTACTCTTAAAAAGATGTGTGACATGGTTACTAAAAATTCATTCAATAGTGTGAGCACATGGGGTGTGTGGATGAGTACTCTTGATTGATGGTCCCTATAGGTGAAATACATGTGTTTGGATGGCAGGTTATGTGGTACCTATTAAGAAGGGTATCCTAGCCTCCTATATGGACACTTAGGTTTGCTTCCAAAGAGGTTTCAAGATGTTCTTGCAAGTAACTTAGAGTATATTTATTGAGTGATTAACCCTTTCACCTTTAGTGTGGTGGATAAGGGCTATCAAGAAAGGGACCAATGATGACAAAGATGATGGTTTTGAAAGCATCCACTCAAGAGGAAAGTGGTGTAGAGAGATATATACACCTTATAATATTATGATTATAGGGCCTAAAAGTTCAGATGGCCTCACACAAGTGCGTGGTTTGAGATGATGACTCTTTAAATGATAGTTCTATAAATGATAGGTGTGTAGGTGCTTGCTGACATGTTTGAATGCGGGAAGTGCCAACCTATGCATGAAATATCTGTTATATAAAGACTCTTCAAAAAAAGATGATGAAATGAATGATTCTCATAAAAGAGATAACAAGAAATGGTTCAATGACTCTTCATGAATATTTAAATGATTCAATGGCTCTTGAATGAATGAAAAAATGAATAATATTAAATGATTAATTGAGATGTGTGAAATGTGAAATTAGTATGCTAATATATGTAGTGTTGGCTGATCAAGATGAGGGGTAGTCCTTAGTTCCCATGCATCTAGAAAGAAAAACTAACATGGAGAAGTTTTTTATATATTTTTTTTGGCATTTCATGAGGTTGGCAGTAAGGAGAACCAGTGGCAAGGAGTGCATGAAGAGGATTGAAAAGGATATTTAAAAGGGTTTTCTCTCCCTCTCATTGAGGTTCACAAAAAAGGACTACAATTCGATGTTTGAGTCGAATACAATACTCACACATAACTAAATAAATAAATAAATATAAAAAAATAAGCACTCAATATTTTGTGAGACCTCATTGAGATTTTTGAGTTTAAAGACTATAATTTTAATTTATGACATGTAATTTTAATTGTAAAAGATCTAGTGGTAGGTTTGTGAGATTGGGTGATCAAGTCATTAAAAAGAGTGAACATTTTAGATATCTCGGGTTGATTGTTCAAATGATGGTGAAATAGATGGGGATGTTATTAGTAGAATTCAAGTTGGATGGTGGAAGTGGAGGAATGCATCTGGCTTGTTGTGTGATAGAAAAGTACCGCTTAAACTTAAGGGAATATTTTATAAGATGGTGGTAAGACCTACAATGATTTATGATATGTAATTGTTGGCTAATAAAAGAGAAGTAGAAAATGAAGTTAAGTGTTGTAGAGATGAAGATATTCAGGTGGATGAGTGGCTTTACACTTAGAGATAAAATACAAAATGAATGTATACGTGAAAAGGTTGGAGTAGCTCCAATGGTAGATAAGATTAGAGAGAGTTATCTTAGATGGTTTGATCACATAAAACGTTGGTTGTTCGATGAGTAGATATATTAGATTTGATATATGTTAAGAAAGATAGAGGTACACCTAAGAAGATTGGGTTAGGTAGTATAAAAATGATCTTTTTTTTATTAGAATTAAATGAGAATTTGATATTTAATAGGATATAATGGAAAAGAAGGATTCATGTAGCAGACCCCACATATCGAGATAAAGGCTTGTTGTTGTTGTATCACTGAGATTGTTGACCTTCATATGTACTCTATGTTTAATCCGATTGAATGCTTTGAAAACAAGGATGGGTGGATGTACTATTATTTGAACCTAGATCAAAATACCTTGGTTGTATCATAAATTTCTCAAATATCACTCCTTTGACAAAATAGACAGTGCTAGTGAGTGCGGAGTGTTGAAATTATCAAAGGAAAACCCATATAGGCTATATAGTACAAACAAAATTTGCAATAGACTTGAATGCCCATCCTTTTATAAGACCAAAACTCAAACAAGACTTGTGCTATAACTTCAATAGGGCTTGCAGTGAACATGAAGGCTCGTTAATGAGCATGGACAAGGCCCTATAATACATTCAACATTTAATAAACAATGGATTAAATATAAACAAATTTATTACTTTAGGAATAGAATAAGAACTTAGAACTCTTTATGCCACAAAGTTTGTAATACATACACATAACCAGACAAAGACCTATCTTAGAAATAGCAATATACTAGTGCAAACAACAAAACATTAGATAATCTGGAGACTTATGCGGATCTTATGAGGCAACTCGAAACTCACATATAATGCTTTAAAGTTCGACATCACTTTAAAAAATACATGTGTGCACCAAAACTTGTGTAAATTCATCACACAAGCTCATTGAAAAGTGTGCGAAAATATTGCATACCTGCACCAAAATTTGAGCAAATGCATAATGCTTGTTCATTGACAACCTTGCTAGAAAAATTAAGCATGCTCATATGTGCTTTAATCTATGTGCCAACAATGCTCAAACAAGGTTTGAGAATGCTGCACAGACAAAAAAAGAATTGAACTCAAATTTAAATCATATAAACAAGTATGTAAGTCTAAAATGTACATGTAAATATCTAAGATTGAAAATGTCTGCATGCGCTTCAGCTTACCTGCCAAAATACTCAAACATAAAATTTGAGAATGCTTCACAAATGATTAGATGAATTAAATTCAAGTTTAACTCACCTCGAAAAGCATGCAAGCTCTCCAATATGCATGCAAATCTTTAAAATGAACATGCAAGCATGTGCCTCCAATAAATAATTTAACACATGGTTGTAATGCTAAAAAATGATGCGTGGGCTAAAAAAAAGATTTGAATTCAACTATCATAAGAAGCATGCAGCAAATCTAAAAGAATTCGGGTATTTTGAAAGTTTACTCTCTTTTAACTCAAATTTAAATTTCATTAGTGAAGTATGATAACACGTTCGTCGTATAGACCAGATTCATTACACATAAAGATACGGTTGACAAGGTTTATAATATGATGAACACTCGAATTGGTTCAAATTAAATTTAAGGCTGTTGTTTTGGTCCCGATCCTCTATGGTAGGCATGTAGTGGTAATAGGGTCTAAAGTGACAAAATGAAACTAGTAACCCACTTTGATGATGGCTGTATTGATAGAAAATTATAACTGGAGGGGTTTATACTTTTAAAATATTGCAAATTCTAATTATTGAGTTTAAATCACGATAAAAGTACAAAGCATATATAGAAAGATAACCAAAGACAAATTAAGCGAAATTTTTTGTTGAAGCTTAAAGTAGAATTTCATCCACCTTCCATGATAGTTTATCGAGGGTGATAAATTTAAGATTGATCTCAGCTCACAATGAGGCAATGTCACATCAAGTGTGTCTTTATATTCACTCTTAAATAATTTCATTCCAATCATAACGTTGCTTGTGTTTTCTGTTTGCCTGATTTTATCGCAAAAATGATACCACAAAATACCACAAAAAATAGTTGTTATGATTAGAGCTTTGTGATTGGGTGATTCATCACTTAATGACACCATTATATAATAGTCACAGTCACGGTCCGTATATTCTTTAGTGGCTCAATTCACTTGCGTTGTGAATCATAAGATATATTTGATGCCTTGATGGGAATGAAACTCTATGTTAACTAATTATTTCTTTTAGACAAACATCCATCGCAAATTTATAATGGCAACTCATGGTTGTCAATAAAGATTCTTCAGTTAAGTTGAGTTGACTATTTCCTTTAACTATATAAATTAGGAATCACGACTACTCGGAGATGATGAAATTATTTGATCTTGATCGGGTTCATTTTCATTTTGTCCATCACCCACTTTAAGCTAAATATTGTGAATTTCTAGATTTTATAACCTAAAATTATCGCCACTATACACTATTTTACTTAACGTCTAACAATTGTCTTTAATTAAAAGTTTTCTCACATCAAAGAGAGGAATTATTTAATTCAGGTGCTTGTACCTATGAGAAACTTGGAATCAGATCAAAAGTTCTCACAAAATGTGGGCTGCTCCTTTGGCTTTTATTTGCAATCTAATCTACTTTCTAAACGTTTGACCTGGAATAACAAAATCTCTCAAGCGAGCCTAGTGTGAATTTTTGAAGCCCATAGGGATATATTGCCTAGGGAAATGGACGTATGTCTTAGGACATCATATGAATCCAAATCATTTGGATGACGTAGAATGAAGTGAGTTGCCTGAAGTAGGTCCAAAAAAGAGGCTAACACCATTGAAAAGAAAAAGGAAATAAAGATGATGTTATTTTAAATAAATAGTTGTTATAGTTATTTTTTCCTCTTATTTTTTAGAGATGATAGAAAAAAATATATAGAATGTGTTGGAGAGAGATTTGTTATAGATGTCTTTTGATGGCTCATGGTTCTTGGCATTTGCTTAAGTTGTTTTTCGAATATGGAATGTGGTCTTTGGAGACTTCACTTTTCTGAAAAGTGTTTGTTATTTTTCAAGAACTTTGTATCTTTTATGGCTTGACTAAGTCAAGTATTGGTGAGACACAGTTTAAATTATGATTCTACTTTGGGCTAATCGGGTTCTGGCCTAGTTGATTGAGACTAGTCAGTTTTTTTGTCCATATGTAGGGTTAGGACAATTATACTTAATCTAAGATTTAGCTCATCATGCCATCCAATCTAGATTTTGGCCAACCTTGCTAACCCCTGCTAGTATTAGGCCAAATTATGTTCCATGGATCCTCAAGGTATTTTTAGGGGTTGTGATGGAATTGGGTATTATGAAAACTGACATCATTGAAAAAAGAAAAGCCTGCTTGAATGGATATGAATTTTGTTTCCTATTTTCAGGATGCATTGTGGATGAATCATCTTTTTTGCCATAAGATTTGGTTAGGTTCCTGCCACTAAAAAGCCAAGCTCTGTAGCTATCATGCTTGTGATAATTAGCAATTAGATCCTTTCATCTGGGTTCTAATAGAAAGCACCTTTAACTTCTTATGTCATGCAGGTTAATTGTTTATTTCAGATAAAATTCCCTCTTGTTCCTTTCGTTAGACAGCTCATCTCTTTCTTTCTACAAGATGCCAATGATAATTCCCTGAGTGAGCTGGTCGGGTAGTTTTAGGCACAAGTACCCTTCCATCATTTGCAGTTAACCCATTTTCATGATAGTTCAAAATCTTTTTCCCATCTCCTGTTTTTTATTTGTATCATTGCCACCATTAATATGGAGTCTTGATCCACTGATTATCTAAGCATTACCATTGTGTTTTAGTAGACGATAACTAAATCCTATTTTTTTAGTTCTGTTCCTATCCAAGTTTTTTCCTTCGAGTAAATGATCTATCTATTCATCTTTTATTATTGCTAAAATAATTGGACAAGAGCTTTATGCCATAATTTTTGTGATTTGACGTTCAAATGTTCCAGCCAAGCATGAATTTAGAACTATATTTACTTTGGAAATAAAGGGATTTGTTCACTAAATTTCTGATGACTCATATTACATCATCTTGATGGTCAATCTTTCCCTTTGTACTTGGTGCGTCTTCCAATTGCTGCAATGTGTTTTAGCAACATGGAGAATGTGGAATAATGAGTTGTCACTTACGAGAATTAGACTAAAGTTTTTCCAATAATCTTTGAAGGATGTCATTTCAGTCATTCTTATTTCTATTTTGTTATCAAACTGGCCCAAACGTTGTTAATGTATGATGAACTATAGATTGTATCCTATTAAAGTTTAAGCAAGTCATCATTATGTAGCAATAACAATTTTTTGTCTAATATTCTATGAACTAGTAGTTTGAACCTTTTGTTGTGCTGTTTATTACAGATTCCTCTATCATCTACAAATGAGGATCTTCAGCATCTCCTTGTCAGGAAGAGAAGAATTGTTGCTCTAAACAAGAAGGATTTGGCAAACCCCAATATAATGCATGTAAGTCATATTTCTTGGATTACAGATAGTCCATATTGTGGTATAATTTTTAAATCTATGATAAATAAGTTCATTTTTTTTCTCAGAAAGAATTCTACTAGTTTCATGCAACACCGGATATTTATAACTACATGTTGATGCAGGGCAATCATGAAAAAAATTTGAAAAAAAAAAAGAAGAAAATATGAAAAATATTAAGAAACAATAATTTAACAAGTAAGCCTCTCATTTGAACAAGGAGATTATCTCTCATTGAATGGTTTTACATTTTTCACTTAATTAAGAATAAAAAATTCGTGAAATCTTGAAGGGCCTTCACATCCACAGTAAGAAGTTTATTTATGTCATGGAACTATCTTACGGAACCTAAAACTTATTCTATTTATAAATGTAGAAGAATAACAATTTGCTTCCAAATTATGAAAATAATGCTAAAATGTTGCTTTAAAAAGTTATCAACTTACAAGCAGCTAACAAACTATTGATAGATTAAAATGTTCTTAATAAAATAATGACATGATATTAGACCTAAAAATATAAATTGAATTAGATAACTATGACAAAATAAGAAATTATCATTTATATTCATATTAATTTCCTTAACTACAAGAATTCCACTCCAGAGAGTTCTATAGTGGTGGTGGTAACATACTTGAAGTTAACGTAATGCAATTAGGTATGCCTTTTCAAAGGATGAATGACACTTCCATGGATTAGATAACTGCATTCTTGAAAGAAGATCGATCAACTTGCTTATCTTAAAGTACAAGTATAAGAGTTGGCATCTTTATTACCCTGATGACCTTGAAGATCTAAATTCTTTAAACATAAGAGGATGGCTGTTCTTTTATTTCTCTTTTTTTTAATTATTTTATAATTTTTTTTTCAAATAAATCTGTCGTTATTTGTTGACATTAATTGTATCTGGTATTCTTCAGGCCTTAACATGAGGCACAGAGAAAAGCTGTGTTGGTGTGTTGGCAATCAAACAAGTTGGTTGGGTTTTCATGCTATTTTGATTTTTAATTTGATATTGTTGATGATTTTAGGAAGTATAGATGCTATACATTTGTTGAGAGATTTGATGGAGAAGTATAGAAAAAGTAAGAAGGATCTACATATGATATTTGTTGATTTAGAGAAAGCATATGATAAAGTTCTATGAGAAGTTCTTTGGAGAGTTCTAGAAAAGAAATGAGTTAATATTGGGTATATTCAAGTCATTAAGGATATGTATACTAGAGCTATTATTTGTGTTCAAACACAAGAAGGATTGATAAAATATTTTTCTATTTCAGTTGGATTACATCAAGGATTTAAGCCCATATCTTTTTGCTTTAGTTATGGATGCTCTTACTACACATTTATAGGAGAATGTACCTTGGTATGTTTTTTGCTGATGACATTAAGACTAGAGAGGGAGTCCAAGAGAAACTTCAGTTATGCAGGTCAACCTTAGTCTAAAGGCTTTCATTTGAGTAGATCTAATTGAATATATGGAGTGTAATTTTAGTTGTAAAAGCTCTAATAGTGGTATTGCGACATTGGGTGATCAAGTTATTAAAAAGAGTGAGCGTTTCATATATCTTGGGTCTCTTGTTCAAAATGATGGTGAAATAGATGGGGATGTTATTAGTAGAATTCAAGTTGGATGGTTGATGTGGAGGAATGCATCTAGTGTGTTGTGTGATGGAAAAGCACTGCTTAGACTTAAGGAAAATTTTTATAAGATGGTAATAAGACCTGCAATGATTTATAGCGCAGAATGTTGGCCAGTAAAAGAGAAGCATAAAACTAACTTTAGTGTTGCAGAGATGAGGATGCTTAGGTGGGTGAGTGGCTTTATTTTTAGAGATAAAATGTGAAATGAATATGTTCCGGAAAAGGTTGGAGTAGCTACAGTGGTAGATAAGATTAGAGAGAATCACCTTAGATAGTTTGGCCACTTAAATCATTGGCCGTCCGATGATGCAGTTAGAAGAGTAGATGTATTAGATTTGCCTTGTTTTAAGAAAGGGAGAGGTAGACCTAAAAAATACTTGGATAGGATGTATAAAAAATGACCTTAGTTTATTAGAATTAAATGAGGATTGGACACATAATAGGATACAATGGAGAAGAAGGATTCATGTAGTTGACCTCACATAGTAGGATAAAGGCTTGTTGTTGTGGTTATTTTAGGAAGTATTGGAAGGTTGTTGGCTTGGCTTGTGGGGAAATTTGAGGGTTGATTGTTTCTTTTTTTGGGATTTACATTTGAAGTGGGACTTATGGAGATGAGATGGAAATTAATTATGTTTTATAGAGGTTGGAAGAGGGAGAAAAAGTATTGATGGAAATAATGTTCACATGAATTTTGTAGATTTGTGAGCCATGATTTCACTTTTTGTGAATAATTATTTACTGTTTTAAATAGGAGCGTGAAAAGGTGTTGATTCATAATGTTAAGGGTCTAGAGTTTCCTATATAACTAGAATGATGCAATATATATATATATATATATATATGTTTCATACAAGAAGATTTACGAATCAAATATCATTAATTACAAAAAATTTTTCTTTTTTAAATGTAACCTTGAAAATACATGAAGTTAAAACCAAATTATAATGCAATGATCAACATGAAATTCAAACCACAAAAATCAGCTAATAATTGTATTATTACACTATTGAAAGCTGTATCACATTTGACCAAAACTAAGAATTCTTATACCATTATCAAGATATATAAAATAAAAAGGAAAAAGAAAATATATCACTATAGCAAAGAAGATTCATTCCTCAAGTCAGTATGTGGTGATATCTTCTCTTGGTTGTTACTTATTACACTTGCAATGCACTTGAAAGAGTCACATATCCAGCAAACACAATTGAAAAGAGAAAATATGAATTTCTCAGTAAAAGCTATCTACATCTTAGATTTTACTTTTATAATCATCTTATTTCCTTTAGGTTGGCTAAATCAAAAAGTTAATTCGATTCCAAATTCGTAATATGTAAATCTAAGCACAGTAATTTCAACCTTCGAATTAGGAATGCCCTCAAGGAGCTGCAAATAGGTTAAAAAAATATCGACTATAGAAATCTTAAATAGGTTATGAAATATGAATCTCACTTCCGTTTTATGATGTAACAACCATCTAGAATAGTACCATGGAGCCCATTTAAACTAGCACTCTACAACTCCATATTGCAACATAAGGTCACATCTAACAATAGCAATTAATTCATAGTAAATCATGATCCAATCACTTGAATTGAACTAACTATAAGTTACTTTGACTGAACTAAAGAGAACATATCCCATTCTCATAGGTTTTGTCACACTCATAAAAAAAATTGGAAAATTTCATTATAAAAAAGAAAATTGAAACTAACTAAAATTGAATTATTCATCTAATTTCTTAGCATTTTTGATGATTTTAGATCGTCATTATTATGAAGTGTTGTTGTTTTGAGAAAACCTGAGTTAAAATTTATGAAACTTGATTCAAGCAATATTGCATATAGACTAATTCATAATCATTGCTTGATATCAAGAAAAAGTTTATGGAACTTGATTTCAAGCAATATTGCATATAGACTAATTCAAAATCATAGCTTTGATATCAAAGAAAAGTTTTGAAGTGATATTAAAGATGAATAAAAATAATAATATTAAGAAACCATAACCTGATAAGCAATTGTCACATTTGAAGGTGGAAATCTCTCTTAGAAAGGGTTCAGGTTTCCCACTTTATCAAAGACAAAAAATATCTCGGAATCAGTAGGGAAAATGGGTCTTCATATTTATAATAAGAGTTTTTCATACTATTAAACCATCTTACATGCCCCATAATAAATCTGTTTGTAGAAGTGAAAGAATTCTAATAAATTTATGATAAAGTGTTATTAAAATACTTACAAACTTATGGAATGTACTGAAATTCTCCTAATAAAATAATGAAATAACGATCAAATACAAAATATATAAGAAGACTCGAATAACCTTGACAAAAGAGAAATTCAGAGTTTAAGTCTGCATCACTTGTGCATAAATTTATTATGTGGCACTTAGATTAATGTTTAAGTTCTCCATGAAACTTTGTATTAGGCGTCCTTTTCTATCATGTGCATGAACTCAACTTTGATGTTTATTTGGCAGCATTGGATTAGGCATTTTGAGTCATTCAAGCAAGATTGCCTTCCAATCAATGCACATAGTAGAAGTTCTGTCAACCAGGTCAGTTTGCTACTTGTGGACTGAAGTCTGTTAAGTCTTTGATTTTTATTTATTATGAATGATAAAGTATTCAATTCAATGCATTTTGAACTAAATGCTCATTTAAAAGAGCTTTTTATTTATTAGCAAATATGCTAGTAATATTTCATTTCATGGTTTATAAATGAAGGTTATTACTTCAGGTTCCTCCAAATTTTTAAAAATACCATTTATATCCAATTCTAATATATGGCTTTTGGATAGCTGCTTTCTCTGGTAGAGCTGAAACTAAGAGAAGTAATATCTAGAGAACCTACTCTTCTAGTTATGGTAGTTGGAGTTCCCAATGTTGGAAAATCTGCTCTTATCAATTCCATGAGTCAGATTGCGACTTCTCATTTCCCTGGTAAATTTGTACTAACAATTTACAATAAAAGTTTGCTAGGAGTACATAGCATTTTTAAAATTGTTAAAGGATATCTTGTTTTTTTTGTTTATTTTTCTTTAGTACAGGAGAAGAGCAAGCATGCTACTATAGGCCCTTTACCAGGTGTCACTCAGGATATTGCAGGTTTTAAGGTTGAATTCTTCACTTGATTGTTTTTCACGTGTTTGTGTTATATATATATATATATATATATATATATATTGCATATTCTTAAAACTATGACCCGACTTCAAATTTATTTCATTGTTGAATTAAAATCTCTTTGTGTTTCCATGGAGTGATGTTGGACCTTACTTAAGCACATAGAGAGTTGAGCAAAATCAAAACAAGACTAGGTAGAAAGAATCCAAAAATATAAAATATTTCACTATATGAAGAAATTAGAGTATAAAAATTAGCTTTCTTCCTCTCAAGCACATTAAAAAGTCAGAATAAAGGTCGCTTATCCCTTGAGATTCTCTTTTTTATATGATCTGAGGGTTGATTGCAATAGGAAACTATATATTGGTTACAATATAATATGACAGTTGTTTAGGTGTAATCATTAAGAGATCAAGTAGTTGAGCGAGTGTTGTATGCCGAATGACGAGTTTTCTACTGTGGTCGTTTGTGCAAGTCAGGAAGTTTGGCTTTGGTTGCTTAGTTGAAGTGAATTCTTTCACACACTCACTTGTTGAAGGTAAGTCCTCCTGGATGGTTGGTGTGAGATCTTGCCTCGAGCTTTGTTTCTTGTCACTAAGTGCTCTTTGTACTGGTCCATTTGCTAGGTTCCTGTGCGCTTGTTGGGGGTACATGCATGACTTTTTAAATTGAAAAGCACCTCAAAAATCCAACCCATATTTTAATGTTCATTTTGTTTTAGCACATGCAAATACATGAATTCGATAGTTCATTTTTTTTTGGACTAGATGATAGTTTTATAAATATGCATCTCATGTGGTGTGCATAATTTTACTTTGCTTTTTTTTGTTGCTTTTGTATTAACATCTTCCATTGACAAGGATAAGGCATGATAACAAGTTGCCATCATCATTATTACTTCATCCTAACTATTTATATTCATTGTCCCTATTGGGGATTATATGACATGTTAAAGCTATTTTATACAATTTCAATCCAACTTACATATAATTTAACTTCTATTTGTCATTATTTCTTTGTTAATTTTATGTATTGATTTTGCTATTGCATTTTCTACCATGACATGAATCCATTAATACAGTTTGTTAAATGCGATGGTGTTCCCTATAAGAGACGCATTGTATGGCCTAAATACAATGAAAAGTGTGCAAGGCCATCGCACTTGTGCATGCAATGTTAAATGAACAAGGATTTTCACATTATGGACGGATGCAATCAAAAGCTAGTTCATGAAACTAAAATTAGGGTGAAAATTTGGAATATAGGTTTTATTATATGTAAATTAATGGAATTAATAGATATTATTGTGATAGGAAGATATATATCTTATATATTTAAGAAACTTAATGGATTGGGGAAAATGTTAATGAGATTGATAATTTTGGTTTTAAACTTTAGTATTCAGGTAGGAGTTCTACTAGATGGTGTAGGTGTGAATGTGATTATATTTAAGGATTTGAAGAATAACTTGTGAAAATTAAGAAAATTATATCTTTAGAGATTATTAATGTTATAAATATTTATGTTCCTTAAGTAGGTCTAAATGTATGTTTAAAAGAAAATTTATGGAATGACTTGAAAGAATTAATACAAATGACACTTCTTGAAGAAAAATTATTTATTGGAGAAATTTAAGTAGACATGTCAGTAGAGTGGTATAACATTTTTTAAAAGAATTCATGGTGGTTATTGATTTGGAGTAACTAATGAAGAAGGTATGATTATATTAAATTTTATGTTAGCTTATAAATTTGTAATTACTAATATCTAATCAAGCAAAAAATGAATCTATCATCACTTATAAGAATGGACATAGTAAAATGTAGATTAATTATTTTCTTATAAGGAAAATAGGTTGTTTAAATTGTAATGATTGTAAGTTATTCCATATGAAAGTTTAAGAGTCCAACATCAACTCTAAAAATAAAATAAAATATTATGCAGTATCATCCATTAGTTTGGATTTTAAGATGAAATGTTGGAAGATGAAAAATAAAATAAAATATTATCTTAGGATTAGATATAAAAATATTTTTAAGAGTATGCATCAAAAATTTAAGGTTTGAGATATTCATTAAGAAGCTAATATTATATGGAAAAAGTAGTAAGTGTTATTAAGCAAGTTACAAAAAATATGCTTGGAGAATCAAGAGGAAAAGAATAAGTTAATAAAAATAGTTTGTAGTGGAGTCAAAATGTGCAAGAAAAGATCAAAATTATAAATTTTGTTACAAAAAATTAGTTTAGTTGTAAATGCTCGGAGAATTGAAAATGTAGAGTACCCCATACAGATTTTAAGAAAATAATATATGATGCAAAAATATAGCTTTAAGTGATTTATATAATAGATTAATTACTAAAGATGATGAAAGATATATGTGTAAGTTAGCTAAGTAAAAAGATAGGAAAACTAAATAATTAGTTTAAGTGAAGTGCATTGAAGATGAAGGCAAAAAAATTGCTTTTCTTAGAAGTGAATATTTAATATAGACAGATGAGATATTTTGTTAAACTTTTCAATGAAGGTTATGAGAATATGATTGATTTAGTAACCTCAATATTTTAAATGAAAATATAGATTTTATTTTTATTATCGCACAAATAAAATCAAAGTTGGAGAGATTTTAAAGTAAATGATGTGTGGTAAAGTTGTAGGACGTAATAATATTTCAATAGAATTATGGATATGCTTAGGCGATCAAGAAATTTCTTTGCTTAAATATTATTTTAAAGATTCAAAGATGCTAGATAAGTGGAGAAAGTTTGTTGGTTCATACTTTTAATAATAAAAGTAATGCACAAGAGTGTGCAAATTATAGTTGAAGTAAACTAATATGTCATATATTAAATTATCAGAGAGAGAAATTAAGCATAGGTTACAACATGATAGTAAAGTTTCTCAAAATTAGTTTAGATTCATTTTGGGTAGGTTTACTATGAATGTTATACACTAATCGAGAGGCTTGATGGAGAGGTATAAAGAGAGTAAGGATGATCTATATATGATATTTATTGATTTAGAGAAATATAATAAAGTTCCAAGAGAAGTGTTTTGGAGAGTTATAGAAAAGATAGGAGTTAATATTTCGTATATTCAAGTCATTAAGGATATGTATATTGGAGCTGTCACTTGTATTCAAGCACAAGGAAGATTGACCAAGTACTTTCCTATTTTACTTGGATTACATCAAGAATTGGCTTTAAGCCTATATCTTTTTTCTTTAGTTATGGATGTTGTTCTTAGAAATTTACAGGAGGATGTACCTTGGTGTACATGCTTTTTGCTGATGATATTCTTCTTGTTGATAAGACAAGAGAGAGAGAGAGAGAGTTAAAAAAAACTTGATTTATGATGGTCAACCTTAATGTCTAAGGGCTTTCATTTGAGTATATCTAAAATCGAATACATGGAGTATAATTTTAGTTGTAGTAGATCTAATGGTAGGGTTGTGAGAATGGATGATCAAGTTATTGAAAAGATTAAACATTTTAGATGTCTCATGTCTATTGTTCAATGCGATGGTGAAATAGATGATGTTATTAGTGGAATTCAAGTTGGATGGTTTAAGTATAAGAATGCCTCAAGTCTATTGTGTGATGGAAAAATATTGCTTAGATTTAAGGGAAAATTTATAAAATGGTAGTGAGACCTGTAATGATTTATGGCACAAAATTTTGGCTAATAAACGTGAAGCATAATGTAAGTGAAGTGTTATAGAGATATGAGGATGCTCAAGTGGATGAGTAGCTTTACACGTAGAAACAAAATGCAAAATGAATATATGTGAAAAGGTTGGAGTAGCTCCAGTGGCAGATAAGATTAGAGAGAGTCAGCTTAGATGGTTTGGTCGCATAAACGTCAGCCATTTGATTACCCAGATATATTTTTTATCATTTGTTGTGCAAGCTTAAATCACTTTTTATTATCATTTGTTAGGATCTTTATATTTACCAAATTCATTCATGATCTTAACATTGGTTAGTGATCAAAATTTTGGAAGGGAGGAAATGGATAGAGATACTTTGGGAATGGTTTAAATATCAGTGATGTTTTTAGTTGTTCTTTTATAACCTTTTAAGTTGTGCATCACAAATGTTGTCTTATACCTAAGTATGGATCAAATTAAACATAGTTTGTTGTTCTCGATTTCATGCTACTAAGTGCATTTATTGAATTTTCATGAGTGCTTGATTGTGACCGTACAAAAGGGCTTGATCATTTTAGAACTCACTAATGATGATAATTTATTTTTATTATAGTTTAGTATTGCTATAAATAAAAAATTAGTTAATGTGTATGATATTTGTGATGTTCATGAATGTTGAAATTGAGGAAATATTAGTATCTCCAATAAAGATGTCAGTTTGTTTACTTGTGCTTTGGTGTGACAATGACATAAAGAGTGACTAAGGCTATTGAGTTTGATGAATAATGTTAGGATCCCATTATGAATTGCAAGAGAGGTCCTCAAATTTGATGGTTCGAAGCTGACCAAGCTTCAATGAGAGCTTGAAGTGAGTTATTTTGCTGATGAGGCCATAGCTAGATTGAATTTTCAATGATACCTTGCATGTAGGGAATAACCCTTTTGCTTTGTTGGAGCAGTTGTTGAGTTTGAATGAATAACTTTTTTTTTCAGCAAAAATAGAAATAATTACTAGAAAATGATAGGCGTACATAAAGGGCATTTATCAAAAATGTTAGAGCAAAAAAGAAAAATACAAGTCAAAGAAGGATACAGAGCTTTCAATTGAATCGTGTAGCTTAAAAGTTTTGTGAGCTTAGAAGAGTATTGATAGCTTTTTTTTATTATTATTTTATTTTTTTTATCTCTACCACTTTTGATATAAAGAATTTGAAATCTTTTTTCCACTAGATAATTGACACTTTTAATGCTTCAATTTTAATTGGAAACATATCCTGGCAATTGTCAGTGTTTTCTGACTTCTAGCTTTGATTTACAAATATTTTTGTAGCACTTTAATTCCGACCTCATAATCTCAATTAACTTATTTTACCATCGATTGTGAGTCAGCATAAATGATCAATTATTTCACTTTGATTCCATATGTTAACCTTAGTTTGACAAGTAATTCTTTGTACTTGGACTAATTATTGGTAACCTTGATGATAGGGGGCTACATAAGTACCTACAAGAAACTTAAATAATAATAAATAAAAAATAGATCCACTTTAGGGACTTCTCTAGTATTGACATATGGACAGTTGATCTGGTGTTGTCAAGGTATGTCTCCTAGATGATGTGGCCCTTTGAGCGAGTCTACTCGCTTGGTTATTATTATTGGGCTAGTTTTGTTTTTAGGTCCTTATCGAGTCGTATTATATGTGGATAGTTGGTGAGTTTCCCTATAGAAGTTGTTGGTTAGGTATACTGGGCAAGTCCATGACCGCCTTCTTGGGGAAGCCTGCCTTCTATTTATTGATTTGACACATGACTTTCTTCTAATTACATACATGTAGGCATAAATTGCATACCGATGGACTAAAATGATTATTGAGTCAAAATTTATAAAAATATGAAAAATGTGTATTAGTTAGATGTATTTCATACCCCACATTATCTCAGGGATTAAGTGAGTCTAAGTTCATAGATTCCTTTTTTAAAAGTATAACAACCCAACAATCTTACATTCATAAGACTTGGTATCATGAATTTAAAATTCGCTTAGGTGGTGTTAGTTTGCAGCCCTCTCCTGGTGGGTTGTAAGTTCAGAAGAGCCAGTGATAGGTTAGTTCCCTCAAGTGAGAGGAATGACCGATAATTCTCAAAATGAAATTGGGTTGAGCATCTGACATGTGTCAAAAGTACCTGTAGACTTGATTTTGAAGTATGCTTTTCAGGAATAAGTCTTCAACCCTAGGCATTTTTGCAGTCTTGTGCTGCTAAAATCTAAGTCTTAGACTTTTAAGAAAATGTCAACTCAAAATTTAAATTAAATTTTGAATTTTAAAGTCCAATTATAGGATAGTTGAAATGTCTATTGGGCATCTCAATATCAATAAACATTTCCTACTTTATTCCATTTAGATTTTAAAAATAACTCTCCACTTGAACCGTTCCCAATTGAAAATCCAAAAAAATCAATTCTTTGAAAAGCACCTTAGAAATCTTTAAGAATAATAACTTATTTCTGTAATCGAAAGTATTCTTAGGAAGAGATCCTTCTTAAGATGTAATTATAGCTTTATACATAACCATGAACCCAGTTTAAATTAAACCCAGTTCCACCTTCCATGTAGTTCAGGAGAAATATCTTTGGTACATGAAAGACCCATTAGCCTTAGAAGTCTTTTATTAAATGATCGAATCCATTATAGGAAATCATATTTATATTTCGAGATAATATGTTTATTCCTTAATGATGCATTTGATCATCCAAATAAGAAATTCTTAAACTCTATGTGGTGTTACAAATTTTCTCCTCATTATTGCGTCTACCTTCTTCAGAACCAAGTAGTGTTTTTTTATATGATAATTGTAGTTTCTCGTCATTCTCCTCTTTATCTCTTTTTTTCTTAACAAAGCCTTATTCTTCAATTCCTTGAGCATATCGAGTGTCTTCTATGATTTCAGAGTTCTCCTTTTTCCACTTGCCAGTATTTTCTCCCAGTTTTGTAGTCGCCAGGACCCTTTAGCTATGAAGTTTATACTCGATTGGCATCACAACTTCTATCCTATCTGAAAACGAGAAGGGTGTATGCTCAGTGGTAGTAGTGGGATTCGCCCCGAGGGCCCAGAGCATGGCGAGTAATGTGTCAACCCATCTAGCTTTGGCACATTCTATTTTCTTTTTTAATAGATTAAGGATCTTATTATTTATTGCTTCTACTTGACCGTTACTCTGTGGGTGATGCACTGAAGTGAACTACAATTTTATTCTTTGAGACTCGCAGAAGTCCCTTAGCCTTTGATCAGCGAATTGTGTCCCATTGTCTGTGATGATGACCCATATTTGCAAATGATGCTAGTATATATAAAAGTTTCAACTACCTGGGTAGTTACTTTGGCAAGCAGCTTAGCTTCAATCCATTTACTAAAATAGTCGATCATGATTAGGATGAATCTTCTTTGTTTGCTGGTTACTGGTAATTAACCAATTAAGTCCTTCCCCTAAACGGCGAAGGGCCAAAGACTTGTAATAGGCTGCAAAGACTGCAACGACGGTTGTTGAAGAGGGGTGAATTTCTCGCATTGCTTGCATCTTCTCACAAATGTTTCTGTATCCTTCCTCAGTGTGGACCAGAAATATCCGTGTCTCAAAATTCTGAGGACGAGTATTCTTTCTCTTGAGTTACTGCCACGCTCGTTTGTATTTCTTCTAGCACTTTTTTAGCTCTGTTTCCTATAGACACCTCATATTCTTTGATGTTGTTGAGCTTCTAAATAACTTGCTCCCAATCAGCCTTTATCTTAAATCTTCTCACATCTTTTATGGTTTCCTTTATCTCCCAAGTTTGTTGGTATTTTTTGATAGGATCAATGTAATTAGGCAAGCACTTATTATTTATTTGCATCGACTTTTCTTATTCAGTACTTTTGGTTGGATGAGCTGAATAGAGGAGTGTCCTTCAAGCCCACTTGTTATAGACAGTAGATCGGCGAGTTGGTTCTACTCTCTGGGAATCCACTCAATTTTAAAGTATTCTAATCGCTCAATCTCTATTTTGAGTTTGAGTAAATATTTTTTAAGAGCTCATCTCTAACTTCGTAGTCTCTATTTGACTTGTTTTATCACTAGTTGTGAGTCTGAATAGGCTATAATGTGTAACGTCGCTAACCCTCGGGCAAATTGGAGTTCGGCGAGTAAAGCTTCATTTTTTGGTTGGCTATTCGTTGACTTGAAGCTAAACTTGATCGACTGAGTTATAGTGATTCCTATTGGACTCTTTAGCACTACGCTTGCACCAATGCAATGTTTGCCAGATGACCCATCCACATATAGCTGTCATAGTGGCTCTTAATTGATTGGGACTACTTGTGAGTTCCAGAAATCAATGAGAAATTTGGCGAGTGCTTGAGCTTTAATATCCGTTTGGGGAGAGTAGGATATATCGAATTTGCTTAGTTCCACCGACCATTTCAGCAATCTCTCCGAATGATCAAGAGCAGGTTATTAGTGACAACTTGGATCGAGTGTGCTTGGAAATATGGTCGAAGTTGTCTTGCCGAAATAATGAGCGCAAGTGTGAGTTTTCCATTATTAGATAGCTTAACTCGACCCCTCTTAAAGATTTGTTGATGGAGTAAATAGGCCATTATTTTCCGCCCTCTTCCTTAATGAGAACGGAGTTGACATAATCTTCTCTAACTCCAAGATATAGCAATAGGGTTTCCCTTTTTGTTCTTTGCAATAAAACTGACGAGGCAAGTAGGCTTAAGGTTATAGAAAGCCTTCTCGCACTTCGGAGTCCTTAGCTCCCCTAAGAAATTTGAAGAATGACGAGCAACATTCTCCAACCTTACAAATTAACTGATTAACCCAGCAACTCTTCTTGTGAGTCGATGTACTTCTTTTGTTGCTCTTGGCGAAGGCATCTCATTTATGGCCTTCGTCTTGTCCGGATTAACCTTTATTCCATCAAGTGTAATAAAGAATCTCAAAAATTTATCTGACCCGATGTCAAAAGTGCACTTCAGAGGATTTAGATGCATATTTTATCTTTTCATGGTGGCAAAAGTCTTCTTGAGGTCTTTGATATGTTGTGCAGGCGACTTATTTTGATTATCAAATTATCAATGTAGAACTCTCGATCCACCATTGTTTTGTGAATCGCCCTAGCATTTTTGAGCCCATGGACATTACTCTATAACGATAGAGTTCTTCCCTCGTGGTAAAGGATGTTTTCTCTAAGTCGGCCAAATGGATTTGGTGATACCTAGAAAATGCATCAAGAAAGCTCATCATAGAGTAACCCACTATTGAGTCGACAAGTTCGTGTATTTAAAAAAGTGTCATATCCATCTTTTGGGCACACTGAGTTTAGATTGGTGAAATTGACGCACATCCTCCATTTCTCATTGGACTTTTGCACCATGGCCACATTTGATACCCTTTCAAAGCATTGGACTTCTCTAATGAAGTCGGTTTTGCAGTAACTTGACGACTTCTTCTTTGATAGGTTTGGGGAGTAGCGCCACTGTCTTTCTTATTTTTTGTTTGTTGGTGAGCATTCTTGTGAACATTGAGATGATGGCAAGCAACACTGATGTCAATGCCTGGCATCTCGATTGCGGCATAGGAAAATAAATTTATATTTTCTTGGATGGTTTGAATGAGGGCTCCTCTGTGCTCAGGGTTGAAAGTCAAGTTGATCCTAAGGACTCGCTCATGATTGAAGGGGTCTCTATCTCCTTGAGGATTCTAGTGCGGGCAATGTCCAATTGCAAGACTTTATTCTCCTTTTCAGACTCCCACCAAATTTTGGATTGATTTAGGTTACTTTTGACAGTGATTTCTTCTCCTATTGTGGGGAGCTTGATAGCTACATCGTAGGTTGATACAATTGCTCTGAATGTATTGAGCAGTGGTTGGCCAAAAATGGCATTGTAAGTAGCAGGTGCTTCCACTATTTCGAAGTCGTTCATCACTGTGCACTACTTCTCCCGGTAGGTCCCAGGGAGTGATTATTCCTTCGGTTTCTCTTCTTTCTTCTGAGAATCTGAATAGTGGTCCTCTTGTAGGGGCGAGTTTAGAACTCGTCAAGCCTAGTTTATTGAAAACAGACTTGAAAATGATATTGACTGAGCTCTTCATAGTTAACGATTAACGCCGTGATGATAATCGTGTTATTGTAAGGGTTACTCATGGAGGGTCTATTTCTTTCTGAGAAAGTCATAGGCACAATGAAGATGTGTGGCGTGCCTGCCATGGTCGTTGAGTTGACATCCTCAGACTTAATCATTTAAAACTCCCTTCAAGAAGATTGTCAGTCTCCCTTGAAGATAGCGGGTATTACTCTTGAAATGTGGATGGCATGTGCTGGGGCGGGTTCATTACCCGTCTCGACGACTTCATTGTCCTTTCTCTTGGTGAACTCTTTAATCTTCTCAGCCTTTATTAACTTCTCGACCAAGCTTCTTAAATAGCGATACTCCTCTATGTCATGCCCATGATCTCTGTGGTTGGCGCAATATCTGCAGTGATTATGCAACGGTGGCTTTTTGAATAAATCCTTATTTTAGATGGCTTCCACCAACTCGACCATAGATACCCTCAATGGAGTCGCTATAGTGGGCTATGATATTCGTTCCGTTGGTAGCGAGTCGTAGGGTTTTTGAAGTCTTGCCTAGGTGCGAGTGTTTCTAATTACCTTATTGTCTGTTCTCCTTGCTCGAAATTTGTCTCTTTGATGAGTCATTAGCATGATCAATGGAGTCGGTTGAGTGATTTTGTTATATTCATCGACATTCATATGATTGCTCGCCATCTCAACCAGTTCTGTGAGTGTTTTGGGCTATTGGAGCTTGAGGGCGTACTTGAATGTCCCTTCTTTAACCTTTGGGAGAGTGCTGCTCGAGCCACTACGGGTTGTAGATTTTTGATTTCTAGCATCTCGTGTTGGAAGCGAGTGATAAATTTTTTTAAAGACTCACTAGGCTCTTGCCTCATTTGAAGGAGAGCCTAAAAGCTCTTCAAAGACTTCTAGAGCTAGCAAATGGTGTGGCGAACATTTTTTTGAAGTCAGAGAAAGTGGTGATGACCCCCAATGGGAGGCATGAGAATCACCTTTGGGGCGATTCTTTGAAAGTTTTAAAGAAAAGGCGATACTTGATTGTGTTATTTACGTCCAATAGTAATGATGTAGGCTCAAAATAGAAAATGTGGTTCGTCGGGTCTAACCTACCTATATATGATTTCAAATGCGGAATTTTGAACATATGCAGGGGGCGAGCTTGAGCGATCTTCATGGAGAAAGCGTTGGTAGGAGTCGCCCTCTCTCTAGGCGCCTCTTTTTTTTCCTTGTTGGAATAATAGGATTCGTCGTTTAAGCTAGGGGTTCTAGATAATTTCTTGCTTGACGAGTTCGGTGTGTTGCTGATCCTGATGATCCTTTGTGCTCCACCATCCTTTGCTTTTGATTAGCTCTCTCCATGATTGTTTGCACCAGACGAGTGATTCTATCCTCCATGTCTTTCATGTACCATTGGGCAGAGAATTGTTGGGGTGGCTCCATTTTCGCTTGGTGATTTTGGATTGAATGCTCTGTTTTGCTTTGTATTTAATTCTTAGTTCTATGCCTCATCCACGCTCACTGCTCTTAAAAAGATGTTGGATCCGACTCTATTCGTGGCTGAAGTAGAAACTCAGGAAAAACTTGGGAAGCAAGGTTAGTGAAGAGAGGAACAATAGGTAATGAAGAGAATGAGGGGAAGATCCAATTTTATTGTCCTTTAAGTTGTCTTAATCCAGGATGAGTGAATTTCCTTTTTCTAGAGAGAGAGACAGAATTAAGCTTAGGAGAGAGAGTTTCGGGATGAAAATTCTCTTTAATTTTTGCTGAACTGAACTGAACCAACAAACTCCTAAAAAAGGGCCCCTCTCCCCTTCCCTTTTTATAATGTTTGTGGGGAGGGATAGTATAAAAGATGTACAAATAAAAGCTGTTTGAGTATATAAAAAGGGACTCACCTTAATTTGAGGCGAGAGTTCATTATTGAGTGATGAGCCTCATGGTGAGTGGCCTATGGCTTGATTGAAGTGTGGCTGTTCTCTTTACTTTATGGGGGATACTGGACTTGAGTCGTTCTGAGTTGGACATTTTTCTCGGAATACTCTCCTTTTACGTGCTAGTTTGTGTCCATATGGTCAACGCTCATGTTCTTTCTTCTGATGGTCGCCATGCATGCTTTAATATTTAACATTTGAACAACTTGTTTTGGGTATATAAGATTGATAATACAGCTTTTGTTACATGTAATAATGTGAATGGTGCCTGCTTAGTAGTCAATGATGGAGTCATCCTAAGGGCCTAGATTATGGCGGGTAGGGCATCCACCCACTTAGTTTTGGCGCCTTTCACTTTCTTTTTCAGTAAATTGAGGATCTGCTTATTTGCCACTTCTACTTATCCATTAGTCTTTGGGTGATGTATTGAAGCATATTTGAGGCAAATTCCTTGTGATTCATAGAATTATTTTAGTCGTTTGTCTGTGAATTGTGGACCATTATTCATGATCATTAAAATAAGTAGTCCATACCTACAAATAATATTGATCTAAATAAAATTTTGAACTATATGGGCGGTTATCTTGGAGTGTGGATTGTCTTCAATCCACTTATTGAAGTAGTTGATCATGATAAGGCTCGTTGCTGATTGATAGGGGGCCTATCTAGTCTATTCCCCAATAACACACATTTTATTGGCTAATATGCAGTCACCAAAAGGTGTCAAAATTTTGATATTAGGATTAAAATAGACAAGTGAGAAATGTTTGCTTATCTCAGAATAGCTCAAACATAAATGAGTGTGATACACTAAAATCAAAAAAGTACTCTAGCAGGTATATCTTAAATGACTATTATATTTGTCACTATTTCTGAAGATTCTTTGACTTCTTAGAAAGTTAAGACAAAAACATGAGTTGGTATTTATTTTGCATCATCTTCAGATGCTTGTATTTTATCTTTTAGTGCTAGCTTATTCACTGTATGCTTCATGCCTTTATATTGTTCTTTATTAACTCTTTGTTTTTATGAATATTTCTTAGTTAGTATCTTTTGATATGGCCTGACTCTTCACATAGATAGTATCTCCCAAAATTTACTAAATACCTCCCCGAATATGTTTTTTCATAAGTATTACAAGCTGATACCAACTGCTGATTTCTTTATTGATGTTGTTGCTATCCCTGTTGGTAGTGCTGTTGCGGCCTCTGAATGAATTTTTGCTTTTTAAATGACCCAAATCTAATATCTAACTACTTATTGCTATTAGTGTCCCGCTTTGCCTTATCATATCTATATCATGCTCTTGAAGTTTGACACTTTCTACTAACTCAGCAAAATCATTAATTCTTAGAGAAATTAAGGATTATCTCAATTGATCTTTGAATCCTCTAAAAAATTTATAGTACTTCTCATGAGTTGTGTTGATAAGCTGTGGAGCATACGTTGACAAGGATGTGAATTATGCTCATATTGGATCACAATTCTAGCTTCTTGAGTCAAATTAACAAATCTTTTCTGCATTGCTTGTCTTGTAGAAGAAGGAACAAATCAATCTTTAAAAACTGTTCAAACTCTTTCTAATTAATCTGATCTATAGATTTGCTTACAAATTTTTCTAATTGTTAGCCTCGCCACTAGTGTTTTGCCTCACCTAACACAAACACGGTAAAAGATACTCTTCTGTTACTTGAAAATTTCCTCCTATTTAAGATCTTTTCAATTTTGACAATCAAGTCTTCAACTGCTTTAACATCTACTCTTCTCTTGAATAATGATGGTTTAAACTCTAAAATAATTTTAAATGTTTATCAATATCACCACTGATCCTTATACTGACACTGGTACTTGAAACTAATAGTATAACTGATACTGATACTGGTGCTGGTGGTATAATAATTGATGCAAGTGCTACAAATAATTGCATTTTCTCCATTATTTGCATTATCATTTTCATCATTTGAAACTGTTTCATATTATTTGACATCATAGTAATAGAATTTGGTGCTATTATATTTTTAATCTTAGTGTACTTCCTTTAATTGGTGCAGTAGTTTCAGGATTCTTAGCATCTCTGTCAGGCTATGCTGATTGCCCATTGTTTCTTTTAGGCACAATTTCAATCATATTATTTGAAATTTATATCATAAAATATATTTTTCATATGTTCATTTTAATATATTCATATTATATTAAACGTATACTACGAGGTTGCAGTTGTGTTATGCCACTCATAAAAATTATGCCCACCTATGATCTGCAGTAATCAATTCATATTCGATCTACTTCATATTATCACTAAATTTAATCATCCTTTTGTAATCTCAAAATTCAAATGGTTTGATTCTACTTTCTGTTACACCTTGCTATGATAAACTATAACCAATCGAATCAAGACGTAATAGAAGTGGGAAAATTTTATCTGCTTGGATGCTTCTCAAAAATTTATTTTGAAAATTTATTTGCTATAGAATAAAGTAGGAGATACATTCAAGTTTAAATTCGACCAATATCACAGAAAAACATTATCTATAAAATAATCTATTAAAATCAATCATTTATCATAGGTGAAAACAATTTAAATTAAATCTTTTAAACTAAACTACAGAGTGTCTAAAATATCGAATGTTCAACAATAAGTTGAAAAATTACTAAAATTTACCGCAAAACCTTATTTATAAATAATTTTCCTGCAAAATACTTTTAAGAAGGGGCACAAAATGTGAAAACAATTTAAATTAAATCTTTTAAACTAAACTACAGAGTGTCTAAAATATCGAATGTTCAACAATAAGTTGAAAAATTACTAAAATTTACCGCAAAACCTTATTTATAAATAATTTTCCTGCAAAATACTTTTAAGAAGGGGGCACAAACCTACTCCTTGACTTCATCTTTTCCTTTTTCTATAAAAATAATTATATTTGCCTAATAAGTCATTAAACTTAGCAAGATTAGTTAGTCCAATACAAAATTCAAGCACTGAAGAGTAGAAATTAATATACATGCTTATCGAAAGTGCATAAAATTAAACTGTAGACATATGATCAACATGATTTTTCAAATTTGCAAGTTCGAACTTTACTTTATAACACTTTGTAAGAAAACATAATATACTAATAAGTCAAATTCATGTCACTAATTTAGCTTTAGAAGTGTCATGTACTATGTTAAGATTATTGACTATCGTAAACTAGCTTAAAAGCTATATTGAGGGCCATTTTGCCTCTATAGGGAATCCATTTGCCTTATTTTATATCATTTGAGAATCCTTTTGCCCAACTTGCTTAGGTATTATCATTTCATTTTGCCAACCTGATTCTTATCATATGATATTTCTCAACTATTTATGTTTTGATAACTGAAATAATCATTAAGCATTAAAAGTTTAATATATAAATGTAAAGCAACTATGAATGACTTATAGTATCATAGGTCTTTGCTTTAATGAGTGAATAGAATAAGAAACAATACATAATTCAAATTCTTAGTGAAACGCAGTAATAATAGAGGTTGTGTATAGTAAGTAATCTTAGTTGTTGAGAGCTTTGGCTTTCAACCAAGAGGTTGTGGGTTCAAAGCTTGCATATGTGTGGTGTGTGTGAGTTTGTCATTACATTAGCTCAAATGTCAAAAAAAATAAAATAAAAATAAAAAACAGTTGTGTATATACTTTGCACATGATCAGAAATTTTTAATACTATATTCACAGTATGATGAGTTGATATTATATTACATTCTATATCATATATAAATAAGTCTACATAAATTAGAAAACTTATTTTCTATATTAGAATTGCAAATCTTACTTAGTTGGAGATTTTCCCTCAAATGGGCATTCTAAAACCTTTATCTTATATAAATTATTTCGACATGACTTCTTCTCATAAAATCATTTACTACAAGCTTTTATTAAAAATCCTCACTCTCCTAATACTGCGAAACCAAAAGTGACCAGATTAAATTTCATATTTAATAGTTATATATTAAAATTATTTTAATTATATTGAGGCATTTCAATCTATTTAAAACCAACTTCTTTTAGTTTTATGCTATCTATATTAATTGTTAGTTAACATTAGATTATTCAATTGACTATATTAAATCAGCCAATTGATAAATTACATTTTAATTACAATTTAATTATATAAATATATGTATATATAATTTGACTTTTACTTTTAATAACAATGAAAACTAACTTAAAATATTTAATTATTTATTCAAAGCTTTTGATTCACTAATTCACATTTTAACTATAAATAATATATGATTTATCAATTTATATATATATATATATATATAACACAACATATTATTCTCTAGGTTAATATAAAATCTTAACTTAAATCATTTAATTTATTTTAAACTAACTCATTAATTACCTCTTAAAATATATAGAATATCAATATTAAAATTGCTTTCTTGTTTCACTCCCACAGCTGGCCCTTTGCACTCACACCCTCAGTTGGCCCTTTGCACTCACACCCTCAGCTGCTTTGAGTTGAAACCTAAGGTGAAAGCGACTCTCTGTTTGACTTAGGCCAGATCCATGTGCCTTGAGTCATCTCCAATGCCCGACGATGAGCAACATAGAATCTTAGCTCTTCGATTGTCTCCCACATCACCGCCTCTTGCACGTACGACATAGTAGGTCACATCACTCTCTTGCATCTCACTCTTGTGAGTGACAGAACGAATAGAGAGGAGATGGGAAAATGGCGAAGCAATAAACGGAAAATTAGGTTTTTTATAGAGATTAGGTTAGTTAATTTTTCTCCTAATTAATCTTAACCCTTCAATTAATCTCCCTCACTTATATGCCATGCAAAGTGTGTGAGCTATAATATCTCTACAATGGGAGAATTAGAGAAATATTAGTTAATTCAATTATTTTAAAATAAATTCTGATTAAATTTAGAATTTATAAATACAATTTAGTAATAATAATATGTGTTTTACCTTAGTCTTTTCTGGTATTAAACACATTATTTTATGCTTAGTTTGGCGAGTTGGAGAGTAGGCTGTTCTCCGAGTCCATTTGCTCAGTTGATTTTTATATCTTCGGACTTGCATGATTTTTAAGTATTCTAATTTTTCAATTTTTGCTTTTACTTTAAATATGTATTTTTTTAGTGACTTATCCCTTTATATTTTTTATTGATTTAGTTCACATTAAGTTGCGTGTTTTAATAAGCTATGATATGTCTGGCACCTAGCTCTTGAGCAAATTGCAATTTAGTGAGTAACACTTCATACTCAAATTGATTATTAGTTACTTGAAATTTGAACTTCACTAATTGAGCTGTAGTGACTCCTGCAGAGCTCTTCAACACAATGCTTGCTCTTATTTCTTGCTCTCTTGAAAGGCCATTCACATACAAGTGCCATAATGGTTCTGGGTTGACAAGACATTATGTGAGTCTTTGAAATCTACAAGAAAATCGATGAGTACTTATACCTTAATTGTCGTTTGGGGCTAGTACGATATATTGAATTCGCTTAACTCTACTGATCATTTGTAATCTTTCCAAATGATTTAGCTTTGTGAGTATTTACTTGAGTAGGTGGTAAGTGATAATTTGAATTGAATGGGTCTGAAAATATGGTCAAAATCACCATATAAATATGGTAAGTGCAAGTGCGAGTTTTTCTATGATTGGAAAATGCAATTTGACGCCTCTTACTGATTTGCTTACATAGTAAACTGGTCATTGTTTTTCCCTTCTATGATCACTAAGCTTATGGAAGCTTTCCCAACTCCTGGATATAATAGTAGTATCTCGCCTTACTTTGGACTTTGTAATAAAGGCGGTGAGGCGAGTAGGCCTTTGATGTTATTGAAAGCTTTCTCGCAATCTATTGTCCACTTGAACTTCTTCACGCCCCTCAATACCTTGAAGAATGGCGAGTAGTATTTTCCTGCCTTGGAGATGAATTTGTTCAACCCAACGACTCGCTCAATAAGTCATTCTCTTTGATTGTTCTTGGAGATGGCATATCAAGTATAGCTTTGATGTTATCAGGATTTGTTTTTATGCTTACAGGAGTGATTAGAAATCTTAAGAACTTGCTTGATCTAGCTTCAAATGTGCATTTCAAGGGGTTGAGATGTATATTTTACTTTTTAAAAGTAGCAAATTCTCCTTCAAATCTTTGATATTTTGTTCGGGTGACTTGTTTTTAAGTAATAAGTCGTCTACATAGGTCTTTACATTTCTCTCTTTTTATTTCTTGAATAATTGGTCTATTATTCTTTGGTATGTTGCACCTTGTTTGCATCTAAAAAAATGATGATGAAAATGAACTAAATTGAACATCCAGGCTTGGGGCGCTTAGGCATTGTCGCCGCCTTATAGAATCTAGAAGCTCGAAATGTCCCAACGGTTGCCTACTTAAATGGCACTTCACTGTGTGATGCCGGTCAGGTCTTCACATGGCGACCTTCAATTTTAAAATAAAAAAAAATTACCGTTCCGTCCCAGCAGCAATAACCGCCTAGGGGGGAACAGTTATAGAGTGAAAAACCTCCCTTATAGTGAAAAATCCACTATAAAAAAGGGAGAACAACCCCTTTCTCTCTTATTCTTTTGGCTTTCTTACTCTCACTCTAACCTACCTTTACTGTTCTTGCTCTCGGTCGTCTAAGCTCTCAATAATGTACTTCCCGCTGCTACGAGAGCGATCTCTCCATGCAAGAAACAAGATTGAGGTTTACTCTCGTCGATTCTAAGTAAAAAATTTCTGGAAATGTTTTCTTTACACAATTTTCTTTTTGAAAATTAAGTTTAACAAGATTTTCATCGTCAATCTTGGATCTGGTGAGAAATAAAAAGGCTCATCTCCGTTGATCTTGGATCCGGAGTAAAAAAAAAAGGCCCTTGACTTAAAATTTTAGAATCTTGAAATAAAAACACCTCCACTGTTAAACTTGGTTTCAGCGTGAGAACAAAAATTCTCCCTCCATCGATCTTTGATCTGGAATAAGGGAGAAGAGTATGTTTGCACTAAATAAGTAATAATCTAGTACTATTAAGGCATTATGCCGTCAAATTTGCATAAAACATTGTCAAATTTTGTAAGAATCTAGTTCAGTCCTGCTTCGTTCGCTACAGTGTCGAGGCCTAAAGCCTCAGTGTTGTAGTCTAGGAAATGAAATTCTTGGTGCTCTGTCCAATAGTGTCGATGCCCCAGATACTTGGCGCCGCGATGCTAAGCTCTTGGGTTTAGGTACAATTCTTGTTGCGCCGTGATGCTGTAGTGTCGCGTCGCAGAGGTAAGCTTTTGGGTTTCATATCTTTGAAGTGGCGTCGAAGCGCCATTTTTCACTGCTAAAGGGCTGTACCTTCCATCATCAAACTTAGTTTTGGTGTGAAATAAAATCCTCCCTCTGTTGATCTTGGGTTCGGAACAAAGGAGAAGGATGCTAATGCACAAATCGTAATCCAACAATGTTAAGATGTTATGTTGTAGAAATTTCAAATTTCTTCAAAACTGTTAAATTTTAGGCACTAATAAAATAACGCCTAGGTGCTATGGGTTCAACCCGACTCGAGCTCTGGGTTATGGGAAAAGTCTTCTCATAGCATTTCACGTCGCCAGACTAGATTAATTTCACGATTTTTGAAACACTTTAAATACTGACTTTGATAAATTCTAAGTCCAAGATTTGTCTACCTAGGCCACGACGCTACATAACGAGCATCGTTGATCCCTCAGGTAAATTGACAAGAAATGGCTATCTTAAGAGCGTCGTAGTACTATATATCTAGTGTCACAGTGCTGATCCCTCGGGTAGATTGACAAGAAATGACTATCTTAAGAGCACCGTAGCGCTATATATCGAGCGTCGTAGTGCCGATCCTTGGATAGATTGATAAGAAATGGCTATCTTAAAAGCATTGTAGCGCTATATATCGGGCGTCACAGTGCTGACCCCTTGGGTAGATTTACAAGAAATGACTATCTTAAGAGTGCCGCAGTATCACATATAGAGCACCGTAGTGTTAAATTCTTAGGTTTTAAGCTTATGTCATGCAGGCTAGCTAGGCATTGCATTCTTAGCGCCAAGGTGCTATTACTGTGATATCATTTAAGTTAGATAATTTTCATTATTTTAAATTCTGGAATTTTCAAATGACAAATAGAAAGACATATATGCAGAAACACACAACAACAACAACAACAACAACAACAACAACAAGCCTTTATCCCACTAAGTGTCTATATGAATCCTTTCATTGTGTATTATGTGTCAAATTCTCATTTTAATTCAAGTATCTTGGTTATTTTTATACATCTTAACCAAGTCTTTTAGGTCTACCTATATTTCTTAAAACAAATCTAATGCATCTACTCTCCTAATGATCATCAAACTTTATTTATATGCGAAAACACACAAAAATGTGAAATAAAATATATTTATTGTACAAAACAAGAAGAAAATACAAAAATAAAAGAAAAAGGGGGAAATTAGTGCTGAGGTGCCGTGTATGCGAAAATCAATGATGTCATCAAAATCATGATTATTATTATAATAAGAAAGATATTGATCGTACACCACATTTTGCAAACAGTAATATGCATTAATGGCGATACTATCAAAACTCACCAGTTTTCCATGAACAAAAACTTTATTGTCTTGGTGTCCTTCGGGTTGGCGAAGAACTCTTGCACCATAGGAATGACGTAGGGGCTGCTTTCATAGGCGAGCTTCTCCCAGCCTCGCTTGATGATGATTCTCTCATGCTCCCACTCGGATTGTGGAAACTCTACTCCGGAGTGAGGTGCTTGTGGATGAGGGCATGTCGATACCTCTCCTCCATTTCTACGCTAACAAACTTGTTAGCATCGCTTGAAGTCACCCTCTTGCTAGCGAGCCTCTTGAGCGGTATGATTACCTTCCTAGTGTGAGAAAGTTGAAGAAAAGAAAACTCTAAAAATTCTTATAACAAGGGGATAGAAGAATGAAAAATTTGCAACCTAAGAGGTCTATATATAAACCAAGCATAGCGTTGTGGCACTATCCTTTCAGATTCTGGAATAAAGAATCCCACCAATACAATAGCGAAAGGCTAACCTCGGGTCTTGAAATAAAGAACCGAATCGCGGACTCATCGCTAGCTCCAGTTAGTTGGTCAAAATGATTATTGTGTCGGTCAAAAAGATATTTATTATCATTTATTACTATTAATTTCATAACTGATCGGAATTGAAAAGCTCGTCACAAATTGATGTGGCGCCGCAACGCTCTATCGCAATGCCAGCGTTGGTCAAAAAGTTTGTCCCATTTGATAAATGCGCTTGCCAACTTGTTAATTCGTTTGAATGGCCTTTTGACTAGCACTGCAACGCTATATGGTCAGCACTTTGGTGCTGGTCAATGTGCTAACTACTTTCAAACGTCCTTTATGGCAACTATAAACCATGGCGACTTCCCATCGGCCATCATTAATGCTCGCCATGATCTCTGACGTCATGGCGCACCCCTTCATAGTGCTTAGGTATTATACTTCCAGCACCGAGGCGTCATCCCCCAAAAGTCTCTTATCTGTTCACCATGCGAACAACTTATGATTCGTTCACCATGTCAACAATTATATAAATATGACATTTTAAAGAGATGTAAGTCTAGTCTAACAGTTTTATAATAATAAATGTAAGTTCAATCTATCCGTTCGCCATGCAAACACGATTGTTGGCATTCCCAAGGGATGTAAGCGTAGTCATTTATCAGTTTGCCATGCAAATTACCCCAAACCATATAATTCGTTCATCATGTGAACGCCTCTATATAAATATGGCATTCCAAAGAGATGTAAGCCCAGTCTACTATCTGTCCGCTAAAGCGAACACTCTATAATTTGTTCACCATATGAACACTTATATAAACCTGACATTCCAAAGGGATGTAAGTCCAATCTATCCATTTTCCACGCAAATAACCTTAAAACTGGCATTCTAAAGGGATGTAAGTCCAACCTATGTGTTTGTCAAGCGAACGTCTAATGGCTTTCTAATCAATGTAAGTCTAACCCATGCTTGCAATGCAAGCATAACACTCTACTAGCATTTCAAGAGATGTAAGTCTAACACATACGTTCGTCATGCAAATACCCATATACTAAACTCTGATCTATTTAGGATATCTGAGATGAGGCAACTCATGGTTGCTAATCAAACTTCCTGAACATTATGGCTAGCCCTCTGATGTTGGTAGATTAGAATAACATAGTCTCGGGATGATGGAACTATGAGATCCTTATCTGGACTATTGTCTTATTTCCCTTTGGTAGCCATCTATGCCACACCACACATATCATTAGATGCTGATTCATATTAAAAAGATATGATTGTTTTCAACCTTAATCGAGAGTGCTCTCTTACTGCGGTAAGATAGGTAATTAACTATGAAGGCTTGCATTCATAGGAAGTAGAACCCAGATCTAAATAAACCCTAACATAATATTAGAGAAAATCTGATTGAATATATATCAATTTGTCTCATAAAAATATACTCCTACCCATCTCAATAAAGATGGTGAAGGGCTTCCTCAAAGGTGTTTTTTCTGAGCGATCACCCCTGCATTCTTCAGCTGTAGCAGTATAACCCTTCTCTAGCGATAAAATTAATTTTTTCTGAGTTGGTGGGATTCATTTGGATTTGATGGTATCTTGAGAAGGCATTTAGGAAGCTCATCATTGGGTAACCCAATATCGAGTCGATGAGTGCATCTATTTTAAGAAGCGGCACCCTTCTTTAGAACAAGCTGATTTCAAATTAGTGAGGTCCATGGGCATTCTCCACTTACTGTTAGACTTTTATATTATGACTATATTGGATATCTATTCTAAGTTTTGAATTTCTCTAATGAAGTTAGTTTCAAATAGCTCAGCGACTTCTTTAATCGGCTCAACAAGCTAAGCTGATGTTTTTTCTCATATTCTATTTAATCCGCCGAGCATCTTTCCTAAGTTGAGCTTGTGATAAGCAATGTTGATATCAATACCTAGCATCTCGATTGCTATTGAATCCAAATCTGTTCGCATAGTGAGGTAAAACCCTCTAAGATATTTGGAAAATAGAGTTAGGAAAAACAGAGCAATAGGAAAGTAAAAAAACATAAAAAATGCCTTCGATTTTATTATTCCACCAAAATTTAGTACAAGTAATGAGAGCTATGGCCTCCTAGAGAAGATAAGAGAAAAGAAAAAAGGTCCCCCCACCCACCTTTGAAATGACTTTTTTTTATAATAGCGTGGGAAGGTAGTTATATATGGTAAGTACATGTAAGATAAGTTGAGTACATGTGGGAACTTGACCAGACGTTAGGCCAGTGGCGAGCTTTATAGACTGTTGGAACAAGCGACCTGTTTGCTTCGATGTCACTCTTCTCAGTTAGCATGTAAAGTAGGTCGTTGAACTTTGGTTATTTAGCCTATCTCGTCTTCATTTGTCTTGCTAGCCATGGGCGAGTATTGATATGTAGCTTGTTTCCATATTTCATTCTTTGAGCTTTCTTCTTTGATTTGTTCTATGCGTAGCGAGTATTTATTATCAAGTAACTCTCTTCTATAGATTCGGTCTTGTTCTGATGATGGCTTGCTATGAAGGCTATCTTAGCTTGCTTGTATATTTGGACATATAGTTGTTGTCCAAGTGAATACATCTATGTTCTATTGGAGAGCCTGGACAAGGGTTTTTTGTGTTTGTTGCTAAAGGCCAAGCTAATTTTTAGCACATGCTCTAGATCTTGAATGGTTGACACTTCTTTGATTTCTTCAGTGATCTCCACTTCAGTGCACAGAACTTTAATTATAGCACTTCTTCTACCTTACGCGAGTCGCTGATTGCTCTCGTAAGTAGCAGACCATAGATTGACTCAAGTTTCCCTTAACTGTGATTTCTTCTCCTCTTACTAGAACTTGACTATCACATGATAACTTGATATTACTGCTTTAAATGTGTTGAGTGGTCGACTAAAATAACATTGTATGTGGCGGTGCATCTATAATAACAAAGTTTGTCATAGCTGTAAATTATTTTTCTCCTTCTCCCCAAGTTATTCAAAGAGTGATAATTTCTTTTATCTCTCCCTTTTCTATAGAAAATTTGTTGGGGACCTCCTATCAAGGCGAGTTTCAAACTCGCTAAGCTCATTTTATCAAACATAAATTTAAATATGATATTGACTAAGCTCCTCATGTATATTAGAATGCTCTCTATATAATAATCGACGGTTAATGTCGTGACAACTACTGCATCGTTATATAAGGGTTGCCAATCGTAGGTCAGTCTTTCTCCAAGCTGGGACAACCTATACTATCAAGGGTGTTGAGTTTTACTTGTGATCATAGTTACTTGAGATTTGCTCTCTTTGACCTGCAATGTGAAATGCATGAGCTAGGGCAAGCTCATTATTTTGCTCTGGGTGCTTTTATGAGCTCCTCCACTAAGCTTCTCAAATGTAGACATTCCTTAGTGTTGTGCCAATGGTTGCAATGATAGACGTAATATCTAGATTGATCGTGAAGTCCATCAGTCTTCATAGGTGGTGGTTGTTTGAAGTATCCTTATTTTTTATGGCTTTCACTAGCTCGGTCATTGACACTCTCAAAGGTGTGACTATAATTTGTTGTAAATACTTGCCACATTTGTGACGAGTTGGCAGATTTCTAAATTCACACTTCTTCTCGTCGCATATGTTACCTTCTCTCTTTTTCGTGTTTTTTTAGTTAGAACCTATCCTTTGAGGATCTATCCAAGGGTGACCTCTTTACCTAGTCCCTTTTATGAGTCATCATTGATGACTGTGTGACGCCGTTATATTCTTTTGCCTTTACATGACTATTTGCCAACTTAATAACTCCACCAGCATTCAAGGTTGTTAAAACACAGGGGCATACCTGAATGGACCTTCTCTGAGATCCTAAACGAGTGCGGTTTGTAATTGCAGGCTCTAAATCATTTTCTTTTAATATTTTCATTTAGAAGCGAGTAATAGACTTCCTAAGAGATACGTCTGTCTCCTGTCTCATCTATAGAAGGGTCGATGAATTCTTCAAGGGTTTTTATACACGAGAATTGTGTGAGGAACATTTTCTTAAATTTCATGAAAGAAGTAATGACTCCCACCTGACTTGTAGATGTAAGAATCATCTAAGGGCTGACTCATTAAAAGGGATGAAGAACAGCCGACACTTCATCGCGTCGTCCAGGTTTAGCAACGATGTAGTGGATTCAAAATATGCTACGTTGTCAATAGGGTCAATGTGACCTTTATAAGATTCAATGTGTAGTATCTTGAACTTCATTGGGGGCCGAGCCTCCGTTATCTTCTTAGAGAAGGGTTTAGTAGGAGTAGTATTCGCATGTGCTCTAGTGACTTCCTCTTTGCTCACCTTATAAAACTCGTCATAAATGTTGGACGTCTTGGATAATTTCCTTCTATGTCGAGTTTGGAAAGTGGGTGAGTGATGTATTTTGAGTGATAGGTTCCCAAATGTGGCTGGCAGTGCCAGTGGGGTGAGTTGTCTGATGTGAGTGCTTGGTTGCATGGTCTTCTATATGTGGGCAAGTCTATTCATATGTGAGGCGAGTCCCTTAATGCTGGTTGCTTAATTGGGATGGTCTTTCCTCATGTTCGCTAGCTCAGGGCGAATCCTTAGTACTTGTTCAAATTTTGCTTCTCACTGTTGAATGCTTCTGTGTCGACCCCTTATTATTTATAAACACTCGATGAGTCCCTGCATAATTTATGTGTATAGAATAATTTATTTGGTGATAGATTTAATACCATATGCTACTAGAGTTTATACTATAATATAGAATACTCAAAATTGCATGGTTGTCTACAACTAATAAATGGAATTACATAACAATTGCCTCAATTATGTATTTGTCATCCTCTATTATGTATTTGTCATTCACTAGATTTGATATTATATCAATTACATGTAGTTAGAGCCTTAAGCAATTTAATAATAGATGGAGAGAGAGAAGTTCCTAGAGCCAGAAATTTGATTGTTAGAGAAAAGCTAAGTCTTTCTAAATTCTCCTTGATGTGAGAGGATTTATGGGTAGTTTTTTTAGATAGATTAGGTTTGTTTTAACTATAGAATTTTTTTTTGGAGGTTAAATTATGGTTTATGTAAATCTAGGGCTAGACTTCAGATAACGCATGCCCATGTAATCAATTACCCATCCTGCTTATAAGGGGAGAAAAAAAGAGAGGGAAATTGATGACATGCTATCATTTAAAAGGTGTATGTGTGCATGCATGTGTATGTGTGTGTGGATGTGTGTGTGAACAGTGAGTGTGATTGGGTGAGGAGGTTGAGAGAGATTGAGAGAGACTGGTATTGGATGGTCAAGATGGGGTAGATTACACATGGGAGGGAGGGTGTGAATAAAAGAGATGTTGAACGACCCAAACCAACAGTCATTTTGTGAGATAAGTATGAGAGATGAAGATGAGGATTGTAGGAGTTTCACAAGTGCAATTCTCAAATGACTGGTACTGATGTGGGTGAGTTGGTTTTTGGGGGATCCAACATAGTTTATGAAGAATGGGATAGTAGGCAACATCTTCTCTTATCAATGTGTAAGTAGGTTGTAGCATTGTGACTTAGATATGAGAATATCCTTTGGTTATTTTATTATTATTATATGATTTCTTATTCATCATTTGTGGCAATGATACTCTATTTTTGTAGGTTCTTTTAAAATATATAAATAGTAATAAGGTAATAAAGCTAAGATATGTTCATCGTATCATGCATGAATATGATGTTTCGGAGATTATTTGTATTTGAAACAAATCATACTTGAATGACCTAATAATTTTGATTTGAACTCAAAATATTAGGCTCAACTAAAAGTTGATTTATTATACAAGCCATGCCATTTCATTTTAAAGCAATTTGTGTTCAAACCAATTTGAAATTTCCAATGTGGCCTAGAATTTTGCCAGCCAACTAGCTTGAGCTATTTATTATTGTTCTTTTTTGTTAGCATGCATGCTTTGAATTTTAATTAATATTTTAATGCATCTTTGGCTAATTAAAATTTCAGCTATAATTACTGTTGCGCTAGCTTTACTGAAGCAATGCATCACGTTGTTTCTTGAACGTGAGAAAACTGCTAAATGCCTTTTGCCAAGGCGGCGTTAAAGAAAACTGAGGAAGATAAAGAGTGGTGAGAGGAACAAAAAAGTTAAAGAAAGAGATATGAATAAGAATTCGTTTGTTTTTCTCTTCCTATCATCTAGCATTATGATAGAAAAATATTTGGTAAAATAAGGTCATTTTTTGTCAGAAAAATTCAGTCCATATCTTGATCCAAAAGCTTTAGTTGTGTTTATATTATAATAACGCATGAGGAGACCCTGATTTTTTTTATTTTGCACTCATATAAAGGTCCTAGTATCATTTAAGCAAAGATCGTACAAATAGTGTTTGTGAAATGAAATGGCGTTCAAACCTCAGTGGCTGAGTAAAATACCCTAAAAGAGAAATTCTTTGCTAACAACTTTAAAAAAATCATGAAACTGGACATTTATTTATATATTTATTGTGGCTTTAGCAATGAATTGCTTTGTTATTTTTTTTGGAAAGATATATTAAATTGATAATTAGCTTGCCATGATGTTTTATTCCGTAATGCATTTTTTTTTCCAACAAAAATCATGTCTGCAGCTTATGTTACACATTAATATCATGAAAGTCTGTAATAGAACTTGTACAAACATAGATTGAATGTAATATTTTGGTAAATTATGATTAATGTGCAAGACTTCTTAAAAGCTTAATGCTAAAATACATTAGCAGTTCATGTCACGACTTGGCCTGAAAGTTTAGAATACTAAGGCGGAAACGGACGGTCGGATGGATAATAAAAAAAAAAACTTACACAATATTTTTTTCAAATCATATAAATGCCACTGCAAATCAAACCAAATTTAACAAATTTGTCTACATATTTTAATTATCCACCAACTTAAGTCATATAAAACACAAGCTAAAACAAAAATTAACATAATGCCTATCTCTTGAAATTCTTTTATGATTATAAATATATTTCACTTCTATCTTCCATTTAGGAAGGTTACCTAAAAAAATATAAAATAAATTTCAAATGAATAATATTATCAGTGGATAAATTATGTTTTTACATTATAGTAAAACAAGATAACAGAAATAATATATATGATCGATCTACTATAAATATGAACATTATGTAAAAAGAGTTTAAATAGTCTAACATATAAGAGGTGAATAAAAATAAACATTATTTAAAGATTTTATCTCTAATTTATCAATCATTTTAGGAGTCACCGTCTAAATACTTTTCCAGAAGAAAATCTTTTTCAAAATCCATCCAAAAGACAAAGAATTATTTTCATTTACCTTTTCGTGCACATGTACATTGCATCTCCTGCCAATACCATAAGAGTGAACTCCATTTTTAGGCATATATATTTATGACATAGAATTTATGAAGCTATTCATATTAGCTCAAAGCAAAATTAGTTAATTTTGTACAATAATATAAGTAACAACATGATTTAACATCGAAACTGTTCATTTAATATGGAGAAGATGAGAAAATAAATCACAATTTGAAATATAAAGATAATTTATAAATATGTATTAATGCATTCCATCACATGAAAAATAATTAAATTTTTATCATAAATATAAGAATATAATTACCACTTTAGTGTGAAACTTCTTAAATCTCATTCTCTCTAAAAGTTTTTTTTTAAATTTTAGTACTTATAAAATAAATATATTGATTTGATTAAATATTTGAAAGTAATTTATTTTATTTTATTCATTTTCTTGTCTATGATATAGTGTATATTTTTTGTTATTTAATGCATACATTCATGAAAATTTCATTGTTTATTTTTCAAATGAAGTTAAATTTATAATTAATAATAATATTGATTATCATATTTAATCTATTTAACTATTAGTTTATGTAACATATATAACATCTTCTATTTATTTTTAATTAATACTCTTCCCATTTTAATTTAAATTAAAGATTTTTCATAATTTTTTTTCATTTAATATTTATTTTGTTTAATATAATGATATTTATACATGTATAAAATGTCATATAATAAATCTTGAACTAAAGCTATTTTTTTTCTATATATCAGTAATTTGCTGGAAAAAAATGATTATAGAATCTTTATTGTAAAATTTTTATTATTTACCTTCAAGTTTAGCTCATATCATATATCTGATATAGTTTCATTAAATTCAATTACCACTTTAATATTATTTTATGTATTTAACTTTTATTACTTTAATATAAAAATGATTCTTCTAGCCTTCATAATATAAAGAAAAACAATTGAAATTTTAATTAATCAAGTTCACATAAAAATTTAACTACTGAGTATATAATAATAACTTAAGATATATGAAAAAAGATGGTTTGATAAAATATAAAAATTATTATAAATAAAATATAAGGTTCATATTTAAAATTAAATTTGTGATTCATAAATTAAATATCATCAATTTGTTATCTTTAAAGCTTAGATCAAGTAAGATTATCAATATTTCAAGTTATTAAAGGGCAAGGTGTTAAAAGTGAGTTAATATAAATAACTTAATTTACTTTCATTTAATATTTATCATTCCTCTTAAAATGATCCATAATTAATTAACGGTATTATAAAATAGCATAGGTTTAAGGTTTCATTTATTTTGCAATTATAATTATATGATAATTAAATTGAAAATATAGTTGACATGGTCTATAAATCAACTACTTGTTGTTCTTCATACTCATAATTTTTTTTTATAATATTTAATATGAGTAAGTATACATTGTATAAAATTTGAAATCACATAATCATGCCTATAAATTTACAAAGTTCATTTATCACCTTTGAATCCCTCGCCTTCGCATCAATCTCTAATAATTTTAATAATCATTATTTAGATTGAATGAAATTTTCAGAATTTACAATTAATTTATAGTCTAAGAATCAAAACTTTAAATTTAAAATTTCTAAACCATAAACTCTTATCTTATATTAGCCCCTCTAGATTTTTCCCTAAGATCCAACAAACCCGTCGGCTTTCCAATGTTACGCACGCACCCAACTCCCCTTTCTCCCGTTGCTCGCTTCTGTTCGAATGCCTACGGGAGGATGCAGTAACTTGGTCTTGACAACGACGGATCGAGAGCTGGGTGTTAGTGGCGGTGAAGCTGTCTCGCCCGACTAGGGCACGCACGCGAGGAAGTTGTCTACCCTTCTCTCTCTCTCTCTCTCTCTCTCGTGTTGGAAGTTCGGTTTTGGTCTCGACGACGACGACTGAGAGCTGGGTGTCAGCGGCGGTGAAGCTGTCTCGCCCGACTAGGGCACGCACGCGAGGAAGCTGTCTTCCCTTCTCTCTCTCTCTCTCTCTCTCCCTCGTGTTGGAAGTTCGGTTTCGACAAATTGAACCCGATCCCCCCCCCTTTCAATTCATCTATTGCGGCTAACCTTCGCATCGGTTTGGAATAATAATAATAATAAATTTTTTCTTTCTGGTTATTACAATCTCTCCCTCTTATAAAAAATTTTGTCTCGAAATTTAATGACAACAATAGAAATGAACATATATTTGATTAAACAAATGAAGAGAAAGTCCTCGTATTTCTGATTCCTTCTCTCACGTAATTTCTCATTCTGATCCATGTTTCCACAGTATACGGACAAATATAATTTCTCTATTCCTGAGATGCTTAACATTATAGTCTATAATTCTTTCTGGCTCCTCCACAAATGTGGGATCAGGTTGAACATCAATAGGATCAACAATAATTTTGTTGGTTCGTAAGAGAGAAATATGAAACATATTGTGCACTCCTTACATATCAGAAAGTAAAGTCCGTCTATAAGCCACTTTTCCAATTCTTTTCAAGATTTCATATGGACCAATATAATGTGGACTTAACTTTCCAATCTTACCAAAATGTTTAATACTTTTCATGGGGCTGACTTAAATAGACACAAACTCTCCCACTTCAAACTCTATTGGCAGATGTCTAGCATCGTAATATTTTTTCTACCTATCTTGAACAGCTTTTAGTCTATCACGAATTAATCGAATCTTTTCAGTAGTTTCATCTACTACATCTGCACCAATGATTTTTCTTTCATCTATTTCCACCCAATAAAGTAGTGTTCTACATTTCTTTCCATACAATGCTTCATAGGGAGCCATACTAATACTTATTTGAAAGTTGTTATCGTAGGCAAACTCAATCAAATGCAAGTGCAATTCCCAATTTTTCCCAAAATCAAGTATACAAAGTCTAAGCAGATCTTCAAGTGTTTGAATTATTCTTTCGACGCATTTAATAAATATGAAATATTGAAAGTAAGCTTTGTTCTTAAAGCTTTTTGAAATTTTGTCCATAATCTTGATGTGAATCGGCCATCCCGATCGGACACTATAGATTTTTCATCAACATACTTTATTCCTAACTTTTCAACAGCATCAGATTGTTAATTTGGTATAAAATGTGCAAATTTAATCAATCTATCAATAATAACTCAAATAGCATCACAACTTCTTCTGGATCTAGGTAAGCCAACTACAAAATTCATGATAATATCATCCCATTTTCATTCAAGTATTGACAAGGGTTATAAAAGTCCATTTCACTTCTGATGTTCAGCCTTAACCATCTAGCATGATGGATACTTGTAAACAAATTCAGCTATGCTTCTTTTCATCCCTAGCCACCAAAATATTTTCTTAAGATCTTGATATATTTTGTTACTGTCTGGGTAAATTGTATAATTAGAGTGATTTGCTTCATGTAAGATATCTCTAATTAAATCTCCAATATTTGGAATGCAAACTTTGCCCTTATAATTCAGTAATCCATCTCCATCAACTTCAAAATCTTCTATATGACCTACTTTTACCAAATTTAAAATTTTTAAAAGTCAACATCTTGAGATAAAGCATCTTGTATCCTATCATTTAAATTTGATTGTATAGCCATTTGACTTGATAATAAAACACGATCATCTGTAGATTTAATAATTGAAATTTCTAATTTTTCTAAATCTTGAATAAATTTCTCCTATTAAGAGATCAATTAATTTACACTATCATATGTTTTTCTGTTTAAAGCATCAGCAACTATATTTGCTTTCTTGAATAAAATTGAATATCTTGAATATCTAAATTAAAGGTTCAACACCAGTTGAAATTGAGAACTCCAAAAGCTAATGCTTTTCTGCTTAAATATCGTAATAATTTCTTTTATATTTGGGTTATGCTCTTGGATGCTAGATCCTATAGCAAAATGCAATATGTATTCGATTTATTTGACTTAATGATAATAATTGGTTATGCTGATACTTTGTTCAAATTACTTTGCAGATTGCGAATCAGCCTAGCATTTATGTTCTGGATACCCCTGGTGTGCTGGTGCCTAGCATTCCAGACATTGAGACAGGCTTAAAGCTTGCTGTTACAGGTGTGTGTCCTATCATACTATTTTTATTCTGGCATTTAGCAAAGCTTATTTTCACTATTATGTTATTCAATACAACAATATTGTAAAATAACTAGAAATAATACAAATGGTGATAAAGGTTGAGGTGGTTCTCATTAAACAATGATCAATTCATTTTCAGTGCTTATTGTAATTATTTGTATTGTTAAACCATCCCTTGGATAGAACGTCCTAAAACTAGTGATAGAGCCGGGAATTTTTTTAAAGAGGGCATCATTTTCTATTTTAAAAGCATCCTCAACCTTCTTCATTCAGTCTTAAGATCAACATTACAACAAGCCTTAATCCCACTAAGTGGGATCGGCTACATGAATCCTTCGTCTCCATTGTGTCTTATTATGTGTTAAATTCTCATTTAATTCAAGTATACTAAGGTAATTTTTTATACATCTTAACCAAGTCTTTTTAGGTCTACCTCTACCTTTCTTAATATAAGGCAAATCTAATGCATCTACTCTCCTAACCGGGTTATCGGACGGCCGACGCTTTATGTGGCCAAACTATCTAAGGTGACTCTCTCTAATCTTATCTACCACTGGAGCTACTCCAACTTTTTCTCGAACATACTCAATTTACATGTTATCTCTAAGAGTAAAGCCACTCATCCACCCAAGCATCCTCATCTCTATAACACTTAGTCTTATGCTTCTCTTTTATTGGCCAACATTCTGCATCATAAGTCATTGCAGGTCTTACCACCATCTTATAAAATTTTCTCTTAAGTTTAAGTGGAATTTTTCTATCACATAATATGCCAGATCCATTCCTCCACTTCAACCATCCAACTTGAATTCTACTAATAACATCTCCATCAATTTCACCATCATTTTGAACAATAGAGCCTAAATATTTGAATTGCTCACTCTTATTAATAACTTATTCACCTAATGTTACAACACTACCACTAGAACCTCTACAACTAAAATTACACTCCATATATTCAGTTTTAGATCTACTTAAACGAAAACCTTTAGACTCTAAAGTTGACCTCCATAATTCAAGTTTCTCTTGGACTCCCTCTCTAGTCTTATTAACAAGAAGAATGTCATCAACATAAAGCATACACCAAGGTACATCTTCCTATAACTGCCTAGTAAGAACATCCATAACTAAAGTAAAAAGATAAGGGCTTAAAGCTGATCCTTGATGTAATCCAACTGAATAGGAAAATATTTTGTCAATCCTCCTTGTGTTTGGACACAAGTAAATTTATAATATAGTTATAAGGAAAAGATAAAATAGATAAAATTTGAAATTAAAAAAATATATGTTATATTTCTTTCTTTTAGCCATTTTTTCATCAAGCATTTTAATATCTTCTAATGATAAAAATTGTTCATAAGCTGAATATCGTAAACATAAGTTTCCAATTGATCCATAATTATTAAATCTACTAATATAAAATCATTTGGATAAAAATCATTAGGTTTATAATTTAAGTAAGAATTGATTTTATGGTATCCTTATCCTAATAATAATATGTATCTAATATCTTATTTATTATTATTAATATTATTTATTATATAAATAAATTTAACTTAAAATTTTTAGAAAATTAAAAACTTTTATGAATAGAAAAAAAATATAAATGAAAATTAAAATAATAAGTAATTTTTTATTATTTTAATAATCTTAATAAGTAAACCCTAAAATTTTGGAGGGAGTATAATATGAAATTTTTTATAGATGAAAGTAAAATTAAACAAAATAATAAAATATTTCAAAATTTTAGGATTTAGGGTAGAACCCCTTAAATCCATCTATACCTAAAACCTTTTTAATTGTGGTCAAAAGAGGGCCATAGTATAGTTTGAATGTAGAAAGTTGGGACAGCATGTCTTAATTTTAATGATTTATGTAAAAGAAGAAGAAACAGTTTGAAAGCTTATTTTATTTGGAAGTTTAATATTAATAGTTTATGTCTATGTGATATAGTATTTTGGAAAATATGCTCGCAGTCTTCCTCCTCTTAACTTTATTGCAATGTGTCTTCCATCCAGGATCCCTATTTTTGTCCCTTCTTGAAATTTATCATGACAAATATGTGGGAATATTAGCTTGTTGATTAAATCTGCTTTATTTTTATCCACTGAGTTGTTAAAGAAGACATCAGCATAAGATGTGTTGTCCATTATGAAACAACCAAAATGCCAAACTAATAGCAGTGAAACTCAATGGAACATTAGTAAATGCAACGGAGTAGTAACCCTAACATGAGCGGAGCTACAGAGAAGGGAAAGAACATACCTCCCACCTTTCGGACTTGCTTACATATACTCTCTTAATTGGGTTATTGGATGGCTGAAGTTTTATGTGACCAATCCATTTAAGAAAACTCTCTCTAATCTTATCTATCACTAGAGCTACTCTTAACTTTTTCATGTATATATTCATTTTCATTTTACCCATGTTGGCCCAAATAAGACTTATTGATCCATTTGGTTAATTTGACCCACTTGAGGTAGTCAAATTGATTTTGGTTGAACTAAGAATATGTTTTTAAGTCTTATGGGCCTTAAAAGGATTATTTTGGCCCATTTGGATAAATTGACTTTGTTGGAGGGGTTAGATCAATATGATTTGAACTAGGTTTTGTCAAAGATATTGTTAGTTATAATCACTCTTAATGTTTTAATTGGATATCATAATTAACTTGGTTTAATCATTCACGCAAGAGGGGTATTGGCATTAATTGATAAATTCTCGTCAATTGGGGCTAATTTTGGCTTTATAAAATTTGGTCCATATTTAGGATACTTGGAGAAGCTTATATGTCCAATAGGCTATAATCTATTTAGTGATTGTGATCAATTTAGTGAAATTGACCCAATTGGATAAGTATGGGTCAATTGAGTTGACTTAAATGAAATTGATCCAATTGATGCATCAAATGTCTATTTTAAGATAATTTTAGTATGTGAATTCATTTGTTGGGGTCTTTAAATAACTCAAATGGGCTTGGTTGACTTTCCTAGTCATAGGGTTGACTAAGTGTGCATTAGAGGTTCTAATAGCCATTTTACACATAAACATGCTCAGAACATCCCAGGGTACTTGGCGTTTTTAACCAATCTGATTGAGAGGGTTAATCAATTGATTAATGACTTGAATGGGCAAGGGATGAGCATTGACCATTTAATCAATTGTGACAAGTTACCCAAATTAGTTTTTGATGATGGTTAAATTAATTTTTAAAATCTCTTTTTCTATTATGCCAATAATTGAGTCAGTGAGATATATTAATTATTTGAATTTAGTGCTTATGTTCACTAAGGATTGGTTGAGCTCAAGTGAAGAAAGAGGTTTATATAAGGCTAGATAAAGTCAAAGCTGTAAGGTAGGAAAGATTTGCAATTGAATTGCTTATAATGGTTCCTCCTATTGTCTTACTAAGTCCAAACTAAACTTAAAAGATTATTCTAAAGAGATTAGGTTTAGATTCTTGCTGATTTTATTTTATTTATTTATTTTTTATCATACATGGCTAATTGGACTCAAGATGAAAATGAAGGAGGGAGCCCGATTAAAAAAAAAAAAAATTCCTTGCAGAGCTTGCCAAAGTAAATTACAACCATAAAGAGATAAAATAATGACATCTTGAAATCACATGAAAGATTTAAATTTATAAAACAAAGAATCCAATTTGCAAACTAACATATGAAGCAGGCTGAATGCGAGCACTAATGAACTTATGATAAAAGTCACGTGCATGTACTACTACCACATCGGGGTATTAGATTTCAGACACTTGCACTTTCACGTGAGTGATTTTCAAATAAAATGATTTAATCTACTGCATATCCCAAGATGGACAAGTACTTCAAGTGATATGTACATCAATCACCAAGAGTAACCTATGAATGTCTCACACAAATAGTACACTAATGTGATTGAATAATAGACTCCTATGAATGTACAATACACTCCTAGTGAGCAATACAATTTACTTTAAATAGCATGACAATTATTTCTAACCAAATCCTCAAGCTCAAAAGCACAATGAAACCTTATTAATAGTAACATGATTGTATCAAGAACTTGGCTAATTCTGTTGGTTACCATGAGTTGAAAAGGTCAATTAGTCATTACAAGCAACGCATAAGTGCTAATTATCTAAACTGTCTTTTTTTGTTGCAATAAATTGCATCTTGTAATCGTGCATAATGCGCTTTAGAAGTTGAAAATCAAGCACTCTAATTGTTCATGTGACAAACTTGATCTATCATGTGTTATGAGTTATACAAGTTGCCTTAAATGACATGTGCGAACCGCTAAAGATAACTCATGAATGTCTTGGTGCAAAAATGCATTCTCGTGAATGATATCATATTCTCATGAATAAAATCTATCATATGAGATGATACAATTCATTATTGTATTTCATGGGTTGTACGATTGTTTCGACAATACATGCACAACACATCAAAAAATAAATAGTTTGCATGTTCTGACTACTTAGCTAAATGCTTTAATTTGAAGTCTGATTATGCTGCATGTACTAATGCAAAATAAACTCAGATTGTCTTGCTTTGAGAAGCATGAAAATTCCCAAAATAATTATTCTTAAATGATTTTGAACAATTTTTATCCAATATTAGCTTGCATTAATCTCTTATTAAAAAATAATAACAAAAGAATAGGCCCATTCAAAAAATTACCTTATCTTTTAAACCCACTAAATCAGTTTAGCGTAGTCATGAGAGAACAAAATAACAAAAGTAGAATAAAAATGCAGAAAGAGTCAGATAAGAAGGTTTCCCTTTAACTGTGGTTGGGTTAAAAGGTTTGTAATTTAAACAAATTTAAAGGGCATGATTTTAATCCAGATATATCTTGATCCATTATATATCTTGACACATACCTTCTTTTATGATTTACTTATGAAGATTTTTTTTTTGTTAACTGATTTTATCTTTAAGTTTTTATGTTTATTTAATTGTTTGCTATACGTTGTTTGATAATTATAATGACTAACAAAGTACTTCTCTTAAATATGTGCTACCAGTTTAAAGTTTTTATGAAATTAATTTGGAGATTTTATAAATATGCTCTCTCGTTGAAGTTCATATTGCATTCCATTTGAAAAATGATACTTTGGCTATTATTATGTTTTATTTTCATCCTGACAATAGTAATGTGAGAGAATTAATATTCAGGTTGTTGACAATTTGATCCCGAGCAGATCTTCCCTGGCTCATGATTTACTTGTTATCCAATCTTGAGCCAAGCCATGTGTCTAGCTCATCCAATCTTAGTTTGAGCTAGGTATGGCTTTTTTATTTCATTTAATTTCAAATAGAGTTAAAATTGATCTGATTTCAATCTATTTTTGATCTTTTTAGATAAATTGTTGAGTTAGCATGCATGCATGCACTTGTATATATATGGATGCATATATTATACATCAATTCAGTTATATGTGTCTACTTATGCGTATGCATATTTTCATCCAATTTCAAGCTAACTCAATCCTAATTAGATTTGGGTCAATTCAAATTCAGTCCAAGCTAAACTTGTTCATTATTTGGTTTGGTTTTGTCGACTTCAATCAGAGTTTGGTTTGTGTGAAAAGTTAATCTCAATTTTCTGCTGAAATGCTATCAAAATTTTAAGCAATTTTAAATCCTAAGTGAAAGTCACAGACCAAATTAAGTTACCCAATTTGATAGAAGTAAAATTTAATAAATTATCTTTGGATTATTTTGATAAAGCCTCAATTTTCTAAAAAAAAACACCACCACCATACCCTTTAGCCTTCTATTATGATTCTTTCTGTATCTTGTGACATGCAGGAGCTGTAAAAGATTCAGTGGTAGGTGAAGTGCGTCTTGCTCAGTACTTGCTGGCTGTTCTAAACATACGGAAGACTCCTCTGCACTGGGATCGCCTATTAAAAGAACGTACAATTGAATCTCCAAATAAAATTATTGGAACCGTTGAAAATGTATTGAAAGATTCCATACCAAATCGGAGGAATCGCAGGAATACATATGAGGCCTTGTATATTGAGGTAATACTTATAAACAAAGTTTTTTTATTTTTTCCTATCTGGCTTACTATTAGTACATTTTTTGCGCTTGTTGGGCTTTCAATAAGTTTTGATCAATTTATATTTTTCATCTAAATGTTATGAAAATAATAGACTTATATAATGAAGGTAGCAAGAAAATTGGCAATATAAAGATCTCATTTGTAATGTTGCAGAGATATTATATTCTTAGATTAACTTTTGCACAACATTTCATTTTTTTCGTAAACTAAATCATGATTTTTCTCATGATTTTTTTTTCACAGGATCTTGTAAAGTCAGTCCAAAAAACATTATACATCACATTCTCAGAGTTTGAGGGCAACTTGGAAGAGGAGAGCGAATTAGAAAGCCTCATACACAAGCAGCTTACAGCACTCCAAAAAACCTTCAGGATTCTGCCTCACAAGGATTGTGATGAGGCATTCATAAAGGTCTCTAAGAAATTATTGATATTATTCAGGACAGGGAAACTTGGAACCTTCATTCTGGATGATCTTTCAGATGCTCCTAATCCCATTACTTGACACTGTTTCATCAGTTATCTATGTGAAGTAAATTTTGTAAATTGCCATAATTTTTTTTTTTAGCTTCATCATGAAGAAAATATCAGTAATAGAGATTCTTCTTGCCAAATCAATGTCGAGTATATCTAATGACGAAATCATTTTGTTTAAGCGGCGTCAAGATTGATGCCACTGACCAGTATTGTATCGATTGATTTAAGCAAATTCAAAATTATTGAGTTATGCTTAAACAACCAAAAATAGCCGTAGTAAAGCGTGTGGTCAAAATTACTGAAATTCATATGTAAATGTCATATTTTTATTTTTTTAGAATTTCTTAAAATATTACATAATATAATATTTTTATCTGTTATGTACTTGTGAAAAAAAAAGAAACACCAAAATTAACCACAAAATTTAAGTTATCGAAATCACTGAAAATAAAGTTTTTTGGCGAAATTATTGAACTTAAAGTTGAAAACGAATTTAAAAATGTTGCTCTGGTAACCAAATATATGTCAACCTGCCTACTTGCTAAATTGAGTCGGACAAACACATTTGCCCAAGATAAATAAATAGTTAGCTTAATTTATAAGGTAAAGCCGATCGTTAAATGCTTGGTCAAATTTTCGAATTGCAAAGCAAGAAGAGATTACCTGTGTTTCGACAGTGATTTTATAGTAGGGGCTCATTAAGCCAAATTTGGTTATTTTAAATTAGAAATCATATTTTAGAAAACAATAAATTTAAGGTATTATTTGATTGAATATATATTTAGATCATCAATAGGAACTTCAAATTTTATACCTATTTTTAAAATTCTCTTACAAATGTTTTAATTTCACAAAGGTGTACATTGAGATTCATCTAAGTTGAAGAAATTCGTTACTTTTAAGAGTCCAAAGAAGATTTTAATTGAAGTTGCTCAAATCAACTCACTTCTAAGCTAAAGTTGCTAGAAGAGACGGCCAACCTGTCAAAAAATTTGATTAAGGCATGGTCCAATAAAGCAACTCCCTCATTTAGGATGAATTTGCAAAACAAACTCACAACAGAATTTGATAGATAATTTGATGAAGGGAAATAATTCTTAATTGATCATGTTCGCAACATAGAAATTGTCAATTGTTGCTGAAGTACTTGGACAAGCTATTGAGATTTTTACAGCATGCATTTTTATGCCTTTTCATGTAATTTTATTTGTACTACTTAAATTTTATCATTTATGTAACACTAAACCTCGACTTGAATCATTATAAGAGGTTATCGGGAGCTTGGCATATTTTTATTGACTCAAGTTACATAATCTTGTACTCTTGAATAAAGATCCATTAAAAATTCCAAGATTGTCTCTTTAGTTTTCTCTTTCACCCTATTCTGTTTTTATTGTTATGCTTAATTGGTGTTTTGGTAGTAAGATTTTGTGGTCATTCATTAATAATTTTAGATAAGATGTGATGGACGTGGAAGTCTTAAAGGAAGGACAAATCCGCAAATCATCCTAATGAAAGGGATATATCATTGTAAGATATCATCACTTTTGAAGTACTAAATCAAACGAAGGACCATTTGATGAAAATGGTCAAAAAAAAATTTTTTTTCTTTGAATATTTATGATCAAATGCACCTCTTACTCATCTTCGAGAATTTAACATGATTGACTCTTCACATTAGGGATAAATGTTGAGTGACAATGGTGATTTTCAAAATTAAATTAAAAAATATCACTGTAAAGTTGGTGAAAAGTAATTTTATGTCAATATATGAATTATTAGCGATCACATAACAATAAACAAATTGTAAGAAAAAAAAAGATAATCACCACATACTTTTTATGTCGTTTGTCCAAACCTTAAATTTATCTACCTAGGTATTGTAGCTAGGATGTCACTAACCCAGAGCTCTAAGTTATAATATTATACTCTCCTTTAAAGAGGCAAGTTCAACTCCAACAACAATAATGTACTCTCATATATTAGACCGAGTACAACCTTAATAAAAAAATATAATAAAAAAACTAACTTTTAATTTTAAATAAAAATGATTTAAAAATTTTGCTTACTCCTAAATGATGATCTTACAACTTATTGGGGTGTAAATTTATTAAGAGATATAATTTATAAATAAGATATTTCACAAGGAAGAGATAAATGGTATAATCTAAGTTAGATTCTATCTCTTATCTAAAATTATGATAAATATCTATTTATAAGTGTTTCACTAAGTTAATGAAAAAGAAAGGGTTATGAGTTATCCATTTTTCTCAGGAGATGTATTATTGACACATTAATAAGAAACTCTCAAATAATGAAGGCATAAATATTTATTTTTAATTTATTTTTTTGGGATAATTAAAGAAAGGGACATAGTTTAATAAGAATTATCATAATAGGATAATCCATATATTGAATGTGAATCTGCAAGGTAGAGGATGACATTGTAATCAAGCGAGGTGACTGTCCAATATATGAAGTGCCTATATGATAATTATTTGTACACTATCAAGAAATCTATAGAGTATGATGGGCTTAAAGGGGTTATGGGCAAAGGGAGCAGATTAGGACAAAAGCAGAGATATATTTAGTTCAAATATCATAGATCTATCATCTAAGTTGTCAAAGCCCATAACCATTAGCTTGGGAATGTAGTTGACCTAACCTGGTGTAACCCAGCTGGAAGATGCTATGTTAGCAACCACAAGTTGCTTCATCTAGAGTTAGTCTCATGGTCTGGACTATAGAAAGAAAACAAGGAATCCTAGGTGGATGCTTCTAAGGAAAAAGACTATAGAAAGGTGTAGGGCTTATAGTCTTTTCATGAGCAAAGACATGCCTATAGAAGGAAAGGGTGGGTGATAACCTAGTTAGTTGATTGGATTATTGATACTTGACATACAAACTTGTTTGAGTCAAGCAACCACTACTTAGTATACTAAGACTTCCTAGTCGCTATTAAAACCATGTCTACTTAAGGCTTTATCCTAAAGATATTTTGCATTATATACAAATTATCTATCCTTAACTGATTTTTCTAATGCATGTTTTAGGCTAAAGCCATGTTATGATGAATACTAATGATTAATGCTAGAAGTCCAAACTTCATATATTTTCCAAGAGATAAATAGGAGCCAATAGGTTTTAATTTAAAAAAAAAGGTTGACCAAAGAGTGCTTTAATTTTTAATATTTAAAAGATTATCCAAATCACTTTTAAGAGTTACTTAAAATTTTATTACAGTTGATAGAAAATATATATTTTTTACTTTAAAAGTCGATTATAACATACATATCTCAAGCAAACATATTACGATAAAGAAAAAGAAAATGTAAGTATAATCAAATAAGATAATCAAAGAAGTCACTATGTTGTGATAGTTGTAAAAGAATGAGATCAATAGGATGATGCAGTTGGGAAAGTGCTTATACATACCTAGATAAAAGATAAATATGAAAAGATAGATGAGTTCTACCCATAGAACACAAGCCTATAAAAATTTGGTAAATAAAATATAAATTAAGTTTTTCTTAGTCCTAGTTCTTTTTATAGTTCAAAATATATGTTTGTTGTTTGTTCAATAAGGAATGATATCTCTGATTGTTTGTTTGGGAAACTTAGTTTATGTTTTTTTTTATATAAAAAAGAAAGTATTATAAATAAAGAAAAAGCTCTTATTCTAAATGAAACCAACATAATACAATAAAAGTAAAGTAACACATTACATAATAAACATAACATCACATAATTATTATTTTGATGTATCTAGACTAATTTTGGACTTTTCCATAGCAACCACTCCAAAGATCTCCTCTTTCTGCTAACAACTCTAGATCTCAAGTTAACATTCTAAGCTAGCCATAAAGATGCTTGATAACCTATAAAAGACTTAACTTATAAAGACTTAATATGAGGTATCCTTTTAAAGACTTAACCTATAAAAGCATATAACATTAAGTTCATGAATTTTAGACTCACTTTCATGTTGATGTTAAGTGGACAAAGTATACACTACAAGTAATTTTCTTCCTAATAAAAATTTAAATACAACAAAGAAAAGCAATAGAATATAATATATTATTTAATGTATATGAAAAGGATTACATTCCTATGTACTTTGAATCAAAACTCCTAACTCTTATGTCATACAACAATAATTGGTATTTAACATTTTTACAAGTGACATCTAACTAGACATCAATTGGAACCAATAGAAGAAGAAGCCCATCCTAATGGGAAAAGATGACAAACTCTCTTGGCTTAGTCAGAGGTTGTTGATGCTGCTCTCGGAGTACCTATATATGGTGCAATGGTGAAAGCTGCTAAAACTACTCTCTCTAAGATACCTTTAGCAGGCCATAATATTCTCTCAACAAAGTTCTCAAAAGAGTGATCATGATAAATATGACAGGTAACTCTCCGTACGCTAAAGTATACTTGTCTATCAAATGCGTTAGAGATAAGACCATGAACTTTTTGCCAATATAAATATTCCTAATACTTCATCATCACTAATGAAATTATGTCCTCTTCTAATTGAAGGAGGTACTCTTACAACATAAGTTCTAATAGTAATGGTAAAAGTGAAGGTTGATTCATATACTAACATATAATAATACACTTTGGCAATTATTCCGAAGCTAGGACATCGATCTTCTCAAGAGAGGCTCAGAATATGCTTAAATTCTTATCAATAAGGAACATGGACGTATCTTAGGGAGACTGAGGTGTGTATACAAGGATTTTCTTTATCATTTTCCAAGAAATTTTTAAAAATTATGCCTACATAGTATAAAAGTCAAATGCTAATAATAAAATATGTGAATAAATAATTCCTTTCCAATGGAGCTATTTAAAAGAAAGGACAAAGTATTAATTTAAAATATTTTTTCAAATAGTCGCCATTTATAGGTGGCAATGAATGAGAACCATCCTTATATACTAAAAGATATGCTTCTCCTTCATACACTATTTAAATTACGAAGGGCCATCCCAAAATGGTTCAAATTTATCACATTATTGGTGGTTAATTACTATAGGCCTCTTTAAAACTAATACCAAGCTATAAATACTAATGATTTTGGGTCTAATAAGTTTATAATGTGTTCATGTTAGTTGAGCATGGTATAATTTGAGGCTTTATTGAATGTGGAGTCAAAGCTCATCATGATTGTTCAACTCCTCTAATTAAAGTCAAATATTTTACCAATAATGGAATATAGTACTTATAGTTAGATATAAGGATGGCAATTCAACTTCTAATGGAAGAACAACCTCTTACCCAATGGTCTTTGATAAGGAGTTGTCTATGCGGGAGTCTTATTAGTGGTTTAATATGCCAACAAGGCTTTTGATGACATGCCATTCTTGTTTATTGGTAGGCAAAATTTTTTAAATTAATTAACTATGGTTTTCTTAAATTAATCTATTAAAACATTGACATTATGATAATAGCTGCTTGAATATTGGTAAGGAATATTGTGGTGTTGAGCAAACCTCTTAATTTTGGTGCTTTTAAAGGCCATATTATTTTCATATATGACTAGGTGATGTACATCAAATTTATAAACTATATGTTCTTATAAGAACTAGTGTTCATTATTTACTCTTTCTTCTTTTAAGAGAATTGCTTGAACCCACTTACAGAAATAAATAGTGGTGACTTTTAGAAGAAGAAGCTTCTATGAGACCTAATATAACTATTCTTCAACTTTTAAATGGCCAAGAAAAAAAAATTACAACGTAAGATATTGTGAGAAATATAGTGAACATAACCATGAATCTCGCACTAGTGATATCTTTTAGCAAAATTCATACATTCTTGTGTAATAGTAGGTTAGTAGTAACCTAACCTTTTGAGTTTCATAATAACCTTATAAAATAAGAGTATTTTGCTTCATTATTTGTGTGAGGATAGATTAAAGCTTATGTGCATCATGATAGACAAGATAGTTACACATATTTTTATTAGCTTATCCTATGTTTTGCCACATGTTTCTACATGCTTTAAGAACTTTATGACACTTATTGTTTGAAATTTAAATTTTTGTAGATCCACAAGAAAAAAAAATTCCATCATTAATTCATGTTGAGAATCATTTGAAGTAGATTTGGAAGCAACCATAATGATCAAGGGCTCAATTATTTTTTTATTTTATGCAAGAAAAGAAGCAAATTTTGGCATGATTCTTGATGGGGGACTAGAAAAGAAAATAATTGAGATGCTCCAATAATAATAATTCCCATGATAACAAGAACTAAAGAAATATTCATGTGGCTTGTGGATTGGTCATTTGGGGTGACCCACTTGGTTGGAACATTCTAAGATGCTTACGAAAGTGAGGAAAGTTGATGTTAGCTTAATATAAAAGTGGGGTTCAAGATATGATAGCATGAATGGTTGGTCAATTCAAAATAGAGAATATCCCAACTTTCCAAAATTAAAGCTTTTTGCAAAAAAATGTAAAAAAAAAAAAATAACAAACCTCTTAAAATTAACAAAAAATAAAATTATAAGGATTGAAGTCTAGTTATAATCTTTTAAGTTTCATAAATATTCTAAAAGTTTAGATCTTTTTTTAAGTTTTCTTCTAAATTGGTTAAGTGAAATTCTCTTTTGCTGACTTGTCATTTCTTTTATTAGGGTTATTTAAACTTGGTATCACAATGTAGGCAAACCAAAATAAATACTTATTGATAAGAACATAGCACTTCTACAACAACTCAAGAGTATACCACAAAAAATTGAGGAGTTTAGAAGCACCTAATGCTAATTCGAACAAGACTAAGTTAGGCTTGGCCTAGTTTTGGTCGAGTACTTGTAAAGAGACAATTAGATGACTTCAAAGAGGATAATTATTTGTGATTTTTTTTAGATAGACATCATAGAAAAATATTAAAAATAAATATTGTAGAAAAAATTAGATTAGAAATCACCATAAAAAATTTGGTCACTTACCAAAGAAACTTAAGTGTCAAGATCAGCAAATCCTTGCATAATGTTGGCCAACCACCAAGCCTTAACATTTTATAACATTTTTTCCAAATTCAGTTGAGTTCATGACCCCATAACATAATTAATTTATTTTTATGATAATAAACATATATGTGAAAAATATTAAAGGCTTATATTAAGTGTTTCAAGAAATTCAGAGGACTCAACTTACTTAGTTAAATTTTGAATATCAAATCAACCTAGAGTACAATTTGGGAATCTTCCAAAGAATTGCAAAATAAAATAAATTAAAGCTCATAAATATGAAAATAATTGCTAAAATATTTTCATCACATTTTGTTACTTTTGCACATTTTTTCATATTTCGTTTGCATTAATTTTCAATATTCTTGAAATTATCCTTTTTATGATAATTTGACTACTTGCATTTATTTAAGCTTTATTCATGCATCTAAAAGTGAGTTAAGTTTATTTTCTAGCACATTAGTTAGTTTCCATTGTATTATAATTGTTACTTTCAGGGATTTATTTTAGAAGCTCCAAGACATGCTTATGATAAATCACCAATTTAGGCTTCTTTATCTTGAATGTCCCAACTATTTGTCGGATTATGAGTTGAGAATCTCTGTAAATATGAAGTTTCTTAATTTTCATGTTAATTGATAGCTCTACACCCATAATTAATGCTTCATATTCAACCTCATTATTGATTTGAGGTTTTGTTAGACTATATGCCTATCGAGAATATTGCCTTGCGGTGTCACAAATATTTCCAATTCTGACATGTACTATAGGTAAACTAGGCGATTTAGCAAGCTTTATTAATGAAGCTCCATCAAAGTAGAGCTCCCATTCTAATGATTGTTGTGCTTCTTCCACTTTAAAGATTTGTTCATCAAATAATTCATTGTTGAGTGGAGAGTTCATCGATAAAGGATGAGTTGCCAGAAAATTAGCTAAAGCTTTCCCTTTTATAGCCTTTTATGAGAGATATGTTATATCAAATTGAAGTAATAGGACTACCCATTTAGTTAAATAGCTAGTTAAGGTAAATCTAGTCATTAAGAATTTAAGAGGGTTGACTTTAGATATCAAAGTTATTTTATGTGATAATATATAGTGCCATAATTTTTGAGTAAAAATATCAATACTAAACATTGCTTCTCAATAGGAGAATATTTTGTTTTGGCTCCTATCAAATGTTGACTTATATAATATAGGAGTTTTCCATTCCTTCTTCATTATTATGAGCTAACAAAGCTTCTAATGATTCTTCTAAGGCTACTGTATACAAAATCAATGGCTTTCCCATTATTGGTGCTACCATAATTGGGAGATGTAATAAATATTACTTTATACTATCAATTGCTTTTTGAGAAGTATCATCCCATATAAAATGTGCATCTTTTTTCATCAATCGTGCGAAATATTGACATCTCTCGAAGAAATTAGAAATGAATCTTTTAATGTAAGCCAATTTACCAAGTAGTGAATGTAGTTGCTTCAAGGTCTCAAGCACTCGCATTTTCCTTATTACTTTTATTTTAGATGGATCAATTTCAATCCCTCTATTGCACGCAATAAAGCCCAAGAATTTTTTGGAAGTCACACACAAAGCACATTTCAATAAATTCATCTTTAAGTTGAAACTTTGAATTCTATTGATTATAAATCTTAATTTGTTTATGTAGTCATCTTGCTTTTGACAACCAAATCATCAACATAACATTCCACATACCTATGCATGAGGTCATCAAGATGCGGGTCATTACCCTGTGGTATGTAGTGTAGAAATTTTTCAAGCCAAATGACATTACTTTATAATGATATAGGTCAATCGATGTGCAAAATGAGGTATGCTTTTCATCTTCTAGAGCCATTTTAATTTGGTTATAGCCTCATGAACTGTCCATGAAAAACATATATCATAATTTGATGTATTCTACCATGAGTTTTGCATTAGGTAGTCTTCTTTTGGGCATGCTTTATTTAAGTCCCTGAAGTCAATGCAAACACATATTTGCCCATTTTTTTTTTAATGGGACAATATTGGCAATTCACTTAGCATGATATTCTTTTCAGATGAATCTTGCTTCAAAAAAGTTTTTATTTATTTATTTCAATGATCACTTTCTCTTCAATTTCTAATCATATTTGCTTGATGCTTGTTTTATAGGCTATACATTCGATTTAATGGAAAGCTTATATATAGCTACATATGGTGATAGGCCTGGAATTTTGTTGTAATTTCATGTGAAGCAATTTTTGTATCCACAGAGTAGAGCTTTTAATTCCTCCAATCTTATTGATGTGAGGTTAGCACAAATAATGGCCAGTCTATGTTCTTCTTTAGTACCTACGTTAATTTCTTGAAGTTCATCAATGGTGGCTTGATTGCCTTTTTCAAATTCCTTTGGATCCTCCTTGAGATCAATGATTAATTCTTCTTGGGTTATATTCCCATTTGAAACATTCCTTCATTTCTCAGTAGTCTCCACAGTGGTTTTTTCTTTATAGGATATGCCATAACATGAACTCATTGAAGGAGATACCGAAGCAATATATTTTATTCCACATGTGGTGAACTTCATATATCCTATGAGATTTTGGTTATTATTCTCTTACCATAGTCTATTAAATAACTGAGCCTGAATGTTTGAATGTATAGGTTGAATATTATTTTTAACCATCTTCTTTAGAGCTGATGAGAAGTATTGAAGAATCATTATTAAAATGTCTTCTTCCTCAAGATCACCCTCTTCCAACAACATTTGTGTGGGATTTGAGGTTCTCCATTTCATCTTGTAGAAAAGAATCTCACATTCATTGTAGTCTCTTCTAGAAGAAATATAGAAAGTTTTCAGCTATTTTATCTTATCACTTCTTGAAACTGTTAAGTATTTTATATGTGCCTTTGGAACTATAGTTATTATCATAGCCTTGTTGAAAATTTTGGATTTTAGTATCCATATTAGAGAAACATGAGTTTTTTCTAATTGCTTTATCATTTTACTAGTACTAGCTTTTTTTTTCTTTTAGCTAGCTCAGACTTTCTTGGGTTGATAAAATACTAACTATTCTTTATCCTCCACAGTATTGTTGCCAAGGTGGGAATTACCTTGGGTTTCTTTGATTCATTAGTATTTTTTCCTTTTGAATTATCACCTTTTAGCATTTATTTGTTAGGTGGAGCCACTTGCTTTTAGGAATTGACTTCCTCTACTTTTTTAGGCATGAAGTATTTGGCATGATCGTGAATCTTAATTCATGCCACTATCTATTCAATACTCTTCACTATTTTGAGTATACTTCATAGATTGATGAAGAATTGAAGGAACTATGCCGTATTCATGAAACCATGGTCTACCAAGAAGTACTTTGTAAGCAACTTGGGCCTAGATCATAGAATTTAGCTTTTATGTACAGTTTCTCGAAGCGTATAGGTAGAACAAGAGATCTTAAGGTTTGTTGTCCTTGTTCATTGAATCCTTGTAGGAATATTGTACTTTTATCTAGATAACAAACGTCTAAGGCTAGTGCTCAAAGAATTTTAACTATTAAGAGATTTATCGAAGTGCCTAAGTCAATCAATATCCTTTTTATTTCGATAGAGTTGCTTTTAGTTGTAACATAAAGGGGTTGATTATGTTTGATTGTTCCTAATAGTAGGTCATTTTTAGTGAATGTGATGGTTGCTAATTTTTGAGAGGTAAAATCTTCTTTCATCTTTTCTTAAACAAAGAATACTTCATATTGTTTTGGGTTTTGCAAGGTTTCATTAATGTCTTACATATATCTTTAGATAACATGAGGGCATCATAGATACTTGTAAAGCAAGGAGCTTATGTAAATGTACCAGAACATTATAATCTACTCCTATTTTCATAGACTTTAAGTTTAGTAGGTGATGGGGGTAAGGCATTTTCATTAATTTGAATTTTTTTGCCTTTATCACTGACTTTCCATTGTGGAGGTGAAGAGATTCATTTTTCACTCCTTAACTAGACTTGAGTTACTTCTTCTATCTAATTTCTTTTATCATAAGAAAATTTTAAATTATGTGTTTCTTTAGTTTTCAGTTCTCACAGAATTACTTCTCAATTTAGGACATAATTTCTTTGAGATTGACTTGAATTTCCATTTAGTGAGCTTTTCTCTTGGAAAGAATAGTTCTTCCTCAAAGTTAGTTGCAGTTGCAGCTACACTTATGACATAACATGTTTCTGTCAAAATCTCTTCTTTAATATTTTTCATATCAAGCTACAAATGGGCCATGTATTCTTCTAGTTTAACTGGACTTTAAGGAGGTTGTATGTACTTCTCTAAAGAGTCAATCATTTTTTGTGTTTCAGACTTTGGCTTTCTAAATTTTCTCTTTTCTTTGAATTGTGGGGCTTTCACAAAGAAGACTGATTGTTCTTAGTCTACCTTTTTATATTATAAAATTTCCCCTATTGGGAAGAATATTTTAGGATCTATTTCAAGCTCTAAAGAATTCTTCCACCAGATGCCTTCTATAGCTTAAAGAATATTAATCATCCTTCTAGTCATTTTTGAGATGAAGGTCTCCTAACAACTTTCTTTTTCTTATTGTGTTTGTGGGGCTTTGCCCTTATCCTCATTTATATTCTGAGTTCTAGCCAGCTCAACATTTTTATCTTTTGCATCCTAGATTGGGTGTGTTGTGACAACTTTCACATTTTCCCTCTTAGGATGTACCAATACAGTGTCTAATAAAGTGAGTTATCTATTTTGATAGCTCTTTTCTACCGAAACCTTAAGACAAAATAATCTTCAATTGGATGACTTATGAGCCTATAAAATGGATAGTTGTTTTGATCATCAACTTTTTCTACTTGGTCTAGCTGACGTGGCTCTAATACTTGTAATCCTACATTAAGGGCATGTCTAATGATCTTGAAAGTTCATTATCTATTGAATGAGTACTACTTAGACATCTTCTCTTGGAGGGTTAACCCTTTTTTCTTATCCTCTATTGGCTTTGTTGTTGGTTGCAAGGTTGTCGCTGGTTGCGAGGTTACCGCACCTCCATTTCTCTTTTTTTCAACTGTGAATGTGAATATTGTATTCACAACATTCTTCTTTTCATCACATGATTTTAGTTGCTTTCCTTTTCCAAAGGGTTTATTATTGTAGTTAGCGCTAAGGCCTTTTGCTTGGCAGCCTTTCAAACTTGGCTACATGGTCTAATAATTCTTAGAACATGTTAAACATAACCATGGATAGATATGGAGCCATCTTATCATCGATATTCCCCATAAAGAGATCTACTACATGCTTTTCTATGAGCTGCTAATCACATTTCATGCTTAGATTTCTCAATCTCATAATATATTTTGTAACACTCGTCTTTCCTTCTCTTTTCTAAGGTGAGGACTACTATGTTACTTTCTTGCTTGCATTTATAAATCTCTTGAAGAAGAGTGTTTCCAACTTAGTGAAGGTTTTTCCTGAGTCGTTGGCTAACCCAGCATACCATTTGAAGGCTATGTTGGTAAGACTGCTAAAAAATTATCGTAGCAGTAAAAGTATCATTCCCTCTAGTGTTTCAACACATGGCTTTAAACTAAGTGAGATGCTGCCATGAATTTTCTGTGCTTGAAAAAGTGTTTAATTTTGGCACAATGTATCTTTTACAATATTGTACGCGATCATATTCGACCGGGTATGATTGACCTTTTTCGACTAGCTATTCAGCTACTTCTGAAGCAATGACTATTTTGACTTTCTAGCTGATAAGATCTTCTACTTGAGATTTGGGATAACATCAGCTTCTTGATGGGTATTTATTATAGATTCTCTTGGGGCTTCTTGCCTTTGCATTGAAGTTGTTAGCATGTTGGGTGTAGCATTTTGTATGCCTCCAATTTCAGTTATTGGGTTGACTATCTCTGGAGTATTTCTTGAAGGCACTTATTATGTTGTAGTTTATAAGGTTAAGTTAGCCAAATAGCTTTTTAATCAGCCCACTCATTTCATTAAGGCGGTTGTTGAGCTCGATAATTTCTTGGTCTCTTCTTTGGAGCTGAGAACCCATTTATCATTGTAACCTTGTTACAATGTCTATTAGATCTTCATTTACCTCAAATTCTACTTAAGCTTCACCTTCAAGTTATTGATAACTTGGGTTCTCTTGTTGTTCTTCATCATTTTGTTGTTCAAGTGCCATGTTTCTATTTTGTAAATGTGTATCGATCATTCAAACAACATCAACTTCAATGCAATCTATATCTTCATCATTTTGGAAGTCTAAAATTAGTTGCTCTTCATTGATTAGGAACTTCTCATCTTCCTAGAAGAGTTGATTATCCGCCTCATCATCCATTGGCTGACTCTTTCCAGATCGATGTTTCAACTTGATGAAAGGAGATTCAATTTCATTATCAATTGGTGGGGCTAGCTCATATTGTGTTGCCTCATCACTGGTGACTTGGGATTCTTTATGTACTCAAATTGATCAAGATTTTTCAGTGGTTGATCTCTGGGAGTATATCCTGGATGTCACATCCTGGTGTTCTCTAGATGAATTATATTACTTTAAGTGGTGGTTGTCGGGACCTTCCAACAACTGACCACTTAGTATCTTTGTATCTAAAGGCTCATTATCGGTGTTCACTGAACATAATACCTGTGAGCCTTGAGTTCTACTCTAGGAGAGCATGGTAATTTTTAATATTCCTACCTCCCTTAGAGTAGGAATTTTTCAGGTTGGCAATTTGGCTCACCAATTTCTTGATTCTTCTTTGAAGGATTCTACTTTTAACAACCTTAAAAACTTTATAGATTTTAGTGGAGGCGATCTCATCTTTTCATGATTGATTCTGTGTATTGGGTTATGTATGTTTATCTTTGAAGGACCAATTTATATCTCCTCTAGAGCTATTTCTCTTGACCCATTAGAGGATATCAAAGTTGTTGTTGGTGGGTATGTTTGCTTTCACTGGGCTATGTTGCTGTTCAAAACTAACAGTCCTGACAGCTCTTTGACCAGCATTACATTTTCTTTGAGCTCTCCTGAACATTTTAATGCCCGAGGAAGATGCTTTATGGTCATTATTACATGGAGTAAAAGTGGCCTCTTGTGGGATAGTTAGCTCCCCTGATGCATTGCTAAGTGGATTGATAATGTTGGATTTCAGTTTGGGATTAACAACCACTTTATCTATAATAAGGGTAGTCGACATTGACTTTGATAGTCTATCAAAGATGGAACCCTTCTTGGAGGTTAGGACTTTAGGCTTGGTCTCATTAAAAATAATCACATTCGGTCTACTTCCCTTATGGAATGCCTTTGGCATTCTAGAACCCCTAATGAGGGGCTTAGTTATAGGTCTAGAAGGTATGAATTGGACAACCTTAGAAATCATTTTGAACTAGAGAGTGGCTCTAGTAGAACCAGCATTGATTACAACCTAAGGAAATCTAGCAATGGACCCCTCTCCTAGCTTGACAATCATCATGTTTGTAATATCGACCATTGGAGTTTTTAGACCTAATCGTAGATCTTAAAATTTTAAAAATTATAATCCGATATTTAAATCTATGAAGACACCATATATTTTATTTTTTTTTCAACCTGAGATGGAGAGAGAAGTTATCCCCAATAGTCACAAAAAATTTGATCGCTAAAAAAAACTTTTGAGAAAGCTCATTTTATTGAGATGATATATTTTTTCATGAGGTGATTCATATATATATATATATATATATATATATATATATATATATATATATATATATATATATATATATATATATATATATATATATATATATATATATATATATATATATATATATATATAACCATATTTCCCCTAACATTATATTAGGGTTTATTAAGATCTAGGTTGTACTTCCTATGAATGCAAGCCTTCATAGTTAATTACCTCTTTTATCAGAAGAGAGCACTCTTGATTAAGGTTAGAAACAAACATATCTTTTTGATATGAATCGATGTCTAATGGGTGTATGCGGTATGACATAGATAACTGCATAAGAGAAATAGGAGAAAATCCTGATCAAGATCCCATGGTTTTGTCATCCCTAGATTACTTTATTCTAGTCTACCAACATTAGAGGGCTAGCCGTATTGTCAAGGAGTTTAATTAGTAGCCATAGGTTGGCTCATCTCAAATATCCTAAGTAGCCTAGAGGTTTAGTGTAGGGGTGTTTGCATAATGAACATATGTGTTAGATTTGGGTTATCCTTGCATTACAAACAAAAGGTGGTCTTACATTGATTAGAAAGCCAGTAGGTGTTCAAATGGTGAACAAATTATAGGATGTTCGTATGATGAACGGATAGAAGACTATACTTACATCCCTTTGGAATGCCAAAAATTGTGTTGGCGAATGAATAGATTAGACTTATATTTGTTATTAAAAAATCCATTATATTGGATTTTCATCTCTTTAGAATGCTAGTTATATGATTGTTCACATGGCGAATGAATTATAAATCATGGAAAATAGATAAGTTGATATGGTGTTTGCATGGTAAACGTCAATTTATTATTCTAAGGGTCAACACCTTGGTACTGAAGACATAGCATATAGGTGCTTGGAAGCATTGTGTCACTATTAAATTGGCACCTTGGCATTGAGTGATTAGTGCTATAGCATTATGGGACAAGTATTCGTGTCTTATAAACCCAAAGAGCCAGCGCTTCGATGTTTTAAGTACAATGCTGCAACACTTAAAATCAAATTTGTTTAGGTTATTTTAATTAGGTTGACTAGTTAACTAGCTCTTAGGCACTGATAATATGGCATAGTAGCACCAGTCAAAGGTCGGCTCAAAAAAACTGGCAAATGGACATGCACTTTAAATAAAAAGAACAAACATTTTTACCAACACTGAGTCAAAGCGTCATGGTGCTACATCAATTCCTAACATGCTTTTTAGTTATGAAATTAATAATATTAAATACTTTTTTGACTAGAATGTTAATCGACTTGACTAGCTGACCAGTGCCAAGGAGCTGCATGGAGCGCTACAGTGCTAGTCCCTTGTTATAGAACTTGAAAGGCTAACACCTCGGCACTACCAATGTAGTGTCGTGGAGCTAATTTTGGTTTGTAAGTAGACCTCAGGGGTGCATATTTCCATTATGTAGTAAACCTTAGAGATCTCTCTTTTCTCTCTCTTTCAACCTTCTTTCACTTTAGAGAAGCAATCATGCCGCTTAAAAGGCTCGTTAATAAGAGGAGGGTAACTTCCAACGATAATATTAGATTTGTTAGCATAGAAGCGGATGAGAGGTACCAGCATGTTCTCACCCACAAGCATCTCATTCTGGAGAGGAGCTTTTACAATCTAAATGGAAGGGTGAAGTGAATAATCACTGATCACGAGAAGATTACCTATGAGAACAGCTTCTACGTCGTACCGATAGTGCTAGAATTCTTCATCAATGAAAAGAAGCATTAGGATAATGAAATCTTCATTTAGTGGAAACTGGTAAGTTTTGATAGTATAGTCATTAACATGTATCACAATTTGTAAAATATTATATATGATCAGTATCTTTTGTACTATAATAATCATTCAGATTTTAATAAAATTTTTTGTTTTCTCACTAATAGAAATGCCAATATCTAGTGGAAATAGTGGGAGAAAAGATTATCAACTTTCTTAATGTCGGCTTAACATCAGTGTAAGGCTTAGCACTATTTTATTTCTACCAAGTATTAGCCCACTAGTAATATCAATGAGGTGACTAAGGACAGGGTCATTTTAAATTTTGCTATTGAAAAGGCTTTACAATTGATAGAGGGAATATTATTCATAATTTTATTTGTAATTTGCTTAGGTGTAGTACTAGTGTAGGATTTGGTCATCAATCTCTTATTTATGGTTTGTACACTACGGAGGGTGCGTTAGGGGAGCATAATGGAGAAGTTTTTATTCAGAAGCTTCCTTTAACAAAGAGGATAATTAGGGGATTTTGTTCAAGGTTTGAGATGGGGAATGCTCCACGTGCCTCACAAGTTCAATCCCCATCCTCCAAAACTTTAAGTTAGCAAGTCTCGGATTTAAGGAAACAAGTTGGTAAGAGTAGTCGTAGACAAGAGGCTTTAGAAAGAAAATTTGATTATCATATGGATCAGCAGCAAAAGAAATTTTCTTACATGGCTCCATTTAATTCAGCCTTAATTCATATATTTGAAAATTATGGCTTTATAGGTCTAGATCAAACCTCTTTTCCTATGGTGCCTCAATATCAACCTTATGTTAGTACCCCACAGACATTAGAAGAAGAAGAGGAGGAGAAGGAGGAATATAAATACTAGTTTCTCCCCCTTTTTTCTTATTTTTTATATTTTATATTTTTATTTTTTTCTTTTATTGAATTTTTATAGACATTTTTATTTCAATATTTTATGTATATTTTCATGTATATGTCTTTCTATTTGGGATTTCAAAATCCCATGATTTAAAATTATGAAATTTTCTAACTTAAGAAATGACATTGCAGTAGTGGTGCCTCGACCCTATGAATTAACTTTAGCGCTAGCTGACGAGTCTAGAATCTTGATGTGCATCTTGTGGTGCTCCTAAAATAGTCATTTTATTCATTTTCCCAAAAGATTAGCATTGTGTCATTCCTACCTAAGGGATCAACACTGTGAGTTTAAATACAACACTATGTAAAGACTTTTCATAGAGGACCCGAGAGCTTATTGCTTAGGTGCTATCTCATGAGTGCTTAAAATTTAACCATTTTATAAAAACTTGAAATTTTAGTGCTAGATTTTTGAAGACCAACGAAGGGAGGGTTTTATTTTATGTTAGAACTAAGTTCAATGATAGAAAGAAGCATTTCAGGATAAAATGCCTCGGTGCTAGGTGAACAACTTAGTGGCACTATTTTAAATATATGAAGCCTGGGAGTTTAGAGCTGTTGTGTTGAATTTCACCACAACATGATAAGAATGATATCAAAATCCGAGAGCTTGGCAAGGATTTTGGTGCCTTGGCGCTATGGAACAAAGCATTCAAAATTTCATTCTAGAGAGCATAATGCCATGGCTCTAAACCTTAGTGTTGCAGCGCCATGAGATGGGAATCCTATTTTGAACCAAATTCTTGGAGATTTTAATAGCTTTTTTTATAAAATTTGATAGCATGATGCCTTAGCAATGCTATATTTTTTACATATTTAGTGCAAATGCACTCTTCTCTTATTTTGCATCCAAGATCGATGGAGGGAGTATGTTTTCCTCATGCCAAAACCAAGTTCAACACTAGAGGTTTTTCACATTAAAGATTCTAGAATTTTTTAGTCTTGGGGGGGGGGATGGAGTCACGCTTTTTTATTTCTCACTAGACCCAAGATCGATGATGGAATCCTTCTAAAATTTCTTTTTAGAGAGTAAATTTGTATAAAAAAATATTTTCAAAACCTTTTATCTAGAGTAGATAGGAGATTTCTCTTGCAGTAGTGGTATGCATGCCTATAGAGAGTACAGATGACCGGGAGCAAGAACAAGGCAAGAAGACTAGAGAGAGTGAGTGTAAGAGAGAGAAAGAGAAGTTAGGGGCTGCACTTCCACCCCATATGGGGCAATTTTACACTCTATAATCATTCCCCCATCTCTCTTAGGCAGTTATTGTTGCGAGGCAGGGATGGTGGTTTTCTTGATTTTTAAAAATTGAAGATCATCATGATAACGCCTTGGTGCTAGTATTATAGTGTCGTAGTGCTGTGTTATTTATTTGGGTAACTGTCAAGGGTGGTTTCATCTTCTAGATTCTTTAAGGCAGTGGCAGCATCTAGGTGCTACAATCTCATTGTCGTGGCACCCCAAGTAGTAATGTTCAATATTTTTTAAATGCAAACAATACTTTATAAAGAAAATTTGATCTCAAACTTTCTCAAGTCGTCCGTGCGGCCTTAACACTCCTTCCTTTATGCTAAGTCAGCCTAACCCCAAACACAGAATTGGAATGCTCAAAACTCTTTTAGAAAGGAGAGGTTAGAAGTAAGGAAAGCACTTCACTATGCAAAGGAACTTTACAATACAAGATTGCTTGGGAACCTTGGATGGTTCCAAATGAGAGGGGAGGTCCTCTATTTATAGTCCTCTCCCATGGTCTAACAAGAACATTCTTGAATACAATAAAATATACATGGTTCTAGATTATTCTACACCACTCCTAACATATACAAGGGTTCTAGAGTATTTCATACTATTCTAGAGTCCTCTTGAAGCATTCCTCTTCTAAAGCCTTATGAATTTTGGTGGAATCTTCTGGAGTCCTCTAGGTTGTTCTTCCCTCTTTCTGTATTTCTCTAGAAGCTTCCCTCCTTGTGTGTGGCTAAGAGAACATGGTTGTGACACTCTCCCCCACCTAAACTTGTGATACCCTCATCGCCTCTGTCATAATAAAGTTGTATCTTGTCTCTGAATTGTCATAGAGTATCTTCATATTCCCAGCTGGCTTCACTATCTGGCAATCCCTTCCATTTGATAAGATATTCCCTATAGTTTGGTACTCCTCTCCTGTGAACTACCCGATCAGACATTATTTCTTTCACTTTTTTTATCAAAAGAGGTAACCACTGCTATAGGAGCTCACTTGGATATTCCCCTTGATGAATCCTCCAAGTCTTCATGATATGGCTTCAGCATACTTACATGAAAGACCGTATGAATTTTTAATTTTGGAGGAAGGTTGAGCTTGTAGGAGACTTTCCCTATCTGCTTGAAAACTTCAAAAGGCCCTTCATACTTGTGTTCCAACCCTTTATGTACCTTTCAGAATGCCTTGAATTGTTGTGGTAGAAGTTTTAAAAATTGAAGATCATCATGATAATGCCTTGGTGCTGGTATTACAGTGCCACAGTGCTGTGTTGTTTATTCGGGTAATCATCAGGGGTGGTTTGAGATTCTAGATTCTTTAAGGCAGTGGCAGCACCTAGGTGCTACAATCTCAGTGCCGTGTCACCCCAAGCATAATGTTCAATATTTTTTAAATGCAAACAATACTTTATAAAGAAAATTTGATCTCAAGAGAGATCAAACAATACAGATCAATTGGAAATTGATCCATGATCATTTTACAATTGAAAGCATGCATCCTTGTCATTTAGATTGTCGAAAATCAACTCCAGAGAGCTAACAACTCTCGGTTCTCTAGTGAAAGGAAGGATGAAATCTCCGCCATTTGTTCCTTCTATTTGAAATGGATAGTTGAGATCTAACCACACCATTTGATTTGAATCCTTAAGGAAAGGTGGGTTAAATCCTGGATCGGACAATGATAGATGATCCCGTGGTCCCCATGCTTTGGAGCAAGATCCATGTGGATCCAGCTGTCTTAGTGATGCCACGTAGTGTGTAAAGCGGTGTTGCATCAAAGCCATGTGGTGCTAACTAGATTTAAGTAGAAAAATCTAATTTTTTGAGTTTAAAAACTATAGAAACATATATGAAATATTAAAATTTCATAGAAAATAAATACTAAACCAAAATTTTTAAATAAGGGCTTTATGAATTCAGCTCAATGAGAGGAATCTATTAAACCCAAAATCCCTAATTTTATTGAGAATTTTTAAGTTAATTTGAATTTGATTGAAAATAATTAAACTTAAATTAAACTCAAACCATTAATCTAATCAATTTAAAATTATAGGGAAATGAAATTAAGGTTAAAATACATTTTAGGTAAATTTCTTAGGTGTGAAATTTTCAACCCTAAACCTTCAATTTAAGAAAATAAATTAATAATAAATCAAGAAAATTAGAAGAAATTATAAAATCAGTTTAAAATTTCATAAATCATATTATTAGAACTTAAGAACTCATTGAAACCTTATAATCCATAAAATGATTTTAATTAAGGATTAAATAATTAATAATTCAATTAATAGTTATGAAATTTACAAAATCATAATAAATTAATCAAAAGTCTAAAAACTCTAAATAAACCCTCAATGGATTCATCTTTTAAAGGGGAATAAAAGAAAATTACAAACCCTAATTAATTTTTTTATGATTAAAGCCTAATTTAGTTTTTTAAAAATACTTAAAACCTTAATTAGTCCTAAAATATACATCTGATTAAGATAAAATTTTTAAGAAATTAAATTGGCAAGAACTCCACTTTCCATTAGAAAATCATAGCCAAATGACCTCTGGATCAAAAGTTGTAGAATTTTTAATCTCTAGGTCTATTTAAATGAAATACTAAATAAAAAAATCATTGAAATTATAAAAAAATTAATGAAACCAATTTGAAAAATTTTAAATAACTTCAAAATACCTTAGAAAACTTTCTTAACCTTCTAAAGTTGGAAGACCTAATTAATTCTTTATTTATAGGTTATAGAATTAATTAAGAATACAATAAGTTAATAAATTCTTAATTATTAAAATTATAAATTCAAAACAAAATAAACATTTATCTGAATAAAGAAACTTATTAATCTTTGAATTTTAAAGAATTCATCAAAATTGGAACTAAAATAAGCTTACTCAACATTGGAAGGAAAACATTACTAATGGGTATAAATGATTGACTTAAATAATCTAGAAACTAAAACGGCTAGATTATGTTTGGAACCTAAAATAGTTTATTCTTTAAGATTCCTAGGTTATTTATTGTTAGCCTAAACCTTGTCTTAAGAGGTTTAATGAAATAATGAATCCTTAACCTAATGTATTCACTTAAAACCAACTTAAGCAATAAAGTTAAATGCTTAAATTATTGAATATCCTAAGTTATAAATTTAAAATGTAATGAATTTATTGGATAATGGAACAAAATTTTTAAAGTAAGATTGAAATTAAATTAGTTTAACTCAACTCAAAATAATTAAATTAGACCATTCAAATTAATGAACATTATCAATTCAATCATGCCAAATAGATTAAATTAAAATATATAAAATAAGATAATTATTTCTTAGTCAAATCAAAAGAACATAAGGTCAAATATAATCCCAATGTATGAAATTATGTTCACCTTAACTAATTAAATAGCATAAATCATGTAAAATTTAATGAAAACTCTAAAGGAAGAAAGCAAACATTGAATTAAGGTAAATTAAATTGAAACTTAATAAACTTAAAATAATCAATCAAGATAAATATAATAAATTAATTTAATAAATTTAACTTTTGAAAATATTAATCAAATCAGAAGATAATCGATCAAACAAGTAAAATTTAATAAAATCTAAAATTTTATTTAGTTAAGTCAAGATGTATTAATCAATTTAAATAAAACTCAAATAAAAGAATATATATAAAGAATATATATATATATATATATATATATATATATATATATATATATATATATATATATATATATATATATATATATACATCAATTAAATTTAAATTTAAACAAACCCTTCAAATGAATTCTAAAGAAGTTAATTAAGATACTTAAGAACTTAGTTTGACCCTTAGAATGGATTTTTATCATAAGATGGAAATCTTAATCTACTAGGATTTAGGATGTTGAATTAAATGGATTCCACCAAAAATGAATTTATTTTATTCTTCATTTTTAAAATTTAAATTCCCCTTTAATATAAAATGAACCTAAAAATGAAAATAAACTCATAAATCAATTAAATCACTTAAATTTAAATTATCCAATGGAAAATAGAATAAATCTTTAAAAAAATTAAAATAAAGAAACCAAATGAAAACAAAACTTTTCATAACTAGTTATTATATGATATATAGTCTAAATACTCAAGTAGGCTACTGGTTTGAAAGAGGTTTTGATACCTAGAATCTTTAGTTTAACAATCGCACATACCTATGAAATAAGAGTATGAAAAGTAAAGATTAAATTTTAAATTAAATTAAATTAACTTGAACATAAATAAAAGCTTAGTATAGACATACCACATAAATCCCATTCTAACACATTAGATTATTAGGTCACCAACTCTAGAGTTAAGTAAAATCAATGATCTGTGATGTTTTGTGATATGAAATGATATAATAAATTTTTTTATTTGGTGGTATAATGTTTTAGACTAGATGGCTAGAATTGTTTGCTCTTTAGTCTGGATGTTAGGGCATTCTTTTTAGATTGATGTTATTTTCTACAAGGGGCTGTGCTAATAGGGACCACTGTTAGAAAGATATAATAAATATTATTTGCTTATAGGTGCTGGTTAAGTCTCTAAGCATAACCCAATAGGATAGGTGGGCATTGACAAGAAACTAATGCTAAGTCCGTATATTTGAAATATAAAATGCTAGTATGTTGTGTGTATTTCTTGATGTTTGTTTCATAGAGATTGTTAATTTATTTTGAAATTTTAGAATGTAATTTGAGCTTAGAATTAAGTTAGTATCTACGGGGGTCTAAGAATAGCAGGAGCTAACTTTATCAGTTGGTGGTCCTCTATAAAGTCCATGGAGGTTCCTTAAGAAGGTGATGATCTTGAAGAAGACCCCCATTGATCAAAACTTTTAGTTCTAGGGTTATATAAATATAGAGCTCAGCTGCCCATTTTCTCTTTCTTCTAGGGTGTACAACGGTACCCAATCTCACCGACCTTTTTTTATTAATTCAAATTGGCTTGTTTAATTTTTAGGGTGCACAATAGAAATTGTATGTTTTTTGTTTCTTTATGTGTTATGATTTATAATGAAATGTCTAGAATGTAGGCTCTTAAAAAAATTAAACTTTCATTCCCATTTAAATTTAAACAACTTGAACTTAAAAATAAAAATTCAAAACTTGATATTAATTAAAGCCCTAGGATTAACTTAAAAGTAACTAGAAACAATTAACTTTTGCAAACTATGAGAGCATATTATTTTTTCTCCTTGAATTGGGTGCTTCACCCATTGCACATAAGGGGGCATTTGACCTTTGAGGATGACCACTCTTCTTGGGGGAAGTGTGCCATCTTGTTTTGATTTAGCCCATGACCACTTCTAACAGTATATCATTGTAGGCATTAACTACATACCCCAAGCCTTAAAATGAATCATGAGTCAAAATATATAAAAGATAAAAATTATTGCATTAGTTACGTGCATAACATTCTAAACATTATCTTATGGTTAGGGAGTGAGTTAAGCTCTTAGCTTCTTTCCTAAATGCAACAGCCTAGCCATCTTGCTTACATAAGACCATACTCATGTTTTTTAGAATTGCTTAGGTGGTGTTAGTTAGCAACCCTTTTAGATGGGTTATAAGTCCAGAAGAGTCAAGGATATGTTCATTTTTCTCTGCTAGGAAAAGAACTAATAATTTCCAAAAACATTTACATTAAGTCAAGCCTCTTATGTCAAAAGCATTTGTAGACTTAGGTTTGAAGCATCATACTAAAATAAGTCTTAACTACTTAGCATTTTTATAGTCTTATGCTACTAGAATTTAAGTCCAAGATTTCTAATAAAATGTCAATTCAAATCATAATAAATTCAATCTCAAAATGTAAAACCCAATGGTAGGATAGTTGAAATGCTTATTGGGTTTCCTAATATCTAAAAGCATTTTTTACTTAATCATGAATGAATTTTGAAAAGAACTCTTCCCCTTTAAAGAATTCCCTATTGAATTTCCAAATTAGCCAATTCTTTTAAGACAAGCTTTGAAATCCATAGAAATAAAAGTCTATTCATTAATCAAAGTCTTTTTAGGAAGAGATCCTTCATTCTTAAGATGTAATCAACTATAGGGGCTTGCTCTTTAGGGAACTACAAACTTTGCACTAAAATTGACCCTTTTCTACTTCTCCATATAGTTTAAGGAAAAAATCTCTAGTACATCAAGATCCATCAGCCTTAGGAGTCCTTATTAAGTAATAGAATCTATTATAGGGTAATATATTTTTCTTTTGAGATAATATATTCACCCCTTAATAACATATTAATTATCTAAATAATTACCCACTAGATATAGTGTTCTAAATAAAATTCCCATAGATTTTTTTGGCGACTCTGCTAGGGATAGTTTCTCTCTCCATCTTTAAAAATAAACTTTTATTTCTATACATCGGTAATGTACTTGTGTTTTTATAGGTTAAGGTTACCTTTCATTCTGTTGAGTTCCTCTCCATTTCATCCTTGGTAGAGCATACTCAACATCCATTAAATGGATTATAGAACTTCCTTCTTTGTTAAAATCAAATATAAGGCTACTACTTTTAAAAACTCTTGCCATAATTAAAATGGCTATATTTTTCCTAATGGTTCAAAAAAATATTTTTTACTACATTATGTTAAATAAAGCCTGTTATAATTTGTTTATTTTGTATGAAAATAAAAATTGGTTAGATAGCTTATTTTCACTGCTACATTTGAGATTAACTTTTCCATTGATAGAATATACTACTTGATGGCTCCATCATCGAATTTAGAGCCAATTTTGAGGATTTGAACATCACTACCAATGGAGTGACTCTCACTATTATTGTTGATTTAGTTATTACATACAAAAGCCCATTCAAGTTTTCTAGTATACCCCATAGTACCCCTACCATTGGTAGGGATATTTTACTAAGGTTATTGAACAAGTCCAAATGGGCCCCATTCCAAAGAAACTTAAACTATTGGTTGAAAAGACACATGCCCCCTTCTTTTTTAGCACTTTTGAGGTAGGGTCCACTTTTGAGCCTCCCCTAATGAATAAGTGTCAAAAAAAGAACAAAGGGAGGAAACTTAAAAGACAAGCCTTAAAAGAGAGAAAATAAAAGGTGATGTTAGAAATAAAACAAGCTAGGGCGAGGGAAGGATATATACCCTTTCGGATGCTTCTCTTCTAGTAGGTAGCAGATTCAATCATCTTTTGTAGCCTAGAGAGGAGGATGTATTTAGAATTGCAAGTTCTCCACCTCACCAATTTTCTTATGAAAGTAGAAAGAACTTTAAATTGGTGAATAGTGAAACCTATGGAAAATTGCAGCAAATCCTTCACTAAATTCTTGGGTCCTTTTCTTACACTAGTGAAGAGTTACTTAGGGTCATGAAGGGTTAGATCTCTAAAGAGTTTATGAAAGAGATCTTAGAGAGACCAAAGAGATCTTAGAGAGACTGGTGACTGCCCAAAATAAAAGGGAAATAAAAAGTAATTTTCTTTGATAGAAGGATTATACCAGATCGATACTATCACTCGGGGAGGTCATTAACTTGGCATAAGGATGAGTTAACAAGTTTGAGAGAGATAGGATTATCTCTAAGAAATAAACCAAAATAGTTTATGTTAGGAAAGCCCTGTTTACCCCTAAGTCAAAAACTCACTTGCCATCATGGTAAGAAAGAACACCTGTCATCTAGCCTATTGAAGAATGGCCTTCATCACCTTTGCTTAGTCCTCGAACTGAAGGGTCATCCTTGTTTAATACATCTACTAGGGAGATAGAGTCACTTAATGAATCTCCTTATAATAGAGAGATTTAGATAAGGGACACTTTAGTTTGGGAGCCACTCTAGTGATAGAGAGAGTCCCCACAACCTAGAGAGAGACATCTCAATTAAAACCTATGGACATAGAAGAAGAATCTGAAGCTATCCTTAGTAGCGATGGTATCCCTCTTCTTTTGATAAAAGAAGAAGTGAAAATAATTGTAAGAGAGGATGAGAAAAAAGAAAAAATGGGGTAAGATTGAAGAACATTTTGACTTAGATCAAGATGACCTATTAGATGATGACCCTAGACTACCCATAGCACATGTTTTTATGATAAATATGACAAAATCTAAGAAAGAACAAAAAGAAACACATGAGGGTCTTGTACCTGATCCTACTTAATAGTTAATCCTTCAATTATAGAAGAAGAATGATCAGATTTTGAGGATGGAAAAAAGATGGAGGAGATGATAACCACTATGCAATCACTCTAAAGTCTAGTTCTCACCTTTTCTCAGCCACATTCTTTAGAAAAACTGAAAGAGTCCCATACCATAGATGAGACAAAGCTTGGTTTAGGAGAGTATCACCAAGAACCTAAATCAATGGATGATATATCTCCCAAAACTAACTTGAAATCTCTAGTGGAACATCAAATGAAGAAAACTTTGGCACAGTCTCATGGTACAACTCTAATTCCAAAGGGTAAACTCCTACCCTAAGGAATATGATTATGTACCATATCCAAAGGGATTTGTTCCTCCTTTCAAAGTTTTTCATGTGATGGGTAATCCCAAATAGCATTTGATACATTTTGGAGAAGTTGTTGCAATGTTTAAGAGAGTAATGCCCTGTTGTTTAAGCAGTTCATCAACAGTATGCCAGGGTTGCCTTTGATTGGTATGTAGAAATACCAAATGGTTCAGTGTGCACTTTCATAGAACTAGAAAATATTTTTGTAAAGTGATTCACTAGCACACAATACCACGTCACTATAGGTGACCTAGTCATCAAAAAGTAAAAAAGCCAAGTGAATCCCTTGTAGATTATATCCAAAGATGGAGGATTCCCAGCCTCAAGTGTGAGCCTCAGCTACAAGAGCAACATGTTGTAGAAATACTCCTCTGAATTATCCATGGCCCTCTTGCCTTCTTATTTAAAGGATTTACTATGAAAACTTTTGAAAAACTATTAAGTAAAGCTTGTAGCCTGTAAGAAGAAGCTCCTAAGATGTAGTTTCTCAGAGATCAATCCATTATAAAATAGCAAAACCTAGGAAAGTGTTGAAAAAAAAGGGAGGCAATGTATCTATAGTGGATAAGGGAAAAGCTACTATTCTGGTTCAAGTAGAGCTACCTTCATCTTACAGGCCATTGTTACACAGCTATAGCACCCAAGAGGGGAGAGGGGGAGCGCATACCGGGGGTGGTGAATTGGGCTTTTAAAAAATAATTTAAGAAAACTTAACTTTGAATGTTTTGTAGAAAACTTAAGCCTTTAATGAGTATGTTTTAATGAAATATAACAACAATCAATAATAGTATAAAAATCTAAAGTACAAAAAAATAAAAATAAAGAGAGAGAACATAAAGATTTTTACGTAAGTTCATCCAAACTCTAAAAATAGACCTACTAGGCCTAGACACCCAGGTTAGGAATTCACTAAATCAAAGTTGAGATTACAACAAATCTCCTATACTATCATTCATTAACAAGTACAACACAACACAACACTTTCCTTAATGGGAAAGTACAACCCAATAATGTACTTTTCTTAACGAGTAAGTACAGCTCAACAACATACCTTCCTTAACGAGTAAGTACAACCCAACAAGAAAATAAGAAAGAGGAATATGGAAGTATCTAACTATCAATTTAAAAGTATTTTGCTCTCACAACCCACTACAACAATATTAAGGAAAGTGAAATTACAAGTAAGAAATAGAGCTCACTTTATTTTATTTAAAAATCAAAAGTAATGATTAAACATTGGAAGATGTATATAATGCAAATGAATCTTCAAACTATTTGGAGAGAATATGAGAGCTTGAAATCAAAGTGATTTGGTTAAAGATTTTAAAGAGTAACACAATAAGGATTTGAAAATTAAACTAATCAATTGTTAAAAAGAGACTTCAAGTTTTATAAGATTAAATAAAAATGAAATATTAAAGCACATAAACTCAAATGAAATCTTTTTTAAAAGAAGTATCACTTATGAAAAAGATGAGAAAATATAAAAGAAAAGAAAACTTGCAACTTACAAGTGTTCTTTATGAAACAATTAACATAAAATAAGTCTCACTTAAGGATATGTAAGAATAAAAAGGAGAGAAGAATTTACAATCACAAATATTTATTCGAACACAATCAATGATTCAACCAACTTGAAAAATGATATGAGAAGATGTTATAAGCACAAAGTAAATTGACCAAACACCAATAAATCTTCAGTCAAGAAAGAGATCAAGGTCACAAACATGAATAGCCACAAAAATAAATTAATGAACCTTATATAAGCTCTTGGTCGAGGGAGGATTTCCACCAATCCTCCAATTTCCTTTGTCCTATCTTCAAAAAAATCACTTGTAGGATGAAAGAGGAAGGATGATGAAGAGAAGAGGAAGGATCACTTGATTCACCATAAGAAATATCCAACAACTTTTGCAAGAGTTTGGCCAAGTGACGAGAAAACTCTAATAGAAATTAACCAAGTTTTAAAAACATTATAGATAAAAGGAGACAAGAGGGTAGGCCAAGAAGATGAGAATAAGAGGGAAACACTTTTAGAATTAATTAAACTCAAGCCAATCAAAATAAAAATCATTTAACATGAGAGAAAAACAAGCCAAAGAAAAAAGAAAGAAATTCAATTTGAATCAACCAATTTTAATCTCAAAATGCATGATAAGGAGTTCGACCAAGAAAATGAAGAAGGATAATTCATATGGTAAGTGATTCAATTTGAAAGAATAAAATTAAATTTATTTTGCATGATGAAAAGATCAGACAAGGAGATATGGAAGGAAAATTGAATTAGAAAGAGGTTCAATTTGATTCAATTCATCTCATGACAACATCTCCAAAGAACTTAGGAAATTAATTACCATGAGGTTAGTCAAGAGAGAGGAAAGAGAAGGTGAATTTGAATTATTTGTGAATATGTCATAACACCATTAATTAGCTAAGTAAAAAAAGGCATTAATTCAAATTTTGATTAATTGAATAAAGCATGAGATGGGGTCGACCAAAGGAGGTTTCCATGATGGGTTTAAATTAGGATTAAATGCAATATCTTGTAATATTCAATCAATTAATCTTGATTTAATGAAGGAGGGAAAGTTATGATAGAATCTTATTTAATAAAATCCATGGGAAGCTGAATATTTCGACCAAATAAGTTTCCAAAAATAGATTAGAACTATTTTAATGCACTCAAATCAATTTAATTAATGATTAATCAGATTTTAGGAGATTTAAAATTATTATTCATCATGTGAATAGCTTGAATTTAATTAATCATATGGACGGCCAAGGATAGTTTCCAAAAATAAATATTTATAAAGGGAAAGAAGAAAATTCCATGGCTTACTCAAATTGAATTTGAATTAATATAAATACATTCAAATTAGCTCAATTAAACTATCATATGGATGGCCACAATCATTCCATAAAGAGCTAGGTTCAAATTAGCACATGTAAGTAAGAGAATATTCAAGTTTAATTTTAAAGAATTCAAATTAAAGATTCAAATAAATAAATTTTTAATTTAGGAGAATATGGAATAATCATGGAAATAATTTGAATTGGTCTCACATAATTTATTTTGAAAATAAACATGAAAAAATTTGTCCAAAATGATTTAGGATGATAGATATGATAGGAGAGAGAAAACTAGGATAATAGGAGAGAGAAAATAAAATACATTGAATAATTTTTTTGGATAATTTAGATTTATGCATTGAAAAAATTGATAATGAACATGATTAATCATGGAAATAATTTAATGAGTTGTGAACTTAATTTTACTTGCATGGAAGCATAATAAATGGAATAAAGTTTATGTATTTAGTTTGCATTATCCAAAATGGATAATTTGAAGAATAATTGTAAATATGAAATGTAGAATTTATGAATAATTCTAAAATAAATTATTTTAAAATAAATCAATGATTTATTTTATTTTAGTGAGCTTTTTATTTGCTTTAATATAGTTATTCTAGAAAAATTCTCACCCAATTCATGTCCAATAGCTTTAGCATTCTGATTTGATTGAGGAACCTGGAGTTGAAAACTTTTCCTACATAATTGAATTTAACTTGATTAGTAGGATTTGAACTTGTGTTTATTATCATCAAAATCAATCATATGAGGTGGGGCTCATGAAGTCAATAATCTCCCCCTTTTGATGATGATGAACTTATGTTAGTTTAAGTAGTGATGAAGATGCAAAGTGACCTTACATTGACCATTTGAAATATTATTTGCATTAAAGAGATAATATGATAAGTAAATAAACAAAGTTTTAAACAATTTAACACTTTAAAGTAAGAATGTAACTTGAAAAACTCCCCCTAAAACTATGCATCATAAAGAAAAAAAACTAACATTCGTCTTAAGGTACAAAATCTTTCTTCACATAATAGTTTAGTGAAAATATCAGCAATTTGCAAATTAGTACTAACAAAATCAATATCAACATCTCCTTTACTAACATGATCCTGAATAAAATGATGTCTAATTTCTATGTGCTTGGTTCAAGAATGTTGGATAGGATTTTTTGTCAAACAAATTGCACTAGTGTTATCATAATTATTAGGAATGTGATCTAGTTTAAGTACAAAATCTTATAATTAGTGTTTCAACTAGAAAACCTGAGCAACATAGCTTCCAACAACTATATACTTAGCTTCACCAGTTGAAAGATCAATAGAGTCTTGTTTTTAGATGACCAAGATACTAAAGATAATCCTAAAAATTGACATGTTTCTGATGTTCTTTTCCTGTTTACTTTACAGCCTACAAAGTCAACATCAGAATACGAAATCAAGTCACATGACAGGGAATTTTTAGGATACCACAATTCAAACTTAGAAGTGCTAATGAAATAATAAAACTTACACTTAACAATAGTTAAATAAGATTCTTTTGGAGTAGCTTGAAAATGAGCACATAAACAAACTTCAAACATAATATCGCCTACTAGCAGCAAAATACAAAAGTGAATCAATCATACTTCTATAAATTTTTTGATCAACTGGTTTTCATGACTCATCTAAATCAAGCTTAGTAGAGGGGCTCGTGGGAGTCTAACTAGATTTAAATTTCTTCATATCGAATCTTTTTATCAAGTCATTGGTATACTTGTTTAACAAATGAAAGTGTTTTTTTTCATGTTACTTTACTTGAAACCCAAGAAAAATTGAGTTCACTCATCTTACTCATCTCAAATTCTTTAGACATTAAAGATGAAAATTCAACTCATAAAGATTCATTTGTACTACCAAATAAAATGTCATCCACATAAATCTAAACAATGATCAAGTCATCACCTAAATTCTTAAGAAATAGGGTGGCATCTACTCTACCATTCCTGAAGCCATGATCTATAAGAAAGCTACTTAATCTATCATTCCAAGCTCTAAGAGCTTGTTTCAATCCATACAATGCTTTCTTTAATTTATAAACATGATAAAAAAATTAGGTTTTCAAAACCGGGTGTTCTACAAAGACATCTTGATCTATAAAGCCATTTAAAAATGCACTTTTTACATCCATTTGAAATAGTTTGAAGTCTTTGTAACATGCATAAATACAAATCAATCTAATAGATTCTAATCTAACTATAGGAACATAAGATTCTTTAAAATATATTGCTTCAATCTGAGTATATCCTTGTGTAACCAATCTAGCCTTATTTCTAACAACGTGTCCCAAGTCATCTAATTTATTTTTAAAGACCCATTTTGTTCCTATAGCATTTTAATCTTGAGGTCTATGAATTAATTCTCACATATTATTTCTTATAAACTGATTTAACTCTTCTTCCATCACTACAATCCAATAGTGATCCTCCAAAGCTATCTTTATTGACTTTGGTTCAATCTCTAATAAGGATGCATAATGATTCATCACTTCCATAGACTATTTTCTAGTTCCAACTCCTTGGGAGGGATCTTCAATAATCAAGTCCTTAGAATTCCTCATAAATTTTCATTCTTCGGGTAAAGAATCATCTACATTTTCTTCGAAACTCATTTTCTTAAAATCATATTCCTCATCTTTGACCACATCATCTTTAATAGAATCTATAAGATTTTCATCAAACATGACATGTATTGATTATTCAATAATTATTTTTTTTCAATTATAAACTCTATAGGATCTACCATTCAAGGAATATCCTAAAAAGATACCATCATCAAACTTACTATCAAACTTTTCTAAAGAATCTTTATCATTATTCAAAATGAAACACTTACAACCAAAGTTATAAAAATAACTAATCTTAAGTTGCTTGCTAAAAAATAGCTCATAAGGGGTCTTCTTTAAAATTGATCTCAAGTAAACACAGTTCATAACATAGCATGCAGTGTTAATGGCTTATGCCTAAAAATAATTAGGTAGATTATAATCATGAAGCATAGCCCTACTTAATTAAATTAAAACTATGTTTTTCTTTTCTAGGAGTAGACAAATTATGCTTAATACAAAATTCATCACAAAATTATTCAAAGTATTTATTTTTAAATTCTCCACCGTGATCAAATTTAATTTTACTAACCAAAAGACTTTTATCCCTTTGAATATGTTTAATTAATTTTCTAAAATATTCAAAATCATCATATTTTGAACTAAAACATAATCGAAATAAATCTTGAAAAATCATCAACAATAACAAAATCATAGAATTTGCCACCAAAACCAGTAGTGTTAACAATACCAAATAAATCCATACGCAATAATTCTAAAGGTCTAGTAGTAGAAATAATATTTTTATTTTTAAAAGAATGTTTTCCATGAATACATGCATCACAGTCATAATTAAAATGAAAGGTTATTTTAGGTAAACCATCAACAAGATCAAGTTAGAAATTTTATATAAAGGATGCATGTTAATGTGACATAAGCTTTTATGCCACAACCAAATATCATCAAGTGAACTTTTAAAACAAAGTAAATTTAAATTTGTATTACTTGCATTTTAAAAGTATATAAGGTAAATGTTTTTGTATATATGACCAACAAGCAAAAAGTTTCCTTATTTCTAATTGTACAGAAAGATGCATGAAATTCAACATTAATCCTTTATCGCATAATTAACAACTGGAAATATGATTATGCTTTAAACCTTCAATAAAATAAACTTTATCTAAAGTATTTAAATCCTTAGAAATAAGACAAACTCTAATTATCTTTCCTTTAACATTATAACCATAATCTACAAACCCTTAACAAAATTCCAAAGTAGAAGATTCGATTTATCACTTGTCATATATCTTGAACATCCACTATCTAAGTACCACATGACTTCTTTGATTTGGCCCTGAAGGCATTCCTACAAAAAGAAATCAGGGGTCAACTTTTGGAACCTAAACATGTTTGGGTACACACCCTAATGAAAAGATATGTAAAGAATGATGTGTAGTGTGTAGCTATTGCATTTTTTACTTTTAGGTATCTAAATAAAATTTGATCTAGGAAATGATTTAGATTTTCTTGCATGATAATCAGTAGATACATGACATTTTTTATTTCAAAAATTACGTGTAACATTTGTATCTGCATAAGGTCTAAATTTAAATGATTTTGATGTATCTAATGACTTATTTCTAATCAATGGAACATGTAAATATAATCTACTACATGAATCTAATTTTGCATGAAGTAGTAAATTTTCCTTTATCAACTTTTCCATGAGTATTGATTGATCTAATAAAGATTCATTCTTAGCCTTTAAATCAACTCGTTCTTTTTCTAAAGATGAAACATGCATTTCTAATTTTTTTTCTTTTTATAGAATATTAAAATTTTTTCAGCTTTTTATATTAATATGCTAATTCATTAAAAGTATCATCTAATTCTTCATAAGAAGTATCTTCGCATACCTCATTTGTAGAATCCACATCAGCTGTTAGACATATATTTGCTTCTTCCTCTATAATGTCATCACTCGATTCATTTGAATTAGAGCTTACCTAAAGTGTTCTTTTCTTTTTCTTCTGAGGCTTTTATTTTTCCAAGACTTCTTTCTTTCAGCTTTTTCTTTTTAGCTAAGTTTGGACAATCACCTTTACATGTGCTTTTTTTAAATTTATTCCTTCTCTTGCATTTAATCTTTTAATAGGCAATTTATGTATTTTAGATTTTCCATACCCATGCTTTTTTATTTTGATCATATTTCGTAGCCTTTTTCAAATCATGGAAATCTCATCATTAACAACATCTAAACATGAGGAATTCTTTTCACAACTATCTTCCACCTATGAAGTAAGTAATTTTTCTTTCTCTTGGTTTTGAAAAGAGTCATATTAATCCCTTTGTGCTATAACATGTTCATACGCTATCAAGGAACCAAGAAGCTGATCAGCTGATCAAGTGTATAAGTAGTTAAATCCTTAGCTTCACTAATAGCAGTAACTTTTGCATCCTACTCTTTTGGAAGGCATATTAAAATTTTATAAATCTAATCTTGATTTTTTATATTCTTCCAAGTGAATGCAACCTTTAATAAATTTCATGAAGTGAGTATACATATCAGAAATGCTTTCATTTGGTAACATGCAGAATAATTCAAATTCATGTACTAACCTATTTAAGTGGTCATCTTTAACTTCATTTGTACCATCATAAGTAAGAATCAATTTATCCCAAATTTCTTTTACAATAGTAAGCATGGAAATTATCATGTAATCATTGGGAAGTAAAGCACAATAAAAAATGCTACAAGTATTTGCATTTAATTCATCCATTTCTCTTTCATAAGCAGACCATTCATCAGAAGGTTTATCAACTTTAAACCATTTGTATTAATAGTGGGTGTGTGATATTGATGTATCAACATATGCCACATTCTAAAATCTTATCCATGAATAAAAGTACTAATGTGTTCTTTCCAATAATCAAATGGAATATTATCAAATAAAGGTGGCCTATGTGTAGACTGTCCTTCACGTAGTGCACCCATAAGAAAAACTTGTGTCATAGTGATCAAACTCCAGGATGTTAAGACACAAATTGAGTCGAGGCTCTGATGCCAATTGTTATACAGCTATAGCACCCAAGAGGAGAGATGAATTGGGGTTTAAACAAAAAAATTAGAAAACTTAACTTTAATGCTTTGTAGAAAACTTAGGCATTTAATGAAATATAATAACAATCAATAACACTATAGAAAAGTAAAGTGCAAAAAAATAAAGAAAAAGTACACATAGATTTTTACGTGATTTGGCCAAACCTATTCCATGCCTAGCCACCCACACTAGGCTAGAATTCACTAAATCAAAGTTAATATTACAACAAATCTCCCATACTCTCCTTCACTGGCAAGTAAAACCCAACATAGTAGTTTTCTTAACGGGCAAGTATAACACAACAACATATTTTCCTTAACGAGCAAGTACAACCCAACAATGTACTTTCCTTAATAGGCAAGTATAACCCAACAAGAAACAAAGAAAGAAGAATATGAAAGTATATAACTCTCAATTTAAAAGTATTTTGCTCTCACAACCCAACTACAATAATATTAAGGCAAGTGAAATCATAAATAAGACAGAGTCTTGCTCACTTTAATTTGTATTTAAAATTGAAAGTAATGGTTAAACTTGGAAGATGTATATGATGAAAATAACTCTTTAAACTATTTGGAGAGAATATAAGAGCTTGAAATCAAAGTGATTTGGTTAAATATTTTAAAGAGTAGCACAATAATGATTTAAAAACTAAGCTAATCAATTATTAAAAAGAGACTTTGAGTTTTACAAGGATTAAATGAAAGTGAAATATTAAAGCACATAAACTCAAATAAATTATCTTTTAAAAGAAGTATCACTTATGCAAAAGATGAGACAATTTAAAAAGAAAAATGAAAACTTGCAACTCACAAGTGTTCTTTATGGAACAATTAACACAAAATAAGTCTCACTTAAGGATATGTAAGAATAAAGTAGAAGAATTTACAATCACAAATATTTATCCAAACATAATCAATGTTTTTGCCAACTTGAAAAAGGATATGAAAAGATGTTATACACACAAAAAATTGACCAAACACAACGAAATTTTAAGCTAAGAAAGAGATCAAGGTCACACACATGAATAGGCACATAAATAAATTAATGAACCTTGTATAAACCCTCACCCAAGAAGAACCTATCCTCCAATTTCCTTCATGCAATCTTCAAAGTAATCTATTGTAGGATGGAAGAGGTAGAATGATGAATAGATTAACACTTAAATCACTAAGAGAGATCTCCAAAAGTTTTTGCAAGAGTTCAACCAATTGTGGAGAAAAGTCCAAAAGAAATTAAACTAGTTTTAAGAACATTATAAATAAAAAAAGAAGTCCAGAGGGTGGGCCATGAAGAGGAGAATAGGAATAAAACACTTTTGGAATTAATTAAACTTAAGCCAATCAAAATAAAAAATCATTTAGCATGAGGGAAAAATCAGCCAAAGCAAAAAAAAAGGAAATTCAGTTTGAATCAAACAATTTTAATTTCAAAAAGCATGATTAGGAGTTCGGCCAAGGCAAGGAAGAGGGATAATTCATGTGATAAGTGATTCAATTTGAAATAATTAAATTAAATTAATTTTTCATGATGAAAGGATCGGCCAAGGAGATATGGAGGGAGAATTAAATTGGAAAGAGGTTCAACTTGATTCAATTCATCTCATGACAACATCTAAAAAGTAAATAGGAAATTAATTAACATGAGGGTCGACCAAGAGAGGGAAAAGAGATGGTGAATTTGAATTATTTGTGAATATATCATAACACCATTAATTAGCTAAGTAAAAAAAGGCATTAATTCAAATTTTGATTAACTGAATAAAGCATGAGATGGGGTCGACCAAAGGAGGTTTCCATGATGGGATTAAATTAGAATTAAATGCAATATCATGGGATATTCATTTAATTAATCTTGATTGAATGAAGGAGGGAAAGTTATGATACACTAGCTTATTTAATAAAATCCAAGGGAAATTGAATATTTCGGCCAAGCAAGTTTCCAAAAATAGATTAGATCTATTTTAATGCATTAAAATAAATTTAAATGATGAAGAATCTGATTTTAGTAGATTTCAAATTAATATTCATTATGTGAATAGTTTGAATTTAATTAATCATATGATCGGCTAAGGATGGATTACAAAAATAAATATTTACGAAGGGAAAGAGGCAAATTCCATGGCTTACTCTAATTGAATTTGAATTAACTCAAATGCATTAAAATTAATTCAAATTAACTCAATTAAAATAGCCTATGGTCAATCACAATTATTCCATAAAGAGCTAGGTTCAAATTAGCACATGTAAGTAAAAAAATATTCAAATTGAAATCAAAATAATTCAAATTAAAGATTCAAATAAATGAATTTTTATTTTAGAAAAAGATGAAATAATAATGAAGATAATTTGAATTTCTCTCACATAATTTATTTTTCAAATAAACATGAAAAAATTCGGCCAAAATGATTTAGGATGATAGATAGGATAGGAGAGAGAAAACTAGGATAATATGAGAGAGAAGGTGCAATACATTGAATAATTTTTTGGATAGTTTAGATTTATGAATAGAAAAAATGGATAATGGACATGATTAAGCATGCAAATAATTTAATGAGATGTGAACTTTATTTGACTTGCATGGAAGCACAATAAATGGAACAAAATGTATGCATTTAGTTCACATTATCCAAAATGGATAATTTGAAGAATAATTGTGATTATGAAATGTAGAATTTATGAATAATTCTAAAATAAATTATTTTGAAATGAATGAATGATTTATTTTATTTTTGGGAGCTTTTCATTTACCTTAATATGGTTATTTCTAGAAAAAAATTCACATAGTTCATGTCCAATAGCTTTAACATTCTGAGCTGATTGAAGAATCTAGAGTTGAAGAATTTTTCTACACACTTGAATTTAACTTCACTAGTAGTATTTGAATATGTATTTATTATCATCTAAATCAATCTCATATGAGGTGGGGCTCATGAAGTCAACAACCAGCAAGTATCAAGTGGCATTTACCATAAAAGGTGGTATGCAACCATTCTCTATTCATGAAATTGAGAGATTTATGAAGATGCTGCCTATTATATGCCTAAAAAGAAAATGTTTGATTCAATAAAATCCAATATTATTGAAGCACCAAAGTTAACAAAAGAGAGTATCATAACAAATAAAAAAGAATGAAAGAAAGAAAATGAGGGAGAAGAAAAAAAAAGAAGAAAAGAAATAAAATGAGGGAGAAGAAAGAAAAGAATCTCCAATAATTCAAATTGATTTGGAACCTAGCTTTGGCAAAGATTTTAATCAAAAGGATGCCTCAATAAAATTTAAAATTTTATTAGAATCAGATAGTGATAAAAAATAAATATAAGCATCAAAGGATGAACCTGAGCTATCTACATATGAAAATTGAAAAGGTATGTGGCCACTTTGACTTTGACCCCTTTATATCAAAATAAAATTTCACAATTACAAGTAAAATTAGCCCCTAACCCTTCAAGAGAGATTGGAAAGTTATCAAAGATTTACTTTGTACCCATACCCTCATGCTCAGAAGGAGATATAAAGCTCGAAGATCCATTTTCCAATGAAATAATGGAACACCCATTTGACTGGTATCCTAGCTGCATTAAGAATGCTATAAAACATGGTTTGAATCCTTATGTTTGGCCCAAAGATACAGCTCAACATATGGAAAGCTTATGAAATACTAAAAATTAAAATTTGAAATCCAAAGCTGCCATTAGGTTTGCCATCATTGGACCTTTAAATAATTAGTGAACACTACTTAATGACAAGCAATCATATGGAATCTAATTAACTTTTTAAGATCCTATCTAATCTTTCAGAAGGATTCTATCTTGAAACATAAAATGATCCAGATGATTTCTTAATGCAAAATGCACCCGTTGAATTTAAAGAAGAAATCAAATCCACTATTTATGAATTAATGTAGATCAACCTAGGAATTGAAGAAGACCCGTGGCCAACTTTTATTAGTTCATTATTGGGTCCAAAGATTCTAAAGAGTTGATTACATTACATTCTGAATATAAAGATTGCTTTGTGTGTACTTATGATAAAATGTCAAGTTTATCTAGATTTTGTAGTTCACAAACTAGAGATTAAACTTGATGCAATTCCAGTAAATTAACCTCCTAGAGGCATGCATCAAGAAATTGAACAAGTGATTATTGAATTGAAAAAATTAATTGAGGAAAGTTTTGTACAAGAAAAGAAATACCCTTCTTGATTAGCAAGCATTATTTTGATAAAGAAAAAGAACAGCCAAAAATGCATTTATGAAGACTTTAGAGACTTAAATAAGGTTTGTCCTAAAAATGAGTTCCCCCTGTCGATACCAGAACTTATGGTCGATATAGCCTCATTGCCAGAGATGTTTTCATCCATGCATGGATCATCTGGGTATAACGAAATAAAGATGGCACTAGAAGATGAGAAACATATGACTTTCAAGACTCCTATTGGGATATTCTGTTACACGGTCATGCCATTCGATCTCAAAAATGCCAAGGCTACTTATCAAAGAGCAGTAACTAGAATATTTGATGATTTAATTCATAATCAAGTTGAATGCTATATAGATGATATAGTCATTGAAGTAAGAAAGAAAATACTTTATATGACTTAAGGATTATTTTTAAATGATTGCATCATTACAACCTAAAAATGAACCCCTTGAAGTATGTTTTTAAAGTAACTTTGAGAAAGTTTTTGAGATTTGTAGTGTAGCACCGTGGGATCGAAATTGATCTAAAAAAAGGTTTTCATGGAATGCCTCTACCTATAAGTCTTATATAGTTAAGAGCTTTCCAGGGAAATTATAATATCTAAGAAGATTTATATCAAACATATCTGGAAGATGTAAACCCTTTGCGGCATTGATGAAGAAAGATTTCAAATTTATTTGGGATGAGAAATTCCAAAGTGCATTTGAAAGTTTAAAATAATATTTGATGAATCCTCCTATTTTAGCTGCCCTAATCCCATGGAAGCTATTAATTTTATATACTGTAGCTTTGGATGATTCACTTGTAGCTTTATTAGCTCAAGTTAACAAAGAAGGGAAAAATGCTCTTTATTATCTAAGCCATAGACTCATCGTAGTGGAGATGAAATATTCACCTATTGGAAAGCATGGTTTAGCTTTAGGTTTTGCCACTCAAAAATTAAGGCATTACATTTTCTCACATAATGTGAATTTAATTTCATGAGTAAATCCTTTGGAATATCTCATGACCCACCTTATGTTGTCTGGAGTCTAGCATGTTGCATTTATTTCTCTTTGTGATGTAAAGGGTCAAGTTGTAGTTGACTTTTTAACAACACACCCCTTACCTAATAGTTCTCCTTTAAATGATGATCTTATAGATGAGCAGATCATGACTTTAAAGAATGAACTTAATGTCACTTGGGAATTATATTTCAATGGTGCAACATCATTAAAGAAAAATAAAGAGTTGAACTATTCTATCTCAGGGAAGGCAAGGATTAGGTTAATTTTTATAACTCTAGATAAAGAAATGATGCAATTTTCCTATCATTTGTCTAAACCCTGCACAAATAATGAGACTGAATATGAGGCTCTTATAACTAGGTTAGAGTTAGCAGTCCTTATGGATATGATAAATATTAAAATCTTTGGGACTTCCCAACTATTTATTAACCAAATGAGTGGAATCTATGAGATTTTGCACCAAAATCTTTTTAGTTATTACCAATATACAATGAAATTGCTAGAAAAGATTTCTCTTGTGACTCCGTATAGAATATCACACAAGAATAATTTTATAGCAAATGCTTTAGCTATGCTTGCTAAAGAAATCATATGTTTAGAAAAAGAATCTATATTTATAGAGGTACAAAATCAATAGATCTTCTCTCCTATAGATCTAGATTACATGAATAGAAAAATAGAAATGCAAAGGATAGCCACTCTTATTGCCAGTCAAGAAGAGTGTAAATGGAGACAACCATTTATTGACTATTTAAGTGAGGGGAGACTCAATGAAGACAAGTCAAAAGTAACTCATCTTAAGAAGCTTGCCTTGTATTATACATTAATCAATAATTTGTTGTATCATAAGTCATTTGAATAAATATGGTTGTTAAGATAAAAAAGAAGCCCATAAGATTGTGACTGAGGTATATTCTGGATTGTCTAGTGCCACCAATCTAGACCTAAGATGAAATTGAAAATTAAATGAATCTAAAATTGTTAGCCTTCAATGTTAAATGATTGCATGACAACTGCATGTCATTCTCATCAATGCTAAATACTCTGTGTAGTACTACATCGACCTCCTAATGTACTACACTCAATGATTATGTTTGGCCCTTTGAGAGTTAGGGTACCGACATCATAATATCTATTGATCTTCCTTCATCAAAAGGACATCATTTTATATTTGCTGCAAATGATTATTTTTCTAAGTTAGCTAAGGCGATTCCACTCAATGAATGAAAGCATGCCATGTGTTTAAATTCTTTCGAGAAATCATATATTATTTTGGCATTCCTTGCTTAATCATATCTGATAATGGTTCGTCATTTAGGTCCATTAAAATAAATCACTTTGTAGCTAGACATAAAAATGATTGTAGATATTCAATCATTTATTATCCTGGGGCAAAGGATTGGTTGAAGCATTTAATAAGACTCTTGTCTGAATTCTAAAAAAAGTACTTGATGAAAATAAACATTAATGGAATGAAAAGTTGGTTGAAGCTTTATGGGCCTATCGGACTACATATAGGACACCAACTCAATCTACACCATATGCTTTGGTTTATGGAACTGAAGTTATTCTTTCATTGAAAGTATAGCTACCATCATTAAGGATAATAGTTAATAACAGCATTACAGTAGATCAGAATCATAAACTTCAACTGGAGGAACTTGAGAGTATTGAACGAAAACATTTGAAAGCCCAACAAGACCATAAACTATATTAATCATGTATGGTTCAAGCTCATGATAAATTGATCTATTCTAGAACTTTTCAAGCAGGATACTTGGTCCTGGTTCTTAAACGATCAATTTTAGCTCATCGCAAAATTGGCAGCAAATTTGAGCCAACATGGGAAGGACCGTTCATTGGGGAGAAAGTCTATGAAGGAGGTTCTTATCAATTTATAACATGTAATGGTTTAAGAAATATTATGTATGAAATTTACTTTAGTTTTTTAAATGATGATCAATAAAATTGTGTTCATCTTTACTTTTGCAATTTATTCAGCTCTAAAAATTATTTCTTTTAAATTTGGTTTCGTTGCAATGCATTTTAGATCTTTGCAAATTTCCTCAAGTCCTTCTAGGCACAATTTTGACACTCATAGGTTCGGAGCAAGCCTTTCATGACATCATTCTTACTATTCATAGGATAAAATTAAGTCACTAAGACCACTTTGCGTGTTAAATAGACTATTTAAGTTAGGATTAAGTCATTAAGACTCCTTTTCTACTAGTCAAAATTTAGGGATAGGATGAAGTCATCAAGACCCCTTTCCTCAGCCTAAGTTATCTATGTTGGATTAAGTCATTAAAGGGCCCCTTCCTGATAGCTAATAAAAGGCAAGGACAAAGATATGATTAAGTAACCAAGACCCCTTCCTATCAAATAGACTACATGGTTAGGATTAAGTCATCAAGATCTCTACTAATAAAAATTTAAGGTTTAGGATTAAGTAATTATGGCCCCTTTTCCTTATTATAGCTATTTAAGAAGGAATTAAGCCATTAGAGGCTTCTCTTGCAATTATTTTAGAGTTTTTCTTAGGTTTTTGAGAAGTCCAAGAGAGTCTTTTATGGAGGCAACTTTAAGGTTCTTGGAGAAGCTATTAAGAAGATCTCAAGAGCAAGGAGATAAGGAAATGAAGAAGACATTCTCACCATGTTTCACTAGAGATTTTATTTTCTTTATCACTTTTTATTTATTATAAAATTATTCATGTATCAATCTTTCATGACTTTCTTACATTCATCATGAACTAAACTCTCTTTTACTGATTAGGTGTAGCTAGGTTGATTTTGAGATGGCTTGACTTTAATAGGATTTGGAGTTTTATTTTCTCTTAATTATAATATTTTTAAGCTTAATTGTCTATTGATTTGACTGGCCATCCTTCCAATGGGTTATGAGATTTGTTTACTACTAAGAGGTTGAAAAAGGACTCATTATTGACAAAATATCACAATGATTGGTATAGATTAAAGATAATTGTAATGAACTTGCATGATCCTTTTTAAGATAAAAAAGCTTTACTAAATTTTTTCATACATTAAATTTATTATTGAGAGGTGGGTAGGTTATGTAAGATAAATGAGGCTATTAGTGTGGAGAAAAATTATGACACCATATAGATTTTAGAAATTTCTTATTCAAATAATCAAATGCGTCATTATGGAATAAACATATTATCTCAAAAGATAAACTTGTATCTTATAACTGATTTGATTACTTAATAAGGATTCCTAAATCTAATGGGTCTTTTAATATTCTAGAGATTTCTCCCTTGAACTGCATAGAAAAGTAGGACAAGGGTCATTTTATACTGGGTTCATAGTTCCTTAAAAGGAAAACCCCTATAGTTAATTATATCTTAGGATTGAAGAATCTCTTCCTAGGAATACTTTTGATTAAAGAAATAAACTTTCATTTCTATGGATTTTGAAGCTTGCTTTAAAAGGATGTTTAATTTAGAATTTCAAGAGGGAATGCTTTAAAGGAGAAGAGTTCTTTTCAAAGGCCAATCAGGATTAAGTACAAAATGATTATTGATATTTGGGATGCCTAATAAGCATTTCAATTATCCTATCATTGGGCTTTAAATTTTGAGATTGAAATTAATAAAATTTTGAATTGATCTTTTATTAGAAATATAGGACTTAGATTCTAGCAGCACAAGACTACAAAAATTCCTAGAAGTTGAAGACTTATTCTAATATGATACTTCAAATCCTAAGTCTAGAAATACTTCTAACATAAGTCAAATGCTCAACCAAATATAAGTTTTTTAGAAATTATCAATTATTTTCCTACCAGAGAAAAAATGAACATATCCCTGAATCTTCTAGACTTTATAACCTATCTGAAAAGGTTGTCAACTAACACCACATAAGTGATTTTAAAAATCATATGTCTGATCTTATGTATGCAAGATGGTTAGGCTATTACATTTTGGAAGGAACCTAATAACTTATCTAACTCCTTAACCCTATAATAATATTTGGCATATTATGCACCTAACTAATGCAATAAATTTAATCTTTTATATGTTTTGATTCACAATTTATTTTAAACATTTTGGGTATGCAATTTTATGCCTATAATGAGATACAATTAGAAATAGTCATGGGCCAAATCAAAATAAGAAGGGACACTTTTCCAGAAAGGGTAGTGATTCTCAAAGGTCAGATGCCCCCTTATGAGTAATGGGTGAAGCACCCAATTCAAGAAGAATGGATAATATGATCTCATGGTTTACTTTATCTAATTATTTCTAGATGCTTTTATGTTATACCTAAGGATTTTCTTTTAAATGAGGTTCTGAATTTTTATTTAATGTTTGTGTAGTTTAAATTTTGTGGGGTAGAAAATTTATGTTTCATATGAGCCTAATGTGCCAGACATTTCATCACATAATATATCATAGAAAGAAACTTAAAAAAAGCATGCATATCTATTGCGCACCCTAAAATAAATTAAGCTATATTAAATTAATAAAATAGGCTAATCTCATTTGACACTAGTAAGAAAGAAAAATTGGCAACTGAACTTTGCCCTTATACAGCTTGGCCTAGAACTAAAGTTTTGATCTATGTTGGTCTTCTTCCAGGATCACCATCTTTTTCAAGGACCTACACGGACTTCACTGGGGACCACCATATAGCAAAGTTAATTTCTGTTATTCTTAGACCGCATAGATCCTAACTTAATTCTATGCTCAAATTACATCTTAAAATTCCAAAATAAATTTATGATCCCTACAAAACAAATGTCATAAAATATATACAGCACACTAGCAGTTTATATTTCAAACATATAGGCTTAGCATTAATTGTTTACCAAGTCCAGCTATCCTATTAAGGTATGCTTAGGAAAACAACACCTATAAGCAAATAACATTTATTTTATTTTTATTACAGCGATCTCTTTAAGCATAGCCCCTTGCAAAAAAATAGCATTAGCTTGAAAAGAAGGCCTTACCATCCAAACTAGCAGGCAAGCAATCCTAGCCATCCAATCTAAGACATTACACCACAAAAGAAGAAAAAGAACCACATCATTTCACATCATAAGATATCACAGATCATCAGACTAATCTAAGTCTAAGGTCAGTGACCTAATAATCTAGTGTGTGAGAAAGGGGTTTATGTGGTATGTCTATACTGGGCTTATATTTAGTTTAAGTTTTTGGTTTAGTTAATTTTTTTGTACTTTCATAATCTTTCTTTATAGGTGTGTGCCATTGATAAATTAGAGGTTCGAGGTATCAAGTCCTCCTTTGGACTAGTAGCTCTGAGACCTCAGGTGTCCAGACTATATACCATATGATAGTTAGTTATGAAAAGCTTTATTTTTATTTGGTTTCTTTTAATTTATTTTAGGATTTGTTCAATTTACCATTGGGTTTAATTTAAGTAATTTAATTGATTTAACAGTTTGCTTCCATTTTTAGGTTTATTTTCATATTAAGATGGAATTTAGGTTTTAAAGAATGAAAAATTAAATAAACTCTGCTTTAGGCAGAACCCATTCTACTCATCATCATAAATCTTAATAGAATGAGATTTTCATTCAAAGATAAAACAACATTATTCTAAGGGTCCAACTAAGAATCTAAGTATCTTAATTAACCTCTTTTAAATTCATTTGAATGGTTAATTTTAAGTTTGAGTTGATCAATGTTCAACTTTTCTTTATATATATATATATATATATATATATAAACTAAGAGTTCAATTTTATAAAAATATTAAATTTAATTTGATATTCACTTCCTTTTGATTTCAAGTGATTACATTCACTTATATTTTATTCTATTTAATTGTGTAGGATGTATATAGTTTGATGACTAAGATTTTTGATTAAATATTCATTTAATCTCATATGTTATAATTATTTAATCTATTTGATTAGAATTAAATTTATTTCATTCATTTGTTTCATTAATATTTATGTTTATTCACTTGAATAAGTTAACTTAGTTAATTTAAGTTCATCTTTAATTCAAACTTAGTTTAGAAGTTTTGATTTCATCATTCATAATTTAAGTGATCCATTATATTTCAATTCCATAACTTAGGAGAATTCATTAACTTATGCACTTTTTATTTATCATTTAGTTTGTTTTAATAAAACTTTTTATTGAATTAAATCTATTAAGGTGAAGCTTTGCTTATCAATCATAACCTAAAAAGCTTAGTGAACGAATTACTAAAGGGACCAAACCTAATATAGGCCATTTTAAACTTCTAGGTTATTTAGATTTAATTGATTAGATTAATCATTTTAATTCTTATTTGAAACTATATTATTCATTAATATCAAATGGATTTAAAAGTAATTTCAATATTAATAAATCTCTTATTTGAATATGACACTCAAAAGTTGATTAACTTTAGTTTTTCTATTGATTAATTGATTGACCATCAATTTATCAATTTAATGATTTAAAATTTCGTTAATTGTGTATCATTAATCATTTCATAAATCCAAGATGCAAAACTAATTAGATTCCTTAGCTTTTGATATAGAGGTCATTTGGCTTTAAAATTTTTATAGCAAGTGGGTCATTGCCAATTTAATCTCCCTAAAATATCATCTTAATCACATGTATATTTTAGGACTACATAAAGTTTTTAAGTATTTTAATAAAATCTAAATTAAGATTAAATTAGTAAAAATTAATTAGGGTTTTAATTTTCTTTAATTCTTTTATGGAAGATGAATATATAGATGGTTCATTTATAATTTTTAGAATTTTAGTTGATTTGTTATGATTTTTTAAAGCTCAGATAAATTAATTAAATTAATTACTTAATTAAAGTTATTTTAAGGATCATAAAATTTCATTAAGGTTTTATATTTTCTTAAAGTCTAATAATGTGAATTATGATATTTTAAACTAATTTTATTATTTTCCCTAATTTTCTTAATTTATCATTAATTTATTTAATTAATTTAGAGGTTTAGGATTGAAAATTTCATTGATTCAATCACCAATAAATTCTTAATTTTAATCAAAGGTATGTTTTAATCTTAATTTTAATAGCCCAAAGTTTTAAATTGATTGAATTAATGGTTTGAGTTTAATTTGGATTTGATTACTTCAATTAAACACAAATTAACCCAAAAATAACTAATAAAATTTGAGAATTTTAGATTTATTAGATTCCTCTCATTGAGATGAAACCATAGAGCCCTTATTTGCATATTTTGGTTGAATATTTTATTTTCTATGAATTTTTTAACTTTATAGGATTTTTTTTGCAATTTTTAATTCAGAAAATTAGATATCCTTACTTAAATCTAGGCATTACACGACACTGCTTTACACATAGCACGGTGCTACTTGACAGCTTAATCCACATGGATCAAGCTTAATAGTGGTGCAGACCATGAGATCATCTATGGTCATTCGATCAATCATCAGACTGTCACGAATTAACCTGCCTTTCCTTAAGGGGTTTAAATTAGATGGTGCAGATAGACCTCAGCTATCTATTCCAAATAGAAGGATTGAATGGTGGAGATTTTGTCCTTATCTTCCCGCTAGAGAATTGAGAGTCATTGGCTCTTTGGAGTTGATTTCTGGAGATCGAAGCTATGATTTTACGTGATTTTGATTGCAAAATGATCATGGATTGATTTCCAATCAATCCATGAGATTTGATTTCATCCACATGAAAATTCCCTTAACAAAGGACCAAGGTGAAATCGGGGGTGGTTAGGTTTGAGGCAAACCTCACCGACATCGATCCTCAGTGGTGGAAATATGTTAAATTCCTTCGTTTGAATGTGTTGAACTTTTAGGAGAGAGGAATTATTTTGCCTCCTCACAAATAATAATGGGGATTTTTATTAGAACTCTAAACAGATCTTGTGAGTACTTATTTAGATATAAAATACATTATTTAGAGGTAAATATACTATCTTGAAAGAAATATATTACCCTATAATATATTCAATAACTTAATAAAGATATTTAAAGCTGATGGGTCTTCGATGTACAAGAGATTTTTTCTTCTGAACTATATGGAGAGGTAGGACATGATTTATTTTATTATAGGGTCTATAGTTTCCCATAATAGTAAGCCCCTATAGTTATTCACATCTTAAGAATGAAGGATCTCTTTTTAAGAATACTCTCGAATGAAGAAATATATTTTATTTCTATGGATTTCAAAGCTTATCTTAAAAGAACGGTAAATTAGGAATTCAATAGGGAATGTTTCAATGGAGAATAGTTATTTTGGAGGCCAATTGGGATTATGTAAGAAATGCTTATCAATATTGGATTGCCTAGCAAGTATTTCAATTGTCCTATCATTGGGCTTCACAAATTTTGAATTTAGAATTATTGATATTTTGAGTTAACATTTTATTAGAAATATAAGGCTTAGATCCTAGTAGCACAAGACTATAAAAATTACTAGTAGTTGAAGGTTTACTGCAAAAGGATACTTCAGACCCTAAGTCTACAAATGCTTTTGACATAAGTCAAAGGCTCAACATAATGTAAATTTTTTTGGGAATTATCGGTTCTTTTCCTACTAGATGAAAAATGAACATATTCCTAAAACCCTCTTGAAAGGGTTGACAGTTGACACCACCTAAGCAATTTTTAAAAAAATTATGAGTTCGATCTTATGTATACAAGTGGCTAGGCTATGCATTTAGGAAGGAAGCTAAGTGCCTAACTCACTCGCTAACCCTAAGATAATGTTTAGTATATTATGCACCTAACTAATGCAACAAATTTCATCTTTTATGTATTGACTCACAATTCATTTTAAGGCCTTGGGTATGCAATTCAAGCTTACAATGATATGCATTTAAAAGTAGTCATGGGCTAAATTTAAAAGATAAGGCACACTTCCCTTAAGAAGGGTGGTCATCCTCACAGGTCAAATGCTCCCTTATGTGCAATGGGTGAAGCATCCAATCCAAAAGGAACAAATAATATGCTATCATGTTTCACAAAGGCTAATTATTTCTAGTTCTTTTTAAGTTGTACCCAAGGCTTTAATTAATGTAAGGTTTTGAGTTTCTTTATTTTATGTTTGAGCTATTTAAATTTAATGGGGTGGAAAATGTAATTTTTCTTAGGAGTCTAATATTCTAGGCATTTTATCACTGATACAAACCACAGAAAGAAACTTAGAAAAGCAGATAATTTCTATTGTGCACTCAAAATAAATCAAGCCAAATTAATTAACATAATAAAACAATGTGGCTATGTAACAATATACACCTTGGAAGAAAGAGAAACCTTATACAGTCCACCCCAGAACTAAAAGTTTGATCTATGGAGGGTCTTCTACCAAGATTGTCTCCCTCTTCATGGACCTCCATGGACTTCATAGGGGACCATCAACAGATAAATTCAGCTCTCACTATTCTTAGACCCCATAAATCTTAACCTAATTCTAGGCTTAAATTATATTTTTGAAATTTTAAAATAAATTTCTAGTCCCTGTAAAATAAATGTCAGAAAATACACATAACAGACTAACAATTTATATTTCAAATATACAGGCTTAGCATTAATTACTTGCTAAGCCCAACTCTCCTATTGAACTATGCTTAAGGACTTAAGCATACATGCAAGCAAACAATGGTCCCTTTCAGCACAGCCCCTTGTAAAAAATATTATTAGCCTAAAAAGAACGCTCTATCATCCAAATTAGCGGGCAAACAATCCTATCAATCCAATCTAAAATATTACACCACAAAATAAGAATATACATTTCTCATCACTAAACATCACAGATTATCGACCTAACCTAAGTCTAAGGTCGGTGACCTAATAATCTAGTGTGTGAGAAAATGGGCTTGTGTGGTATGACTTTACTAGACCTTTTAGATTCAAGTCTTGATTTAAAATTTAATCTATCACTTTTCATAATTTTGTTTCATAGGTACGTGTCATTATTAAAGTAGAAGTTCAGGGTATCAAGACCTCCTTTGGACCAATAGCCCTATGACCTTAGGTGTCTAGACTAAATACCATGTGATCACTAGTTATGAAAACTTTTATTTTCATTTATTTGATTTATTATTTTAATTTATTCTTAAAATTTGTTCAATTCTTCATTTGGTGGTTTCAATTTAAGTGATTTAATTAATTTATGAATTTATTTATTTTTTTCAGGTTTACTTTTGTGTTAAAGTTGAAGCTTAGGTTATAAAGAATAAAGAATAAAATAAATCCTGCTTTGGATAGAACTTGTTCTATTTAATCATTTAAATTCTAGTGTAATGAAATTTTTATCCATTCAAAGGGTTAAACTAAGATCTTAAGTATCTTAATTAACCTTTTTTGTATTAATTTGAATGATTTATTTTAAATTATGTTTGATGTGATTAATGTTTTAATTTTCCATTTAAGATTTAGAATTTATATAATTTAATCTTGTTAAGATTTTGAAGACTTCGTTCTTATTTTATTTTATTTATCTTGATTAATGTTTCTTTAATTTGATTTATTACCATTAATTAAATTTTAAAATATTTTTTAAAATTTTAATTAAAAGTTGATGCCATCATGATTAAGTAATTAAGTTTAATTTGATTTTAATTTTATTTTAGTTTAGTTTTTAATCTTATGTGTTTGAGTTTTTTAGTTTATTTGATTGAATTAATTTCACTTATTAGCTTTATCAATGTTAAGTGTTTGTTAATTTAAATGAGTTAACTTCGGCAATTTAAACTGGTTTTTGATCCAAACTTGATCTTGAAGTTAAGATTTCATCATTCAAGTGATTCATTATACCTTAATTTTTTGTAACATAAGATGATTTATTAACTTATGTACTTATACTTCATCATATGGGTTAAGTTTAATGAAATATTACATGTTAAACTTTCATTATCCCTTAGGGCGAGATTTTGTTTTATCAATCATAACATAGGAAACTTAGGCCACTTATGTAACCAAACCTATCATAGGCCATATTCATTTTTAGGTTACTTAGATTAAATGATTTGATTAATCACCGTTTATTTGTATTTGAAATTATCAATATTTTTAACATTAAATGGACTTGAAGTAGTTTTAATATTAATTATTTTCTTGATTTAGGTATAAAGTTCAGAAGTTGAATAATTTTGATTTAAATTGATCAATTGATTTATTATAGATCCAATAAATGAGATTACTTAAGGTTTGATTGAATTTTATGTTCTTAATTATTTTATTAATCCTTAAATACATAATTAATTTTATTCCTTAATTTCAGAAGGTTAAGAATTTTTTTGTAAGTTTTATGATGTTAATGAAAATGTTTTAAGTTGGTTTTATAAATTTTTATAATTTTTATAATTTTTTTTACTTATAATTTCATTTAAATTGTCCTAGGGTTTGGAAATTCAAAAACTTTTAATCCGGAGGTCATTTAACCTTGACATTTTTATGGCAAGTGGGGTTCTTTGCCAATTAAAGTTTTCTAAAGTTTAATCTTAATTATATGTGTATTTAAAAAAAAATTAGGGTTTCATTTATTTCAATAAAACTTAAATTAAGCCTAAACTAGAAGGAATTAGTTAGGGGTTTTAGTGTTCTTAAATTCTCCTATTGAAGATGAATCCCTAGAAAGTTTATTTAGATATTATGTAGTTTTAGTTAATTAATTATTATTTTTTGAACTGTAGATCAATTAATTAAATTAATTAATGCATTTAATCTCTAATTATGATCATTTTGGGGATTATGAGATTTCTGTGAGTTTTAATGATGTTTTAAGATTTATTAGTATTCCTTATAATGATTTAAGCAAATTACATAATTTTTTATCTTTTTTTTAATTTGATGTTAATTTATTTCCTTAAATTAAGCTTTAGGCTTGAAAATTTTATATAGATGGATTTACTTTTCAATATATCCTAAACAACTTATCTAAGGTGTGTTTCAACCTTAATTTTAATTTTCCAAAGTTTCAAATTAATTAGATTAATGCTTAAAATGAAATTTACCCAAAAATACCCAATAAAAATTAGAGAACTTTGATTTAATAGATTTTTTGTCATTGAGATGAATCCATAGATCCTAATTTACATTTTTTTGGTTGAGTGTTTTATTTTCTATGATTTTTTTAAAGTTTTTAGGATTTTCTGCAACTTTTAAACTACATAAAATAAGAAATTCCATTTAAAATGGTTGACGCCATGTGGCGCTAATGTGACGTTGTTTGCCACGTGGAGTGATGCCATTGGGCCAACTAGATCCACTTTGATCTAGCACAAAAAGTGGCATAGACCACAAGTTTGTTTATGGAAGTTTGATCAATCAGGATTTAATCTGCCATTCTTTAAGGAATTTAAATCGATTGCGCTAAATCGAGCCATCTTTCAAAAGAGGTATAGGCAGTAGATTTTTTCCCTACTCTTGCTGGCAGGAACCATGGATTGTTCACATTTCAAGGCCAAAATTCAACGATCTGGGGATATTTTTAATGCATAATTACAAAATGATCGAGATATTATTTTGAATACATTTATATGGTTAGATCTTACTTGAGATCAAATTAATTTTACAAATGATCAAATCAAATTCGATACATAGAGTTTGAGTGATACCTCACCAACATAGATCTTATGCAGTGGGAATGATTCAAATAGCTTCATGGGGATGTGGCAAGCCTCTAAGGTGCAAGGAATTGGATTGCCTCCACACCAATTATTTTATAGGCCAAGCTCCTCCTATTTATCGGTGGCTTTGGTCAAAATCTAGCTTGTCGGTGATGTGGGAATCAAGGGGAAGGGTGGATTCTTCTTCATTTTACTTGAAGAAGATGTGTGAGTGCTCAAATTGGCTTGAGAAAATCTCTCTCTTTCTTTTTTCCATGAGTGGCCAAGAGTTATATGGGAAGAAGTTTATTTTGATTTTTCCATGGTGATTTCCACCCTTGAAAGCTAGCTCCACCTGTAAGGAGTGGTCAATTGATTGGGATCATTCAAAATCAGTGAGGATGTGGAGTGGAAGAGGAATTGAGGATATGTTTTGGATTGGGGAGGGCTTATCTTCATGTTCCACATCACTCTCCTATGGCATATTCCTTTCCTTTTGGATGACAGGAGACCTTTAAATTTTCTCCAATTTAGTTTCTAATTTTTTTAGACTCATCCTAGAATGAGTATAAGAGTATTGGAATGTGATTAGTGTAGGTTTAAGCTCATATTATCACATTTAGTCCATTTAAGTTTAACTTGATTTGATTAAGCTAAGTGTGATTAATGTTTATTATTCATTGATTTAAATTAGTAATTAATTATTCAAATTATATTTAAGATGATTTATAAGTCAAACAAACTCATTTCAATTGGGTTTAGGGACAAATATCTTAGGTTAATTCACTTAAGCATTTGCTCTCTTTAGTTTAGTTTGGTTTGTTCCATTTGATGGATTCGATCTAGGTTTAGGCTTTAATTATGTTTATTCAAGCATTTGAGATAATTTGGATTCATTAATTTCATTTCATTTGAAGTGAATTTTGAATTTAAACCCACTTTGATCCAAAATGAGCTTAATGGGTTAACATGGGTTTAATTGGGTCAATGATAAAATTGATCAAATTGAACCCTATAATTGGTTAAAATATGTTTAAAGATGATTTCTCATTGATTTTGGACATTTAATTTCGATTGATTTTAGTTTAATTTGAATTTATACCTAATAGGGTCCATTTAAACCTATTTAGATAAAGTGGTCTAATTAACCCAATTAAGGCGTTATTGGACTTAAATTTCTTTATATTTATGTTTAAACAAGTTCATTTGATGATTTTGATTAAATTTTAGTGGGTTGACCTCTGACTTTGTGGGACCCACATAAGTCAACTCTATGTCAAATGGTTGACCAACTTTGACCTTCATTTGGATTTAGTTTTAAATCCATTTATGTTTATATAATGACTTTATGCTTTTCATTTAAATTGATTTCAATTTGTTATGATTTTATTTGAATTTCTTTGGGTTTAAGAGGTTTTGAGCATAGGTAAGTTAATTGGATTAACCACCTCAATTACCTTAGTTTAGGCTCAGTCGAATTTAGATTTCAATTAGAATGTATTTGATTCAATCATTTATTTAGATTTGGGTTTGGTTTGGATCCACCTAATCCTATTAGGTTAGGCTAAACCCTAGAAGGATTTGTTAGGTCACTAAGTATAGTGTCTTAAGTGCTTGAATAGAAAATTCCTAATCTAAGATTAGGAGAATTCAAAATCAATAGAATTGAAAATGATGTTAAACCTCATTCAAAAATAAGGTCAACAAGAAACTCTTATGGAGAATTTAAAAATGGGTTGATGGTGATTGCCATGCTTAGAGGTTATCTCCAAGGGGTGCTTAACTGATTAAGAGTTTTCTAAATCAATTAAGGTGCGGAGTGGATCAAGGATGGAGGAAGTGCATAAGGTTTTGAATTCATGGAGAGAGTTTGAAGATTTCTTCCTCTCATGGTCCATGTCACCCTTCGTGGCACCTCTTGGCTTCATGGTGTCACCTCAACACCCTTTTGGACTGATGGTTTGTTGGCCAAGTTAAACCAAGGTGAACCATGAGTCAAACTCAAGTTCATTTGAGTTAGACTTAAGCTTAAGTGTTTAAATTTGATTCATTTGATTATCATTTACTTTGGATTAATTTTGGTTAATTTATTTATTAATTGGATTTATATTTAAGTTATAATCGTGTCTAATTGCCCATAAGAAAGCTTAGAGGCCAATTAATCCATGGTATTTTAATTTAACTTAAGCTAGTTTGATTCTTTTGATTAAAGATGAATCAAATTGGATCTCCTAGCTTAATTGGTTGCTTTGGGATTTAAATTAAGTTCCAATTGTGTTTGTTTGATGATTTATGATATTTGAAATTGATTGATTTTATTAAATTTGAAATTGATTTTAATTTTGTTTCAACTTGACCTATTTTGACTTAAATGGGCAAGATTGAGCTCAATTCAATCAAATGACTAATTTTACTCAAGTAAAATGTATTTCTCTTTAAATTGTGTTTAATCAAGTATTTTATATTATTTAGATTAATTAATTTCATTTCATTTAAGGTTGATTTTGGATTCCAACCCACTTTGACCCAAATTGGGTTTAATGGGTCAACATGGATTTAATTAGATTTAAATGATCAAATTAGTCAAATTAATCAAACCAATTAGTTTAATCATTCTTAATTATGATGTAAACTAATTTAATTTTTTTATTTTATTTTATTTTATTTTATTTTGATTTAGATTTCAATAAGGTTCATTTGGGTTCATTTAGATGAAATTATCTAATTAGCCCATTTCAGACCATATTAGATTTAGATTCATTATATTTATGTTAAAACATACTTCATTTGATGATTTTAAGTCCTTAAAATGACTTAATTTAGTCAAATTATGATGGATTGATCTTAGACTTGGTGGGGCCCACATAGGTCAACCATAGGTCAAATGATTGACCATCTTAACCCTCATTTGAATTTATTTTTTAGTTGCATTTATATTCATGTATTGACTTTGTGCTTTTTATTTGATTTAATTTCAACTTTTTTTATTTTGTTTGAATTTGTTTGTGTTTATGTGATTTTGAGCTTAAATAAGATAATTGGGTTAACCTCCCAATTTATCTTGGTCTAAGCTCAATTGGATTTAAGTTCCAATTGGAATGTGTTTAATTTAACCATTTTGAGTTTAATTTTAAGTTTAGTTTGGATTCACCTAATCCTTATTGGGTTAAGTTAAATCTTAAAAAGGTTTACTAGGATAGCCTAGTATAGTGTCCTAAGTGCCTAGTCAGGATATCCCTAATCTAAGATTAGGTATCCTAATTACTAGGATTGAAAATGAAGTTAAATCTCATCTAAAAATGAGGTTAACAAGTATGCTTTTAAAAGAAAGATAGTGACCACCATGATCAAACTTCTAAAATAATGAACTCTCTATTTTGTTAAAATCTTAACTACATAAGATAATATTATTAAAGGACAATCCTTAAGTCTAATTATAATGAGATCAACCACACAATTTTCTACACTTGTTAGTTTATTAGCATTCTTGGTAGATGTAAGACTAGATCTTAGAATTTACATCGGCACCCCATTTTTACCATCCAAAATATTGGACCAAAAACCTTATTTTTGTACTTTATGTGCAATCTTTAAGAGAAGGGAATAATATTCTACTCACAATTTGTTACTTGAGGTGACCATTTACTCTTGCATGAATAGTTTATTTCACATCATATCATGTTTCTAGAATCATTGCCAAAGATTGTAACACCTAGATTAATGTCAATTTGATTTTATTGCTTTGGATAAATTTTATTTATTTATTTAACTAATTTGATTTTGTTTTCTTTCTTTATTTTTTTGCTTTGATTTACATTTTGATTGTTGTTTATGCACCATTTTAGTGGTGGACCTCTACTTTTTATGATTAAAATTTGAATGAATGTTGTTAAGGAGACCTAAGGAGAGAAGGCAAGCTGGCAAGACTGAATCAATAATAATGGCCAACATGGAAGATGGAGGAGGCATGGCCATGGGGGTGAAGATACTAAGCACTATGCACTTTCTATTATGCATGGAATCTCTCAAGACATCAATAAGCCAAGTGTTTAAACTACAACCTTGAGATTAAGCCTCCTATTCTACAAATGATCTAGAGCTCTCAATGTGGAGGCCTTGCCACTTAAGACTTGAATGAACACATCACAAACTCTTTGGAGACCTATGACACATTCTAGTACAATGGAGTTTCTAAAGATGCTATTAATTTAAAGTTATTTTATTTTTTCTTGTGTAACTGAGCCAAGAGTTGGCTCAATTTGTTACTTAGTGAATCCATCATGAGCCTAGAATGATCTAAGATAAAAATACTTGTTAAAGTATTTCTAGTTAGAAAAATTGCAAGGATGCTCATAAAGATTTCAAACTTTATGTAGATGGATAGTGAGACATTCTATGCAAATGGAGATGATCAACGACCTCTTGAGGAGATGCCCATAGCATAGTATTTCAACATGGATTCTAGTGTAGACCTATAATAAGATGGTCTAGCTGATAATAACACTAATTGACACCTTATATGGTGCCACCTTCATGAGAAAAAATCTAGAGCAGTCTTATGACTTGTTGGATAAGTTGGCCATGAACAATTAGTAGTGGCCAACCAAAAGAATTATGTTGAAGAAGCCAATGTCTACAATAAGGGAGATGGATCCCAATGCCACACTGTCACTATACAAGTTGCTTCATTAGTGGAGAAAGTCAATTTTCTTATACCACTAGCAACACTTATCCATGTTTTTTTTTTTGTGTGATCACTGTGGAAGTGCAACAAATTTGAAATAGGTAAACCTAGTAAGAAACCAATAGGACAATAATAATCTCTACTCTAAAGATAAGATTTTAGGTGGAGCATTAGAAAAGTTATATTCGCTCCAATTTAGATGATCAAATCTGTGCTAAAGGTGACTTGAGAGAAGCAACATCAAAGATAGTGGCTACTATAACATCTACTAGACAACACTTAAGAACAAAATAGAATGCATTAATTGTAGTATTACCAAAAAAATCTCATTTTTCCCTTACAAACACTTTATTATCTTGGTGCTCCTTCACCTTGGTGAAGAACTCCCACACCATAAGAATAATAGAAGATTTATTATCATAAGAAAAATACTCCCAGCATAGCTTGTTGATGATCCTCTCCACGCTCCCATCTTGGTTATAGAATCCCCTTTCAACGATGAGATGCTCGAGCTTGCCCTCCTCTTGCCTTTATTGACATACTTGACCGACATATTTGCTTCTTAAATGTAGGCAGAGGCTAAAGAAGAAGGTTTGTAAGAAATGGGTTATTATGGTTGATGTGAAAATGAGATATTGCCTAGTCCAACATTCTTGTGGCAGCTAGAGAACATATCCTCGGGAAGGTGTTTAATTACCCCATATAAATAGAGTACAACATAATGTTATCCATCAAATACTCTAGAACAATGTCCAATCTTTACTATATTTATTATTATAGCCTCGCAATCCTATCCATTCAACTACATAGCCCTTCAAAGTAGGCCCCTATCTTCAATTCCTGAAATTGAATGTATCTTTGGTTCTTATTATAGTCAGGTTTGTTGTGCTTGGGGCATCTCAATTATTTTCATCACTAGTCCACCTTCAAGAATCATGTCAAATTATGCTTCTTTTCATACATAAAGTAATAAAATAATAATAATTTAGTTGGTCAACATCAAAGCACCTAATAATAATTTGCTTTGGGTTATCATTCTATACAAGACAACAAGGTTGGCGCCTATATGCTATATAAAAATTATTTTTCTTTTATTGTTGAATGTGTTGAAGCAAAGCGAAGTAAACTGAAAGTAAGAAAAATTAAATAAATGTATATCAAAAGAAAGAAAATTTGAGTTGCTTGATGACTATTATATATATATATATATATATATATATATATATATATATATAGGGGACAATGCATAATGCAAAGTGTGTGGAAGAATAGTTTAGATGCTTTCATGAATTGTACTCTTAGGTAGTATATATTTAATTCTATAATTTTTATTTTATTTTTTCTACTAGAAAATTATATTTATTAAAAAAACCATTTACTTCTTGCTTAGTTGATAATATTCCATTATTTTATGTTTAGTTGTAGTTTTCAAGTATTTTTTATTGTTCATTGGAGGAAGCATGATGGTAAAAAGGTTCAAGGCACCATGGGCCGAGTACACAAACATCATATGTAGGTACAAACTACTTATGTTAATCAACAACAAATAATGGCCCCTAGTTTATAAATATGTAACTAAAGGAGTTTTACAAGTATGAAGGAATGTGCCTCAAATTCACTTTAGTTTTTAGCTTGTGGACTAACGATTAGGTAGAAGTGATGAATATGAAGATCATTAATCTATTGAAAAAAAGGTTGAAGGCACCATAAAGTGGATTTCTAATGGATATAATTCCAATCACTCATTCACCATGCGAACTCCACATATATAAAATCAGCATTCAAAAGAGATGTAAGTCCAATCTAACATCTTTCTAATAGAAGTAAGTTCAATTTGTTGTTGAATCTAAATCCTACTAACATTCCAAAGGGGTATATGTCCAACCTAAATTCTAACTGGCTTTCCAATGGATATAAGCCCAACCACTTGTTCATAAATATGAATTTCTTTAAAAATGACTTTCCAATGGATTTTTGCCCCACACATGTCTACAATGCAAATTTTATAAAATTGAATTATTTGGTAAACTTATAAATTAAGACTAACTTAAATAATTCAGTAAATATCTGCACCATAAAAACCTACACAACAACTCTAGTCTACTCAGAATATTTGAGACGAGACAACATATGGCTCCTAATCAAACTCCCTGGACATTACAACAAATAACCCCCTGATGTTGGTTGACTGGAATAATGTAGTCCTGAGATGACGGAACCATGGGATCTTGATCGGGACTACTCTTCATCCACACCACACCACAAGACACTGATTTATATCAAAGATCCATATTTATTTCCAACATTAATCGAGAGTGCTCTCTCACTGTAGTAAGAGGGGTAATTAACTATGAATGCTTGCACTGATAGGAATTAGAACCCATATCTAAATAAATATGACATAAAAGAAGCCCAAAATAAGCCACATTATCTCATCCAAATCCATCCCATGCATCCTCCATCACTTAGAATCAATTCAAACTTCCCCTCTAACATTATCACTACCTTCAACCACAATGGAAGATGCCAATTCCCAAGTCAACCACTACCCATTTTTTTCTAATGGGGAGAGGCTCGGTTGAATAGAAAAGGGGCGAGAAAGTCAAAATTCTAAACTGTTGATGCTCTCTACACCTTCCATAGCTTAAAACAAACTCAGACAAACCTTTCCCCCCACTCCCCGACCTCTCCAACCCATTATTTGATTGAGCTCAAGCGAACGATGGCTCATGACAGCCTCTAAATTGATCCAAAGAGAGGTTAGCCACCAAATTGATTTTAGAAGTACGTTTCGACTTATTAAAGGTTTTTGAAATGAGAACACCACCGAAGGTTAACATCGGTGAGGTATTTCTTAACTCCAACCATCTTTTCATTTTGGATTTGTTTTTTATAAAGTTGAATTGATCTCTAGTATGATCAAGCCATTTGGATTGATTGTAAATTGACTATTGATCAATTTGTAATCAAAATTGCTCTCCCCCTCTATCGAGATCACTAGCGATAATGTCCTAAGCACTAACAACTCTAGATTCTCTAATGGGAGATTAGGGATAGAATCACCACCATCCATTCCTTTAATTTGTAATGGATGGTTATGATCTAAACAAACCATTTGATCTTTCATCGGATAGTCTCAATCGATCTCAAATCCTGCAGCCATCTTATGTGGTTCCCAGGTGGCTCAATAACATGGTGTCAGGCGTAAAGTGGTGCCCATACAGTATCGTGTCACCACTAACTGGGATAAATAGGGAAATTTGGCTTTTTTTGAATTAGAAATTATAAAAAATGCCCAATTTTCAAAATTTTATAGAAATTAAAATATTCAACTAAAAAATACAAATAAGGGTTCAATGGATTCATCTCAGAGAGAGGAATCCATTAAAACCAAAATCACTAATTTTTAATAGATATTTTTAGAGTAATTTAAATTTAAATAAAAATAATCAAATTTAAATTAAAATCAAAATAATGGTCCAATCAACTTGAAACTTTAAGGATATGAAATTAAGGTTAAAACACACCTCTAATAAAAATTTGTAGAATTATTGGTGATTAAATTGAAAGATATAAAATTTTCAATCTCTAAATCCTAATTTAGTGAAATAAATTAATATCAATCCAAGAAAATTAAGAAAAATTATGAAAATTAATTAAAATACTTTGAAAAATATTGATAAATTTAATAAAAAAATAAACTTCATGAAACTCATCAAACCCTAAAATTTTAATTAATTAAGGTGATCTTTAAAAAATTATAATAAAATAAATAAAAATAAACTTATCAATTTTCTATCACCGGCCTAATTGCCGAGGCCTAACTGCCGAGGCCTAACTGTCGAGGCTAAAGTTTGGCACTACTTTATTTTCACCAAATTGATGCCCACTAACAAAGGATAGAGCCATTTTTATAAAGATGTAAGAAAGTTTATTTATAATTCAATTTATAATATGATTAAGAGAAGTACTACCCTAGGTTATGGTCATCCTTCTCTTATTTATACGGCGTGTTGTGATCGGTGCATTTGGGGAGACAGATGAAGAAGTCCTTATACAAAAGACTCCTCTGACTAAAAGAGCAATTGAGGGGTTTGGATCAAAATTGAAAGTTGGAGAAAGCTCACATGTCCCTCAGTCTAGATCTAAATCCTCCAAAACTATAAATGACTAACTCCAACAAATTGGAGGGGAAGTGTTTAAATTTAGAAAAAGGGTTAGTGTAAGTAGTTGGCAACAGAAATGGGAAAAGAATTTCAATCATCATATGAGTCAGCAATTGTTGCAACTTTCTTATATAGCTGAGTTCAACTCATCACTTGTTCAAATGTTATGGAATCATGAAAATCACATACTTAAGATTTAAAGAAATAATAATGAAGGTAATTAAATCCTAAGACTAAAATAAAAAAATCTACAATAAATAAAATGATCAACTAAAAATTTTGGATTTATTTTTGAATTTAACACACAAGTAAGGATATATCAAAATTATAATCATTCCAAACTTACTTAATATTGAATGAATATTTGATTAAATTATAAAAAACAATTCAAATACCTTAAGGACTTATAATGTCCTAGCTTAGATATTGAAACCATAGGATTTTCATCCTTATAAGTTTCTTAGACTAGGATTAGTGCTCAAATAAAATTTTAATCATAAGAAAATTACAAAACTACCATTTAAATCAACATTAAGCACAATAATTAATCAATTAAATCAATTGAATACAACAAAACATAAAACCATGAAACCTAAATAATAATCAACATCAATCATTTAGCTCATAAATCTCAAATCAAATAAAATGTCAAATATGAAATGAATGTTGATTAAAATTATGAATTAATTTGAACCCTAATAACTAATTGGATAATTAGAGAATAGTTCAATTAAACTTTAAATTGAAATTATAAAGCATATTTGAACTTTAATTAAATCAAGCAAATCAACTAACTAAATATCAATTAAATTAATCTAAATGATCACCTAACTAAATTAATCAAGATATAAATAAAATAATTAAAATTTTAATAAATGATTAAACTCTTAATTGGAATTTAAACAAAATATTTTCTTAAACTTTAATCAAATCACAAGTTAATTAAATTAAAGCATATTAAGTAATTCAAATCAAACTTAAATGAAGATATAAGATCATGAAATTCAAACAATACTAAACATTATTTAATTAATATAAACCATATAAAATTTAATAAAATCTATAAAATGAAACATATGGGAAGGGAATAAATATTAATTCAAATAAAAAAAATTAAATTTTAATTAAATTATTAAAATTGAATAAAATCAAACTAAAATTTAATAAATTCAAAACAATTTGAATACCTATGAACCTGACCTTTAAACTCATGACTGGATCAAATAAACATCAATTAAGTTAAACTTAATTCAATTAAATCAGCTAAAATAATTGAAAAGGGGTTAACTAAGATATATAAGTTCTTAGTTGGACCTTTAGAGTGGACTTTCATCTTAGCTTGGAGATTCCATTCGACTAGGATTAGGATGCTAAATAGAATGAGTTCTACTTAAAGAAGAATTTATTTTTTTCTTCATTCTTTAAAACTTAAATTTAATTTTAACACAAAAATAAACTTAAAATTGAAGAAAAATTCAAAATCAATTAAATCAAAACCATCGAATGATAAAAGTGAACAAACTAAAAATTTAAATAAAAACGTAAATCCTAAAATGGCCTAGTATAGTCATGATATACAACCCCCTCTTTTCACACACTAGATTATTAGGTCATCGACTCTTAGTTCGTTGATTTATGATGTGATGTGATATTTTTCATATTTTAAGGTGTAATATTTTAGATTGAATGGAAAAAAATTATTTTCTTGCTTGTTTGGATGTTAAGACATTTTTTTAGGCTAATATTATTTTCTAAAGATGGTTGTGCTTAAGGGATTAATATAATAAAAAGATAATAAATATTATTTATTTGAAGGTGTTGCTTAAGTCCCTAAGCGTATCCTAATAAGACATGTCAGCTTGGTAACCATTTGTGCTAAGCCCGTATGTTTACATTATAAATGCTGGTTTGATGTATCCTTTTCTTGACATCTATCTTGTAGGATTTAAAATTTCATTTTGGAAATTTTAAATGTAATTTGATCCTAGATTAGGATAAGATCTATGGGATTTAATATTAGCAGAAGCTCATTGTACTTATTTGGTAGTCCCTTATGGAGCCTGAGGAGGTCTCTGAAAAAGGTGGTGATCCTGAATGAAAACCCCATTAGATCAATACTTTAGTTCCAGGCCTATCTGTATAAGGGAAAAGCTCAGGTGCCCATTTTCTCACTTTCTTCTACTGTGCACACTAGTATTAGTCCGCTTCAACCTATTTAATTTATTTTATTTGACCTAATTTATTTTGGAGTGCACAATAAAATTGTATATTTTTTGTAAGTTTTTCTTTGTGATTATTGTGTTCTGTGATGAAAAGCTTGGATACATTAAGCTCTTAGGAAAACTAACTTTTTAATCCATTAAATCAAAATAACTCAAATATAAATAATCAACTCATAACTCTGCTTAATTAAAGCCGTGGACATAAACAACAAAAAGCAAATGAAAATAACTATATTTTGTGAACCATCTTAGCATTTTCTTCGTACTTCTTGAATTGGGCGCTTCACTCATAACACATAAAAGACATTTGACTTGTGAAAATGACCACTCTTCTTGGGGAAGTGTTTCTTCTCTTATTAATTTAGTGTGTAACCATTTCCTAACTGTATCTCACCTTAGGCTTGATTTGCATACCTAAAACTTTAAATGAAATTATGAGTCAAAAATACATAAAAATGAAAATTATTGCATTTGTTAGGTATATAACATACTAGTCATTATCTTAAGGTTAGGCAGTGACTTTAAGCTATTAGTTTTCTTTCCTAAATACAATAGCTCAAACATCTTACATAATATAAGATTGGAAGCATGGTTTTAAAAATGCTCAGGTGATGTAGCTAGAAACTCCTTGTAGACTGAAAGTAAGTCTAGAAGAGTCAAGATAAGTATATTTTCTCATGTGAAAAAAAAGTTGATAATTTCTAAATTCACATGACTAGAATAAGTCCATCTTCTAATTTATAATAGAATCACTTTTAGAAGTAAGTTACAAAGATCTCATTTGTCCTAAGAATATGCCTTTAACTATTAGGCATTTCTATAGTCATGTATAGTCAGAATAAAAGTCCAAGATTTCTAATAAAATGTCAACCTTAAATCTCATTAATTTCAATATAAAAAAATGTAAAGCCTATCAGTATGATAGTTGAAATGCTTACTAAGCTTTCTAGCATCTAAAAAAATTTCCTGCTTATTTTTTATTGGTTTCCAAAAAGAATTTTTTCTCTTTAGAGTGTTCCCCTTTAAATTTCCAAATTAACTATCATTTTAATACAGGCTTTAAAATCTATAGAAATAAAATACAATTTCTTTAATCAAGAGTCTTCTTAAAGGAATTCACTTTCTTCTAAGATGTAATATATAAGGGTTTTTTCTTATAAGGAACTATGAGCATTGCAGTTAAATAAACCATGTTCTACCTCTCTATGTAGTTCAAGAAAAATATATCTAGTATATCGAATATCCATCAAGCTTAGGAGTCCTTATTAAGTAATTGAATCCATTATTAAGTAATATATTTATCTTTTGAGATAATATATTTATTCCTTAATGATGTGTTTGATCACCTAGGTAAGTACTCTTGAGATCTGGGTGGCATCATAAATTTTCTCCACATATATTTTTGGTGATGTCATTGGGGAGTAGTTTTTCACTCTATCTTTAGAAATAGACTTCTATCTCTATACATTAGCAATGTACTTGTCCCACTCATGGGGTTAACTAAGATGTTAATTTTACCTTAGAGAGCCTACCGCATCTAGGCCACACATTCAATCATCAAATTTAAGAAACCTATGAAAAACAAGTAATTTTTATTACACAAACTAAACATCAGAATCAAACATTTATAAATTATCATGAAAGAATAAAAGGTCAGTCCAATAGGGTACCACCGTACACCCAAGAAAATAGAGAAATTGGGTAGCTGAGCTCTACCCTTATACAACCTAAATTACAAAAAGAATATTATAATTACAATTGAATAAATACTATGGGGGTCTTCATCTTTTCTTTCCTCCGTTTGATTTAGTTTTCCTCAAAGGCTTCACAGGGCTTCCCAAAACTTTGTCTTCTAGCCACTGCTCATCCTAAATCCTATAGCATGATTCCTAATTCCTATTGAAAAATTATATGTTTTTAAAAAAATGAAATCTAACTACACCTGCAAAATAGATGTTAGCTAAACATCCATACAAACCAAGCATTTATATTCTATAAATTTGGACTTAGCACCCTAAACATAGGTAACCAAGCCCACATGTCTTAATGTGTATTATGCAAAGGGGAATAAGAAACCTAAAAATAAAAGCATTTATATTTATTTATCATTTTAGCAGCCCTTTAGCATAATCCCCTGCAAAAAATATCATTAGGCTAATAACGGCCTAACATCTAGTCTACGCATAAGTAATCATAACATCTAGTCTAAAATTTTACATCACAAAATAAAAACACAATATCATAACATACACCGTCCTAACTTAGAGATAGATGTGGTGACTTAGCATTTTAATGTGTGTGCTTATGCTTAGTGTGGTATGTCTTACTAGGCTTTAGGATTATGATCATCTAAGTTTGGAATTGTTAAAGTTAAACATCAGAGGTGATTTCATTTCAAGTTATTAAAAGGATTAGTGAATTTTAATTTATATTTTCTTTTGTTTCATTCAATACTTACTCAACATCTAATTTTCATAAAGAGAGGAAAGGGCATTTAACCCCATTCATCCATATCCTAAGTTATTTTTAAAGCATGTTGTTATAATTTGGTTTCTTTTAGTGAATGATTTATTAAATATTTTTGTTAATCCTAAATTTGGGTTAATCTTAAAGAATCCTATTCAAACAAGAGAGGCATCTTAAGATTAATGAAATTGAATTACTATCACATGGATAATGCTTTATTATTCCTTTTCATCATTAATAACAGGCACATGATTTTGAACTTAACATACCTATACATGCAATGTATTTTTGGAACACATAAATGATTGTGAATGCCTATATTTTTAGTAGAAAAGAGGGATTCCAATCTTTAGCTAAGTATAAATACACATGTATTAAAGGTTTAAGCAAGTAAGTAGCATTATTTAAATTAGAGAAGTGAGCTAATCTAAGACCTCCTTGGGGCTACTTAAAGCCTCGTATTCCCGGGATGTCCAGACTATATATTTGCTATCTTAAATACATATAGATGTATACACAACTATGAGAATGAAAATCATGCAAAAGATTGTATGTTAACAAATTCTAATGTATGTAAACATTTGAATAAAATTAAGTAAGTATGTGTCATTGTTTAAACTAGGGAAGTGAGATATTTTAAGACCTCCTTGGGGCTACTTAAAGCCTCGAATTCCTGGGATGTCCAGACTATATACTTACTAACATTCAACACATATAAACATACAAATGAATCATGAAAATAAAATAATACTTTAACATGTTTAAGCTATAAATAAATGTAAGTCACATATAATATTCATAGCCAACATCATTTTAAATTTTCATCATTAATTTATAATTTTGAAAAATAATTTTGGAATTTATTAGTGATAATAGCCACACATATAATAGGATTAATCCAACACATGCAACTTACACATAATTAAATTCAATTGATTCTTTTATTTGAAAGCATGAATGCATGATATCAAATGACATACAAACTTACAATGATTGAATAGGAATAATTAAACATTGCCATATAACACATTCAATCTCATTAACTCCTAAGGAAAATCAAGTTAAATAAAATCATTTAAGGTTAACCAAAGCTATTATGAGATTAGATTTTGGATTTGAATTATTAAATTAAAAGAGTAGAAATGATATTTTCTATTTTAACCCCATCCCACATTAGTGATTTAATATGTTTAAGGAAAAGTAATTAAGTGAATTTTATAGATTAATTAAGTTCAAGCCATTAAGCAATTCATTTAATTTCCCTTTCCTATGCTTTCTTAATGTAATTAACTACTTAATCATGATCCTCTAATGATATACAAATGAAAAATTAAAATTTGCAATGCTCCTAAAGAGACCTAATGTAATTAGGTTCATGCTTAAGTGTTAATTAGATTAAGGAAAGGACTAATTAAGTACTTATATGGTTTTCCCACACCCATGGGTTAATCATATGTTCCTTAAGGTTCTTTATATTATTAAACACATAAAGAGGAACTCATGAATTTAATTAGAGTTATCTAATCTGATTATCATTTAATTTGAATTAATTTTATAAATAAATTACTTAATTAACCCTAAATTAATCCTCCAATGGGAATACACTTAGAAAATAACTAGGGAAGAGGCCCTAATTATTTTCCCTCATCATTCCCATAGTTAACATTGATTAACCATCTTTAATCAAAGAAATTTTACTATTTAGAAATTTTAATTATCATTAAATTGATTAAAGAGGGCAATTAAGATTGAAACTACAAATTCCCTAAATTACATAGCCAATAAATCCTAAGAAAATTATGGGAGGTAGAGGACATCCCATAGAACTGACCTAATAAATATGGGATAAGTTATTTGAAATGTCTTGTGAGTGGCGACGGTGACGTGATTTCATCCCTGTTTTATCGATCTTGGATACCGGAAGAGATAATCCCTGATTCTTAGATTAAACTAAGAGATCTAGAAGATTAAATCATGGCCTTTCATTCTAATCATGCAGAACAGACGATTGATGATCCATCATCCCCGAGCGCTAGATGACAGAAACCATCCATCTGCCACTCGATCTAAGTTCCTCAAAGCTCATGGGACATTAGGATCAACTCCAAAATGTATGGCAAAGAGATCTAAGGACATCTTATGGTGAAGATCACATAAAATCACAAATTATTTCATAAAAGATTAACACCTAAAGGATTTTTTATGGTTTGCTAGAATTTACCTTAGTGGAGCTCAAGACGGGTAGTCTATCAACTGAGGTAGCTTCTTCTTGAAGAGATGAAGCCCTGTTGAGAAGATCTCAAGTTGCCTCCCCACCAACATCTCTGTGGACCAAACGCCATTGCTAAGCTCATCGGGGTTGGTCTTGGAGTGGTCTTCGGTGATCGAATCTACTGAGAATCAATTCATTTTGACTCCCTGGAGCTTGGGGAAGATGTGAAAAAGTTAATTGAAGTTTGGTGGAGTTTAGGTGAGGTTGGACGGATGGGGCTCTAGGTTTCAAAAAAATCTTGGTTTCGCTGGTAATGGGGTGCACTAGGGGTTTGAGGAAGGATCTGTAACTCACAATCACTTAGGGAAGCTCTATGAGAAATTTGAATCAATGGGAAGGAGTATACCCTCCTCCCCAAATGAACCAAGGGTTGAGAGTGGCTTAGCCTTTGGTAGTCATCCTGCCTGGGTAGGTGGTTGAAGGTGGTAGGGGATTGCTGAGGTGGAGGGTCTTGAGAGGCTAAGGCAATCTCAAAGGTTGGCATGGGGTGTACCCCCTCCTCCAAGTGAACTAATGGTGGGCTAAGGATAAGCTCACCCTCTCATGACCAAGGCTGAACCCAACAGACTTGGGTCAGTGGCACTAGTGTCCAAAATGTGCTAAGGGTGGCTTTCATGGGTTGGTGAGTAGGTGAGACCATCCAAATGGGAATTTTATCCCATTTGGCCGGGTTGGTTTATGAGTTTTGACCCAAACTGGGTTCACCATGGGTTGGGTCCATTTGGACCCATGGTGACCCAAGGATGAGTCATGCCAAGTTTGGTTGGATTTGGACTTGGTTTGAATTGGTTTGGCTCAATTTGACCCATATGTGTCAAATGGGGTTCAATTGGGTTAAGTTGACCAATTAGTTAAATTGGGTCAAATTGGTAGCTTAGGTAAGTTCAAATGATGATTTGGAATGTATTAATTCCATTAGTTTGGTTTAATTTAAAGTGGAGTTTGATTTGGCTCATATGGGTTCATATGAGTCAAATGGGCTAAGTTGACCAATTTGGTCAATTTGGCCAAATTGGTTTGGGTGGAGGGTTGGTTTAGGTTCAATTGATCATTTGAGAATAATTGTAGGTGTTGGTTTGTATTAATTTGGATTCGGGAAGTGTTTGGTTCAATTGAATCCTTTAGGTCAATTTGGACTAAATGGGTCAATTGGATTGGTTTGATCAAATTGGATTTAATTGGATGTTAGATCATGTTCAATAATCAATTTGTGATTGATTAGAGCATTGGATTTCAATCAATTTGGTTTGGAATGAAATTTGGCCTAATTTGATCCTTTAGGTCAAATTGGGTCAACTTGGGTTAAGCGCCCAAGTTGCCTTGGTTTGATTCAATTGTTGGTTGAGTCATGTTCAATGATCAATTTATAGTTAATGAGAATCATTGGTTTTAATTAATTGAGGTTGGAATGAGGTTTGATTCATTTTGGTCCATATAAGTTAATTGGATCAACTTGATCAAATGATTAAATTGACTTGGTTTGACCCAATTGATTGCAATTGGACAATCAAGAATGATCAATAATCATTATAGAAGAAATTGAATGAATTGATTCAATCCAATTTGGGTTGCATTGAAGTTTAAATCAATTTGGTCATTTAGGCCACTTTAGGTAAAGTGGACCAAATGGGTTGATTGGGTTGAATTGGATTGAATTGAGTGTTGAGAAGAGTTCAATGATGGATTTAAAGTTGATTGAAGGCTTTGATTGCAATTGATTTGGGTTTGATTGAATTTTGGATCATTTAGACCCAAAGGGTCAAATGAGCTAGGTTGAGTTAGTTGGACTCATTTGGTTTAATGGGTTTGATTGTAGGTATTGGAAGAATTTGAAATAGAGTATTGAATGGTTGGAGGGATTTTGTAAAAATCAGTTGGATTGGTTTCAATTGAATGGGCTTGGGTTGGATCCATATAATGATGGTGGAATTGATTTGGGTTAGGGGCTGAGTTAATTTTGGCTTGGAGCTTGGTTAGGGAACCAAATTCAACCGGGGTTGGTTGTGTAGGTTTGAGGTCAATTTTGTATGAATGGTTGAGCATGGGTTATGGTTTAAGCCTTGGGATAGGTAGAACCTATTTATCCTAAGAAACATCCTAAACTTAGGGTATAACTTCATAAGTCCCTAGGCTTGGGTTTACTATTCCCTTAATCATTATAAGTGTCATATAACTAAGAGATCCTATTTCTTAGAAGACTCCAAAGTCTAAGATGGGAGGGATGAGTCCTCACTCCAAAAGAGAGGTCAACAATATGTATAGAACATACTTGAATAAGGTTGTATGACGTGATCACTAATGGATACTACAAAAATATGAGGCATAGAACTATGCACATTGATGGGATCACTCTGGTTGAATCAGGGAAGGCTAATTATGGCTTTAAACTCAAACCAAAAAAATTTACTTACCTGTTAAGAGGATTAGGCCTACCTTGGAATAGGTTTTACCCACCACTCGTCCTATCACACTAGTCAACACATCTGTTACACCACCTTCGATTGAAAGGCCCTAAACAAAGAGCCCATCTCTATCCCCTCATGTAGAAAAAGAGAGAGTGGCTTCCTTGAATCCATCTCCCTATACAAAGGAGGAATCTGATCATAGAAGGTTTGATCTAGAAGCCACTCTTGAAGAGAAGGCCCAGCCCACAGAGGAGGAAATTTAAAAATTAGAGATAGATAAAGTATGTGATGATGTTGAAGGCAAGATATGACTTTAGATGATGAAGAGTATTTCTCCTAATACTTCAATCATCCCTCCTATAGAAAAAACTATGGAAGACCTTCTAGAAGAAATTAAAGCTTGAATCAAAGAGGAGGAAGAAGAACATAGAAGAAGAGAATTGAAAGAAGATTTTGATTTAGACCATCATGACTTTTTAACTGGTGACTCAGATTTTCCTAAGGGACATGTATTTATGGTAGAAACTCAATCATTAAGAAAAGAGCCTGAAGAAGTTCAAAAGACTTCTAGGGGAAAGTTCTTCATCTAACTTAACTCAGCAGCTACTTCTTAACTCCAAAAAAATATGCCCAAATCCTTCGATGTAGGAAATGATGGTTGTAATGCTATCACTCTAAAGTCAAGTCCATATATCCTCTCAATCACAACCTATAGAGGAGCTAGATGTCACTCACCTATAGAAACTAAGAAAACAAATTCAAATAGATAAAGCTAAGTAAAAAATAAAAGAAGTTTTGCTTGAAAAAGATTTAAAGCATTTAATCAAACACCAAGGAAGAGATCCATTGGCACAATCTCAAGGCACCATATTATTTCCAAAGGGTAGACCCTACCCCAAAGAATTTGATGTAGTCCCTTACCTTAAGGGATTCATGCCCCATCCTTTAAGGTGTTCAACTGTATGGGTAACTCTAGCAACACTTAGAGCCAGTTGTTGTAATGTCAGGGTTACCCTCTTATTCAAACAATTCATTAGTAGCCTGGCTAGAGGCATTTGATTGGTATGCTAAACGACCTAATGGCTTGGTTCAAACCTTGACAAACCTTGAGAACCTATTCTTAAAAAGGTTTGTTGGAGCTCAGTACAATATCACTATAAAGGGCTTAGTTATTGAGAAACAAAAGCCAATTATAGTTTTTAGTAGAATATATTCTCAAGTGGAGAAATCTCAGCATAATGTGAAAACCTCAGCTTCAAGAAAAACACACTATTGAGATTCTCCTAAAAAATACCCATGACCTGATAGCTTTTCTATTATAGGGTTTTACTATTAAAACTTTTGAAAAGTTATTAAATAATGCCTCTACTTTAGAGACCAAAGTCCCTAAGTTTATATTCTTAAGAGACCAATCCACTAATGATCCTAAGAAAGCTACAAAGGTATTAAAAAGAGAACTAAGGTGGTTTCTATAATTGATAAGGGAACAACTCTAATAAAAGTTCAACCAAAAAGGCCTTCCCCTCAGAAGCCATAGTAGATGCAATCTACCTCTTCACCATAGTTGGCAGTACCTAGAACACCATTCACACTCTCTATTAAGGAAAGAATAAGTCAAACTTATTCTTCCAAAAGAGAAGCTATGAAAAAGATAATCAAAATTGATTAAAAGTGCCAGAATTCAAAGTTCTTAAACCAAAGAAACCTATAGAAGTTGACAAACTAAATGAGCCCACATACTATCCATATCATCATATGTTGGGCCATAAAATTGAACATGACTTCAACTTCAAAGATTAGCTCGAGAGAAATTTCAAGAGAGGGATAGTGGTAATCCCTAAAGAATACCTTATAGATCCTAGGCAAGGGTCTGTTAAGGTAGTCGTAGGTAAATCTTCCAACCCTTGTGATGATGCTTTTTCTTCTGATAAATGAGATATAGCTTTATCACATTCTTCTAAAAAATATTTAACAAAACTTTCAAAAATTCCATGTAGGTCTCCCAAAGAGTTCAAAGGCTGGTCATTTAGGTTAACCCACCGGCTCTAGTAGATGACTTAAAGGAAGCCTCTCCTTAGCCCCTCTCAAAGTCTAAAGTTATACAGAGATGTAGAGAGAGTGATGAGAGGGAGAGAGAGAGAGAGAGAGAGAGAGAGAGAGAGAGAGAGAGAGAGAGAATAAAGATGTATCAAATAGATTTTTGATTGGTGAGGATAGAATGGCTAGGATTTACATTACCCTTTCTCTATGTACTTATTTGAAAACTCTTGAAAAAAAGTCTGCCGAAGATGACATTGCATATGTGCTTACTTCTTCCAATAAAAATAATATAAATGAACTTGAAAATAATGACAATAAGGATCAAGATAATTTTGAAGATGATTCTCAAACTCCATCACTTAGTTACAATTCTCATTCACTTTAGGAGTTAGATCAAAAGATGATGTTTCTATGGTTGATTTACAGGGAATCCCTATTGACATAGAAATATAGTTGTTCAATTTTGACCATACCTTAGAGGATGAAATAATGGACATCGAGTGTTGAGTTGACATGGCTCCTATTTCTAATGCAAAACAAATTACTAAAGTCAACCTTCAAAGAAGGAAAGTCTTGTTGCCTCGACTACCCCCCAAGGCTAAACAAAAGCAAGTTATTGATGCTAGCCATCCCTCTGTCCTTCCTCAAGAAGATTTAGTGCTCGAGACATCTATTCCTAAAGTTGATTATAATGTCTTAGCCCATCTTAGGAAGTTTTTTTCTCTCACTCACTCCAAATAAATAAGATAATCATTAGTTAAAGCACTACTTGATCTTGAAATTTGTTTAGCTCAACTAACATCAACCTCTTCAAATGAGGTTGTCTATTTTAAAGAATTATAGGAGTAAATTTTTGATGAAGATTTACTTCTCGGTGACAATGATCATAATTGATCTCTTTATATTACAGCTAATGTAGAAAGTTTCAAATTATCTAGAGTCCATGTTGACCCAAGAGCTTTAGTAAACATTATGAATGTCAAGACTTTGGCATATTTGAGGATCAATGCTTGAAGGCTTAGTTTAGATAAAATGATTTTGAAGGGTTTTAATGAATAGGGAGAAAAGGCTTTGGGATTAGTCATGTATATTGAAAATAGATGAACAAAAATCTAAAGCTAAATTCTATATTATAGATGTAGAGACACTATTAATGCTCTTCTAGGTAGACCTTGGATACATGAGTATAGAATGATTCCCTACTCACACCACCAATGCATTAAATATACAAGGTATGGAGTTGAATATGTTACTAAAGGAGATGTGCAACAATTCTTGATTCATGAAATTAGGATCTATGAGGACACCACCTATTATTTGTCAAAAAAAAAAAAATTATTGACACAATGAAATCCAATTCTAACAAGGCACAAAAAATGGAAAACTAAAAAAAAGGCTAAGGAGAAAGAAAAGCAAAAAAAAAAAAAAAATTAAAAAAGAAAGGTAGTAGAAAAAGGAGGAAAAGAAAGCATACCTTCTATTATACACATTGATTTGGATTCTAGTTTAGAGGAAGAATCAAGTGTACAACATGCCTTGCCAAATTTTGAGATTTCATTGGAGTCATTTTATAGTGAAGATGACCAAGTCAAAATATTAGAAGATGAATCTGCATTGACTACTTATGATAAACTAAAAAGGTATGTGAATACTTTAACTTTGACCACATTATCCCAGGATAGAGTTGAATGGATTAAAAGTTAAAATAGCTCCTAACCTTTCAGGAGAAGTAAAAAAGAATCAATTATTTTATTTTATACTTCAATCCTCAAGCTTAGAATCATGTGTAGAGCTAGAGGATACCTTTAATAATAAAATTTTAGAACTCCCTTGTCATTGATACCCAAAACGTGTAAAAAATTCTATTGAACATGGCATGATTCCTCATACATGGTCTAAAGGTGTAACACCAAGAGAAGCTTTGGGACATCAAATATAAAAAATTAAAGTCTAAAGCTGGCATTAGCTTTGGTAACATTGAACTTCTAAATGACGATGAGTATTGTTTAATGATAAGTAGTCATCTAGAATCTGATCAACTCTTTGTAAGCTTATATAATTTAATTAATGAGTGTTTTTAGAAGTATAAGACAGTCAAGATGATTTCTTAATACAAGATGCACCTCCTAAGTTAGAAGAAGAAATAAAATCCATGACTAATATATTAAAAGTAGTAAACTTAAGAATAGAAGAAAATTCGAGACCAATTTTTATAAGTACATTGCTAAATCTTAAAGATGCTGACGAGTTTGTTGGTTTACTCATAAAATATAAGGATTGTTGCTTGGAGTTATAATAAAATGCTAGGTCTTTTTCTAGAAGTAACAATCCATAAACTTGAAATCAAACCCTATAGTACTCCCATAAAGTAAGCTTCGAGGCATATGCGACTAGACATTGAGCAACAAGTGATTGTTGAAGTCAAAAAATTAATCAAAGCTAGCTTTATTTGGGAAGAGAAATACCCTTCTTAATTAGCCAACGTCATTCCAGTTAAGAAATAGAATCATTAAATTCACATATGCATGGATTTTTAAGACTTGAATGAGACTTGTCCCAAAGATGAGTTCCCATTACCCATACCATAACTTATGTTAAACATAGCCTCCTTGCATGAAATTATCTTATTCATGGATGGATTATCTAGATACAATCAAATTAAGATGGTATCCAAGGATGAAAAATATACGGCATTTAGAACCCCAATAAGAGTGTTTAGTTACACTTTAATGTTGTTTAAACTTAAAAATGCTAGATCCACATATCAAAAGCGATGACTAGAATATTTGAAGGTTTAATTCATAGCCAAATGGAATGTTATATTAATTAATTAGTTATAAAGACTAAAGAGAAAGAGAATCATCTTCATGATCTCAGGATCATCTTTGAGTGGGTATGCCACTATAACTTAAAAATGAACCTTTTAAAGTGCACCTTTAGGGTAACTTCAAAAAAAAATTTATTTTTGTAATGAGACACTTCGGTATAGAAATTGATCTAGAAAAGATCAAGGCCATCATAGAGATGCCCCCACTCAAAAGCCTTACACAATTAAAGTCTTTTTAGAGTATGTTGGCATACTTAAGGAGTCTTATATCAAATGTTTTTGGAAGAAGCTAGCTATTTGCATCTTTTATAATAAAATACTCAAAATTTGTTTAGGATGAAAAGTGTCAAAATGCATTCAAATATCTAAAATAATATTTAATGAATCCTCCAATTTTGGCTGTCTCAATCCTAGGAAATCCATTGATCCTTTATATTGTAGCCATAGATGAATCCCTCAATGCTTGAGGAAGGTAAATAACAAGCACTTTACTATTTAAGCACAGAATTATTCTAGTGGAGATGAACTATCTTCCAATCAAAAAGTATTATTTAGCTTTAGTTTTCACTACCCAAAAACTAAGGGCATTCCATGCTTTCTCTTAAAATAAATTTAACATCAAAAATAAATCTCTTGCAATATCATATGACCTATCCAATGTTATATGGATGTCTGGCATGATGGTCAATGATTTTATTGTAAATTTAAAATGAAATTTATTCCCCTCAAAGATGTAAAAGGTTAAGTTGTTGTTGACTTCTTAGCAATTGATCTATAAAATTTCCTCTTTGAACGGTGATCTTCCCGATAAATAGATCTCGAGTTTGAAGAAAAAAAGAGTGCCACCTGGGAGTTATATTTTGAAGGAGCCACCCGATGAATAGATCATGCTTTCTCTTTACAGCACATTACATCCTCTAAGAAAGGTAAAGATTTGGAAATACTTATCCCAAGAAGGACTAGGATTTAATTAATATTTATGACTCTAGAAATAATAATGATGCAGTATTCTTACCATTTTATCTGAGTCATATACAAATAATGAAGCCGAATATGAAGCTCTTATAAGTGGCCTAGAATTAGCCATCCTTATGGAGATTAAAGAAATTAAAATCTTTAACAATTCCCAACTGGTGGTTAACCAAGTGGGTGAAATCTACAAAGTATTAAACCCAAAACTTTTTAATTAGTATCAATACATGATAAAATTACTCGAGTAGATCATTTTTGTAACTTTGCATAGGATTCCACATGAAGATAATTGCATAGTTGATTCTTTGGCAAAGCTTGCAAAGAAGATCGCTTTCCTAAAAGAAAAATCAATCCCTATAGAAGTTCAAAACTGACAAGTTTTGTCTCCAATAGATCTAGATTATGTAAACAAAAAATGAAAATTGAAAAAGTAACCACTCTTACTAAAGGTCAAGAGGAGTTGACTAGAGAGAGCCATTCATTGACTATTTAAGAGAGGGGTGCTCCCAAAAGATAAATCAATTAGCAAATCAAATTAAAAGATGAGCTTTATTTTATTCCTTAATTAATCATGTGTTATTTTGCTAGTCATTTGATCAAATGTGATACACTGTTTGGATAAACAAGAAGCTCATAAGATCATAACTGAGGTACATTCTAGAATGTGTGGTGCTCACCTATATAAAGTCATAAAATGAAAGTTAAAATTAAGAGAATTAGATATTATTGGGCTATAATGATAAATGACTGCATGAAAATTGCATGTCCTTGTCATCAATGGAAGGAACATGGTGTCATCCTACATCAGCTACCTAACATATCTACAATTGCCTCATGGCCTTTTGAAAGTCAAGGAACCAACATCATAAGGCTTATTAATCATCCATATTCTAAAGGGAATTACTTTATATTAGCTACAACTGCTTATTTCTCAAAGTGGGCTAAAGAAATCCCATTTTGAGAGGTTAAAGCAAACTTCTTTTGGGAACATATAGTATATTGATTCATTGTTCCTCATTTAATCATACCTGATAATGGTCTAGCATTCAAGTTTACTAAAATAATCATTTTATACAAAAATTTAACATTGATTGGAGATATTCGACTAACTATTACCCTAGGGCAAATGGATTAGCTGAAGCTTTTAATAAGACATTTGTTTGAATCTTAGAAAAAGTTTAGGATGACCTTAAATTTCAATGTCATGAAAAGTTGGTTGAATCCTTGTGGACTTATCGGACTACTTATAGGACATTTCGGTCCACACCATTCTTTTCATAGAGCTCACCCTTTAGAGGTAAAATCACAACCATTTAATATATGTTTAAATAATATATATTAAGTATTAACTTCATTAAATCATTTTCATGCTTAATCATAATTTTATTCACATATTTATTACATGAAAATTAAATTATTCTAGAATTATCATATTATTCTATTTTCTCTCTCCTATTATTCTATATTCTCTCTCCTATCATCCTTATCATCCTCATATTATTCTGGCCAAATTTATCATTAAATTTTAGCTAATAAATCATGTAAAATTTATTCAAAATATTCCCATATATAATTCCCTTATTTTTCAATTTTTTTAAGAGTCATTAATATGAATTTTTAAATTCAAATTGCTTTTGAATTTAAATTGCATAATTCTTGTCATATCCATGGAAAATCAAATCTAATCTTTTATGGAATGATTTGAACGTTCAAAGCACGATTTATTTTAATTATTTATAGTTTAATTAAATTATTTCAACTTATCTCATAATTAAATTCAAATCAATCTTAAATTAATAACCTTTCTTTTTCATTAAATCCATTTAAGGTAATTTGGTTGGGCCAGCTAATATTATTCAAATTTAACTTAATTAAAATGTTATGTAATACTTAAATAGCACATTAAATAATCAACTTGGATCCTAATTAATCTATTACATAAAATTGAGATCATTCTAAATATGAAAATATTCACGGCCGAAATTCTCGTGATTTCTATAGAATTTACTTTGCTCAAATTACTTCACAATATTCCTTATTCATTCATGCTTCATTTAATTTCATTATATTTGCATTATATCATGCATCTAATTTGTATTAATCCTTGCATAGAAACTCTCCTTGGCCGACCACCTCGTGTGGATTCAAATATTTTTTGGAAATTGTCTTGTTAAGGTAAATCTTAATTCTCATCTTTGATTTTATTTTATTGATATGAATAATTGCATCTCTCTCTCTCTCTCTCTCTCTCTCTCTCTAAATTTGTCCTTGGCCAAAATATCTTCATAGGATGTCTCATTATATGTTTGAAATTCTCCATTCAAATTTGAAAATTTTCCTTGGATTTCCCTCTCTTGATTTGGCCATGAGCCTCCTTGGTATCTTTCCAATTTTACTTAAATTCTAATCATGCTATGGAGCCTTATCATTCATTACTTAGTCTTGGTTGAACCAATGGATTTCCATCATGTGCTCTTGAATTCAAAATTCAAGTTGTTGTCAAATTAATTTTTCCCTCCTACAAATTCTTACTTGGCCGAACCTCATTCATCCTTTTTATATATATATATTAGAATTTTGTATTATTGAAAAAGGTTGCACTAATATATTATCCTCTCTTAGCCAAATTTTTGCTACATCATTCTTTGAGAGAACTTTGTGAGTCAAGTGTTAACTTCTTCATCATCCTTCCTCTTCCTTCTTACAAGAGATTGCTTTGACATTTGCTTAGGAAGACTTGGAGGATTGGTGAAAATTCCTTTGGAAAGCTTCATAATGTTAATTTGATTTGTATTGTGCTTAATTTCCTTTATATAACTTTGATTTCTATCTTGGACAAAAGTCTCATTTAAACTATTCAATTTATTTTGTGCTTAGCATTTCACTTCACCTTGTTCCTGAGTTGGCCAAAATATTGGATTTGTTTGAATTAAAAATTATGATTATAACTTTCTTTCTCTCATTTTATTTTCATATATCCTCAAGTGAAATTTATCTTGTGTTGTTGTTTCAAATAGAATACAAGTGATTAGCAAGTTTTCTTATTTACAAATCATTTTATCACTTGTATATCATAGCTATTGTGAAAGAGAATTTAAGTAAACTTATGTGTTTTAGTTTTGCATATTAATTTTATTATTACATAATTCAAGTTTCCATATAATATTTGTTGTGGTTTATCATTCAAATCCTTATTGTGTTGTACTTTAAATTATCAACTTAAATCATTTGATTTCAAGCTTTCATATCCTCATCAACTTCTTAAAGACATACTTGCATCAAATATTTTTTTAAGCTTGTTACATTGACTTCAATCTTAAATATTAAATAAGTGAGCCATCTTTCTTTTATTTCACTTGCCTCTTAATATTAGTATAGTTGGGTTGTGAGTGCAAAATTCTTTTAAACTGAGAGTTAGATATTTGCAATTCTTCTATTTTCTTATATTGTTCGGTGTTGGGTTATACTTGCCTGTGTAGGAAAGTACGGTATTGAGTTATATTTGCCTGTGTAGGAATGTTGTATTGGATAATACTTTCCCGTGAAGGAGAGAATGGAGATTGGTTGTAATCTCATTTTAACTTAGTGAATTTCTAGCTTGGGTTGTTAGTCATGGACGTAGGTCAATTTTTTGGGTTTGATCCAACCATGTAAAAATCTCTGTGTTCTTCTTATTTTTCCTACACCATTACTTTTCTTTATTATTTCTTATTAATTGTTATGGCTCTTTAAAGAATAATTATTTATAACTAACTTTTCTACAAAGTATTCAAATTAACTTTTACTTTGAAAATATTTTTTAAACACCTAATTCACCCTCACCTCTTAGGTACCATAATTTCATAACAATGCTAAGTCCCCCAGTGGCACATTTTATCACTCTTATAAGTCTAGATTAGGATTAAGTCCCTTAGTTCCATCCTTCTCTAGTTGAAATCAATATAGTTTGATTAGTAGTGAAAATCCATAGTGACACCCTCTCCAATTACCACCCCTAGTCAGAAGTAAGTATCTATAGTGGCATCCTTTTTAAGAAAAGAAAATTTTAGTATATAATCTATCCTAGTAAAGGTACCTAGATCCTCCCCTTAGGTTGTTCATCATTAGGGCTATCTCCTTTACTAATTTCATCTAGAAAGATGTGTATCTCTGTGCTTTATTCCTAGGTTAGTCATTAAAAACTGATGAGAATCCCTTAAGTTGGTTTGTCATTAGGCTTATCCACTTAACTAGTTCCACCTAAGAAGAAGTAAATCCCAGTACTTTCATCCTATATTAGTCATTGAAAATCAATGAGAAAGAAAAAGTTAGGATCTAGTCTATCCTAGTATAGAAATCTATATATCCTCCCTTTATGTTTATTAGTCATTAGGGCTATCCCATTTGCTAGTTTTACATAAGAAGATGTGAGTCCCTATGCTTTTTTCCTAGGTTAGTCATTAAAAATTGATGGAAAGGAAAATCTTAGGATCTAGTCTATCTTAGTATAGACATTTATAAATCCTCCCTTAGGTTGGTTAGTCATTAGGGTTATCCCGTTTGCTAGTTCCACCTAGGAAGATGTAAGTCCCCATACTTTTTTTTCCAAGTTAGTCATTGAAAGTTGATGAGAACAAAAACAATAGGATCTAGTATATCCCAATATAAACACTATAAATCCTCCACTTAGGTTGGTTAGTCATTAGGGTTATCCCCTTGGCTAGTTCCATGTAGGAAGATGTAAGTCACCGTGCTTTCTTCCTAAGTTAGTCATTGAAAATCGATGGGAACCACTTAGGTTGCTTAGTCATTAGGGCTATCCCCATGACTATTTCTTCCTAGGAAGATGTGAGTTTTCATAGTTTCTTCTTAAGTTAGGCATTGAAAATCAATGGTAAAGAAAATTTTAAGGTATATCTATAGATCCTCTCCATAGGTTGACTAGTCATTTAGACTACCCCATTGGCCAATCCCACCTAGGAAGATATGAGTCCCCATGCTTTCTTCTTAGGTTAACTATTAAAAATTGACAAGAACTAAAGTTTGTTGTAGTGAAGATAAGAATTAGTCCCTCCAGACATCTTTTTTGGCTATCATGATTATGTTAGGATTAGATTTCTTAGTTAGACTTTTCCTAATAACATTTCATTCTTCTTAGAGACTAGTAAATCTAGATCCTTCTAAGAACGGATCTTTCTAAATCTAAACAACCAAAAGCGTTTCATATATATCTTTCATAATTAAATTCAAAACAAAATGTCAAATCAAAATCAAAGCTAAATCCAAAATTTAATTTTTATACTCAAAATACAAACCTTTACAGGTATTACTGTTTGTAACCTACATGAGATTAGTTGATTAGTTCAATCAATGCCAATATGTGCAGTGTACTCTAGGTAGTCCACCACACATACTAGGGGTCCATTTATTGATATCATTTTTGGATGAGATTGATATTTTGAAATCTTAGTATTTAAGATCTCTAATCATATATTAAGTGCTTCATAATTAGACACTTAAAGGCACTATACTTAGTGACTAGGTTAATAACTAAATCAAAGTCAAATAACAAATTAAACCAAATATAAATTTGAAATCAAAATCAAAATCAATACCCTAAGGTGAGAGTTTATGTCAAATTATTAGGCCCCGCTAGAACTTGACTTAACCCAAATGGAATAGGTGAACTATGTCAAATCTAAAATTAATAAAATACAATAAAAATCAAAACTAAACATATCAAAATTCAATTGATCTTAGATTAAAGTAGTTAGGATGGTTAACTCAATTGACCCATTTAAGCTTAAAATTACCAAACTCTAAAAAAAATCAAATTAAATAAAAAACTTAAAGTTAAATAAAAAAAATACATAATCAATATATAAACATAAATGAACCTGAAACTAAATTCAAATGGGATTCAAAATGGCTAACTAGGTCATTTGACTTGAGTTGATCCCTTTGTGGCCCACAAAGTCACAATTCAATCCAACCAAAATTCAACTAAATTGAGCTTTCCCAATGCTCAAAATCATCAAATTGTCCAAATACAAATCTAAACAAATATGAATCAAATGAGGTTTCAAATGAGTTAATTGAGTCACTTGACATAAATAAACTCAAATGAAACTCTACTAAGAACAAATTCAAATTAAATTAAAATTAATCGAAAATGAACATTTCAAAATATTTTAAAATCAGAATAGACATAATTAAACATTTATTTGAGTTTAATTTGATCATTTGTACTAAATGAATTTAATTTGACCCATTAGCCTAATTTGTATCAAAATGGGTCAAAATTTAAAATAACCTCAAATCAAATGAAATCAATTGCTCAAGATCATATCAAATACTCAATCAAATATTATTGAAACCCAAACAAATCTTCATTAGGTCAAATGGTCCCATTTCACCTAATTGAACCCAACCTAACTCATTTTGAATCAGAATATGTTAACTTGGGTTCAAATAAAACATAATTCAAATTAGATAAAATTAACTGATCAAGATCATCATAAATGATCAAATGAAAATAATTAAACCTAAAGCTAAGTCCCAAAGTGGAAATTAAGCTAAATCATCTAATTTAACCCATTTGAGTTAAGTGGGTCAAACTAATCCCAACTATGATTAATTCATATAAATTGGATTAACTACTCTATAAATCATTCAATGAATAATCATGTTAATTGCAAGCATAAATTCAAAGAAAATTAGATGCAATGAAGCTAGCCTAAGTCAAACTAACCCACCTAAATTCAAACCTAAATCAACCCAAGCCAATTGAACTTGGGTTTAACTTGGATTCATCTTAGGATGGACTTAAGAAGTTGCTATCAAACTTAAAAGGGCAGGTGGAGGTGAAGCCAGGGAAGCCCAAACCAAGCCATATCATTCCATCAAATCAATCCCATGCTTTTCCATTAGCTAAAACTAATTCAAACTTCTCCTCTGACCTTCTCACTGCCTTCAACCACATTTGAAGATGCTAAGTCCGATGCCAACCACCACATATTTTCTTGCAATGGGAAGAGGCTCAGCTAAATACAAAAAGGAAGGGGAAGCGAGTAGGCCAAATTCCAAATCCTTTGATGCTCTCTACACCTTGCCTAGCCTAAAACAAACTCAAATGAACCTTTTCCCCCACTCCTCGGCCCCTCCAACCCATTGTTTGATCAAGCTATAGCACACGAGGGTATGGGTGCATGGTGGTTTCTTCATTGATCAAATGGGACGAAAGCCACCAAATTGCTTCGAGGGCTTCATCCTAATCCATTAAAGGTTTTCAAAATGATAACACTGCCAAAGATCGATAGTGGCGAGGTATTCCCTAGCTCGATCATCTTTCCATTTCTATTTGGTCCTTTATGAAGTCAAAATGATCTCTAGTGAGATCAAGTCATTTGGATTGATTGTAAATCGACTCTTGATCGATTAGTAATTGAAATCACACCTCCACCATCTAGATCACCAACAATCAACCTTATAATCTAACAAATCTCGGTTCTCCAACAAGAGGTTAGGCACGGAATCACCACCGTTTGTTTCCTTTATTTGGAGTGGACGGTTGTGATCTACATAAGCCATTTGATTTAATCTCATAAGAAAATCATAAGTTAATCCCAGACCATCCAATCTTTTCTCACATAGTCCCAATTGATCTCGCATCCTCATAGCCATCTAACGTGGGATCCACATAGATCCCATGTGGCCCAATAACACTGCGCCACAGGTAAAGCGATGCCCAACTAGGGACATGTTAGCGTTGATTGGGATTGATAAAAAATTCTATTTTTCTAAGTTTAAAAATTATAGAAAAATACTCAAAATTTTGAAAATTTATAGAAATTAAAATATTCAACTAAAAAAATATAAATAAGGGCTCTATGGATTCATCTTAATGAGAGGACCATTAAAATCAAAATCATCAAATTTTATTAGATATTTTTGGGTTCATTTGAGTTTAATTAAAAACAATCAAACTTAAATTAAATCCAAAATAATGGTCCAATTAACTTGAAACTTTGGGGATATGAAATTAAGCTTAAAACACACCTCTCATAAAAATTTGAATAATTATTAGTGATTAAATTGAAAGATATAAATTTTCAATCACTAAATTATAATTCACTGAAAAAAAATAATATTAATCTAAGAAAATTAGGAAAGATTACGAAAATTATTTAAAACACCTTAAGAAATATCAGTAAACTTAATTTAAAATATTAAACTTCTCATCAAACCCCAAAATAACCTGATTAATGGAATTAAATAAATAATTAATTAAGCTGATATAAAAAAATCATAATAAAATGAATAAAAAATTTTAAATTTAAATAAACACTCCCTAGATTTATCTTTCAGAGTGGAATAAAAGAAAATTAAAAATCCTAATTAGTTCTTAATATTTTAAGTCTAATTTGAGCTTTATTAAAGACACTAAAACTTTAATTATTTTTAAAATATAATTTTGATTAAGATGAAATTTTAGAAAAAAAAATTTATGGCAAAGAACCCACTTACCATAAAAATTTCAAATAAAAATAACTTTTAGATTAGAAGTTATGAAATTTTACGTCTTAAATTCCTTTAAATAAAATAATAAATATAAAAATTCATAAAAAATATAAAATTCATAAAATTAGTTCAAAACATTTCTAATAACATCAGATGACTTAGAAAAAATTCCTTAGCCCTATGAAATTAAAGAATCATAAAATCACATACTTAAGGTTTAAAACAATAATAATGAAGATAATTAAATCCAAGACTAAAATTAAAAAAAAATCTATAATAAATCAAATGATCAACCAAAATATTTAAGCTATTTAATTTTGAATTTAAAACTAAAGTAAACATATATTAAAATTATAATCATTCTAAACTTAATATTGAATGAATAATTAAAATATGATTAAAGATAAATAATTGATTACAATATAAAAAAGTTTAAATACTTTAAGAACTTATAATGTCCTAGCTTAGGTACTAACATCCTAAGATTTTCATCCTTATAAGTTTATTATAATTAGATTGTTCAAATAAAAAAATTTAAATAAAATCTTAATCATAAGATTTAATTAAATAATAAATTATAAAAATGCCCTTTAAATCTCCATTAAGCAAAATAATTAATCAATTAAATTAATTGAATAACAAACATGTAAAACCAAAATAACAAAATAATAATCAACATATATCATTTAGCTTCATAAATCTAAACCAAATAAAATGTTAAATATGAAATAAATATTGATTAAAATTTTCAATTGAATTGAACCCGATACCTAATTGGCTATGCTAATAATTAGATAATAGATCAATTAAACTTTAAATTGAAATTATAAATCAAATTTAAAACTTAACTAAATCAATCAAATCAGAAGTGAATATTAATTAAATTAAACTAAATGATCACTAAACTAAAATACGCAACATATAAATCAAATAATTAAAATTTTAACAAATGATCAAACTCTTAATTAAATTTAAAATAAATGATTTCTTTAAACTTTAATTAAATTAAAGCATATTAACTAATTCAAATCAAACCTAAATAAAGATATAAGATAATGAAATTCAAATAGCACTAACAATTATTTAATCAATATAAACCACATAAAATTTAATAAAATCTATAAAATGGAACCTAAGAGAAGAGAATAAACATTAGTTCAAATAAAAGAATTAATCATTAATTAAATTATTAAAATTAAATTAAACCAAACTAATAATTAATAAATCCAAAAAAACTAAATACTAACAAACTTGACCTTTGAGCTCTTAACTAAAAAAATAAGCATTAATTAAATTAAAATTAATTCAATTAAATCATTCAAATAAATTCAAAATGGGTAAATTAAAATATGTAGGTCCTTAGTTTGACCTCTATAGCGAATTTCCATCTTATGGTGGAGATTTCATTATACCAAAATTAGGATGTTGAATAAAATAGGTTATGTCTCAAGTAAAATTTATTTTATTCTTCATTCTTTAAAATCTAAATTTAACTTTAACACAAAAAACATAAAATTAAAAAAAAATCAATTAAATCATTTAAATCGAAACCAACCAATGATAAAATTGAACAAACTCTAAATTTAAATCAAGACTTAAACCATTAGAAGACTTAGTACACACCATACAAACAGCTCTTTTTATACACTAGATTGTTAAGTCACTAACTCTAAACTTAGGTTATATTGATAATTTGTGTTGTGATGTGATATTTTCCTTGTTTTGTGATATACTATTTTAGATTGGATGACTAAGAATTGTTACCTAGTCTAGATGTTAGATGTCTTTTTTAGGCTAATATTATTTTTTTTTCTGGTGCTTAAAGGATTGCTATAATAAAAATATATAGATATTATTTGCTTATAGGTATTGCTTAAGTTCCTAAGCATAGCCTAATATGATAGGTGAGCTTGGTAGCCATTGGTGTTAAGCCAATATGTTTGCATTATAACTGTTAATGTGTTGTTTTTTTTATGTCTATTTTATATGATTTAGGATTTTATTTTAAAATTTTTAAATGTAATTTGATCCTAGAATTAGGTAGGATCTATGGGGCTATGGATTAGTAGGAGCTAACTATACCCATTTAGTAGTCCCTTATAGAGCCTGAGGAGGTCCCTAAAGAAGGCAACAATCCTATATAATAACCCACATAGATCAAGACACTAGTTCTATGATAGGTTGTATAAGGGAAAAGCTTGAGTGCCCATTTTTCCTTTTTTTTTTGGGTGTACAATAGAACCCAACTTCATCAGCCTACTTAATTCAATTTATTTAGTTTAATGTATTTTAGGGTGCATAATAGAACTGCATCTTTTTAATATGTTTCTTTCTGTAATTGTTATGTGATGTAATAAAAAGTCTAGATACATTAGGTTCTTAGAAAAATTAATTTTTGTACTCCATTAACTAAAATATAAATAATCAACTCATAAACCCACTTAATTAAATCCTTAATCATAAATAATTAAAAAATGGAAATAATTAGATTTTGTGAACCATGCTGACATATTTTCTCGTACTTTTTGAATTGAGTGTTTCATCTATTACACATAAAGATCATATGACCTGTGGGGATGATCATATTTCTTGAAAAAGTGTGCCTTCTCTTATTGATTTAGCCTATAATATTTTTCTAACTACATCTCATCTTAGACATGATTTGCATACCTAAAACTTTAAATAAAATTATGAGTCAAATTACATAAAAATAAAATTATTGCATTAATTAGGTGTATAACATACCGCTTATTATCTTAAGGCTAAGAAATAAATTTAGGCTCTTAGTTTCCTTTCGTAGATAAAATAGTTTAGTCATCTTGTATAACATAAGACTAGAGTCATGGTTTTAAAATCTCTTAGATGGTATTAGGCAACCCTTTATATATAGGAAGTAAATCTAGAGTCGGATAGGTTTATTTGCTCAAGTAAAAAGAGAACTGAATTCTTAAATTTGCATGACTAGAATAGGTTGAGTTTCTAACTTATGTTAGAAGCACATTTAGAAGTAAGTTCTAAAGCATCTCATTTTTCATGAGAATATGTCTTCAACTTCTAAGCATTTCTATAGTCTTGTGTTGTTAGGATCTAAGTCCTAGATTTTTAATAAAATGTCAACTCAAAATCTCAATAATTTTAATTCCAAAATGTAAAGCCTAACAACAGTAAAGCTGAAATGCTTATTGGGCTTCCCAATATCTAAAAGCATTTCTTACTTTGTCCCGATTAACTTCTGAAAAAAAAAACTCTTTCTTTTTAGAATGCTCCCTTTTGAATTTTCAAATTAGCTATTCTTTTAAGACAACTTTAAAATCCATAGAGATGAAAGTCAATTTCTTTAATCGAGAGTTTTCTTAGAAAGATTATTTTTCTTCTAAGATGTAATTAACTATAAGGACTTGTCATTATAGGGAACAATGAACCTTGCACTAAAATAAACCCAGTTCTACCTCTCTAACAAATCTCAATTCTCCGGCAAGAGGTTAGGCACGGAATCACCACCGTTTGTTTCCTTTATTTGGAGTGGACGGTTGTGATCTACATAAGCCATTTGATTTAATCTCATAAGAAAATCATAAGTTAATCCCAGACCATCCAATCTTTTCTCACACAGTCCCAATTGATCTCGCATCCTCATAGCCATCTAACGTGGGATCCACATAGATTCCATGTGGCCCAATAACACTGTGCCACAGGTAAAGTGATGCCCAACTAGGGACATGTTAGCGTTGATTGGGATTGATAAAAAATTCTATTTTTCTAAGTTTAAAAATTATAGAAAAATACTCAAAATTTTGAAAATTTATAGAAATTAAAATATTCAACTAAAAAAAATATAAATAAGGGCTCTATGGATTCATCTTAATGAGAGGACCATTAAAATCAAAATCATCAAATTTTATTAGATATTTTTGGGTTCATTTGAGTTTAATTAAAAACAATCAAACTTAAATTAAATCCAAAATAATGGTCCAATTAACTTGAAACTTTGGGGATATGAAATTAAGCTTAAAACACACCTCTCATAAAAATTTGAAGAATTATTAGTGATTAAATTGAAAGATATAAATTTTCAATCACTTAGTTATAATTCACTAAAATAAATTAATATTAATCTAAGAAAATTAGAAAAGATTATGAAAATTATTTAAAACACCTTAAGAAATATTAGTAAACTTAATTTAAAATATTAAACTTCACTAAAACTCATCAAACCCCAAAATAACCTAATTAATGGAATTAAATAAATAATTAATTAAGCTGATATAAAAAAATCATAATAAAATGAATAAAAAATTTTAAATTTTAAATAAACACTCCCTAGATTTATCTTTCAGAGTGGAATAAAAGAAAATTAAAATCCTAATTAGTTCTTAATATTTTAAGTCTAATTTGAGCTTTATTAAAGACACTAAAACTTTAATTATTTTTAAAATATAATTTTGATTAAGATGAAATTTTAGAAAAAAATTTATGGCAAAGAACCCACTTACCATAAAAAATTTCAAATAAAAATAACTTTTAGATTAGAAGTTATGAAATTTTCTTAAATTCCTTTAAATAAAATAATAAATATAAAAATTCATAAAAAATATAAAAATTCATAAAATTAGTTTAAAACATTTCTAATAACATCATATGACTTAGAAAAAATTCCTTAGCCCTATGAAATTAAAGAATCATAAAATCACATACTTAAGGTTTAAAACAATAATAATGAAGATAATTAAATCCAAGACTAAAATTAAAAAAAAAATCTATAATAAATCAAATGATCAACCAAAAAATTTAAGCTATTTAATTTTGAATTTAAAACTAAAGTAAACATATATTAAAATTATAATCATTCTAAACTTAATATTGAATGAATAATTAAAATATAATTGAAGATAAATAATTGATTACAATATAAAAAAGTTTAAATACTTTAAGAACTTATAATGTCCTAGCTTAGGTACTAACATCCTAAGATTTTCATCCTTATAAGTTTATTATACTAGGATTAGTGTTCAAATAAAATTTAAATAAAATCTTAATCATAAGATTTAATTAAATAATAAATTATAAAAATGCCCTTTAAATCTCCATTAAGCAAAATAATTAATCAATTAAATTAATTGAATATAACAAACATAAAACCATGTAACCAAAATAATAATCAACATATATCATTTAGCTTCATAAATCTAAACCAAATAAAATGTTAAATATGAAATAAATATTGATTAAAATTTTCAATTGAATTGAACCCTGATACCTAATTGGCTATGCTAATAATTAGATAATAGATCAATTAAACTTTAAATTGAAATTATAAATCAAATTTAAAACTTAACTAAATCAATCAAATCAACCGAGTGAATATTAATTAAATTAAACTAAATGATCACTAAACTAAAATACGCAACATATAAATCAAATAATTAAAATTTTAACAAATGATCAAACTCTTAATTAAAATTAAAATAAATGATTTCTTTAAAATTTAATTAAATTAAAGCACATTAACTAATTCAAATCAAACCTAAATAAAGATATAAGATAATGAAATTCAAATAGCGCTAACAATTATTTAATCAATATAAACCACATAAAATTTAATAAAATCTATAAAATGGAACCTAAGAGAAGAGAATAAACATTAGTTCAAATAAAAGAATTAATCATTAATTAAATTATTAAAATTAAATTAAACCAAACTAATAATTAATAAATCCAAAAAAACTAAACACTAACAAACTTAACCTTTGAGCTTTTAACTAAAAAAATAAGCATTAATTAAATTAAAATTAATTCAATTAAATCATTCAAATAAATTCAAAATGGGTTAATTAAAATACGTAGGTCCTTAGTTTGACCTCTATAGCGAATTTCCATGATTTCATTATACCAAAATTAGGATGTTGAATAAAATAGGTTATGTCTCAAGTAAAATTTATTTTATTCTTCATTCTTTAAAATCTAAATTTAACTTTAACACAAAAAACATAAAATTTAAAAAAAATCAATTAAATCATTTAAATCAAAACCAACCAATGATAAAATTGAACAAACTCTAAATTTAAATCAAGACTTAAACCATTAGAAGACTTAGTACAGTCATACCATACAAACAGCTCTTTTTATACACTAGATTGTTAAGTCACTAACTCTAAACTTAGGTTATATTGATAATTTGTGTTGTGATGTGATATTTTCCTTGTTTTGTGATATACTATTTTAGATTGGATGACTAAGAATTGTTCGCCCACTAGTCTAGATGTTAGGATGTCTTTTTAGGCTAATATTATTTTTTACAGAGGGCTGTGCTTAAAGGATTGCTATAATAAAAAATATATAGATATTATTTGCTTATAGGTATTGCTTAAGTTCCTAAGCATAGCCTAATATTATAGGTGAGCTTGGTAGCCATTGGTGTTAAGCCAATATGTTTGCATTATAACTGTTAATGTGTTGTTTTTTTTTTTTAATGTCTATTTTATATGATTTAGGATTTTATTTTAAAATTTTTAAATGTAATTTGATCCTAGAATTAGGTAGGATCTAGGGGGCTATGGATTAGTAGGAGCTAATTATACCCATTTAGTAGTCCCTTATAGAGCCTGAGGAGGTCCCTAAAGAAGGCAACAATCCTATATAATAACCCACATAGATCAAGACACTAGTTCTATGATAGGTTGTATAAGGGAAAAGCTTGAGAGCCCATTTTTCCTTTTTTTTTGGGTGTACAATAGAACCCAACTTCATCAGCCTACTTAATTCAATTTATTTAGTTTAATGTATTTTAGGGTGCATAATAGAACTGCATCTTTTTAATATGTTTCTTTCTGTAATTGTTATGTGTTGTAATAAAAAGTCTAGATACATTAGGTTCTTAGAAAAATTAATTTTTGTACCCCATTAACTAAAATATAAATAATCAACTCATAAACCCACTTAATTAAATCCTTAATCATAAATAATTAAAAAATGGAAATAATTAGATTTTGTGAACCATGCTGACATATTTTCTCGTACTTTTTGAATTGAGTGTTTCATCTATTACACATAAAGATCATATGACCTAGGGGATGATCATATTTCTTGAAAAGTGTGCCTTCTCTTATTGATTTAGCCTATAATATTTTTCTAACTACATCTCATCTTAGACATGATTTGCATACCTAAAACTTTAAATAAAATTATGAGTCAAATTACATAAAAATAAAAATTATTGCATTAATTAGGTGTATAACATACCAGTTATTATCTTAAGGCTAAGAAATAAATTTAGGCTCTTAGTTTCCTTTCGTAGATAAAATAGTTTAGTCATCTTGTATAACATAAGACTAGAGTCATGGTTTTAAAATCTCTTAGATGGTATTAGCTGGCAACCCTTTATATATAGGAAGTAAATCTAGAAGAGTCGGGATAGGTTTATTTGCTCAAGTAAAAAAGAGAACTGAATTCTTAAATTTGCATGACTAGAATAGGTTGAGTTTCTAACTTATGTTAGAAGCACATTTAGAAGTAAGTTCTAAAGCATCTCATTTTTCATGAGAATATGTCTTCAACTTCTAAGCATTTCTATAGTCTTGTGTTGTTAGGATCTAAGTCCTAGATTTTTAATAAAATGTCAACTCAAAATCTCAATAATTTTAATTTCAAAATGTAAAGCCTAACAACAGTAAAGCTGAAATGCTTATTGAGTTTCCCAATATCTAAAAGCATTTCTTACTTTGTCCCGATTAACTTCTGAAAAAAAAACTCTTTCTTTTTAGAATGCTCCCTTTTGAATTTTCAAATTAGCTATTCTTTTAAGACAACTTTAAAATCCATAGAGATGAAAGTCAATTTCTTTAATCGAGTTTTCTTAGAAAGATTCTTTTTCTTCTAAGATGTAATTAACTATAAGGACTTGTCATTATAGGGAACAATGAACCTTGCACTAAAATAAGCCCAGTTCTACCTCTTTATGTAGTTCAGAGAAAAATCTCTGGTATATCGAAGATACATCAGTCTTAAGAGTCATTATTAAGTGATTGAATCCATTATTGGGAAATATATTTATCTTTTGGGATAAGATATTTATCCCTTACTGATGTGTTTGATCACCTATATAAGTACTCCCAAAATCTGCATAGTGTTATAAAATTTTCTCCATAGTATGTTCATAAGATTGATGAACATTATCTTAAAACCTTTTATTGACCATTTTCTTATGGTCTATTTTGATAATATCATCATCTATAGTCCAAATGAGGAATCACATTTACAACCTTTAAGGATGATTTTGAAAAATCTTAAGAACTATTTCTTCTATCAACTTGGAGTTATCTTCTTATGATTCATCATGTTTATTGATGGACTAAAGGCAAACCCTGCAAAAATCAAAGCTATTTAGACTAGCCTACTCAAAAATCTCTTACAAATGTTAGAAGCTTCCATGGTTTAGCCACATTTTATAGAGGGGTCATTAGAGACTTCAACATCATTGTAGCTCTCATCACCAACATCCTAAAGAAAAACAAATTTAGTTAAACTACAAATGTAGAGAGGCAATAAGGCAAATCAAAATCCTTATGACCTCTTCACCCATATTAAAATTCCTTAATTTCAATAAAATATTTGAAGTAACTAGTGATGCTTTAGATGTTGAAATTAGTGGAATATTAAGTCAAGAAAATCACCCTATTGCTTTCTTCAATAAGAAGTTGAATGATGCTAAAAAAAATACTCTACATACAATTGAGAATTTTATGAGATCATCCAAACTCTTAAGCGTCGACAACATTATTTATTACACAAGGAGTTTATTCTGAATAAGGATCATTAGGCCTTAAAAATTATCAACTCTTAAAAAAAAAATTGAACCATAGACATGGAAAGTGGATTGAATATCTACAAGAATTTTTCTTCATACTTAAACATAAGCTTTGGGGTAGAAAATAAGCCAATATATGCTTTATTTAGGGTATCTCTAATCATTTCAATTTTATAATTTTAAATCGCTTGATTTAAAATGTTAAGAGAAGATTATAAATATATCCTGACTTTCATTTAATTTATCTAAAACATGAGTCCAAGCCCTTGACTTTTTATAATCCCTTTGTTATCATTGATGGATATCTTTATAAGGGCAATAGAATATGTATCCCTAGGACATCCATGAGAGACTTCTCTCTGAGCTTTATTCAAGTGGAATACCTGGACATTTTGGCAAATATAAAATTGCAAGAATACATTGAATATAGATTTTACTAGCCATCTCTATGAAGGGATGTTGAAAGTATCATACACAAATGTTACACTAATCATCAAGCTAAAACTACTCAGCAAAAAGTAAGTCGTTTCACATCATTACCTATTCCTTCTCGACCATGGGAAGACTTATCAATGGACTTCATAGACATGATAGTATTTTCATAGTTATGGATAAATTTTCTTAAATGGCATATTTCTTATCTTGTTCAAAATCACATGATGCATCTTATATAGTAAGGTTATCCATTAGAGAAATTATGAAACTACATGGGGATCCATCCATTATAGTTTCTAATAAAGATGTTAAATTTATATGTTATTTTTGAAAAACTCTATAAAATTAATTGGAACATAATTGAAATTCTCATCTATATTTCATCCACAAATCGATAGTCAAACATAAGTCATCAATAAGACCCTAGAAACTTATTGAGATGTTTAGTTATGAAGAATATGAGAAATTGAGATTTAACTTTAACTACATCTGAATTTGCCTACAATAGCACAATTTTCAGGTCAACTCATAAAACACCTTTTGAAATAGTTTATGGATATAATCCTAAGATGCCTATCGACCCAACTAATATACCTACTCATGAATTTTTTTATTCAGCATATACATTTGCATGTGATTTTCATTGCCTTCATGAAGATATAAAGAAAGAAGTGGAAATACAAAATGCTAAGTATACTGAACAAAAGAACAAAAATAAAATTTTCAAGAAATGAGGTGGGTAATTATGTATTCGTACGAATCCGTCCCCAGAGATTTCTTTCTATTAAATATAAATAGTTACAAGTGAGAGCTTGTGAGCCATTTAAAATCATTAGAAAACTTGATACTAATACTTATATTCTTAAATTGCTCCCTCACATATTTATTAGTCATGTTTTCAATGTGTAAGATATAATATTTTTAAAGGAGTTACCCAACCTCTAAATTTGCAGATGATACTTTTACATGCGGAGATAGAAATCATTTATAAATATATATCTAGCCAACATTCTTTAAAATGGACAATGTCAACACCTAAAGCAGCATAAGATGATAGCGTTCTTCAAAGGTTCATAATCAAGTGGAAAGACAAACCCTCAAGTGAGGATACATGGGTGACTCTAAATGAGGTGCAAAGACTTGCCCCACAACTTTTAGAAAACCTCCAAAATTCTAATTCATTGAAAAAGCGTTTGTTTCGAAGGAATTGATGTAGCAACAAGAAAGAAAATGATTCGTTACAAAATCTCAATCCGAAAACTAAAGCAAATGAGACTTATGTCATATTTTATGTATTGCGATATTTCATATTTGTATCTCATGTGTTGTATTATGTGGCAGATGATGTATTTAATCATGTTTAAATGTTATATGAGAGTTGTAATTGAAATCATTAAGTGTTTTAAGTATTAGAAGTATGTCAACAGTATAGCACCTAGGCACCGGTCTTATGGCATCATGGTGCTACAGTCGATTCCTAAAGTGGTGTTTGGACAAAGAAGTCGATGCCTAGGCAATGGCCTATGGAACCTTGATGTTGTGATACGATAAGTTTTGAGCTTTAATAGTTTTTCAGTAGATTTTTTTCAAGGGACAAATCCATTAGAGTACTATTATTATATAAATGATTATTCTAACTTAATGGAGACTTTTAGAGTAATTTGTCTAAAAAAATTTTATGTGAAAACTGTTAGGTTAGAGTTAGTGGTTGAACGTCTGGGGGATTTAGTGATCTCTCACCGCAGTTCTACTTGGGTAACTAAAACTCATCATATCTCTTTCACTTTGATAAGTGAAAGATCCTAAAGCACTCCTTCCTCCCTCCACTATGATGCTCTGTGATTGCATCGCCATTAAGGTTAGATGCCTTAGCATTAATTTTCACTTAAAACCATCAAAAATGCCTATTTTGGGTGCCTCTGCATTAGGACATGCTTCCTTAATGCTAAGTAAGGTGTTTGGGTGCCCACATTAGGCATCTAGATTTGAAGATCGAAGGTTAAGTATAAAAGATTCGGGGCCTAAAGTCCATGAATGTGTTTCAAGCTCTGGGACTAGGTCATAACTTTGGGATAATGAAACCTCCATAATGGATGTTTTTTTACGTCAATTGCTATACTCATCAGTGCTTCTTTACACTAGCTACCTCCAACCATTTGCATTAAAACACCTCTAAAAGTCTACAAAGATCATCGTTGATAAAAATGCTATGCAATGTTTATTACGATATTTCCCTCAAACGATTTTTTTCCCAAAATAGCAAGTTTCAACTCCTAAAACACTCCAAATCTTTGATGGTGCCAAGTTGAACACCTAAACACTTAGTCAAGTGCCTAAACCTAACTACTACAGTCAACATAATGCAAAACTCTAAAAAAAAATTATAAAACTAGCATATTAGCACTAAAATCGGGAGTGAAATCCTTAAATGCTTAGCTAAAAGGTGGTCTTTCAATATTAACTTCAATCTTACAATACATTAAACAAAGTCCCTTTAAATGCCCTGAATTAAGCCATTTTGTCATCATTCACCATTTCTCTTTTACATTGCTATGGATTACATTTTCTCAATAAGAATGATGCTATCAATGGGATTTATCTCTTCTCTCTTCTAAACCATATTTATCTAGTTGATCTATATAAGCAGTCAATCATGATAATGCCAAAAAAATGTTATTTTCTACATAAAAATCTTACCACTTTAGCTAATTATTTGAACCTCCACATAAATTTATCATAAAATGAAATTTGCTTGTTGGCACCTATGGGGAATCAGAATCTGTTATGTGATATTTTGAGAATTAAAATGTGGTTCAAAAGTATGAAATAACTTAGAATATCTCTAGGCATGATCAAACATATGATCAAAAATTATTATTTTGTTGGATAAAAAAAAATCTCTCTTTGGGTGGTAGATTCAAACTTATAAGATCTCTCATTATGAGCTATCATATTTATTGGTTTCGGTTTATTTCTCAAAACGTATCATTAAGAGGACTGCCTCCCTCACTTTCTATGGGGATAATGTTAGGAAATTACATGAAACACACCTATCCTTCCTTGAGAAAATATGGATTAGACTCCACCCTTCCGCCACGCTTAATATACAAAATGAAAATCATTTGGAGGGTATTTTGATCGACTAATTATTTGCTTAATGGTGTGAAGCTGTGTATAAATCTATTTAGCGCTCACTAATAAAAAATTTATTTTCATCTCTGGAAGGGGTTTGCCCATCACTACTCAGATGCATCGTTGGATCTCTTTCTCCATTAGAGACGGTGCTGTCATCTTTTAAATGATCCTCGATTAAGGGCCTATCATTAAGGAAAATCCTTGGTCATAATATCCACAAATTATTTGACTTAATCATGTACTACATAAACACTATCCTCTTTAATGGGTCTTGGGATCTTCTATCCGCCCTATCATTATATCCAAGGAGCATTCTGATTTTATTTGCTAACTTTCTTGTTCTGAGGGGTTGAAAAGGTGATGTGGAATGACAAGATTTATTTCTCCCTTACTGAGGGCAACAGAAAAAAAAAACATTTTGTTAGGTATCTGAAGGCTACCAGACAAGAAAAATTAGGTTAAAGGTTGTTCATTCAGATTCTCTCTTTTTACATGGATAATAAACAAGTGATATGAAAGATGTTCACATTTTGATCTGATGCGGCATTAACATTGACAATACTTGCTTACTATGCAATAACTAACACTTAGCTTTTGGATGCACTTTTTTGACGGTCTTGGACAGAATGCTTTTGTGAGATGGAAAAAATTTATCTTTTTGACGTCTCAATGCTTCAAATTCTTGATACACCCTATTTTTGAAAGATTCATTCTTTTGAATGTAACTCCCTTGATTTACAGTTTATAGTGAGAACAAAAGAACAGGTTGCATAAAAATGGCTGTTGCAGCCTTCAAGTGGTAATTTTCTAAATGAAATCATTAGTAGCTTGCAAAATTACATGTCTGCTGATGTTTAGTCGATAATTTGATAAATGGATGTCGTAAGTTGTTCAATTTTGGTTGGAAGAGGAAGAATTGCCAGCTTTATCTTCTTCCTCTTTTATTTTTGTTGTTTAGTCTCTCTCTCTCTCTCTCTCTCTCTCGGATCATCGGCTTTGATTTCTCCCACATGCTGTTGCTTTTTGGAGCTAGGCTCGACTCGTGGGTGGCATTTGGACAGATGCTCTAGCTTGGAATGCCTTAATTGAAATTTTGTCGCTTCAATTTTCCTTCTGATTTAACTTTTTATCTTCTCTTCGATGCTTATATTTCCAGTAAGGATTTTATGGCTGGAATTTCTAGCTTATTCATGACATCATAACTGATGATATCGTTGTATCCATTAGAGATATCTTATAGAGTTGTTTTTTGGCCAACGATAAAGTCCTCCACAACCTTCAGTAGTGGTGGTCTGGAATCTCCAATTGGTCGCCTAGCCTATTACTATAGTTGCTCAGCTGTGATTGGCGCAGGATTCTTCTTATTCCAGACAATTTGTTCGTTTTAAGCCCTTCTGGTTCTCCCTTCCCTCAAATCTTCTATTCCTTTTGCAGATTTCGGAGTTGCACCATTGGCGGACTGTTGTACGTTTTATAGCTCTAATTACTTGAACTTTCTCTTTCTATTGAGCTACTATCTAAATTATAGTTTAATTTAATCCCTATTTTGTGCAATTGACCTTTATATAACCCTCTTTTTATCTATATAATTGAGCTCAAGCTCAAACGATTAAAAAATAATAATAATAATGCACCCATTCGCTTTACCGAAACAGTACTATTTCCTGAACCTTTTTTTTTTTTTGGGAAAGAGTATTACCTGAACTTTAATGGAGCGGTTAGGACGACAGAACTATACCAAAAGCTTCTCCAAGCAAAAACAAATGTGTCTACTGTTTCTTCCAGTAAAAACAATAATTGAACTCCCTTCTGACAAAAATGGACAATTTTCCGATCATTATATGGTAACAGAAAATCCTCTTTTTTCTATTAAAAATGGATCTAATTTTATTAGTTTCACAACAACTTTTACTCTGAACATCAACAAAGGCACCTGTTAGTAACATTAGTTATACATTCAGAATCCATCATAGCATTTGCCATTAGTGGTGATCGTCGTAGCACTAAAAATATAAGTAGCATAGAAGTATCCCTAGTTTAACACTCTCCCCACACCCACAACAAATATAAATAAAAAAAAATTCCTAATTTTTCCTCATAAGTCAAACTAAACTCCTATAATCACAGATATATTTCTTTCAGGCCTCACTAGGTACAGGTGCTTTCTTGAGTCAATTTGTATTTTAATACCCTATTTTAAAAGAATTAATTAAAAATGTCGCTAACCTACAAGCCAGGAGATTGCTGAGATACTAAATTGTCAATGTTACAGTACAACAAGACAAAAAAAAAACCCTAAGAGGACAACATTTGAGTGAGAGGAAAACATAAATCTCTGTTTCAATGCGGGAAATTCATTAAAGGAAACGAAAAAGTTGAAAATTTAGAACCAACGGCTGTTTATACATGAGGAACCTGGAAGTTATTTCATTTTAATTTTATTTACTTCACTTTTCCTGCAATACAAACCTAAGTGTTCCCTATCTAAAACCCTAATGCTAAAATACTCAAATGAACACCTAACAACAGTAAGCCCCATCTCTTTCTGACTAGCTCCCAATTTCAATCAGATTTTACCTCAGCAAGTTGCCATAGCATGCTCATAAACGCAACACTACTTGAGGTGCATTCAATATAAGTCTCTAAACAGCTTTAGGTTAAATGCAGTACAAGATCCTGGATTCCAAAAATGACAATAAAAAACAGGAAAACAAAACAAAAGTTCTAGCTAAGCCATAAGAAAAAAAAAGAGATCAGAAAACCTATCTCTGAAGTTCAAAAGATTGTTCATTTAGCGGGAACATTTAACTTTCAAGTTATTAAAACTGTTGTTTCCAATCCAAAGCATGAACAAGAAATAACAACAGCAAAAGCCACTGTAAGAGTAAGTTGATGAACAATTTTAAAACTATGCCAAAATTCAAGAAATATATTCAAATTGGATACTTATTAGTGCAGATAATAAACAAAGAGAAACACCGCAACCTAACTCAATTATGTAGGAGCAAGTGTCTAGAGATTGGCTAGCACATCACCAATAACTGGCAAGATAATATTGCTTCATTTTGATGAGAAATGAATAAGGGTCTACCAACGAAAAATAACATGCCACAATTTCACCAAATTGTCGTGAAAAAATCTGTATGGGTTTACTGAACTGGAAGCTTAAACTAAAATTGCAAAATAAGTTAAGAAAAATAAATGCTACATGAAATCAAAAGGGAGAAACTTTACAGATATTGAAGAAGATTAAAAATTATTGTGTCGGGAATGCCAACAATTGCAATGGAATAAAGGTTATCTGTATAAAAGACAGAATTACTAAGATCGAAAAACTAAAGGGCCCTTTGGGATAATTTCTGTTTTTTATTTTTTATCTTTATTTTGTTTTGTTAATGTTTTGTTGCAAAATAAAATATATTTGGTGATAATTGTTATTTTTAAAAATACTTAAAACAAATAAAAACAATGTTATTTGTTTTTGAAAATAAAAAAAAAATTTAAAACACTTCAAAAACACAATAAATAAACATGTTTTAAAAATAACATAAAAATAAAATAAAATATACAAAATAAAATGGATCCTAAACAGCCCCCAAGTGATTGTAATTAAGAATTCATGATAACAATATAAATGTGATTAGTTCATAAATTAAGTTAGGCTAGAAGAAAATTTTAAAACTAATTTTGACGTACAATTAATGAATATATATATATATATATATATAAGTAGAAGAATAATTATTAGTAGTAACACAAGGACCGGTAGTTTTAATAGAATGGATTCTGAGATGATGCATATCAGGAATAAAAAGATATAAATGTGATCACATAACGTATACTTGATTTTAAAATAACATATTATTGCAATTCAAATACATACTTCAAGAAAAGTACACTTTCCCCGACAGAGACATGATTTATGAACGACCTATTGACAAAAACCTCAGTCCAACTCTAACCAAAGAAGAACAAACTAAATTTTGAAAACCATTCATTTTACTGAATCTGAAACAATTAAAATTAAAAACAGCCAATCCCACCATTTCATCCTGACAAAAATAAACCAAACTAGCCCCAGAAAACAGTAAGTTGAACCCCAACTGACCAAAACTACATTAAGCTTGGTAAACTTCTGCTCAAGGCAGCTCCTTGAATGGCTTCTATACTTCAGATATATGAAGGACCAAAGTGAAAGGCAGCACAATTAGATGCCTTTTGACTGTTGGACATATCAAACCAAAAAATTCTGCTCTTCAAGAAAAATAGTATATCTTTAGGGTTATATGTCATTCTTGTAAGGAGTCATCATATCTTGCAACACTACTAGACAACAGAAAATATAGAACAGTTCTATCAGTTGGGAGATACAAGCAAGACTTGAACAACGAGACTTCTGAACTATCACAGTTGCAGAAGAATCTCAATGAAAAGTGAGAAAGTTATAATATCACCCAATTTCAAGTATTGAAGTTGTTCAGAACTCGAGCACATTCAGTTTCTACCACATCATCAGCTTGGTATGTTCAAACAATCCAAATGACTATTCAGCCACAATTTGAGGTAATGGATCATCCTTGTCAGCTTTGTTTTAAATTGTGCAATATTAAGATTGTGCAATAAAAAACCCATCTTAATACTTGTCTCAATGCTTTTTAGAAAAAATCACAATGAAACTTACGCCTCATTGGTGTTGTGAGGCTTACACCTCACATGATGTGATGCCTGCCTCAAGGCACGCCTCGCCTCAATTTTTGTGAGGCATGCGCTTTAGAACTTAGTGTTTAAAAAAAAATCAAGTATAAGTTTGATTATCAAAAAACCACATGCAGTCAATCTCAAAATAGATGCTACTCAAGCGCCTCTCTTCTCATACCCTCTCCACTCCTCGTTCAAAGTATTGACTACCGTTGTCACTATCTTTACTTGTGATGTTCGTACTTTGATATTAAATAATTGGACTGGGAGGGAACATTTTATTATTTTAAACTTATTTTAAATGGTTATGTCATTAGTTTTTACTTCGATATCTTATGTTACTTTGATGTTAGCATAACACTTATTAACTCATGATTTGATGTCAAGAAATTAATATGTAACTAGATATTTTGTGCAATTTATTACTTTCTACTATATTAAGATGTTGTGTCATATTTTAATATATTAATTTGTTAGTATACTATTTGCTTTGTAGTTTGATGGGAGTACAATATTTCTTACTTCACGCAATTTATTGATTTCAAGGTTTGCACCTAACCTCACAGATGAAAAATACCTTAATAACCGATTGCGTAATTTTAAACTTTGCCTGTCAGCACCTTCATAAAGGCATACTTCTAGTGGCTAAGAGAAACTCGAGTGCCCTAAGAGAACATGCATGCTATGGCACACTGAAGGATGCATGGATATATAAATAGAGATTACTAAAACGGTAATAAAAATAATAGGTGGGTAGAACTCAATAGGATTTGATGTAGAGCACAGAAAAATTGATGTTGGTGCAACGGAAAGATATAATAAATCTTAGTGCACCAATCAAGGCTTATTTGCTACACAACATAGGTCCTGTTATGCAGCCATGGAAGAAAAAAGTGGCATCTACACACAACTAGAAAGAAAAAATAGCAGGAAATTTTCATCGACTTATCCAAACTAACATTATTACACAATATTTACAATAACTGGCCTACTGCAAATGACAAAACTGCCTAAGATAAATAAGGAAATACCATACAAATCGAACTGAAAGAGAGTGACACAGATCCAATAACAACTGACAAAAAGCCAAATGAGGACAGCATAAATTACGCATGTAATAAACACAAGACATAAACATGTTGCTGCAACGATGAAATATGATTAATAGCTTGAAATCCTTCAAAATCCTATTGACAATTCACCATCCAATATCCATCACAGCCCTTTGATTATCACAGTTCTTTGATTATGCTCAATATTATGGTCGATGCTTCATCAGTTCAGTACAAAAATGTGGATGATTGCCAACTAATTGTGTGTGAGAATTAGAGAAGGGAAACACCATAAATGTGATTAACCATAGATGTGGACATGATCAACCAAACTGAAATGAAATAACAACAATAAAACATATGCTCCATTGGAATAAATATTTGAAGTTATAAAAAGTACATGCTTAGTGATGGTAAAGCGACATTAATATGTGGTAAGCTAAACTCTTCAGAAACAATGATAAACATCTGTACAATCAAAAGAAAAACAACAAAGTTGGCTTGAGTTATACAGATTCAATCACGTGAAATGTCTACCAGCAAGTAGATCACAACAGTTGATCATGGCATTGCAACATTTCCCAATAATTATACTTTACAAGGTTCAAACAGTTTCTATAAACTCAGTATTACAGTAATGTTCATCTCAAAAAAAATGGGGGGATAATAACAAGTAAATCAAAGAAAGGGATCTTGCAGATGCAAAATAAAACTGAATTTCAAGAGAATTAGTTATTTAAGATGCAAATAGCCTACAACCAGGAAAAAGCGAAGTGTAAAAATTAAACTCTCAATAATAAATTTATAAAGAAAGGTTGCTTTACTATACAAGCTGATGAGACACTTTTTAGCTGCAAGAATGGGAAAGAGCATATGACAACAAGAGCTTGTCTAACGTCAGCTAACAAAACCAGCATCTCAACTTGAGTAACTATCTAGCATTAAGCTTCCCATGTTAAATGGATGTTGGTCACCACTGTCTTATTGGAATCCCCCAACTTCAGGCCTTCCTTTTAGTATCACGGATTAAAACTTTATTGAAACAAAATCTCAACCAAAGAGCAGGCCACATTTGATCAGCTCAACAAGCACCAGGACATACCAAAACTAAATCAATAATCAGACAGAATTTACATTGAATATTGGTCTCTATGAATATGCGCCCCAACACGATACAACTCAAGATGATAGATTGCCTTAGGAAGTAAATCCTTGATGCTGGGATGCTGTGCAACTGCAGTTCGTGCTACAGATTCAAGAGTCCCCAGAGCCTTTGCCCTCTCAAGAGCATCACTTCCTGCAGCATGCAGAGCAAGATAGCAGAGCAGTATGAGCCCAGGCAGCTGAGTCTTCTCTCCTGCGCGAAGTAATCTCATCAATGGCGGTACACCTGCAAACTCAATGATTGCCTTGGAATTGAGAACACTGTTGTAGTTATCCGGGCAGGTAAACTTCCCCAATGCAGTGGCAGCCTCCGCAGCAACATCCAGATTCCTATGCCCTAGCTGGAGAACAAGGGGCTGCAAAACACGGGTCTCACTAGCTGAAAACGCCCTTGCAAGAGAACCAATGGCCTTGATGGCTGCAGTCTCAAGTACCGGGCTACTTCCTTGCTGAGCAACTTCAAGAAGCTGATCGACCACAGACTTGGCAGCGGGATATTTGGTCTTGAAGGCAGAACGGCGGAGGTCAGCATCGGACTCCGCAGACACAGTGATCTCCATGACAGTCATGAGACAATTGTGTTGAAGCTCACCCCTTTCCCGCTCAATGAGCTTGGAGAGGCAAAGAAGGCCCTTTGTCTCAGTGATCTTGCGGCTGTTTGAGACGCTACCACTGGAGAGCCTCCACAGAGCCTCCGCACAAGCGATCTTCAAAGCTCGCTTCACCTCAAGGCTCTCGTTTTCCCTCTCCTTGCGGTTGTGATTGTAGTAATCACGGGAGATTTTGCCTCTGCTACTACTACTTGTGCCACTACCGCTGGCAGAGGTGGAATTGTGATACTGGAGATTCGCCATGCCCTGGATGAGGGAGTGGATGCTCGCAGAGGGTCTGGGTTCATCGAGGGGAACTTCGAAGGAAAGGAGTGATACAAGGGGGCGAACGGCGTTTTCGCGGGCGAATTCCTCCTGCGCGATGACGGGGAAGTGGTAAGCCATGCGGGAGATTAGGGATGCGACTCGGGTTTGGAGGCGCATGGGAGAATCTGACAGGACGTGCACAATAATCGGGACCGCGAGTTCTTTGATGATAAGAGCGACGTGGTCGGGGTCAGAGGCGAGGTTCGAAAGGGCAGCTGCGGCGGCGATTTGAGCATCGACTGATGGCCCATCGCGAAGAAGGAAAAGAAGTGGCGGCACGCCACCCTCCTCAATAATGACCTTTTTGTTGCGATTGCTGTCTAGAGCGAGATTGGCGAGGGTGTGGGCGGCCTCGGCACGGTCCGAGGCTGAGGAACCCATCTGCACGGTGGCGATGTAGCTCCAGACCCACGACAGGATGGGGTCAGTGCTGGCAATGGGGGGAAGGCTGAGAACTATACCACCGCCAGCGCCGTCGTCGGAGTAGACGGAAAGGAGCCAGCGAAGGTCACCAATGGAGGCATCGAGTAGGGGAACAATCTTGCGGAAATCTGTAGAGCCGGTGGTGATGGTGACGACGCGGCGGAGAACGCCAGCGCGCTTGCAGCGTCGAACGAGGGCGAGAGCGCGCTCTAGGGTTTTAGCGGCCTCTGCTACGATACGGCGTACGGGGCGGTCGTAGACAGAGGGAGAGGTCGTGGCGCGGCGGACGGCTGAGCGCAGCATCGTTGCCAGCTGATCCACTTGCTTCCCTACCTCAGCGCACTCCGTTTTGAAGGACTCGGCCTCGGCCACCGCCTTGCGCACGCGCTCAGCGAGAAGGATCGGAAGAGAAAGCTCCTCCTCGATGTTCTTTCCGCCACCTCCAGCACCTACACCTCCACCGACGGCGGCGGCGGCGGCGGCGGCAGCCGCAATCGCTCCGCCGGCAAGTCTGCCGTTTATCATCGTCGCCGTCAGGGCGGGCGCTCTACTTCTTCAGCCTCGAAGTTCTTCTCGGATTCCCTAGAATCGAATGGGAATAAGTGAGAGAAAGTTAGATGGAATAAGAAGAGGAAGCGGAGGAAGACGAATCCTGTCTACCGTTCTACGAAGTCCTACGACTCTGGGCGAGAAAGAGTAAGGAAGCACGCTGTACGAGCTTTCTGTGTCCGTGCTCTAATTTCAGAATTTTCCAAGTTTTAACTGCGCTATGTTGATGCTAGCTTTGACCGGTCGGGCGGACCAGAACCGAATTCGGGAGGTAAATGTCTACTCAGATTAAATTTTAATCATCTTAATTTTATTTTACTTATTAAAAATTATTTTAACTTAGTATTATGTTATATCCTCCCGTACAAAAATTGTCAAATTAAATTAATTTGATTATAATTTTATTTATCAAATCACGAGCCACTCACCGGTAGAGGCTCATCACTCATCAATAAATACTAATAACAAGTCAAAATGAGTCTCTTTTTTGTGTACTCAATCAACTCTATTCTTATCCCTCTTATATTATTCCTCCTCCAAAATACTATAAAAAAGAAGGAAGAGGCTCCTTTTAGAGGTTGGTTCAATTTGATTTAATAAGATTAGATGAAATTTTAATCAAAGGTTCTATCATTTTAAATTTTGTTATTTCTTTCTCTCTAGAATAAGGGAATTCACCCATCTTATATTAAGACTACTTAAATAATAATAAAATTGAGCATTCTTCTCACATTCTATTAATTAACTCTAGTTCCTCTCTTCATTAATCATATTTCTTAGGTATCTCCCAAGATTCTATTTCAGCCTACGAATAGATTTAGATCTAACATCTTTTTAAGTGCGATGAGCGTAAATGAGCCAAGAATTAAGAGTCATATACAAAGCGAAGCAAGATATTCAACCCAGAATCACCTAACAGAAATAGAGCCAAATACCCAATGAGACTTGAAAGACATGGAGGATAGAAATCACTTGTTTGGTGTAGGTGGCCATGGGGAGAGCTAATCACAAGCCAAGGGCGGTGGAGCACGAAGGATCATTAGGACCAATAACATGTCAAACTCATCGAGCACAAAGAGAATTATGCCTATTTTGAGTAGACAACATCGTTGTTGGACCTGGATGACGCGATGAAATATCATTTTTTTTCTTTACTACCTTCAAAGAATTAGCCCTAAAGTGATTCTTGCACCTCCTAATAGTAACCTCTTTCTTTGATTTCAAGAGGTTGTTCGCCACATAATTCGCTAGTGCTTAGAAGCTGTTGAAGAGCTCTTAAGCTCTCCTTCAATTGAGACATGAACCTGGTGAGTCCCTGAGGGAATTTACCACTTACTTTCAACATGAGATGTTGGAAGTTAAGGATCTAAAATTCAGGATAGCTCAGATATCACTGCTCAAGGGTTGAAGGAAGGGTCATTTAAGTATGCCCTTGAGTTCCAATAGTCTAAAACACTTGTTAAACTACCTGAAATGATAAACAATCATATAAATGATAAAGAGTATAACAAATTTGCTCAATTGACTCTATTGACTAGTGCCAATGACTCGTCAAAGAGACTGCATTTAGGATGGTTGCCCGAAAACAAATTTGAGCACAAAGACCTAACAGGAGAAGATGGCCATAAACACTCGCACCTAGGTAAGACTTGGAACCTATGACTTACTAAGAGAATGAGCATATGCATTCCATCATAGCGATTCCACTGATGGTATCGATAGTTGAGTTAGTGGAGGCCATTCGAAATAAGGATTCTTTAAAAGATGGCCTATGAGAGAATTGATGGTGTCGAAACTCACTCTAAATATTATGCATACCACAGAGACAATAGGCATGGCATGGAGAAATGCTGCCACTTAAGAAGTTGGTGGAAGAGATGATAAAGATTGGGAAGCTCAAAGAGTTCACCAGAAAGAAGGACAAGGAAGTCATTGAGCTAGGTAATGAACTCACCATAGAACATGTCATCCACATCGTAGGAGTAGTACCTACCATCTTTGGGGGAGATGGAGAGTCTTCACGAAGGGAGAGTCTCAAATGACTATGGTTTGGAGACGTCAGCTTAGCAACCATGGCATGTGCACCACACGCCTCATAGTGGCTGTGACTTTCTCAGAAAGAGATAGACCCTCTATGGGAAACCCTTATAATGACGTGATTGTCATTATAGCATTAATCACCAACTATCAAATTGGAAGTATATTGATCGACATGAGGAACTCAGTTAATATCATCTTCAAATCTGATTTAGATAAATTAGGCTTAGCGACTTCATCGCTACACAAGGATCACTATTTGGATTCTCAAGAGAAAAAAAAATATTGAAGGAATAATCACTCTCCCCAATACCTGTGGGAGAATGAGAAGTAGTACATGGTAATGGTCGACTTCTTCATAGTGGAAGCACTACTTATAATGTCATTTTGAGCCAGCTCAATACATTTGACGTGGTATCCACTTACCATGTAGATGTCAAGTTCCATGGGAGGAGATGAAATCACTATCAGGGGTAATTTAAACCAATCCAAAACCTACTACCTCAAAGAAATGGGCAAGTCTAGGACAAAAAAATGAAGTTCTATAATTAGGCATTACATATACTAGAATCGAAGTCCTTAAAGAGATAAAGGAAGTGCTCATCTCTTCCAATCATTAGTGAGTCCTTAGAATCAACTCAACTTTTAACCCCGAGCATAGGGAAGCCTGCATTTAGATCCTCCAAGAAGATATTGATGTATTCACCTATACCACAATTGAGATGATAGCATCAACATCAATGCCACTTCCCATTATCTCAAGATTCGCAAAAATGCTTGACTTATCAAGCAAAAAACAAAAAGACTATGATGTTACTCGTTAGACCAATTAAAGAAGAATATGCCAAATTACTTGAAGCCACTTTATCAGAGAAGTCCAATATTTTAAAGTGGTTTCAAATGTTGTCAAGGTATATAAGTTCAACGAAAAATGGAGGATGTGTGTTAACTTCACTGACCAGAACCGAATTCGGGAGGTAATTGTCTATTCAAATTAAATTTTAATCATCTTAATTTTATTTTACTTATTAAAAATTATTTTAACTTAGTATTATGTTATGTCCTCTTGTACAAAAATTGTCAAATTAAATTAATTTGATTATAATTTTATTTATCAAATCATGGGCCACTCACCGGTAGAGGCTCATCACTCATCAATAAATACTAATAATAAGTCAAAATGAGTCTCTTTTTTGTGTACTCAATCAACTCTATTCTTACCCCTCTTATATTATTCCTCCTCCAAAATACTATAAAAAAGAAGGGAGAGGCTCCTTTTAGAGGTTGGTTCAATTTGATTCAATAAGATTAGATGAAATTTTAATCAAAGGTTCTGTCATTTCAAATTTTGTTATTTCTTTCTCTCTAGAATAAGGGAATTCACCCATCTTATATTAAGACTACTTAAATAATAATAAATTGAGCATTCTTCTCAGATTCTATTAATTAACTCTAGTTCCTCTCTTCATTAATCATATTTATTAGGTATCTCCCAAGATTCTACTTCAGCCTGCGAATAGATTTGGATCTAACATCTTTTTAAGTGAGATGAGCGTAAATGAGCCAAGAATTAAGAGTCATATACAAAGCGAAGCAAGATATTCAACCCAGAATCACCCAACAGAAATAGAGCCAAATACCCAACAATTCACCACCCAGTGAGACTTGAAAGACATGGAGGATAGAAATCACTTGTTTGGTGTAGGCGGCCATGGTAGAGCTAATCACAAGCCAAGGGCGATGGAGCACGAAGGATCATTAGGACCAATAACATGTCAAACTCATCGAGCACAAAGGGAATTATGCCTATTTTGAGTAGACAACATCGTTGTTAGACCTGGATGACGCGATGAAAGATCATTTTTTTCTTTACTACCTTCAAAGAATTAGCCCTAAAGTGATTCTTGCACCTCCTAATAGTAACCTCTTTCTTTGATTTCAAGAGGTTGTTCGCCACATAATTCGCTAGTGCTTAGAAGCTGTTGAAGAGCTCTTAAGCTCTCCTTCAATTGAGACAAGAACCTAGTGAGTCCCTGAGGGAATTTACCACTTACTTTCAACATGAGATGTTGGAAGTTAAGGATCTAAAATTCAAGATAGCTCAGATATCACTCGCCCAAGGGTTGAAGGAAGGGTCATTTAAGTACGCCCTTGAGTTCCAATAGTCTAAAACACTTGTTAAACTACCTGAAATGATAAACAATCATATAAATGATAAAGAGTATAACAAATTTGCTCAATTGACTCTATTGACTAGTGCCAATGACTCATCAAAGAGATTGCATTTAGGATGGTTGCCCGAAGACAAATTTGAGCACAAAGACCTGACAGGAGAAGATGGCCATAAACACTCGCACCTAGGTGAGACTTCAGGAACCTTGCGACTTGCTACTAAGAGAATGAGCATCTGCATTCCATCATAGCGATTCCACTGATGGTATCGATAGTTGAGTTAGTGGAGGCCATTCGAAATAAGGATTCTTTAAAAGATGGCCTATGAGAGAACTGATGGTGTCGAAACTCACTCTAAATATTATGCATACCACAGAGACAATAGGCATGGCATGGAGAAATGCTGCCACTTAAGAAGCTTGGTGGAAGAGATGATAAAGATTGGGAAGCTCAAAGAGTTCACCAGAAAGAAGGACAAGGAAGTCATTGAGCTAGGTAATGAACTCGCCATAGAACATGTCATCCACATCATAGGAGTAGTACCTACCATCTTTGGGGGAGATGGAGAGTCTTCACAAAGGGAGAGTCTCAAATGACTATGGTTTGGAGACGTCAGCTTAGCAACCATGGCATGTGCACCACACGCCTCATAGTGGCTGTGACTTTCTCAGAAAGAGATAGACCCTCTATGGGCAACCCTTATAATGACGTGATCATCATTATAGCATTAATCACCAACTATCAAATTAGAAGTATATTGATCGACACGAGGAACTCAGTTAATATCATCTTCAAATCTGATTTAGATAAATTAAGCTTAGCGACTTCATCGCTACACAAGGATCACTATTTGGATTCTCAAGAGAAAAAAGAAATATTGAAGGAATAATCACTCTCCCTAATACCTGTGGGAGAATGAGAAGTAGTACATGGTAATGGTCGACTTCTTCATAGTGGAAGCATTGGCTACTTATAATGTCATTTTGACTGGCCACTGTTCAATACATTCAGGGCTGTGGTATCCACTTACCATGTAGATGTCAAGTTCCCTATGGGAGGAGATGAAATCACTATCAGGGGTAATTTAAACCAATCCTAAACCTACTACCTCAAAGAAATGGGCAAGTCTAGAACAAAAAAATGAAGTTCTATAATTAGGCATTACATATACTAGAATCGAAGTCCTTAAAGAGATAAAGGAAGTGCTCATCTCTTCCAATCATTAGTGAGTCCTTAGAATCAACTCAACTTTTAACCCCGAGCATAGGGAAGCCTGCATTTAGATCCTCCAAGAAGATATTGATGTATTCACCTAGAACACAATTGAGATGATAAGCATCAACATCAATGCCACTTCCCATTATCTCAAGATTCGCAAGAATGCTTGACCTATCAAGCAAAAAACAAAAAGACTATGATGTTACTCGTTAGACTAATTAAAGAAGAATATGCCAAATTACTTGAAGCCACTTTATCAGAGAAGTCCAATACTTTAAAGTGGTTTCAAATGTTGTCAAGGTATATAAGTTCAATGAAAAATGGAGGATGTGTGTTAACTTCACTACTTTAAACTTGATGTGTCCAAAAGATGGATATCCTTTTCCCTGAATAAACACACTCGTCGACTATACAATGAGATATTCCATTATGAGCTTTCTTAATGTAGATGCATCGAATTGATTTTGAAAAAGTATTCTTTACCATAAGAGAAAACTCTATTGTTATAGAGTAATGCTTTTTTAGCTCAAAAAAACTATGGCTACTTACTAGAGGATGGTTGAACAAGTGTTCAAAGAGTTAAAATGGAGAAATGTTGGTCTATGTTAATGATTTATGGTCAAAAATAAATCACCCACACAACATATTAAAGACCTTAAGAAGACTTTTGCCACTATTTTTATGTGCTTAAATCCCCTAGAGTGCACTTTTGGCACTAGGACAGGTAGATTTTTGGAATTTCTTATTACATTTAAATGCATAGGTTAATTCGAACAAGGTGAAGCCATAATTAAGATGCCTTTATCGAGAATGGAAAATGGGGTATAGGGACTCACGGGGAGAGTCGCCAGATAAAATCAATTTAGTCTAAAGTTAGAAAACATTGCTCAATGTTCTTCAAGGTTCTAAGGAGGAGTGATTTAGTACATCAAAGGAGAAAAATGACCTATCACTAGGTCTCAAAACAAAAGCTTGAACTCAAAAGGACTTTAGTAGACTTTATGTGTTATGAATTTATATGTAATGTGTTGTATTATGTTGTAATGTATGTATTTAATTATATGTAAGTATTGCATTAGAGCTATGGTTAAAAACATATGAGTTCATGTGTTCAATTTCATAGGTTTGGGTCTAACACATCGACAATGCATTTTGTAGATTTTATTGTTTGAGAATTGAGAAGCTGGCACCTTAGCATTGGGATATGGCACCGTGATACTGGTTCGTAGTGCCATGATGCTACAAAATCATAGTTTTGATTTTTTTTTTAAGTTTTGGTAGTTTTCTCCCTAAAGGGCACATCTCTTGGAGTATTATATCAATTTAAACACGATTTTTGACTAGATGAAGAACTTTTGTCTTTGTGTGTAAATTTTGAGTGAAAACTCTTAGGGCAGATCTTAGTGGTCAGCCATCGAAGGGATTCTATGGTCCTTCGCTAAAGTTCTACTTGGGTGAGTAGAACTACTCCAGACTTCTTCCAATTTGGTGAGTGAAAGATCTTTATCTTTCTTCCACTTTGATGAGTGGAAGATCATTGGTGCTTCTCTTTCTCCACATCCTCTATGATGTTCCTTCTCTCCATGATCATGCGTTCATGTCACCAATTTTGGCATCAGAGCCTAAGGTTTGGATGGGTGGAGAAAGTACTCATAGATAATCCATAATAAATCCAAGTAAGGTTAGCTTTGTATTTTGGATTTTGAGTATTTATCTTTATAGAATTAGTGATTTCGCATGGGAACACATACTAAATATATGTGGTTGATAATTCTATGAATGTTTGTGTTACTACCGATTAGCTGTATCCACTTATAAAGCCTAGCATTCCCCTACTTAACATAACCTCAAGCAATCATACTTGAGTAAGGGAGAGTTCATTAAATAGCCTAGCCTAGTATACAAACCCTACATAAAACCAAAATCATATTCTTATAGATCTTATGATTATTTCTTTTGTTTAAGTTTGCTTAATATTTTGTGGTATCCACAAGTTACTTTGTGTTTATTAGAGGCTAGTCATTGTTTAAATTTGTGCATCTCATTTGTATGAAGTTTAGTTCACTTATCACATATTTAAAATCATCATTTGGAGTGTCATATTGCATCATTTTATTTGCATCATGCCACATAAATCTATTAGTTTGGACCAATTAGAGGACTTAACTAGGATGGTAGATAAAATTTCTATGAGAAGTGAATAGACATTCACTATGGTAGAAGACCTACTCATAAATCTCATTGCACAAATTTGAAACTTGAGTTGTAGGCTTCAAACTCCGTCAACTATACCACGTTCAGATGCCTTAGAGCTTAGGAGGGGAAAATATTGAACTTTCTAGAGATGAATATCCTACGAGAAGGCCAGACATAAGGATCACCCCTAGATAAGATCATCTTAGGATCTAAGTAACATCACAAGAACTAACCAAGCAAGTTAAGATATAAGCCCCAATATATGGTGGCATTCATGACCCTAATAAGTTTTTAGATTGGTTAACCAAAATGGATATTTCTTTGATTAGTATCATATTATCAATGAAAATTATTTACTAAAATGAAATTAATAGATCATGTGAAAATCTATTGGAATAACATTTTGGCTAAAGATGAAAAATATGGTAGAAACATCATGACATGTGTAGAAATGAAAGAAATCTTAATGTTGAAATGGTGTCCTAGAAATCATGATAAAAGACTCCATGAATAATTGACTACTCTTAAACAAGGAATGAAGTCAGTAGTATAATATATAAACACATTTGAGGACTTAATTGCTAGAACTCTATGCACTAATCAAGAGTGGCAAAGAGGGGCAAAAAGCTAATAAATTTATCATTAGTTTAAGAGGAGATATTAGTATTTTAGTAAAACTTCATGATCTTTGAACCTTAAAAGGTGCCTTTCATTATGTTTTATACCTAAAAAAGCATAAGAAAACTCAAATAACTTCTAAATATTTGCTTACATCTTAATCTCAAAAGTCCATCATTAAACCTAATCCATCCACATCAAACAACCCCTCTAAAATAAATCTCAATGAAACTACTCTTAAATATGTAAAAGAGATAGTCTGCTTTAAATGTCATAAAATGGTTATATGCAAAATTAAAGAGGAGCTAAACTTATATTCCTAGATGAGTTGGAAGATTTAGAATAGGAAGTTGATATTAAAGAGATACATGATGATACATCCCTATCTGATAAAGAAGTATATCTAAATATTAATAATATAATGTCAATTATGAGGTATATGACTGCTTATAGGGAAGAAGAAGATTAGAGAAGAAGGAATATTTTCTTGATGTATATTATATGTAAGGAGAAGAGGTGTAAACCAGTAATAGATAGAAGGAGCGATATGAATATCATATCAACCCATGTTACAACTAAACCTCACCCAGAATCATTCCAAGTTAGTTGGGTATATCACATATCAATACTTATCATTATCAGATGTCTAGTACCAATTAAAATAGGTAGCTATAATGATCAAATTTTGTGTGATGGTCTTCCAATGAAAATAACTCATATCCTATTAGGAAGACTAATGCTTTAATACTTGAATGTGATCCATTATGGACATAAGAACACTTATGTCTTCAAATATAATGAGAAAACAATCAAGTTATTCCCTATAAAGCCCGAAAAGAGGTCAGTTCCTAATAGAATTCTTCCCGCACCTCCTTATGAGCCCAATCCTAAAGTACAACTCAAACCAAATCAAGAGAGGAATGCTAAACTTCAATTGATAGTGATATCCCCAACTAGTAATAAGGAGAATGCTTCTATCATACATTCTAATACATGTGAATCTCTTAGAACCCAAATGACAACCTTAAAGTTTAGACTCTTAGCTAGAGAGTTCAATGACCTTACTTCTTTATTTATCTTGCACCTTCAATAAATCTACATTAATACTAAAGAACACAACATGCCTGGTGTAGTTTTAAATCTATTATCTAATTTAATAATTTAATCTTCAATGACTTACCTAATGAACTACCACCATTAAGAGATATACTACACATTATAGATCTTATTTCTAGTTCATAAATACATAACTTACCTCATTATAGGATGAATCCAACTGAGCATGCTAAGTTAAAATGACAAATAGATGAACTTCTAAAGAAATGTCTTATACAAGAAATCATAAGTCCTTGTGTGGTACTTGCTCTTTTAACTCTTAAGAAAGATGGAACTTGGAGAATGTTTATTGATTGCATAGTAGTAAATAAGATCATAATAAATTATAGATTTTCTATACCTAGGTTAGATGATATGTTAGATCTTATTTCATGCTCATCCTTGTTCTCTAAAATTGATTTGAGAAGTGAATGCCATTATATACGGATTAGGCCGGGTGATAAATGAAAGACAATGTTCAAAACTCCCGTTAGTCTTTATTAATGGTTAGTTATGATGTTTGGTCTTTTAAACACACTTAGTATATTCATGAGACTAATGAACATTATATTAAAACCTTTTCTTAGTTAATTCCTTATAGTCTATTTCAATTATATTCTTATCTATAGCCTAGATGAAAAGTCACATCTATATCACTTAAGAATGGTCTTAAAAAAATGAAGGTTAGCAAAATTATATGTAAACCTCAAGAAATATTTTTTTTTGTCAACATGAAGTTATTTTCTTAGGGTTCATTATATTTACTAATTGATTAAAAGCTAACCCATCAAAAATCAAGTTTATTTTAGAACGACCAATTCTGAAATCTTTTATGGATGTTAGAAGTTTTCATGGATTATAACTTTCTATATGAGGTTTATAAGAAACTTTAGCACTGTTATAGCCCTAATTACGAACATTCTAAAGAAATATAAATTTATAAATTTATGTGGACTATAAAAGCCAAAAGAGCCATGCAACTAATTAGAACTCTTACAACTTTCTCACCTATTTTAAGACTTCCTGACTTCAATAAAGTCAGTGAACTGACTTGTGATGCATTAGGTATTGGAATAGGTAAAATATTACATAAAAAAAAATCATCCCATTACTTTCTTCCGTAAGAAATTAAATGACGCTAAATAAATATTCTACTTATGATCGAGAGTTTTATGTGATTATTCAAACTCTTAAGCATTAAAGGCATTATATATTATTTAAAGAGTTTTTATTGAATACTTATTGACCTCATTTTGAATGAAGTTGACTTTATTCCCATTCCTAATGATTAAAATCTTTAATCTTTTGGGACCATTCTACTTAGGCACTTAGAACACTACATTTAGTGATTAGGTGTGCAAAATAAATCAAAATAAAAAATAATTTAAATTAATCATAAATCTAAAATAGAAACCAAACTCAAAGCCAAGCACTCTAAGATGAAGGCTTCGACCATCCTAATGGACCCTTATGTGACTTAACCTAACCCAATTGGATTAGGTGAACTCAATCGGATCTTACAATATTGAAATCTAAACTCAATTGAGCTTAAATTAATGTAATTAGGGTGGTTGACCCAATTAAGCTCAAAATTACCTAAGTATAAAAAAATTAAATAAAATAATAATAAATTAAAATAAAATAAAATCAAAAGCATATAATCAATGTATAAATATAAATGAACCTAAAAATAAATTCAGGTGAAGTTCAGAATCATCAAATAGGTTATTTAACCAAGAACTGACCTATGTGAGTCAACAAACCAAATTCAAAAAAATTAAGTCATTCCAAGACTTAAAATCATCAAATAAATATATTTAAATATAAATATAAACAAAACAAAATCTAATAAGGTGTTAAAGAGGTCAATTAGATCACTTGACCTAAATAAACCCAAATAGACCTCATTGAATCTAAATCCAAATTATATTTAAATTAATTCAAATCAATTATCCAAAATTATTTAAAAATTCATATTTAAGCACAATTCAACCAACTATTGAGTTTAATTTAACCAATTTGGTCATTTGACCCGAGTGAATTAAACTTGACCCATTAAGCCTGATTTAGGTTAATTGGGTCAAAATTAAAATCAACTTTGAACAAATTAGAATTAATTACTCTAAATAATCTTAACCACTTAATCAAATATGATTGGAGTCTAAATACACTTTGATTGAGTCAAATATACTATTTGACTCAATTGAATCCAAATTAACCAACTTGAATCCAAATGGGCCAATTTGGATTAAAATTAAAATCTGACTTAAAATTAACTAAAACTAACTATTCAAAATTATCATAAATGAACAATTGAGTACAATTGAATTTAAATTAAAATCCTAAAATTGCCTAATGGGCTAAGAGACTCAATTTGACCTATTTAGGTCAAATGGGTCAAACTAGCCTAAATCAGATTAAACTTTCAAATGGTATAGATCAATTGATCCATAAATCATTTAATGAATAATTAATGATAATTATAACCAAAGAATAATTCTAATTAAGCAATCAAAGTACCTCAAATCAAGTGAACCAAAGCTAAACCCAAATGACATGAATTCAAACATTTAAACCAGAACCAATTCAAATGGCTTTAACCCAACCCTTAGCCCACATTAGATGGCTTGACTTGGGCAATCAATTATTAAATTAAAGAAAGCCATGTGAGGTGAAATGATAATAGATGATGTGGAAGCCATGGAAAAGAGAAGAGGTAAAACTCATGCACATGAATCCAAACCATTATATCTCCTCCCCATGTCATAATCCATTTAAATCAACCCATGTCTCATTTATCATTTGATTTAGATAAGAGGAATGAGCCATTAGTTGTTCATAGGATGATGAGGTGACCATGGAAGGAGTAAGGTGGAATCTATCAAAGCCAAGCATGGCTGAACCTCCTTATCTCTCCAAACCATACCCATATTTCCTGCCTCACCCTTAAAAGAAATTAAAATACATGCTTTGACATTCCCACCACCTTCTTTACCATCATTGGATCACAATTCCAATGGCTAGTTGTGCTTGCCATTTCCAAAAATGGAAAGCTCTTGCCCACCTATAAAGAAAGCAAAGGAAGCCAAATTGAGGTATATAGTAAGCTTCGCCCAACCTCCTAAAGTGTTTTTGAAACCCAAAGCACAGCCAAGACCCAATGTTGGTGAGGTGTTATTGAAACTGATAACCTTTTGATTTCACATTGGTCATTTGTGAAGAAAATTTGGTCTTAGGTAAGATCAAGCCATGTAGATCCCTATGAAATCACTCCTTAAGCATTTTGATGGTGCTCGGTCACTACCATGGATAAAGGAGATAGAATCATAGTCATCCATTCCTTCTATTTTGAAGGAATGGCTATGATCTAGCCAAACCAATTAATTTAAACCCTTAAGAAAAATCAAGATCAAATATGGGCCATTCGATCCGTGATCGGATGGCTACAATCAATCCCATATCCTTACCACCTTTTGACGTAGGATCCACATGAATCCTGTATGGCCCAATCACATGACGCCATGTGTAAAGCAGTGCGACATCAATGCCACATGGTGTTGATTGGATTAAGTGAGAAAATATAAATTTGTTTGGATTTAAAAAATATAAAAAATTGTTAGAAACTTCAAAATTTTATAAAAAATAAAATATCCAACCAAAAAATGTAAATTTGTAGGAGCAGATAGAAGTTATTTGCAAGTACCTATCCAACCAACATTCTTTGAGGTGGAGAATATTATCACACCTGAGGCACTCACAAATGATAGTACAAGTTAGAGATTCTTAGTTAGGTGGAAAGACAAACCACTAAGTGAGGATACTTGGATGACTTTGGAAGAACTATAAAGCTTCACCCGCAAACTTCTTAAAGATCTTCAAAATTTTAACTCTGAAGAGAAGAGTTCTTTGAGGCCCAAGAGAGTTGATGTAGCACATCAAAAGGAAAAAAAGACTTGTTAGTAACTCCCAAACCAAAGCTTTAACTCAAAAGGACTTTAGTAAACTTTGTGTGTTGTGAATTTATGTTTCATGTGTTGTATTATATAGTGATGGGTGTATTTAGCAGGTGTTAGTGTTATATTAGAATTATGCTTGGAAACATGTGTGTTCATGTGTTCAATTTCATAGGTGTGGGTCTAGCACCTCGGTGTTGCCTTTATGGCACCTCGGTGCTGCATCATGTAGGTTTTATTATTTGGGAATTGAGAAGCTAGTGCCTTGGCACTGCAATATGGCACCTTGATGCTGGACTAGGAACTACGATGTTAGTTCATGGTGCCATGGCAATGTGAAATGATATTTCTAACTTATTTTAAATTTTTGGTAGTTTTCTCCCTAAGGGACACATCCCTTGGGATATTGTATCTATTTAAATACTATTTTTAATAGAATGAAGAAATTTGAGTGAAAACTCTTTGGTTGGAGCTTGACGGAAGGCTATTCAAGGGATTTAGTGATCCTTTGTTGCAGTTCTACTTAAGTGAGTAAAGCTACTTTAGATGTCTTCTACTTTGGTGAGTGAAAGATCTTCATCTCCCTTCCACTTTGGTGAGTGGAAGATCATTGGTGCTTCTCTTTCTCTACATCCGCAATGATGTTCCTTCTCTTCATGATCACACATTCACATCACCAAGGAGCCAAGAAGTTCAAGTGGACTCAAGAGTGTGAGAGGGCTTTTTGTAACCTGAAGAACATGCCTCCCTATCTCTATTACAAAGTTCAAAAGGAGATAACTCTATTACTGTACCTTTGAGTTAGAGATGATTCAGTCAGTTCATTTTTATCAAGGAAGAGGGCGGGAAATAATGGCTAATTTACTACGTCAATATATCTTTGAGAGGAACCATGCTAAACTATTCAATAATGAAAAAAACTCACACTCATGCTTACTTTTTCAAGATGACAACTTCAACCATATTTCTAAGTGCACTTGATCCAAGTCATTTTCAATGATCAACTCAAATATATACTCGCCAAACCTGATCACTCAAGGAGATTGTTGAAATAATTAGTGGAACTAAAAGAATTCAATATATCTTGCTTGCCCCAAACGATGATTAAAGCTTAGGCACTCATTGATTTCTATAGCTTACAAGATGTCCCAATTAATCAAGAACCATTATGGTAATTATACATGGATGGATCATTTAGCAAACATGGCATAGGTGCAGACATATTACTAAAGAACCTACTAAGAATCACTATAAGCAATCAACCAAGTTTAGCTTTAAATCAATGAATAACCAATCAGAATGCAAAGCTTTACTTGTTGGACACAAATTTTCCCAAGGGATCAGGGCGTTACACATTATGGCTTATTCAAACTCAGAACTGGTTGTGAGGCAAGTCAATGGGGAATACGAGGTTAGAGTTGAGCTCTTGCAAAATTATTTACTCAAAGTCAAAATGGAGATAAAGCGATTGGAGTATTTTAAAATCAAACAAAGTCTTAGAGAGAAAAACTAGCTCACCGATCTACTGCCTAGAGTGAATGGGCTCGAACGACACTCTTTAATTTGGCTCACTCAACTAAGTACCAAAGAAGAAGAGTTAACATAGATAGATAGTGAGCATTCATTAAGTTGGATTGACCCTATTAGAAAATACCTATAAATTAAAGAGATAGGTTGAGGAGATTCAAGATAAAGGAAGTCCAATCCATACTAATAGTGGGTGAGTTATTTAGTAGGTCAGCAACTTCACTCAACAAGAGATGTGTGCAGGAAACAGGGCAAAGAAATGTGATGGAAGAGATCCACTCTGGTGAATGTGGTAGCCACTGAAGAGGATGAACACCCACCCATAGAATCTTAAAGTGGGGATATTTTTGACCCACACTAAGGAAAGTTGTAGAAATATTACAAAAAGATGCAAGAAATGCTAAAAATTGCCTCTCTTCAACAAAAATTATCATAGCCTTTGCAGCCTATCACATGTTTGTGGCCCTTCGCCATTTGGGGAATGGACTTAATTATTCTCTTATTGATAGCCAACGAACAAAAAAGATATATAGTGGTCATGATTGACTATTTTAGCAAGTGGATTGAAGCAAAGCCACTTGCCAAAGTAACTACCTAGATAGTTAGAAGCTTTAACTAGACTGACATCATTTTCAGGTATGGACTAGTTATAGTTATTATCACAAACAATAGACCATAATTCATCGATCAAGGGTTAAGAGACATCTATGAGTCTCAAGGGATAAAATTAAACTTCACTTCAGTACATCACCTATAGAGCAACGATCAAGTTGAAATAGCGAACATGAAGATCCTTAATTTATTAAAGAAAAAAGTGGAAGGTGCTAAAACTAAATGGGTTGACACACTATCTGTCGTGCTCTAGGCCCTCAAGATGACTTCCACCATTACCGTTGGGAATAAACCCTTCTTTCTATCATATGGGATAGAAGGTATTCTATTAGTTTAGTATGAGCTCTAAGAGAAAACACCAATGAGTGGGAAAGGAGAACTCTAAAGTCATGAAAGATACACTTGACATGCTCAAAGAATTAAGAAATAAGGCTTCAACAAGGCAAGAAGAAATAAAAAGATGAAGAACAAGATACTATAATCATTATATGAAAGAAAAACATTTCAAAAGTGATGACTTAGTCTTCAAGAAGGTGGATGTAGTGGCTCGACATGCTATCCTAGGCAAACTTACACATACATGAAATGGCCCCTATATTATCAAGAAACAAGTCAGTCTTAGGGCTTACCAACTTCAGACCCATGAAGGGAAAGACATGCCATGTACTTCGAATGCCAAAGACCTCAAAATTTGTTACTTTTAAGGTGATCAATGAGTTGTTCAGTGTAATATTCTATCTTCATCATCATTCAAGATTCATCTAATGAGGTTAGAACTACTTATAGAATTTTCTAGTTTGATGTTAAAAATATTTGGCTAGTATAAAATAAAACACTCTTGGAGTTGTGTGATGACTTAAGATAATTGGTGCATCATTTTTGTACCAAGAAAGAGCTCCCACTCGTTGAGCTACAAAAAGATCTAGTAAGTGATCCGAGTACTTGATGTGCCATTCTTGGCCTGAGAATACTGATACTGAGCAAAGAAATCCTTGAATGAAGGAACACTTAGTAAATTGCGTGATGACTCAAGACACTTGGTGCATCATTTTTGGCCAAGAAAAAGGTCTCACTCGATGAGCTACAAAAAGCCCAAGTAGGAGATCCAAATACTTGGTTCGTCATTGTTGGCCCAAGGATATTATTGTCAAACTAATAACTCTAAAGTTAAAAACATTAAATACTCGCCTAAATTTATTTTATAAAACTAAAGTGTAAGATCAACACCTTGTGAGATTGGCGACTAAAGTGTAAGACCAAAAACCCTTGGAGACTAAAGTGTAAGACCGACTCTCTATGAGGTCGACAATTTGATAAAAGATCAACTCTCTTGATTGTTGAATAAAGTGTAAGACCAACACCTCATGAGGTTGGCGACTAAAGTGTAAGACTGACACCTCGTGAGGTCGGTAACTTTGATAAAAGATCAACTCTCATAGCTAGCAAATAAAATGTATGACTGACACCCCATGAGGTAGATAACTTGATAAAAAGCTCTCCTAGTTAACGAATAAAGTGTAAGACCGATGCCCAATGAGTTTGGAAACTTGATAAAAGACCAACACTCTTAGTTAGAAAATAAAGTGTATAATTGACACTCCATGAGATTGGAAACTTGATAAAAGATAAACTCTCTTAGTTGGCAGGCTAAAAGATTGACTCTCGGATTTGGAAACTATAAAAGAAAGAAAATGTAAAAGAAAGGCTGACTCACTCTAATAGATTATTAAGAGGCTATGAAAGCCAAGAGGGGGTGAATTTGGTATTTTAAAAGATTTTCAAATTAAAACTTTATTTTTAAAACTTTATAAAAAATTAGATATAAAATATAGAAGATTGTTTATAATGAAAGAGCAAAGAATCAATTAAATCAAATGCAGAAAAGTAAAGATTTAAAAAGTAAAAATAGGAGGCACAAAAATTATTTATGTGGTTTGGATAAAACCCAAAAACTAGCCTACGTCCACTCCTAGTCACCATGATTAGGAATTTACTAATCAAATGAGATTATAACCAATATGCATTACTCACCTACATCGGACAAGTACAACCCGAATATGTACTTTCTTACATCAGGCAAGTAAAACCCCAACAAATGTTTTCCTTCACCGGGTAAGTACAACCCCAAATAAAGTAGTACAAGTGAAAAAAATAAAAGAATAAAATTTTTCTCTCCGATTTTAAAATAATTTTGTCACAATCCCAAACAAATAATGTTAAGACAAATAAGAAAGAGTGGTCAATACATATGTTTCTTTTTTATTTTAAAAATATGCAATGATATGATTCTTTGAAAAATATTTTTACAATTTGAAATGATGATTTGAAATTTGAAAATAATTTACTAGAAAGATGTTTAAAGTATTTTGATTTTAAGAATACTTGCACAAAGTAGTAATCTAATGAACATATGTAAAAAAGACTTTGAATCAAACAAGCTAATATAAAAGTTGTAAAGTATTATTCAACTTTAAAAAATAATGCAAGAAACAACTTTAGGAAAATAAAAGATTTAAAATAACTTTATAAAAGTTTGCATGAAATAAAAGTACAATTATTTTTAAATTATGAAAACCAAGAAATACACTTTATAAAAGCCTTATGAATATGATTTCACTCCAATCAAAAAAAGGTAGAACCTTTCAAATTATATGGAATGAGAATGAAAATAACTTAGACAAAAACTTTAACAATTAAGCATATAAATATTTTCTTTGATTTAAAAGATCAAAATGAATTAAATACTCTTACTCAAGTCCTTTTATATGTATCAACAATGAAAGTAAGACTAAATGTGGTGAACTTATTAAAGACTTGAAAGATACTTGAAAGAGTTGAGGAAGGTCTCCATTTGAATGTAGTTGAAAGAGTGAAGAAGAAAGATAAGCTTTAGCACTTTAACTCCAAGAAATTCACTAGCATAGGTTTAGCCAAAGAGGATACAATCAAGGGAGATTGAGTCATGAAATTTACTCTTTAAATAGAGTTTTTCCCATGAAAATTTTGGCCAAGCCAAGAAAGAATGAGTGGAGAAAATGAGAGGATAAATACTTATGGAAACAAATTGAATTTTGAAATAAATGGAGACAATTAATATGAAATAAATTAAATTCAATTTTATCATGAGGTGGATGACCAAAATAAGTGGAGGAAAGTATTTTGAATGCACATAACTTAATTAAATAAGCCTTAATTAATTATGTGTTCAATTAAGGAAGAAATTCAAAATAATTTGAATTTCAACTAAATTAAAGTTCAAATAAGCAAGGGGTGGACAAAACATTCCAATTGCATTTCAAGCACAAGTTAATGAATGATATATAAAATATTTAATGAATTAATTAAATAGATATTTAAAAAGAAAGCCACATGAATTAATTTAAATAACTTAAATAAAATAAATAGCATGAGGATTTCGACGAAGGGTCTTTTCAAAATAAAATCAATCTCCAATCAATGCAATTCATCTATTTAAACTAAGGGAGATTAATTAGGAAGCTTTTTGAATAATAAAATTAATTTCAAATTAATTAAAATTATTTAAATTTGCATTTCATGTACTTTCCATAAAGAAGAAAATTAAAATAGGAAAGTATATAAATACATGGCTCATTTGAATTTAAATTTGAATTAACTTAAATTATTTCAAATTAACTTAAAATAACTTAATTAAAATAGATAGGGTCGGCCAAGTATTTCCTAAAAGAGATATATGACTTTCAGAAACAAATAAAGGCAACATGAAATTTGAAGGTCATAGTATTCAAATTCAAAATTCAAATAATTTTGAAATTTGATAATACATAAAAATGAGGAAAAATGATATGGTATTAAATTTCATAAATCACATTAATTTGCACATCCCAAAGCCATAAACAATTTGGCCAAATATGAAAGAGAATAAAATCAAATGCATTTATTGCTATGAAAGAGAAAATAAATGATAAGAGTGAAAAAGGATAATTTAATAAATAAGCTATGTCACATGCGCTAAAATAAATGGATAAAAATTATGATAAGCATGAAATTAATTAATGAGGTAATAAATGAACTAAAATTAATTTAAATGCAATGGATATGGCTTAAGGCAATGCATACAATCAAATTGTTAAAATGGATAATTTCAAAAATAATGAAAAAATAATGCAAATAAAATATGAAAAAATATGTAAAAATCAAAATAAATGATATGATGATATTCAAAAAAATATTTTTATATTATTGAGCTCTTATTTATCTGATTATTGCATAACCTAGACTAATTCTCAAACTGCCCTAGTCTAGTTGATATGACTTTCATGATATGACTAAGCAAGTTGAGTGCGGTGAATTTTTTGAAACACTTGAAATAAATAATTAATAGATTAAATAATATATATTTATCATTAATAAAAACTTATATTAAGAATGAAAATCATAGTGTTTAATATCAATAATTTATCCTGCAAAAAATTATTAGTTCTTATTACACAAGGTTTGTCATCATCAAATCAAATTGTGAGATACACAAGGTGTATACTCAACATAGATAAATCAAAAGTAAGGGCAACTCAAACAAAGATAGACTCCTCTAGTTGTCAAAGTAAAAAAACAAACTTGCCACGATGAGCAACTAAGAATAATAAACTCACCCACAATCAATAATTATTTTTTTTCTAATTACCAGCCAAACTATCAATGCTATAGTGAGCTTGATAAAGAACATAAAAGGTACTTTGCTAAAAAAAGATATATATTTTTCATTTAGAAGTATAAATGTTATAGGTAGGGTGAGTGAAATTACATGGGATACTTCTCCTCTCCCAATTCACAATAAAAAAAAGGAGAGAAGGAAGAAAGGAAGGTTAGCTCGTGCTGCTCTCATCATCATCAGATTCTAAGAGAGCAAGTATGTTAGAGAAGTCTAAGAACTTGGGTTTCAACTATCCATGCTTCAAAAACTTGGTGATGATGAAGGTGGCATCAGCCTTGAACTTCTGCTATAATAATCCCTTATACTCATCAGAGTCTAAAAATCCCATGAAATCAACATCCTTCTGCTAAAACACCTCTATACAGTGAGAGAGCTTTTCCTCTAACTCTCTCTTCACCTTAATGAGATGAGTGACCTCCATAATAGCCCGTTTATTCTCATCTTCCTAGTCCTTCGCCTCTTCCTAAAGCTCGATGAGTTTGGCTTTAGAAAAGTTGAGTTTTTCCTGCACACCCATCTATTTTGCCTTGATTGTAAAGAAACTCTTACTCTTAATGAAGAACTTACTACAAATATCCCAAGTTGACTGCTAGTTTCATTACTTGAGAGGTCATCACAACAAATGGTAGTAGACTATTTGGATGATCCTCTAGAAGACCATCAAATTCTTTAGAGTAGATGTCCCAACCTAGTAAGAAGGCTTGGTGGTCAACTGGGTGAGATTTAGAGTGAAGTTATTCTCCGCATACTCACCTCTTTCTCCTTCTCCTTCTCTTTCTCTTTGTCCTTTGCAAGATCGCTCCTTTTTTAGAGACCTTGAGGTGTCGAGCTCTTGGGTCTCTTCTTGGACTTTTGTGGAGCACACTCACCACCCGCCACCGCCTTGCAATGACTCCCTCTTTCTTTCTTTCATCCTCCTCAAAGAAGTGAATTACTAAAGGGTTGAATGTTGGAGCAGCAATGTCCTCACCACCTAATGCATGAATAAGAACATTAAAGCTAGTGAATTAGAAAGAATCACAATGACACTCAAAAAAGCTATGTATAAAAAAATTTCATAGAAGACATTGGTAACTCGACTATAGAAGAGATAATAACTAATATTCAAAGTAATATTAGTCACTTTTTTTAACACCTCCTCTAGTTGAGCATTCTTCTATAGGGCGATTACCTTGTCCGCTGAGAAGGGGGTGGGAATAGTCAGTGGTTGCCATGGTGATGAGCTCTTGACGAACAAGAGCTTAGATCTACTTCTTGAATTTCTTGGATAGGCTATGAATTCTCAACAAGATTGTCAAGAATTGAACAATCTCATTGATGTGCCTTATGGGGAAAATTTGTGACACCACATAAAATTTAAATTTTTTTTATTTCAATAATCAAATGCATCATTAAGGAATAAATATGTTATCTCAAAAGATAAACATGTTATTCTATAATGGATTTGATTATTTAATAATAGACTCTTAAGGCTAATGGGTCTTTGATGTACTAGAGAGTTTTTCCCTAAATTACATGAAAAGTAGAACAAGATTTATTTTAAATTAGGTTCATGATTCTTTATAAGGGCAATCCCTTATAGTTAATTACATTTTAGGAATACAAGATCTCTTCCTAAGAATATTCTCGATTAAAAAATAAGCTATTATTTCTATGGATTTCTAAGTTGGTTTCAAAAGGAAATGATAATTTGGAATTTCAATTTGGAACACTACAAAGTGGGTAGCCTTATTTTTGGAAGCCAATCGGGATTAAGTAGGAAATGCTTATTGATATGGGATGCCCTCATTTCAACTATCTTATCATTGTGCTTTAAATTTTAGAATTTAAATAAGATTTCATGTTGATATTTTATTAGATAGCTAAGACTTATATTCTAGTAGCACAAGACTGGAAAAATGCCTAGGGTTGAACACTTGCTTCAATAGAATGCTTCAAAACTTAAGTCTATAAGTGTTTCTAACACAAGTTAGATGCTCAACCTAGTTTCACTTTTGGGAAACCTATCCCTAACTCTTTTGGGCTTATGACCTACTATGGTGAATTATTTCTAACTTCATCTATTTTTTGAGAAAGATAAATGAAAACAAAAATAATACCACTTGGTTGGGACACCATGTAGATCCATAGATATTCTTATTAGGGTGATCGAGTATGACAGTGAGGAAAGATGTATTTTCTCGAGAGACAGAAGTCACCACCCTACAATAGTCCTAATCACCTGAATAAGGACTCCTAAGGACTATGAGTCTTCAAATCTACCAAATATTCTTCCCCAACTTTACATGAAAATGTAAATCAAGATTTATTTTAAATCGATTAAGTTAACTATGGAGGCAAGCCCCCATAGTTAATTATATCCTAATGAATGAAATTCCTTGGGAATAATGTCGATTAAGGCAAATGATTGTTGTCTCCAAAGATTTCAAAGATAGGACTATCAATCAATTGATTTATTTTTGGAAGATTAAGTGAGATTGATCAAGTGGAGGGAGTTATTATCGAAACCAAAGGAAGACGAGTAGGGGATGTTTATGATACTAGGAAGCCTAGTAAGCACCCCAAACTATCCTATGGTTGGGCTTTATATTTTTGAAATTGAAGTGATTTATTTATTTGAGTTGAATTTTTATAAGAAATTTAGGGCTTACAATTCTATGATATAAGATCATGAAAATGCCTAAGAGATGAGGATTTATGCTTATAGCCCGCAAAGGGAAGTAGCAACCTCTAAACCTAAATCTAGGGAGCTTTGAGAAGGGCTAGAGCATGACCTAAATCTAGGGCAAGAATGAGTATATGGTTTACCTCCACAAGAGAAGATAAACCACCTGACTATTTGGACTTACAACTGCCTCAGGATGGCCACCAACTAACTCCTCCTATGATTTTAAATACATGTAGGCAAGTCATATACTTTTGCAAGATAGCTAAGATGTTACTTATTTAGAAAGAAACTAAATCCTTAAACTCACTCCCTAAGAGACTAGATCATGTAGGGCATGATTTAATGATTTAAATCTAATGTAAATTTTGTTATATTTTATTTTTATTTTTGGATAATTGATTTGACGTGGGCTATAGATTCATATGCCTAATGCATGAGAAATTTGATTATAGGCCAAAATCAGCAAGAAGGAGGTGTGTTTCACCATGGCTCTCAAAGGTCAAGCCAAGTTCCCTAGCAAAGGTGGAAGCCCTCCATGAGCAAGAGTGAAGCAATATACCTTTTTATGCATGATGTGAAAATATATAACATCCAGTTAAGGGGTTGCTAAATATTTTATCTTGTTTTATAACCTAGGCTTTAGATAAGATAATGAGTTATTAATTTTTAGTTTTGATTGATTAATTGGATAGAAAATTTATATTTTTCTAAGAGTCTAATTGCAACTAGGCCATTCATCAAAGCAAGGAAGAAACTAGGAAAACATGTGATCTTATTGCACAAGATAAACAAACATCAAACAATTTATAAAGCTAGTGCAACAGAATAAGAGGCTTTTTTGTGGTCGGGCTCCACTGTACAAACTGAAAAAAAATTGGGTAGCCAAGCTCTACCCTTATACAATCAAAAGGAGTTCATGTTATGGGGGTCTTCATTCTTCATTTCTTCATTCTTCATTTCTTCTTCATTTCTTCTTTCTTCTTTTGGTTGGTTGGAAGGTGGTTGCTCCAAAGGCTTCACATGGTACATAAGACATAGTCTTACAACCAATGTTCATCCTAATCTTTCATTATATTCATTCTAAATTCTAATTACAAAAATTACATGAAAATGGGAAAAGTAAATCTAACTAAAATTTGCAAAATAGAGATGAGCTAAACACACCACACAATGCCAAGCATGTATATAAATAAATTGGATTTAACACCCCACACATGGGTAATCAAGTCCACCTAGTCTATTTTTGGATTATGCTTAGGGGTATAGGAAACTTGCATAGTAAAATCATTTATATTTTTATTACAGTGCCCCTTAAGCACAATCCCCTGTAGAAGATAATGGTTAGACTAAGATCGCCCTGTCATTCAGTTTACACACATACACCCTAACATCTAGACTAAAATATCATATCACAAAATAAAATCAAGTATCAAACCATGAACCACCCTAACATAAAGCTAGAAATGTGACTTAGGCTAATGTGTGTGCCATTTAAGGCTTGTGTGGTATGTCTTAGCTAGGCTTTAAGGTTAATATTTTCTAAGTGTGAAAGGGTTCAACTTAGAGGATGGTTTCATTTAAGTGATTTAGTTGATTTGTTAATTTCATTTGGTGATTTGATTTGGTTTGAATGAACCTACACTTAATTGCTAAGTGTTGTAAAGAGAGGAAAAGAAAAGAGAACTTCTCTTTCTTCCCTACCTTAAGTAATTTCTAAGGTAAATTCATTAGTGATCTTTATTTAGTGAATGTTTTATTATGTGTTTTAGTTAATCCTAAGTTTAGATTTGCTCTAAATAAACTTATTCAAATAAGAAAGAAAATTTAGGATTAATTGAAATGAATTACTTTCATAAAACACACAACACTTTATTTCTTTCCAACATGTGTAACATGCATATGGATGAACCATAAACATATCTATACATACAAATGGAAATATTTAGCACACGTTCATGATGAATGCTAAAGAAAATTTGGATGCTTCATGATGCATGATTTTGTTAAGTAGAAAAGAGAGGGATTCTTTTATCCATTAATCAAATGTACATTTACATGTATAAAAGATATAAGTGAGTACGATGCCATTATTTTCAACACTAGGGGTGCAAGGTATAAGACATACTTAGGGCTACTTAAAGCCTTGCAACCCCGGGGTGTCCAGACTAATATACCACTTTTCTTAAATACATGTGCATATACAAAAAGAAATGAATAGGAAAAGAATCATGCAAAAGGTTTATATTGAGTTATTTGATTTTGGTTGCTTAATTTATATGTGTAATGTGAAGACCCTTCTTTAAGGTTAACATAGAAATGAATAGGAATGGATTTAAGCAAGTGTTGTGTTCTTTTCAAATGAACTATACACTTTTCAAATCTTATTCAAAACTATGTTAAAAGAGAAGAGAAGGAAAAGTCACATAATGTACATCTTTATATTATACTCACATGCAAGGTCATAAATAATTATAAGCAACATACCTTTCATTTGTAATGTTAGTTTTATAGGTTTTGAAAATAATTTTAGATTTAATAGTAATAATAGCCATTCATATTCTTATTTTAGCCAAAATATACAATTTTACATAAAGGAAACATTTCATTTTAATTTCATTTTTTAAAAGACATGAATGCATGATTTCATATGACAAATAATATTTAGCATGCTAGGAAAGAGATAAAGTGATGTAAGCATGTAAATTCATTCATTTTAATTAATTCCTAAAGATAATTCTATGGAATAAAACCATTTAAAGTGAATCAAAGTTGTTTAAAGAAATTTTTAGTTTGGTTTTGAGTTTGATTTGAATTTAGAAACTATGAAAAGGTTTGCTTATCCTAACCCATCCCCCACATGTGTGAATCAATTTAGTTTAATTTTTAGAACCATTAGATTGATTTTATATTTTATTTTGGTTAAGGTGTGAATTAAATAAATTAATTACTCCTTACCTATGCCTCCTTAACATAATTTCTCAATCAATTATGAGCCAACATATGATATGCAACCACATTGAGTTTAAATCAGTAATGCACTCTAAGAAAGAAAGGGCCTAATGCAATTGGTTGATAATTATTGATTAATTAAGCTAAGAGGTTTATTTAAGTACTTTCATAACACTTCCCACACATGTAGGTTGGATTTGATTTCCTTAAGCTTACTTAGGTTATTGAACACCTAAGTATCTACCTAATAAAGGATTGATTAAGTGATTAAGTTTCTAGATTAATTTTTGATTTTGAGTTTGGTTAATTAAGCTATTTAATGGAATGATTAAATCATTAATTAATTTGTAAATTAATTAAGTTTTCATTCAAATAAAATAGACTTAGGGGAAAAGATTTGGAAAAGGCATCCTAATCTCTTTCCCTAAGTCTATCCACTATTCCAAGATGATTAACAAATTTATCATCATTTAATAGGTTAATTAATCACTTAATTGATTAAGGGAGTGATTAGAGATGAAATAAGCAATTACCTAAATTAACCCAATAATAAATTCTAAGAAAATCATGGGAGGCAGAGGTCATCCCACTGATTAACCCTAAGGAGTTTGAAATTAATTATTAAAATTATTAAAGAGTAATAAACATAATTACATCCCCAATAAAACTTAGATTAATAAAATGTTATTGTTCAAAATCAAGTAAACATAATTTTATATTATTCCCCTTTGAATTATCTTTAAAATGAAGTTGAGTTTGCATGTTTTGGATTTTTCTACATTTAGTTATGAATATTTAAAGTTTCTGTGATTATTAGGTAATTAAATCCCCTAATTATATAACTAATCCTATCGGTGCCACATGGACCACTGACATGGGACGTGCTTTCCATGTGGCGTGATGATATTAGTTATTTAAGTTATCACATCGGCTACACAATCAGCCGATGGCACTACGCATTTTCTCCTTGGACCGTCTAATTAAAGATTGGACGGTCGGGATCAAACCCATGGATCTAAATGGATTAAAATAGCAGATCTAGATCATTTAATTAGGATCGTCCATCCAAAACATGCGTTATGGATGATCCATGATTCATCCCTGCTCTCGTCTACAGGAGATGGGGGTTGTCCGTCCTCCAAGGCTTGATCCAAGCTCACTTGAGCTTGGATTGAGAAGGGATTCAACCCACACCATCAAGAGGTGTGGGAAAGAACATCCAATAGTTAATTTCAATTGGGATGACACTTCCCTTCACAAAGCACCAAAGAATTTCTACACTAAGCTCAGTTTTGAAGCATACCTCACCGGAGGCTATCACCGCTCTCCCAAATGTTGAGGTAGCTTTGCCTAGTGGAGATGAAGCCCTGTTGAAGGTTTAAAGGCTTGATATCAAGTGGATCCTCCTATTTGCCAAGATAAGCTTCAAGTGCTTACAGCTTTGGTCTAGCTCCCTCTTCCCATCGCTTAGGTTCTTGGAACTTGACTTGGGTGAGCTCGATTGGGTCTGATGATGCTTGCAAGAAGAATTGAGCTTTGGTGAAGTGTTGAGCAAAGTGGAATTCTCACTCACCTCCCCTATTTCTGGTTTAGGTAAATCGATAAATGGAGAATTCAAATGAACTTTGGAAACCTTGGGAGAGCTTAGCAAAGCTTCCTCTGAGTTCCCAGGGCTCAATCAACAACAAGAGATGTGAAATGGAATAAAATGAGGGGGAGTATATCTCCCCCTACTTGAATCAGACGGTTGAAGTGTCTCTTCTATTTTGTTCAAATTGATCCTAATGAGTGGGTTTGTTAGGCTGTTTTAAGCTCCACATGGTTCAATTTTGGTTGAGGAAGAGAGTGGAGGAGTTTCCATGTGTTAAATGAGGTGTGGAAGGTGATCCCATGTGCTCATTGTGAGTGGGGTGGTCAATTTTGGCCTTAGGTTGGGTTTGGCTGACCCAAACCCATTCGGTAATGTGCACCATCTCCATTAGTGTTTATTTGGTCCACTAAGAGGGTGCCATGTGGCCATGAAAAGGATTTGGCCAAATTTTAAGTGAAATTGGCCATAGGTTACCCCTTGACCTAGGGGGTAAAATAGTCATTTAGCTTTGATTTCAATTTGGGCAGATTTGGAATAGTTTGAAATTGGGTCGGGCATTTGGAGTTGATTTGATATCATTTGGCTCATGTTGACCTAATTATGTCAAAATGGTTCAACTTGGGTCAAGTTGACCAATTGGTCAAATTAGCTCAAACCAAGGGTTGAGTCAAGTTCATATGATCATTTGAAATGTATTGGCATCACTAGTTTGGTTCAATTTGGTATATATTTGATTTTGGTTCATTTGATTTTATTTAGGTCAAATGGGTCAAGTTGACCAATTTGACCCATTTGACATAATTGGGCTAAGTCATGGTTGGTTTAGATTTAGTTGGTCATTTGAAATATGTTGTAAGCTTTAGTTTCAATCAATTTTAGTTTGGTTTGATTTTGGATTGATTTGACCTTTTAGGTCAAGTTAAGTTCATGGTCAATTGGGCTAGGTTGGGTCTAGTTGGCCAATTGAAGTTTTGGTCATGTTCAACAAGTGCTTTAGAATGAATTTGACTCATTGGTTGCAATCAATTTGGCTTAGATCAATATTTGACACATTTTTACTTTTTAAGTCAAGTTGGGTCAACTTGGGTCAAGTGGCCAATTGGGCTAGGTTAGGCTCAAATGTTGACTTGGTCATGTTCAATCATTGATCATGAATTGGTTCTAATCAATGGTTTCAATCAATTTGGCCTATGGTAGATTTTAGCTAGTTTGGGTTTCATTTTGGCTAAGTGTTGACTTGGTCAGCCCTTTGGTTTGACTTGTTTGACCCAATTTGAGTGATTGATCATCTCATGATGATTGTTGCTCACAATGTGAGGCTTAGGTGGGCTTAGTTTAATCCAATTTGGGAAGGACTAGAATTTGGCTCAAAAGGGTGTTTTAGGTCACTTTGGGTCAAGTGAGCCTAAGTGGGTCAATTAACTTGATCATGACTTTATTCAAGTTTGGTTGAACCACATATGGACTTATGATTGAAATATAAATTTATTTATAAGTTATTTGGAGTCAAATGGGTTTCAATTTATTTGACAATTTTCAAGTTCAAGGGATGAACATGGGTTTGATTTGGGTTTGAGTTTTGAATTTAGTTTTGGTTTTATGATTGAATTTGTGTTTATATTTGGATTAATGATTGAAGGATTGATTGAATCATGAAGAAAATCCAAGGATTTGGATTGATTTGAATTTGATTTGGCTAAGTTCAAGAATTTGACTTGAAGGGGTATAGGTTGGTTTTAGATTAGATTTAGGTTTGAGTTTTGAATTTGGTTTTGGTTATTTGAATTTATATTTCATTTATATTTGTAAATATAAATGGGTCATGAGAAAATCTCTTGAGTTTGAATTGATTTGGATTTGATTTGAGCTAAGTCCATAAGGTGAAATCAAAGGGCTTAGGAAAGATTTTTGAACTTGGAATTAATTTTGGTTATTTGAATTTATATTTCATTTATATTTGTGAATATAAATGAGTTATGAGAAAACCTCTTGAGATTGAAGTGATTTGAATTTGAGCTAAGTCCATAAGATGAAATCAAAGGGCTTAGGAAAGATTTTTGAACTTGGAATTCAATCATGGGTTTTAATCATTTGGAATTGATTCATGATTTGAGAAAATCCATTGGAATTGATTTAAGGTTAGGTTTGGAATTGGAATTGATATAAGTTTGAGGTTTATTTGAATTTGGAGTTTGACTTGAAAGAAGGAAGTTGATGATCTGGTTCAAGTTATAGGGTAGACAAATTTTTTTAACACCCCTAAGGTATAACCTATTCCTATGACTAATTCTTCTAAGTCTCTAGGGTTAGGTTAAGTATTCACCTAATCACTAGAAGTGTTTTAAGACTAAAGAACTCTTAGTGTTTAAGAGGAATCCAATGTCTAAGATGAAGGGGTTGAGAGCTCATTCTAAACATGAGGTCAACACCTACCTAGAAGGGCTGTTAGCTAACATCACTTAAGAAAATTTTAAATCCATGATGCCAAGTCTTATGTATGCAAGATAGTTGGGCTGTTACATTTTAGGAAAGAATCTAAGAACCTAGGCTCACTCCTTAATTCCTAAGATCATGTAGGGTATGATATACACTTAACTAATACACATTTTCTAGCTTTTAGATATTTTGACTCATGATTCATTTGAGGTCTTATGGTATGCATTTTATGCCTAAATGACATGCAATTAGAAATGGTCATGAGCCAAATCAAGAAGAGAAGATAGACTTTCCCAGAAAGGTGGTCATCCTCAAAGGTCAGATACCCCTTATGTGCAATTGAAAGTACCCCATTCACAAAGTTAGAATAATATGCTAGTATGACTTGCAAAAGCTAGTTATTTCTAGGGCTTTAGTTAATATGAAGTTTTGAGTTTCTTTACTTTTGTTAAAGTTGTTTACGTTTAAGTTGGGTAGAAAATTTAGTTTTCCTGAAAGCCTAACTTCCATGCATTCATCATAGAAAGTATAGAATAGAAAGAAACTAGAAAAGCAAGTTGATTCTATTGCGCACCCAAAGTAAATCAAGCTAATTTAAATTAAGGAATAGTTAATGTGACCGGGTACGACTATACACCCTAGAAGAAAGAGAAAATAGACAACTGAGCTCTGCCCTTACACATCCTGGCCTATAACCTCAAGTTTAGATCTATGTGGTCTTCTAGGCTCATTCCTTCTTTAGTGACCTCCATTGGGGTTCACAGTGGACTTCTGTACCTATCTGTTAGTAGGGTCAACTCCTGCTATTCCTAGACCCTATAGATTTAATCTAATTTTAAGCTCAAATTACATTTTAAAATTTAAACATAAATCCTAAGGCCTACAAAACAAACATCAAAAAAATGCAAAAAATACACCAATATTTATATTTATGAACATACGGGCTTAGCATTAGTTGCTTGTCAAGTCCACCTATCATATTGGGCTATGCTTAGAAACTTAAGCATACCTGTAAGAAAACAAAATTTATATATAATTTATGACGACAATCCCTTTTAGCACAACCCTCTGCAGAAGATAGCATTAGTTCTAAAAAGAAATGTCTGGCTAACCAATATAACAAGCAAACAATTCTAGACATCCAATCCAAAATAGTACACCATAAAATAAGAAAAATATATTACATCACATCACAGAATATCACAGATCAAACTAACCTAAATTTATGGCCATGACCTAATAATCTAGTGGGTGAAGGAATTGGGTTTGTGTGGGAAGACTTTATTACGCCTTTTTAGACTCAAATTTTAACTTAGGTTTCTAATTTATCATTTAATTTTATTTTAAAAATTTTAATTTTTATAACTTCACTTCATAGGTACGTGACATTGTTATACCAAAAATTTGAGGTATCAAAACCTCATTTAGAAGAGTAGCCCTACCACCTCGGGTGTCTAGACTATATACCATATGTTGCTAATTAAGAAAAATTTTACTTTTATTATTTTAACTTCTTTTAGTATTCAAATTGGTTTAATTTACCATAGATGGTTTTAATTTAAGTGATTTAATGATTTGGAATTTTATTTTTATTTTAGATGCATTTTATGTTAAGATGAAATTAAAATTTGAAGAATGAAGAATACAATAAGTTCTATTTTGGGTGGAACCCATTCTATTCAACATCCTAAATCTAACAGAATGAAGTCTTCACACTAAGATGAAGATTCATTCCAAAGGTCTAACTAAGATCCTAAGTATCTTAATTAATCCTTTTTAAAATTTATTTAGATGATTTGATTTAATTTAAGTTTAATTTAATTAATGCCTTTAATTTTGTTTTGATTTCTTCTCTTCATCCATTTGTTATTTCTTTCATTTGATTGATGACATTTTAATTTGGTTTAGTTTCTTTAAAGTATATCTCTTCAATTAAGTTCAATTAAGATTTCCTTATCATAATATAATTTGATTTTAATTGATTTTCACTTTAAATTTAATTCATTTGTTGTTATAGTTTGAGTTTTTAATTTGATTTTATTAATTCATTTGATTAGATTCATCTTATCTATTTGATTTGTATTATTCATTTAACTTAATTAGGTTTATTTATTATATTAATGTTTATGTTAATTAATGAAACTTATTGTAATTTACTTTAATTTAGCCTTCATTTTAATTTTCATTTTAGGTTAACTTGATTTGTTGATTAATAGTTTTTTAAAGTTTATTTTATGTTCATTAGCTTAAATGAACTTAATATTCAATCTTAATTTTTATGTCAACATTTCATTTTATTTCAATTTTATAATTTATTTGTTTTATTTTTAATTAGTTTGCTTAAGTTTTATCTTGATTTATTTTATTTTTATTTACTTGTTTCATTAATATTCTTATGTTTGTTAATGAGTTTAAATGGTTCATTTCAATTAACATTTATTTATTTATCTCCAATTATCTTTTAAGGAAGTAATATCTTCATTATTTTAGGAAGGTTCTTATTATCATTTGATTTAGTGTGATTACTATTTTGATCTAAGAAGTATAAGAAGAGATATTCTTATATATTAACCTACCCTAAGTTATGTTAATGCTTATGTCATTTAGGTTTAATCAATTCATCCTTATTAAGTTATTTGTATTTTTATTTACTTTGTTCTTTTGATTTAAATGATCTTCATAGGTTCATAAATTCAGAGATTCATAAGTTTTATATTTCAGTTTATTAGTGAGTTTATGATCAATTATTGAATTATTAACTTTGAAGTTTAATTGAAATTCATTTTTTTTGTTTTATCCTTAATATGAAACCCAAGCTTATGTTTAATTACGTCTTTTGCTTTCAGATTATTTGGAAATTTTCTTCAACTATTCTGATATATTTCATAATGTTTTATAACTTATTTTATAAATTTTATTAAAATTTATTATTTTTATATTTATTTGACCTAGAACTTGGAAATTCAATAATTCCCAATCATAAGGTCAATTGGGTATGAAATTTTTATGGAAAGTGGGGTTCCTTGCTAATTATATTTTACTAAAATTTCATCTTGATTAGATGTACAATTTAGGCTTAATTAAAGTTTTAATTATTTTATTAAAGCCTAAATTAAGCTCCATTTTGAAGAAATTACTTGGGCGTTTTATTTTTGTTAAATTTTGCTCTAGAAGATGTATCCATTGAGGGTTTATGCATAATTTTTGAAACTTTGGTTGTTTTTCTATGATTTTTCTATGTTCAAGTTGATTATCTGAATCGATTAATTTAATTAATCATTAAATTAGGTGATTTTGTGGTTTATTAAGTTTTAGAGAGTTTCAATGATGTATTTAAATTTTTTAGGGTGTGTTATGATGATTTAAGTTATTTCTATGATTTTCCATAATTTTCTTTAATTAATATTTATTTAATTCATTAAAATTAGGTTTTGGATTAAAAATTCATTATCTATTGATTTACTTTATAATAAATAATGAACATTTTCTTCGAGGTATATTTTAACATCAATTTTAGTTCCTCAAAATTTCAAATCATTAGTATTAATGGATTAGGATTAATGTGGGATTGATTATTTTTATTTAAGTCAAATTAATTCAAAATTACCCAAAATTAGCTAGGGATTTAAATTTTAATGGATTCCTCTCATTGAGATAAATCCATAGAGCTTTTAGTTAGATTTTTCGCTTAATATTTGATTTATTATAATTTTTTGATTTTTTTTCCATTATTTTGTAATTTTTAAAATAAAAATGTTGATTTTCCTCTTTAACTACATCGACATTAAATGACGCTACAGCTTGACCTCACTTGAGATCAAGTTTCTTTCACAAAGGACCAAAATCGAAAGGTTAAAAGGGTCAATTAATGGCATAGCTCATTGGCTGTGATCTTCGGCTGTGGGATTGATTCGAATAGCTTCGGAATGGTGCGACGAGGGTGTAGGAAGGATGATTTGGATTCTCTCCTTGTGGATTGGCCTATGGACCAAGGCATAAATGGATTCTGATGAGCTTGGTCATTCTCTGGCCTTCCAGCGATGAGGGGATTTGGGTATAGGTGTGCCTGACTTCGTTTCACTAAAGAAGGTGATGGAATGCTTAGTTAAGCATGAAATAGACTCTCTTATTTTTTTTCCATTAGATGCTGAGAACCTCTTTATGGTTTTCCTCTTCTCTTAGTCGACCAAGTTGATTACTATCCTTAGAGGCTAGCTCCAATGATGATCACCTGTTTCACACATGTCTAGAAGTGCTGAGGTGGATGGACAAAAAGAATGAGGGATTAGAGAAGTTGTATTTTGCTTCATGCTTTCCTTGCTTTCCATGGCTCATTCTTTTGTTTGGATTTTAGTTATGATTGGTTTTAATTGCTAAAATTTTTTGTCAATTACCCTTAACCCATCTTAGGATTGGTTTGAATGAGTTTAGATGGGTTTGAATGTGTTTGGTTCAAGCTTGAGTTCATTTGGTGCTTGATTGTTCCATTTAAGATTGATTTAATTTAAAATAGTTTAATTGTGTTTCTTTTGATTAATTGATTTTAGGTTTGAGTTTAGATCATCATTGATTGTCCATTGGATAATTGAGAATTTAATTAGCTGATGTCACATGGGAGTTTAATTTAATTTTGTATCAACTTGACCCATTTTGATTTAAATGAGTTAAGTTGAATTTGATTAAGTCAAATGATATTGTTTGCTACTTTCAATGAATTTTCTTTTCAATTGTGATGATCCAAGCATTTAGGAATGGATTGGATCATTCAATTCCATTTACATGGGATTTAAAACCCAATTTGGCTCATTTAGGCATAATGGCATAGGTTTGAGTTCATTTAGGTCAAATGTCCATATTGAGTAAATTGAGCCTAATGATTAGTTGATTTATGTTTACCCTAAGGCATCCATTCCTATGGCTAATTTAATTTGGGTTAATTTTGGTTTGATTTGAATTTGAATCCAATAGGGTCCATTTAGACCCATTTAGGTCAAATGATCTATTTAGCCTTTTTAAGGCCTCATTGGATATATATATATATATATTAAATTCATGTTTAAAAATGAATATATTATTATTAAACCATTTGGAATTATTTTATTTGGTCAAATTTTGGTGGCTTGATCCTTGACTTGGTGGGCCCACATAAGTCAAACCCTTTGCCAAAATGGTTGACCATTATTTTGGTCTTGACTTGGATTTGCTTTCATTTATTTGATTTGATTTCAATTTATTTTATTTTATTTGGATTTTTATAAATTTATTTGAATTTCTTTTGGATTTAATTAATTGTGAGCTTAAATAGGGTAATTAGGCTAATGTGGATGTCACTTCAAATTAAGCCTAAATGAATTCAAGTTTTAAGTGCAATGTGTTTGAATTAATTGATGTTTGAGATTTGGGTTGAGTCTACCTAATCCATTAGGTTAGATCAAACCCAAGGAGGATGCACTAGTTCACTAGGTATGTTCTAGGTGCTTAATTTGGAGGCTCCTAATATAGGATTAGGTGCCCTAATTATTAGTTTCGAAAATGATGTTAACCTCATCCAAAAATGAGGTCAACATGCCCCTTCACCATGAAGATGTGATTGACAAAAGTCAGGCTCCACGGTAGTTACTCCTCCTTTAGCATCATTATAAAGGTGGGCAGGTATGACCTCGTAATACTTAAGAATGTCTATCCACTCGCATGGTAGAGGAAGCCTAAAGCTAGGCCAAAAGTGGTCAAGTAGGATGCATACTCATCTAAGTTGGTCGAGTTGTACCTCTCATCGAAGTTGGCTACTCGAATTGTAAAATTAGGGTGACTCTAGCAGTAATCATGAAAGATCAAAGTCCCTATTCTTGGGTCGAGGTTAGGGACCTCCTCAAACTTTGATTGCATGAACACACTAGCTGCATTTTTAGAGCTATCATTGAGGTGACTTACTTTAAAGAAATGAGAAAATTCAGCTTACTCGCTCAAACAAGAATATTAATCACTTTATAAATACTTGTAATAACGTTTCAACTACCTGCGATGAAATTGCATTTATAGGCGTGGAAAGTAAGATTAAAAAATGTGGATGTCACTTCAAATATTTAATGAAGAAGTCATTATAAGAATCCCATAGAAATCTTAAACATCACAAATAAAGATAAAAGTAATTAATGAATTCTTACTCACAACCATCATAAATGAAATAATACTTGATAAATGAGAAGACAAGTATAAGATAAATTTTTCTTTAAATATTTATTTATTTTAGAAAATAAAAATTTACAAATGTACTCGTTTTGATCCAACTAATATTTTATAAACTATTTTAGAATAAAATCCTGCTACCACTCCTCACCGAGCTTTCCCTTCTCCCATATCTAGTTGAACAAGAGTTTGTGTGGGTAATGAAGGGAGAAAACCCCTTTGACTTCGATGAGAATTAAAGAGAGGTTAACTCGACTCTTATAATTGCCAAGTCTCTCTAGAACTTGGCTTCAGAAGCCATCCTTCGCTATGACTCTACCTCTAGTAAGGACCTAAGCTTGCCTAACTCTTGCTTCAATTAACTCAAGTCATTCTACAAAATGGAAACTTTCCCTTGCAAGTTGGGAGCTCGGCCAAGTCTACAAGTACCTATGGCCTTCCTTTTCAGGGAGAGAAAACTCACCATTATGAGGAAAACTCTTCAATATCTCCTAGATGTCAATGGATGTGAACCTAAACATAACTCCAGTAGACAAGGCGGGCTTCTTAGCTGGTATTCCCTGTGAGGTCAGGCCCTCTATTAGTACAAAATTTGGCTCTACCACATCAACACTCAGTGAATTTGGAGTCACCCTTGAATGATAAAAAATGAACACGTTTAAAATAGGTAAAGAGATTTTAATAAAGTAATCGGCTAGGGGCAAGATCCTCAGAGAAGGAAGCCACTATTCAAATGAATGGACTTCCTCTTCATTCAGATGATGACCTAGTAGATCACCCACGATAATATAAATCATCTTTATAGAATTACCTAGACTATCTAGTAAAGAGCTGCTAAGTGCCCACTATCACTCTCCATCACCTCCTACACATTTGCAACTATTAGTTGAAATTCTTTCATAAAAGTTTAAAAGTGAAATAGGATTAATCCTACCTTAGTTGAACTTTCTCTATGATGGTAGCCATAGAAGTAATTGCTGGCCTCCTCACTGGTACCTTCTATGGAAAATAAAGGGAGTGAAGGTCTCCTCCTCTGACACATTCTCCTCCCTCACTTGGCAAATACTCACCTTAGCCGAAGAATTGAAGGCACTTCCCTTGGTAGAAATAACCAATGGTTCTAGGAGCAAGGTTATCAGAGGAGCTTGTCTCCACTACATGAACACAATGACTTTTGCTGGCTTCTTGGATTTCTTTAGTTTTTTTAAAGCCAACCCACAGTTCTGTAGAGTCAATATCATCACAGGGTCTCTTGAATTTCATGGGGAGTATATGTATTCTAATTGCAACTAAAAACTCTATAATGAATAAAGCTTATCTTTAGCTACAAACATAAGATCCAATGAAATTTCTCAGGGAGGCTAGGGCTCCTTTTATAGCTCAAGGATCCAACGATATGGCAAAATAACTAAACCCAATAAAATGGTGATATAACATTTAATAAAAGATTTTCTTTTCTTTTCAACATTATTATGAGCTAAATATCTTTTTATTCTTTTATCATTTTTTTTTTTGCAAATCACATCTACAAAGGAGTAGAAGAATCATAGAGGTAAATGTATAACCAAAATAAGTAAGCTGATTACGTACTAAAGACTCGCCACACCCATAGCAACCACTAGAGGAAAGTTAGATGAAGAAACATGGGCATTGACTATATGAACACATACTCAATCATATAAGGAGAGTAATCATGAAAGAATGACCAGCTCATAACAACTCAAGTCTATTATTCCCCCTAAAGAACACTAATAATTGCACTTAACGCAAGGCACATCACCCACCAATGAACACTAACCTCATGTCAAGGTGAGTCCCATTTTTATGTACTCGACTAGCTTAATTTGTACTCGTTTCTTGTCTTTCTCCCCTAAACATTGTAAAAAGAAGGGGTGCCCTTTAGGGGTTGGTTTGGGTCAGTTTAGTAAAGATCATAGGGAATTTTAACCAAAGACTCACTCCTCCCAACTTTTATTCTTTCTTTCTCTCTAGAATAAGGGAATTCACTCATCTTATATTAGGAGTACTTAAAAGATAATAAAATTGACCTTGTTCTCACATTTTGTCCAGTACTTATTGTTTCTCTCTTTATTAACCCTACTTTCTAGGTATCTTCCTAGGTTCTACATCTGCCCATGGAAAGATTTTGATCCAATATAACCAAGACTATAAAAGGTACATTAGCCTTCAAAGTTTTGTTCCTTATCTTATTTGTCAGCAGATTGGTGTTTTATTTTCTACTTAGTCTTTCTTTGTGAAAGAAACATAATTGATCATCATGGACTTTAAGAATTCTCATGGTGACATTGATTCCTCAGAACTCTGGGTGGGTTTTTAGAAAAAGATGAAAAAGACTAAAAAATTAGTCAAAGACAACTATTTCTCTAGTCATGGCAAGTACTCCTATTTTCTTTGCTTGAATAGATATTATTGTTCAAACTATAAAGTTTTTATTTAAAATATCACACAAATCTCAAGGGTACTTATTTAGGTAATCAAATACATTATTAAAGGATAAATATATTATCCCAAGGGATAGAAATATGACTATATAATGGATTCGACTACTTAATAAGCTTGATGGGTCCATAATATAATAAATTTTTTTTCCAGAACTACATGGAGAAGTAAAATAGGGTTAATTTTATTGTAGGGTTCATAGTTCCCTATAAGGCCAAGCCCTTATAGTTAATTACATATTAGGAGAGGAGAAACCTCTTAAGAATATTATCGATTAAAGAAACTAACCTTCATCTCTACAGATTTCAAAAGTTATATTCAAAGGATGATGATTTTGGAAACCAAAAGGGAATGCTTCAAAACTAAGAGTTCTTCTCGGAGGCCAAATGGGATTTGAGATTAAGTAAGAAATGCTTCAGATAATAGAAGCCTATGAAATAATACAAACTATCATATTATTGGGCTTTATAATTTTGAAAATGAAGTTATTCAAATTTTGAGTTTGATATTTATGGCGTTTAAAAATGTGATGATGGACACCATGCAGATCTTAGGGGATATTTATTGAAAGGATCAACTACAAAATTAAAGAAAGATACACTACCTCAAGAGGTAGAGATATCACCCTGCAATGGCTTCAACCATCTAATAAGGGCACCTAAGGCTGATGGGTCTACATTTACCAGAGACTTTTCCCCTACTTCACATGAATAAGGTATAAAAGGGTTTATTTTAAGCCAAATTCTTAAGTTCCTTATAAAGAAAATCCTATATAATTAATTACATCTTAGGAGGTGTGATTCTCATAAGAATACTCTCAATTAAAGTGATTGACTAACATTTCTATTTATTTCAAAGCTATATCAAAGGTTTGATAATTTTGGAAATCAAGTGGGAAGAGTTCAAATGGGAAGTGTTCTTATTAGATTACATGGGAGAATGAGTAGAAAGGATCCATGATACTAGAAAATCTAGTGAATGCTTCAATCTATCTTATAGTGGGACTTTATATTTTTGAAGGAGAGAAATTATAATTATTTAGTTAAATTTTATTAGAAAGCTAGGACTTAGATTCCAACAACACAAGATTATCAAAATGTCTAAGAGGTGAGGACTTATGCTCGTAGCAAATGAGAAACAAGTAGCCTCTAACCTACATCTAAAATGCTCTAGCATAAGCTAAGAGCTTGACCTAAATATGTTCAAGAAAAGTGGGATAAGTTGGTTCATTTTTACTAGAGAGAATGAACCAATCCCAACTTTTCTATACTTATAATTGCCTAGAGTGTCTACCGGCTAACACCTTCTATGATTTAAAATCATGTGGGCTGGTCATATGGAAATACAAGATAGTTAGGCTATTATTAATTAAAAAATAATCTAGAATCTTAAACTTACTTCTTAAAAGACTAGATCATGTTTGGTATGAAAATAATGACTTAGACTAATGCTATAGAATTTGTAAATTTTATTTAATTTTTTTGACCCATCAATTTTGGGCTAAGGCTTGAGAGAGTTTATGCTTAAATACATGATAAAAATAGATTATAGGCTAAATTTGAGAGAATGGGTGTTCTCCACTATAAGTGATTGCTCTTACATGTCAAGCCTTTCCTTTATCTCACCATAGTGGAGATCCATTATTTATAAGAGTGAAATAATATGCATGCATGCTATTATAACATACATACATATAGCTAAGGGGTTACTAAATCTTTTATTTCTTGATTAAAAATTTTAGGTTTTATTGTGTGGTTATGGATTACATAGATTTTTGTTAAAGTTATTAGGTTAGGGTAAAAAATTTAATTTCTCTTGAAGAAACTACCACATCTAAGCTACACATCAAACATTCAAATTTTAAGAAACATTTTAAAAGCATATCATTTTTATTGTGCAATCAATATAAACACAATAATCAAACATTAATCATATAAAAAGAATAGGCTGATGTGGCTGGGTACCGTCGTACAGCCCAAAAAAGAAAAAAAATTGGATAGCTAAGCTCAACCCTTATACAACATTATAATTAATTAATATATGAAATTAAAGCTATGGGGGTCTTCAATTCTTCATCTTTATCTTCACTTCATGGATTGGGCTCTCTAGGTATCATAGGGCCTCCTAGGTCTAAGCCTTCTAGCCACTACTCATCTTAAAACTTATAGCTCAAATCCTAATACTATTGCAAAGATTATAATTTTTATGGGATGAAAATATTACTATGTTTGCAAGATAGAGGTCAGCATAACATGCATTCACACTAAGCATTTATTCTTCACACATTAGGGCTTAGCACCCCACTTTGGGTCACAAAGCCCACATGTCATTAAGAAGCTAAGCAGCATCTACGAGCAAAGTCTTTATAATTTTTATTATTATGTCTGTCTATTAAGCATAATCTTGTATAGAAACCATCATCAATCTAATTAATAATGCCTTACCATCCAAACTAATGCACAAATAATCCTAACATCCAGTCTAAAAAAATATTACAACATAAAATATGAAAATCAATACATCATAATGAAACATCGACCTGACCTAAGTTTAGGACCGGTGGTCTAAGATTCTAGTGTGTTAAAATTAAGCTAGTGTAGTAAGTCTATACTAGGTTTTCTTAAGTTTAAGTTTTGATTTCAGTTTAATGTTTATTTAGTTTACCATTAGGTAGTTTCACTTTAAATTGTTTAATTGATTTATGATTTAATCTAGGTTTATTTTCTTATTAAAATTGAATTTTGGTTATAAAGAATGAAGAATAAAAATAAATTTTTCTTTGGGAAGAATTTATTCCATTCAACATCAAAATCCTAATAGAATAGAATTTTCTCCATGAGGTGAAAATTCATTCTAAAGGTCAAACTATCAACTTATGTATCTTAATTAATCAATTTAAATTTAATTGAATGGTTTAATCAAATTAAATCAGGCTTTACTAAAGTTTGTTTGATTTAGCTTGAATTTCAGAGTTTGAATTTATTTAACTTCATGTGTTTTGATTGTTGATATCAATTTTTATTTTATTAGGTTTGAATTTGATTTAATTGGACTTTGATAATTCAATTGATGTTTAATCATTCTTTGAATTTCACTTTAAAGGTTTAGTTTTATATGTCATGTTATCGATTGAATCATTTCAATGATGTTTAAACTTAATAATTTCATCTTTCCATTTAAGTTTGGTTTGCATTGATGATATATTTTAATTTAATTAACTTGTGATTTGATTATAGTTTCAAATGATCTCTTATTTAAGTTTTGATTAAGAGTTTGATTATTTAATTTATTATATTTGGTTACTTGATTTACATGTTGGTTATTTTAATTTAATGATTATTTAGCCTAATTTAATTGATCTCTCTTTTTATTTTTTTTATTTACTTGGTTTATTTAATTTGCTTAAATTTTATGTTGATTGATTTATTTTGATATTATTTGGAGTTGAAATTAATTGGATATGATTTAATGGCTTTGAGTTTATGTTTATACTTATTTGATTTAATCAAACTTTACTTATTTGCTGACTTAAGTAGACTAAGTGAACTAACTAAGTTTGACTATTAGAGTTTCATTTATCTTCATTCATCCATCATATTTATTAGAATTTGGTTATTGGCTTTAACTAGTGATTCATTATTCTATTTGATTATTTAAATTTTATACTCAAAATTTTGTTAATTATTAACTCAGTTCATTTCATTCAAGTGATTTAACCTAGTTATATGTTTAGCTGAATTGGTTTAACTCAATCATTTAATTTGATTAAGTAATTAGTTTAATTAGAGTTCAAGCTGTGTTTAGTTTATTATTTATTTAATTCAAATGATCAATTTATTTTATTGTTTTTTTTATTTCAATGTTTAGTTTGGTTGAGATTTAATAATTATCAGCACTTAATATGGTTAACTTGACCATAATTTAGAATTGGTGAATGATCATTCAATATTCTTAGTTTAGTGGAAAATTATATTGCATATCAGATTTGATTAGGATCTAGATTATGATTATTTAAGTTTGTTATGATTAATTTAATTCAAATTTGGTTAATGATTAATTAGGTGCTCATGATTATCTTGATTGATTGAAATTTGTTTAAGGGTTAACTTGATTTATTTTAACTAACTTAGTTTATTCAAAATAGGTTTAACTTTGTTATGTATTTGATTAACTTAATTAAGGATGATATGAGTTTAATATGATTAATCTCATTTAAGTACTGATTTAATTAAAGAGCTTGATTAATTTGATGAAGGAGCTTAATGGGGTTGATTACATGTTAATCACTGATTTAATCAATTATGATTTCTTTGATAAAGTTTAATCTAAGGCTCAATTAATACCTGGATGAGTCCTGTATAATTTATTCAATCAAATTTATGTTTAACTAGGTTTAAGTTTAGTTTGGTTCAAATTCAAATTATGTTTGTTTGATTCAATTTAGGGTAAGGGTTTCAATCTTAACTTATCTATATTTATGTCTTGATATTTAATTTATTATGGAATTTTGAAATTCAATTCTTATAAATTCAATTAATCTTGATATTAATGACTTACTAAATCCTAAATGTATGATTTTCGATTTAACAACTTCAGAGGACTTAGAAATTTTTCTTAAGTCCTCTAACATTATTGAAAGTGTTATGAATTTGTTTATGTAAATTTCTATAATTCGTATGATTTTTCATTTTTCATTTAACTTAAATTATCCTAAGAATTTATAATTTTTATATCTTTTTATTCAGAAATCATTTTGACCCAAAATTTTTATGAGTTCTAGGTTTCATTATTAATTTTATTTTTCTTAAAATTTCATCTCAATCAGAGCTATATTTTAAGTGTAATTAAAGTTTTAATGTTTTAATAAAACTCAAATTAAACATAAAATATTGAGGATTATATAGACCTTTTAATTTTCTTAGATTTTGTTCTAAAAGAGAGATCCAGATGAAATTTGTTTGTATTTTTTAGAATTTTATTTGATTTACTCTAATTTTTTAAAATTTTTTTTTAATTAATTGCTTTATTTAATTTAATCAATCACCTATTTAGGCCATTTTTAAGTTTGGTAGTTTTCAGAGGATTTTAATATTTTTATTGGATTCATTTAAGTTATTTATAATGGTTTGAGCTATTTTAACTATTTTTTAAAAATTTTATTGAATTTTAATTAATTAATTCACAAAATGGACATTTGAACTATGAAATGTAATAACTTTTAATCTACTCATTATTTAGTCTTGAAATATTTATGGTAGCTGTGTGATAGTGTTAATTTTGTTCTCTAAAAATTTCATGTTATTCTGATAAAGATTTTTGATTAATTAAAGAAATTTAAATTTTATTCAAATTAAAATTAATTATAAAATATTAAATAATAATTGAGACTTTTGAGTTCATTGGATTCTTCTCGAAAAGGCGCTTATTTGTAATTTTTTGTTATGTATTTTATTTTTTTATGAATTTTTAAAGTTTTACATGATTTTATATAATTTTAAATATAGAAAAATCCTATTTTCCTACTTAACCCAATCTACGCTGATTGGGCCACCATTATGACATGTTATGACTTGATTGGGCCACGAGCTACTAATGCAACATTTGAGCGGGACAAATGGATTTAGATTGAACTGTCTCGTCAAACATCGGATGGTCTAGATCACACCCACCGATCTAAAAGCCTAGAGGCGATCCATGTAGGTTCTAATCACAGCCATCCTTCCTTATTAAGAGGGATCAGATGGTTATCAGGCCATCTCCCTCAACACCGTGGAACAATGATCGGACCGACAAGATTTTTGCCTCCCGTGCACCATTTTGGCCCAATTTTTCAGCAATCTTGTTGAAAAACCACTATATTTCACCTTGGACGGTTAAAAATGAAAGATGCAAGGTTTATCTAAACTAAATTCCTAAATCACTTGAATATATTTACAAACAAAGGAGCTTAATGATTTTCTAGGTTTTTGAAGAAATTACCTCACCGAAGCAACATCCAGCAGTCTAATTGATTAGAGAACGTTCCTAGATGTGAAATGAAGCTTCCAAATGGATAATACCCACTTGTCTCCTCGCTGATCATCTTCTTCGCTGATGGCTACCTCCTCTTTGTCAATTTGGCCAGAATTCATTATTTTATGTGTGGAAAGGGAGGGGGATGGTATGGTTAAAGTCAGAAATTGGCCAAAATTCACCTATTAGGGAGGCTCCAGGAGTTGTCTAAAGCTAGCCAAGAGGAACCATGGGCTCTCTTTCCTCTCTTTCTTAATGGTGACCAAAATTCACTATTAATGGTGGTTGGGGAGGTGATGGCTAGCTAGGAGGAAGCTTGGAGAAGTCAAATTCGGTGATTTAGCTACTATAGAGCCTGTTTGATGTCAACCGAGTAGAGATATGGCTTGTGTTTAAGTGGACCTTGGATTTTGGCATCATGCCAATGATTTTCCTCTCTCCCATGGCCTCCATTGTTGACTTAAAGCTCCACTCCACTTGGGATAAAATGTTAAGCTTCATGTGACAGACTTTGGGTGTGGTTTGAGTATACTTAAGTTAGGTTGAGTTAGTTTGAACCTCTCTTGGCCCATTTAGCTTAAATGAGTCAAGTTAGGATTAATGCATTGATTTAGCTCAATTAAGTTTAAATTGGGTTATAATTATGTTTGGTTTGATATTTGAAATGATTTAGAACAATTGATTTCAATTAATTTGGGGTTTATTTTGATTCAAACCCATTTCGACCTAAATTGGGTTTAATGAGTCGAATCTAGTTCATTTAGATCAAATGAATGATATGATCCAAAATAATGTCTATTTGAGCTTTAATTATATTTGATTGAGTAATTAAAGTGATTTGGAGCAATTGATTTAAGTTAATTTGGTTTTGATTTACGCCCATTTGACCCAAATTAGCCCTAATGGGCCAAATTAGGTAAAATAGCCAATTCAGTCAAATCAAGCTTAAGGAATAATCAAATTAAGTTCAAATATAATTTTAAAGTATTTTGAAATATTTATTTTGAATTAATTTTATTTTATTTTGAGTTTTGATTTAATAAGGTCCATTCTGGTTCTGTTAGACTAGGCGACCTGATTAGGCTATTTGAGTTATCATTAGATTATGATTTGTTTAGTTTTATATTCAATTATATTAATTTGATAGATTTGAGAATTTAGGATTATTTAAATTGATCAAATTTTGATTAGTTTGACTTTTAACTTGCTAGGGCCCACATCAGTCAATTCAAGGTTAAATAACCAGATTGACCACTTTGGACTTCATCTAGATTTATTTTTTTGTTTATTTAGATTTATGCATTGATTGTGTGCTTTTAGCTTGGCTTGATTTTATTTAAATTTTGATTTTATATGATTTTCTTGGATTTAGATGATTATTAGCTTGAATGGGTTAATTCGATTAACTAAACCCAATTATCTCAATCCGGATTCAGTTGAATTTAGATTTTGATTCAAACATGTTCGATTTATACTTCTATTGAGTTCTATTAGATTTGTGTTTTATTTTGGTTTCATCTAATCTAGTTGGGTTAAGTCAGGCCTACTAAACTATCCTAGGTTTTCTGCTTAATGCGTTGGTTTTTTAATTTAGTTTTAATTCTATATTATTATTTTCATTTATGGTTTAGTTTACATTGTACACTTAGTTACTAATTGCAATATCTTAAGTTCCAAATTAAGAAGCTCTCAGTCTAAGGTTGGAGATCCTAATTACTAAGATTTGGATGATTGTTAACCTCACTTGAGATTAATAGAACCTTAGTGCCCAAATCAAATCCAAGGTCTAAGAGAATGGTTGTCGACTTCACTAAAAGTGAGGTCAACAAAAGGACCCCTAGTAGGTGTGGTGTAACTAATAAGGCACACCACACATATTGGCATTAATCAAACTAGTCAAATAGATCCATGATATAACAACAAAGGTGTTTAAACTATGCTTGAAGGGTAAGCGAATTCAATAGAAGCTATCAAGCAGATTTGTTGAAAATTAGGATTTTGGAATAAACATCAAAGATGCATGGAACAAGTCATGACTTTGAAAACTCGTAACTCAAATTCGCCAATGCTCAAGCTTGAAGAGAATAAAGGAAAGTCCCCTAAGGGATGATTGAAATTTTATTTGGATGTGTCAAAGACTTGAAGGAGAGACTCCCTGAAGATTAGTTTGATTCAGTTTGATTTGAGGAATTAGGAAAAAGTGCCCAAAATATTGATTTGGATTTGAAGAACTAGGAAGAAGTTCCCTAAAGATTGATTTGGTCTAGTTTGCATGGGCTATATTAAGAAGTGGTCACAAGGTTTGATCTTTAACAAATATAGACCCTGTCCACTCTCTACATGACCTTATTCAAAATGGTGAGACAAATGTAAAGAGAGAATTTAATCTCTACATGACCATATTCAAAATAGTAGAGATAGATTGTTCAATACATGTCCGATCTCTTTTGAAATGGCAAGTGAAGAACAAAGCATAGATGTATGCCTGACCTTATTCAAAATAGTAAGACAAAGATAAATCAAACATCTGCTCGACCTCATTCGAAATAGCAAGGTGAATATAAAGGAAGAATCTAACCTTTACATGACCATGTTCAAAGTAGTAAAGATGGATTGTTCAACACATGTCTGTCCTCATTTGAAATAGTAAGTGAAGAACAAAGAATAGATGTATTCAAAACAACGAGATAAAGATAAATCAAACATTTCCTTGACCTTATTCAAAATGATGAGATGAAAAGAAAGAATTTTAATCTCTACATGACCATGTTTGAAATAGTAGAGATAGATTGTTCAACACATGCCTGACCTCATTCGAAATAGAAAGTGAAGAACAAAGCATAGATGTCAACATGACCTTACTCATAATAGTAAGACAAAGTAAAACTAAACATCTGCAACCTCATTCTAAATGATGAGATGAATGTAAAGAAAGAATATAACCTCTACATGAGCATGTTTAAAATAGTAGAGATAGATTTCTCAACACATGCTTGACCTCATTCGAAACAGTAAGATAAGAACAAAGCATAGATGACTTCCTAATCCTATTTCAAAAATCATGATAAAGATAATATAATCATAAGATTGAAAATAATTTAAATCTTGATTTTAAATTCATAAGTAGTTTGGAGGGGATTCAATAATTGAAAGTTTCTTCAAGAACTTTGACCTACTTGATATAAGCACAAGCTTGATATGAAAACACAATCACATTGATGAAATTTATTTTCAAATATAATTATGCATAATACTTCTTTAAATAAAGCCCATTGATAGGAAGCATTAGATGCTCACCTTTATGTTTTATTAATTGATATGATCCCCATTGATAGGCCTTTTCTATGATAAAAGGGTCTTCTCACATTGTTCAAACTTACCTCCCACCTTGCAATTTAAAGCATCTTAGATATGTCAACCTTCCTTGAAAGGACCTGAGTTAGGTTAGGCTCGTAGGAGGTGGCTAACTAATATTGCTTTGATTTTCTCTAGATCTATCTTGATCCCATGGTGTCATACGACAAACCATAGAAACTTCCCTTAGGTTACCTTGAATGCACATTTCAGAGAGTTCATTTTCTAGTTATAATATTGTAACTGTTCAAAGACCACTCTCAAATCATATAAGTGGTCTTCCTTTTCTTTGCTTTTAATTATAAGATCTTCAACATAGTACTCAACCTAGTGATGGATGAGCTCGTTGAAGATTCTAGTAATGGCCCATTGATTCGTGGAATCAACATTCTTAAGACCAAAAGGTAGGACCTTATAGCAAAAGATTTTGATCAGAGTTTGAATGTGGTATTCTTCTCGTTCTAAGATGCCATCTTAATTTAGTTATAACTAGATGACCCATCCATGAATGATACGATCGTGTGAGGAGGCTATGTCTACCATTAGCTCTGGTATGAGTAACGAGAGGTCATCTTTGGGATATGCCTTATTTAGATCCCTAAAATCAACATATATGTGAATTTGATCATTTTTCTTCTTAATTGGATGACACTAGCTATTCAAGAAGAATATTTTTCTTCTCGGATAAAATCAGCATCGATCAATTTCTTTACTTCAAAAAATGACCTGTTGCTCAAACTCTAAGGGGTATGTACTCCTCTCATGCCTCCTCTAAGCTTGCCACATCTTCCTACTATGGGAGGTTGAGATATCTCACCGACTCATTGGAAAGAAATGGTAAGGTGCGAATGGAAGGTGATGTCAAACTCTACTTCCTTCACCAAGTTTTCTTCATTTTCTTTATGATATTCTTTTTTTATTTTTTATTTTTATCTTTGTTTTTTTCTTTGCTTTCTCTTTTGATTGATATTATTTTGTACATCATGAGAGTATATATTTTGCCCCTTGGGGAGGCAATAAGCTATGTCTTCATATATTCCAACCTCATGCACTAAAAATGGCTTCAAATCACCCTTAATGCAGTACTGTAAGCCATTATGCATGAACTTAATGCAGTGATGGAGTGACTATGGCACCATATTATTCTCATGTATCAAAGGTCTTTCTATCAAAGCATTAAAAGATGTATCTAAATTCATCATATGAAATTTTGTCTTAGTCTTCAAATCACCAATCTATAATAGTAGTGTGATTGAGCCTAAGGCTCTCTCGATATATTCATTGAATTCTTTCAATATCATCTTATCAAAATTGAGCCTGGTGATGTCGAAGGTAAGGATTCTTAGACTCATGATGTTGACTAATGCACCTGAGTCAACAAAGGCCCTATACAATCTGAAGTTGTCTATGTTCACTGAAATGTAGGTTATGATCGGTAGTTCCTAGGAGTAGATCTTCATCTAAAAAAGTTACTCTCGAGACTTATTTGTAGTAGTAAGCCTCTTCTTTAGCTATAGAAGTAGAGGTTAGCTGAGCTAAGCATATCTTAGGATCTAAAAGAGCCCTCATCAAAGACTCCCTCATCTCTTGGATAAGACAAGGACATCATCTAATGTTAGTCTAGCTGGCAACTTTCTAAGATGGGATAGGACATTGTAGTCAACCTTGGGTTGATTATCCATACAAATATTCTATTCTAGAGCATCCCATGGAATGTCTATCTGTTCACTGAATTTATTGGCTTATTTTCCCTTATCTTGAGGTGCCATCCTAAGAGGTAGAACTTTGCCACTATGAATGCTAAGTTCTATAATTTCTTCTACTGAGGAAATCATAGTGTTGTCTACCTGCTTGTCCGGGCACCTGAAGCTTCTCTTAATGAATCTTCAGAGTCAGATGATTCCAATTATATCACTATAGGGGCTCCAAAGAGATTTAAGATAGGGATGACACTATCAGAGTCAAAGTCATCATATGAAAATATTTGATCAGAATTATTTTGATTATTGAGATTTAGAGAGTTATTATTAGGTTCTATATTATGAGAATCATGTTCACCATAAAAATATAATATGTAAGCATAATTCTTCTTTATTACTTTGGTTGCCTCTAGTTGTACAAAATAAAAGTCATACAAAGTAAGCGATATGAGTGGCTTGACGCTCCCATCCATAGATATTATACTCCTAACAGTAAAGGTGGTAGGAGTGGTAGGCATGGTAGGTGATGATGCCATTGATGTTTCTCAGATCTGCACTGGCTGCTTATGCTCAACATTCCCCATTTCTAAGTTAGCCTTCATAACTTATAGACCTACCAGTGGTGTTGAGGTCTGAGCTGGTTCGGGTACCTGTAGAAGAAGTTTTGTCACTTAAAAAATAATCTTATGAGATGTTTAAGATAAAGAAATATCCTAACCTTCTTCAATCTTCAAAGGATCGTATGATTCCCCAGAGATTACATTAATAGATAAGTTGCTCTAAGTATTCTTTGGGTATTACTATGAGTCCATACTTATAGCTTTGTTTGAGCTAATCCTTGAAGGTAATATAATCCCCTAAGACATGTCCAAGCATGAGGTGGTAGGGGCAAAAATTAGGATCATCACTCTTGCCCACTTTCTTCGGCCTCTTCAATTTAGGTAGTTGGAAATCAGGCTTATGGATGAGATTCTTGAATTTTTTTTTGTTTACCTCCCTCTTGAATAAATAAAGCTTGTTTAACTTTTTAGTAATAGTAAGTGGAACGTAGCTACCTGACTGCTGGTAGGGGTATTGGTATTGTTGATGTTGCTATGGACGTGGAGGTGGCTACGACTTAGGTCTCTCGGGTTAAACTCGCATGGACTATTTCTCTTTATCTACTGTAGAGACTATCTCAGGTCTTTTCTTTAACACTTTCTATGGATTTGGCTTGCAAGATTGATCTAAGAATGATAACTATTTGGCTTCCTCCTGAAGGTTGGCTACTTTACTAGTCAACTTCTCAAAGGTTTTGATGGTGAAGCCTTTGAGCACGAATGCCATTGGGTCATGGATATTCTTGAGTAGAATCTCAATATCATGTTGCTTCTGAAGCTAAGGTTCACACTTCATACTAAGGTTCCTCCATTTGAGAATATAATGAACTAAGGACTCATTGGATTTTTGCTTTTCAACTATTAGGTCCCCTACAGTCACCTTCTATTGGACTCCTATAAACCTCTTAATGAAGGGCTATTCTAACTCGGTGGAAGTTTTCACTAAACAGATGTGAAGTTTGGCATACCAATCAAATTCTATGGCTTCTAGATTACTAAGAACTATCTAAACAACAGAGCATCACTACATTCAACCATTGAAATAACTAGCCCTAAAATGGATATTGTGTTGTCATGGGTTACCACAACCATCAAAAATCTTAAAGCATGATGGTATAAATCCTTTTTGGTTATTGTACTATATCAAATTCCTCTAGGTAGGTATTCCTCTTTGGAACTAACGAGGCTCCTTGGGTTAGAGCCAATGCCTCCATAACTTGTTGTTCCACCAACTGATATCTCACACTTGAAGAGCTACACTTTATGCACCCTTCCTATGCAAACTACCTGCATCCTCATCTAAAGAAATTGTGCCTTTATTTTTATCCACTATATGAACTAATTTAGGTTTATTCATCTCCATAGGTGTGGCTTGGGGGACTGGACCACTAACATCAACTCTTCCACCTTTCACTCCATACAACCGAGTTGGTCATCTTTTTGTCTCAGTTGATGTAACAGTTATCGAGTAAAGTATGACGTCTCACCTTCCTCAACTACTACATCTTGTATATCTTGGGGGTGTTATTATTCTCTATGTAGGGACCCTCTAGTGTCAACCATATGTATCTCTATAGTATCATCTAGAAGGACATCCTCATCGGCATTCAAGTCTACCATGCCATTATCTTGATCATAATGATCATCCCCAATTATCTACCATATTACAGTGCGATAGCCCTCCAATATGTCATTTAAGGATTGATTGTCTACCCTACCTCTAATTACTAAAACATGTATTGGGTGACGACTACCAATAACTGGACCCTCTACTTGCATCGAATGTCTCTTCTAACTGCCTACTCGCTTACTAGTTCAGGTTGTATGCAGGCTAACTGTTCCTCATCTTTTTCTTCCCCTCCATCAGGAGATCATGATGGAGTGTTGACCTCACTTTTGGAGTGATCTTTCAACTTCTCCATCTTAGGCATAGGACTTCTCTAGAGACTAAGAGTTCCTTAGTCTTAAGACACTTCTAGTGATTAGGTGAACACTTAACCTAACCCTAGAGACTTAGGAGAGTTAGCCATAATAATAGGTTATGCCTTAGTGGTATTAGGAAAACTTATCTACCCTATAGCTTAAATCAATCCTTACTTCCCTCCTTCCAACTAATTTCAAATCACATCTTAAATCAAATTCCAACTCAATTGTTTTTTCCAAATCATGAATTAATTCCAAATCAAATGATTGAAACCCATGATTGAATTCAAATCCCAAAAATCTTTCCTAAGCACTATTGATTTCATCTTATGGACTTAGTTCAAACCAAATCCAAATAACTCCAAACTCAAAAGATTTTCTCATAACCCATTTATATTCTCATTTATATTCACAAATAAACATGAAATATAAATTCAAATAGTCAAAATCAATTCAAAACTCAAATCAAAATCTAACTTAAATCCAACTTATACTCTTTCAAGTCAAATTCTTGAACTTAGCCAAATCACTCTCAAATCAATCCAAACCTTTGGTTTTTCTCTTCAAACAATCATTCCTTCAATTACATTCCCAAATATAAACATAAACTACAATCATCAAACCAAAATAAAACTAACCCAAGTCAAACCCATGTTCACCCTTTTGACTTGAAAATATCAAATGAATCAAAATCCATTTGACTCCAAATCACTTGCAATTGGATATATATTTTCATCATAAGTCCATATGTGAGTTCAACCAAACTTGAATCAAGCCTTGATCAAGCCAATTGACCCATTTAAGCTCACTTGACCCAATGTAACCTAAAGCACATTTTTGAGCCAAATTCTAATCCAACCCAAATTGGATTAAACTAAGCTAATCTAAGCCTTACATTGTGATCAACAATCATCCAAGGATGATCAATCACTCAAATTATGTAAAACCAAGTCAAACCTAGCCTTTGACCAAGTAAACACTTTGCACAAATGAAACCTAAACAAGCTAAAATTCACTATAAGCCAAATTGATTGAAACCATTGATCTAAATCATTTCATAATCAATGATTGAACAAGACCAAGCTACCAATCAAGCCAAACCAAGCCTAATTGGCCACTTGACCTAAGTTGACTGAAGTTGACCTAAAAAGTCAAAATGGGTCAAATCTTAATCTAAGATAAATTGATTGCAACCAATGGGTCAAATTCATTCTAAATTGATTGTTGAACTTGATCAAAGCTTCAATTGGCCAACTAGACCCAACCTAGCCTAATTGACCATGAACCCAACTTGACCTAAATGGTCAAATCAACTTGACCTAAATGGTCAAATCAACTTGAAATCAAACCAAACCAAAATTGATTGAAATCAAAGATTGTAATACATTTCAAATGATCAACCAAGCCATGACCTAACCTAATTGGGTCAAATGGGTCAAATTGGTTAACTTGACCCATTTGACCTAAATGAACCTAAATGCAAATATAAACTAAATTGAACCAAATAAATGATACCCATAGGCTCCAAATAATCATTTGAACTTGATCTAACCCATGGTTTTACCCAATTTGACCAATTGGTCAACCTAACCCCATTTGACCCAACTTGACCTAAATGGGTCAATTTGAACTAATTCAAACCAAATGAACTCTGAATCACTTGAAATTTGGCCCAACCCATTTTTGAAATATTTCAAATTTGTCCAAATCAAAATCAAGACCAAATGACCATTTTACCCTTAGGTCAAAGGGTATTCTATGATAAAATTCACTTGGAATTTGGTCATTTCTTTCACAAGGCCACTTGACATCCTCCTAGTGGTCCACATGGGTACCAAGGTAGGTGGTGAACATGACTCAAGAAGCTTGGGTCGGTCATGACCTAACCCAAGGCCAAAATGACCCCTCTAATGGGAATTGAGCACTTGGATCACACAATGCGCTCACCTAGCACATGGGCACTCACTCTCCTTCCCTCGGCTACCTGAAATGAATCACATGGGATGCTACATAGCCCAAACTGATCAACCAATCTCAGCAATTGAGCTATAATGGAAATTTAGCCCTCGGTCATCCAATATAAGGAGGGGGAGATATACTCCCCCTCATTCCCACTCAAATCACAAGCACTGAATTCGATTGAGCTCTAGGAATTGAAACTAAGCATGCCTAAGCTTTCCTAAGCCATTTCCAAGCTCCCCTGATTTCTCCTTCTCAGTTTTACCTAAAGCTGAAATAGGGGAGGTCAATCCAAAGACAAACTCATTCAATTCTCCATCAAAACCAAATTAACCTCTCAAGCACCCTCAAGGGACTTCATCGAGCTCAACCAAGTTATTTCCCAAGCCACCAAGCCATGGGAAGGAGGACTTTGATCAAGCCCGATCACCATTGAAGGGGAGTTTGGTCAACCGAGCCATCCGCTTCAAATCAAGATCCAATACCTTCAATAGGGCTTCGTCTCTACTAGACGAAGCTACCTCCTTTGTTGGAAGCACCGGTGATAGGCTCCATCAAGGTATGACATTAAAAATGTAGCCATAAAAAATTGTTCGGTCCTTTATGGAGAAAATTGTAATCTCATCGGATCTTGACCATTGGATACCTTGCTTGTGCTTCCTCGAAGGTGTGGGGTGAGTTTGAACTCCATCTGAGCTCGGGTGAGCTTGGATCGAGCAATGATCGATGGACGACATCCATCTCTCATCGCTCAGGAAGAGATAGATCACACACTCGTTCCGCATTATTGGAATGGTGGGTTATGATTAGATCATGATATATCTCCTTCTGATTTAAGCCTAAACTACAGGATTAATCATGACTATCTGATCTTAGATCGAACGACGTGGAGAAAGCACATCCGCCGCCGGCTGACTCAATAGCGGATGTGACAACTTAAATAATCTATCCCATTGCACCATGTGGAAAGTGCGGTGCATCAGCCGCCATGTGGCCCGACAGGATTAAGGTTTAATTAGCTCTAATTAATCTATTTTAATGCTGAAACTTCCAAAATCCATAACTAATTATAGAAAAATAAAAAAAATACAAACTCAAGTTCATTTTAAAGATAATTCAGTGAAGAATAATATAAAATTAAAATAAATTAATTTTGAATAGTGAAGTTCACTCAATTTGGGTTTTATTAGAAATATAATTATGCTAATTACTCCTTAATTACTTCAACAATTAATTACAAACTTCCTAGGGTTTATTAATGGGATGACCTCTACCTCCCATGATTTTCTTGAAATTTTTTATTGGATTAATTAGGGGAATTGCTTATTTCATCCATAATCCCTCTCTTAACTAAATAAATGATTAATTAACCTATTAAATAATGATAAATTTATTAATTAAGTTTGCTAATCACCATGAGATAGTGGATTGACTTAGGGAATGAGATTAGGATTTCTTTTTCCAATATTTTTCTCTAATCTCATTTCATTTGGATAAACACTTAATTAATTAGAGAATTAATTAATGACTTAATCACTTCATTAATTAGTTTAATTAATCAAATTTAAAAACCAAATCATTCCAGAACTTAATCTTGGGTAGATTCTTAGGTGTTCAATAACCTAAGAGACTTCAAAGGAAATTATAATCAAATTACATGTGTAGAATGGTTATGAATGTACTTAATTAAACTCTTTAGCTTAATTAATCAATAATTATGAGCCAATTACATTAGTCCCCTTTATTTTTAGGTGAATTGCTGATTTAAAATTTATGTGGTTGCATATCATATGTTAGCTTATAATTACTTGAATAATTATGTTAAAGTGGTATAGGTAAGGGGTAATTAATGGACTTAATTCACACCTTAACCTAAATAAAACATATAATTAGCCTAAATTATTCTAAAATTAAACTAAATTAATTCACATATGCGAGAAATGGGTTAGAACCAACAAACTCTTTTCACATTTCTTAAGTCAAATCAAATTCAAAAATAAAAATCTCCTTAAAGAATTTTGATTCACTTTAAGTGATCTTATTTATAGGATTGTCTTTAGAATTAATTTGGATGAGTGAAGTCATGCACTTACATCCCTTTTTTTTATTTCTAAGCATGCTAAATTTTTTTTCCATATGAAGTCATGCATTCATTTCTTTTAAAAAATCAATTAAATAAAATAATTTCCTTTTATGTCAAATTGCATGTGTTGGTTAAAATTAAGAATATGATTGGCTATTATCACTATTAAACCAAAAATTATTTCCAAAACTTATAAATTAAAGATTATGAATGAAGTGATGCTACTTATAAATACTTATAAGCTTGCATGTGATTATAGCATAAGATGTGTTTTATGTTATTTTCTTCTCTTCCCTTAACATGGATTTGAATAGGATTTGCAAAGTGTATAATTCATTTGAAAAGAATACAACACTTGCTTAAATATATTTCTATGCATTTCTATGTTATGACTTAAGAAGGATCCTCACATTTACACATGTAAATTATAAAACTGAATCAAACAAAATCTTTTGCATGATTCTTCATCCATTTGTTTCTTTTTATACATTTACATGTATTTAAGAAAGGTGGTATATTAGTCTGGACATCTCGGAACTACAAGGCTTTAAGTAGCTCTAAGTAGGTCTTATACCTTACATCCCTGGTGTAGAAAACAATGGCACTGTACTAACTTATGTCTTTTATACATGTGGATGTGCATTTTGTTAATTGATGGGAAATCCCCCTTTTCTACATAATAAAAGCATGCATCAATGGAACATTCAAATTTTCAAATCATATCTCTTAACATTAATCATCAAAGTGTACTAAAGTTTGCATTGTATGTATAGATATGCTTAAGATCATTCATATGCATGGTATACATGGAGGAAAGAAATAAATGGTTGTGTGTCATGTGGTAGTAATTCACCTTAATTAATCTTAAGATGCCTTTCTTATTGAATAGGGCTATTTAGAGCAAATCTAAACTTAGGGTTAATTAAAACACATAATAAAATGTTCATCAAAGGAAATTCATCAATCAATCTACCTTAAAAATGTCTTAAGGTAGGGATGAAAAAGAAGTTCTCTTCTCTTTTCTTCTTTTCACAAAATTTAGCAACTAAGTGTAGATTCATTCAAATCAAATCAAATTATTAACTAAAATTAACCAAATAACAAAATTTTGGGCTTAATTATAGGAAATTTTAACCTTAAAGTTTAAGTATGGGATGTATGGTTTTATGATGTGATGTTATATGTTTACCTAAATGCTTTCTGTGGATTGTGCTTAAGGGGCATTGTGAAAAAAATATAAATGCTTTTACTATATAGGTTGCTTATACCCTTGAGCATATCCCAAATTAGGATAGGTGGGCTTAATTACCCATATATGGGGTGCTAAGTCCAAATTATTCATATACATGCTTAGGTTGTGTGGTATGTTTAACTAATCTCTATTTTGCAGGTTTAGTTAGATTTATCTTTCTCTTTTGATGTAACTTTTGCAATTAAAATTTGGAATGAATGTTATGTGGAAATTAAGGCAAACTTTGGTTATAAGACCATGTCTTATGTACCATGTGAAGCTTTGGAACAAACTACATCCTGAATCAAATTAAAAAGAAGAAAGAAGTGAAGAAAAAAAATGAAGAAAGAAAGAAAGAAAGAAATGAAGAAATGAAGAATGAAGACTCCCATAACATTAACTCTTTTTAAATTATAATTATTCATTTGTAATTCAAGTTGTATAAGGGTAGAGCTCGGCTATCCATTGTGCTTTTTGGGTTTGTGCGGTGGAGCCAAACCACATTGGCCTCTTATTCTTTTATGCTAATTTTATAAATTGATTGATGTTTTGTTTATGATTGCACAATTAGGATGGCATGAACTTCCTAGTTTCTTCATTGTTTGATGAATGGCTTGGATGTGAATAGACTCTTAAAAAAATTTCTATTTAATTAGTCAACACAAAATTAAATTAAATAACACATAACCTCACCTAAAGCCTAGGACATAAATAAAATAATAAAAGATTTAGCAACCCCTTAGCTAGATGTTGTATGTCGCACATCATGCATAAATCATATTGCTTCACTCTTGCTAACAGAGGGCTTCCACCTTTGCCAGAGAAAATGGCTTGACCTTTGAGAGCCATGGTGGAAACACACCTCATTCTTTCTAATTTTGGCCCATAACCAATCTTCTCATGCATTAGGCATATGAAATCCTATAGACCGTGTCAAATAAAAATGTCCAAAAATCAAAATAAAACTCAACAAAATTTGTATTAAATTAAGTCATTATTCATGCCCTCCATGATCTAGTCTCTTAGGGAGTGTGTTTTAAGGACTTAGTCTCCTTTTTAATAAATAATAGTCTAGCTATATTGCAAAGCATAAGACTTGCCTACATGTATTTAAAATTGTAGAAGGAGTTAATTGGAAACCACCCCCAGGCAGTTGTAAGTCCAATAGTCAGGTGGTTTATCCTCTCTTGTGAAGGTAAGCCATATACCCATTTTGCCTTAGATTTAGGTCGTGCCTTGGCCCATGCCAAAGCTCCCTAGGTTTAGGATTTGAGGTCACTGTTTCCCTTTGTGGGCTACAAGCATAAATCATCACCTCTTAGGCATTTTTACGATCTCATGTTGTGGAATTGTAAGCCCTAGATTTCTAATAAAAATTCAACTCAAACATATAATTCTTCTCAAATTTAAAAAATCTAAAGCCCAACCATATGATAGTTTGGGATGCTTGCTAGGTTTTAGTATCATGGGCATCCCTTTACTCAACTCCAATTAGTTTCACTAATAACTCCCTCCTTTTGATCAATCTAACTTGATTTTCCAAAATAACTAATTTATTGATAGTAATATCTTTAAATCTTTAAAGATAATGATCATTTACCTTAATCGAATGTATTAAGGAATCCCATTCCTTAAGATGTAATTAACTATGGGGCTTGCCTCCATAGGAAACTTAACGAACCTCTATTTAAATAAACCCTACTTTACATTTCCATGTAAGATAGAAGAAAGATCTCTGGTACATTCGAAGACCCATTATCCTTAGGAGTCTTTATTAAGTGTTTAGGTCCATTGTAGGATGGTGACTTCTATCTCTCGAGATAGTACATCAGTCCTCAATGTCATACTTGATCACCTTAATGAGTACATCTGCAGATCTGCATGGTGTCCCTCATCATTCTCCTCTCAAAAAATAAACACCACATGAAGCCACAACTAAACTCTTTGGCTACCATGATCTCTTCCTTATTAGTAAAGTAAGAGGTTGAATGGGGGATCTCTGCCTCATACCACTAACACAAGAAGATGAAGGTTGGGCCTCCAATTATAGCCTAATCACTAGAGGTGGGGTTTGCCTTCCCTTAGAATACTTCTAATATTTTGTGGGGACATCGGATGCCATCACTTGGATGGAAGAGGTGAATCTATGAGTTGAGCGATGTAGTTGTGATCGCACTGATTATGGTATCGTAGATGATTGTCTCTCTTGGTACGACCCATTTAGTATAATCTGGTCAGATTTGCCTATATGGTCAGACTGCTGTAAACTATAGTGTCTATCCATCAATGCGGAGGCCACTGATTGCCTAGTGACTACCTCCTTTTGCTCCTAGCAGCTTGAACTACTACTTTGGCCTTTTTGGTCCTCTCTCTTATCATTTGATCTCGCACACTTTTTGGGATGGTTGTTCTCAAACTTCTAGCTACTTCAAACTCAAACCATTTATGCTTCATTTCCATATGGTTAAGAACTGACTTGAGACTAGCATAGAGTTTTCCTCTCTTATCCCTAGCCAGTGTCTCATGCTTAAATGGATGTGGATGTGTTATTAATATGCGTCGAATGCTTCTTCTCCCTTAGATGTAGAGAGTGGGTGAAACCTACTTCTCCAAAGAAGGGGATAGGTCTCATAAGAGGACTGTCCCTCAACCATCTAGGAAAAGGTAACTACCTCCTAAGCCATTCTCTCATATAACTTTTTCAACTTTCTATCTTATTACTCCTCTGAGTCTTGGTGAGTGGAATGTGATAGTAGGAAGAACCTACTTCAAAGACAGATGGGAGAAAGACTGGCTCAACCTTAACCTTCCCTTTGGAGGCTAAGACTATCTGGGGTGCTACATCAATCTTGGCCATTATTCTAGTGGTGAAAATAATGAATGGTAGTGGCAAAGTAGGAATCTCAATAGACTTCCTTTTAAGTGAGGGGAACTATATCTTTGACCTCAAGTCAAACTATAGAAAGGGTTTCTTAATTGCCACCTCTTCATGGTTAACCACAGTGAGAGCTGGGCCATCACAAGTGACTTTGAAATTATTAAAGCCCAACTCAAATTTAATGATAGAGAAATTGATGAGGAAAGTCTAATCCATGACTAGGTCCACACTAATGGCAAAAGATAAAATAAGCTTGCTAGATGACATAGTGCCTTGATATAAGTTGGTTGTTATTGTAAGAGTGCTTGATCATGTTGAGAGAGAGCAACATTAATTGTTTATATGAAACTCATTCTCATTAGATGGAGCTATGGTAGGTGGGGTCCAAAAAGATTTAAGAAGATATAATTTATGAATTATAGAATTCAAGATTTTATAAACTTCATTTGCTCTACTTAAGCATGGAAATTAGTTTAAAGAGATGATCAAATATTTTGATGATTTTAGTAATTAATTAGAATTGAATTGGCCCTATTGGAGAATCCAATGGGAGGTTTTAGAACCTACTCATTAGCTGGTGATAAATAAGAGGTTCTAGAACTGAGAAAAAGATGTTAGCAACACTTGCCTAAGGAAGAAATGAACAAGACATCCAATAGAATAAATGGTAGCCTAAGCTCATGAGTGGCATAAGCTTACTATTGATATATAGAGATGTTAGCCAATTTCTATAGATGGATAGAGGAACTTTCCCAAATAGAGTCGGCAAAAAAACCTATGGTGTTTAAAAATATGATGATGGACACCATGAGTACAACATCAATGAATGATATACTACCTCAAGAGGTAGAGATATCACCCTACAATGGACTCAATCATCTAATAAGGACTTCTAAGGATGATGAGTCTATGTATACCAAAGACTTTTTCCCTTCTTCACATGGACAAGGTAACATAGGCGTTATTTTAAGCCACATTCTTAAGTTCTCTATAGGGGAAAATTGCTATAGTTAATTACATCTTAGTAGGTGTGAATATCTTAAGAATACTCTGGATTAAAGTGATTGGCTAACATCTCTATGGAGTTCAAAGCTTGTTTTTAAAGGTTTGGTAATTTTGGAAATTAAGTGGGAAGAGTTCAAATGGGAAAATTTTTAATGGATTACATTGGAGAATGAGTAGAAAGCATCCATCATACTAAGAAACCCAATGAATGCTTCAATATATCATATAGTGAGGATTTATATTTTTGAAGGAGACAAATTATATTAATTTGAGTTGAAATTTTATTAGAAATCTAGGATTTAGATTCCAACAACACAAGATTATTGAAACACCAAGAGGTGAGGACTTATGCTCATAGCAAAGGAGAAACTAGTAGCCTCTAAACCTACATCTAAAATTCTATAGTATAAGCAAAGAACTCGATCTAAATTTACTTGAGAAAAGTGGGATAAGTTGGTTCATTTTTACTAGAGAGAATGAACCAATCCTGACTTTTCTTGACTTACAACCTCCTGGAGTGGCTGCTAGCTAACACTTCCTATGATTTAAAACAATGTGAGTCAGTCATATCTAAATACAAGTTATGCTATTATTAATTTAAAAAGAGCTTAGAATATTAAACTTACTCCTTAAAAGACTAGATCATGATTAGTATAAAAATAATGACTTAGACTAATGTAATAGAATTTGTAAATTTTATTTTATTTTTTTACCAATTAATTTTGGACTAAGGCTTGAGAGACTTTATGCCTAAATGCATGATAAAAATATATTATAAGCTAAATCAGAGAGAAGTATTTTCCACTACAAGAGACTACTCTCACAGGTCAAGCCTATCCCTTATCGTGCAAGAGTGGAGACCCCTATTTGTAAGAGTGAAATAATATGCATGCATGATGTTATAATATACAACCATTACAGCTAATGAGTTACTAAATCTTTTATTTTTTGATTAAAATCTTGGATTTGTGGTGAGGTTATGAATTGCTTAAATTTTAGTTAAAGTTGTTAAGTATGGGTAGAAAATTTAATTTTATTCTAAAGAGCCTATCTTATCCAAGCCACATATCAAATATTCACATTTTAAGAAACTTATGAAAAGCATGTCATTTTTATTATGCAATCAATATTAACACAACAATCAAACATTAATCACATAAAAGAATAAAGGCCATTACGGCCAAGTACCATTATATATCTTAAGAAAAAGGTAACTGAGCTCTACCATTATACAACCTAGATTATAATTAATTAATAAATGAAATTAAAGCTATGGAGGTTTTCAATTCTTCATCTTTATCTTCACTTCATGGAATGGGCACTTTAGACATCACATGGCCTCCCATGTCTATTCTTTCTAGTCATTGCTCATCCTAAACCCCATAGCTCTAATCATAATCCTATTGCAAAAAATTATATTTTTTATAAAATTTAAATCTAACTACACTTGCAAGACAGTGGTCAACATAACATACATTCACACCAAGAATTTATTCTTCACACATTGGGGATTAGAACCCTTCTTTGCATCCCCAAGCCCACCCGTCATAATGGATTATGCTTAAGGAGCTAAGCAACATCTACTAGCAAAAGCATTTATAATTTTTATTATTACAATAGTCTCTTAATCATAATCTCTTATAGAAAGCATCATCCGTCCAATGAATAATGCTCTAAAATCTAGGCTAATGCATAAACAATCCTAACATCAAGTCTAAAAAAAATATCACATCACAAATTAAGAAAATCAATACACCATAACAAAACATTGACCTGATCTAAGTCTAGGATCAATGGTCTAACATTCTAGTGTGTTAAATTCAGGCTAATGTAGCAAGTCTATATTAGACTTTCTTAAGTTTAAGTTTTGATTTGAGTTTAATGTTTGTTTAGTTTACCATTGGGTAGTTTCACTTTAAATGGTTTAGTTGATTTATGATTTAATCTCAATTTAGGTTTATTTTATTGTTAAAATTAAATTTAGATTTTGAAAGAATAAAGGATAAAAATAAATTCTACTTTGGGCAGAACCTATTCCATCCAACATCATAATCCTAATAGAATATAATTTCCTCCATGAGATGAAAATTCATTCTAAAGGTCAAACTATGAACATAAGTATGTTAATTAATCAATTTAAATTTATTTGAATGATTTAATTAAATTAAATCAAGTTTGATTAATATTTATTCTATTTAGCTTGAATTTCAAAGTTTGAATTTATTTAACTTCATGTGTTTTGATTGTTGATATCGATTTTGGATTTAATAGGTTTCAATTTGATTTTATTGGACTTTGATAATTCAATTGATGTTAATCATTCTTTGTATTTTACTTTGAAGGTTTAATTTTATATTTTGTGTTATCAATTGAATCATTTCAATGTTGTTTAAACTTAATGATTTCATCTTTTCATTTAAGTTTGGTTTGGATTGATGAATATATTTTAATTTAATTAACTTATGATTTGATTAGAGTTTTAAATGATCTCTTATTTAAGTTTTGATTCAGAGTTTGATTAATTAATTTATTAAATTTGGTTACTTGATTTGTATGTTGGTTATTTTAATTTAATGATTATTTAGCCTAATTTAATTGATCTCTTTTTAGTTTATTGGTTTATTTAATTTGCTTAAATTTTATGTTGATTGATTTATTTTGATATTGTTTGGAGTTGAAATTAATTGGATATGATTTAATGGCTTTGAGTTTATTTTTATACTTATTTAATTTGATCAAAGTTTACTTATTTGTTGGCTTAATTAGATTAAGTGAATTTGCTAAGTTTGAATATTAGAGTTTCATTTATGTTCATTCATCCACCATGTTATTAGAATTTAGCTATTGGTTTTAACCAATGATTCATTCTTTGATTTGATTATTTTAATTGTATACTGAAAATTTTGTTAATTATTAACTTAGTTCATTTCATTCAAGTGATTTAACCAAGTTATATGTTTAACTTATTTGATTTAACTTAGTTATTTGATTTGATTAAGTGATTAGTTTAATTAGAGTTGAAGATGTGTTTAGTTTATTATTTGTTTAATTCAAATGATCAATTTATTTTATTATTTATTTAGTTTCAAAGTTCAGTTTAGTTAAGATTTATTAATTTTCAGCAATTAATCAAGTTAACTTGACCATATATTTAGAATTGGTGAATGAAAATTGAATATTCTTGGTTGAGTGGCTAATTATATTGCATAATTGATTTGATTAGGATATAGCTTATGATTATTTAAGTTTTCTATGATTAATTTAATTCAAATATGATTAAAGAATAATTATGTGCTCATGCTTATCTTTATTTATAGAAATTTATTTAATGGTTAACTTGATTTATTTTAATTAACTTAGTTTATTCAAAATAGGTTCAACTTTGTTAAGTATTTGATTAACTTATTTAAGGATGCTGTGAGTTTAACATGATTAATCTTATGTAGTTATTGATTTAATTAAATAGTTTGATTAATTTGATGAAGGTGCTTAATGGGATTGATTAGATTTTAATCAATTATGATTGATTTGGTAAAGTTTAGTCTAAGGCTCAAGTACTACATAGTTGGGTGTTGTATAATTAATTCAATCAAATATTTATATTTAACTAGGTTTAAGTTTAGTTTAGTTCAAATTCAAATTGTGTTTGTTCGATTCAATTTAGGATAAGGGTTTCAATCTTAACTTATCTATATTTTGCCTTGATATTTAATTTATTATGGATTGTTGAAATTCAATTCTATTAAATTCAAGTAACCTTAATATTAATGACTTACTAAATCTTAAATGTATTATTTTTGGGTTTTAAGAACTTCAGCAGACTTAGAAATTTTTGTTAAGTGCTCTAATAATATTGAAAGTGTTATTAATTGATTTTTATAAATTTTTGTAATTCTCGTTATTTTCCATGTAATTTTTTAAGGATTCAAAGATTTAAATCCTTTTATTCAAAAATCATTTTCACACAAAAATTTTATGGGAAATGGTTTCATTATTAATTTTATTTTTTAAAAAATTTCATCCCAATCAGAGATATATTTTGAGTGTAAATAAGGTTTTAATGTTTTCAATAAAACTCAAATTAAACTTAAAATATTGAGGATTATATAGAGCTTTTTAATTTTCATAGATTTTGCTCTGAAAGAGGGATCGAGAGAGAATTTGTATGTATTTTTTGGATTTTTATTTGATTTATTCTGATTTTTTAAAGTTTAAGTTAATTAAATTATTTATTTAACTCAATTAATCCCTAATTAGATTATTTTGAAGTTTAGTAGATTTTAGAAGATTTTAATATTTTAATAGGGTTTATTTGAGTTATTTATAGTGGTTTGAGCTATTTTGATTATTTATTTTAATTTTCTTGAAATTTAGTTAATTATTTCCCAAAATAGGCATTTGAACTTTGAAATTTAATAACTTTTAATATGTTCATTATTTAGCCTTGAAATGTTTATGGTAGGTGTGTCATAATGTTGGTTTCATTCTCCAAAAATTTCAAGTTATTCTGATAAAAAATTTGGTATTAATTAAAGAAATTTAATTTTATTCAAACTAAAATTAATCTTAAAATATCTAGTAAAAATTAGGGCTTTTGGGTTCATTGGATTCCTCTCGAAAAGGCAAATCCAATGAGCACTTATTTGTAATTTTTCATTTTGTATTTTATGTTTTATAAAGTTTTAAAGTTTCAGGTGCTTTTAAATAATTTCTAAACCTAAAAAATACCTTTTTTTTACTTAACCTAGTCAGCGCTGATTGGGCCACCATTAATGCGTGTTGCAATCCAATTGGTCAACACAGGCACTGACACATCATTTGAGTGGGAAAATGGGTTTAGATCAAATAATCCAAATCAAACTTGTTGATCTAAAGGCCTAAAATTGATCTTTGTAGGTTCTAATCATAGCGTACATCCCTATTTAGAGGGATAGGATGGCTTCTGGTCTGTCTCACTCAAAATTGGTGAATATTGATCGAAGAGAAGGGATTTCTGCCTCTTGTGCACCATTTTGGCCAAATTTTTAGGCCAATCTTGCTACAAAACCACACTATTTCACCTTGGGATGATTAAAAAAGAAAGATGCAAAGTTTATCTAGAGGAAGTTCCTAAAATCAAGTGAATATCTTTGTAAACAAAGGAGCTTAATGGTTTTCTAAGTTCTTGAAGAAATTATCTCGTTGGAGCTAACATCCAATTATCCAATTAATCCGAGCACATTCTTGCACATGAGACAAAGCTTTGAAATGTATACGCCCACTTGCCTCCTCACCGATCATCTTCTCCATCGATGGCTTCCGCCCCTTCATGAAAATTTGGTCAGAATTCATTATTTTATATGTGGAAAGGGAGGAGATGGTATGGTTATGATCAAGATAGCTCCAAGAGTTGTTTAAAGCCAACCAAGAGGAACCATGGGCTCTCTTTCCTCTCTTTTTTTAATGGTGGCCAAAAATCATCATTAATGGTGGTTGAAGAGGTGATGGCCAGTTGAGAGGAGGCTTGGAGAAGTCAAATTTGGTGGTTTAGATATTGTAAAGTTTGCTAGATGTCACCCAAGCGGAGATATGGCTTGTGTTTAAGTGGACCTTAGATTTTGGCATCTTGCTAATGATTTTCTCTCTCCCATGGCCTCCATTATTGACTTGAAGCTCCACTCTACATGGGCTGGAATGTTAGCCTTCATGTGACAGACTTTGGGTTTGGTTTAAGTCTGCTTCAATTAGGTTGAGTTGGTTTGAACCTCTTTTGTCCAATTTAGCTCAAATAATTCAAGTTAGGTTCAATGTATTGATTAAGCTCAATTGAGTTAAAAAAAGGGTTATAATTATGTTTTGGTTTGATATTTAAAATGATTTATATCAATTGATTTTAATTAATTTAGGGTTGGTTTTGATTCAAACCCATTTTAACCCAAATTGGGTCTAATGGGCCGAATATGGTTCATTTGGATCAAACAACTGATATGATCTAAATTGAAGTGTGTTTGAGCTATAATTATATTTGATTGAGTATTTAAAGTGATTTGGAGCAATTGATTTAAATTAATTTAGATTTAATTTGATTTAAGCCCATTTTGACCTAAATTGGGCTTAATAGGGCAAATCAAGTCAAATGACCAATTTTGTCAAATAAAGCTTAAGGGAGAGTCAAATTATGTTTAAATATGATTTAAAGTATTTTAGAATATTTAAGTTGGATTAATTTTAATTTAGTTTGAGTTTCGATTCAATAAGGTCTGTTCGGGTTCACATAGACTTGGTAACCCGATTAAGCTATTTGAGTCAACATTGGATTTAAGTTTATTTTGGTCTATATTAAGTTATATTAACTTGATATATTTGAGCATTTATGATGGTTTAAATTGATTAAATTTTGACTAGTTTAACTTTTGACTTAGTGGGGCCCACATCAATCAATTTTAGGTCAAATGATCTGATTGACCACTTTGGACCTCATCTAAATTTATTTTTGGGGTTCATTTAGATTTATGCATTAATTATGTTCTTTTAGTTTGGCTTGATTTAATATTATTTTGATTTTATATGATTTTCTTGGATTAAGATGATTCTTAGCTCGAATGGGTTTAGGTTTAGATCTTGATCGCACAAGACTGTAGATGCCTAAAAGATAAAGAATTATTTTAGTAGGATGCTTCAAATCCTAAAAAAGGTGTTTCTAGAATAAGTTAGAAGCTCATCTTAATTAGAGGAATTTTAGAATTATTAGCTATTTCTTATTTCATAAAATAACCTATATCGACTCTTCTACAAAGGTTGCCAACTAACACCTCGTAATGATTTTAAATATATGATTTTAGTCTTATAAATGTAAGATAGTTTGGATATTATATTTAGGAAAGAAAGTTAAGAGCCTAAATCCACTCCCTAATCCTATAATTATGATTGGTATGTTATGCCTCTATCTAATGCAGTAATTTTTTAATTTTATATATTTTGACTCATAATTTTATTTGAGGACTTTTTAGGTATGTATATTATGCCTATAATGAGATGTAGTTAGAAATGAGTCATGGACAAAATAAAAAAAGGCAAACTTCTCTCGGAAGGTCAGTTATCTTCAAAGGTCAGATATGCTTATGTGTAATGAGAGAAGGGCCCAATTCAAGAATTTGAGAAGAAATATGCAATCATGGTTCATAATTCTAGAGGTTTTTAGTTAATTTTAGTGTTTATCCTTAAGATTTTAATTATGGTAGGTTATTAAATATTTATTTTTAAGTTTGATTTGATTTAATTAAATGGGGTAGAAAATTTAATTTTATCTTAAAAGCCTAATGCATTTAGGCTTTTATCATAGCAATCACAGAAAGAAGCCTATGAAAAGCAAATAGTTTTATTGTGCCCAAACTAAATCACACCAAAATTAATTAAATAAATTGGTTGGTGCAATTGGGTAATGTTGCACACTTTTCCATTATAGAACTATAAGTTTGACCTATGGAGTCTTCATTAACTTTAAGTTCTTCTCCTTCTTCAGGGACCTCCTTAGGCTTCACAAGGGATAACAAAATAGGTATAGTCAGCTCTTGCTAATCCTAAATTTCATAAATCTTAATTTTATTCTAGGATCAAATTACATTTTCAATTTAAAAAAAATACTAAGCCCTGCAAAATAGATGTTGGAAAAACAAGTATCACACTAGCAATTTATATCACAAATATACAGGCATAACTCAAATGATTGTCAAGCCTACTAATCTTAATGGGCTTTGCTTAAGGACTTAAAAAAATCATCTATAAGTAAATGATATTTATAATTTATTTTTTATAGCAGTTCCTTTAAGCAGAACCTCTTATAGGGAGTACTGTTATCTAGAAGGATGTCTTAATATCCAGACTAACGAGCAAACAATCATAGCCATCTAGACTAAAATAATATATCACAAAATAAAAAAAGTATCACAACATAAATATATCACTATATTATCCTAAGTCTAGGGTCAGTGTCCTAGTAGTCTAATGTGAAGAATGGGCTAGTGTGGTGAGACTACACAATATTTCTTTTAAATTTTAGTTTTAATTTGAGTTTTTAAAGTTTGTTTAATTTACTATTAGATGATTTCACTTTAAGTGATTTAGATAATTTAAAGATGTGGTTTAAATATTAATTTACTTATGTTGAAGTTGATTTTAAGGTTTTAAATAATGAAGAAGAAAAATAAGCCATGCTTGAGATAAAATTTATTTAAATCAACACCCTAACCCTTGTAAAGCATGATTTTCAACAAAGGATACAAAGTCATTTTGATTAAAAAGCTAAGTCTTCTAAACTTAATGAATTTTGATTAAATTTTTATTAAGTTTAATTTGATTTCTTTTATTTAGTTTACTTTCATAATTTTGCTTTCACAAGTATGTGCTATTATTAAACTAGCAGTTTGAGGTATCAAGACCTCTTTTAGAGTAGTAGCCATATGACCTTGATTATCCAGACTATATAACTTGTGATTGTTTATTATAAAAAGTCCTAATTTATGCTTATGTTTGATTAATGTTTATTTGATTTGATCAATAATTTAAATTACACTTATTATGATCATTTAGTTTAAGTTCAATTTTAATTTTATTATTGAAGTTAACACTACCTTTGCCAGTCCTAAGTTCAGATGTGAAAAGTGGAGGGTTGCGATAGGCAATCGATAGCCAACATAAAACTTATCGAAATAACCATGACATGAATCCTTTAAAATATTGTGTTAATGCTAGGGCATCCCCTATAAGTGACATGCTATATAGCCTAAATATAGTGAAAAGTGTGCAAGGACTGTTGCATCGATGCTCGGGTGTAGTATTAAATATGCAAGGGTTCCCATATTATGGGCAGATGCGAGCAAAGAAGTTAGTCCATGAAACTAGAATTAAGTTAAGAACTTGGAATATAGGTACTCTTACATTTAAATTAAAAGAATTAATAGATATTATGGTTCAAAGAAAGATAAATATTTTATGTGTTAAAGAAACTAAATGGGCTGGGCAGAAGGCCAAGAAGATTGATAGTTTAGGTTTTAAACTTTGATATTCAGGTAGAAGTCAAATTAGAAATGATGTATGTGTGATTATAGATAAAATTTTCAAGGATAATGTTATAAATATTAATAGATGTGGAGATATAATTATATCTTTAAATATTATTACTGATACTAAGATTATCAATGCTATAAGTGTTTATGCTTCTCAAGTAGGTTTGGATGTAGGCTCAAAAGAAAAATTTTGGAATGATTTAGAGGGATTAATACAAAAGATACCTCTGAAGAAAAAATATTTATTTAAGGAGATTTAACATGTTGGTAGAGTGGTAGAAGATTTTAAAAGTATTCATGGTGGCTATGGATTTGGAGTGGCTAATGAAGAAGGTAGGACTTTATCAGATTTTGCTTTAGCCTATGATTTTGTAGTTGCTATACTTTATTTAAGAAAAGAGATGAGCATATTATTACTTACAAAAATGGATCTAGTAAACACAAATTGATTCTTTTATGACAAGAAAAATAGATCATTTAGATTGTAAAGATTGTAAGGTCATTCCAAGTGAAAGTTTAACTACCCAACATCGATTGTTAGTTTTAGATTTTAAGATGAAAAATTTGAAAATAAAAAATAAATCAAATTATTATCCTAGGATTAGATGGTGGTACTTAAAGAATACTAATAAAAATATTTTTAAGAGCAAGCTATAAAAGATTAGAATTTGGGATGTTCATAAGGAAGCTAATGCTATGTGGGAAAACGTAGCAAGCAAAATTAAGTAAGTTGCAAAAACTGTGCTTGGAGAATTAAAAGGAAAAGCTTCTTTTAATAAAAAAATAGTTAGTGGTGGAGTCAAAATGTGCAAGAAAAGATAAGAAATAAGAAACATTGTTATTTAACTTGGTTTATATGTAAAAACTCAAAAAATTGGGAAATATATAAAGTGGCCTATAGAGATTCTAAGAAAGCAATATGTGATGCAAAAAATTTAGCTTTTAGTGATCTATTCAATAGATTAGATACCAAAAAGGTGAAAAATGTATGTATAAGTTAGCCAACCAAAGAGATAGGAGAAGTAAAGATCTAGTTCAATTGAGGTGTATTAAGGATAAAAATTATAAAGTGCTTTTCTTAGAAAAGGATATTGAAACTAGGTGGATAAGGTATTTTAATAAACTTTTCAATGAAGGATCTAAAAATATGATTGATTTCAGCAACCTTAATACCCTAAACAAAAATAAAAGCTATAAAATGTGAACAAACAATAATACCTGATGATTTTCTAATAGAAGTGTGGAAATATTTAGGAGATCAAGGAATTTCTTGGCTTATAAATCTTTTTAATGTTATTTTAAAGACTAAATAGATGCCAGATTAGTGGAGAAAGAGTTTGTTGGTTCCTATATTTAAGAATAAAGGTGATGCACAAGAATGTGCAAATTATAGATGAATTAAGTTAATATGTCATACATTAAAATTATCAGAGAGAGTAATTAATCATATGTTAGAATGTCATACAAAATTTCTCATAATCAATTTTGTTTCATGGTAGGTAAATCTACTATGGATGTTATACATTTGTTAAGAGGTTTGATGGAGAAGCATAGTGATAGTAAGGAAGATCTACATGTGATATTTATTGATTTAGAGAAAGTTTATGATAGAGTTTCAAGAGATGTTCTTTGGAGAGTTATAGAAAAGAAAGGAGTTAATATTAGTTATATCAAGTCATTACAGATATGTATACTATAACTATTACTTGTGTCCAAACACAAGGAGGATTGCGAAATATTTTCTTATTTCAGTTGGATTACATCAAATATCATCTTTCAACCCTTATCTTTTTTTGCTTTAGTTATGGATGTTCTTACTAGACATTTATAAGAAGATGTACCTTGGTGTATGCTTTTTGCTGATGACATTCTTCTTGTGGATAAGACTAGAGAGGGAGTCCAAGAGAAACTTGAATTATGGAGGTCAACCTTAGAGTCTAAAGGTTTTCATTTAAGTAGATCTAAAACATATATGGAGTGTAATTTTAGTCGTAGAAGTTCTAGTGGAAGTGTTATGACATTAGGTGAATAAGTCATTAAAAAGAGTGAGTGATTTAGATATTTAGGCTCTATTGTTCAAAATGATGGTGAAATAGATGGAGATGTTATTAGTAGAGTTCATATTCAATGGTTGAAGTGAGGAATGCGTCTGGCCTATTGTGTGATAGAAAAGTATAGCTTAAACTTAAGGAAAAATTTTATAAGATGATGGTAAGACTTGCAATGATTTATGGTGCAGAATGTTGGCCAATAAAAGAGAAGCATAAGACTAAGTTAAGTGTAGCAGAGATGCGGATGCCTAGGTGGATGAGTGTCTTTACTCTTAGAGATAAAATGTGAAATGAGTATGTTCGGGAAAAAGTTGGAGTAGCTCCAGTGGTAGATATGATTTGAGAGAGTCGCCTTAGATGGTTTGGTCACATAAAGCATTGGCCGTCCGATGGCCTAGTTAGGAGAGTAGATGCATTAGATTTGCCTTATATTAATAAGGGTAGAGGTAGACCTAAAAAGACTTATTTAAGATTTATAAAAAATGACCTTAGTATACTTGAATTAAATGAGAATTTGACACTTAATAGGACACAATGGAGATGAAGGATTCATGTAGCCGACCACACTTAGTGGGATAAAGGCTTGTTGTTGTTTTTGTTGTTGTTGTTGTAAATTAATTAGTTTGGTTTTGTTGTTATTTATATTTGGTGTTTTTATGTTTTAATTTGATTAGTTTAATAATTTAATTTATATATTTTATATTATATAATTTTAAAAGTTTATTACTTAGTTAAATTTTTTATGGTTTGATTAAGTTTAAACTAAAGTTGTTTTTTTATTTTTTTATTTTTTTATTTCAATTTTATCAAATAAATTAATTAAAGCTCAAATTGATTATTTAATTTAGGTTTAGTTATAGCATTCAATTTCAAATTAACCATTATATTGATTTATTATTTATTATTATTATTATTATATATATATATATATATATATATATATATTAATTTATTATTTTTCATTTGATTTTAATTTTTTTAATTATTCTTTAAGCCTAAATGTAAGATTCTTATGATTACCTTTTGGGATTAAAGAAATTTTCTAAAGTCCTTTGATGTTATTAGAAATATTTTGTAGTGATTTTTATAATTTTTTATGAATTTTGTATTTTTTATTTATTATTTGATTTACATTGCCTTAGAACTTTAAAAATTCACAACTTTTGATCCAAAAAATAACTCGAATTTGTTATGGCAAATGGAGTTACTTGCCAATTTCATTTCCTAAGATATTGAACATTAGTTAAGGCTTTTAACTTTCTTTGATTCTCTTATGAAATATGATCCTAAGAAAGTTTATTTTGAATTTTTAAACCAGTAGTTGATTTATTATGATTTATTGATGTTTAGCCTAATTAAATGAATTAATAAATTCAATTAATACTTAATTAGGTGATCTTTTAGATTTCTTATTTTCAGAGAATTTCAATAATTTTTTAGATTCATTGTCATTTAAGATGTTTCAAATCATCTCCATAAATTTCTTTAATTTTTATAATTTTGAATTAATTATTTTTATTAAATTAAGAATTTTAACTTAAAAATTGTATATATGTTAATCAAGTTAACGTTTGCCTTTGGAATTCTTATATAGAGTGTGTTTTAAATTCAATTTTATTCTGTAAAAATTCAAATAAAATAGATTATTATTTTGGGTTTAATTTATGTTTGACTATTTTTATTAAATTTAAATTAAGTTGGAATTATGCATAATAAATTAGGGCATAATAATTAATTCCTCTTAAGAATATAAATCCAAAGAGGGTTATTTATATTTTTTAGAATCTCTAATCAATTTATTATAATTTTTTTAAAATTATGTTTAATTAATTAAATTATTTAATTATAATTAATCCTAATTTAGGAATTTTAGGATTTTGTGATTTTAAAGGGGTTTGATGTTTTCTTTAAATTGATTGGTATTGATTTTGATGTTTTAAGTTCATCTCATGCTTTCCACTAATTTTCATATATTTTTAAAATTAATTAATTTCATTAATTAGGGAGTTTTAGCTTAAACATTTTATAACGTATGATCCAATTAGAATTAGGCCTTAAAAGTTTTAGGCTAGGTGTGTTCAAATCCTAATTTCAATTCCCCAAAATTTCAATTTGATTAAATACCTATGTTGAGTTTAATTAGGGTTTTAATTTTTTTCAATTAAACCCAAATTAAACCAAAATTACCTAACAAAAATTAAGACTTTTAGATTTAAAATTCCTCTCACTAAGAGAAATATATAGAGATGTTATTTGCTTTTTTAATTGAGTATTTTATTTTCTATAAGTTTTAGAAAGTTTAGGTATTTTTGTTAATTTTTTAAATTGAAAGGTCTTAATTTCCTACTTTAACCTAGTTAGCGCCAATGTTGTGCTAATTAGGCACTACTTAACATAGTGACACATTATTGGACTATGCCGGATCCACATAGATCCTACAAGTTGATGGGAACACATGATTGATTGGAATTGTTCAACCAAAGATCGAATGGTCTTTAATCAATCTTGATTTCCTTAAGGGATTTAAATCAAGGGTACAACTAAATCACAACCATTTATTCGTTTAGTCATGATATCTTCCCTAACTTCTTGTGATTAATCGAGAGTCGTTTGCTTCTAAGGGCTAATTTTGGCATTCTAAATGATGAAGATTGGGGATTTTGATTGCAAATTAATCCATACAGATTGGTCCTAATGAAGATCAATTCCACTTCACCAAACTAAATTAAAGGGAGGTCAGAGTTAGGGAGTACCTCAGTGGCATTGATCCTCAGTGATTTTTATTCTCTCGAAAAGCTTTAGCATGTTGGGACAAAGCTCTAGAAGCAATTTGGCGCCTTGCTTCTAGATTGATATGGAGACCAACCGTAGTTGTTGCTCACCATAATTTAGTGTTTATGGGGGTTGGATAGATCGGGGGAGTGGGGAAGAGTTTATTTTGGGTTCAATTTTCTTTGGAGATGGTGTAGGAGTGATCAAAGTAGTTAATATAACCTCTTTCTATCTCTATATAATCAATTGAGCCATTCCCCATTGGCGATATAGATGATGACTAGCCATGGGTAATAGGGTTGGGGTTGGTCATGGGAAGCATTGGAAGGTTAGAGAAGGAGTTTGAATGAGTTAAGTGGTGAGGGAATGAGCATGAGTAAAATTTGGAGGAGATGAGGTGGCTCAACCATCTTCCCCATCCACGGCCACCACCTCACCTTCCATGGCCACCTTACCCTCTCTATGGCTCTTGGCTGCCTCCTTTGATTATGTTAAGGTAAGCCAAGGGATGAACTCAAGTTCAAATGAGTTAGCTTTGGGGTTTGAGTTCCAACCATGTTGGGTTTAAATTTAATTGATTTGGTGTTAATTGTAATCTATTTGATCAATTGAATTTGGATTCAAGTTTTAATTATTATTAATTATCTATGGAATGATTTTAAGATCAATTGATCCAAGTTTCATGGGATTTCAATGTGATGTAGGCTTAATTTGACCCATTTAGTTTAATGGGTCAAATTTGTTCTCCTAGCTTATTTGGCCATTTTAGATTTTGGATTTATATTTATTAATATTTGGTTGATCATTTATGATATTTCTAGTTGATTGATTTTATTCAATTTTAAATTAAGTTTAATTTTATGTCAAATTGACTCATTTTAACCTTAATGGGTTAAGTTGGGCTTATCTAAGTCAAGTAACTAATTTGACTCAAATTAAAGTGTGCTTGAGCTTCAATTATGTTAAATTATGTGTTTAGAATGATTTAGTTTAATTAATTATCACCAGTTTGAGTTTAATTTTGAAGTTGGCTCAAATTGACTCAAAGTGACTTAAGGAGTCAAATTGGGTTCGCTTGGGCTAAGTAATCAAATTGATCAAATTAGACCCAAGGTAGAGTTGGATTATATTGAATTATGATTTTGAAATGTTTCACAATATTTGATTTGAATTAATTTCAATTCTATTTGGATTTGTACTTAATAGGGTCCATTTGGGTCTATTTGGGTAAATGACCAAATTAGCCCATTTAAGTCCTTATTAGATTCAGGTTTGTATTTGAAAATGTTTTTTTGATAGATTTGAGCCTTTTGGATGGATTAATTTTACCAAATTTTGATTGATTGACTTTTTGACTTGATAGGGCCCATATGAGTCAACTCAAGTCAAATGACTTGATTAGCTATTTTAAATCCCATCTAGATTTATTTTTGAGTTAATTTATGTTCATATTTCTATTTAGTACTTTTCCTTTGGTTTGATTTTGATTTGTTTTAGTTTTATTCAATTTTTCTTATACTTAGGTAAATTTGAGCTTAAATGGGTTAATTTGATAAATTAACCCAATTAACTGAGTTAAGGCTCAATTTAATTTAAAATTTGATTCAAATTTGTTTAATTTTTTATTTCTATGAAATTTTATTACATTTGTGTTCACATAGACCAATTGAATTAAGCTAGGTCTTAGTGGAGTCTACAAGGTTAACCTAGGCTTTTTTACTCTAGGGTGTTGAGCTTGATTTTGATTGCAAGTTTAGTTTCAAATTTTATGTTTAGTTTAATTTCTTATTTGATTTCAGTTTGGTTATGTACTTAGTTACTAATTATAGTGTCATAAGTGTCTATTTAAGAAGCTCTTAATATCTGATTAGAGATCCTAATTATTAAGATTTGGATGATGTGAATCTCATTCAAAAATGAGGTCAATAAATGGACCCTTAACATGTGTGGTGGACTAGCTAGAGTACACCACAAATATTGGCATTGACAAAATTAATCAACAAATTCAATGAGGGTTACAAACATCAATGCTTGTAAAGGTTTGAACTTGGTTTGAAATTTAAATTTTGAATTTGATTATGAAATATATGCATGAGCTTCCTTAAGTTATTTTGATTTAGAAAGGCTAGTTCTTTGAAGATTCTAGATTTCTAGTCTCTAAGAAGAGACTTATTAGGGAATCTAATCCTAACATAATTGCGATAGATAGAAAATATGTTGTTAGGGAACTAATTCTCATCATGACTATACTAGATTTTAATTTTCAACTATTTTCAATGACAAACCTAGAGAGAAAGCATGAGGACTCACATCTTTCATGGTGGAGCTAGCCAAAGGGGGTAGTCTAAATGCTATCCAACTTATGGGGTAAATCTACACATGTCTATGATGAGATAGACTAGATCTTAAGATTTTCTTTCCCATCAATTTTAAATGACTAACCTAGGAAGGAAGCATGGAGACTCACATCTTATTAGATGGAACTAGTTAAAGGAATAGATGTCTATGTTGAGATAAACTAGGTCGAATGATTTTTTTCCATTAGTTTGTGATGAATAAACCTGGAAGAATGCATGGGGAATAGTAAAAGGGATACTCCTAATAGTCATCCAACCTAAGGGGAGGATATATAGATATCATTTCTGAGATAGACAAAATCCTAAAGTTTTTCATAAGCAAGAATGCTACTAGAGGACTTATTCTTAACTAATTATGCAAGAGAGGTAGGTTGCCATTATGGATACTTATGCTTACTTTCATTGTACAAATCTCTAGATGATGCCACTATAGGTACTTACTCCTATTTGGGGTTTGGTTAAATAGGCACGGATCTTCAAGTAACATAGTTCCTGACCTACATAGCCTATTTAGAAATGGGGTTGATTGACTTTATTGATTTCTATGTCTTTGGCTTTCTAGAAAGGTGTTGTGGGGGCTTTTTCTTAGACCTAGATGCCTTAACTAATGGGAAGGGGCCTTGAGGTGGCTCAATTCTGAACTTGATAGCTAAAGTGAGGAAAGCAGCCTAAAGTGGCTTTATTTCTAATCCTCAAATTTCCATAAAAAGTATATAAGGGACTTATTACTAACTTTTATTTAGGTATTAGGAAGGGTTCTTAAGGTGGCTTAGTTTCTAATCTAAATTGCTAAAATGAGGAAAGAGGCCTAGAGTGGCTTCATTCCTAATCCTCAGAGTTTTAACTAATAAGAAGGGGTACCATATGGACTTTATGTTAACCTAAATAGTTTATAGGAATGGGGCCTTGAATTGACTTAGTTTCATTCCTAAAATTTTCTTAGAAAGGATACAACTAAGGAATTTACTTTTAACTAGTTGAGTTAGCTAGTAGAAAGGGGAATTAAAGTGTCTTAATTTCCATCTTAATAGCTAAAATGAGGAAAGAGGCCTTAAAATGGCTTAGTTCCTAATCCTCAAACCTTGACTAGAAAGGATGTTGTTGAGGGACTTATTTCTAACTAGTAGATTTAGCTCGTAGGAAGGGGCCATAATGGCTTGATCCTAACTAAATAGTTTTCCTAGAAATGAAGTGTCTCAGATATTTGGGTCATTTCCAAGTTTCTAAAAATGGAGCCTTAGAATGGCTTACTTCCAATTCTAAGTGGGTAGAAGAAATGTCAACGTGATTTGATTTTATTCATTTATTGAAAAAAAGAAAAAAATTAAATTACACATTCTGAAGTAAATATTTGGACTCAAATAATTGCATTAAGATTTTATTATTTATTCTAAATTTGAGATATAGTTCATGCATAATTTAATAAGGAGCGGAGCATTGGATGTTCATAATTACAATTTATTAACTAATAAGAACCTCCTTCATAGACCTTTTCTACAATGAATGGTCCTTCCCATATTGATTCAAATTATTACCTATCTTGTGATGGATTAAAATTGTCCTTCGAAGAACCAAGACTAAGTCTCCTACTTGAAAAGTTCTGGGATGGACCAATTTATTATAGGCTTGAACCATGTGTGATAGGTAGAGTTGAAGATCTTGTTGAGCTTTTAAACGCTTTTCTTCATGACCTTCAAGCTCTTCCACTTGAAGTTTATAGTTTTGATTTATTGTAATTTGATTGTTTACCATGATTCTTAAAGAATGGAGGTGCATATATAATGGGAGAATAACTTTAATTTCATAGAATAATGTAAAATGCGTAAACTGAGTTGGTGTCTTGTATGTGGTCCGATAGGCCCATAAGGCTTCAACCAACTTCTTGTACTTTGATGCTTATTATCATCAAGGACTTTTTTTTTTAAATTTGGATGAATGTTCTATTAAAAGCTTAAGCCAATCCATTTTCCCAGGGATAATAGACGGTTCAATGTCTCCAATCAATGTTATATTTATCCACAAAATAAATATCTTGGTGGACTTGAATGCCAGACCATTATTGAATATAATTCGATAAGGAACACCAAATTGATATACTATATATTCTTTGATGAAATTGAGCACATTATATTCTTTCAATTATCCTAAGAGAACATCTTTAGCCCACTTTAAAAAATAATCAATCCCATCAAATATAAAATGATGGCCTTTTGATGACAGAGACTCAACTCTCAAATGGCCAAGAAGAATTATTGGATCCAATACATTAGTCGGCTGATGCAAAACTACACCATGTACTTGACATTGATGATAATGACATGCACTTTTCATGCAATCATCAATCATTGAAGGCCAATTATTTCCAAGTCTTAATTTTTAAGTTCATTTTAGGACTAAATTGATGAACACCACACAATCTCGAGTGTATCTTAGTTATGATCTTATAGGCTTATTTTTTATGTAAACATTGTAACCAAATTTGATTGAATGATAGGTAGTATGACACTGATCGTTCAAAAATAAAACACCTTTGAGGATGCTCTCTACCATCTTTATTGAGATGGGTAGGAGTATATTTTTAATGAGACAGATTGATATTTAACAAGATTTCTCCTAACATTATGTTAGGGTTTATTTAGATATGGGGTTCTACTTCCTATGAACACAAGCCTTCATAGTTAATTACCCCTCTTATTATAGTAAGAGAGCACTCTTGATTAATGTTGTATATAATCATATCTTCCTAATATTAATTAGTGTCAAAATGTGTGAGTGGCATAGATGACTGTTGTTTGAGTATATTAGGGGGGATGATGACATGCTCGATCAATATCCCATAGTTCTATCATCACGTGATGTCGTGGTTCCTAATCTATAAACTTAAGTCAAACTTAGCAATTAAAAGGCTTTTATGCTTATTAAATATATTTTTTCATTCATGGATCAAGGAGAAAATCCATTAGAGAACATATTGGCTATTACTATGACCGAAGTATAGTGGAGCCATATAAAGACCAAGCCACCTAGTCAAAGGTTCTGGTCATATCTGCAATTTATGTGGTGCTATTTGGCAGCAAAATCATACAAACAAAGAACACATGCTACATCCTTACTAGCATGAGATTATTTGAGTATAAACATAGAAATATTTAATTTGATATTAGCTATTTGTGAGTGAAGGTTTTCTTATCTTATCATCCTTGACAAATAATGATGGATGGGTGTATGATTATTTATTAATATTATTATATTACTATTTTTGTTTATTTCACTTTATTTTGAATGATGAACTTCATTCAATTTGAACATATCCCCTTAGTATGAATTCTACATTAAACATGACCATCATTGGAGAATGATTAAGTTTTGTTGACTTGGACCTAATCATGAGATCTAATCGAGAAATTAACCTGCACAACATCCATTTACATTTAATTTAGATTTTAATACATGTGTTGGGGAACATGCAAGTAATTCAAATCTATTTTTATTATGCACCTCGATACTCAAAGTATGGCACTTAGGTGTTTATTAAGATAGTGCCTCGCCACTAGAAACATAGCACTTAGGCACTTGATAGCTTTATGGCGCTATTAAATTGGTGCCTTAGCATTGAGGGATTAGTAATGTAGCATTATGAGGGTAGGTTTTGATGTTTGCCCAATTGACTAGCACCTAAGCACTAATCATATGGCATCGTAGTGCAAGTCAAAAGTCAGTTTAGAGATGTTGGCAGACAGATAGGCATTTTAAATAGAAAGGACAAACATTTTGACTAGCACTTTGGTGCTGAGTCAAAGTGTTGTAGCACTACATCAATGCCTGACACACTTTTTAGTTAAAAAATTAATGATAATGAATGCTTTTTTGATTGGTATAGTAATCGACTTGACCAGTTGACCAGCGCCTAGGCATTGCATGTAAGCGCTGCTATGCTACTTCTTTGCTCGGGAACCCGAGAGCTTAGCACCTCGGTGACTAGATGTGGCGCCACAGCACTATGCCTGACCTATAAGAAGATATCTACCTAGGGATGTGAAGATTTTTACTCTTCAGTTCTTCTCTCTATAGATATCTTAGCTCTCTTTCTCTCTTATCATTCTTTTAAGTTAAAAAAATCATGCTACTCAAGAGGCTTTAGTAAGAGGAGGGAAACTTTAAGTGAGGCTAACAAGTTTGTTAGCATAAAAGTTAAAGATAGATATTAGTATGCCCTCACCCATAAGCATCTTATCATGAAAAGGAGCTTCTACAACCCAAGTGGAAGAGTATAAAGGGTGATTAATGAACACAACTAGGCAAAGCTGGCCTATGAGTGTAGCTATTATGAGGTCCCCATGTTGAGAGTTCTTCACCAATGTAAAGGAGCACCAAAATAATAAAGTATTCATTCAGAAGAAACTGATAAGTTTCGATAGCACTTCCATTAATGCATACTACAAATTGTCAAATGTGGCATATGTTCAATATCTTTCCTAGTATATCTAGCACCTAGATTTTGATGAAATCCTTGGTTTTCTCACTAGTAGAAATGCCAATGTCTAGTGAAGGTGATTAGAGGAAAGGATTATTAACTTTCTTACTGCCAACCTAGTGGCAAAATCAAAGGCTTAACATTATTTTATTACTACCAAGCTAATGTCCACTAGTAATATCAATGAGGTGGCCAAGGGTAGGGCCATTTTGAATTTTGTAATTGAAAAAGGCTTTACAATTGATATAAAGAAGATTATTTATAATTATATTTGTAATATATTTAGGGTCAGTACTACTATAGGGCATGGTCATCCTCTCTTATCTATGGTTTATGCACTAGGCGGTTGCATTAGGGGGCTTGATGAAGAAGTTTTATTCAAAAGACCCCTATAATGAAAAGACTTATTGAGGAGTTTGGTTTGGGTATGAAGTGGGGGAGAGCTCACGTGCCCCATGACCTCAACCCAAATCCTTTAAACCTTTAAATGACCAAATCTTGGATTTAAGGAAAGATGTGGCTGAGAGTAGTCATAGGTAGTGGGCTTTTAAAAAATTGATTATTATATGGATCATCAACAAAAGTAGTTTTCTTATATGGCCCAGTTCAATACGAAACTAGTCCATATGATTAAAAATTTTGGCCTTGGGGATCCAAGTCAGGCTTTCTTTTCTACGGTGCCTCAATATCCCCCTTATGTAGCTACGTTAGAGGTAGAAACAAAAGAGGAGGAAGATGATTATGACTACTAGTTTCTCCTTTTTTAAATTTTTATTTTTTAGTTTTTTTTATTATAATAATTTTTGTAATATATTTTTCTTTTTATTTAATAAAGATGTGTTCTTCTTTTGATTGTACTTGTTTGTGTTTGTCACTATGGAATGCTCTAGTATTTAAACTTTTTTAAAAATAATACTTTTTGCTCCAGAATAAGGCTGACTCATGGGCTCTGATCAACTAGTGTATTGATGCTATTAAGCTGAGAATGATTGATTCAAAATTTGAGAGCTTAATGCTTTGGTTTTATATTTGTAGCACCATAGTATTTTGGATATTATTTGGATTATGATATAAATTCCTTAATATTATCACTTGGGTGTCAATAAATACCTCAGCGATGGGATACCAATGCCATGACCCTTTGAGATGCATGCCTAAGCTTAATTTTCTCAGGTTGGCACTATATTTGTAGCACCACGGTGTTGCAGGTATAATTTTGATTATGATATAAATTATCACTTGGGTTACCATGGTGTATAAATATTATCACTTTGGTGTCCACTCCCGAACACGACCTTATACCGGGATACGGCCATTGTGCTGAATTTTCTCAAGGACTTAGTGCCTTGGTGCTAGGCCTATATCCCCACGATGTTGTTCCACTGATATCTAAGATTCAACAATTTTTTAATTTTTTTTTAAAATTTCGGTGGCATAACTCCTTAATAGTGCTATATTTCATAATTTTCTCAGTGCATTAGCACTTTTCTCCCTTATTTTAGATCCAAAGTCAATGGAGGAGAATATTATTTCATGCCGGAAAGTAACATTTCAAGATAAAGTGCCTTGGTTCTATGTGAACCACTATGATGCTATTTCAAAGATATATAAAATGGGGTCTAACATTGCGGGTGTTGAAATATAGTGTTGCGGCGTGACAAAGATGTAATCAAGAACTAAGAGCTTGGGGCTAGGTTTCTGGCACCTTGACACTAAAGAATAGAGCATTCAATATTTCATTCCCGAGAGCGCAATGCCTTAGTGCTAGACCTCAACACTATGGTGCCATGGGATGAGAATCTCATTTTGACCCAAATTCTTAAGGATTTTAATGTATTTTTTTATAAAAATTTGGCTGCATAACGCCTTAGCAATGCTAGTTTTTTACATTTTAGTATAACACACTCTTCTCCCTTGTTCTAGATCTAAGATTAGTAGAGGGAGATATTTCTTCTCGCATTGGAATCAAGTTTAATGTCATAGGTTTTCAACATTCGAGATTCTAAAAATTTTAGTTTTAGGGGGCACTCTTTTTACTACAGATCCAAGATTGGCATGGACACATTTATATTCTCACCAGACCCAAGACCGATAGTGAAACTATATAACTTTGCTTTTTAGAAAAAAAATTAACATAAAAGAACTTTTTCTAGAAATCTTTTACCTGGAGTAGACCGGAGATTGCTTTTATAGCGGTAGAACGTGTGCTTGTAGAGAGTACAAATGCTCTGGAAGAAGAATGGGGCAAGAATATTGGAGATAGTGAGTGGAAGAGAGAAAGGAAGTAGAAGAACTTAGGGGAGACAACTCTCTCCTTTTTATAGGCAATTTCCCTCTTATGTGGCGGTGCTACACTCTATAACAGTTCCCCCACTCCCCTAGGCAATTATTGTTGCTAGGGCAAGGACAATGGCTTTTTGATTTAAAAAATGCTGAATATCATCATAACGATGCCTTAACACTGGTATCATAGTGCCACCGTGCTATGTCTCTTAATCGAGCAACCATCCGGGGGGGTGGGGGATTTGAGCTTCTAGATTCTTTTAGGTGACAACAGCACACAGTTCCACAATGCCTTAGGTTAGGATGTGTAATTTTCATCATTTTCATTCAGTTTTTTAGATGCAAACAAACACATAATTGATTAATGAACAAAGATCACTGCTTAATTTGATTTATTAATGATTTATCTCCTAGGATCCTCCTTTTGCTTAAATAGTCAATGAATGGTTGTCCTCAATTAATTCCCTCTTGACCTTTAGTAAGAGTGGCTACCTCTTTAGTTTTTTACTTTTCTATTTATATAATCTAAATTTATAAGAGATAGAACTTATCAGTTTTGAACATTTATAGAGATTGACTCTTCATCTGTGCATGTGATCTTCTTTGAAAACTTTGCTGAGGCATCAACTATGGAACTATGCTTACATGATATCCTATATAAAGTTACAAAAGGAATTTGCTTAAGTAATTTCACTGTGTAATGATGGTAATTGAAGAGATTTGGATGTAATACATGTAGATTCCTCCCACTTATTTGACAATTAGTTAAGAATCTCCAAAAATTTTAATTTTCTTAATTTTCATAAGGATAGCTCATTCTAAGCCAGTTATAAAAGCTTCATACTCAACTTCATTGGTTGTATAAGGCACAATAAATGATAAGAATATTACACCATTTCTTTTTTGGAGTTGTACAAATTAACCCATTCCCTGCCCTCTTTGGGAAGTAAGAAATAAATCCTTTACCTCTTTGAGAGGAGGTTGCACCATCAAAATACTTCTCCTTCTTCTGGGTGGCATTATTTTCTTTTCTTAAACTTATAATCTTTTCATCAGGGAGATCATCATTCAAAGGAGAACCCTCAAAGAGTGGATGTGCTACTAGGAAGTTAGCTATAGCCTGATCCTTTACTATGAGAAGAGGAATGTGATTTCAAATTGCAATAAAATTATGGACCAACATGCTAAACATACAAATAACATTGGACGATGGGTCATGAGATATTGTAATAGATTTATCCTTAAAATTAAATTTACTTTGAGTGAAAGCATGTAATGCCTCAATTTTTTGGTAGTAAAAATCAAAGGTAAATAATACTTTTTGATAGATGGATAATTTATTTTTGCCAAAATAAGTTAGTGGCTTAAATAGGATAAGGAATTTTCCTTGCCCTCCTTGCTAACAATGCCACCAAGAGATTTAAGTAAAGCTGCAGTGTAGAGAATTAATGGCTTCCCTAGAATTGGGGCAGCTCAGATAGGAGGATTCATCAAATATTATTTTATATTTTCAAATGCATTTTGATAATTTTCATCCTAAATAAATTTACAATCTTAATTTTTTGTTATTTCTGAAATGGCTGGCATCATCCAGATAGATTCAATATGAGCTTTCTTACATATGCAAGCTTGTCTCGAAAAGATCTTAATTGTGTAAAGGTGGCAACATTTTTAAGATATTTTTAATTTTCTCAAGGTCAATTTCTATCCCGTGGTGTGTCACTACAAAGCTTAAGAATTTCCTTGAAGTTACTCTAAAGGAGTACTTTAAGGGATTCATTTTTTAGGTTATAATGGCACAACCATACAAAAACAATCCTAAGATCATAAAGGTGATTTTCTTTTTCTTTACTCTTGATGACTAAATCATCAATGTAATATTCCACCTGATTATGGATTAATTCATAAAAGATTCTAGTTATCACTTATTGATGCTTATTGATAGGTAGCTCCTGCATTTTTATAACCAAATGTTTTGATCGTGTAACATAATATCCCAATTTGGGTTATGAACGCCATGCTTTTCTCATCTTCAGAGGCCATCTTAATTTAATTATATCTAGATGATCCATCCATAAATGAGAAACTTTTATGCAATGAATATATATCCACCATAAGTTCTGATAATGGCAATCAAAATTCATCTTTGGGACAAGCATTATTTAAGACTTTGAAGTCAACGCATACACATTTTTTACCATTCTTTTTCTTTACTAGTATAATGCTAGCTAACCAAGAAGGATATTTTTCATCTTGAATAAAGTCAGCTTCAATCAGTTTCTTCACCTCAATAATTATTTGCTATTTACTTTCTAAGCACATGCGTCTTGGAGCTTAATTTACTAGAGTGATATCTAATTTATGGACCACAACATCTAGAGAAAAATTAAGTATTTTATCATAATTCTAGGCAAAGTAGTCCTTTCATTAAAAAAGTAAATTAACCAAGTCATAGGAATCTTTAGGACCCAATAGAGAACTTATGAATGTTGGTCATTAGTCTTCTTCCATTCTAAAATTTATTTCCCTCAATTCATCAACTATGGGTTTTATTTCTTATTCAAATTATGGAGGTGCATTTTGAATTAATAGTCATCTAAATTTTCTAACATTTTAAAGCAAAATTTGACCATTTAATTGGATGAACTTGTAAAAAGTTGAACAAATATTATATGATTACTTGTCATCAAATAATATTCATCATCATTTAAAGGTTCAATGATACCAAACCCAATGCTAACTTTAGACTTTAATTTTTAATATTTGGTTTCCTATAATCTTTTTATGCGTTGAGCTATATCTTTGGATCAACATGGGAAATTAAACAGTGTTGAATAACATTCTTAACATCAGGATAACATTCAAAAGAAAGTTTAATTATTTCATTAAAAAATGAGTCTCCAAGCTCTACATCTACATTTGAGATTGAAGATTGGGGTACAAAATAAATTTTTTGGGACTTCCTAACCTCCCTTGAAAGATTAGGGCCTACTTTGACTTTTAAATGAGCAATCTTGTACTGAGATAAGTGAGTTAGAGTCAAAGTGTTTGCATACCATTTTGATTTTTCATATAAAGTCAATTCAAGTTCATCTTTGGATGCCTAATCTTGCTCTTCATTATTATCTGATTCTAATGAAATCTCAAACTTTATTAATACATCTTTTTTGATTTAAGTCTTCATTAGAATTAGAATTCAAATCAATTTGAATTATAAGAGTTTCATTTTCTTTAATTTTCTCGCCCTTTTTATTATTTTTCTTTTTAATTTATTTTTTATCTTTTTTAATTTATTTGATGCTTTAATAATGGTAGATATCATAAAATTAGGCATTTGCCTTTTAAGCAAATAATAAGCAGTGTCCTCGCAGAGTTCAACTTCATGAATTGAAAATGGATATACATCTTTTGTATACTTAATACATTAATGGAGTGATGAAGGAATCATTTTAGATTCATGAATCTGTGGTCTACCTAGAAGGGCATTACAAGATATTTTTGAATCGATGATATGAAATTTTGCTTCTATTTTTAGTCTATCTACTACTAATAATAGAGTGACTGAACTCAAAGACTTTTCTCCGATTTCATTAAACCCTCATAATAACATCCTATAAAAATTGAGTCTTCATGTATCAATCTTCAAATAAAGTAATGTTTTGATATTCATAATATTAATTGATGCACCTAAATGTATGAAGACTTTGGATAATTTGAAATTCTTCACTTTGACTAAAATGTAGAGGGGTAGATTATGGGCAGTAGTTCTTACGAGAAAATCCTAATTAAAGAAAGTCACTCCATGAACTTCTTTAAGATATCAAGCCTCATGAAAAGAGATTTTGGTAGTTGTGGTTGGCATATATTTGGGTCGAGTAATGCAATGATTAATGATTCCCTCATTTTTTAAAAATAGAATCAGAGCATCATAGATAATTATCCTAGTAAGGAACTTCTTAAGATGGGCTAACACACTATAGACAACTTTAACAAAAAATTACTTCAATTATTAGCTCATATTTCTAAAGATTAAAGTGTTGGTTAATATTAATGATTTTTTGCCTTTATCCTTGAATAAAGTTAAACAAGGTGGTCAGACTTCCCACTACAGAGATTAATTTCATAATTTCTCCTGAGTTGGAAATAGGGAACATGTCAACTCGACCCTTGTCATCATTACTATTTTTTTTCTAATGATTGATTAGAATCTGAGAACTCTATTTCTATGTTAACAGGAACTCCCTACAAATCATCCATAGAAATATCATTTTATGATCCTAATTCATAAAGTAAACTAATTTCATTATTATTATAGGAATGATTATCATCAATTTCTTATTTTCAGGTTTATTTGTATCAATAAACTACAATGGATAAACTTTTATTCAATGTTTTAAAATAAGGTGATTTTTGGAGTTCAATAAGTTTTGGAAGGTTTAAACATTTTTCTTAAGTTCTTTGATCTTATTCATGATGTTTTAAGGTATTTTTATGATCCTATGTAATTTTTTGAAATTTTAATTAATTATTTTCATTAAATTAATGGTTTTAGCTTAAAAGTTTTATATCTTTTAACCCACTTAACATCAACTAAAAAAATTTTATGCTAGGCATTTTTGACCTTAATTTCATTATGTGAAAATTTTAAATTAATTGGATTAATATTTTAAGTTTACTTAGGATTTGTTATTTTTTTAATTAAACTCAAATGAAATAAAATTTATCTAATATAATTGGAGATTTTTAGTTTATTAGATTTCTCTCATTAAGATAAATCCATAGAGCCCTTTTTGTATTTTTGGTTGAGTATTTTATTTTTTATGAATTTTTAAATTCTCTAAGATTTTTTATGTTTAATAAATCCAAGAAATCTAGAATTCTTTTGTTTAACACAGTCAAGATTGATGTGGTGTAAGCTGGGCACTAATTTTGGAGTGGTGGTGCCTTATTGGGCCATGTGGATCCCACATAGAATGGTAGCTCGGATGCGAGATTGATCAAAATCATCCCATCAAAGATCAGATGATCATGATTCAATCTTGATTTTCTTAAGGGATTTAAATTACACATTCCATCTAAATCACATACGTCCATTGAAAATATAAGGAATAAGTAGTCATGATTTTATCCTTGTCCTAGCCAATGAAAATTGAGAATCATCCACTTTGGATGTCAAATTTGATAATCTAAGCTGTGGTTCTTTAGGAGTTCAATTGCAATTAATCTATATGGTTTGATCTTGATGGAGATAAATTTCACTTCACAAAGCATGAAACTAAAATGAATGGGTAGTAGCCTTGAAGATGTACCTTTCTGGAGCTGATTTTCATTAGCATTGCCAATTCAAAACACTTCCTTTAATGAAGATGAGCTTCCAATGGAGTGGGGTCAAGGTGCCTCCCTATTGATCACCATGGAGATTGTAGCACCACCTCTTGCCATGCCTTGGTCGTTCTCCAACTCATCGAGGTCAAGGGCCTCGGGTGAGGGTTTGATTGAGTTTGCTTCCCTCTTTATAACATATAAGGATAACTAATTTTTTGGGGAGGAATTTTCATTCCATAATTTCATATTTAGAGGATTATTTGGCCACTAGTTGTGGTCTATTTATGGCTTATCAATGGTGAGAAACCCGGGAAGGGGTTGGCTCACCCTCTCTTTACCCGAGGAGTGTGTGGATGTGCTTGGAATTGAGAAACATTCCCTTCCTATTCTTCTCTCTATACTTGGCTGAGAGGTTCCCCCATGGAAGGAAGGGGTTGATTGTGGCTGGCCATGGGGATTGTAGGCTTAGAGGCTTCCTCCAAGAGGTGGTCAATTGAATGAGGGAATTGATGGGAATGGGGGCATTGGTTTCATGTGCATGCTTTTTTTCATTTCTTTCCATCCATGGCTCTACCTCACCTCCACAGTTCTACTTCATATGGTTTTGGGCTACTGGCCATTTGCCCAAGTTAACCTTGAAGTGAGCTACGAGCCAAGCTCAAGCTTACTTGAGTTGGGTTGGAGTTATTTTGAGTTTGATTCATGCCATTTGAACTTGACTTAGTTTAGATTGAGTTAGGTTATAGTTCATTTGGTTAATTGGCATTTAGATTATAGTTTACAATTAAGATGATTATCCTTTGAATGAGTGGTAAACCAATTATCAAAGATTTATATGGCTTTCACATAGTTTAAGTCATTTTGATACATTTGACCCAAATATGTCAAATTGGATCCCTTGGTCTATTTGGCTATTTTAAGATTTTAATTTTGAATGAATATTCTCAATTATCATTTATGCTATTTAGAATTGAGTAATTTCAATTATTTTAATAATGATTTTAATTTTAACTTAAATATTTTGACTTAAATGAGTTATGTTGGGTTCATTTGGGTCAAATGGACCCAAAATGACCAATTTGACACAAATCAAAATATATTTGAGTTTTAATTATGTTCAATTAAGTATTTAAAATTATTTAACATGCTTAATTTAAATTTATTTTTATTTAATTTGAGTTTGGGTTCACATAGGTTAAATGACCCAACTAACCCATTTGAGCTTTCATTGGTTTTAGATTTGTTTAGTTTTAAGTTTGATCATATTCATTTGATGATTTTGAGCCATTAAGATAACTTAATTTGGCCAAATTTTATTGACTTTTGACTTGGAGGGGCCCATATGGGTCAACCTAGGTCAAATGAACTATTTAGGTGCTTTGAGCCCCATTTAAATTTAGCTTTTATGTTTAATTAAATTTAAATATTATTTTTATGTTTTTTAGTTGATTTGGTTTTGATTTATTTTGATTTCATTTGATTTTTCTTGAACTTAAGTAATTTTGAGCATAAATGGGTGAACCATCCCAATTACCTCAATCTAGGCTCAACTAAATTTAGATTTTAATTTGGACATGTTTGATCTTGACTTTGATTGAATTTTATTGAGTTTAAGTTTAATTAGACTCACCTAGGCTAATTGGATTTGGTTAAGCTCTAATCGGGTTCACTAGGCTGACCTAAAGCTTCACCCTAAGGTGTTTGACTTTTAGGTTTAATTTTGATTTTAATTTAGATTTATATTTTATTTTGAATTTTTTTAATTGACTCTTTTATTTGGGTTATGCTCCTAGTCACTACATCTAGTGTCCTAAGTGCTTAATTAGGAAGTTCCTAATCTAGGACCAGTGACCTTAATTACTAAGATTAAGATGGATGTCAATCTCATCTAAAATGAGATCAATGATGGACTCCCAATATGTGTGGTGGACTAGCTAGGGTACACCATACATATTAACATTGACCAAAGTATTTAATAGATCCTAAGAAGGTTATTGACAATAATGCTTGTCAAAGTTCCAGTTTGGCTTGAAATTTGAGTTTTAAATTTGATTGTGAAATATTGGGATGAACTTTCTTAAGTTATTTTTATTGATTAAAAAAATTCATCTATAAAAGAATCTGGATGTCTTGCCTCTAAGAAGGATGCAAGTCCTGTTAAGAAAAGATTCACTAAAGAATCTAATCCAAATATAGTTGTAATTGTTAGAGAAGATGCTGCTAGGAGACTGATTCTTATCCTGACTACAAAAGATTTTATTTTCATTGATTTTCAATGACTAACATATGAAGAAAGCATGAAGACTCACTTCCTCTCAATTATAAATAGCAGAAGGAATAGTTTTTATGACAGTCCACCCTACGGGGAGGATCTGTTGATGTCTATGTCAAAATAGACTGGATCTTAAAGTTTTCTTTGTCATCAATTTTGAATGATTAACCAAGGAAGAAATTATAGGGACTCACATGTTCTTCGGTGGAATTATTTACCTCATTTCTGGATGAGGTTAACATCACTTTTTAAATTAGTAATTAGGACACATAGAACACTATACTTAGTAACCTAGTGCATCCTCCTTGGGTTTGATCTAACCTAATTGGTTTAGGTAGACTCAACCCATATTCCAAACTTGAATTAAATAAAAAAATCCAAATAAACTAAAATGAAATCAAATAAAATCAAATGAATGAATCCAAATCCAAGTCCAAATCAAACTCAAATCTAGCCAACTCTTTTGACATATATTTGACTTTGGGTCCCACCAAGTCAAAGGTCAACCCACTAAAATTTAACCAAATGAAATAATTCCAAATGGTCTAAATGATAGAATAAACATGTATAAATATGAATCTAAAAAAATTTAAATTTAATTAGGCTTTACTTAGGCTAATTAGACCAATTGGTCTAAATGGGCCTAAATGAGTTCTATTAGGTTCAAACCCAAATCAAATTGAAATCAACTCAATTTGATTATTAAAAATCATTTGGAAATGATTATAAAACATAATTCAATCCATCATGGGGTCCAATTTGGTTAATTTGATCATTTGACCCAAATGGACCCAAGCTTAACCCATTAAGCATAATTTGGGTCAAATGGGTCAAAATTGAAATTAACCTCAAACAAATTGAAATCAGTTATTCTAAATCACTCCATATATGTAATCAACCATGATTGGAGTCTAAACAAAATTAAATTAAGCCAAATGGGTCATTTGAACCCAATTAAAATCATGTTTAACCCCATTTAAGCCTAAATGGATTAAATTGAAATGAAATGCATAATAAACTCAAAGCCTAAAAGAACTAATCAAATTAAAACTAATAAATCATCAATTAAAAATAATTGAATAAATTGATCAAAATAAACACAATTAAAACTATTTTGAATTTATTTGAAATCCAAATGGCATGAATTAGGTTTAGACCTCCAATCTAACTCAAATGGACTTGGGTTCAACCTAAAGTCACATTGGATTTGATTAGGGTAACCAAACACTAGTTTAAGGGTTGGGGTAGTGATGTCAAAGCCATTAAATAAAAAGAGAAAGAAAGAGGAGGTGGAGTATGCAAATAAAGTTCTCTAAGCCAAGATACCTTTGTGATTTTTCTTCTGCTCATCATCCTAATGGCCTTGGATTTTATCTAATTACTTGACCACCTCTTGGAAGATGTTTCCAAGAGTTTTGAATCACATGGCCATCCTCTTAGAAAAATAAGACTTAGCTTCTTCCATGAAGGATAGCAAGTGAGAGAGCAAGAGAGAATCCATGAAGGAAGCTCTCGGCCAAAAAGGGAAAGGGGAGGAAAAGACTTCTTCCCCTCAAACATTTCATTCAAACAATACAAGGTTAACCAAACCAACCCATTGGCCAAGCTCCTCGCCATTGATGACTGGAAAAGCCACCTAAAGTTCTCTATATATGGCTTTCGACTATGAATGGTAAGAGAGGAGAGAGACCCTCTCCTCTCTATAAATTTCAAACTCCAAACCATAATTTTAATAAAATAAAATAATATTAAATAAAATAAGTCATGAAAATTAATCAAATCACTTTAAATTATTATAATAAGCATAATGAATTTAAACACACCAATGGAACCCACAGAAACATAATAAATCATGAAATAGCCTAATTTGGTAATTATTTGACTTTATTAATATAATTTATTAACATGAACTTAGGATAATCATAATAAATTAACCAAAACTCCAACAATTTTAAATGAACCCTCTATGGATGCATACTTTATAGAAGAATCTAAGAAAAATAAAATGACTAAGTAATTCTTTTTAAATTAAGCTTAATTTAAGTTTTAATAAAATAATTAAAACCTTAATTACATCCTAATCAAGAATCTACTTAAAATGAAATCTTAACAAAATCAAACTAGTAAGGAACCCCACTTTCCATAAAAGTTTCAAACCCAATTGAAATATGGATTGGGAATTATTGAATTTCCAAATTTCTAGGTCAATATAAATTAAATAATAAATTAAAAAAATCCCAAAATCACAAAACTCATAAAACTAATTTTGAAATTTCTTCATCAACACCAGAACACCTAAGGACAATTTTCCAACATTTTAATGTCAAAGAATTTAATTAATTACAAACGTAGGGTTTAATTAAAATCATTAAAAATGCAAAACCTAATTAAACCTGAAAGTAAACAATTCATTACATTGAAGATCAACCTATTAATGAAATCTTAATCCATAATCAATACAAATTGAGATTGAATTAAAACATTAACCTAAATGTATTAGGATAACATAATTCAAACTAAGTAAACAAAATTTCAATGAACATGAACATTAATGGAGCAAATATTAAACCAATTCAAATAAAATAAATCAAATTAAATTGAAAATAAATTAAGCTAAGAAGATTTAATCAAATCAAAAAAAAAATAGAAACAAGAATTAAATGCCAAAAATAAAATTAACATGTCAATCCAAATAAAATAAATAAAATCATTCAAAGAAAGAGACTAAATATGATACTTAAGATCTTAGTTAGATCTTTAGGATGAATCTTATCTTAGAGTGAAGATTTCATTCTATTAAGATTTAGGATGTTGAATGGAATGTGTTCCACCCAAAGGTGGTATCTATTTTATTCTTCATTTTTGAAAACCTAAACTTCACTTTAACATAAAATGAATTTGAAAATGAAAACAAAACCACAAATCATTAAATCATTTAATTGAAATCATTCAAAGGTAAATCAAGCAAACTTCAAAACTTCAAATTGAAACTTGAATCTAAAAAGGTGTAGCAAAGTCTTACCACACAAGCTTATTTCCTTTACACACTAGATCATTAGGTCATGGATCCTAAACTTAGGTTAGGTTGATCTGTGATATTATGTGATATCCTATGATGAGATGTGATATATGTCTTTGTGGAGTAATATTTTAGAATACATGTCTAGGATTGTTTGCCTATTAGATTGGATGGTGGAACATTCTTTTAGAACTAATGTTGTCTTCTATAAGGGGATTGTCCTAAAGAGACTGTTGTCATAAATAAATTATAAATGCTATTTCTTGTAGGTATGTTTAAGTCCTTAAGCATAGACTAAAAGGATAGGTGAGATCGACAAGAAACTAATGCTAAGCCCATATATTTATAAAGTATAAATGTTGTGTGCTATTTGTATTTTCCTAACATTTATTCTGCATGGCTTAAGATTTATTTTTGAATTTGAAATGTAAATTTGAGCTTAGAATTAAGTTAAGATCTACGCGGTCTAGGATTAATAGAAGCTGACCTACCGGGTAGGTACAGAGGTCCCCTATGAAGCCTAATGGAGGTCCCTAAATAAGGAGATGATCATGGAAAGAAGACCCATGAATCTAAACTTTAGTTTTAGGCTAGGCTGTAAAAGGGCAGAGCTTGATTGCCTATTTTCTATTTATTTTGAGGTGTACAGTGGTACCCCGCCGCATTGGCATTTCTTTAATTTAAAATTGGCTTAATTTTTTTTGGGTGCACAATAGAATCAACTTACTTTTTTAGGTTTCTTTCTATCCTGTGTTTTCTATGATGGATGCCTGGACAATTATGCTCCTAGGAAAACTAATTTTTTACCCAACTTAAATCTAAATCACTTAAACAAAAAAATAAAAAAACTCAAAACTTTGCATAAATTAAAGCCTTAAGAAAAACTTAAAATCAATTAAAATAAATTAGCTTTTATGAACCATGCTATATATTATTCTAAACTCTTGAATTGAGCACTTCACCCATTGCATATAAAGGACATTTGACCTATAAAGATGACCACCTTCTTGGAGAAGTTTGCATTCACTTATTAATTTGGCCCATGACCACTTCTAATTGGATGACATTTAAGCATAAAAATGCATACCCCAAGACCTTAGATAAATCATGAGTCAAAATATTTAAAAGCTAGAAATTGTGTATTAGTTAGGCGCATATCATACCCTATATAATTCTAGGGATTAAGGAGTGAGTCTAGGTTCTTAGATTCTTTTCAAAAATGCAATAGCCCAACCATCTTGCATACATGAGACTTGGCATTATGGATTTAAAATTTCCCAAAAGCGACTAGATCAAGCCTTTGACCATGTGTTAAAAGTGCTTATACACTTAGATTTTAAAACATCCTACTAGAACAAGTCTTCAATCCTAGGCATTTCTGCAATCTTGTGCTACTATAATCTAAGCCCTAGATTTCTAAAAAAATATTAACTCAAAATTTAAATTAAATTCCAAAATTTAAAGCTCAATGGAAGGATAGTTGAAATGCCTACTAGACATCCCAGTATCAATAGATATTTTTTACTTAATCCCAATTGACCTCCAAAAAATAAGCTTTCCATTTTGGATCATTCTTAATTGAATTTCCAAAATATCATTTTCTTTTAAAACTAACCTAAAAATCCATAAACTAATAGTTTATTTCTTTAATCGAGAGTATTCTTATGATGAAATCCTTCATTCCTAAGGTGTAATTAATTATAAAGGTTTTCCCTTATAGGGAACCATGCACCTAGTTTAAAATAAACCCTGCTCTACTTCACATGTAGTTCAAGGGAAAAGTCTTTATCACATTAAAGACCCATTAGCTTTAGGAGCTTTTATTAAATCATCGAATCCATTGTAGGATAACATGTTTATCTTCTGAGATAATATGTTTACTCAATGACACATTTGATCATCCAAATAAAAAATTACTAAATATTATGTGGTTCCATAAATGTTTCCCATAGAAACCACTCAAGGGGATAGCCCTAATGATAAAACAACCTTAAGGGAGGATTTATAGTTGTCTATGCTGAGTTAGACTAGATCCTAAAGTTTTCTTTCCTGTTGGTTTTTATGACTAATGTGGAAAGAAAGCATCGGAACTCACATCTTTCCAGGAGAAACTAGTCATGGGGATAGACCTAATGACTAACCAACTTAAGGGGAGGATCTATAGGTTGTTGACTTCATTTTTGGATGAGGTTAACAACATTCATGATCATAGTAATTAGGTCCCCTAATCTTAGATTATGAGTTATCTAATTAAGCACTTAGGACACTATGCTTAGTGGCTAGGTAAATAAATCAGAATAAAATAACAAACCAAATCAAACTTTAAAACTTGAAAGTAACATAAAATTTGAAATTGAATCAAACTAAAATATACTAGAGTGAAAGGCTAGGTCATCCTGATAGATCCTTCTAGGACCTGTCCTAACCCAAAAGGATCAGATGAACCCAGATTAAACCCAAATATGACAAAACTCAACAGAAATCTAAATCAAACATATTTAAATTGAAATATAAATTCAATTAAGCTTGGGTTGAGAAAATTAGGTTGATTAACTCAATTAACTCTTTTAAGCTTAAAATCACTTAAGTCTAAATTAAATTAAATTAAAATTAAACCAAATTAAATTGAACCAAATGCATAGAATCAATGCATAAATATAAATGAACTCAAAAATAACTTCAAATAAGGTTCAAAGTGGCAAATAAGTCATTTGACATAGAGTTGATCCATGTGGGCCCCATTAAGTCGAAAGTCAACAAATCAAAATTTGGCCAAATTAAATTACTCCAAAGGCTCAAAACCACCAAATAAATATGCTTAAATACAAATATAAATAAATCTAAACCCAATAAGCTCTCAAATAGGCCCAATTGAAACCCTATTGAACTTAAACCCAAGCTAAATCATAAATAATTCAAATCAGGTACTCCAAAAAAATATTTTTAAATCACTAATGAACCAATTCAATAATTATTTGGGTTTAATTTAACCAATTTGGTCATTTGACCTAAATGAACCCATTAAGCTCAATCTAGGTTAGAATGAATCAAAATCAAAATTAACATCACAAATGAAATCAATTATCTAAATCATCATAAACACTTAATAAAATATGATTAGAGCTTAAACACATCTTAGTTAAGTCAAACCAGACATTTGATTCAATTGAATGTAATTTATCCCATTTGAGTCAAAATGGGTCAATTTGAGTTGAATTCTAAACTTAATCCAAATTAAATTAAAATAGTTAAGCACGAATACTACAAATGATCAATAAAATTTAATTAAAATCAAATCTAAATTATCAAGTGAGTTATCATGCTAAAGAAATCAATTTTACTTATTTGAATCAAATTGTTTAAGCCTAACTTAAACTAAATCAAAAACCCATAAAAGTTGAATCAATTGGCCTCCAAATCATTTATTGAACAATCAACATTAATCAAAGTTCAAATCTAAAATTAATTAGTCAAATGAAATACAATCAAACTAACTCAAATAAACTAAATCTAAATTCAAATAGTGAACTCCCCATAATCTCTAACCCATCTTGGGCTAAATCTAAGGAAATAGTAGCAACCCATAAGATGGTGAAATAAATTGAAATAGGGTGGGGTAACCATAGAAGATGAAATGAATCCATGGAATAAAATCAATAAAATCCAACACCCATGCATGAAGTCAACAAGATCCACCTTCTCCCCACTCCTCCATTGAATGGAGCTAATCCTTCAATAAAGAAGGAGGACTTTTGGAAGCAATAAGTCAATAGAAAAAAGAAAAGGAGTGAGCTATCCTTGGAGGGAACCAACCAGTCCAAAGAATTAGAGAGAGAGAGAGAGAGAGAGATAGATAGATAAGAGAGAGAGAGAGAGAGAGAGAGAGAGAGAGAGAGAGTTTAATAGATCCTTTCCCTAAGTCTCTATCTATCATCAACCTGATTTTGGTCATCTTAAAACTTCCCTTAGCCATAGCTCACGGCCAAGAGAGAAAGAAGAGGAAGGAGAGCTTGAATCCTCATTCAATCCATTCCAACACATTCCTGAAGGAAGGATGAGCTCGGCTGACCCTTTTCCAAGATCCCTCACCACTGGTAGGTCAGAATTCAGCCTTAGTCGGCAGCTAACCTCATGGCCAAACATGGAAATGCGGAAGGCTAGCTCCTTCCCCTCAATTAACCTTCTCTATATGTTCCTTGAATGGAGGAAAACCAGAATGAACCCTTCCCTGAGTCTTCCACTGCCAGCGAGCCAGAAAATGACTAAAGCCGATGGAGGGCGGGCGGAGCTTGGTTTCCATGGTGATTGGCGGGGAGGCAAGGAATGAAATTCATCCTAGAGCATCATATCGATGAGGTGAGAGTGCTCGATTCATCTCAACCATTGATGATCAATGGTGGAGAGGTATCACTCCAAACCACCACCCCTTTAGCTTAGGTTGGTCCTTTGTGAAAGAAATTTTATTTTTCATTGAGATCCAACCATATGGATATGTTGTATGGTGAGCCTTAATCATTTTAGAATCAAAATCACATGAAATTGTAGCCTAATTTGCTAGATTTTATCACATTTAGGCGAATGGTCCTCGGATCTCACCGATGAGAACAGGGACCTAATCAGGGCCATCTGTTCCATCTATTTGGAATGGATGCCTATGATCAAGCTAAATGATGTGAATCTGAGACCTATTGAACCTACATATCAATTTGGACCATTCGATCATAGAGCCATGTCACAGCCACCGATTGAGGTGGATCCATGCGGATCCACCATGGTCCAATAAGGGGATGAAAAGCGGAAAGAGTCCACCCTCGCATTGACTAATTTAAACAGAAAAATTGAATTTTTCAATTTTGAAAAAATGCTAAAAAATCCCCAAAACTTAAAAGTATCATTAAAAAAATAAACTATTCAACCCAAAAAATGCAACTGAGGCCTCTATGGATACATCTTAGGAGAGGAATCCATTAAACTTAAAATCCCCAAATTATATTGGGTATTTTTTAGTTAATTTTAATTTAATTAAAAATAATCAAACCTTAATTAATCCAAAAATATTAATCAAAGTGATATGAAACTTTTATGCATTGAAATTGAAGTTAAAATACACTTACCAAAAAAATTTCAAATCAAAATGATGAATGGATTAAGAGGCATTGAATTTCAAAGCTCAAATGCCTAATTTCATGAAATAATTAATAGAGAAATCTCAAAAATTATAAAAATCATCATAATAGTTTAAACCACTTCAATTAACATCTAAGATCCTTACTAAAATAATATGATCTTATAAAACTTGACAAACCTAAAAGAAACACTTCGACTTAAGATTTAATAAATTAAAATTAATATTAATTGAATGAATTAAAGATAAATTCCTAATAATTGAAATGTTAAATCAAAGTCAAAAGTAAAATAATACTTAAACCATTGTTAATCAAGATTTAAATCAAAAAAATATTACATAATCTTTAAATGAACTTAAGCTAAATAAAAACCTAAATAAACATAAACTTAAACCAAATTAAATGAATGAAATTCAACTAAATATTAATAAAATTCCAAACTAAACAAACCTAATTCACCAAATTATTATAAATATTATTAATCCGAATACATGAAACTAAATTAAAAGCTTCGATAACCAAATAATCTAAATAAAATAAAACTCTAATTAATTTGATAAAAAGAACTAATCAAGCAATGATTAGAACTTACAATTTTAAAAAGTATCGCGATGGGTCTGGCTTCGGCGCTCTCGGCTTCTAGGGTTTCCTTCATCTTTTCTCTCTGCTAATGCTAATGGTCGCTCGGGTTGGTCTCTTACTCCTCACTCCTTCTATTTTTGCTTTACTGGTGGAGGTGCTTGGTGCTGGTTTTCTTTTCCGGTAGTGGCTGGAACCCTGCTTTTTTTTTCTATTGCATTTTCTAGAATTTCTGGAGGGAGTAGTGTTATCTCCTTCTTAATCACTGGTTCTTATAGATTTATCATCTTCGTTGATCTTTCCCCATCTTGCTTCAACTCACGGTTTGGATTTGAGAAATTGATTGAATGGAATGTTGAAACCTAATGCCCCTACTATATGTAATTGGAAAGCTCTTCTAAGCTCTCAACAGGACAATGCAAACAAAATTTCTCTAGCCTATGTACCGTTTGATGATACAAAAATTTCTTTTAGTGAGGAGGAGATTGTCGAAGGGCAAAAGGATTGGGTGCTATCATTAGTAGGGCATGCGATAGGAAAGCATCCTTTCTATGGTTCTCTTCTAGCTGCTATTAGAAGAAAATGGGCATTCAAAGGGCATCTAGATTTACTTACCTTGGAAGGGGATTTTTTCCTTTTCAGATTTTCTTGCAAGGAGGATTTCGATCTTGTTTGGGACAATGGTTCTTGCTTCCTAAATGGGGGGCCCTTCATTTTCAGAAAATGGTCTTGGGATTTTAGACCTATTAAAGAAACCTATTCCAAAATTCCCTTATGGATCAAGCTTCCAAACTTTCCATTATGCTACTGGAATGAAGAGGGTTTCTCAAAAGTTGCTAGTAAGGTGGGCATTCCTCTAGCGGTGGATAGCCTTACTTCTAAATCAGATTAAACCTTTGCATCTGTCCGTGTTCACCCACATCTTTTCTCCCTGATTTTGTTATGTTAAATTTAAATGGGATGAAATATGAGCAGCCTCTTATCTATGATTGGAAACCAAGCCCCTATACTAAATGCTCCACATTCTCTCATGATCACTTGAGTTTCCCCTTGAATCCTACTACACAACCTCCCGCAAGGGGGCGTAGTAGGAGCAGAAGACCTCGGAACGTGCCTGTAAGACCTCCTGTGCACACTACCCCAAACAACCCCATTGCAGCTACCTCCAACATAGAAACTAACCTGCCCAACAAGGAAGTTATTCCATCTTCAGTAGAGGGAGGCTCCTCTATGGAGGCAATCATACCCCATCCCCATACCTCTCTTAATGACTTCAATCAACTACCAGCTCAATCTCCCCCCTCACAAGAGTTAGTAGAGGAAGACACAACTATAAATGGGGAGAAAACTAATCACCACTTCCCAACCAACCTTAACTCCACTTATACGATAATCACTCACTCAGTCCTCTCCTCCTAAAGCTTCTTCCTTTAAATCTATGGACACAATCCCTAAAACTCCTGGGAAATCCACCATGGAGAAAGACACCCCAAATAATACCTCCTTCCTTGTCCCAAAGACAAAGAAGAAAGGTAAAAATCATTAAATTAGTTTTTATGGCTCTCCCCAAACTTGGTAGTTGGAATGTGAGGGGTTTGATGGCAGAAGGCCAGATCCGTGATTGTGCTTGAATTATCAAGGAGTATCACCTTGATATGTTTTGTCTTTTGGAGATGAAGATTAATTCTGATTCTATGGTGAATCCTGCAGCAATGAGGAGGCTTTGCTGAGGAGGATAGCTGTGATAATTTCTCTCATTCATCAGGGGGACGTATCTGGCTGAAATGGAATACGGTGGTGCTCACTTTTTCACCCTTTTATTGTCAGCTCACAAATCATACATGGGAGAGTTAGCCTTCCTTCCAATAGATTTTTCTTTGTCTCATGGATCTATGCCCACAATGCTGCTAATGAAAGATTGGAATTGTGGATAATTCTTAGCACATCTCAATATCTACGTGGACCCTTATCATGGGGATTTCAAGCTGTATTCTCCATACTCATGAGAATTCGAGAGGGAACCCAACTCCTACTAGCGTTAGATTTCCAAGATCGTGTCAATGACATTGGGCTAATGGATTTATCTAGCTCTGGTCTTTTCTATACATGGACTAATCTCCGGGCTGATTATCCTATTAAATCAAAGATCGATAGAGCTATGTGTAATCCCTCCTGGCTGGACTGCTACCCTTCTTCTTCATACAAGGTGCCTTCTCCCCTATCCTCAGATCACTCTCCTTTGATTTTATCTCTTAATAATTAGCGTAGTAGGATTCACTGATTCATCTTCCAGAATTATTGGGTTGGCTTACCAAATTTTAGAACGGTGGTCCAAGTGGCTTGGTCAAAATATACATAGCTAAAATCGGTTAAGAAGGCCTTAAAATTGATTAAGATGGAATCTTCTCCTTTGAATCAGCAAATAAAGAACCTTAAAGTCGAGCAAGAATTTCTCTTAAGGCAAGTTGAAAGGGAACCAACCAACATCCTCTTTACCCACCAATTGAATGAAATTAACTCTAAGTATAGTGAGGCAGCAAGAAAGGAAAGTCTTTGGGTGAAGCAGAGGGCAAAATTATCCTGCCTTACAAATGCTGATGATGACCTCAAATTCCTATACAACTCTATCAGGGAAAGGAGAAATTCAAATCAGATAAATTCCCTTCTAGTTGAAGGAAACACTATTACTTCACACTCTAAAATGGCAACAGAAATTTATCACTATTACTCTAGCCTGTTCAACAAGGATTACTTTAGAGAGGTATCCTGTTTAGATGTTCCAGTTGGATTGACTTCTAATTGCTCTCTATTGACAAAATTTGGCATTCCTATTACTGATATGGAGATCATAAAGGTGCTTCATAGTATTAACGAAGACAAGACCCCTGGACCTGATGGGTTTACTTCAAAATTCTTTACTCATTATTGGGACATAGCTGGCAAGCAATTCCTCCTAACCGCTCATCATTTCTTTAAATTTTAGAAGCTGCTCGAGGCTTTCAAACATAGTGCCATCACTCTTATCCCTAAAATCAAACATTCCAACACTCTGGCGAATTATAGACCTATCTCTCTCTGCAATACATTCTATAAAGTGATTGCCAAAGTCATTGCAAATAGGATTATGGCTTGTCTCCCCTCTATTATTCATCCTACTTAGTCTACTTTTATAGAAGGCAGAGATATTACTGAAAATATTGCCATGGCTCATGAAATATGCTCTGAGTTTGGTCATAGATGATCCCCAAACTATTTTTGTATAAAGATTGATCTTCATAAGGCTGTCGATTGTGTAAATAGGGCTATGGTGATCCAAAGGATGATACAGCTGGGTTTCCCTAAGATTCTTGTGGAATGGATTGAAGGCTGTATAATGGACATCCCTTTTTCTATAATTCTAAATGGGCAACTTGAGGGGTTCTTCAAATCTTCAAATGGCCTTAGGCAAGGATGTCCTCTTTCTCCTTACCTATTTACCATTATTATGGATATGTTCTCCCATCTCCTTGAGAAGAAAGTGATAGAGAACTCCTTTAGGCCCATTGCTGCAGGCAACTGCCTCATTTCCCATCTTCTATTTGCAGATGATATTCTAGTTGTTGGTGAAGCAGAGCCTTCCTCGGCTGAAGCTCTTAATGATGTTCTGAGGAGACTTTCTTTCTTAACGGGCCTTGAGGTAAACTATGCTAAATCTACACTTTGCTTTCCCCAATTTAGGGGATCTGTTAACAATATATGCAATATTTTAAATATTGAGATTGGGGACTTTCCTCTAAAATACCTAGGTCTCCCACTTGTTGTAGGCCCCCTCAAAGCACAGCACTTTTTGGCTCTCCTTGACAAACTATACAATTGGCTAGCGGCTTGGAAATCCAAATGGCTATCCTATGGGGGAAGGTTCCAGCTTATCAGATCTTCTATTAATAGCTACCTCTCTACTGGCTTCAAGCATTGGTTATCCCTAAATGCATCATTAAAATAATCACTTCTCTAATAGTAAATTTTTTTCTATCATGGGGATTCAGCCAAGAAGCTTCACCCAATTTCATGGTATAAGACCACCCTTCCTAGAGACAAGGGAGGTACAGGGTTGGTTTCCATTAGTACTCTAAATACCTTATGTAAAACTAAGGTCTTATGGAAGATTCTTCATAGACCCTCAAATCTAGTGAATTGGTGTAAAAACAAATATGGCTTCATATGGGAAAAAATAAATTGACCCTCTACACTTTGGAGAGAACTCTAAGTCTATGCCAACCGGTTCAAAGAAGAACTATGCTACTCTATAGGGGATGGAGGCTCTTTCTCACTATACTTTGACCTATGGTGCAAAGGTAAATCATTATTTGAGTTATGTGGGATGGATTATTTTTCATTGATTAACCTTCCTAAGTTTGCCACTCTTAGTGGATTAATTAGGAATGGAGGCTGGGACATTCCTAACCCATTTAGTAGGCAGTATCCGGAATGTGCGCACATAATAAAGCAAACGACCATAAAATCTGGGAAGGATGAAATCACTTGGAGAGGAGCGACTGGGTTTGAAAACAAAGTTGTTTTGCAAAGCATGTTTGGCTCTCTTCCATCAGCTGATTGGTCGAACGATATCTGGTTTAAGGGCCATGCTCTAAAATATACAGTTTTTAGCTGGATGGCTGCATTAAATGGGCTTAAAACCTCAGATATGTTAAATAGAAGAGGATTAGGAATGATCTTAGACTGCCCTCTTTGCAAACCTGAAAAAGAATCACATCTCCACTTATTCTTCGGGTGTCCCTATTCCTCAATAATAATCAAAACTCTCTTGCCCAATGGTAACTTCTTCCTCTTTCATCCAACACTACATTCCATCCTTTCCGTAGCTTCTCAAATGCACCACAAAATATCCAAAAGATTATATTTGCTTATTGTGGAGGTTGCGGTTTACTCTATTTGGTGCGAGAGGAATAATAAAATATTTTCCAATCAAAATTTCTCGCTTAATATCTTAATCTTCACAATTAGAGTTAGAGTGGCAGCTAAACTAAAAAGATGGAATATTAAGGAGGGATGACCTTGTGAGGTGAAGCTTCTGATAGAGAATTGGATATCTTATGGGGTTTCTCCTGTTTCTGTCTCCTCTCCGGGGGAGTGCTCCTTGCGCGTTGCTAACACTGGGCTTTGACATGTGATAGTGAAATTTATGCTCTTGGATCCGTCCTTTTATTTCTGTGGTTTTTTGGATGGATTTGGTTCTTCATTCAAGTTTTTGGATATTGAAGGAAGTTGCATTTTTTGCTTAATATCTACTTTCTTTCTTTTTTTGTGTTGTTCTATTGGCTTCCAGTTTGGATTTGTTGGCTGGGGCTTGGCTGTGCCTAATATTTTTGGGCTTTGCCTCATTGGTGGGAGGCTTCCTTCTCCTAATTGGGTGTACTTAAATGGGCTCCTTGGGTTTTGGTGGCTGGTTTATGCTAGTTGTTTGCTCGGGTGGAATGTGGTTTTTATTGGTTGCTGGTTCTGATGCTGGGGGTTGTTCTTTGTTGGTTGTTGATCTTTATCTGGGGTCATTTTTCTGTATCGTTGTTGATGATTTGGGTAGTGGGTTATGGTGGAGGTTTCGGTTTGCTTTTGATGACTGGGCTAAGTGTCTTGGCCGGTGTATTGGTGGTCTTATGGCTTCACTTCTTCGGGTGGTTTTTGAAGGGATGATGATGAGACTTGTGCAGAGTTGGAGCTTCCTCCTGGATGGAACACATATGAAACCTAGATCTATTTTTTTTAAGCCTGTGTGTGGCCTTTCCCCTTGTACCACGTCATGTATCCACTGGAGGGCAGGTGTGGTCAACCGTGGAAGCTTGGTCATGATATTCACATTGACTTCTCACTTTTGTAAACGAGTCCCTGGGGCAATGGCCTTATTTCTATTTTCTAAATTTCTATCTTAATTCTATTTAGTTAGTTAATTTTTTGTAAGTTTAACCCTTGACTCTTTTGCTTTTATACTTGTTATACTTGTAATTTGACACCTTCATTGGAATGAAATTGGGCTCTGCCCTCATTTTCTCCAAAAAAAATAAAGTCAATTAAATAAATTAAATAAATCAAATTAGTTAAATAAAGATCAAATTAAAATAATCAACATATAAATTAAATAAACTCTGAACAAATTAAACAAAATTGATCAAATCAATTCAAATCACAATTGATTTAGTTATACAATCAAACTAAAATTTGTTTAAGGAAACTTAATCTAAATAAAATAAGATAATCAAATACTCAATCAAATGAAACCTAAGTTAGAATGAATCAATTTAGATGAAGTAATCAATAATCAAGTTTCTATTAGCTAATCAAATTAATTATGAACATCCCATCATAATCATCTAAACTATTAATTAAAGCAATCACTCAATTTTGTTAATCAAAATAACAAGGACTTAAACTTTAATTTGATCAGTCATCTAAACCAAATTTTAAACAAACAAATAAAGTAAACAAACCAATTTTAAACTATCCAATCAACTTAGTTAGCTATATGAAGCGAACCAACTTAATTTAGTCATAATTAAGTATTGAATTTCAATCATATGAAATCATTTAAATTCAATAAACAATAAAACTAAATTGAGCCCTAACTAATTAGCAAACTTTAAATCAAATAGATGAAAAATCATAATAAAATCAAATTAAATCAAATGAAACTAAAGTAAACTTTAATCAATTTAATTTATAATTAAATTAGGTTTAGTACAATCTATTTGAATTAGATGAATTAAATAATCATTAAACATAGTTTAATAATCAAATTGAACATGAACTACCATTCAAAGACATTAATCAAGTTCTAATACATGAATCAAATAAATGAAACTCTAAATGCAAACAATCAAATTTAATTGAACTCAAAATAAACATTTAATTCACTTAACCTAAGAAAATCCATAAACTAATAAAACTTAACAAATCAAATCAAATCAGTTAAGTCAAATCAAAAGATTAAATTAAATCAAATAATCCTGAAACTAAAACTAATATATAAATAAAATCACCAAATTCAATAAATCAAATGATCAAACTCCTAATTAGAATCCAAATAAGAATTTTTTTGAACCTTAATCAAATAAGAAGTTAATTAAACTAAAATATTTTATCTAAATCAAATCAAACTTTAATAAAAAGATGAAATCATTAAATTTAAATAACATTTAAGTAATCTAATCGATATCATATAAATTAAAATCTTAAATTGAAACCTAAGAGAAAAGAATGAAATATTAATTCAAAGGATATTGAATTATCAAAATTTAATTAAATAAAACATCTAATGAATCAATATTAGTTAGTCAAAATACATGAAGTTAAACAAATTCAAACTAAATAAAATAAACACTAATCAAATAAAATGTAATTAAATTAAACTATTCAAATAAATTCAAATGAACTAATTAAGATACTCAAGTTCTTAGCTTGGCCTTTAGAATAAATTTTCATTTCAAGGTAAAAGTATTATTTTATTTGGATTAGGATGTTGAATAAAATGGATCTTATTTTAGGGAAAATTGATCTTATTCTTCATTCTTTAAAAGCTAAATTCCACATAAACATAAAAATAAACTTAAAATAGAAACAAAATTTAAGAAAATCAATTAAATCATTTAAATTGAAACCAACCATGGTAAAATGGAATGTACTCTGAATTCAAATCAAACATAAAATGAAACAAAGCCTAGAATAGACTTGCTACCCAAGCCTTCTTTTTTACACACTAGAATACTAGGTCCAACCCTAGAATTAAGCTAGGCTTATGTGTTTTATTATGATGTGATGGTTTTTCTTATTTTGTAGTGTATTATTTTAGACTGGATGACTAGGATATTTTGCTCGCTAGTCTGGATGTTATGTTGTTCTTTTTTAGGCTAACACTATTTTCTACAAGGGATTGTACTTAAAAGGGACCACTGTAATAAATATAAAATAAATGTTATTTGCTTGCAGGTGCTACTTAAGTCTCTAAACATAGCCTAATAGGACATCTGGGCTTGGAAATCACTGATGTTAAGCTCGCATGTTTGAAATATAAATTGATGGTGTGTTATATGTTTTTCTTAACATCTATTTTGAAGGATTTAGGATTTTATTTTGGAATTTTAAAATGTAACTTGAGTCTAAAAAAAGGTTAGGATCTATTGGGTTTAGGGTTAACAGGAGCTAATTGTACCCATCTGGTGGTCTCTGATGGAACCTAAGGAGGTCCCTGAAGAAGGTGACAATCCTGAAGTTGGTAAAGACCTCCTAGATCAAACTTTTAGTTCTAGGCCGAGTTGTATAATGGCAGAGCTTGTCTGCCGACTTTCTTCGGGGTGTATCATGGTACCTAGCCACACCAGTTTATTTTATTTATTTAAATTTTGATTAATTTATTTTGTGGTATGCAATAGAACTACGTGCTTTCATAAGTTTAATTTTGTGATTGCTACATTTTGCAATAAATTCTGGATGCGTTTGGCTTTAAGAAAATTAAATTTTCTATTCAAAATAATAAATTTAGTTAAAGTTTATTCAACTCATAACCTCACTCTAAAGCCTATGATCTTAATCAAGAAATAAAAGATTTAGTAACTCCTTAGCTAAATAGTTTTTTGTTTCAAGATCATGCATATATATTATTTCACTCTTGCCAATTAGAGGTCTCCATTCTTCTATGATAAAAGATAGGCTTGACCTGTGAGGGAACACCTCTTCTCTCTAATTTGGCCCATAACTGAATCTCATCTTACATTTATCCATAAATCCTTCCAAGCCTGAATCCAAAAATGATGACTCAAAATAAATAAAAAGTTATTAATTTTATAACATTAGTCTAAGTCATGAAATGCATACCACATATGATCTTGTTTCTTTGAGAGTGAATTTAGTCTTTTGATTTTCTTTCTTAAATATAACAACCCAACAATCTTGCACTTGCATAAGACTACCCTACATGATTTCACATCGCTCAGGAGGTGTTAGCTGGCAATCCATTCCAGGCAGAGAGTAAGTCCAGAAGAGTCAGAAAAGATTTCATTTCTAAATGAGAGAAAGAACTAATAATTCCATAAAATTTAAAATTAGACTAGGTCAAGTTTCTAACTTATTTTAGAAGCATTTTTAGATTTAGGTTCTGAAGCATCCTGTTGGAATAAGCCTTCAACCACTAGGCATTTCTATAGTCTTGTGTTGTTAAAATCTAAGCCCTATATTTCCAATAAAAATCCAACTCAAAATTCTAAATAATTTCAGTTTCAAAAATATAAAGCCCAATAATAGGATAGTTGAAATGCTTATTGGGTTTCTCAGTATCCAAAAGCATTTTCTACTCAATCCCATTTGGCTTCCAAAATGAACTCTTCCTGCTTGAAGCGTTCCTACTTGAATTTCCAATTTAACCATCCTTTTAATATATACTTTGAAATCCATTGAGATGAAAGTCAATTTCTTTAATTGAGAGTATTCTTAAAAGGTATTCTTTTTCTTCTAAGATGTAATTAACTATTGGGGATTGCTCTTATAGGGAATTATGAACCCTACAATAAAATAAACCTTATTCTACCTCTCCATGTAGTTCAAGAGAAGAACTTCTCATACATCGAAGACCCATCAGCCTTAAAAGTGCTTATTAAGTAATAGAATCCATTATAGGATAATATGATTATATTTCAAAATAACATATTTATCCTTTAATGCTATATTTGATTACCTAAATAAGTACTGCCAAGATCTACGTAGTGTTCCAAATAAAATTTCCACACAATCTTCTAATGACTCCATTGGGGAGTAGTTTCTCTCTCCATATTTATAAATCATTTTTTATCTCTATATATCGGCAATGTACTTGTGCCACTCACGGGTTAAGACTGCTTGTAATTTTTTGTTGTGTGCATCTCCATTCCATCTTTGGTAAAGGCTACCCAACATTCTTAACTTAGGTGCTAGAACTCCTCGTTTATTACTGTCAAATGAGAGGGTCCTAGAACCTCTCCCATAAATTTTTTAATAAAATTCAAATAATTTAAAGTTCAAAATAAAGTCATTTTTGTTAGACTCAACTTTGGTCAAAATAGATTCTAAAATGAAAATAAAAATAAAATCATTTTTAAAAATTGTAATCATCTTGGAGAGAAATTATGAATTTTGAAAAGTAAATTATAAATCCCTCCTCATCCTTGATTTTATATTGGCTTTGGATAAATGCTAAAGAGAGTTAGGACAGGGTCCTCACATTGATATTGTTTTATTTTAATGTATTTCAAGGCAACAAGCACTTGAGAGTGTATGTAGAAATAATGGGATTATTTCAAAAAAATATATATCTTCATGTTCAAAACCCTTAAAACTAATGGAAGTGGCTATAACTTTGGATATTACTCCTACCACCAAGTGATATGATACAAGATTAAAGATTATTTCACATTCAAAAAATTAATTTGAGAAGAACTTTATGGAAGGGATAATTGTGATCCAAAAGGGATACCATGTTGACTCTAGGAAGGGGTCAATCATGGAAATCAAAGGAGAACCTTCTATCCCCACTAAGGATGCTTCTCGTGTTGATGAAGGTAATTTAGCTTTAATATTATTCATTTAAAAAAATAAACCATCTTTGTACGTCCATCAAGAAACGTAGAAGTTAGTTACTTTAGCTGATTAGCTAGTTTCAAGCAGAGACTCAGAGATGATTTCTTCTTAGACCCTCTAGAAACCCTGAATTATTAGGAGTTTAGGAAAGAGTCAAGAAGGCAAAAGCAAACATATGTGTTATCAAAATGGTAGAGCTAGACTCCATGTCTTCTTCATTCTTTTCCTAAATCAATAAATGAATTAGAATAGAGATAATAAAAAGAAAATTCAACTGACATTTCTTAATAATAAAAATGATAATAAGAAACTCTAAAAATATATAATGAAAATTTTGACCCCTCTAAAATTAATTCTCAAAATAACACCATTGAGGATAGAGTTGACCCTACTCTCCCTCCCTTCAATTTAGAAAGGATCACCAAAATTAAACTTTGAAATGGTCGTCTTACTGCCTCAAATAATAATGAAAAAAAGAGAGAATAGCAAATAAATCATCAATAATAACTAAACCCTTGAGCTCCTATAAGAGAATCTTTCTCTTAATAGAAAAATTTATTCTTTTAAGAATTTGTAATGGTGGTTTAGCCCATCTTAAGAAATTTCTTACAAAATTAAACAATTGTGATGCCTTTATTTTCTTTAAGAAAATGAAGGAATCACTGACTAAGGCATTACTCAATTCAAAGATTTGTCTTGCTTAGCTACTAGTAAATATCTCTGATGAGGCATTCCATTATAAGAAAGTTCATAAATTCTTTTTTATTTAACGAAGATCTACTACTAAGAATTACTAAATAAAATTGACTTTTTTATATAATGGCCAATGTGGATCACTCTAAAATCCTCTGAATGTTTGTTAACTTGGGTGTATCTATCAACATTACAAATTTTAAATATCTTATACTTACTTAAGAATGAATTCGCATAGGATCAGCTCAAAAGAGATGATATTATTTGAATTCAATAAAAAAATGGGAAGAAGGTTTGAAATTCAGTCCAATTATTGTTTGAAAGTGATGAGTTAGAAATTGAAGTTAAAATTCATAGATTCAGAATTATCTTTTGTGCTCTTTTAAAGTAAACCTTAAAATGATGAATGGAGAATGGTATTCTTCTTCATCTGTCAATCCACAAACTATATGCATGATGGAGTTGACTACATCATAAAAAGAGATGAATAACTACTCTTGATTCATAAATCAAGATTTATGAGGACCCCACATACTATTTATTCAACTAGTAGATTAGTGATTATATTAAATCTAGCATTAGTAAAGCCATAAAAAAGAAGAGAAAAAAGAAAAAAAAAGAAAAGAAAAGAAATAAGAAGAAAAAAATAGAAGAAGAAAGAAAGTAAAGAAATAAAAAAGGAGAGAGAAAACAAATTTCTTATGATTTATTGTGACTTGAAGTCTTTTTTAGATGAACAATCAAATATATTTAAGGCCTTATTAAAGTTTGAAATTTTATTAGAGTCTAACAAACAGAGAAGCCGGTCCAAGAGCTAAAAATGATGAGTCAAACATCTCTTTGTATAAAAATATTAATAAATATGTGGGCACTATAGCTCTAACTCCCCTACATCAAAAATAAGTGATGGAGTTAGAAGTTGGAGTAACCCCTATCTGAAGAAGTTGAAAAGAATCTAAATCCCGGGAAGAAAGCTGATGAATCTAACCTCTCTTTGTATGAAAATATTAATGAATATGTGGGCACTTTTGCTCTAACTTTTCTACATTAGCATTAGGTAATAGAGTTGGAAGTCAGAGTAGCCCCTAATTAAAGAAGTTGAAGAGAAATCAAATTCTAAGAATAATGTATAAAATAAAAATGTGAAAATTTTAAAATTATCTATCATATGATAATTATTTGCAATCAGAAACCTATCCTTCTCTTTATAGATTAATCTAATTCCTTGGATAAGTATTATTTAAGAAGAGAATTCTGAAGATTCAAATAGTCTTCAAGTTTAGCATGCACCCCCAGAATTAAAAATAGTTAAGTCCACAATTGACAAGTTAAGAGAAAAATAAATTTAGGAAAAAAAGAAGAAAAATATATTCATAAGCTCACTCTTTTATGAAATGAATATTGATGACTTAATCAATTTATTTATAGAGTTTAAGACTACTTAATCAAGCTATTTTTATATGTAGCGATCTATAAGCTCCAGATTGGGCTTGATGCTATTTTAATAAATATATCTCTAGATGCATATGATTAGACTTCAAATGCAAAATTATTGCTAAAGGAAAAAATTGGCCAATGATGAACTTGCATGAGAAGAAAATATTCTTCTTGGTTGGCTAACATTGTCTTAGTAAAGAAATGGTCAAATCGACATACGTGTCAATTTTAGAGACTTAAAAAAAAAAGCTTTGCCTTAAAGATGGGTTCTTATTATTCATACTTGAACTCAAAGTGGATAAAACCTCTAGCCATATAAAATATTCTAATTTGTGGATCACTTATCTGAATCCAATCAAATCAAGATGATCTCTAAGAATAAAATGTATATGACATTCAGAATCCCTTTAGGGATATTTTGTTACACACTAAGTTGTTTGGTCTCAGGAATGTTAGGGAAATTTATCAAAAGGTCATGAATAAGATTGTTGATAGCCTCACTCATAATTAGGTGACATCGATTATCTTATCAGAAAATTTAAAAAGAAAGAAAAGAAAATTATCCATAAACTTAAGAATTATTGAACCACACCAATTTAAAGAGAATTTCCTAAAATATGCCTTTGAGGTGGCTTAAGGGATTTCCTAAAACCCATTGTGGAATCTAGAGGGATCAAAAATTAATCAAAACTATCCTTTGAATAACACTTCATAATATCATCCAAAAGATGTCTTTTCAAGAGAAGCTATTTATCTTAGAAAGTCTTGTTTCATAATTATCAAGAGAATGTCAACTTTTTATTGTATTAAATCAAATAATCCAAAATTTTAGGGATGAAAAATGTCAAGGTACATTTGGAAGAATCTAAGAGTCTACTTGTCCCTGCTACTCACATTCTTGGAAAAGCACAAAGCTTGTATACTATTTCTTTCAAAGAATCTCTTAAGAAGACAACAAGAATTCCTTGAAGGTTGTAGGTAAAGAAAATGGAATATATATATTAGGTATAGCTATAGATAAATCTCTTGATAGTCATTGACACAAGTCAAAAAAAATCAAGAGAATGCCATGTGAGCTACATATTTACACAAACAAAAATAAAATATCATCAATTGAGAAGTATTGTTCGACTTTGGTTTTAGTTGCCTAAGAACTAAAATGTAACATGCAAGCTCAGAAAACAAATCTCTAAGGTTGATGCCATATGATGTCTTTTCCAAAATTCATAAGACATATAACACGAACATATAGAACTTTGAGATGATTAAAAATAATGAAATCCTATTCTTTTGACATTGGCATATTATACACATGGTCTGAACCTTTCTTATAAATCTCTTGGGTTTAGAGTAAGCTTTCGTGCACCATTCCCATAGGTTTGGAGTAAGCCCTTCTTGGCAACATACTTGCTTTCCATAAGATGGGAGTAAGCCCTTCATGCCACCCTTCCTATAACTCTCTTGGGTTTGGAGTAAGCCTTTGTGCACCATTCATGTAGGTTTAGAGTAAGCCCTTTGTGGCACCATACTTGCTTTCCATAGGATGGGGGTAAGCCCTCCGTGGAACCTTTCTTATAAATCTCTAGGGTTTGGAGTAAGTCCTTTGTGGAACCATACCTGCTTTCCATTGGATGGGAGTAATCCCTTTGTGGCACCTTTCAAATAAGTTTCTATGATTTGGAGTAAGCTTTTAGGCACCATTCCCATAAGTTTGGAGTAAGCCCTTCATGGCACCATACTTGCTTTCCATAGGATATAAGTAAACCCTCAGTGCCACCTTTCCTATAAATCTCTATGGTTTGGAGTAAGCCCTTTGTGGCACCATACTTTCTTTCCATAGGATGGGAGTAAGCCCTCCATAGAACCTTCTTATAAATCTTTAGGATTTGGAGTAATCCTTTGTGCACCATTCCCATAGGTTTGGAGTAAGCCCTTCGTGGTACCATTTTTGCTATGCATAGGATGGGAGTAAGCCCTTCATGGCACCCTTCCTATAAATTATCTTGGGTTTGGAGTAAGCATTTGTGCACCATTCCCATTGGCTTGGAGTAAGCCCTTCCTGACACCATACCTACTTTCCATGGGATTAGAGCAAGCCCTTTGTGGCAATATTCTTTTTTCCTCATAAGTTGGGAGCAAGCCTTCCGTGGCACCCTTCTTATGTCTCTCATAGGTTTAGAGCAAGCCCTTCATGGCACAATTCCTACTATTCATAGGGTAGGACTAAGTCATCATGACACCATTCATATATTTAAGATATGCTAATTAGGAGTAAAGCCCATAGTGGCATCCATCACTACTTGAAATCATTGTAGTTTGGTGAGGAGTAAGTATCCACAATGGCGTCCTCTCCAACTACCATTCTAAACAAGAGTAAGTATCCAAAATGGCATATTTTCTAGAAATCAAAAACAAAAGCCTTTAGTACTATGAGGGTAAGAGTAAGTATCCATAGTGGTATCCTATCTCTCTAGTATGGCTAGATTATTTGTAAGTATCCCAAGAGGCATCCTTCTTTGGTTAAAATTAGTGTAGTTTGGTGAGGAGTAAGTATCAACAGTGGCATCCTCCCCAACTACCAACCTAAACATAAGTATCAACAGTGACATCCCATCTATAATTCAAAAACAAAATCCTTCAGTACTACGAGGGTAGGAGTAAGTATCTATAGTGGTGTCCTATCTCTCTAGTATGGCTAGATTAGGTGTAAGTATTCCAAGAGGCATTCTTGGCTGGTTAGAATTAGTGTAGTTTGGTGAGGAGTAAACATCCAAAATGGCATCCTCCCCAACAACCATCCTAAACAAGAGTAAGTATCCATAGTGGCATTCTTTCTATATATATATATATATATATATATATATAATATAGTTTATTCGAGTATAAGCATTTATTGATTCTCCCCTTAGGCTGGTTAGTGGTTAGGGCTATCCCCTTGACTAGTTTCACCCAAGAAGATGTGAGTACCCATGCTTTCTTCATAGGTTAGTCATTAAAAATTAATGGAAACTCGTTAGGTTGGTTTTTCATTAGGGATATCCCCTTGACTAGTTCCACTTAGGATGATGTGAGTCCCCTTGCTTTCTTCCTAGGTTAGTCATTAAAAATTAATAGGAACCTCTTAGGTTGGTTAGTCATTAGAATTGTCCTCTTAGCTAGTTCCACCTAGGAAGATGTGAGTCCATGTGCTTTCTTCTTAGGTTAGCCATTGAAAATTGATGAAAAAATAAAACAAAATAAAACATAGGATCTAGTATATCCAGTGTAGGCATTTATAGATCCTCCCCTTAGGTTGGTTAGTCATTAGGGCTATGCCCTTAGCTAGTTCCACCTAGTGGGATGTGAATCCATGTGCTTTCTTACTAACTTAGTTTATCCATCTCTATATCTTTGGATCACTAGAAGGTGTTACATGGATTTTTCTTTAAACTTAGATGGCTTAGCTAATTGGAAGGGGTCGTGAGGTTGCTTAGTTCTTAAACCTGAAAGCTATAATAAGGAGAGGGGCCTTAAGTGGATTCATTCTTAATTATCAAGTATTTTTTTAGTAGAAATGATGCTACTAAGGGTATCCTTCCTAACTAACTGATTTAGCTATTAGCAAGGGACCTTAAGGTGGCTTAGTTCCTAACCTAAATAGCTAAAGTGAGGAAAGGGGATTTAAGTGGCTTCATTCCTAATTCTCAGAGCTTTGACAAATAGGAAGTGGTCGCACTGACTTTATCCTAACCTAAATAGTCTATAAGAATGGGCCTTGAATAGGACACCTCTATGGGATTTAGTCCTAACTAGTTGAGTTAGCTATTAGAAAGGGCCTTTAATGGCTTAGTTCCAACCAGCTTAGCTTAAGTAAGGAAAAAGCGCCTTCAACATCTTAGTTTTTAATCCTCAAGTTTTGACTAATAAGTAAAGGTCTTATGGACTTAGTTCTTAGTCTAAATAGTTTATAGGAATGGGGCCTTGGAGTGGCATAGTTCTAGTCCTAATTTTTTCTAAAAAGGATTGCACTAGGTACTAACTTCCCTAGTTGGTTTAGTTATTAGAAAGGTGCCTTGAAGTGGCTTAGTTCCTATTCTAAATAGTGAAATGAGGAAAGGGGTCTTTAATGGCTTAGTTCCTAATCCTCAAATTTTGACTAATAGGTATGGGTCACATGGACTTAGTTGTTATCCTAAATAGTCTATAGGAATGGGGCCTTAGAGTGGCTTAGTGCTATCCTTAATTTTCTTTTTATTATTATTTTTAAATTATGAAGGGGTCATAATGACTTAATTCTAAACCTAGTAAGGTTTAGCTAATAAGAAGGGAACTTTAATGACTTAATTCCATCATGAATAGTTAGAATGAGGAAAATGTCCTTGAAGTGGCTTAGGTCTTAATCTCAAGTTTTTTTTACTAGAAATAATGCCTTAAAATGGCTTACTTCTAATTCTAAGTGCTAAAAGAAATGTCATCAAGATTTGAATTTATTCATGTATTCAATTTCATTAAGATTTCATAAGAAAATATAATTTTATTATTTAATTCAAATTTGAGATATAGTACTTACATAGTATGTCTTCAAATAAATTCTATTAATAGGAAGCATTGGACATTCATAGTTACAATTAACTAATTGGTATGAGCTACCTTCATAAACCTTTTTCTATAATAAACATCCCTTCTCATATTGGCTTAAACTTATTGCCCCTTTTTCAATGGGTTAAAATTGGCCTTTGCAGAACTAAGACCATGTCACTATTGAGAAAGTTCTATGATGGACCAGCATATTATGGGCTTGACCTATTATCGATTGGTAGAGTTTGAGTTTATGTTGAGCCTGCAAGCATTTCTTTTTAAGACCTTCAATCTCTTCAAACTGAAGTTGGGTGTTCTATTATATCATGATTTAGTTGTTGATGGTGATTGTTAAAGAAGTAAAGTACATGTCCACAAGTCTTTAACCAACCTTTCATGACATTAATGTTTATTTTCATCAAGAATTTTTTTTTAAATCTAAACAAGTGTTTTAGTGAAGGCTTCAGTCAATCCATTTACTTGAGGGTAATGATAGAATACCTCTAATCAATTTTATATTTTTTTTCAAAACATTATTTATTTTAATTGACTGAAATGCAAAACCATTATCAAATATAATTTGGCAGGGTACACCAGATCAATATATGACATGTTCCTTAAAGAAGTAAAGTACATGGTGTGCTTTCACTTCTTGTAGTAGAATTACTTCAATCTACTTTAAGAAATAGTTAGTTGTAATTAATATAAAAGAGTGTCCATTGGTAGATGAGCCCTATGATGTTTGTGCCCCAATACTCAAAAGGCTAAGAGGCAACCATCGGATCTAACACATTATGTGGTTGGTGCAGGGTGACACCATGCACTTTACACTAATAATAGTATCATGCAACATCCATGCAATTGATGAGCATCATCGACTAATAATATCTAAGTCTTTTAATTTTCATTTTTTTATGGCGAGATAGAAGGACACCACATAATCTAGCAGTCACAATCTTTTGGGCTTAGACTTTATCAAAGAAATGTAACCACATTTGATCAAATGATCATCAATACAATATGTTATTAATTATGGAATATGATAATAATCACTTCTTTATTTAATTTATTAAAGATTTTTCTAATGGAAGTCTTCCTTTAGGTAGATCTTCTATGAATGGCTACCTCTAATTAGCCTCTTCATGATCTTCAATGTGGGTGATTATCCCTTCAATTTTAATTTTATTAATGTAATCTAAATATATTGGAAATAGAACCTGAAGGTTCTGGATTTCTATAGGAATAAATTCTTTTTTAAGGCAAGCAATCTCTTTTAAGAGCTTTGCCATAGTGTAAGCACTAGAATTGTCTCCATGTGGGACTCTATACAAAGTCACAATATAGATCTACTCAATTAACTTCATAGTGTATTTATATAGTTATGCGGTTTTGGATTCAACACTTTGTAGACTCCTCCCACTTGGTTGACAAGTAGTTGGGAATCTCTATATATTTTAATTTTCTTAATTTCTATGAGAATGGCTAATTTTAAACTAGTTATAAGAGTTTTATACTTAGCTTCATTATTTGTATAACAAGTTTCAAATATTTGATAGAAATATTACATCATTCTTCTTTTTGGAGTTATAAAAATTAGCTCAATCCTTGCCTACCATTGGATGGAGGAATTAAACCACTTTGACATGAGACTACACCATCAAATATAACTCCCAAATGTTAAGAGGACATGGAACCCCAGAGGCGAGGGGGGATGAATTGGGTATTAAAATCAAATTTTAAAACTTAGTTAAAAAGTTAGTTATAAATTATGATATTAGAATAGAGCATAATAATAAATCAAAATAAATGCAGAAATGTACAAGACGCATAAGGATTTTCACATAGTTCAGCCAAACCCAAAAACTGGCCTATGTCCATGCCTAGTCACCATGATTAGGAATTTATTAAATAGAATGAGATTACAACCAATCTTTCATACTTTCCTATAATAGGTAAGCACAAAACCAACATGTACTTTCCTAAACCAGGCAAGTACAACCCAAACACCATACTTTCCTACACGGGCAAGTACAACCCAATAATGTACTTTCCTATATAGACAAGTACAACCTAACACCATACTTTCATACAAAGGCAAGTACAACCCAACACTGGGCAAGTAAAACTCCAACAAAGTAAATGAGAACTAAAAATAAAAAGATATGGAGTATCTAATTCTTAATTAAAAAAAAATTTACACTCAGCTCCCAACTAAACAATAAGGAAAAATTTAAGAAATCTCACAATGTATTTGTTTTTTGTTTTGTTTAAAATATGTAATGATATGCAATGCACTTGAAATAATTTTATCCTTGAAAAACATTTTACCAATATGTAATGATAACTATTAGTGTTACAAGAGTGAAACAAGTTAATCTTTATGAAATGCTTCTATAAGTTCAAATGTTAATTTGAAAACTTAAAAACTTCAGACAACTTGATATATGTGTTTGAAATAAAACAACACGCAAGATCACTTGAACAAATTAAAAATATAGACTAGACAAACTTTTAGAAGAATTAATATTAAGAGATTTAGGATAAAAATTATCAAATCAAAGGCTCAAATCCAAGATGATATCAAGTATTCTAAACACCTGAAATATAAATGAAAGATAACTAAAGAGAAACAATGCTAAAATTAAAATATTTTCAATAAAAAAATCATCAAATCTCAAATCATGAAATGATTAAAACACATTTAAATAATCTTACTCAAAAGAATGGATGAAGATGTAAGCTCAAGACTTGAATGATCAATCTCCAACACTTGAAGCTTGCTTGATGAATAAAGTGAAAAGGATGTCCCTTTCAATTGTTGTTAAAAATGTAAGCACAAAGGAAAGGAATGAACTCAAGTAATTGAAACCAAAGTGAACACCCAAAAAATTTTTTGCAAGGGTCAACCAAGGATAATTTTTTGCAGGAGATACTAAGTCATGAAATCCACTCTTTAAGTAGAGTTTAAGCCAAGAGAATTTCGGCCAAGGCAAGAGAGAAAGAGAGGGGAAATGTGAGGAAAATTTTCTTAAGAAAATAATTTAATTTTTAAAAATTAAAGCTCATGATGTAAAAATTTAAAATAAATTCAACCTAAATAGCATGTGTTTGGACAAAGCATCAGAGGGAATGAGTTTAAATTCTATTTACATAAATGACGGGGATATCAAATTTGAAAATAATTTAATTTAGCTATAATGCAAGGTTGGTCAAAGCTTTCCATACATGAATTAATTTTTAATAAATGATGATTAGTTAATTAATAATAAAAAATAGATTAATAAAGAATAGATTTGAATTTTAAAATAAAAATAAATTAATTAAATGACATAAAGAATGGGCCAGCCAAAGAATTTCCAAAAATAAAGATTTAAATATAGGAAAGTGCAATAATACATGTCTCCTTAGATTTAATTTTAATCCAAGCATAGTTAATTCAAATAAAAATAATATAACTTAAATTATACACATGGAGGTCGGTAATAATCATTCCATAAAGAGAAAATTGATTTTGGAAATAAATAAATGCAATATTCAAATTTAATAATCAAATAAAATAAGTCCAAGTTAAATTCGTCCAAGATTTTCTATGTATCAAATAAACCTAAATAAATAAAAATCAACTTAAATTCATTAAATAAAGATTAAATGTGAAAGTTTTTGAAATTTAAATAGCATTAAAATTAATTAAAGTATAGGAAATATGGGTCGGCCAAGGTATTTCTTAAAATAAATGTGTAAATTAGGAAGGTGCTTTAAATACAAATTTGTTTGATTTTAAATTTAAAATAATTTAAATTAAATAACATTAAATCAAATCAAATAATAATAAATAAATAAATATTCTTTATGGGCCGATCATAACATTCCCAAAGTGATTAAACCAAATTTGGAAACAATGTAATATTCAATTTACATATAAATAAATTTAAATTTGAAAAATTAATGTATAAAGAATATTGACTTGGCATTAAATAAAATAATTCACACAAAATTTAACATGCCGATACAATAAAAATTTGGCCATGCAAGAGGGATTTTAAAGTTCAAATAATATTATTAGTAGGAGAGAGAAAAAGAATAATAAAAGAGAGAAAATAATAATTTGGATATTTAAGTGAATAAATTAATTCTCATGCTAAATAAATAAATTAAATTCATTATAAGCATGAAAGTTTGATTAAAAAAGAAATAAATGAACTAAACTCAACTTTAGATGTAATGGATAAAGCTAAACTAAGTGCAAGTAGTCAAATTATCCGAAACGGATGAGTTCATGAAATTTCAAAATCAATGCAAATAAAATATGAAAAAATATGTAAGAAAATAAAAATAAATGATATACAAAGATTTAACAATTATTTCCATTTTTTTAGTTTTAATTTATTTTATTTTTCAAGTGCTATTGAAATTCATAAGCTACCCCAGACCAACTGATATAACTTTCCCGAGATCTGACTAAGTAACTTGTGTCTGGTGAATTTCTTGAATCAATTGAAATAAATAATTAGTAGCTTTAAGAATATATATGTTCATCATCAATATAAATCTAAATTTAAATTAACATTCATAATGACTAATGTGGATAATTTATCTTGCAAAGAAATTATCAGTCTTTATTACACAAATTTTATTATTATCAATTCAAATATTTAGATACACAAAGTGTATACTCAACAAAAAGTAGCATTATTTTCTTACTTTAAATTCATAATTTGTTTATAAAGGAGATCATCTTTCAAAGGAGAAATTATTGGGAGTGGGTGTGCTACTAAGAAGTCAACTACAACATATCCCTTTATAACACAATGAGGGATGAATGATTTAAAATTACAATAAAATTATAGATGAGCGTACTAGATGTCAGATAACATCAGACGAGCAAAAAAATATCACATTAGATTGATTCATGAGATTAGATTTATCTTCTGAGAAATCATGTAATGTCTTAGTTTCTAGGCAATAAAATTAAGGCCAAAACATAATTTTAAATTTGTGAATACTTCATTTCTTTTAATGTGAATCTATAGTTTATAAGGAATTCTCTTTGTTTTTTTATTTACTTAAGTCAATGAAGCATCATGAGATTCCTCTAAAGCTACACTATAGAAGATTCATAATTTTCCTTGAATGGGAGTAGCATAGACAAGCACACTCTTAGATTTTTTCCAATGGTACCCTGACATTTCTCATCCCTATTAGAATTTTGAATTATTTGATTTAAGGTAATGAAAAGTTGACATTTTTTTGATAATTTTGAAATGATTGTTTCTTTTGATAGAGTAGCTCCCCTTGAAAAGGCTTCTTTTGAATGAAATTCTCAAGAAGAGATACTTCAATGATAGCTTTAATTAATTTTGATCCTCTAGATTCCACTATGAATTTTAGGAAGTTATTTAAAGCCACCCCAAAGGCGCATTCTAGAAAATTCCCCTTTTAAATTATAGTAGTGTAATAATTCTCAAGTTGTAAAGATAATTTTTCATCTTTTTTATTTTTTTTCTCTTTTCGATATGATAATCAATGTCGCTATCAAAAAATTTGATCATGACCTTTTGGTAAATTACCCCAACATTCTTGAGACCAAATAGCTAGAACTTATAATAGAATATCCTTAAAGGGATTCTGAACTTTATATACTTCTTTTCCTTAAAGGTCATCTTAATCTAATTATATTTAAAGAAGCTATCCCTAAAGGACCATAATTTCTTATGCAAAAGCTTTATCCACCCAGAGTTTGGCTATGGCTAATAATAATTCATCTTTACGAGAAGCTCTATTCAAAACTCTGGAATTGACACATATATGGACTTAACCATTTTTTTTCTCTTATTTATTGAATGATGTTAACTAACCATGAAAAATATTTTCTTCTCATGTAAGTCCATCATTTTCCATCTTTTTAACTTTATCAATAACTTGTTATTTGAAGTCTAATTGCATCAAGAGACTTATTTTATTGGAATGACACCAAGCCCAAATCTCAAGCTTATAGACCGATACATCTAAAAATAAAATAGGCATTACATCCAAACACCAGATAAAGTAGTTCTCAAACTATAAGAGTAGCTTGATTAAGTTGTTAATATTTGTTTAGCTAAATGGTGAGCTTCTGGATCAACTTTTGTTTCTAAATTTATTTCTCTCAACTCATCATTTATATATTTTAATTTCTTCAAATCTAAGGGTGCATCCAAAACTTAAAGTCTATTTGAATCTTCAAACTTCTCTTAAACAATATTAATCTAAAGAATTAGATTAGTTTATGAAGAGAAGGTCAAAATTCTTATTGTAAATTATCGAGCAATTATCTTGTGATTGATAATCTTAAAACTTTCATATTTAGGTTTTATACTTTCTTCTTACCATTTCAATTCCCTTCAACTTCTTTAGTTTGGGGTTACTTTGACTTCCAACCCTATTACCTAATTTTGATATAGAGAAGTTATAGTTAAAGTGCCCACATATTTATTAATCATTTTGGGATTAATTTGGCACCTGATTGGGCCTGCTTAATCCTTTCACACATATTATTATAGATAATCTTAAAATTTTCACATTTAGATTTTATGCTTTTTTCTTGGAGTTTTAATTTCGTTCAACTCCTTGAGTTATGGGCCACTTTAACTTCCAACTTTCTTACCTAGCTATGATGTGGGAGAGTTAGAGTTAAAGTGCCCACATATTTATTAAGCCTTCTAAACATAATAAGTCAAGCTTTTCTTTTTAGCTTTCTTGGACATGGTATTTTTTTTTTTTGTAGACTTTAATGAGATTTCAAACTTTAGTAAGGCTTTAGGGATATTTGACTCCTTATGTGAGCTAAACTCCAAGTCAACATGAATTAGGATAAGTTTATTTTCCTCTCCCATTTCATTTTTTCCTTTTTATTTTCTTTCTTATTTTACTTCTTTCCTTTTTTTATTGTTAGGCCTTACTAATATTAGATTTTATCAAGTTATTTAGAGTACAATTTTCTTATACAGAGGGGATAATATTATTGATTACTCAAAAAGTTATGGGTAATCCAAAAATGGCCAAAAAATGAAAGTTACAATTGCTTTGTACAAATGTATGGAAGCTCAAAACTATCACTAATAAGGAAAGAATGAGAAATTACACTCTTTGCTAGTAAATCAATTGGATAGTTTCTTTATCTCCAAATGTGGGTGGTGGGTATTGAGTGTTTGCCCATCAAGTACTTTATGATCTTGCAAATTTGAATCAGATGCCAAGGTATGACTATGTTAAATTCACCCAAATTTTTTTGAAAAAGTAGTTTGGAGACAAATTCAAGCCATAAACTATTGTGTGGATTCAACATAGCCAGTCTAAGTGCAGTTAGGCTTGTGGTTGCTTTCACATGAAGCAAGGAAACATCTATAAATGGCATTGAAAAGTGTAGGAGACATTTTCCCAACTGATTCTTAAGGAATCCTCCAATACCTGCAGCAATTTGGAGGGGTCAAAGCTTTCATGAATGCTAATCTTAATATAATTTATGGTCAAATTTTGGCATATTACAAACCCCATTTAAACTTGTTTTCTACTTTATAAAACCCAAAAGAATCAATGATGTCTAGTTTGCCTACAAAATGTGATTTCTGATACAACCATTCTAAATTGATTTATGTAGATAGTTGTTCAGCCAAGTGATCACATACTTTGGCTTGATGTTGTTTTCTCCATGCTTCCTTTCATTACTAGTAGCCCATATAAACCATAAAGTGATTAGGGGAACAATGAATGTAATGTTTATTTTCTAATTTCCTTGAGTTTGATACAAGCCCAAGATGAATTCCATAATTGTCTTAGGTTGGCTATTTATTTTGAGGTTCAACAAATTAGCAAATTTATCCACTCCTACAAACTGAATTTGCATTTGATAAAAAGTATGAGATAAACTTTCTTCCTCCTCATAATAAGGTGGCAAATGGATGAAATTTTCTAAACTTTAGCTTTATGATGTCATAAATTAAAATGAGGTTATAGAGTATTCTCCAATAGAAGAATGAGATAGAGGGCTTAAGGATTGAATTCCTTATAGCTTTCCCCATGGAACTTGTTTAGTGTTAACCCACTAGCTGTTATAAATAACTTTGGATATTGTCATTGATTTTCTTCATTTCTTAACAATAAGTTCTTCTTTGTACTCGATAAGAATGAGTAATGAGATAATCTTCTTGCAAGCATTAAGTGGTATTTCATCTTTCAACTTTTGGATGTCTCATGCTCTATCATAACAAAAATCAGATGCTCTGGTAAAGTGATAAAATCTAATAAACTTTAAGTTATGGATTAGAGAATTTCATCCCTAATCAAATGGTCATTCCAAAAATCAATGTTTCCTTCTTCTACATTTCAAAACATGAAATTTTTAGCTTCTTCTTCATGCAAGAGTTATGTTCTTGAGAGTTATTGAATATGATTGATTTTGAATACTTTTGATGAAGAAATTATGCCCATAATGAATTATTCACTCTATACATGATCCATTGTTTGATAGTGTTGCATTTAATATTTTTTTACAAGTGTCTTGAAACATTGCCCACCATAGCAATTTAATTTTCCAATCTTTTCCAACTAGCCCAATGGATTGATTTAATTTTAGGACTCTATATTAATCTATTAAATAATCACTCAATCTTTTGTTGAATAATGGATGGTTTCTTCTAGACTTGCATGGTGTAAAGGAGAATAAATTTGAGTATGCTCTTCATAAGTGTGACTCTTCCACCAAATGGAAGAAATGAATTTTTTTCAAGATTTTAATTTGGCTTTCACTTTACCAATAAGTTCATTAAAATAATTTTAGGTTAGTTTCCATTTTATAAGTTGACTCCCAGAGAGGTGAATTTAGATTAGTGTTAAAAAAGCTAGTTTTCTCTCTTATCCATCTAATCTTGTTTCTATTGATATGTTTGTCTACAACAAAGAAGCATTTCTTAGTGTTTAATTCTAGAATTGAAAGCTTGAAAGCTTTGGATGAATTCCCATTATCACCTACTCCATTCATTATAAAAGGTTTTGATATTGTCAGCTAGAGTTTCTCTTTGATGCTAGTAGGAGAGTTAAGCAATGAGAGCCATTATCACCTACTCCATTCAATCTTTCCCTTTATTTTATATCCAAAAGTTGAACACTAAAGCTACATTCCATATTGATATTTCATATCACGTAAAAAATAGCTTCTTGATCACCCATTTAGCATTTGCAAATGATCTCCTCCTTTTGTAATGGAAGAAAGAGATTAATTAACAAATTTATGGCATTCATCCAAAGCTTTCAAGCTTTCATTTCTAGAATTAAACACTAAGAAATGATTCTTTATTGTAGGCAAAATATCAATAGAAACAAGATTAGATGGATAAGAGAGAAAACTAGCTTTTTTTAACACAAGTCTAAATTCACCTCTCTGGGAGTCAACTTATATAATGGAAACTAACATCAAATATTTTTAATGAACTTATTGGTAAAGTGAAAGCCAAAATAGTATTTTTGTAGTGATTGCCTTCAAAGATGTTATATAAGAGAGAATAATAATAAGAAAGAATCCTCTATCTCTTATAGCATTCATTATGAAACTCTACCTGACAATATCAAAACCTTTTATAATGTATAATTTCATAATGACATTCCACCTTTGTCTTTTCTTTTAATGTCCATGATCAGTTCTTGGGCAAGCAGTGTATTATCAATGATATTTCTGCTCTTCATAAATGTAGCTTAGGTTTTAGAAATGATATTTAGGAGTAAACTTTGAAGTTTATTGGCTATGATTTTTGTGGTATTTTTACTCGTCACTGATGTAAGATAGATAGGTCTAAATTTGTCCAATGTATTTGTGTTTATTTCTTTGGGGATTAGGACAATTAGGTAGAAAAATTTTTATGTATTTTATGTCCTTTGAAATAGTTATGGATTGCCTTAATGACCTCTAGTATGATGGTGCTCCATGTTTTTTGAAAGAAGAGAACAAAAAATTCATTAGATCTAGCAATTTTATAGCCATCCAATCAGTTTAAGGGTCTAGGAGTTTTACTCCCTATGCTGTAGCTGCTCTTTTAACTACTAAGAAATATGGAACTTGGAGGATGTGTAATAATAGCAGAGCAATAAATAATATGATAATAATATATATTTCTTATACTAGGTTGGACGACAAGTTAGATCTTATTTCAGGTTTATCATTATTCCCTAAAATTAATTTAAGAAGTAGATACCATTAGATAAGGATTAGACCAGGTGATGAATTGAAGATGACATTCTAAACTCTCAATGGTCTTTATGAATGGTTAGTTATACCCATTTGGTCTTTCAAATGCCTCTAGCACATTCATGAGACTAATGAATACTATTTTGAAATAATTTATTAGTTAATTGTTTGTATCTATTTTGATGATATTCTTATATATAGCCCAGATAAAAAGTTACATCTACATCATTTATAAATGGTCTTAGAGAAGTTAAGGTCAGTAAAATTATATGTAATGCTTGAGAAATATTTTTTTCTATCAACGAGATAAATTTTTCTTAAGATTCATTGTATTTGCTGATGGACTAAAGGATGACCCATCAAAATCCATATTCATTTTTGTAGTGGACAACTCCAAAAACTTTTATGGATGTTAGAAGTTTCCACGGTTCTATAAGAGATTTATAAGGAATTTCAGCACTATTGTTGCTCCTATCATGGACATTCTAAAGAAAGATAAATTTATGTGGACCATAGAAGCTGGAAGAGCCATGCAATGAATTAAAACTCTTATGACTTATTCAACTTTCTTAAGACTTATCGACTTTAATATAGTTATTGAAGTGATTTATGATGCATCAGGTATTGAAATAGGTGGAATAATAAGTCAATAAAATCATCTTATTGGTTTATTCAATAATAAATTAAATGGTGTTAAGAAAAAAAAATATTCCACTTATGATCACGAGTTTTATGCGATTATTCAAACTCTTAAACACTGGAGGCATTATCTATTATATAAAGAGTTTATTCTGAACAATGATCTTCAAGCTTTAATGTTTATTAACCCCTAAAATAAATGAAATCATAGACATGCTAAGTGGGTTGAATATCTTTAAGACTTTTTCTTTGTGCTTAGACATAAACCCATGATAAAAAATAAACTACTAGACACTTTATCTAGAGTATCTTTAATGGTTTCATCCTTTGAATTTTTAATTTTAGGATTTACAACTTTTAAAGAAGATTATAATATCTATCATAATTTTTATATGATATACTTAAAAAGTGAATCTAAGCCCTTAACTTTTGATAGCTCTAGAAAGGCAAGAAATTATGTATTCCTAAAACATTTCTTAGAGAATTTCTTATCTTTAAATTACATTCAAGAGGTATATTAGGATATTTTGATAAATAAAATACCCAAATATTTATTGAGCAAATATTCTACTGGTTGTCCCTAAGAAAAATTGTTAAGCGTATAGTAGCCCAATGTTACTCTTATTATTAAGCTAAAATTGTCAAATAAATGGTGCATATTCTTTTTAGACCTTGAAGAGACCTATCCATATATTTCACATTAGGTTTACCAAGAACTCCTCGCCAGCAGACAATACCTTCATCATAGTAGATCGATTTTCTAAGATGACATATTTTATACCTCGTTCAAATTCAAATGATGCATCTCATATATCAAAATTGATCTTTAAAGAAATTATCAGGTTGCAGTCCGTCCATTACAATTTCTGATAGAGACATCAAAATTTATATTCTATTTTTAGAAAATCTTATAGAAACTAAAGGGAGAATAATTAAAATTTTTCTCTGTATTCAACACACAAATAGATGGACACACAAAAGTAGTCAATAGGACATTAAAAAATCTACTATGGTGTTTAGTTGGGAAGAAATTAGGAAACTGGGACTTAACATTACCTATATCAGTTGTATACAATAGTCAACTTTCAAGATAGTTTATGGATATAACCCTAAACTAACTATTGATCAAGCTAATACATCTACTCATGTATTTTTTGATTCAACATATACATTTGCATGTGATCTTCATAGCCGTCATGAAGACATAAAGTAACTATTGAAAACACAAAATACAAGTATGCTGAACAAAAAAGTAAAAATAATTTTAAGGAAAATGAGATAGGTGATTATGTTTTGGTTCGTATGTATCCTAAAGATTTCCTTCCACCAAATATAAAAAGTTACAAGTGAGAGCATGTGGGTAATTTAAAAATTTTAGAAAGCTTTGTATTAATGCTTATGTTCTTGAATTGTCCCCTCATATAATAATTAGCTCTATTTTTAATGTTGAAGATCTAACATATTTTATAAGAGTTACCCAACCTCTAAACATGCAAAATGATGCTTTTATAGGTACCCATCAATCCAACATTTTTTGAGGTGGGAAATATCATCCACGAAGACACCCACATATGGTAGCATCAATTAGAGATTCATAGTCAGGTGGAAAGATAAGCCACCGAGTGAGGATACCTAGATGACTTTAGAAGAACAACAGAATATTTCCCATGAACATCATAAAGAACTTAGAATCCTAACTCTTTGGAGAAGAGTTCTTTGAAGCCCGAGGGAGTTGATATAGCACATCAAAGGAAGAATCTATATGTCTCTAGGTCATAAGCTAAAGTATGAACTCAGGAGAACTTTTAGTATATTTAATATGTAAATGTATGTTTCATGTGTTGCATTATATAGTAATGGGTATATATGATCATGTGTAAGTGTTGTATTAGAGTTATGGTTGCAAATAAGTGAGTTATTGAAAATAATTCTATAAGTGTGTGTTTGGCACCTCGGTGGCTACCTTTTTGGTGCCTTGGTGGTGCACTCTGTAGATTTTCATGGGTGGGAACCAAGAAACTAGTGGCTTAGCATTGGGTTTATGGCACCTCAGCACTGAGCACTGGATTGTGGCACCATAGTGTTGGTTCACATGCACGTGAAATGACAACTTTGACTTTTTTTTTAAATTTTTTGGTAGTTTTCTCTCTAAAGGATGCATCCCTTGGAGTATTGCACCTATATAAACTCTATTTCTAACCTAATAAAGAACTTTGAACTTTTATGTGTGAAATTTGAATGAAAATACTCTTGGTTGGAGCTTGGTGGTGGCCATCCGAGGGATTTAGTGATCCTTCATTGTAGTTCTACTTTGATGAGTAGAACAACTTCAACAACACTAACTTTGGTGACTAGAAGATCTTCATGTCTTCCACTTTGGTCAGTGGAATAACATTTTAACATCTCTTTCTTCACCTTTCCACTACAGTCTTTGTGGTTCACCAATTATACTTAAGAGTGGGAGAAGAGCCAATTAGTTCTGTCTTCATCAAGGAAGAAGGTGGGAAGTAGTGGACCATCTAGTATGTTAGCAAATACCTATCATTACTCATCGCTAGAGAAGAAAAGTATTTTTTAGGATTTACTATGTTAGAAACTAAAATAAATCCATCATAATCTAGATGTGATGCAAATTGAAAAAAACTTTTTCTTATAATTTATTTAATACTATGATAAACATAAAAGAAAAATAAATGATAATTTTAAGGTAAGAATGGGGTTGAAAAATAATTATAGAAGAAGGGAGCTAAAGCTATTTGAAGAAGATACTAGGAGAATCTTGAAGCTTAAAGCCAAACATGCTCTTCCACTAAGAAGAGTTGTGTGCTAGTGGTGTTCAATCATTTAAGGTGCTAGATGGTTATGTATTTAATTTATCATGGTGCATTAATGTAAGATTGGGAAAATTATTTTGGTTGAAGGGTCATGACTATCATATTTTCATGGAGTATTTACTACCAATACATTTATTACTTTACCTAAAGGAACTTGAAATCCTTAAACAAAATTGTGTATTTTACTAATTTGTGCTCCACATGTTTAAGTATAGACTTATAGATTTAATTTGAGATGAGCATTATGGTAATATTATATATATTAGAACAAATATTTTTACTTGGATCTTTTGACTTGATAGAGTACTCGCCATTACATCTATCAAGGCAAGAATTGGCAACCTAGCTCAATATCATTGGATGCATCCATTTAAAAGATAAATTAAATAGTAAAATTTTTCTAGTATTGGTGGCCTAGTTTAATATTAGATAGTGACATATTTTCTTATGTAAGTTTCATTTTACAAAAGTTTAAGTTAATTATAATATGGTGGTATGGGCAGATTAATGTAGTAATTTATTTGTTTGGTTAATAATCTAATCTTTTTAATTAAAAAATCATAAATTATAAGATCTAGCACTAAAATAATAAGATAAAATATGATGTGGCCTATATCTACAGATAATTGATTCCAATTTCATACTGGTTTGTATACTGAAGAGTGAAAAAGAAATAGTGAAGTAGGTGCCAAAGGGTATACTCATATAAAGGATGAAGGAGACTATTGCATAGTTTTGCAAGAGATAGTGCAATTACAATATCCCGAGAATCATGAGAGAATATTGTTTCTATTTAATTATGATTGTTTAACTCTTATTTCTTATCAGAACTTGTGCATACATAGTTGCAAGGAATAATTGAAGTAAGCATAGGTAATAAAAAATGCAAACTTCAATGCTTTTGCATTGGCTCAACAAGCACATAAATGTACCATTTGACATATTCAAGTATAATAAGAGAAAATATGTTCTTTTTGATAGTTATTAAAGCTAAACTAAGTGATAAAATAAAAACCAAAATATTATAATATTCACTCATCAAAAGTAAGACATGTTAAGAAATTATATAGCCTAATCTTGATATTGAATAGTTTACTAGTTTAGCTAATGTGAATGCTACATATGAGGAAAATGAATATTTACCAAGTAAAACATTGATTATGATGATAAAAAAAAGAAGATTTGGAGATCTGATGATGAACTCAAAAAATAAATATGTTTTTTTTTATATTTTTATATTTAGTTCTTTAGTGTTAAGTTACATTATTATTATTTTATTTATTTATTAGAGTTGACTACTAAAGGTGGATATGATCTTCCCTAAAGATTATTCTCTATTTTTCTCAATAGAAAGTGGATGATTACTTTTGGACCACATTGGTATAGTGCAACAGATACTATGGTTACCACCATCTCATGTATCACTCTAATAATGCTAATCTACCATATCATTCTATGGTGTTTAGAATTATCATATGGACACCATGCAGATCTTATGGGGTACTAATTGAAGTGATCGAGTACTACATGAATGAATAATATACTATCTCAAAAGATAGAAATATCACCTTAAGATGGATATAATATAAGGACTCCTAAGGCCGATGGGTCCGTATATTAGAGATCATTCCTCTACCTTACATGGATGAAGTAAGAAAAGGTTTATTTTAAGTTGGGTTTTTAGTTCCCTATAAGACAAGCCTCAATAGTTAATTACATCTTATAAAATGTGATTCTCTTAGAAAACTCTTGATTGAAGTGATTGGTTAGCATCCCTATAGATTTTGAAGTATGGAACAAAGAACTAGTTGTTGTTGGAAATCATGCAAGAGAACTCAGTTAAAGAGAGTTCTTAATGGAATGCAAAGAAGGATAAGTAGCAAGTTCTCATGATATTAGAGCCAAGTGAGCACTTTAATTTATCACAATGAAGCTTTATATTTTTAAAATTGAGAATTATTATCATTTGAGTTGACATTATTAGAAACTTAAGACTTGCATTCCAATAATATAAAATTGTGAAAATGCCTAAGAGGTGAGGATTTATGTAGTAAGAGAGAAATAGGATTCTTTGGATTCTAAGTCTAAAGTGCTCTAACACAAGCTAAGAGCTTGACCTAATTCTACTCGAAGAAGAGGGATACAATGGCACACCCTTGCCTAATGATGTGAACGCATCCCACCTCTTCTGGGCTTACAACCACCTAGAATGGCTATTAGCTAAGACCTCTTATACTTTAAATCCATTTGAGCAAGTCATATAAATGCATGATGGCTAAGTTGTTATTTATTTATAATGAAAACTTAAGAGCCTAAACTCACTTCTTAGATTTAAGATCATGGCGGATATGAGAAATGTCATAACTAATGCAATAAAATTTCATCTTTTTATAAATTTAGACTCTCAAATTTGACTCGAGTGGGTGACAAGTATGCATATATGCATGATAAAATAAGGTTATGAGCTAATCCAAGAGAAGGGTGTTCTTCACTCAAGGGGGTTGCTGACAAAGGACTTGCACTCCCCCTTTCTCATGAGTAGAGCGAAGAACCTCTATATTCAAGAAGAGAAGATGAGATGTGTGCATGATTCTTATTAATCATAGACCTATGATTTCTAAATCTTTTAGTGGATTAACTCCTAGACATTATGGTGAGGTTATGTGTTATTAATTTTAATTCAAATTATTTTTAAGTTGGGGTAAAAATTTTTGAATCATTAAAGAGCTTAATGATATCTAGGCCATACAACAATCATTACACTTCAAGAAACCTATGAAAAGCATACAACTTCTTTTGTGTAAACAAAGTAAACACACTAAACAATCAATCAATTAAAAGAATAATGAAGAGACAAGTGAAATTTGGTTTTTCTATAAAGCCCAAAAAGGAAAAAAAGTGGGTTGTCAAGCTCAACCATTCTATAGCCCAAATTATAATAAATTTAAAATAAAATAAAGAAGCCTATAGGGGTTTTCATCTTCTCTTGATTTTCAAAGTTTTGGATCCTCCAAGCATCATAGGGCCTCTTAGGTCTATATGTCTTCTAGCCTTTGTTCATCCTATGCCTCATGGCTCTAATCCTAATACTAATACAAAAAGTTGCATTTGAAATTATAAAAGTAAAATCTTAACAAAACCTACAAAATAGAGGTTAGCTATAACACACATTTAATTTATTTTTATTACATCGATCCCTTTTTTATTAAGCATAATCTCCTATAAGAAATAATGTTAGTATAATATCGCTCTAACAGTCAGTCTACGAATGTACTCTATAACATCTAGTCTAAAATATTACATAACAAATCAAAACATCAATCCACAACATAGCAACATCCTAACTTAATTCTAAAGTTGGACCTTTCAATCTAGAGTGTGTGCAAGGATTAGTGTGGAGAAGCAAAGCTAGGCTTTAATGTTTGATTGCATTAAGTGACCATAGATTTAATTTATTGTCCAAAGGGGTGGTTACTCTCTATATGATTTTCAATTGAAGTATATATTTTATTATGAGTTTAATTTAGGTTCAAATTAAACTTAGAGTTTTAAAGAGTGTAAGAAAATCATAGGTTACACTTTAGGTTAGATCCATAACTTTGAGTTGATTGTAAGGGTGGATTTTACAACTTTTAATTCTCTTAATAAAGCGTTAAGTTTTTTATGAAATTTTAAGTTTAAATCAAACTTAAATAACATTAGGATCATTAGAAAGGTATCTCAAGACTAAGGACTAGAGTTAAAATTTTCTTATGGCATCTATCTAACATAACTTTTCACATTAATGATCACTCTATGAATGCTATGCTTTTGTGATTTAGAAAAATATTAGATTTAATTTACATGTATCATTTTGAAAAACTCACACATTAATGTATGCATATATATATATATATATATGTGTGTGTGTGTGTGTGTGTGTGTGTGTGTGTGTGTGTGTGTGTGTGTGTGTGTGTGTGTGTGTGTGTGTGTGTGTGTGTGTGTGTGTGTGTGCTTTATTCTAATATTAATAAAAGGGTTTATATTAATGTCTTAATATGTTTATTTTAATGAATATGTATGTTTAATGGAAGTATGGATTCACATATATGAGTATGCATAAAAATATAAACATGAATGTATGAAGTTGTGCACTCTAAAATGATGAACTTGAATAAGTAGTTTAAGTTTCTTTGAATTTTTATATACACTATTTCAAGAACATGATATTGTTAAACAAGAAAGATGGGCTGTCAAGACCTCCTTCAAACCAGTAGCCCTATGCCCTACCTGTTTAAACTATATAACTTAAAAGAGTATAGATAATGTATATGATTAATATATTTCAACTATTATTATCTATTGCAATTGAAAGTACATATGCATGTTTGCTTCCAATGAAAAAGAAAAACTAAATTTGAGATTTATTTGTGATAATAATATTCAACAATATTAATCTTAACAAGTTGATTTTATAAAACTATGAGATGCACATGATTAATGACCAACAAACGTATAAAGTGATGAGCAAAATGAATAATGTCATAAGAAAGCTTACTCAAATCATTAATCCTAAATTCACTTAAGCTTAATTAAATTTCTTATTTGACATATTTTTTATTTAAGTGAATAAAATCTATATGAGGAAACACAAAATAATAAAAATACCCTATACATGCCATCTATTCATTAATAAAATTTAAAAGTGGAATTATGCTTTTTATGAATTAATTAGATTCAATAATTACTTAATTCAATTAGTGCCCGAAAGGCTTCAAAAATTATGAAACCATAATCTATAATCCCAAAACGTTTGAGAAAATTTGTAAACATGAAAAATGACATAATAAATGAGCATCCAAAATTGTAAGGCATTTGTGCTAATATATTGTAATAAATAAATTAATTAAAAATTTTAAATTAAGTAATTACTATTAAAATACCTAAGATAATTTGGTGATTTTAATTCCATTGATTAACTCTTTATTAGCTATGTACAAAGAGGGTTTGTTTACAATTTTTAGGGAAGCCCTAGGTTGACGAATGAATTATTTAATTAATAAACGCCCCTTCATGGTGATTTTGAGAAATACATAAGAATAGTGATTAGAATATATATATATATATTCTAATCATTACCGAGCTCCTAAAATATATTTAAACTCCCAAAATAAATTTCATAATTTTCAATATTAGCTAGATTTATTAAATAACTAAAATGGCTAATAAAGATTTGAAAATATGGATTTTCTCATGTACTTGCCAAATTTACATGAAATAATTATGGCTGGCTGATCTCATCTCATAGAATAATCATCGAAAGTTTTAAGTTATTTGATTAAGTAATTAAGAATTAACTTTAAAATTAAGAAAAATCTTCAAACCATAATTAGTCTCTGTTTAGTTAACAAAAAAGCTTTTATTTTGTTTTCCTATATTCTCCTCCATCTAAGCTTTCCAACAAACCTGCATTTGTATTTCTTAGAATAATTTTTAGTGGTCATTTAATAGATTAAATTCTAAAAAAGTAGCAGTGTTAATAATAATGACATGATTGTAATGTTGACCTCTGAAGTGGCTTTGCTATCCAAATAATTAGATAATTTAGAAATTAATTAAAATATTAGTTTTATGAATCAACATGGAGAAAACAAAGAAATTAGTGTAATAGAAGATCAAACTAATCAAGGATTAGAAATGCTTAACTATATTTAAAATAAATGAAATGATCTTTATTCAAATACATTCATTCAAAGTTGGAGGAATCACCCATAATTTTTCTAAAATAATAATGCTAATTATAATCAAATTGGAAATATGGGAAGTTAGAATAATATGAATTATAGCTCTCACAACTCTAACTTTAGACCTATCATTCAAACTAGATATCCTCCATAAAATGAAACTAAACAAAAGAAACCTACCTTATAGAAATTCTTGATATAAAGGCGAACTCAATTGCAAAGCTAATGAGCTTCAATTAGAACTTAGAAATTCAATTAGAGCAAATGGATAATAACCTAACAAGTAGACCACAAGAGAATTTACCTTGTAATATTGCAATAAATTGTAAGGAGAAAGTAAAGAATATTGTAAGGCAATTGAAATAAAAAGTGGGAAGAAATTAAAACAAATAGGGCTACATAATAAAAATGAGGAAAATAAAATACTAAGTAAAGAAAAAGAAAAGAAAGAAAATGACAGTAAAGAAATTGAAGAAAAGAAAAAGGAAATAAAAAGAGAAGCATTTAGGAAAATGAGAGAAAGACCACCACCTCCATTTCCTCAAAGACCTCAAAATAAAATGTGCATAATCAATTTTCTAAATTCTTATAATATTTAAGAAATTATTCATAAATATATTACTCGCTAATGATTTGGAATAAATGCCTTCAAATGCTAAATTTATTGAAGACATTTTTGTATAAGAGAATAAAATTAGAAGAAATATGAAACAATATCCCTTACTAAAGAATGTAGTGCAATAATTTAAAAAAATTTCCTAACAAACTTAAAATCAAGAGAGTTTTACTATTCCTTGATTATATGGGATAAAGTTTTTGGAAAGGCATTATCTGATTTGGAAGCTAAGATAAATTTAATGCCTTTATCAATTTTTAAAAAACTAGGATGATGAGAAGTACAACCTACATATGTGACTCTATAATTAGCTGATAGATCTTTGACTTATTTTAAGTATATTATTGAAGATATTTTAGTTAAGGTAAATAAATTTCTATTCATTATAGATTTTATAATATTAGATATGGAGGAAAAAAAATACCTCTCATTTTAGGGAGACCGTCTTAGCTACTTGAAGAACGATGATAGATGCTTAAAAAAGGGGATTAATAATGAGAGTAAATGATCAGAAAGTTTAATTTAATGTGTTTTACTCTATTAAATTTCTTGATGATAGAAATGTAGAATATTATAGGATTGAGTTAAGTGACAATAAAATAAAAAAAGAATTTGAATCATATTTTATAGAGCAAAAATGGAGAACAATGATGGAGGAATATTAAGACATTCAATTCTTTAGAGTTACACACAATAAGTTTAAAAGAAACTTTGAATCATTAGAATTGTCAATAGAAAGAAAGAATCTCAAACCATTTATAATAGAAGCCCAAAACTAGAGTTAAAGCCATTACCAAATCACTTGAAATATGCTTACTTAGAGAAAGAATCAATATATCCAATAATCATCTTAGCTAATTTGGAAGAAAATAAAGAAGATAAATTAATAGGAGTTCTTAAAGGACATGTAAAAGCATTTGGGTAGACAATAGTAGACATCAATGGAATTAGTCCTTCAATATGTATCCATGTAATTTTAATAGAAGAAAATAGTAAACCAATCATAGAAAACTAAATAAGACTAAATTGTATCATGAAAAAAGTAGTAAAAAAGTAAATCTTAAAATGGTTAGATGTAGGAATGATATATCTTATATCTGATAGTATAATGGTAAGTCCAATCCATTATATGAGTGAGAAAGGAGGAATGACTATAGTTACAAATGCAAATAATGAAATCATTCCTATTAGAATAGTCATAGGGTGGAAGATTTGTATTGATTATAAGAAGCTAAATAATGCCAATAGAAAAAATATCATTTTCCTTTGTCTTTCATTGATCAAATATTGTATGTGTTGGTAAGTCATTCATATTATTACTTTTTAGATGAGTATTCTAGATATAAGTAAATTGCCATAGCACATGAGGATCAAGATAAAATAACATTTTCTTGTCCTTATGGTACCTTTACTTTAAGAAGAATGCAAATTGTCTTATGTAATGCACCTATTGCTTCTCAATATTATTTGATGGCTATATTTTTGACTTAATTGAAAATTACATTGAAGTACTTATGGATAACTTTTATGTTTTCAATTTGACATTTGAACATTGCCTAGAAAACCTAGAAATTATTCTTAGGAGATGTCAAGAGAAAACTTAGTACTTAACTAGGAGAAATATCATTTTATGGTTAGAGAAGGAATAATACTAAGTCAAAAAATCTTGGAAAAAATAGAGGTAAATAGGGAAAAAGTGCAAATTATAGAAAAACTTTCACCACCAACTAATGTTAATGGAGTTAGAAACTTTCTAGGGCAAGGAAGATTTTACAAGAGATTTATCAAGAACTTTCAAAAATATCAAAATTATTGTGCAATTTATTATTGAAGGATACACCCTTTATTTTTACAAAGGAATGTTAAGAAGTTTTTGATTTACTAAAAGTCAAATTAAGTTCAACTTTGATTATTATAACACCTAACTGAAATATTCCATTCTAATTAATGTGGCATTAGTTATCATGCAATAGGGGCAGTCTTAGGACAATGAAAAGACAAAATATTTCATGTGATTTACTATTCTAGTAAAAATCTAAATGAAAATCAATTAAATTATTCAACAACTGAAAAATATTTACTAGCTGGTGTCTTTGCCTTCGATAAATTTAGAACATATCTAGTTAGAATGAAAGTTATTTTATATACTGATCATGCAACAGTTAAATATTTATTAGAAAAGAAAAAGGCTAATCTTGGATTAATTAGATGGATATTATTGTCATAAGAATTTGATATAGAAATTAAAGATAAAAAATAATTTCAAAATCAAGTAGCTGATCACTTATCTAGATTAATAGCTGAGGAAGACTTGAGAGTTACTCGAATTATTAAAGAAGAATCTCCAAATGAACAATTATTTGCATTCAAGCAAAAAATTATTCTATAGTATGTAGATTTTGTGAATTATCTAGTAAGTGAAATTATATCTTATAGAATCAATTATAATCAAAAGAAGAAATTTTTACATGATGTAAAATTCTACTTTTGGGGTGAACTTTATCTTTATAAGAAATATCTAAATCATATTCTAAGATGTATTCCTGATAATGAAATTTTAGAAATTATAAGGTCCTATCATGATTCTGAGTATGAAGGACATTTTTGAAGTATTAAAATAGTAGATAAAATTATTATAAAGTGGATTTTATTGGATGACTTTATTTAGGGAAATATTTGAATATGTGAAAAATTATGACAAATATCAAAGAATGGAAAATATCTTTAAGCATCAAGAAATTCCCTTAAATTATATTATAGAGGTAGAGTTCTTTGATGTATGGGAAATAGATTTTATGGGACCATTTATTTCTTCATATGGAAATGAATATATCATAATTGATGTTGATTATGTGTCCAAATGGATAGAAGCAATAGCTATGCCAAAAAAATGACTCTAAGGTAACTATTAAATTTCTAAAAATATTTTTTTATATGATTTAGAACACTTATAGACATTATTAGTGATGAAGATACTCATTTCTGTACTAAATATGTGAAGTAATTCTTAAGAAAATATGGAGTACAACTTAGGATATCTACTGCAAATCATCCCTAAATTATTGGACATGCTAAAATTTAAAATAGGAAAATAAAAAAATTTATAGAAAAAATTATAAGGTCTATTAGAAAGGATAGGTCCCTGAAATTAGATGATGCATTATGGGCCTATAAAACCATATATAAAACCCCTACTAGAATGTCATTGTATAGATTAGTATTTGAAAATGCTTCTCACTTACTATTAAAATTATAGCACAAAGCATTCTGGGTGATTAAGAAATTAAATTTTGATATGAAAATAACCATAGAAAAGTGACTCATAGATTTGAATGAGAAGAAATAAGATCGAGAATATAAAAAACTAGAGGATATATAAGGAATAAATAAAAACTAGCATCATAGGAAGATCATTAAGAAATAGTTTAAGCCTGGACAACATGTATTACTAGTTAATTCAAAATTAAAAGTTTTCTAGGAAAATTATGATCAAGATGGTCAGGCCGGTTCTTAGTTGTTAAAGTTTTTGCACATAGTGTTGTAGATATCCAAGACTTAAAGATGAATGAGATTTTCAAAGTGAATGATCAATGGCTTAAGCCATATTATGAAAAAAAAACTAGTCTCAATTTAAAATGTCCATTAATTTAGTTGATGACAATAAAATTAGAAAACCTTTGTCATGCTGAGGACATTAAATTAAGTGATTGTTAGGAGGTAACATAATATATATATATATATATATATATATATATATATATATATATATATATATATATATATATATATATATATATATATATATATATATCTATTAGTATTATGCTTTAGTGTTAGTTGCAAAGGAGTCGGAGTTAAAGAACCATTAGAAAGAGAATGCATTACAGGGAGGCTTAAGAATTGAATTAAGGGCAAAGCTCTTTCTCTTCTTTCGAGCTTCCAGAATTAGCTCTTACAATCAAGCCTACAAATATTCTCTTCTCTTAAATATATATATATATATATATATATATATATATATATCTAAAACTAATAAGAAAAATAATATAAAAAAACAAATATAGGTCTAGCACCTAGGATTTGCATAAGCAGTGCTGTAACGCTGGGGCACTATATCCATAAAATATTGAAAAATAAAACTAATGAATGAAAAGTGGGTTGATTGATTGACCAGCACCTAGGCATTGCAAAAGTAGCACTGTGATACCTATCAAAAAGGTCGTTCAAAAGGATTTTAGTTGGACAAATACATTTATCATAAGAATACAAAAAAGTTGACCAACGTCGTGCACTGTATGTGACTAGGCACTCCATCTATGCCTGACTCTACTTATGATATGCTATTGATTATGAAATTAAAGCCAAAACTACGCCTTTGATGGGAATAAGAACCTCCTTGACCAGCTTAAGCACTGCAAGCAGAGCGTCGCAATGCTATATACCCCATAATCTAGAATAGAGAGCCTAGCGCCCAGGCATTGCAAAAGCAACCCTAGGCCTGGACTATATATAAGACACCTAAGTAGCAGAATTTTTCATTTCAAAGCTCTATTCTTCATATTTTTTTACACTCTTTCTCTTTAGTATTTCCAACCAAATTTTGGAAGATATAATGTTGGTCAAGTACATTAGCAAGAACAAGGTTAGAGTGATCAGATGTAATGATAATCACTTCATTAGTATAGAGGCAAAATAGAGATAGCATGACACTCTCATCCATAAACATCTCATGTCAGAAAAAGGATTCTACAAACCATGGAAAGAATTATCAATGAACAAGGTTGGGAATATTTTTCTTATGATAATAATGCCTACATTGTGTCTGTGATTTAGGAATTCTTTGCCAAAGCAAAGGAGCATCAGGACAACAAGAATTCTATGAGGAAAAAATAGGTTAGTTTTGATAGTATTACTATTAATACACATTACAAATTGTAAAATTATGCTTATGATGAATATCTTTTCTATTATAATAGTCATTTTGACTTTGATGAAATTTTTAGATTCTTTACTATTAGAATGTTAATGTTCAAAGGAAATGCTAGGAAAAGGCATGACCATATAGGCTAAAGCTTGGCATTATTTTATCTTTGCTAAGTTGATGTCCACTAGTAATATCAAAGGGAAACTATGGATAGGGCCTTTTTGAAATTTGAAAGAGTTTTTCCATAAATGTAGGAAAGATAATTTATAATTCTATTTGTAATAAAACTAAGGGTATTAGTACATTAGGTTTTCATCACCCCTATCTTATTTATGCTTTATATCTTTAGACTAGTGCATTCAAAGAGCCTGATGTGGAAGTTCTTATATAAAGGGTTGTGAATAAAAATGGAGGTAAGATAAAGCTCAAGCACTCCTTAGTCCACATCCCGATTCTCCAAAATTTTAAACAAGAAACTTTAAGAAATTGGAGGAGAAGTTTTAATTTAAGAAAAATGGTTAGTGAAAGCAACTAATTGCATCTCAAATAATAATAATAAAATAAAATAAAAATTTGTCATGAAGCATCATGGTACTACAATCTTTAGGCATTGTTGCAGCATTCAAGAAGGATAACCAACACTGTCGATTATCTACTTAAATAACAGAGCATCGTAAAACTATAATCTTGGTGCAAAGGCACTATCGTGATGACTTTTAGTTTTAAAAGCAAGAAAACTAACCTTTCCTACCAATTACTTTCCTGATAGTGACAACTGCCTAGAGTGGAAGAGGGGAAGTGATTAGAGGAAGGGAAAACCACCTAAGAAGAGTGGAAATGATTACCCAAACCCTTATAAAAAGAGGTTGAAATTACTCACTCACCTCTATCCCTTTTTTCTCTTTATCTTTCACTTCCTCCCCTTTCTTGTTCTCAGTCTTTAGCAGTCTCTCTCCACTATGAGTTTCTCGTTGTTGTATAAAGGTGCTCTCCTCTTGCATGACATAAGATTAAATCTGATTACCATGAATTCTAGGTAAATATTCTTGGAAATGTTCTTTTATATAATTTTCTCCCCAAAATAATATTTCCACCATCGATCTTAGATCGAATGAGAAATAAAGATGACTATCTCCATTGATCTTGGATCCAAGTAAGAAAGAACGCCCCAAAACTTAAAAATCCCAAGAATCTTGAAATCTAAAGACCTCCGCCATTGAACTTGGCTCCAGTGCAAGAAGAAGACCATCCCTCCATCGATCTTGGGTCTAGAACAAGGGAGAAGAGTACTTTCACAATAAAAAAATCTAGCACTATTAAGCTATTATGCTGCCAAAATTTCTAAAATTATTGAATTACCTCAAGAAAACTAACTAAAAATGGAGTTCTTGACTTGTAGCACCTTGACGCAAGGGGAATAGCACTGTGATGCTAAGATATCAAAAAAAACCAAATATATAATGTCCCGCATCATGGCTCAGCATTGCCCAACATAGCGCCTAGGCGCTAAAGTCAGCTCTGTATATTTAGCACCACAGTACTAACCTCTCAAGTTTTGCAGGATCAAAACATACAATTATAGCATTGCATCACTGTCTCTAAAGCTCAGAGGCATTGCATTAATTTTATAATTTTTGACACTTAGAATACTAAATTCTCCAAATCTAAAGTGTAAGTTTTATCCACCCAGCACCAAGGCGATGCCAATCAAGCATGGAAACCCTGCCCTCTTCTTACACTTGTTGATGTATTTGATGAGCATGTTGACTTTCTTGGAGTTAAATGAAATCTAAGAAGGGTTCAAATTAGGATAAAAAATGAGCAGCCTAGGGGTTCTATTTATAGACTAGCCCTAGTGTAACGATGCTACTTTATTACCACTAGGGTGCTAGGCTCTCAATTTTTGAAACATAGGACTAGCATTATGGTGCTAAACATGCAGTGATAAGGCGCTGGTCAACATACCAAAATGGTTATCACGCAGGTCAAAAAAGACATTAATCACATTAAAGACAACAAATTTCATAATCAATGTTGTATAGAAAGAGAGGTTGGACATTGTATAGCATCACGGTGCTCTGACACTGTGCTTGTCTAAAAGTTTATTCTTTTCATTAAAAGCATATGTCTGTTTACCTGCCTTTTTGAACCAACTGTTGACTAGCGCCATGACGCTAAATCACCAGTGCTTAAGCACCAATCAACTAGTCAACTCAATCAAACAATTCCAATATCATGTTGTCAAAAGCACTATGGTGCTAGCTATAGCACGCCGAAATGCTAAGCCCTCAAATTTTAACACACTAATCCATTCCTTCTAATGCTATAGTTTTGAGTTTCCAATGCCAGAGAACTACCATAAAAGCACTAAGGTACCATGATAATTCCTAGGAGTTATATTTTTACTATCGAGGTGCTAACCCTCAAAACCATAAATTAATATTTACTATGCAAACATCCTATATATCTATATATTCACCATGCGAACACACCCTATAAATCTAACATTCCAAATGTAAGTTCAATCTATACATTTGCCATGCAAATAATCTATATCAATAAAACATTCTAAAAGGATGTAAGTCCAAGCTATACATTCATCATACGAACAATTTATATCCATATGGCATTCTAAAGGGATGTAAGTCCAATCTATATTTTTGCCATGCGAACAATCTATATCTATATGACATTCTAAAGGGATATAAATCTAATGTATATGTTTTCCATGCAAATAATATACATCCATATGGCATTCCAAAAGGATGTAAGTTCAATCTATCTGTTCGCCATGGAAACATTCCTATTTGGAATTTCTCAAGGAATGTAAGCACAATTTACTTGTTTAACATGTGAACACCCTTATATTCTGACTTTCATATAAATGTAAGCTCAATCTATTTAAATATTCTTCATGCAAACATCCCTACACCACAACCCGTACATTGAAATTCTAGTCTACTCGGGATATCTGAAATGAGGTAACCCATGGTTGCTAATCAAACTCCATGAACATTATGGTTGATAGCCCTCTGATGTTGGTAAAATAGAACAATGTAGTCTCGAGATGACAGAACCATGAGATCTTGATTGAGACTATCTTCATGTTTTCTTTAGACATCCATCTATGCCACGCCACATGCACAACTAAACAACAATTCATATCAGAGATATATTTATTTCTAATCTTCATTGAGAGTTCTCTCTTACTACGATAAGAGGGATAATCAACTATGAATCTTTGCATTCATAAGAAGTTGAACGTAGATTTAAATAAAAACTAACATAAATATTAGGAGAAATTTGGTTGAATATATATCAATTTTCTTTATTAAGAACATACTCTTACCCATCCCAATAAAGATGGAGAAGAGTTTCCAAAAAGATTATTTTCTTGAGCAATCAGATTTCTGGAAACTCCACTAAGGATTACTTCTCTCCCATCTCTGGTTGGAAAAATTAAAATATACGATGTCATCATAGACTCAAATATCAAATTATTTTCTTCTAAAAGTTTTGGTCCTTAAAATCTAGTACAAATTTACTTTAGATCTACGACTAGGTTCGAAACCTTCCAAGGATAATTTGACTAACATGATGTCAAGCTAGGAGAGGGGTCCACCATTAGATTCTCTTAGGCCATAATTAATGTTGGTTCTGCTAGAGTTATTCTCCAATTCAGAATGATTTCTAAGTTCATCTAGCACTTACATGTTGGACTTATAATGAAGCCTATCATTGGGCATCAAAATGCCAAAGGCATTCAATAAAGAAAAGAGGCCGAATGTGATCATTCCTAACAAACCCAAGCCTAAAGCCTTGACCTCAAAGAGGGATTCTATTTTCAATAAACTATCAAAGGTAATGCTGAAAATGCCCGCCAAGGATAAGATGACTGTCAAGCCTAAGTTAAAATCTATCATCGTCAATCCTCTTAGTAGTGCATTCGAGTAGCCTACTCCAAGCAAGCACGGAAGCATCTTCCTTAAGTACTAAGATGTCTAGGAGAGCTAGAAGAAAGTATAATGCTAGTCATAGAACTATTGAATTGCCTGTAAAAAATAAAAAATCGCATGAACCACTGGTGGAAGTGAATATACCAACCAACAATAATTTTGAACGACTTAGGTGGGTCAAAAGAAATAGTTTAGAAGGAACTATCAAGAAGTCTTTATAGGATAAGTATGTGTAGCATATCTCACAAGCATGATGAAAGAGGAAGGAGACTATTTTCTCCAAAATCTACAAAGTGCTGAAGGCAGTTAAAAACATAAACCTTCAAAGAAGAATTAAAAATTTGGTGAGCCAGGTCACCAACTCCACAAATTCCTTCTCTAAGGGAGGTGGAAATATTAATATATATCGCGCCCACCTTGAGCATAATTAAGAACCCCTGAGTCCAATATTCAGTGAACATCGACAATGAGCCCTTAAGTACAAGGGTATTAAGTGGCCAATTGTTGAAAGGTCCCAACAACTACCATGAAAAAAGGAATATATTTTATTTGGTGAACTCGAAGGTGTGACATCTATGATGCATTCCAAGAGATCCACCACTAGAAGGTCCTAATCAAATTGGGTACCTAAATAGTACCAAGTCATCAAAGATGAGACAACTCAGCATGAACCAGCTCCACCAGATGACAAAGGAATTGAATCTCCTATCATCAGTTCTAAACACGGGTCTATAAAAACTCAACCAGTGGACGATGACATAGATAATCAACTCTTTTGGGAAGTTGAGGATTTCTCAATCAATGAAGAGTAAACATTTTTGAACTTCCAAAATAATGAAGATATTGATTGTATGAAAGTAAAAGTTGTTCACATGATCAATCCACATTTACTAAATAGAAACATGGCACCTGACTAGTAAAATGAGGATGAACATTAGGAGAACTCAAATCATTAAGAACCTAGAGGTGAAGCTCAAGTAGAAGTTGAAGTAATTGAGAGCTACTCAATGTTGTAATAAGGTTACAATGATAAATGGGTTCTCAACTCCAAAAAAGAGACCAAAAAATTAGGCAGCTCAATAACCATCCCAATGAAATGAATGGGCTGATGAAAGACCTATTTGGTCAACTTAACCTCATAAAAATTACAATGCAGCAAATACCTCCAAGGAATCATCCAGAGATGATCAATGCAACACATGAAATTGGGGGCATACAAAATGCTACACTCAACTTTCCAACAGCTTCCACACAAAGGCAAGAACCTCGAGGACAAGTTACATTAAATGTTTATAAAGAAGTTGATGTTATTACTAAGTCCCAAGTATAAGATCATTAGTCATAAAGCTTTCAAACCTTGGTCTCTAGTACCAAAATTGATCGAGTAGTCATAGAGAGAACAACATAGAGAATGGAGTGTTCCAGAGCTTCCACTCATCAAACTGGAAGAGAAGTGAGAAGTTCTACTCACCTAAGTAAAACAGTATTAAAGGATCACCAAATCACTCGGATGGTCGACCACCAAGCTCCAACCTAAGAGTTTCACTCAAGTTTTTCACACACAAATAATCTAATCTTCTCCATTAAGTCAAATTAAGAATTTATATAAGTTACAACAAACCAAGAGATGTGTCCCTTCAAAAATAAACTATTGCCAAGCTAAAAAAATCAAAACTTGTTATTTTGCAGTGCCCAGGCGCTAACTTTTCTATCCATCAACCTTACAAGGAATAGGTCGTAGAGTTAAGACGCGAGGAAGCTAGTGCCTAGGTGCTATATTGCTGATGCACTTTTGACACTAAAACACTAAATGATTTCAATCACAACTCTCATACAACAATTGAACATGTTCAAATATATCCACTACTATATAATAAAACACATGAGATATCAACATAAAATACCACAACACATAAAGTCTTATAAAATACCTCATGTGCTACATCACATACTAAAGATAGCTATGTCATTATAAGCCATGGTAAATGAAACTGAAGAATGCTAAACCAAGCTAAGGCTAAACATGTTATATTATGAAAACACAAAAATAAACTAGCCTATCCTCGCCAAGACTAACTTAATTATTTATCTAATGTAAGTAAAAGTTAAGCTATGCCAAGTCAACCCTAGTCGACTTTGGTAAGTAAACTATAGATAAACTAAGGGAAGCAAAATTAGGCCAATGAAAAAAACTTAAACCATGAAAAGAAAGGTGATGCTAATGAAAAAAATTAAGCCTGCCTAAGGGAAGAAAAATTAAGTAAATGAAAGTCAAACCTAGCTAGATTAGCTACATTATTAAATCTTAGCCAATTCAATCTAAGAATTTAATTGAAACCTAACAAAAAATTTTATTAGGTAAGCCTACCAAGCTTTTCCATGTATAGCTTAGTTGAGGCAATTTAAGCTAAGCCAAGTTATAAGATTAATAAGGTAATGTCAAGTTAGGAAATTAATACACTTATAAAGATATTCTATTCTTATTCAAGTTAGGCAAAACCATGCTAAGCTTACATAGGTTAGGCCAATCTAAGTTACACCAATCAAATGCTAATCCAATGTTTATCATTCCCAACCTAGATTATCCTAACTAAGATTGGTTATGCGAACTCGAGTCATGCAATTTCAAGTTAAGCCTTAGCAGGCCTTACTAATCTTTTATAAGCTAAGACAAGCTTAGCCAAGTTAAAAAAATTAAAGCCATTCATTATATACTAATCTAATGTTACAACAACCTAAGTTATGCAAAGTATGCTAAGGAAAACCAACCATAACCACTTTAAGCATAGCCTCCCTAACTAATTTAAGATAATAAAAGCTAAGTAAAGCAAGCTATGGTATTATAAGTTGATAAGCTTAGCCAAGCCACGCTAATCCTAGCTATTACCCTAGTTCAATCAAGTTTAACTTAGCATGGCTATGCTAAATAATTAAGTGAAGTATAGCTATGCAAGGTAAAATATCTAAAACTAGGTTAAGCAATGCCTTAACTATCTCTATCTAGCATAGCCAAGTCAAATATAGGATAATCTTAAAAGTTAAAGCTAAGAAAAAGCAAACCATGCAAAATAAATAAAATCTAAGACATGTAAATCTAGGCTAAACAAAACTAGCAGTAATTTAAGATAAGATAAACAAAGTCAAGATAGAATGGGCTAATAATCTAGACCAATTAAAGCCAAACAACAACAAAAAACAACCTTAACCTAGACTACCATAGAATCAGTTGGTCTGTGAAAGTAAGCCATGTTAATCTAATCAAAACTAACCAGTAGCAACCAATTCTAAGCTAAGCTAAAAATCTTAGGCTTGTAAATTCTTGCCAAGCCACCTATAATAAATAATCAAGTAGAGGCTATGACAATCCAAGTATTACTTAGATTATCCAAGTTATGTTAAACTAAGCCAAACTACATAAATGAAGTCATAATAGGACAAGCTATGAAATTCCAAGTAGAGTTAAGCCAAGTGCCCGAACAAAGGCTCATGATGTTCTTTGAGGAGTATTATCTTCCTGTTATTGAGAGAGCATATTTCATTCTGGAAAAAAAATCATATGATCCCATGAAGTCAAAACAAGTTATTATAAGTTAAGAAAATCCATGTTAAACTTTAATCAAGCAAAGAATAAATTATTCTAACTTAGTCAATTAAAGCTAAGCTAAGCAATATGTAGCAAAGCTATGTTATATTAATTTAACCTAGCATAGCTAATTAATTATTCCTAATCCTAGCTATTATACTTGCTCAACCAAGTTTAGCTTAGCCTAGCCCTAGTAAAATCTAGTGAAGTATAGCTAAGCAAAGCAAAGCAAAATAAAGTCAAACTAAGCTAAGCATAGCCTTACTATCTCTAGCTTAGCTAAGTCAAATCAAGCATAACCTTTCTAAGTTAAACTAAGCAATGGCAAGCTAAGAAAGTTAAGGATACTGAATGACTTGCTAATCTAGGCTAAACAAAACTAACACTAATTTAAGATAAACTAAATAATGTCATGCTAAAACAAGCTAATCCACACCAATTAAAGTCAAATCAAAACTAATCAATCATAACCTAGATTTTCATTAAATGAGTTGGCCTATAAAGGTAAGCCATGTTAATTTAATAAAAACTAAGCAGAAGAAATCTATAATTATCTAAGCTAAAAATCTTAGCCTTGGAAACTTTTGCTTAGCCATCTATAAACAAATTAGGATAAGCCAATACAAGGCTTGCTTAGATTATCCAAGCTATGCAAGCCTAACCCAGTATAACTTAAATACAACCATATTATGATAAGCTAAACAAAGGCATGACAAGCCTTATTAAATTTAGTCAAACCTAATATAAATTATTCTATCCAAGTCAAGTAAAACTAAGCTAAGCAAAGTTATGCTACATTGAGACAAGTGAGCATAGAAAACTATGCCACCCTTACCAAAATAAGTTAAGGAATGTAATGCTAACCCATTCTAAGAAATCTAAACTAAAGTTAACCATTGTCAAGTCATGGATGATCAAGCTAGGGCAATTCAAGCCAAGACTAGTCAATATTAGTTTTGTTGAGCTAAGCTAAAAATGGGTAAGCATATATAAGTTAAGATAAGATAAGCCGTATCTTAAATATGATATTTTAAGTGAAGGAAAATTTACTAAAAAAAATCATGGGAAACTATCTTATATCATGTTAATTAACTGAAAGATAAGAAAAATTAATTCAAGCCAAGCTAAGCTAATTCAAGTAAAGTAATGATTTAGCTAAATGAGGCATATATAGCAAGTTCAATCAAAGGTAAGCTATGAAAAAAAAAAGCTAAATAAAGTTATATTTGAAGTGGTTCCTATTGACCTAATTTTTAGATGAAGTTGACATCATCTCGAATCTTAGTAATTAGGACCTCTAATCTTAGATTAGAAAGTTCCCTAATTAGGCAGTTAGAATACTACACTTATACACTATATGAACAAATCAAAATAAAATAACAAATTGAATTAAGCATTGAACTTGAAACTAAAATTAAATTTGAAATCAAATCAAACTCAAATACTCTAAAGGAAAAGTCCATGTCTATCCAAGTGAACCCTTCAAGGACCTAATCTAACCCAATCAGAATAGGTGAACCCAATTTGACCTATCAAGCTCAATCTAGATTAGAATGAGTCAAAATCAAAATTAACATCAAATAAAATGAAATCAACTATTCTAAATAACCTTAAACATTTAATCAAGCATGATTAGATCTTAATCACTTCTTGATTGGATCAAATCATCATTCAAATCCAACTCAACTCATCCAAGTCAATTTAAGTCAAACTCAAAATCCAATTCAAACTAAATAGAATTAATCATATCTAAAAACCATAAATGAACAATCAAAGAAAAATAATGCTTGATTTAAACTTGAGATGACCTATCATGCTACTTGAGATAATTTGACTTATTTAATCTAGATAAATCTTAAACCAAACTAAATTCACATATGACTTGAATTATTTGATTCTTAATCCATCAAATGATAAATTGGACAATTTGTAAAATTAATCCCAAAAGTTACCTTGAATCATTTAATCCAATCTCATTTAAAATGTAATCTAAAGAACTATACATTTCCACTTGCAATGGACTCATATGCAACCAACATTACTAATGATCCATCATCTTAAGTTAAAGAAAGTAACTAGGTTTTAGCCAAAATAAGAAATCAGTCTAAGTTGGAAAGTCAAAGAAGAAAAAAAAGAGAGAGAAGAATCCAAAACAAATTATCGTGCACATGGCCACCATAAACCCCCATTCCTCCTCCTTAGACTTTTAGGGAGATGGCTTGAGCTAGCTGACCACCTATTGGAAGAAGAAAACAAGGCTTCTAATCATATGCAACCAACCACCCTTAACTTCCCAAGGGGAAAAGGAGGATGTAGAGCTCCTCTCCTCAAGATAAGCATTCCACACCATCCAGAGAGTGAGAGGAGGTTAATCGAACCTATCCTCAGGACCCACGCCGATGGTGACCATTCTAGCCATTCTGAACTTCCCCATGGCCATAGATCATGACCAATCTTGAAGAGGAGAGGAGAGAGCTTCTCTCTTCAATCTAACTCCACCAACTCATTCCATAGGTAAAAATAGGAAAACCAAACATCTCCTTGTTTTCCTTGCTGTCGGCAAGCTAGAGAATAGTCAAAATTGATGACAGCAGGGATGGCTCTCATCCATGATGATAAAATGTGCTCCTCAAGCCCGATTAAAGCTTCCAACATGTTCCTTGGATGGAGAAAAATCAAACAAATCTTTACTTAAGCTTCTAATTGCTGGGAAACTAGAATCTGACCACAACCTGTGGCAATGAAGATGTCCAAACAAGGAAATAAGAGAAGAGTGTTCCTCTCACAAAATTGGCTCTCTAAAAACATTATATGGGGAAAGGAAAACCCAATCGAGCTCTCACCCGAAGCCCTCATTGCCAGCAAGAAAGGAGATGACCAAGGCCAATGACAAAGGGCCTAGCCTTGGTTCTACGCTGATTGGAAGGGAAGCAAGTGGGTATTTCTTCACTGAAGCTTCGACTTGATGAGGCAAACATACTAGAAGCATTTTGGCCATCGAGGATCAATGTTAGCGAGGTATCACTCCAAACCACCACCCATTTAGCCTAGGTTAGTTCTTTGGGAAGTCAATTTGATTCATTTTGAAATCAAGCTGTCTAGATAGGTTGCAAATTGATCAAGATGGTTTTGTCGCTCCTATCACCGGTGATTTTCCTCAAAGAGCCAATGGCTCTCTATTCTTCTGCACAAGGCTATATATAAAATCATAGTCATCCATTCCTTTTATTTGGAATGGACGATCCTTTCATTTTGAATAGACGGCTCTGATTTTGTCAGACAATGTGACAATACCCTAAGGAAACTAAGATCGAATCTGAGCCATCCGATCTATGATTTAACGTCTCAAACAATTCCACATTCCATCTCCATTTTAACGTGGGATCCACATTGATCCTGCATGGATAAATCTGCTTTTAAAATGCTAAAAGCGGTGCTCAATTAGCACTGACTAGGTTAAATAGGAAATTCTGAAATTTTTGAATTAAATAAATGCTAAAATGCACAGAAATTCAAAAATTCTTATAAAATAAAATACACAACCAAAAATTTGTAAATAAGGACTCGTTGGATTCATCTTTTTGAGATAAATCCAATAAATGTAAAATCCTCCATTTTTATTGGCTACTTTGGGCTTAATTGGAGTGTGAATAAAAATAAAATTTCTTTAATTAAACCAAAAATATTAATCAAATTGTTCTAAAACTTTTAGGGATTGAAACTGAGGTAAAAACACACCTACTATAAAAATATTAAGTTAAAATGGAGAATGAATTAAAAGCTATTGAATTTCAAAGTTCAATTCAAATACCTGATTTTATGAAATATTTAATTTAAAATTTAAAAAATTTTAAAATTCATCAAAATAGTTTAAAACATTTTGATTAATATCAGCAAACCTTTAAAAAATTATAATCCTTTGAAACTTGATAAGCCCTAAAGCATACACTTAGAATTAAATAAATCTTTAAAAATAATATTAATTGAGTTTATTTCAAGAATGTCATATAATTTTCATGCTAAGCCAAATCAAACCTAAATTTAAATCAATTGAATTAATTATGTAAAACTCAATCAAATATTAATCAAATTTTAAGTTAAACTTAACTAAATGAACCTAAATCACTAATCACTAATGAGAATATCAATTAAACTAATCAAATCAAATCAAGTTAAACTTCAAAAAAAATTATGTAATTAACTTAAATCACTAAATCAAATCTTAATTAGCTTAATCAATCACAATCCATTCATAATCAATTATATCTCATTTAACTAGTGAGTAAAATTTGATTGAATGAATAACTTAGCTAGCCGTTAGTTAAAATAAATTTTTAGCTAATTATTAAATCAGATCTTAATCATCTAATTAGTTAATCATTCAATGAAGCAAAAGTTCAATTAATCATTAACTCAACTTTGACCAAATGAATTATTGAATCAAAGTATTCATAATTAATTTAATCAATAATCAACTAACCTTTAATCTAGATAATTATCTTTTTTGACTTAATGATAAAGGAATTAAATAATCACTTAATTGAATAATTTAAAATTTCTTAATTAAAATTTTAATCAAATCAATAATTATTTAAAATGAAAGCTTAATTAACTAGCAATCTAATATTAATCAAATTAAACATAATCAACTCATAATTATAGTTTGATTAAGCGTTAAATCACAATCCTTAATCATTAAACCTTATATTAAAATAATCATAAATTAAATTCACCTCAATTTAAACATTAATCAAATTAAATTGGTCAATTAATCTAAATCCTAATTAAGTACTAATTTGATCCTAATCAAATGAACTATTTAACCAGAGCAATCATAATTAATAGTCCATTAAACTTTAATCTCATAATCACTTAATCAAGTTAATGGTAAAGAAACTAAGATAATTACTTAATTAAGATTGATTTAGTTGGTCATTAATTAAGTTCTTAATCAAATCATTTGGAAAAGTTAATTTTAATTAACTTTTAGTCCATTATTACTTGAAGAAATTAAACATAATCTATAATAAAATTTTAATCAAATAAATCACCCAATAAAATTAAGGTCTGATTAATCAATTAGTCTAATAATAATTGAAATTAAATAGAAATCAATTCCTCAAACTTTTAACGAGGATCTACCATTAACCAAGTTGATAACGAAACTCTAAACTAAGGTGACTTATCATCAAAGTGAGTATAATTAATTAAACAAGGCATATAAAAATAAATCCTTAAATCAAGCTTAACTTAGACCATCATAAATTAATATCCATCAAAATCATGGCTCATTAAATCTTTGATTAATGTTTATTTAATTCAATTGATTCCTTTAATCAAACTGATCACTTTATCAAGTTAATTGAACTTAAATCAACCTAAATAAACTAAGTCACTCAAATGCTCAACCAAGTGAAATCCAAACTAGGATGAATTAACCTAGATAAAATAATCACTAATCAAGCTTCTACTAGCTAATCAAATTAATTATGAATATTCAATTATATTTTTTAAACCATTAATCAAGCCAAAACACTCAATTTTGTTAATCAAAATACAAAGATTCATAACAAAACTCTAATTAGATCAATCACTTAAACTAAACTTTGAACAAATGAATAAGACAACCAAGTTAATTATAGACCATTCAATCAACTTTATTAACTAATATCAATTAAATTAACTCAATTAAACCTTAAGTAAATATTCAATCTCAACCATATAAATCACTTGAATTCAATAAGAAATAAATTGGGTCAAACCTTGCCTAACTACTAAACCTTAAATTAAATAATCATAAATCAAATTCATTTTGATTAATTATATGTTATTAATCAAACCAAATCAAATGAAATTAAAATACACTTTAATCAACTCAATAGATAATTGAATTGGATCTAATTCAATCTAATTGAATAAGGTGAACTAATTAACCATAAATATATAAGTCTAATATTCAAACTAAAGATGAATTATTTATTAAGAATATTAACCAAATTCTAAGGACATTAAACAAGTTCTAATTAATATAATAGATGAATCAAGTTAAGGGAAACTCTAATTACATATAACCAAGAAGCAAACATTTATGTTACTTAATTTGAGCAAACCAATAAATAGACAAACCTTAATAAAATAAAATGTATATAAAGTTGAACATAAACTCCAAATTATCAAATCAAATTCAATTACTATAATTTCCAAATAACATCAAAATAAACTAGTCAGTATAAAGCTTAAACAAATTAAGCTAATCAAACAAATTAAATCAATCAAATCAACTAAGTAAAGAACAAAATAAATGAAATAATTATCATAATAAATTAATCAATATACAATCAAAGTATTAGACATAATAAATGATCAAACTCTTAATTGTAATTTAAATAAAAGATCACATTAAGCTTCAATCAAATCACAAGTTAATTCAAACTTAATAACTAACTCAAACAAAACCTAAAAGAAAAGATAGAATCATCAAATTCAAACAATATTTAAATATAGTTAATCAACATAAATCATATAAAATACAATAAAATGAAACCTACGAAAGGGATTAAATATTAAGCCAAAGAAAGAAAATTAAACATTAATTAAACTATAAAGATTGAATTAAATCAAACTAAAACTTAATAAATCCAAAATTGGTATCAATAATCAAACATATGAATTTAAACAAATTCAATCTTAAATTCAAACTAAATAAAAAAACATTAATCAAATCAAATCTAATTAAATTAAATCATTCCAATAAATTCAAAAGGTTAAATAAGATACATAAGTTCTTAAGTTTGACCCTTAGGATAAATTTTTACTTCAAAGTGAAGATTTCATTCCACTAGGATTAGGATGTTGTATAGAATATGATATGCGGAAAGTAGAATTTGTTTTATTCTTCATTCTTTAAAACCTAAATTTAACTTAAATAAAAACTTAAAATTAAATAAAATTCAAAATAAATTAAACCATTTGAAGTGATACCACCCAATGGTAAATCAACAAATCTCGAATTTAAATCTAAAAAACTTGAACTCAAAGAAGCCAACTATAGAATTACCACACTAACCATCTTTTCACACACTAGAATACTAGGTCACCGACTCTAGATTTAGGTTAGGCTGATGATCTGCGATTATTTGATGTGATGTGATGCTTTTTTTCTTTTTGTGGTGTACTATTTTAGATTTGATGGCTAGGATTATTTGCTTGCTAGTCTAAATGTTAGGGCATTATTTTTTAGGCTAACATTATTTTTAGTAGGGGACTATGCTTAAAGGAATTACAGTCATAAAATAAAATAAATACTGTTTGCTTACAGGTACTTAATTCCCTACGCAAAGCCTAATAGGACAGGTGAGCTTGAAAATCATTGATGTTATGCCCGTATATTTGAAATATAAATTGTTAGACTATTGTTTGTTCATCCTAACATTTATTTTACAGAGTTTAAGATTTTATTTTGGAAATTTCAAATATAATTTAAGCCAAGAATTAGGTTAGGATCTATGAGGTTTAGGATTAATAGGAGCTAATTGTGCTTTTTTGATGGTCTTTGATGAAGCCTAAGGAAGTCCCTGAAGAAGTCAACTATCCTAAAGTTAATGAAAACCCCATAGATCAAACTTATAGTTATAAGTTGGGCTGTTTGAGGGTAGAGCTCAACGCCCTTTTTTTTTTTTGGGTGTACAGCGATACCCGACCATACTAGCCTATTTAATTTAATTTTAATTTGGCTTTATTTATTTTTGGTGTGCATTAGAATGGTATGCTTTTCATAGATTTCTTTTTGTGATTGCTCTATTCTGTGATGAAGCATGGATGCATTTGGCTCTTAGAAAAATTAAATTTTTCTACCCAATCAAAATTTAGACAACTCAAAAATAAAATAAAAAAACTCATAACCTCATTAAAATCCTAGGCATAACTTAAAATCAACTAAAAATAGTTAGACTTCATGAACCATGTTAGCATATTCTTCATAATTCTTAAATTGGGACTTCACTCATTGCACATAAAGGGGCATCTAATTTGTGAGGATGACCACTCTTCTTGGGGAAGCGTGCCTTCTTATTTTGATTTGGCCCACAATCATTTTCTTATTATATATTATCTTAGGCATGAATTACATACCCAAAGTCTTTAAATAAAAATAAGTGTTTAAATACATAAAAATTAAAAATTATTGCATCTATTAGGTGCATAACATACTATCATTATAGTGTTAAAGAGTGAGTTTAGGCTCTTTGCTTCTTTCCTAAGTATAATAGCCCAACAATCTTGCATTCATAAGACTGAAATCATAATTTTAATCTCTTAGGTAGTGTTAGCTGGAAACCCTTCCAAGCAGGAAATAAGTCCTAAAGTGTCAGGATAGGTTTATTTTCTCAAGTGAGAAGAAGAACCATTAATTCTCAAATTCATGAAATTATATTAGGTTGGGTTTTTGGCTTATGTTAGAAGAATTTTGTAGACTTAGGGTCTAAATCATTCTATTGGAATAAGTCTTCAACTACTATGCATTTCTATAGTCTTGTGCTTCTAAAATATAAGTCTTATACTTCTAATAAAATGTCAATCCAAAATTTTAATAAGTTCAATCTCAAATTTGTAAAGCCCAATAATAGGATAGTTAAAATGCTTACTAGGCCTCCCAATGTCTAAAAATATTTTGTACTTATTCTCGATTAGCCTCTTAAATGAACTCTTCATTCTTGAAGCTTTCTCTTTTGAATTTCCAAATGAACTATCCTTTTAAAACAAACTTTGAAATATATAGAGATAAATGTTAGTTTCTTTAATCAAAAGTATTCTTAAGAGGAATTCCCTTTCTTCTAAGATGTAATTAATTATAAGGGCTTGACTTCATAGAGAACTGCAAACCTTGCAATAAAATAACCCCTGTTCTACCTCTCCATATAGTTAAGGGGAAGAATCTTTGGTACATCCAAGACTCATCAGTCTTAAGAGTCCTTATTAAGTAATTGAATCAATTATATAATATATTTATCTCTTAATATTGTATTTGATTACCTAAATAAGAACCCATAAGATCTACATGGTGTTCCAAATAAAATTCCCACAGTGGCTGAATTAGTGTGCTCAAAATATTTTGTACATACTTTCTTATTTTTTATAAAATAAAAATTTAATGATAAAATAAGTAAAATATTCTTTTGACATTTTAAAAAAGAAGAGATCAGTAATAAAATATCTAAGTTTCACTATGTAAATGTAAAATTATTATTATATTCATATAGTAGTTTATAAAAAAAAAATTTATTTATCTGACTTCATTCAAGAAGAATCAATATCTAAGATCTATTATTAATGACACCTAATTATATGACACATTGGTGAATTATTTTATGTCTTCAGGAATTACAGACTTTTTTTTATTTCATATGATTAATTTGCTTATAGTTTGGACTATTTACTTGACATCGATTCCTTTTTGTTTTCCTAGGATTTTTAGTATGCTCTCTAAGGGCTTCGTAGTTTTTACAGATTTGGCTTCATCCTTTTTGACTTACGTATCCTTAAAAATCTTTTGTGCTTCTTTTTTTACTGAAATTTAAATAACATTAGCTTTAAAAACTATTATATAAAGATATAATTTGATTTTCTTTAATTTTTAATTAATTTTAACATAATTGACACCATCAAAATTTCTAGAGATCTAATCCATATTCATTCATCATAACAAAATATGAAAGTAATGGTCAATAATATTTTTAAGCACTACAACCTCTTCTAGTCCAAGTAAGAAATCTGCTACTCTAGCCCACTAACTAGTAAAACGAATAGAAAAACCTCTCCACAAGATCAAAAGATCTGTTATAATGTCAATTCCAAAGCACTTTTGATGGAGCTAGAATGTACCAATTAGAAGATCACATGATTATTCATTTCGATTAGTTTATCTAAAAAAATGTTGAAGAAAATATCTATGTTTAATTGAACTATTGTTCAAATCATACAGTATGGTATTTTACACTAGATTACCTTTTAATTTGCTCCTAAATTCGCATTACTTAATTATGCTTATTACAATTTGTCAAACATTATGTGTACATATAATGTGATCAATTCAATTTTTTATTTAACCTGCTTACGGTTAAGGAAAATGGAAATTTAGAGCTTATTAAGAGCTGGATGTATGGTAAGTGTAATTTTTAAAAATCAATATAAATTGATCTTTTAGACTAAAAATGTTAATCGAATTGTGTAGTGTGAGTTTGTGTGTGTGTATCAATTTCATTTTTTATTTAACCTACTTACGGTAAGGGCAAATAGCGATTTAGAGCTTATTAAGAGCTGGAAATATGGTAAGTGTACTATCATATAGTACAATTAGTTTATCATTTTAGAGTTAAAAATTTTTAAAAATTAATATAAATTGATCTTTTGGACTAAAAATGTTAGTCAAATTTTGTAGTTTATATATATATATATATATATATATATATATAACGTCATTATATAGTACAAAAGACAAAAATTTATTTTTCTAAATTATTTATTTTAAAATTATTTAAAAGTCATTTTATCTTAAACTAAAGTTCCTATGTTCATTTTTTTTGGTATTATATACTAAAGATTAACACAATAAAGCTAATAAAACTTATGTTAGCCAAGCCAAGTCAAGTTAGGCAAAGTCATGCAAACCAAGCTAAGGAATGCAAAACCACATTTAGTTGAAGCTAATCTAACCTAACTCAAGTAAAGAAAAAAAAATGCCAATTCAAGGTACGCTATGCCAGGGCCAACCTTATCCTAGTTTAAGCAAGTTAACTAATCTTAATTATGCTAAGACAAGAAAAGCTAATTAAATTATTTTAAATAAACTCAACTCAATCTAAGCACAATTAAGCTATGTCAAACTTGTAAAACCAATCTAGGCTTTGTTATGTCATGCTAAGATAAACTAATTGAATCATATTATAATCTACCCTAAACAAACATGGCAAGTTAAGCCAAATTAAGCCATTCGTAGTTTTGTAATGTCAAACTAAGCTAACCTTAGCCAACCTTATTCAATCCTAGCCTAGACTAGCCAAGCTAACTAAAGCAAATATAAGCCATGTTAAGTATAACAAAGACAAATAAAGATATGCTAAGATGAGCCAACATAGACTAAATTATACTAACTAATTAAATCAAATTTATGATATGAAACACTTCGTTTATCTTAATATTATTTATAATAACCTAATAAATTCAAGCCATATTGAGCCAAGCCAAACTTTGCTAAGCAATATCTAATCCTACCAAAATAAAGCTAACCTTACCATAGGCAAGTTTAATCTATCCCTAAGTAAGTCAATGAAAAAAAATCTAATTAATGTGAGCTAAGTCACCATATATATAACAAAGATAAGAAATTCCTAATAAAATAAGCTAAATTAAGCCAAATTCAACTATTATAGGCCAATCCAACTTGAGTAAATATAAGCCAAACTACCTTGATTCATTTAACGTAAATTTAAGTCAATTCAAAGTAAGTAAAGCCATGATAGATTATGTCAACATATTTAGGCCAAGCCAAGTTGTGCTAAATAAAATTAATTTATGCTAAGCTAGACTAAATGAAGTTAAAGACATTTTATGTAATTTTAAGCTAGGCCAACTATATTAAAGCCTAGGATAGCTTGGCATACTAAGCAATTTGAAGGCAAACAAATCTAAGATACACTAATCTATCTTTATCCATGAAAAAATAAAATCCTAGGTAAGTTATGTAAGTAAGCTAACCAAAGCTATACATGCCAAGCTAAAGCTAGAAAAAATAAGACTATGCCTAGCATAGTGAAGCAAACCTATGCTATGCACTAAGGCTTGTTTTGGATGACTTGAGATAGCTAGGTTTTCATTAGCTTTGCTTTATGTATCTTGGCCTTGCTTGCTAAGCTTAACTTTGCTTTTAGGTTCACTTGAATTGGCCTCACATGACTTAATAAAAGTAAGACATTAGCAATTTAATATATAACTTTGTAAGACTAAGCCTAATTGGGCTAAAGTTTTGCTTGCTGAAAAAACTTGGATGGTATATACTCATCATTTTCTTTATTTTTCTTGTCTTGGCTTAGCCTAACTTTCTATGTTAGGAATTAATTAGCTAATTCTATGATGTTAAAGTTGGCTAGACATACCATAATTTATTATGATATGGCATTGCTTTTCCTATCTTAACTTGACATAGGTACATTAAAACAAGCATGATAAAACTTTTCTTAGCTTTACTTTTAACATGCTTTTTCTTGGCTTAGCAAAGCATGGATTTTCTTAGCTTGATTTAGCTTGGTATTAGTTGGATTGGCACAGATATTCTTTGCTTCATCTGGCATAGCTTGGTTAAGCTTATCTTAGCATGGAATTATGTAGGTTAGTTTATCCTATTCTCAAATTACTTTGTTATTCTAGCTAACAATTTTATATGTATATCTTGATAAAATTTGTCTTTATTAGGATTGGTTTTTGTTAGCCTATCATTTCTTATCACTTACATATCATGGTCTTACTTTTCTTTGCTAGGTTTATCTTAACTTAGCTTTGCTTGGCTTAGCTAGACTTTACTTAGGAAAGTCTTTGCTCATCTTAATTTTATATGGTATAGCTTAGCTAGACTTGGCTTATTGTTGTTTTGCATTTCTTGGCTTAACTTGGATATGTTTGTTTAAGATTAGCTCTACTAAGGTAAATTTTGCCTTACTTTTACCTAGTATAGATTGGCCAAGCTTTATTTGGTATTATTAGCTTAACTTAACTTGGATTAACTTTATTTACTAAACTTGTCTTACTTAGTTTAACTTGGATTTGCTTACTTTGATGTCACTAGCCTTGGCTTATTTCAACTTTATTTGGCTAGACTTCAATTGGAGTATATTTGTTTGCTTTAACTTTGTTTAACTTATTTTATCTTAGCTTGGCTTATTTAGGCTTCACTTATCTTGGCTTATACTATTGCCATAACTTTACTTAAATTGGGTAGTCATAACTTGGAATGGTTTTGCTTTGTTTTATAAAGCTAAGTCAGAGTAGGTATCATAAGGAAGTGTTGACATAGCTTGGCTTAACTTTGCTTTGCATGACCTAGCTTCGGTTACCAAGTTTAGCTATCATATTATTAGAATATCATTTTTATCTATCATAGTTTTGTTTAAGTTAACCAGATTAGTCTTGGCATAACTTTTATTGAGATGGTTTGGAATAACATTGCTTTGGCTTGGATTGACTTGATTGTCCTTAGCTTTGTGTTGCATGACTTAGCTTTATTTAATTTTTCTTAGCAATACATAGCTTAGAGTATCAAGACTTTATTTATTTATGATAGGATACACTTTGTTAGGCTATGGTAAGATAGAATTGGCTAAGCTAAGTGTAGTTTATCATAACATTGCTTGGCTTGAAATTACTTTACTTAACTTCAGCATGAATTAAGTATGTTAGGCATGACTTATTTATGTAAGGGTATCGTAAGCTTGGATAGATAAGCCAAAGAATAGGACAGGCTTTTACTTGACTTTACTAATCTTGGTTTCTCTTAGATTTGCTTCTTTGCACTTGGGTTGGGATTGGGATAACTTAACTTTGACTAGTTTCTTTGTTTAGCTAGGTTTGACTCGGCCTTTCTTTTGGCTTAACATTTTATAAGCTCATTTCTTTGGTTTATTTTATGTTAGATTATCTTTGTCTCCCTAAGAGATGACAAGGTTTATGTTATCTTTGGTTAGCATGTCATAGCTTAATTTGATGTTTCTTTGCTTTACTTTGTTTAGTTTCCCTTGATTTTGTTATGTGAGTTTATTTAGCATTCTTAGAATGGTTCACTTTTTTCTTTTTTTTTTCTTTTTTCTTTTTTTGCTTAGTTAGGTTTTCCTTGACTTGACTGGGCTTTTATTTGGTTAGCTTAGTCTAGTTTAGCTCTACTTGTAAAAGTTAGACTTATCTTTGTTTTTTATGATTTTTATTAATTAAAATTAGGTTATCTAACCTAATTAAGCAAAGGAAAGTTAGGCCATGCTAACCAATTCTAAATAAAACCAAGATATGCTAACCAATTCTAAATAAAACCAAGATAATCTAATTTATTTAAAGCTAAATTAGCTTAGTTGGGCTTTCCTTGGCTTTTCTTGGCTTAGCTTTAAATGAATTAGATAATCTTGGCTTTATTTAGATTTGGTTAGTGTAACATAAAATGCTTTGTTTAATTAGGTTAGGTAAGCATATTCTAAATAAGAAAAATCATAAAAGACCAATATAAGTAGAGCTAAACTATATTAGGTTAAGCCATTTTTTGCTCAACCAAGTCAAGCTAACAAAAGCTAAGATAGCTTCTTTTAACTATGCTTGGACTTAGATATGTTAGTCTTTGCATATTTTTAGCTTGCATATGGTATGTTCTGATTATCTATGGTTATTATGATATAGTTTGGCATTTTAACTTATTTTGGATTATCATAATATTGTTTAGTTTAATTTCTTTGGTTAGCTTTACAAAAACTAGCATTGCTTAGCTTTCTTAGCTTAATTTAACTTGGTTGGATTTTGTTTAGCTTGATATGTTATAACTTGGCTTAGCATAGCTTGGCATTACTTAGTGTAGATTTTCTTGGCATGACATATCATTGTTCATTATACATTATTGGGCTTGAAAGCCTTGGTTATGTTTATGTTAACTAGCTTTGGCTTTTCTTTGCATAGCTTGCTTGATTTGGCTAAAGCTAACTTAGATTTGGCTTTGCATTACATAGCTTTGTTAACCTTGTTTTAGCATTGATTGGCTTAGTGCAATATCATTTAGTTTATAATGGACAAGTATTCTTACTTTAGCCTTGTTTGCTATATGCCCTAGCTTTGCTTTGGTGAGCTAGGACTGCATTGGAAAAACTTTGATAAGCTATGAAAGACTTTTTTATGTTATGCTATGATTGATTTGGCATGGCTTGTCATTTTTTGCATGACTTCAATTTACTTAGTTTATCTTGGTTTTCTTAACTTTACAAACTTGGTTTAGAAAAGCTTTATTTGTTTGCAAATTTATAGCATATCTTGAAAAAGCTCAATTAAATATAATTTTACAATGCTTTTCTTGGTTTGGCCTAGCTAACCTATCACAATATGATTTTTTATGGTAGTCATACCTAGGATAGGCATTCTTATGTTATATTTTGCTTAGCTTAGCTTATCTTAACATGACATGACTTTGCTTTGGATAGCTTTCTTTGACTTAGTTTGGTTTGGCATTATAATTATTAAGAATTTTACTTGAGTTCCTATTGTGTATGGCTAAGCTTTGCATGGCTTGCTTTGGTTTGACATTGCTTGGATAGGTATTTAATTTGGGTTGACATAACACAGCTTATATTGACTTAACTAGAATTTTATTTGCTTTATGTGGTTTGTCTGTGTTTAGTTTTGTAGACGTAACCTAGATTGTTTAAGATTACCCAAACATTGCTTGACTTAGCTTAGATTTTCTTAAGATTGGTGCTCTAACATTAGAAGAACTGAACTTAGGTATCTATTTTGAGATAAGAGGAATCACCTTAAGTGGTTTTCTTAGCTCATGAACAAACTGATTGAACTTCTTGGTCTACTCTAGTTTATAAAACATTGAAACTAAGACTAGCCTAAATATGGTAATTAGCCTAACTTAGGTGATGGAAGTAAATATAATCTTAGCTAAGATAGCTAAGCCAAGACTAATGACTCCCACCCAAGGTTAGATAAGTTTAGCCAAACCCAAATAAATTTAATGAAGTTATAACAAGCTAAGCCAAGCAAAACTAAGCTAATTATTCAAACATAAGTAAACAAACCTAAGAAAAACTAAGAAAATCCAATCTCAACAAAGCAACCTCAAGCCAAAACTTAGTAAAATAAAGTGAAAAACGTAAGTCAAAATAATCTATTCTAGGCCACACAAATAAAGCTTAACCTAACTAAGATTAGCTTACTATGACATAGTATTTGTTAAATTACAAACCAAGGTAAGTAACCTAAGAAAATTGAAGACATGAAAGTCTAATCAATGCTTATCAAAGTTTTTCTAAAAATATTAAGCAAATCTAAACTATTCAGAGGTAACAAAATTAAGCAACATAAATCATTGCATGTTATGCTAATCTAAGATACGCTAACCTAAAAAGATTAAGAAAATCTAGCCTAACCTTTCTTAGACTAGCTTATCCTAGCTAAGTCAAGAAAAATACAGCAATGTGAAGGGACCCAAGCTAGCTTTGCTTTGCCAAGCCTCTTCTTGTCTAGAAAAAACTAGAATATCTTTGGTTGTGATGCAATTATATGATTAGCTAAATGATGTCAGGAAAAACTAAATTAAAAAAATCATGAATAGAAATGCTAAACCAAACTATTGATTCTAGCAAAGCTGAAGCTAGTAATCTTAAATGATTCTGATAATTATTATGCAAAAACAAATCAAGTTAAACTAAGTTAGACTTGTTAAATGATGCAAGGTCATAAAAAAGCTAAGTTTAGCCATGCTTAGCATAGCTTATCTTATATAACCTACCTTAGCTAGCTTAGCCAAACAAAACCAAGCCATGCGAAGATATGCCAACCCATTCAAAGTAAGCATAAAGTAATATTTTCTAGTCTAAGTCTAGCTAAGTAGAGACTAAATTAGTAAAGATAATCTAAACCTAGTTATGTAAAGAAGATAATAAATGTATGTCAGTCTAAGTCTATCCAAAAAAAATTTAACAAGGTAAGTATAAGTGAAGTCAAACCCAAATCAAGATAAGTGAAGTCAAGCTAATAAAAAAAGAAGCCAAGCCTAGCCAAAATAATAAGCCAGCTTAGCTAAGCCTAATTAAACATGTAAAAGCTAAGTCAAGTAAGTTAAATCAATGATAATCTAAGTTTAGCTAAACTAATCAATCTAAGATGAAGAAAAGCAAAGCCTATCCAAATAAAGTCAAGCCCAATTATGTCAAACTAATCCAAGCTAAGAAAAGCAAGATCATGCAAAGTAAGTGAGGCCTAGATATGATAAACCATGCTAACCAAAGTCTAGCCTAATGGAGGAAAATTTTATTAAGATATATAACATACGTCTAAGGTTAAAGACTTATAAAGATAATTAAGCAAGTGACCAGGCAAGGTTTTCTTAAGCCAATCATGAATGATTCTCCATTACTAAAGACCCATAAACCTACTTGAACATGTATATCTACTTTAAAATATATTCAACACATATCTCTAATCATTATGAACATAAAATAACACCTAAATTTCTCTCTTTGCTTCAACATTAAGTTTTAAGCCATCACCAAGGTGCTTTTGAGTTTGGTGTCATTTAATCCTTAATTAATACCCCTCTTCGCTCCACCATCTCTTATAATCTCTTCATAATTATTACAAGCATTATTATTAGATATCAAATTAATTTTCATATAACATTTAAAAGCCTTGGATCATCCTTAGCTAAGGATATATCAAAATTCCATCCATTCCTAACTTAACCTAAACAAGACTAGCATATGCAAGTCAAGTAAAGGGATGCATGGCCTAACTAATCGAAGCAAACCTGGGCCAAACTAAAGCAATCTAGGTCAAGCCAAGTAACTCCAATCTAGTTTAATTAATTCCAATCTATTAAGATCATTAAATATTATATATAAACCTTAATGACTTCATTTTGGAAAAAAAATATTTCTAAAGGTTTACATATAATTTTGCTGATCTTAATTTTTCTAAGACTATTCTTAAGTGATGTAGATGTAACTTCTTATCTTGGCTATAGATAAGAATATCATCAAAATATACTATAAGGAATTGACCAATAAAATATTTTAGTAAAGTGTTCATTAGTCTCATGATTGTACTAGGTGAGTTTAAAAGACTAAATAACATAACTAATTATTCATAAAGACTATTAGTAGTTTTGAACACTACCTTTCATTCATTAGTTGGCCTGATCCTTACCTAATAGTACTCCTCAAATAAATTTTTAAGAATAATGATGAACTTGAAATAAGATCTAACATATCATCCAACCTAGGTATAAGAAACCTATATTTTATTGTGATCTTATTTATTAATCTACTATTAATATACATCTTCCAAGTTCCAACTTTCTTAGAGTTAGAAGATCTAGTACAACATAAGGGCTAAGACTTTTTTTGGATAAAACCCTTTTTCAAGAGTTCATCTACTTATCATTTTAACTCTACATTTTCAATTATATTCATACTATAATGAGGTAAGTTAGGTTTTTGTGAACTCGGAATCAAGTCTGTAGCATGTTGTATATCCCTTAATGGTGATACTTCATTAGGTAAGTCATCATGGATTAAAACAATGAAATCAAATAACAGATCTAACACCACAGCAGGTATGTAGTGAGTTTTAACATTAATAGATATTTCTCAAAGATGCAAGATAAATAAAGAAGTATGATCATTGAACTCTCTAACTAAGTGTTTAAACCCTAAGGTTGTGACTTGAATACTAGGAGATTCACACATATTAACATGTATGTCAAAAATATCATCTCTACTGCTAGATGATAATATCACTATCAATTGAAGTTTTGCATTTCTCTCTTGATTTGGTATGTGTTGTAGTTTAGAATTAAATTTATGATGAGGTACTGAAAGAATTCTATGAGAGGGTGTAATTGACCTCCTTTTATTAAGCTTTATGGAGATTAATTCGATTGTTTTCTCATTATGATTGAACACATAAATGTTTTTACACCCATAATGGATTACATTTAAAACATAAAGTCATCATAATAAGGTGTGAGTTATTTCTATTAGAAGAACATCACTCACCATCATTCGTTATAATTACCTATTTTAATTGGAACAAGTCATTTATTAGTTGTAGGTACAAATGTGTAATTTACCCAACTACTTGGAATGGCTCTATGTGAGGTTCAATTATAAGATTGGCTCTGGGATAGTATGTGAGGTCCAGTTATAAGATTGGCTCTAGTGATAGTATGGGTTGATGTAACATTCATAGAACTCCATCCATCTATTAGTTGCTTACACCTCTTTACCTTCCATTGGAAAAATATTCTTCCTTCTCCATTCTTCTTCTTCCTTAGAAGTAATCATATACCTGAGTGGGGTTCATTTTATAGGGATTGTTTGATGTAGAAGGATTAGGTCTAACGATATGCTATTGATGTTAAGATGCAGGCATATATTTAAAGATACTTGAGCTTTTATCTTGGATGTGGATGCAACTTTCTTTTATTTTTCTAAGAGTAAAGCATAGCGAAAGGTGTTCTCGAAGGTCTCAGGATCATGAAGATCTACTTCATTCCTAATATCTCCTCCTAAATTAATGATAGATTTTTTAGCTACTTGCAACTCTTGATCAGTGCATTGCCCCATGAAAGTATTCATATATTCCACTATTGGCATATTCCCTTGATTATGAGTAGTTAATTCTTTATGGAGCCTTTTGTCATTATTTCTAGGATAATATTTAAAATTTAGGATTCCTTTTAATTCTACCCAAGTTATGTGGTTTCTATCGAATCTCTCTTCTTTAGCTAAAATGTTATTCTAGTAGATTTTTACATGACCTACTAATTTTATTTTTGTGAATGTTGTTCGTTCATAATCAGCTATTCATCTATTTGGGTTAACCGATCTAAAAATTTATAAGGGTCATAACATTGTCATACGTTAGGGCTTCTATCTTAAGTTGTTTCATAGATTCATGTAATGTTTTAACATGGTCCATGACCTTAATATGGTCATACGTTGAGTCCATGACCTTAATATGGTCTTTTGATAATCATCTTTAAGAAGTTCCATATTTTCCCCTTCTATAGGTTCTACGTCATCTGGACGAATAGTCGGGGTTTGAAGCCTAGTACACAAGGTTTGAATTTATGTGGTGAGGTTTATGAGGTCTTCTACCCTAGTGAATTTCTCTTCACTTCGCATAGAGATATCATCTACTCCCCTAGCTAAGTCCTCTAGTTGGTCCATAATAATAAAATTAGGTGGCATAATGTTTTAACATAAGGATGTAATTATGCACTCCAAATGAAATTTTTAAATATGTTATAGGTGAACTAAACTTAACATAATTGAGATGCACAATTTTTGAAAAAGACTTACCTTCAGTAAACACAAAGTAACTTGTGGATACTACAAGACATTAAAAAACTTACAAAATAAATAAACATAAGATATTTAAGGATATCAGTTCAATTTTTATGTAAGATTTGTACACTAGGTTAAACACTTAACTGTCACTCAAATATGATGGTTTGTAGTTATATTAAGCAGGGAAAGGATAGACTTTATAAATGGAGATAATAAGTTGGTAGTAACACAAACATTTATGGGATTTCCTACTGCATAAATTTAACATTATTTCCAAGTGAAATCACAAACTCTATAGTAAAAATTACTCAAAATCTAAAATATAGAACTAACCTTGTTTAGATTTGATATGGATTATTTACTAGCACTTTCTCCAAACCTCCAAACCTTGGGCTCTAATATCAAAGTTGATGGGAATAGGTTGCAGAGAGAAGATGTCACAGCGAATAATGGAGAAGAATGCTTCAAGGACCTTCTACTCCTCAAAGTGGAAAAAATGAGAAAGTTCTACTATCCCAAAAGAATGGTAGCAAGATATCATCGAATCCCTTGGACGGCCAGCCACCAAGCTCCAACCAATGAGATTTTACTCATTTTTCATGCACTAATACTAAAGTGCCCACATTATGTTAGAAATAGTATTTAAATATGTGAAATACTCCAAGGTATGTGCCTCATGGGGAGAAAGCTACCAAAAAACTAAAAAAAATCAAAACCTTCATTTCACAATATTCAGGCACCATGGACTAGTGTCACAGTTCCACAGCTCAACATCAAGGTGCCATAAGCCAATGCAAAGGTGCTAACTTCTCTATCCTTAAACACCAAATTTCATGAAGTATTGTTGCAAGGCGCTAGAATGGTAGCACCTAGGCGCCAGACCGACACCAATATAATTTAACACTTGAACACACATATTTTAAACCAAAATTTTGATACACCTAAACATGATTAAATACGTCCATTACTATAAAATACAACACATGAAATATAAATCCACAATACATAAAGTCTAATAAAAGTCATTTGAAGTTCAGGCTTTAGTATGGGACCTTGTGGCAGATCCTTTCCTTCTTTAATGTGATACATAAAGTAGTTATGAGGCATGCCTTTTCCATACTTTTACTCTCTTTTTTTCTTTCCCTTTGTTTAGATAGAGTCTTCATGTGGCTTCTCTCTAAGTTGGTCTCTATTTTTCCACCTATTGACTTTGCCACTCTTCTTGTATTTTGGCATGCTTGTTAACTCCTTAGTGTAATTGATTAGGATATTGGCTATATCTATGGAGATTGAAAGGTCTTGCACTCTACATTGCCTTAGCTTAATCTTTGATATGATTGAAGTCCATCCATGAAGTTGAATAGAGCATTCTTTTTTGATATGACATCACTTACCTTTTCCATCTAATGCTTACCTTCAATTGAACTTGATTTATATGACCTACTTTGGCAAGGCTTTGCTTTGCCTAGTTGGGCTTTGGTTTGACGTGAATTAGTTTTTGTTTGGCTTCATTTAGTTGACTTGAAATAGTTTATCATGCATTAGTTCAATAATGGTTTCATTGGCTTTACAAATGGCTTAGCTTATCTCAAATTAGTTTATATAAGCATGTTCCTATTTAGGCATAGCTCATTCAGGCTTATCTTTACTATGTTAACCTTGAATTGTCAGAGCTTCACCTAACTTGATTTATCTTTGCATGGCTTAGCTTTACATTTTTGTAGCTTTATTAGGTAAGAGTAGGCCAAGTTATGTTAACTATGCTAAGATTTACTTAAATTAGGTTTGCATTATTAGCTGTAATTGACTAGATTAAAATAGTTTATATTAACCTACTCTAAGATTTACTAGTTTTTATTTTGCATGGCTTAGCTTGGTTCTACGTGAAAATGTGTGGCCTATCATGATATGGCTTTATTTAGGATAGCTTATCATAGCATAATATATCATGCAAAATCTAAGCAAGACTTGGTTTGGATTAGCCATTTTTTAGCTTATCTTGCTAAGCTAAGTAAAATGTGTCTTCTTTACTTTGCTTAAATTATAAAGCTTAAATTTATAGCTTAGCTTGATATTACTTTAACCTATTTTTTTATTAGATTAGCTTGGTTTAGCTTCACAAACATGATCTTTCTTATTAATGTAAGTTAAGTTTGATTTGACTTTAATCGATGTGTGTTAGATTACCCTAGATTAAGTTTATCTTGGTTTTTTTAGCCTACGTAGTATATTTTAGATTATCTTATTTTGTATAGCTTAGCTTTCTTTTGTTTGGTTTGAGTTATTAATTTCAAGATAGATTTCATTAAGCTAAGCTAAAGTTAACAAAGGCTAAGCTTAGCTTGGCCAACATAAGTTTATCTTTGCATGGCTTACCTTGGTTGGGTTGTACTTTGCTAATATTTCTACATTAGGCTTAATTTTAATTATATTTGTAGGGTAAGAATAAATTCTATTATTACCAAATGTTGACTCTACTTATATATTAGCATGGCTTGCGTAAGCTTGGATTACCATGGCTTTACTTCATTTGAGTTAGCTTGTATACACTAAATCTAGCTTTAAGTTAGGCAAGACTTAGTAGTCCTAGGTTAGGCTAGTAACGCTTAACTTTATTCAGTTATGCTTATCATAAATTAACTTAGCCTACATGGGATTGGCTTGACTAATAATTACTTAAGCTTTGTTTTGCTTATGTGGTTCACTTTATTTGTCTTGATTTAGCTTGCATTAATTTAACATGGCTTAAGTTAACTTGCTTGTTAAATCATTTTCCATCATCAAAGTGTCAATATTTTCTTTAAAACTTCTAGACTTTGTTACGTGGAAATGTATTCCTTTTTAAATTTATTTTAAAAATCTGCTAATTCATTGATAATATTATATAGCTCTTCATAGGATAGATTACTTACCTCAATGTTATCCTCAAAATCAGATTGAGTTTGAAGCTTTGGGTGGATAACTTGAGGGATGTGATTGAAGCTCTTTTTCCTTCTATAATAACTATAAAACTCTTGAAATTTTATTTATCTTACTTGTCATTGCTTCTTTTATTTTGCCTTCTTCTAAGAAATAAAGGTGGGCATTTTAAGCTCTTTATTTAATGTAGCAGTATTCTCAATAAGAATATCTTCTTCTAGAAAAGTGTTATTTTTTCTTGTCTCATAATGACAACAATATAACAACAATATGAGAGCATCACATATATTTTTTTCTAGATTTAAAAGATGATACATAAGAGAGCTTATTAGTAATAAATATTTTATAAAAACATGAAATGATATTTTTATTTAAAATATTCAGCTCACTTTTAGTAATAAAAGATTAACTATCATTTCAACAAATATATCATATTCTAAAATTAATAATTCATAAGAATAATAAGTATCTAAATTTCCATACTTCAAAATTTACTTTATCAAAAATAGGTGTGCAATAGTATTTATTATCAAAAGAACAAGCAAATAATTAATGTGTCACAGAAAAAAAAATTAATCTACTCTTAGATGTTAAATTAATAATAGAGCCCAGGGAACTAATAATAATTGTTAAGAGTGTATGCCACTCATAACTGGTGGTCGGGGGGGGTCTTATAATAGAGCACAATAAAACATTAAATGTAGATGCATAAAAGTAAAGAGATATAAGGCAAAAAAATTTTATGTGGTTTAATCGGATCCAAAAATTGGCCTACATCCAAGCCTGACAACCAAAACTAAGAATGTAGTAAATCGCACAAAATTACAACAACCTTTTGTACTCTTCTATACTAGACAAGTGTGCAGTTAATTGGGCATGTTGAAAATTTTACTAGTAAAACTTAATTTTGATTTGAGTTACTTGTAAATTTTAACCTTATAATAGAGCACAATAAAATATTAAATGTTGATACATAAAAGTAAAGAGATATAAGGCAAAAGAATTTTTATTTGGTTTAATCGAATCCAAAAATTGGCCTACATCCAAGCCTGACAACCAAAACTAAGAATGTAGTAAATCTCACAAAATTACAGCAATCTTTTGTACTCTTCTATACTAGCAAAGTGTAACTCCAAATCACAAACTTTTCTTTACCAAGTGACTACAATCCTGAAGCATGTGCTTTCTTACACAAGACAATTACAACCCCAATAAACACATATTCTAAACTATCAAATAACTTTAAATTACACACTCCTAGATAGGCAAGTACCACCACAATAACTTAAAATTACAAGAGAAAAAGACAAATAGAAGCCTTCAAATCTAACTCCCAAATTTTGAAAAGAAAAACAAAAGCAGTAATATGTCAAATAAAAGGAGGCTCACAAAATATTTTATCTTTTTATTTTAGAAATGAAAAATACATTGTTATAAATTTTGAATTGAAAATCAAACATATTAAATGTAAAATTAAAAACTTTTAAGATGTAACTATGGGAAAACAATGCAATGAGAACACATGAAAGCCATGATGGTTATAAGATAAAATTATTTGAATGAGAAATGATTAAAAATCAAATAATTTAACAAGTCAAATCAAAAAATTTTCATTAAGCATGTAAAATCAAAATAATAAAATACTAATAAAATAAAATTAGGAATAATCAAACTTAAATACTTTCAAACAATATTTAAAAATTAAGATCAAACTTGTCTTCTCCATTGCAAGGAGAAGGGTTGAAGAAGATGTGATCTCTTCTTGAGAAAGCTTAAAGTAAAAGAGTGTGAGAAAAGGAATATTTGGTTCTTCAATGAAGAAACTCCTTAGAAAAATTTGCAAGAGTGGTCGGCAAATTTGAGCTCATCACGAGAGTGTCATGACGTGCCAAGCATTAAATTGAATAAGGCAAGGTGATTGATTGGTTAGCAAGAGAGAATGTGAGAGAAAAGGAGAGAATTCGATTTGAAAAGAGTTCAAATTAGAATTGAAAATTCAAATAAATAATTTTGACATTAAATCAAATAAATTTGAAATCATGTTTGGATGGTCTAGCAATAGAAAGATGAGGATTTAATTCAAATTAATAGAAGTGTAAAGAAGATCCTAATATTATATTTGATAGCGCTAATTTTCAAATTGTAGATTTTTGTAGTAAATGTTTACTTGAAGATCATTTTTGTACCTTGAGATGCATGCTTAGGCATCTTAGATTTTTCCATACTTTCATACTCTTACACATGTTCATTTCTATTTTTACATTACTAAAAGTGAGAGAAGTAAATATGTTGGTTTTAACTTTCTTTTACAGGTATTTATTTAGGGGGAGCTACATGATTCACTTTATTTTGCAAAAAAATATTTCAATATGATTGTTGTATGGACATTTTGCACCTTCATTAATATACATTAGTTACATAAGTTTATCATCATAAAAAGGAGGGAGATTGTTGACCCCATGAGCCTAATAACTAAATTATTTATGAAATGAACTCAGGAAGAATGATTCCAGCATGGACTTCGATCCACTAAAATTTTTATTAAGAATTGCATAAAATGAAAAATAAAGTTCGAAAAAATAAGAATCATTGCTAAATATTTACATTTCATTTATTATAATGTCTAGAATATTTTTACATATTATTTTTCATTATTTTTTTTAAATTATTGAAATTATCTTTTTAGATGACTTGGTTACTTGTACTAATTAAGAACTATTTCAATTCATATTAAATTTAGTTTTAGTTCATTGAATGTTACATTAATTAAGGTCCATACCTATTTTATTAAATTATATCTTTATTTTATGCATGTGATATGGAATATTCTATTAATTATGGTAATTATTTATTTCTTTAAGTTAATTATTATTTTCCTCTCACATATCAAGTCTTGCATTCAATTTTATGATCGGCATAGCATGGTACATTTTTTAATATATTTATTTAAATATATTTTGATTTAATATGATGAATTATTGCTTTAATGATATTCATTTTTTATACTTTTAATTTAAAATTCTTTGAATATTTCAATTAAAATTTGCATTAACATTGCAAAATTTATTTATTATATTTATTTGCTTTGTCATTCTTATAATGATTTGGATAGTGCCCTATTGATATATTTGCTTTTATTTTATTATATTTAAGTGGATTTAAATTTAATTTAAATTCAAATTAGATTGCATTGAATTATTCACTTTTTTTAAATTCGTTTTTTTGGAACTGTTTCAGACCATCCCACTAATTATTATAAATTCAATTTTAATTTTATAATTACCTTTCTAATTACTTCTTAATATGTTCCTTAATTAACTTGAATATGGATTAACATTAATTCATGACAGATCTAATTAAATGAAGTCTTAGTCATCCCACATATTTATTTTAATTTCAAATTTATTCTTTAATTATTTTCTTAATTATTAATTAGCTAGATCAATAGACATTTTAGAGTTATATCCATAAAATATTTTGGAATGTGATTTGTAGATTGATCTAGAATGGAACTATTGTACACAAATTCAAATATAGGTAATGTAAATCCCAGTTTCTTAAGTTTTTTCCAACTAAATATCTTTGTAAATTTCTTAATGTCCTAGTGACATCTTCCGTCTGTCCATCCGTTTATAGATGAAATACATATGAGAATTTTAGTTGGGCTTCCCATTAGTTTCCATAAAGTTTTTCAATAATAAGATATATATTTGACATCTTCATCAAAAATTATAATGGATGAGACTCTATGTAACCTAATAATTTCTATAAAGAATAATTTATTTACATGAGATGCATCATTTAATTTTGAACAAGGTATGAAATATGCCATCTTAAAAAATATATCTACAACAATAAATATACTATCAAGTCTGCAAGGCATCCTAAGTAAGCCTAATGTGAAATCTATGGATAGGGCTTCCCATGGTCTAGAAAAAATAGGTAATGATGTGTAACAACCCTCATTTTGTTTGAAAGTTTTAGCTTGAAGACAAGTATAATAGTGGGCTATGATACGTTCAACATCATTTCATAGAGACAGCTTCTAAAAGTTTTATTCAACTAGTATTTTGGTCTTTAATTTACTAAGATGTCTTGTTATATCTCTTGAATGTAGTTCAAAAATTAGGAATTACCTTAGGAATGTTTTAGGATTTTACCTTTATAAAGATACCCATCTAGAATAATAAAAGAGCTGTGAAAAGTCAAAGGGCCTATATTCATGTTCTAAGTATATCATATGAAAATCAAAGCAAATTTTTTCACTTTTTTTTTTGTTTGGCCTAGCTTGGCTTAATAATATTTTCACAGCTTACATTTTAATGTCTTGCACTTATATTCTTTGTTACTCTTAGCATGGTTTAGCCCATCTCTGCTTAATTTCATATTATGGCTTAGTTTAACTAGACTTAACTTAGGTTAACAAGGCTAAATTTTGCAAGGCTTATCTTTAAATTACTTTATGAGTTTGCTTGGCTTAACATGATATGACTTTATTTAATTTAGATTACTTTATCTTGACAAGGATTTCTACAGTAAAGCTACAATTGACTTATTTAGGTTAGGCTTAGCTAGAATAAGAGGTTTCACCAAGTAGGCTTAGCTTATTATTTGGTTTACCTTAACTTAACTTGAATTGGCGAGCTTGGCTTGGATTTGTATTTTTGAGGCTAGTTTAGGCTATATTTGAGGCTATATATAAGGCTACATGGAGATCAATATTGATTGTCTTGGCTTATCTTGGTGAAGCATGGCTTAGTTTCCCTTTGCTTGGCAAGGACAAATTAGATTTACTATTCTAAACTATGTAAGTTTTCCCAGTGTTAGCCTAGCTTTATTAATAAGCCTTAGCTAAGCTTAGGATATGGTAAGCATTGCTTAGTTTAGCTAAGCATGTCTTGAAATATCTTAGTTTAACTTGGATTGATTTTTCTTAAGTTTTCATAGCATTTTCTTATATTAGAGTAGTTTGGGTTTACTTAGTTGGCAGCTTAATACTTATTATTGGCATGCATTATAATTATTTAGCTTGCCTTTTTTAGGCTATGCATGGATAAGCTAATTTTCACTTAGCTTAGCAATAGCTTGGCATAGATTAGTATAGCTTATAACTACTTGACCTATTTTATTTAAGATCACCTTAATTACCTTGGTTAGTTCGAGTATATTTGACTTGGCATAGATTGAAATAGCTTTATTTATATTACCTTAGGTAAACATAATTTGGCTAGCTTACTTAATTGGTCTAAATTAGACTAGGGTAAAACATTACTAACATTGATTAATGTGTCATAGGTTGGCCTTGCTTACCTTGGCTTAAATTTAAGTAAAATGAATTAGTATGGTCTAACTTAGTTTATTTGATTTATTTTATGTTTTCTATTCTAACCATTGATTTTCCTACTATGATTTTATTAGGCATTACTTCGCTCAGTATAACTTGTCTTTACTTAGATTAACTTTCTAAGGCTAAGCCAGACTTGGCTTTATATAGGCTTTCATCCATATTTTACCTTAACATTTCTTTGCTTGTAACAATTTAGATTGGTTAGGCAAGTATAAGTTTAGTTAGGCTTTGTTTGGCATTACATTGCTTATTTTGGCCTACCTTTTCTATGCTTTGCTAGTTTTATTCCACCCAACTCCACATAGATAATCATTATTATGGTGTAATTAGGGTTTGAATCCAGGACCTTAGCAAAAATTTCCGTAGCTCTTACCAACCTAAATAATTAACACCCACTCTAAGTTTTATTGGTTAACTCTTTTCCATGGTGTAGCTTTGCTAAGACTTTTCTTTTATTAGCATCGCCTAGCTTACCATTGCTTAGCATTACTTAGGCTCTTTTATATTAATTCTTTATGACAAGCTAAGATTATCCAATACATAAATATATTCTAATAAAGTTGGCTAAGTTGAGCTTTATTTATCTTGGTTTCAATTAACTTGGTTTGGCTTTATTATCTTATTTTCTATGTTGCATTTAACCTAGCTTAACAAGGTTTCATTAAGTTTAACATGGCATGACGGAAAGTTGGAAGAGCAAGATTGAAAAGCCTTCAGCAAAAAAAAAAAGTGAGATAGAAGATTTACAACTTTGGTGCCAAACTAGTTTTCTCTAGTTGAATGGTGTGGATGTACAAGTTGCTTCATATAGTGTTTTGGAGACTAATTCATAGTGGTTCTCCATGGCTATTAGTGTGGATGTACAACTTTGTTGCATGTTGTTTTGATTGATAAAAATCTATTTATGTTAGTTATGGTTTCAGCTGGCAACACCTTGAGTTACTAAAAGAAATTGCTCCCATTGCTTGCTAGATAAAATTAGTTGGAGGCTGGATAAAGCCACATCTTGCAATCATATATCATGCATGTTAATATTTCCTTCACCAATTTTTCATCTAAAGAATATGTTTGTTGTATTTCTAACATATTACAAGCTCCTCCAAAGTGGAGAGTCATTCTTACATGGCTAGACAATCATTGATTGTGCTTTGGAATAATATCTTGCCATTATTAATTTAGCCTAGAGAGTATTGTTTGGTTTGAATTTAATCTATAGATTCATTGTGTTGCATACTATGCTATCTCGGAATGTTTTAAAATCAACTCTACCATTATCTTTAGGTTTTCAAATTCTGCTCCAACTAGTCCAATGATATTCTTTAATATTTCTCTTCCATAAGTGTTGAATAAGGATTCAATATGCCTTCATGACTTACAACACATATAGAGGAATAGAGTTAAGGATACTTTTGATAAAGGCAAGTCTCCTCCAAAAGAGAGGGGACAATTTTCCCATGAGAGAATTCTTTTTTGATTCATGGAAAAATGACATTAAATTGTATTTTCTTAGTTCTTCCAATTAAAATAGAGTTTCCCAAATATTTTGTAGAGAGGTTTGTATTTTAAAACTAGAATAACCCTAAATCCATCTAGAATTAACATTAGTAATTTTGCTCCTGAGATAGATATAGGACTTAAAAAAATAATTTACCACTTAAATTTGTAGTGAAAGATAAAATACCATAATGAAATTTAGTAAGTACAGGTATAGGATACCACTTCTTTGTATGCAATTCCAGCCTTTGTTAAGCAATCCAATAAACTTGGTGATCATCCTCCAATTTTTTGACCAAACATATTCTCTAATACAATATGTGGTGTGGCCAGCGGTTGGGCTACTAGGTGTGACTCAAATGAAGGATGTAGGATCTCTTAGGATTCCTAGGAGAGTAAGAAATGTCTTAGTAGAGCTTAATTTGGAGTTCTATTCATGTTACATAAGGATTTAGTGTCGGTAACATAAAATGACACTCAACTCCAAAAAATTGCAACTATCTTTATATGAGTCTAAATCATATGAAAATTTTAAATAATGATGTCTACTTGTGAGCTAGATGGTTTTATAAAATTTTATTGGTTAAATATTTTTGTTTTCTTGTAATTCCTTCTAATACTAGCCACTAGAAACCCTCCTAGCTAACATGTTCAAATGGGACCTAGGGTTGATAAAATTAAGAGAATTAGTAGAAATAAACACAAATTAATATTTGGATATGAAAGATAAGAGTGTATATTACAAACATGAAACTAATTAATGTATTTTAGTGATTTCAAGTTGTATTCTCTACCAATCACTTTTGTACTCTTTGTTAGTGGACCTCCATACTTGGATTTCAATTTTCTTGATTGAGCTCTTATGATTAGACCTCCTTATGTCATATTAAAAAGTTTCTAAGATTCTTGGTTATTGAATTATTTGATGACTATGCTTTTTTGAGTTTTCTTATGGTGCGATTATGAATTTTATGATTAGTTGGTAAGGTCATAATTTTCACAGTTAACTTCTTAGTTCTTACTATTGTGTTTTAGTGAGGAGCCATTGGACCATACATTTTTTCCTTTAATGTTTTATTTAAAAGTCTACTCTATTTCTTTCCACTCCTCTTATCCTTTCCTAATAAACTCCATTTATCTCATTCTCTCCAATAGCATTATCTACTACATATCTTAAAACCAAAAATATTACCATTAATTTATTTCTTGAAGGATTTAAGGATATCTATGTTTGCATAAAATATTTTTTATGAGAAGAATAAAATTAACTCATCCAGATCTACTCAATATTAAATTACTATTTGGAGAACTTCTAACACCAAGGTATACTCTACCACCACTAAAGCACTATTTGGTTGCATCCATTCATTTCTTTGGAGTAGAGTTGTTTGAGGTCTAGGGGAATTGATGTGGCATATGTATTAATACAAGAAAAAGTTGGACTAACCATAAGCAGTTCAATTAAGATGAATGTGTTGATTAAGGAATTATCATTTTTATGTCATTTATTTGTTTAAAATTTATTTTATAAGATTATATGATTGTAATGCTAATTGTATAATATTTTAAATTTTAAAATTTTGAATTTTAAATTTGAATTTTAAATTTCTTAAATTCAAAATATAAAATTTAATATTTCAAATGTATAATGGATGTTATTGTCATAATATTTTGAGTAAGAAGTTCAAGAAAATTAGCTTGGTGGTCGGCCTCACAATGACAAAAGATTTAGAGATCTCTTCCAGATAGTCACTTTGAAGAGTGATTAGCTTATCATTATTACATATAAATTCTATTATTTCATGTTATATATCCTTCTTTTATTCTAGTCAATATGTATTATAATTTACAATAATACACTCCAAAGTATGTAAGGAAAGTTAGCCTAGGGTTTCTTGCAGCTAAAGGTCATTTTGGAGTAGGTGAGCTTACTATTATTAGAATTAGGTAAAAATTTTTATATCATAACTAAATATCCTAAAATATAGTTTACGAGAGTTTTTTATTCAATACCAAAGCCTAAATATATTTTTTCAAAAATCTAATTTATTTTATGTGCAATTGATCAGAGTAGATACTATGTGACTAATTATTGAAAAAAAATTCATAAACAATAAAAAATTTTCCAAAAATTATGAAATTCTTTAGAACAATTAAAAACACCTTGAAAAATATTTTCCATATTTTCTACACAAATGACTTGTATTTTAACAACACAAAAATCCCAAAATCAAAATTAGGGGTTTCTATGTTTTGGATTATATTATATTGGCCAACCTTATTGGTGACCTTACCTTGATTTCACATGCTATTTTACTCCACCATGACCTAGGGGCTCTCTTAGGAAAATCTCCAAACCTTATTTAGCCACCATCAAGAGGACAACAGTATAGGCCACACCAATAGTTTCTTATTATAAGATTGATTGGACTAGGTACATGTTCTTGATAGCTATTTATTTTAAAAGTTTTTTTCTCTATACTTAGATCTAATACAACTAACTAGTAGAGAGTTTAATAATGATAGAGCAACTAAATTAGGTCTTCACTCCACCCAAAATAAATAAAAAAAACTTCATGAGATATTTCATTCATGAAATGCTTGACTTTTTAAATAAGGACCCTCTTCATTTTCATGTATGAACTTCATCCTTCGATCAAAATGAAGATAAAAGGATGTAGAGTGCAAAATAGTTAGATTGAGAACTTAATCAGTTACATGAGTGAGTCTGCCAACAAAGTCTATAATACAAGAAAAGTGGGAAGGCCAACGATGTGGCAGTTAAAGATAACACAAAGTTGAGTCTAATAAAGAACTTACCTTAATAAGGAGCCAAGAAGGGGGAATGAAGAATAACAAAATTTCTTCCTTCGTATAGATCCTTAGTATGAGCTACCCTTAAACTAAGCCTTAAAATCCTTTCTACTAAGTCATCAAGGAAAAATGGGAGCTGAGGATAGTATATATAACTACTCAATAACATATAATCCACACTGGGACCTAAATCAATATGTTAGTCTTTATGAAAATGATCATAGGAGAGATGCAAGGCATTGTGAGATCATGGTCATGTTGGGAATGTTGGGAATACAAGGCATCTCACAACTTCATTTTATCAAAGAAGTTTGAATGTTAGGAATCAAGGTAATTGGTGGAGAGGGTTTTATTAAGGTGATTAACTTAATAGCTCATCCTATGCAAGGCATAACCAAAGGAGTGAAGACATTGTGAGATCATGGTCTAGTTATATGGATTTCTCTAATTCATGTTAGAATAAAATTTCTTCATCAAGTGAAGATGTTTTTTGTGTCATTCACAAACAATTTATGCAATATAGATGGAACAATGCTTATGTTCCAAGCAAAATATGAAGACGCCCTAGACATTAAAATTTAAGTATAAAAAAGTATATGGAACATTAGTTGGCTATTTCTAGTGATGAGGAACTAAATTCCTAAGATGACATGCCAAAAGAAGGAAAAAAATGATTTTAGAAGAATTTGAGGATATTCATTCTTTGAAGCTCCAAAAATTTATCAATTGGAAAGACAAACATTAGGGAATGTAGTACAAAGCACTCAAAAAATTTTTAATGTGATGTGTTAAATTATAAAGATTATTTCATTTGAAGGAAGAGACTACCTACCATAGAGGTTAACTAGAAAACTGAGGATTCTCTAAGGTAATACAAGTTCTAGTTTTACTTTGAAAGAAGGCATGATGAGGATATTGTGAGTTAAGGTGGGACATAATGTCATGCCCTATTTAAATATTTTGTGACTAAAATGAATTATGGAAGCTTCCAAAAGAACTTAAAGTAGCATACAAGCATCTTCAAATGGAGTTGCAATGTTTTTAAAGGGGTTAGAAGAGTAAACCAAAGTTCAACACATCTAAAAGACCCTAAAATACCCTAAAAAACTTTGGATGTTTTAGAAATTATCTATCTTTAAGTGATAGTTTTATATATGCATTGAGATTGGTTATGTTATAAATATGCACTAATAGTTGGGAGTTCTGATTACTCACAAGTTCTATTTTCTATCTCATTTAATGAATACAAAAAGAATAAATTTCAACTAAAATTTTAACATACTAGCATACAATTAATTTTGAAAAAAAAATTAAATTTATTTATTTTATTAATTAATTAAACAAATGTAATAAGAAATAGTTACATAAATTATAAATACACCCTACATTGTAATAAATAAAAGGAAAGACATTACATAAATAAATAAATATCAAGGATAAGTATAGGTTGATGTAGCTATAAAACTATATATATAACCTTATATCAAATAAAAATTTAAAAGAAGAATTTGTATGTTAAATATACTAAAATTTGTAATTTTATTTAAAAAAAAGATTAATAGAAAAATACAAGTATTGGAATATATTTTCTAATTCTTACCTCTTGTTTCAACTTGTGCACACATAGTTCATCTAGTATTAAATATCTCAAACTCATCTATGTATTTTGGGTTGATTTTGTCTTAGTCATTCTAGATATCGATTTAGAAGTGTACATAATTATGAATCTTTTCTTATATTTTAATACACAGGAAAATATTTAACTTAAAGTAAGATATGAGAAAAATACTAAGTGGGTCATCATAGCACAACACAAAGTATGAAAAAAATCAAGTAAATCTTTAATCTTAAAAATAAGTATTGGGAATAATGTTTGATATATATTTGATGCATAATACTAGTAAAGATAAAAGTGTTAATGGTTAAGTTGTATGTTAAGCATCTTTAAAAATAATATGTCAATTATAATGTGAATAGTTTAGGTGCGTAATAAACATGAGCATTTTAACTAATCATACAAAGTCTAACCATGCAATAAGAAGATCTACTTGCAAAACATTAGCATAGCTATATCTTAGCCTATATTGAGTAGACAAAGGGTTGTGACCAATAATAATATAACATTTTAAAAATAATTTTAAAAAGTTTTTAATAGCAATAATATTATTTTAAAATATATGAATATTTATATAATTTTTAAATTATAAATATTACAAAATTTTAAAAGAAATTGATCATACATTTGACATTGTAGGTGTCAATTCAGGTTCAAGGGATGAGTTTAGATTTGACCTAAATTGACTTGAACTAAGCCCAATATTATATAGGTTGTAAACTCTGACCTGAACTAGACTAACTCAATCCTAGGATATGTATTTCAAGAAAACTTTTAGAAAAATTTGAGTTTACCTGTCAAACTCTAGTTGGTGGGTCAAAAATTAGGACAAATTTAAGTTAACATGTAAAAAATGAGTTAATTTTAGGTTGGTGGGTCTAGAATAATTGAAAAACCCCATTGTTCACAAATAGCTCGTGTTTGACTCATTAAGTAGCTCATGTTCAGCTTGTTCATTAAGCGAGTTGAACATAAGCAATCATTTGTTTGGTTGTATTCGGCTCAATTTAGCTCAAAATAATAATATATATATATATATATATATATATATATATATATATATATATATATATATATATGTGTGTGTGTGTGTGTGTGTGTGTGTGTGTGTGTGTGTGTTTGTGGTTGGAGCTTTTGGCCAAAGTTGAATCCTCCCTTGTATAGATTTTTCAGATTATTGTATTTCAAGCTATTTTGAACTTATGGAGCCATTTCAAACAATTCTAACCAAAAAATGAACACTATAATTTTGAGTTATTCCAAACACGAGCCAACATGGACACATTAATTTTCAAATGAGCCGAACATGAACAAAGGTTTGGCTCGCTCAAGCTCGCCTCATTTACACCCCCTAGGTGGGTCAACCTAAAGCTGACTTACAAAATTAAATGTGATAGATACATTGACCTAGACCCCTCTCAAAAATTATTCAAGTCAACTCAAACCTAATTTTTTTTGCGTAAACTTCATATCAAGTTGTTGGGTCAAGTCAATTTTGACATATATATTTAAGAATCAAGGAAGGACTGAATGTAGATTTTTAAGCTCAACACATTACATTGATAAAGAAAGACAACCAAAAAAAATTCTATCTAGCTAATGATATTCTTCACACCAATGGAAATCAAATTTCTATGCCAAAGTGATGCAACATGAAGAAAGAGTTGATTATATAATGTCGTGACTCCTTGGACCTCTATTGCACAGCCATAACATTGCATTATTACCAAAAGACTATCACCATCAAATTACTGCCTTCACTTAGGAATCATCATTAGATTGTTGTTATCATCAAGCTACCATCATCTGATCACCATTGGACCATTATTATCACTAGGATATCATCACTACTCAACACTTCCAATAGATCACCACCACCCTATAACCATCCTTCAAGCACCATCACTACCCAAAGATCCTCATCAAATTCCACCATTACTAACCATTATTATTAGACCTTTAACAATTAGCTATGATCACCCACCATATTTGCCTTACTCCTGCTATGATCACTTGACTATGCTTACCCATACTCTAACATACATGATCACATAATATGATTAGATCGATTTTATTAATAAATTATTTTTCTGATTTTAAACTTAGCATCCTCTCTATAAGTACCCCTCCAACCTGCCAACTTGGATATAGAGATCATTAGGGAGGCATAAGAATAAGTGACTTGTTAGTGAAAAGTATGGAGAGTTCTATCTCACTCTTTTCTCTTATATGATTCATTGTAAGATTTCTTTGACAACAAATGATTATTCTTTTCATCCACCTTACTATTATGAGTTGAGAAATAACTTGGGACTGAAATTTTTTGTTATAAAAATAATTTATTCCTTGGAAAAAGGAATGGAAGCCTTTTTCCTTGAAAGAGAAGAGGAATGTAGGGTTTCTCTAATACCCATTATGAAGAGATGCATCTCTGCCTTAGCTTTTGTACCAAACAAGGGATAGTGAAAATCTCAAAGGAACCTAGATAGTAGACATATGAACCACTATAAATTTATCTATGTTCATCTTTCTTTTCTTTATTTATTTTTTTCCACTACTTATCTTTTGATTTGGGTTGTTGCTTTTAATATTTTAATCAAAACCTTTTTCACTCATTGATTATTTAAAATTTATTATAATGTTCTTTCAAAAAATAATTTTTAAATCACACACTAATTCATCCTTTCTCCCCTTGGATGTGTCATACTTAAAATGATTATCAACATTTCACTTTAATTAAAATGAAACTCAATTGTTTGGCAAAGATCAAATGAACCAAACATTAACTTCAAACCACAAATTATTAAAAACAAATGTTATTTTGTCTGTGATGTAAAATATAAAAAAACTAAGTATTATCTAATATAATACTATAAGAAAATGTATGGTAAAATTTAACTTTAAGGAAAGGTACAATTTTGGTCATTGAGTACGTTGAAATTTTTGAGGACATAGGTAGCTTTTATTGGTATTAAAATAGACATTAAGAGTTAGGTGGAGATATTTGTATTACCCAAATAATCATAATGAAAAGTAAATGAAGGCTTCCTCAATTTCTAAACCATAAAGGAAAACTACTACTATAACTATATAAAATCACACTAGCTATTCATGACACTCAAACTACCAGTACACCTACTTAGAGTAGCTTTAAGACTTGTGAAGACATCATATATTTAGAGTAATATAGGAAGGGTAATATGTAGTACTAGTGTAAATCCTAGATTATATTTCTAAATTAGTTTGATTTGCTTAATAATAAAAATTTTGTAGATGCTTTGGATGAACTACTCCTACTTGATAGGTGGGTCGGAGGATGGGGTGGTGGGGATTGATATTAAAGATGATCATCAAATTTAACTAATGAGATATTTTATAGTTTTTATGAGTAAAGTAGTGGGTTAGAATAAAAGAAACATTTTTTTAGGAATGTAATATGTAATATTAATAAGGTACAAGTTTGTATTAATTATTAGAATGGCATAAACATTATATCAACCTAAACAATAGTAATGGCTAATCTTAAATCAAAGCATCACTTGGAGCTTTTTAATGAGAGTTTGGTGAACCATTTCTTGGTGTTTTATCTTACATAGGATGGCTAGCTATGAAGGTATAATCTGAACAAATATTTGCAATTTTCACAACTTATTGGGAGGCCTTGACTATATGATTTAAGTGTTATACATTATAATAAAATAATAGGTATATGCTCAAGAATCATTAAGCTCTTGCTTTTCAAGTTTGATAAGAATACTCCAACTACAACACTGCATAAATGCTCTTCTAATAACAACATCAACCCACTTTTAAGAAGAACGTTAGACAACAATTATATGTGATTATGTACCATTTCAATGGGGAAGTGATTGTGCATCTAATTTTATTATGATTACACTTAACAATAGGATAAAGATGGCTAGATATAGTACCAGTAAGAGCAGATATATTGACTTCTCATTATTTTTTTACTTTAGCTGAAGAAAGTTGTGCTAGAGCCCTCGTAGATTTAATAATACTATAGTTTACCTCTTATTAAATTTTAATGACATTATCCTTAAGGACTTATATAATGGGATACCACATTTGAGGTACATAATACAAATTAAACTTCATGTTTGGATGTTAGCTCCCAAATCTTCTTCATTATATAATGAAGCTAAATATGTAATTGTGTTGATAAGATATGTTATTAAATTGCTTAGGAAAGTCTTTTCATGGGAGAGCCATAATCTTTATGCTATTGCTACCTTAGGACTCTAAAGAAGCATAACATATGGAACACATGTATAGATAATAATTCTATTCATAACATAGTCATCAAGACCTAATTTTATACATAAGCTTAATGATATGTTCAGCCTTATCTTGCAGGCCTACTTTTTTTCAAGATATATTTTAAGAATGGATATTACAAAATATGAATAAAGAGATTAGTTGAAGATTATGTTCAAGAATTTAGATGATCTTTATATCTGATTAACCATGCTTTTTTAGATTGTATTACCTTCATAAAGCTAATGATTGCTATTTTGAAATCATATATTAGAAAACATTTGATTGCCTATTTTATTGATATCATTATTCTTAATTTTGATGAGAGTTAAAGCACCTTTGGTTGGTATTTAAGATACTAAAGAAAAAGCATTATATTAATCAAAAGGATGGTTTTTTATATAGATAGAAGTGATTTTTTTGAGATTCATTATATATGTGCATAGCTTTGAATCTAATCCTCTGAATATTAACGTAATTATAAACTAGCCCACCCCACCAATTCACTTAGGTTAACCAATTAGTTTTCTATATATTTTCTACAAAAGATTCATTGAGAATTTTAAATCCAATTTTGATTCTATCATTGATATCTTAATGAAAAAAAGCTGTTAAAAGCCCCTCATGTTTTCTATCCTAGTTCTTATAGAATTCATAATTTTATAAAGCCTTAAAAGTTTCTGTTGCCAAATTTAAGATTGGAATAAGTGGTATCTTAAATAATAAATCACTTTGTAGCTTTATATAATGAGAAACTACATGTTATTAAGTAGAAGGATTTTAGTTATAATTGATAATTTAATGTCATCGTTTAGTTTTTAAAATATTGAAGGTATAACCTAATACATAAGAATTTTTTTTACACACTAATCATCATGTCTTGAAATCAACAATTTAATGATGTTAAGTTATTAGCCTATCAAGTAAAATTCATATAGAATTATTTATTTATGGTAAAATATAAGCCTTAAAAAGATAAAATATTTTAGATGCCTTATCAAGAGCATCATTAATAGTATCCTTTATAGAATTGTTAGAATGAAATTTTGATAAACTTAAAGATTGACCCATGTAAGAAAGATAAGGTAATAATTTTAACAAAGTTTAGGTTGTATTAGCTCCCATTGAAAATAGATATTTTGATGCTAGTGGGTCAGTATTGTACTTATTAATAAGCAAAGACACCAAAATTAGATCAATGAAGTATATGGCTTTACCTAATAGATTTTAGGTGAACTTACCCATGGACTTTTCTCCTGAGATTATCAAGTTTGTACGTGGCAATCATATCATCTTTTACTAGTGGATAGATTCTACAAGAAAGATCATTTTTACATTATCCAAGACACAATGTGTCTCATATAGCAAGAGTTTTCTTGAAAGATTATGAGATTGCATGCACATTTTATATTATAATGTCAAATTAAGATGCAAGGTTTGTTCCACACTATTAGTGGACATTCTGGAAGGTGCACAACACAAAACTAAAATTTCTCATCATTAATAAGGCTATTGTGAACTTGTTGAGGTGCCTAAAAAAAGTAAAATGTGATTAGGATCCTTAGTTAGTCACTTTAGATTTTTTCCTAAAATAATTTTATCTCCACCACTACCAAAAAAATCACCCTTTTAGAAGTTTGTAGTAAAAATTTGAAGAGCTTGATTGATGTGATTGTCATCCCAAGTCATTTCTTTTATAATTCTGCATTAATTCCAAAAAAAATTAAATAATTCAAACTGAAGTTAGGGATAAAATAGCTAAAATCAATAAAAACATGCTAAAAATATAATGACATTTTTTCCATTAAGGAATTTTGTGAAGATTATTGTGTATTGCTTCATATTCATTATAAAAGATATTCATCCTCAATATATAAGAAATTGCAAGCTAAAACATATAGCCCATTCAAAATTATAATAAAGGTTGAACATATAACGCATACCATTTTGATTTATCACTTAACAGATTAATTAGTTTAATTTTTATTATAAAAATATTATTTAATAGAAAGAAATTAATTAATCCTTAACTGATATAACTAATCCATTGGTAAGATATTTTTCTAAATAGTTATAAAAAACTAATCATTAATACTAATCATCTTCAGTATATAAGAAAGCATAAGCTAAAACTTATGGCTCATTCAAAATTATAGTAATGGTTGGACCTAAGCATACCATTTTGATTTTTCACTTGGAATATTAATTAGTTTTATTTTTTATATTAAAAATTTTATCAATTGAAAAAAGTCAACTAATCTCTAACTTATACAACTAAGCTATTTGTAAGATATATTTCTAACTTGTTATAAGAAAACCCTTTATTCAAACTATTTGTTGTGGACTCAATAATTATAGCAATGATGCCCACAAACAAGTTGAGATTAATAGAGTATTATTCAAATGTACAAATAGAAAACTTATTGAGGAAACATGATCATAAAGAGGAGATATTACAAAGTTAACACTATGAATTACTGAAGAATACTTGTATTTTAACTCTTTAAAGTAGAGTTCTACAATGATTATAGTAGGTAATGTAGAATATCACAAACTAGATTTACATTAGGGCCAAAAAGACATTAAAATTATATCAAAGGCTATAATGGCTCCATTATGAGAATAAAATCATAGGTAAAGAGAGCTTCTCAACTATACAAATTAGAGAAGTCCTTATTTGGAGATATTTAAAATTACATTTATATTAAACTAAATACATCGAAATATAAATTTTAAAATTTAAATTTATCAAACTTTGAACCTTTTCTTATATATTTAGGAGGCTCTTCATAATTATTTTTACTTTTTAATCTACTTTTCCTAATTTATTAGAGGATTAAATTCTATTATTATTCGTTTGGAGTTTAGAAGAAGTCCCCACTCTTTTTCCATATTTACTTTCTTAAGTATGATTTTTTTGTCTTTTTAGTTATATATAACTTCAAATAATAAATTATGATGCATTTGTTAAATATTTGGTAAAAATTCCTTATGAGAGAGCTAAGTGGAGAGTCCCTGGGGAAATCAAGTAGAGAAAAACATTCAGAACCACAGATCTCCGATATTGATTTCCCATGACACCAAGGATCATAGAAGAGGGAGATCAATGAGCCATCCCCAACCAAGAAGGATATGTTTTCTCTAATTCGAGAGGCACAACATTGTAATTCCCTCCATAGGGCAGAGGAGTGAATGGGTTTTTGCCAGATCGAACCATACTTATTCTTACACCAAGTGGAAAGGATGGAAGAATGATTTATCACTTTCCAAAGCACCTTTATTTTACACATAACATTGAGTGTATTTATAAATACAAACCTACCCCACCTTTATCTCTGGGGAGCATCATTTTAGGCTAAGAGATAGGATGCATTTTCTTTACCAAGTCCTCATGATAGAAGAATTTAGCAGTGATAGAGGTGATTTTCTTAAGAATACATTTTGGAATAGCCAACATACACAACCAATAAGAAAGATAGTTGTTTGAGAGCAAAAACACTAGGTTTAAGCATGTTAACTAATCCCACTCTCTTTAGACTTTTATTGGAGAAATTCCAATGTATGTTTTCTATACTTCTCTCTCTTAACTTCACATAACTTTTTCTCCCACCTTTCTAGCCTCAATCTACATTTTTTTTAAATTCTACATTACAATAACATTGGAACAAATTGGCAAAATTAATGCAAATTTTAACTAAATTTATTTTCCATATTTCAACAATCTCTAAGTCACTTCATTCCCATAAAACTCTAGATCTAGTCTTTAAATATTCCTTTAACACTTATAAGGCTTTATAGCCCTTGAAGAAATTATTAGGACCTTTCCTTAAATCACATTTTAAAACTAATGAAAATCAACTCAAACTAGTTACTTTAGTCTCATTTTTATCTAACATTTATTATTTTTCAATTAAATTTTTTATCTCTATAAAAAAAGCCTAAAACTTTTCTCCTAATATTCTCCCAACACTATCAAGTGGTTCTATGCTACATATCCATCCCCTTACAAACTATAAATGTTAAAACCCAATGGAGGCACTTTTTGGTTACATACCTCAATATTTGGCTAACTTTTGAGTGCCCACCATAATAAAGTACACTATATTTTAATGAGTATCAGCATATAAAGTGAGTCTTATTATAAAAAATAAAGGCTTTAACCTTTTATATGATAGATCACCAAGCTACGAAAATCTAAGCCATGCCATGCTTGGCCTAGCAAATATAAAGCCTAGCAGACTAATCAAAGCAAAACACCATAAAAAAAATAATAAACTAGTCAAGTCAAGGTTAGCCACACTATGCTAATCCAACAGAGTAAATCCAAGGAACTCTAAGGCCTACCATAACTAACCAAGTTAACTTATGTGACACTAAATTAGGTTAAGGCCTTCTCAAGCTAACAGAATCTATGTGAAGCCAAGCTAATCTAAGAAAAAGTAAAGCCATCCACGGAAAGCTATGTCATATACCATATAAAGTAAAACAAATTTAAACTTAGATAATTAACTCCAAGCCAATTAAAGTAAACCTGTCCAAAGAAAAGTCAAGACTTGTTAAGATGAGCTAATCCAAGAAATATATAACCTAAAAGAGCCTATCCTCGACATGCTTAATATAAAAATAGTTAATTTTGGCTAGTCTAATTAAGTAGTGCTAAGTAAATCAAGACTATATAGGAGTGCTAAGAAATATGAAACCATGCTAACTTGAATTAAGTAAAGAAAAACTATATTAACCTAACTCAAGATATGACAGGCTAAGAAATGCCAAGTAAAATCATATTTAATAGAGCTTTGCAAATATATACCATACCACACAAAGCTTAGAAAATCGAGCCTTTTTAAATCAAGTTTTGAATCCAAGCAATCAAGGATGACCTAAGTAAAAAATGCAATGCAATATTTTATCATGCTAATCTATGTGAAGCCATGCCAAACCAAGCATAGCTAATGTAGGCCAAGCTCACCCAAGCAAAGCTATGCCATAACAAACAAGGGTAAAACAAGAAGAGATTAGCAACTATAAACAAAGTGATCTTATACTAAGCTTAGCCATGACAACCAAGTTAAGTAAAGCTAAGCAATAATAATCAAAGGCTAACAACGCCAAATCTATCCTAGCCTAACATATCCTAACTAAGGCTTTTCAAGCCTAATAATGTGTAATATGAAAATGATTAAGTCATGCCTAGAAATGATAAACTAAATAATTCCAAGCTAACCAAAGATACACTAAATCATTCTAGGTAAAGTAAAATCAAACCAAATCAAATGCAGTCAAACAAAGCTTACTAATTCTAATTAATTTAAAGATACCCAAAACAAATCAAACTAAATTAAGGTAAGATTAAAAAAGACAAACTAAGCCACAATAATAGAGACAACCAAAATATACCATAAATTATTCAAGCCAAGTCTAATTAAATCCAAGCACAACTTGAGCAAAACTTAACATTTCTTATACTCTTAGAGACTATCCAAGCCAAACATGCTAACCAATTTAAAATGAAAAGAAGTTAATTTAATTAATTCAAAGTCAAGCCAACTCACACAAAAATTGGTATTATATGATGAAGTGGGGAACAACAAATAATGGAAAAAATTAACAAAAGGTATTATTTTATATATCTTTTAAGTAAACTTAAAACAAGAGAAGTGAAGAGGAATTCCCTTATTAAGAGAGAGGGAGAGAGAGAGAGGTTTCTTTTTACCTAGAGTAGTTCAAATGAGCTAGCTCAAAATTCCCCAATCAAATCCCTAAAAGGAGCCCATCACCACCAGTAGTAAGAGAATTGAGCTCAAAAAAGAGATTGGTCGAGTATATACAAGGGACTTACTTAGACCAAAGGTGAGTGACTATTAGCAAGTGACCAACCTTACCGAGGTGACTCGATCTCCTGGGTGGCTACTCTTTCCTATTATTGGAGGATGTTGTGCTTGAATCACTTTAAGATGAATGACCTTTACTAATTGTTCACCTTCTGAGGGTAAGTCTACATCTAAGTAATTGATACCCACATGCTTATTATGCTCATTATGCTTTCGATGAGCCTTCAGTATTTGGATTATTTGCTTATCTTGGGTATGGCTCCCTGTCCCCTTGTGAAGGCTCCTCATCTTCCCTGAATGTGCTAAGTACGACTCCAACATCGTGAATGACACATGCAGGGACAGGTTCATTACCAATTTCAACAACTTCTTTAACTTTTCTTCTTGTGAACTCTTTGAGTTTCCTAACTTTTATCAATTCTTTGATAAGATTTTTAAGTGATGACATTCTTCTGTGTCATACCCATGATCTCTATGATAGGTGTAATATCTGGAGTGATCTCGCACACCATTAGCTCTCAATGGTGGTGGCCTTCTGAAGAAATTTTTATTCTAAATGGCATCAACTGACTTAACTATTGACACCCTTAGTTGAGTCAATGTGTTGAGCTGAGGGTATGTGCATTCCCCTGGTAATGAGTCACGAGGTTCCAAATGTCTCCCCTGGTCATGAGTGTTTTTGGCCACCTTTTTTATTTAGTCTCCATATTTGAAATTTGTCTCCAATTAACCACCCAAAATGTGATGTTTTCATCGAGTTAGTGGTGCGAGTCATCAGTGTTAGCTAAGCCTTTTTTGTTATGCTCATCGATGTTAACATGATTGTTTGTCATTTCTAGCAATTTGGCAAGCATCTTAGGCTGTTAAAGCTTGAGGGCATACATGAATGGCCCTTCCTTCAACCCTTAGGTTAGTATGACCTGGGCTACCATGGGTTCTAGATCCTTGACCTCCACCATCTCACCTTAGGGACCAGGCTCTTTCCTCATTTGGAGAAGAGCTTGGGAACTCTTTAATGGCTTCTCAGTCTTAGCGAACTAAGCTACGAACATTCTCTTGAAATCAAAAAAAGAGGTAATGAACCCCAGCAGAAAGCAGAAGAACAACCTTAACGTCGATTTTTTGAAGGTAGTAAAGAAAAAGAGACACTTCATCACATCATTCAGGTCCAATAGCAACGTCATTGATTCGAAATAATCCATTTGGTCTATCGGGACCGCCTGAACCCTATAGTATTCTAAATAGCAGATTTTTAGCTTATGCGGGAGGGGGTGGAGGGGGAGGAGGATGAGCTTGAGCAATCTATATGAAGAATACATTAATAAGGGTCTCCCTTTCTCTCAGTGCATCTTCTTCCTCCTTGCTAGAGTAATAGTACTCGTCACCAATGTTAGGTGTCTTGGATAACTCTTTTTTGGCTCTACGAGTTCAATGCATTATCAATCCTGATGATCCATCATGCTTGACCATTTTTGGGTTGTGATTAGCTCTCTCGAGGGCCGCTTGTACTAGACAAGTAATTTTGGTTTACATATCCTTCAAGTCCAGTTGGGTAACAAATTGTTGAGCGTTTAATTCCATTTCTACTAAAGGATCCTAGATTGAATGTCTTGCTTCACTGTGTATTTGACTCTTAATTCTTGACCTCATCCACCCTCTCCTTGACCTCACTTTTGTAGTGAGGATTCAATCTCCTCTTCTTAGATTTAGGAGTCTTCCAGACACTAGATTTTCCTTAATCATAAGATGCTTTTAATAATTAACTAAACACTTAACATAAGCCTAGAGACTTAGAAGGGTTAATCATAGGATTAGGCTATGCCTTATGACTTAGGGAGGCTTACATACCCTATAGACCAAACTCAATCTATGCCTACCTCTTTGACCTAAACCAAAATCCAAACCAAATCAAACCCTTCCTTAGCCATATAATTCAATCACATGGACTTAACCAAAATTGCCTCCAACCCAAGTAAACTCAATTGATTTTCTCATGAATCAATTATTTCTTCAGTCATCATCCAAAATATAAATGAAATCTACAATCATCAAGCCAAAATCAATTCAATCAAATCAAACCTAACCCATTTGACTTGAAATATTCAAAAAAGCCAAAATACATTTGAACACAAATCAATTGCAATCAAAGCTACGAATCAATCCTAAATCCATATATAAATGCAACTAAACTCAATTCAACCCAAAATCAATTTAACTAAGCCTAATTGGTCCACATGACCCAAAGTGACCAATTTGACCTTTTTAAGCCAAATTCTAATCCAATCCAAATTGGATTGGACCAAGCCTACCAAATACCTTCTATCATGATTATCAATCACCCTTGATTGGCCCATTATCACCAATTGGATCAAACTAAGTTAACTTGGTCATTTAACTAAGTCAATCCACTTAACTTACCTAAACCAAACTAGCTAAATATCATCCTAAGCCAAATTAATTGAAACTTATGATTCATACCAACTTACAATGAACATTTGAATGTGACTTGACCATCAATTAGCTAAACCAAACCCAATTGGCCTCCTTGACCTAAGTTGACCCAATTTGACCTAAAAGACCAAATTGGATCAAACCAAATATAACCCAAATTGATTGCAACTAATGGCTCAAGTTCATTCCAAATTGATTGTTAAACTTGACTAAAGCCAAAATTGAGCCCAATTTGGCCAATTGAACTCAATTGACCCATTTAGCCCAAATTGGCCTAAAGGGTCAAATTGGCCTAAGTTCAAACCAAATCCAAATTAATTGAAATTGAAGCTTACAATCATCTTCAATTGGTCAATCAAACCTAAATAAATCCCTAGCCCAAGCCAATTTGGCTAATTTGGTCAACCCATTTGACCCATATGAAATCAAATGAGCCAAAATTAAATCCTAGTCAAATTTACTCAAACCAATTGAACCAAAATATCCCAAATACTTATTTGAACATGACTCAACCCTTGGTTTGACCCAATTTGACCAATTGGTTACCCTAACCCAACCTAGCCCAATTTGGCCTACATGGGTCAAATTGAGCCAAACCCACTTGAATCAAGCCTAAACCCTTTGGGACCCTACCCAACCCATCACAAACTCACCTTAGGTCAGCCCCAAACTAGCCCAACTCAATTTGAACCCAATCCAGGGCCACATTGGTTTAAGCTCTCCACATAGGATCAAACCAAAATTTGGTAAGTCAACTACTCCCCTTTCCACATGGCAGCCACTTCACACCCAAAATAATAGCTAACCTGCATGCCTAGCCCAACCCAAGTGGGCTAGGTTAGCCATGGACCAAGGGGAGGTGAGTTAACTCACCTCCCCACACTTAGCTAAACCCATTGAATCCAAAGAGGAGCGCGGCTACCTTGAGCGACCAACCAAGCCTCCGGTCAATCAAACCGAGCCACTTAGTATTGATCTTCACCTCTCTAATGCTCGGACGATGGCTGACCAGATGAATTCCTAAATTAAATCTGAGCCATCCAATCTAAGGTAGGGGGGATATACCCCTTCCCCTCATTTTGAGCTAATTCGATGACTTGAACTCTCAAAGAGTTTCCAAGAGTGATTTTAAAATTCCCAGAGCTCCCCCCAAGTCTCCCAAGTCTTCCCTTTGCCAAAAACCATCAAGCCAAAATAGAGCAATCCTCCACTCAATCCAACTCCACCAATACTCAACTAAACTCAAATTAACTTCACCCACACACTCCCCACACTCCGTCAAGCACGAACAAAACTTCTCTCAAGCTCCACAACCACCAGAGGTGCTACTACGATCGGCGTCCCTCTACAAATCAATGGTTCATGGTCCACAAAGCCAACTGCAAGGAATTAGCATCTGTGTTGTTCAGCAGGGCCTTGCCTCATCCAAGCAAAGCTTCCTAAAGCCTTGCACCATCAGTCTTGAGCTCTGGCGAGGTAATTTCCATTAAAATTAAGCTTTAGTAAAAATTGGTTGGTCTTTTTTAAAGAAAAGTTAAATGTCATGCAAATCGGGCTGGTAGATCCGTCTAGATCTACCTCATGATGGTATGCATTGAATACCGAATTGATTTGACCTCGTGTGAGCTCAGATCAAGCAAAGGAGGATGCTCGGCGTCCGTCTCCCATCGCTCGGGATAAGATGGCTCACACACCATCCATTCTGTGTTATCAAAATGGACGGTCATGATTATTCGTTAAACTTTATTTGATTAAATCATTTAAGAACCCCGACTTTAATCTCCACCGTCTGATCTTAGATCAGACAACAGGAATGAAACCACGTCCGCTATCAGCCACATAGGCACTGAGTCAGATAGGTTTAAGTATCCAATCCCATGGTGCCATGTGGAAAGCACACCATGTTAGCGGTCCACATGGTGCCGACGGGATTAGGCTTAATTAGGCTTAATTAATTAGTTTTAATGATTGAATCTTTGAAAATTCATAATAAATTATAGAAAAATTTAAAAAATACAAATAAATACTCATTTTAAAGGTAAAATAAAGAATAATTATTTAAAATTAATTCCAATTAATTTTGAATGGAAATTAAGGCTTAATTATGGTTTAATTATAAACTTAACTAGCTTAATTAACCCTTAATTACTTAAGTAATTTATCCCAAACTTTGTGTGTTAGTCTAATGGGATGACCTCTACCTCCCATAATTTTCTTGGGATTTATTACTTGGTTAATTAAGGAAATTGATCATTTAAGCCCTAATTACTCTCTTAATTAATTTAATTGATTAATTAATCTTCCAAACAATAAAATTTTATTAAATTAAGTTTACTAATCACTATTTAATAGTGAATGGGAAGGGAGATGGCTTAGGACCCACTTCTATTTAAAGAAAGTTAATTAAAATGAGATTAATTAATGATTAATTAATTAATTAAATGGCTTAATTAATCAAATTAAAATCATAATCACATCATATAGTTAATAATGAAATTAAGGGTTTCTCTTTATGTGCTTAATAACATAAATACCTTTAAAGAAATTATGATTAACTCATAAGTGTGAAAAAATCATAAAAGTTCTTAATTAGGTTCTTTAATTTAATTAACCTTTAATTATGAGCCATTTGCATTAGGTCCTTATAGGAGCATTACAATTTTATTCCCTCACATGTTCATGTCAATTGTGGCTCATAATTAAGTGGTTAATCAAATTAAAGAAATATAGGAAAGGGTGATTAATTGAATTACTTAAAAGATCCAATTTAATTAATTCATAAAATCCACCTAATTACCTCTTCTTAAATCAATTAATTCACCAATATGGGAATGGGATTAAAACAACAAATAATTCTTCTCCTCTTTAAATTTAATCAAAATCTCAAGTCATAAATTAATAAAGAAACTTTAGTTTTCCTTAATTATGTTTATTTAATGTGATTGTCCTTAGGAATTATTTTAATTGAATGAACCATGTGTTTTTTTTTAAATTATTCCTTTCCAATCACTTTAGATGTTATATGTTAATTGATTTCATGCATTCATGTCTTCAAATATAAATAAATCAAATGAATTTCCTGTATGTAAACTTTCATGTGTTGGCCTAATTTAATATATGTGTGGCTATTATCACAAATAAATCCAAAGCCAATTTCCAAAAGTTTATAAATTAATAAGAATATATGGAGTGATAGTATTTATGAATATATATAGGATTTGCATGTGTTTATAGCATAAGAATATTAAATAAAGCTCTCTTTCTTATGATTTATATATAGACTTACATAAGTTTGAACAATAATGAGTATATAGTCTGGACATCCTGGGAATACAAGGCTTTAGCTATCCCTAAAGAGGTCATTTGATTACCTCACTTCCTTGGTTAACAATGGCATGTGCTTGTTTACATTTTTTATACATGTGTATGTGTGCTTAATTAAAAGATGAAGATCCCCTTTTGTTACTAAAAATGCATACATCCATATTCACCTACGTTGTTAGCACATATTATATATAAATTAGTGCTCTCTTTTCCTCATGTATAGATTTACATAGGTTTGGGATGTTAATAAACATATTGCCTGGACATCCTAGAAATACGAGGCTTTAGCTAGCCCCAATGAGGTCATTTGATTACCTCACTTCCCTAGTTAACAATGACATGTACTTATGTGATTCCGTCCTTATGTATTTTGGTATTAGAATTTGGATAGAGCTTTAATTTATATGTATATATAATTCAATCAAAATAAAAGTATAAATTACAAACATACACATTCATCATTTAAGTGTGTTAAAACATAATTATGTATAGATACACTTAGGATTGAATCATATGCATATTATATGTGATGGAAAGGAATGATTTAATATATGTCATGTGATAGTAATTCAATTAGATTAATCTTAAGAAGCTTTTCATATTGGATAAGATCATTTAAAGTTAACCCAAACTTAGGATTAATTAAAAATCATTTAATAAGCCATTCACTTAAGAGAACTAAATCAAATCAATATCCCTTAGAAAGTGGCTTAAGGTAGGGATGAAAGAGGGTAATCCTCTTCCTTCTCTTTACAACACTTATTTTCTAAGTATGAATCACATGAAACAAAAATGAAATGCAAATTAAAATTCAAAAATCAATTAAACAACTACAAATGAAACCCACCATCATGCTAATCTGAACAATTTCCAAACTTAGAAAAATACAACTCTAATGCTTAGTTAAGACATAGCACACAAAGCTTTAACACACACATTAGAATTAAGTCACCACTTCTAGCTCTATGTTAGGACGGTGTATGATGTGAATTATGTTTTGTTTTGTGATCTAATATTTTAGACTGGATGTTAGGGTGTATGCTTTGTAGACTGGATATTAGGTCATTCTTAGCCTAATCATTTCTTCTGTAAGGGATTGTGCTTAAGGGGACACTTAAAAATAAGTATAAATGCTTTCTTTGTAGGTTGGTTAAACCCTTAAGCATAATCCAAGTTAAGATATGTAGGCTTGGTTACCCATGTATAGAGTGCTAAGTTTAAATTATATATATATATATATATATATATATATATATATATATATATATATATATATATAAATACTTGGGGTTGTATGTATAATTAGCTAACCTCTATTTTACAGGTGTAATTAGATTTACTTTTCCCTATATAAATATAATTTTGTAATAAGAATTAGGATTAGTGTTATGTGGGATTAGGATGAGCAGTGGCTAGAAGGCTTAGTCTTGGGAGGCCCTGTGATGCCTTTGAAGCACAAACCAAATCAAAGAAGGAAGATAAGGTGGATAAGAAGATATGAAGAATGAAGACCCCCATAGCATGCATTCATTTCTAATTTTAATTATTCTTTCATATACTGGGTTGTATAAGGGTAAAGCTCAGCTACCCATATTTTCTCTTTTTTGGGTTATACAGTAGTACCCAACTACACCGGCCTATTATTCTTTTACATTAGTTTATAAAATTGATTGGTGATTTTCTTAAATTGTGCATTAACATTGCATCTTTTCATAGTTTCTTTATGCTTGATCCTTTAATGTGTGGCCTAGATGTTATAGGCTCTTAGGATATAATAAACTTTCTACTTAACTAATCACTCATAAATAAAGTTTTAAACAACTCATAACCTCACCATAAAGCTTAGCCTATAATCAAGATAACTAAAAGATTTAGCAACCCCTTAGCTGTATGTTGTATATCTCACATCATGCCTACATCTTCTATCACTCTTGTAAAATGAGGGCCTCCATCATTACACAATAAGGCAGCTTGAACTATGAGAGCAACTCCTAATGTTGGAGCTTCGCACTCTTTTTCTTTTGATTTGGCCAATAATCAACTTTCATCATGCATTTAAGCATGAAAAAATCCTAAAGCCTTTATCTAAAATATTATGTCAAAATGAAATAAAAATTGAAAAGATTTTGCACTTGCAGATTAAGTCATATGTTCATACCACTCATGCTCTAATCTCATAGGGAGTGGGTTTAGGACTTTAGTCTCTTTCTAAAATAAATAACTATCCTAGCTATCTTGCAATTCTATAAGACCAGACTACATGATTTTAAAATCGTAAGAGGAGTTAGCTGGCGGCCACTCTAGACGGTTGTAAGTCTAGAAGTTGGACAGGTTTACTCTCTCTTATAGAGATAAACCCTTATGTCCACCTATCACTTAGATTTAGGTTGTGCTTTAGATTATACTAAAGCTCCCTAGATTTAAGATCCAAGGTAGCTATTTTTTGGGCTACAAGCTTAAATTCTCACCTCATAGGCATTTCCATAACCTTGTGTTGATGGATTATAAGCCCTAGCAATCTAATGAAAATTCAACTCAAGTAAATAAATTTCCTCACTTTCAAATATATAAAGCCCAATCATATGATAGATTGGAATGCTCACTAGGTCTCTAGTATCATGAGCATTCTCTAATTATTTCCTTTGGATTCTAAAATAAGTCTTCTCCTTGAACTTTCCCAATTGACTTTCCAAATATAACTAATCTTTTGATAGTCTAACCTTGAAATCTTTGGAGATAATTATTGTATACTTTAATCAGAGTATTCTTGGGAATTTCATTCCCTAAGATGTAATTAACTAGGAGGCTTGCCTTAATAAGGAACTTAAGAACCCGGTTTAATATAAACCCTGCTTTATTCATCCATGTAAAGTAGGGAAAAAATCTCTAGTATATGAGAGAGAGAGAGAGAGAGAGAGAGAGAGAGAGAGAGGTTTTTTTATGTAGACCACTTCAAATGAGCTTGCTCTAAATTCTCCAATTGAACCCCTAAAAAGGGATGAAGGGTAGTACATAAAATGAGTACAAAAATGGGATCAATCAAGTATATACAATGAACTCGCCTAGACCAAAGACAAGTGTTTATAGGTGAGTTACCATGTTTTCCAAGTATGTGGTGACTCGATCTCCTAGGAGACTACTCTTTTTTATCGATGGAGGATGTTGTGCTTGAGTTGCTTTGAGATAAACAATCTTTAATGAATACTCGCCTTCTAAAGTGAGTCTGCATCCGAGTAGTCTATGCCCATGTGTTTATCATGCTTATCATGCATGCAACCAGTCTTTAGTATTTGGGTAGTCTTCTTATCTTAGGTATACGTAATTTGGTTATGTTTGAACCAAATCACATTAAGCCCTTGTGTGGCCAATCTTATGAAATGATAGATCATGGACTTAAAATTTAATAGTTTTAGCTAATCATTAAATATGTTAGTTAGATTGAACTTAGTGTTTGTTCCTTTTAAACCCAAATTCAAGTGAACTAAACATAAGATAAGCATATCATATCCCAGAATGGTTATGTGAATTATCATGTTCTAACTAAAATAGCATATTGAACAATTGATTAAACCATTAAATCTCAAATATATTATTAATCCTTTGAGGTACATTAACTTAACCAAATTGGCCCCTTTATGGTCCTTCAACTCCAAGTTCAAATTGACGTAAAGGTTGGCTAAACCCTGCCCAATTTATAAAATCCATGGAATTGAAGTCAATCATCAATAAATTAAATGAATTAGAGATTAGATATAGGATAACTCACATTGCTTTTAGGACTCAAACACTAAATTAGCTGAGGTTAGCTAATCTCATTTGACTATGGTCAAATATGATTTGATAAATTAGTCCCAATGAATCATTTAGTTCTTCCTCAACTCCAATTGACTAGTCCTTGGCCTTAAGTAACCTCAAGATCTTTCAAAATCCATTGTTGCCAACTTATCGTAAATCCCAAACTATCAAAATGAGCAAACTAAGACTTATTAAGCTCAACTACCATCCTACCTAAGCTATTCCTTAATAAACACATATAATAGCATCGATTATGTCCCTAATACCTACTTAAATTAGGCTTTTGCTAATGATGAGTAGAGAAAACTATAAGTTGGTTGGCCCTCTCTCCATTTTTTAATTCTCTCCAACTCTGCTTGCCTCACTAAGTTCTCAAGGGCAATAAGAATTGAATAAGGTGAATTATCTATGATGACATGAGGGAATGATAAGCATTAGGGCACTAAGCATGATAAGCATTACCATGAAAACCTGCTGGAATCCCCCTTAGTTGATTGAATAAATCATTATGGCAACCTCTAAGTTTTGGCATTATATAAATTCACTAGAGCACAAGGGATCCTCCCAAAAAATTTATTCTCTTCTCATAGCCTTCAAACATGAGAATAACTAACATTGGTGTGGAGCATATTCGGTGGTATCGAGGGAAATCTAGAAATTATTAGTCTTTAATCATTGATTTATTATCTTAGTCTCTTTTAAATAAAGATATTAATACAAGCTTACTACTAATTGGGCATCAGTGAAGAAATAAATTTTAAACCTTAAATGACCAAAGGATGTTTTAATGCTTATGTAGCGAGCATTCATGGTGACACGAGTGAGCTCTTAATTCATGTAGGCGAACTCCCTTTGATGATATCCATTAAAAGCATTATGTTTGTCTCTTTATCATTGAATATTAAGAAATATTTAATGGATGACCCCTATTAGAGGCTAGAGGTTGAAGATGATGCACATCCCATTCAATTTTATAAAAAAATAATAATAATTTCACCTTAACACATTTAGTAGAGAACTTTGATTTTAAATTAAATTGCTCTTATTCATCCCTTACTATCTGATGGCCCCTTCTCTTATTCATGTCAACCAATTACTCACTATCCCATGGAATGCACTACATAATCAACTTATTAACTGTATATATCTACAAAATAATATTAAATAAGACTGTAAACTTTTGAGATTACATAAATCTATTTAGAAATAAAAATTAAAAAGGGGTAAAATATATTTAAAAGTTTTTATGCTCTAGAATAATGTAAAAGTAGATTTTGAACTTGTTTATTAGGATTTTTTTAATTTTTTGTTATATTATTAAATAGATTTAATGAATTTACAAAATCATGAAATCTCAATAGAATATTTTTGTAAAACCTCAAAGCCAAATTATTCAAATCTTATAATATTTAGAATACGTTAGTCTCATTTGTGCGTTTTTTAAGTCCAGGTAATTACATGAATTATTTAACTTCCAAAACTTTTAAAGATCATTACAAGCGTAAGAAAAATGTTAAAATTTCAAACTCAACGCCATTGAATTTATTGAAATTAGTATATAAAAAAAAACTAGAAGATTTTTACTAACAAATGGCGAGAAATCCATAATTTTCTATAATTTAAATCATTTTAAAAATTAGGTCAAATTCTCAGCATGTTCTAATCTTTACAAACTTTAAGGATTTTCATAATATTGGTATAAACATATTTAGAACCCTCCTTATTCCTTGAAAAGCCCTTAAGGTTTGGTCCAAAATTGTTCGTACACCATTTGGGTTCGTTTTGTACCATACATTTTCTAACTAAACATTGAGTTATTTTATAACTAATTAATCGATTTAAGAACGTCATAGCTTTCTTTGGTGTAAATCTTAATCCATTTATTTTATTTATTTGGCTCAAATCAAAGAATGGTCTCTCAATCTTGAACAAAATTCCATAGCTTCTTATTTGTTTATCCCGATCAACAAATATATTTTTTTTTCTTTTATTCAAAATCTTCTATTGTTCTATGACCTTATATCCCAAGGCTATAATGTAGCCTTTTATCTCTACGGTAAGAAATCTTTGACCCAAAATTTAGTCTGAGGATCCAAAACCATATGCTCAAACTCATTTCACCTTAACACTTAAAACCTTATATCTATTATTTTCACTTCATAACTTGAAGTCCACTTGTTTGACCTAATCAAATAAGTGATTAGCTTTCCATAAGTCTACTAAGTCTTATAAACTTAGCTCTAACAGTTGACCCCATTAAATTTCAAACCTAAAACCATAAAAACATTTTAAAGTCAAAAAAAATAATAATTAAATTTTTAATCAAAAGTTTTCTTACTAGTCAAACACATGTGGGATGTAATAAATGATATAACATATATAAATATTCATAAGGCTTGCCTCTATATGAAAACTATACCTTAGAATAAAATAGACTATGTTCAATTTAAATATAATGTGTAAGAGAAGGTCTCTTAGACTATATATTTGTCAAAATCTACATTTATTATTTACTCCATAATAAAAAAATATTTTTTCTAAGGTAACATTTTTTTTATGTTGTACTTCATTGTGATATACTATTTTCTAAATATATTGATAAAGATTCTTATTAACTCAGCTTAGGGAAAAGATTTTACCTTACACATGGTGTGGCATGGCTAAGCCTAGCTTGGATATACTTGGCTAGGCTAGGGTTTGCATAGTTTAGTCAAGATGGTTTAACTTGACTATGTCTAGTAAGCATGGCTTATTTTACTTGGCTTTAATTGGCTGGGTAATGCTTGGTTAAGCTGGGATAGATTTGGTTAGGTAAAGTTTTTTTAACTAGGATAAAATAAGCTAAGTCTACACTAGGATTTCCTTAGCTTAGTTAAGTTTAATAGTTCTTAGATTAGCTTGGCTTAGCTATGATTAGTTTAGCTTGGCTTCACATGATTAGGATTTGCTAAGGCTTAACATTACTTTGTTTAACTTGTTCTAGTTCTTTAATTTTTATCTACATGTCTTAGCTTTAGATAGCTAGCCCAACTTAATATAGCATTGCTAAGCATTACATGGCTTAGTGTGGCTCAACTAAGCTTAGATGAGCCACTTATGTGTTGTCTTAAATTAGTCTTGCTAAGTTAGAGGTGGATAGGACTTGGTTAGTCTTTACTTAACTTTGGTTTACTACTTGTCTTGGCTAATTTAGGCCTTAGAAACTATGGAGTATAGCTTAGTTTGGCATAAATATGTATTTGTTTGGTACAATTTGAATATGTTAAGTCTTGCTTTGTGGCTTATCTTGACCATTCTTAGCTTTGTTGGCATAGCTTTACTCAACATAGCATGACTTATTTTTTACATATGTTATATTAGATTAGATTAGCTTTGTTTTACTATGCTTCTTAAGTGAGATTTTGCTTAACGAGGCTAGGATTGAATTGTGAGACTTGGTTAAATTTATTTTAATATAACTTGTCATTTTTTAGATTAGCTTGGCTTCACTTTCTTATGCTTCGTTTATTTATGTTTGTATTATATATGATGGGTGTGGCTTAGGTTAGCCAATCTTTGCTCAATTTATATTCCATACCATGGCTTGGCTTAGCTTTTGTTAGCTTTGCTACATATGATTTAGCATGGCTTGGATTTAATTATCTAGACTAGATATGTTAGATTTGGATTGTATTTGATTAGTGTGGCTTAAAGGCTAGCTTAAGTTAACTTAGCTTGATTATTCCTGGCATCATTTTTCTTTACTTAATACTTAGTTTGTTTTAATATCACTTGTCTTTATATAACATTACTTTATTTTATTATTTTTGGATGAGCTTAATATAGCTTGTATTCAAGTTAGTTTGACCAGGATTAGCTTAGCTTAGCTTGGCATCCTTGGCTTTGTTTTCTTGCTTTAGCTTTTCTTAGCTTTATATGTCATTGGATATAATTTAGTGGAATGATATGTTTATATTATATTGGATTAACTTAGCATTTTTAAAAAAAAAAAATTTGATTGCCCTTGTTTAGCATAAGCATTTCTTAGATTTATTTTCTTAGTTTGTCTCAACATTGCTTGGCATGACATGGTCTAGCTTGGCTTGGCTTAATCTCTTTAAGGTAGAGTATGCTAAATTTGTATTTTATTTTATTTTTTTGATTGGTGAGGCTTAGCATGATTTAACTTGCCTTTATTTTGTCTAACTTATAGGCTATTTGGGAACAAATTTTTATGTTTTTTTGTCTTTATGTTTATGTTATTTTTAAAAACATATTTATTTAGTATGTTATTATATTATTTTTTATTTTTTATTTAAAAAAAATTAACATTATTTTTAAAAATACTCAAAATAATTTGTAGATTTTTTTTGAAAAAAAAATAATAAAATAAAATAAAACATAAAATAAAAAATAAAAAATAAAAGTGATTCCAAAAGACTTCTTAATGTAATTTTATATAGCTTGGTTTACATGTGTTTGGCTCACTTATTTTGCATTTGTTTAACTTGGCTAAGCTTGTCATAGATTTACATAGCTTATGTTTGCTTTAAATGGCTAAGCTAAGAATATCATTAATTGTTTTAAATGGTTAATACTAGCTAAGCAATGTATCGTTTGGGAAGCTTAGCTTGTCTTAGCTTGGTTTAGCATACTTATATAATCATATTTTTAGCTTAGATTAACCTAGCTTTAGTTTTAATGGCTTAATATGATGAGACTTGGCACATCTTTGCTTGTATTGGATTAACTTGTCTTAGCATGGCATAGATTGGATTAGCTTTTCTAAGGCTTTTAGGTGTAGTGAGATTTTACTTTGTTTTTCATTACTTAGCTTGGCTAAAAATAAATTGGATTGTCTTAGTATGGCTTCACTTGGCAGCATTTATCTTGACAAGCTTGATTGGAATGGCTTAAATAGGCTAAGTTGTGTTTAGAGTACTTCTAATTATCTTTTCATAAGTTCTACTAATTTAACTTGATTTAGCTTAATTTAATTTGAATTATCATGAGTTGCAATTTTATGATGTGCTATTGCTTAGCTTTACATAGCTTTGCATATCTTAATTTAGCTTGATTTTGTTAACATTACTTGTCTTAGCTTGAATTAGCAAGACTTTGATAAGCATAACTTATTTTAGCTTTGTTAACATTACTATGTGTTATGGTTCCTTTGGCTAGGTTATGGTTGGACTAACTTTTTTGTCTTAGCATAGCTAAACAAAATTATTTTTAGTTTTGACTCTTCATGGCTTTATCTTTGGCTTTGTTATGCAAGATTTGGTTAGACTACCTCTATTATTCTAAGCTCATGATAGCAATGGCTTAACTTAGTTAGGCTAGCAATAGGTTAACTTGGCTTGACTACATTATGTATGCTTTGATTTCGTATGTTTGACATAACTTGGATTGAACTGAATTGATTTGACAAAGCTTTGTTTGCATGACTATGTGGATTAGCTTGGCTAAGCTTAGCTAGACTTAACTTAGTGCTTTAATTGGTTTTCTTGATTTAGTTTGCTAGGACAAGCTTAAATAGGATGGTTTAGGTTATCTTAGAATGAGTTTTTTTTTTTTTTGACTTAGCTTAATTTAATATAATTTAACTTTAGCTTGCCCTTATGAACTTGGTGTGACTTGGCTTACAAGGTTAAGACTTGGTAATTACAAGCTAGGGTTGCCTAGGGATGGTTTTGTTAGGATAGTCTTTGGTTGGCTTAGCTTATATTAACTTCACTTGAGTTAGCTTTATATGGATTTGACCTTGGCTACATAAAAAAGGATTTGCTTGGGACAACATGACATGTGCCTTTGTTTTTATTAGCTATGCTAAACTTAGTTTGGTTTGGCTTATCAAAGCATAGATTAGCTAGGCTTAGTGACACCTAAATATGTATCTTAGCTTGGATAGTCCTATTTTTCTTCCTGTTACCATGTATGCTAAGCTTGATTTGTCTTGACATTTCTTAGATTCACACCAATTTACTTTGTTTTTCTTAATATAGTTTTGATTTAGCAAAGCTTTATGTAGTTTGGCTAGACTTTTCTTTTTATTATGTAGATTAGATATACTTAGTTTAGTTGGATATGACTTGGATAAGATTAGATTAACATTGGGCTTTGTCTGGCTTAGATTTATTTGTCTGTTTTCTAGACTGACGTAGCTTACCATGTCTTGGATTAGCTAAGCTAAATAAAGCTTGTCTAGATTAAGTTAAGCATGTCTAGGCTAAGTTTTAATTAGATAAGGCATGTCCTTCTTGTCATGGTCCTAGTTAGTTTTATATGGATTTATAATATTTTGCTTAGCTAGATATCTATAAGCTAATCTAATCAATGTTAGCCTATATCATTAGTTTAATTTTGCATATATTGGGATTGTTTACTTGACTTAGCTAGATTTGGATTAACTTGGATTAGCTTAGTTTACCTTAAGTTGGATTAGCTTACCTTATTTTTACTTGGTATGGTTTGGATATGCTTATATTACCATGACTTGGCTTTTGCTTATTTTAAATTTATTTGAATTTTCTAATCTACGCTTTTTATGCACGCAAGCCTAGACTAAGCTAGGTTTCTGTACATGGTAACTTGACATATTTAGATTTTCTTTATGTATAATAACTTAGGTTAACTTTACTTGGTATGGTTTGCATATGTCCATTTTGCATGACCTTGCTCTTTTGCTTGGATTTAATTTACTTGAAATATCTAGTTAAAGCATTTTTGTTCTAACGTACACTAAGATAGGTTTGGCTTAGTTTTTATTATCTTAGCATAGGTTGGCTAAGCTAAGATTACATTGGCTTAGAGCTATTTGACATGGCTTAAATTTGCTTAGTTTAACTTAGCTAACATTAGCATGACTTAGTTAAAAATAATGGATTTTTCCTTATTAGACTATGCTTATCTAGTTTAGGCTTTATTAAGCTTAATTGAGCATGGCTTAGCTTAGCTTGGATTAACTTCGCTTAGCATGATTACACTTTTATAGGCTTAGCTTGGTAAGATTTCTCTTTCCATTACATGGTGTGATTAGACTTGGCAAAACTTATCTTGGTTAGGCTTAGTTTTCATTAACTACACTTGTAATGCTTGCTTAGTCTTGGTTTAGCTTGGCCAAGTAAGATTTAAATTACCAATGCTAAGCTTTATAAAGCTAGGCTAAACAAAGTGAGGTTATACTTGTTACAACATGGCTAGGTTTGGCTTAGATTTTACTTAGTTTTGTTTGGCATAGTTTAGCTTAAAATGGCTAGGTTTATGATTGGCCTAGCTTCGGTTAGCCATGATTACTATCACTTAATTTGGACTAATTATCATACCATGGCTTTGGTGCTTAATGTAGCCTTAGTGGACTTAGTAGCTTTGCTCAAATTTTCCATACTTTATTTTGCTAAGTTTAGTGTAGATTACCTACACTTGCTTCTCTTAGGTTAGTGTGGTCTAGCTAAGTTCCTGATGTTTTTTTTTAATTTTTCTATGCTTTTCTAGGCTTGTCCTTGCATAGGGTGACTAAGTTTAACTTAATGCTACTTAACTTGGCTTGACTTTGTTTTGCATAGTATAGTTTAGCTTAGCTTATCTTTGGATTAGGATGACATTGCTTGGTTTGGTTTGGATTGAATTTGATTTGCATGATTACTTATGGTGATGGGGGAAGACCAAAGTGGATGGATGAGGAAAGAGATGCTTTAATGTTTTTGCATTCACCAAAGTGGAAGACGTGTCAAGTTGTTCTACTCACAAAAGTAGAATTGTAGTGAATGATCACCAAATCCCTTGAACAGCCGACCACCAAGAGTGTTTTAGTCAATTTTCACACACCAAAGTAAAAAAATACTTTCCTTAGGCCGAAAATAGAGTTTAAATAGGTGCAATACTCGAAGATGCTTCCCTTAGAGAGAAAACCACCAAAAATTTGAAAAAAGTCAAAACTGTCATTGCATAGCATCATGGCACCACGAACTAGTGTCGAGGCACCATAAACTCAGTGCTAAGAGTGCTAGCTTCTCGGTTTCACATGCCAAAATTTATAGAGTGCAATACTGAGGCACTAAAAAGGTAGCGCCAAGGCGCCAAACCCACACCTATGAAATTAAATACATAAACTTGCAGGTTTTCAACCATAACTCTAATACAATACTTACACATGATTAAATATACCCATTATTACATAATGCAACACATGAAACATAAATCCATATATAAAGTCTACTAAAAGTTCCCTCCTTTCCTCCTTTGATCTGCTACATCAATTTCCTCGAGCCTCAAAGAATCTTCGCTAAAGAGCTATGTTCCTAAAAGTCTTCAAGAAGTTTGAGGGTGAAGCTTTATAGTTCTTTAAAATTCATCCATGTATCCTCACTTGGTGATTTGTCTTTCCACCTGACTAAGAATCTCTGATAGGCACTATCATCTATAGGTGCCTCCGTTGTGATGATGTTCTCCACCTCTAAGAATGTTGGATGGATAGGTACTTGCAAATAACTTTTATCTCCTCTTACAAAAGCATCATTTTACACATTTGGAGGTCAGTTAACTCCTTTAAAGGATATTAGATCTTTCACATTGAAAATATGGCTAATAAATATGTGAGGGCAATTCAAGAAGATAAGTATTAGTACTAAATTTTTTAATAATTTTGAGCAGCCCATATGATCTCACTTGTAACTTTTTATATTTGGTGGAAGAAAATCTCTCAAGATAGATACAAATTGATACATAATCACCTACCTCATAATCCTTAATATTTTTATCTTTATTCTTTTATTCAACATAAATAGCATTTTGTATTTCCAATTATTTAATTATATCTTGATGAAGGCTATGACAATCACATGAAAATGTATATGCTAAATCAAAAAATGAATGAGTAGGTGTATTAGCTAAGTTAATAGGCAATTTATGTCCTAGAAATGGAACTATTATATGAAAATTTAGATGTAGGTAATGTTAAGTTTGAGTTTCCTAAATTTTTTCCAACTAAATTATCTTAGTAAAATTCCTAATGTTATATTGACTACTTTCTTTTGTCCATCTATTTGTAGATGAAGTGTAGATGAGAATTTAAATTTTGTTCCTCTTAGTTTTCATAAAGATTTTCAAAATCTTGTTATGTGAGATGCATCATTTGATTTCAAACAAGGTATGAAATGTGCCATCCTAAAAACTTGATCTACTACGATGAAGATATTGTCATGCTCGCAAGGGTTCCAAGGTAAACCTAATGTGAAATCTATGGATAGGTCTTTCCAATGTTTAGAAGGAATAGGTAATGATGTGTAATGCCCACCTTTTGTTTTCCAATTTTAGCTTGCTGATAAGTGTAATATTGAGCTACTATACGCTCAACATCTTTTCTTAGGGACAGCCAATAGAACATTTTCTCAACTAATATTTTAGTCTTTAATTTACCGAAATGTCTTGATATACCTCTTGAATGTAATTCAGAGATAAGAATTCTTTAAGAGATATTTTATGAATATATAAGTGATTACCTCTGTAAAGATAACCATCTAGAATGACAAATGAGCTATAGAAGTTAAGGGCTTAGATTTATGTTCTAAGTATATTATATGAAAATCAGGACAAATTTTATAATCTTCTTTTAAAGTTGTAAATCCCAAAATTTGAAATTCAAAGGATGAAACCATTAAAGAAACCCAAGATTGAGCGTCTCTTGGTTTATTTTTCTCATAGGTTATATTTAAGCACAAAGAAAAAGACTTGAAGATATTTGACCCACTTAGCTTGTCTATAGCTTAATTTCTTTTGGGAGTTAATAAACTTTAAAGCTAGATGATCAGTGTTCAAAATAAACTCCTTATGTAATAGATAATGCCTCCAATGCTTAAGAGTTTGAATAATAAAAAAAAAATCTTAATCTTAAGTGAAATATTTTTGCTTAGCGTCATTTAATTTCTCGTTGAAGAAAGCTATGAGATGATTTTCTTGACTTAGTATTTCACCTATTCTACAAGTCACTTCAAAAACTTTATTAAAATCTAGAAGTTTTAAGATAGGTGAAGAAGCCATAAAAGTTTTAATTCATTGCATGGCTCTTTCAGCTTCTAGAATCCACATAAATTTTTCTTTCTTTAAAATGTTTATGATAGGGGCTACAACAATACTAAAATTTCTTATAAAATCTTCTATAAAAAGTTGCTAATCCATGGTAACTTTTAACATTTGTAAAATATTTTGGAGTTAACCCATAAAAATAGATTTTATTTTTGATGGGTTAGTCAATAATCCATTAATAGATACAATGAATCCTAAGAAAATGACTTCTCATTCGTAGAAAAAATATTTCTTAAGGTTTACATATAATTTTGTGACTTTAACTTTTCTATGACCATTTTTAAATGATGTAGATGTGAGTTCTCATCTCGCCTATAGAAAAGAAATCTTCAAAATACTATAAGGAATATGGTTTCAAAAGACTATTCATTAGTCTAATTAATGTGTTAGGGACATTTGAAAGACCAAATGGCATAGGTTTTGAATGTTGTATTCTATTCATAAAGACTATTAGGAGTTTTGAATGGTATATTCTATTCATCACCTGGTCTAATCCTTATCTGATGATATCCCTATCTCAAATCAATTTTAGAGAATAATGATGAACTGGAAATAAGATCTAATATGTCATCTAACCTAGGTATATGAAACTTATATTTTATTTTGATCTTATTTACTACTCTACTATCAATATACATCCTCTAAGTTTCATCTTGCTTAAGAGTTAAAAGAGAAGGTGCAACACAAGGACTAAGACTTTCTTATATAAAATCCTTCCTTAAGAGTTCATCTACTTGTCATTTTAACTTTATATACTCCATTGGATTCACCTTACAATGAGGTAAAGTAGGTATTTAAGAACTAGGAATCAGATCTATGGCATGTTGTATATCCCTTAATGGTGGTAGCTCATTAGGTAAGTCATCGAGAATTAAATCACTGAATTCAAATAATAGATCTTTGACCACAGCAGGTATGTTGGCATCTTTAGTTATCATTGGAGATTTTTCGAAGGTGGAAGATAAGTAAAGATGTAGGGTCATTGAACTCTCTAGCTAAGTGACTAAACCTTAAGATTGTAATTTCAATTCTAGGAGATTCACATGTATTATGATGTATATTAAAAGTATCCTCCATATTGTTGGATGGTGATATCGCTTTCAACTAGTGTTTCGAATTCCTCCCTTGATTGGGTTTAGGTTGAAATTTAGAATTGGGTTAGTGAGGAGGTGTGGGAAGAATTTTATGAGGGGATATAATTAGCCTCTTTTCAAGAGGCTTTACAAAAAATAATTTGATTATTTTCTCATTATGCCAAATACGTATTTGTTTTCACTCCCATAATGGATCACATTCAAGTCATAAAGCCATGGTGTTCCTAATAGGATATGAGTTATTTCCATTGGAAGAACATCACACCAAATATGATCATTATAGCTACATATTTTAATTAAAATAAGACATCTATTAGTGATAGGAATGTGTGATTTACCCAACTGACTTAAAATGGTTCTAGGTTTCATATTTTAAGATTGGCATTAATGATAGCATGAGTTGATATTTCATTCATAGCACTACCTCTATCTATTACTAACTTACACCTCTTCTCCTTCCATATAATATACATTCATAATATTTCTTCTTCTCCAATCTTCTTCTTCTTTAGAAACAATCATACACCTCATAACTGATATTAGATTATCTATATTTAGATCTACTTCTTCATCAAATTAAGGTGTATCATCATGCATCTATTTAATATCCTCTTTTTCTTCTAAATCCTCCAATTCATCTAAGAATATGATTTTTTTTCCCTACATTAGTTTTATATATGACCCTTCTTATGACATTTAAAGCAAACTATCTATTTCACATTTTTAGAAATAGTCTCACTTGGGTTCATTTTAGAAGGGTTATTTGATGTAGAAGGATTAGGTTTAGGGATAAATTTTTGAGATTATGATGGAGGTAGATATTTAAAGGTTATTTGAGTCTTCATTTTAGATGTTGATAAAGTTTTCTTATGCTTTTCAAGAACAAAGCATAATGAAAGACATCCTCTAAAGTTTGAGGGTCATGAACCTCTACTTCATTCTTAATATCCGCTTAATCCAATGACAAATTTGTTGGCCATTTCACCCGCCTGATCAATGCTTTGATTTCTGGCTAATAAGTCCTCAAATGTGTTCATATACTCCACTACTGGCATGATTCCTTCCTTTAAAGTAGTCAATTGTTTATGGAGTCTTTCATCATGATTTCTAAGACAATATTTCATACTTAGGATTTATTTCAATTCTACTCATCTCATGTAGTTTCTACGGTATCTTTCTTCTTTAGCTAAAATGTTATTCTAATAGATCTTCGTATGACCTATCAATTTCATTTTAACAAATGTTGTTCGTTGGTAATCATCCATATGGTACCAATCATAGAAGTCGTCCATTTGAATCAACCAATCTATAAATTTATTGGGATCATGAACATCGTCATATGTTGGGGCTTCTATTTTAGCTTCTTTCATAGGCTCATGTAATGTTTCATGGACCCTAAGACTATCTTGTCTAAGGGGGTTCCTTAAGTCTTGCCTTCTCGAAGGATACTCATCTTTAGGAAGTTTAATGTTTTCTCCTCCTATGGGCCCTAAGTCATTTGGACGGGCTATAGTTGGTGGGGTTTGAAGCCTAGTACTCATAGTTTAAATTTGTGTGGTGAGATTCATGACTAGATCTTCTACCCAAGTGAATTTCTCTTCACTTCTCATAGAAATCTCATCTACCCTTGTAGTTAAGTAGAGATTTGGTCCAAACTAACATATTCAGGTAGCATGATGTAAATAAAAAGGATGCAATATGAAACTCTAAATTACAATTTTAATTTTGCAAAAAGGTGAACTAAACTTAACACAAAATGAGATGCATAAGTTTTAAAATTAATAACCTTCAATAAACACTAAGAAACATGTGGATACTACAAAATATTAGACATGCTTAGAAACAAATATAAAATATTTAAGGATATGATTTTGATTTTTATGAAAGATTTATATCTTGATTAAACTATTTTAAGTAAAATATTAAACACTAACCTTTTACCCTAATAGCGGTAGCTCTGTCTACTGGCTCATCTATTTACCCAAGCTTCCTATTAACGATAGGCATCAATCCAAGCGGCTGAGGGACCAAACTCAGAGTTCCCCACTAGACCAAAGAGAAGAGAAGAGTGAATTCTGCTCACTTTATTTAATGAATAAAGGAGTCAAATGTTATGGGAGCACATGCTTTAAAGTGATCAAGGGGGCGAGACAGCCCTTAAAAAATGATCATAAGCTTCTTCTCACTTGCAGTCTTAGCTCTAGTCGGCTTAAGGAAGGACTTGAAGCGAGATATGCAAACAAACCCGATGCAAACCAATAAGATGGAAGCTTGTGCCTATTATGAAGTGAAATGAAAAGAATGCTAGCTAACACTAGCTCTAAACTAACCCTCGCTAATCGTCCACTCTACCACACTCGAGAGGTAATCATTAAAAATAAGAGTGTTTCATACTTTCTGAATGCACCTTTGTCCTAATGTCCCTAACATAAGTTCAACTTATACTCTCAGATCAGAAAGCCTTCTTGAAAAGTGACACTTACCAATTCAGAGTGCACCCATTCCTATGGAGAAAGGAAGTCTTCTCCCTGGCCTACATTCCTAGAGTGCTTCTACATCTTGCTTTTAGTTTAGCCCACAAGAAACATCTCCCTATAACTCTTAAGGTGAATCATCTGTCTCCTTATGCCTTACATCTCATAATCCATCTTTCTTCTGAGAGGTATAGGCTCGAGCATTAGGTGAACGTAGAATAGAAACAATGACGTCCAACCAAAAGAAATAGGGATTGATTAGGGATCTATATAGGATAGTTAGATGAAAGATAGACCCAATGGATGACCATAAGTGAAGGATCCAATATCATCTTTTGTCATTTCATTTAGATACTATGTCAAGTTGTGACTCAAGTATGATAGCTTGAAGTTAGATTAAGTAGGTAAAGACTAAACTTTACAAGTGTAAACAACTAGTTGATAATAATACAAACATTTTATCTACCATATAAATTTATCATGTGTTCCCAAGCAAAATCACTAATTCTATAAAGGAAATTACTCTAAATCCAAAATACAAAATTACCCTTGTTTGGATTTGATGTGGATTATATGTGAGCACTTTTTCCACACCACCAAACCTTGAGCTTTGAAATCAACAATTCGTGATGGGTGAAGGCCACAGTGGATGGATGAAGAAAGAGATGCTCCAATGTTCTTTCACTCACCAAAGTGGAAGAAATCTAAAGTTGTTCTACACACCAAAGTAGAACTGCAATGAAGGATCATCAATCCCTAGGACGGCCAACCAAGATCCAACCAAGAGTATTTTTAGTCAAATTTAACACATAAAAGTCAAAATGTCATTCACTAAATAAAAAATAGAGTTTAAATAGGTACAATACTTCAGGGGATGGGTTGAACCACCAAAAAAAAAAAAATAGTCAAAAATATAAGGTCACAATGTCATGGCACCATGAACCAATGCCATAGTCTAACTCCAAGGAGCCAGCTTCTCAGTTCCCACACACTAAAATCTACAACGTGCAATGTCGAGGTGTCAAACCCACACTTATGAATTTAAATATATAAACTTATATATTTTTAATCATAACTCTAATACAAAACTTATACATTATTAAATATAATGTAACACATGAAACATAAATTCACATATAAAACCAACTAAATGTTCTCCCGAGTTTATACTTTGGCTTGTGACCTAATGACAGATCCTTTTCTCCTTTGATGTGCTACATCAACTTATAAAATGGTTTACATTTTAGGCTTTGCTAGACTTAAAATATTTTGGCTTAACATAGACTGGTTTAGCTTAATTTGGCTTACTTTTGTTTGGATTAGATTGAATTGCATTGAATTAGATTTATTGGCTTGCATTACTTAAAATGGATTGGAAAAACTTAGTTAAAGTGCTAGATTATACTTGGCTTATCTTATCTTGGCAAAGATTAGCCTAGCTATGCTTTACTTAATTTAGAATGCATATACTAATCATGTTAGATATGGTTGGCATTGAGATTTATCTTTGGGAAGAGGATGATCCAAGACTTCTAAGTGTTCTATAAGAATTCTTTTGATATGGTAGTGTTGTAATAACTATCGAGGGAAATTATGAATAGGGGTGAGCATAAATGGAGCCAAACATGAGAGAATCTTAGTGAGGGTTTAAAATTTAATGTTGAAGCATAAAGAGAAATTTGGTTCATAGTGTTCTTATAATGATTAGAGATATATATTCTTAAGTACATTTTGAAGTAGTTAGATGAGTTTGAATTGATTTTAGGAGTCTTTTGAGGAGAACATGACTATTGGAAATCCTTGCATGGTTATTGGCTAGTATATTATTATAAAATTAATGTAGGATATTACAAGGTGTAATGGCTAAGAGGGTGTAATGACTAAGAAAGCCTACATAAGAAACCTATACTAAATTATCTTTTTATTTATGGCCCTAATATTTTCACATATCTTGTATGTACTTTTTTTTATGAGAAAAAGTCTTTTTCTTTTTTTTTTCTTTTTTTTTTTTTTGGTATGTGCTTTTAATCCGATACTATATAAGCACCAAGTCTTGCCTTTTCAACTCAAATTTTATGATGGGAAAGGTTTGGGAGTAAAGACCCAATCACAATATCAATGGCATGAAATGCAAGCCCCGAAGATGGAAATTAATTAAAAAAGATCTTAGGGGCAATATTTCTAAATTTCTGTAGAAGAGGAGAGACCATAGAAGATATGTGAATCTTCACTAGATTAAGTGCAACATCTTCATATGAAGTAAATATTTATAGCAAGGATAAGTTAGCAAACTTTTTATTGAGAGTTCCAAGCTTAGCTATTTATCCTACAACCAAACATAATCATAACAAAACTATATGTACAAATGCTTCCCCCATTAGCAAGAAACCCAATAATAACAATTATTTGATGAATTTCTTATTAGTAATGGGATTAGATTAATTAGAGCATGATGATGTTATTTTAATGATTGAACACATTAGTATTCTCTTTTCCAAAAATATATGGCACCCAAATCATAAAACCTAAGTTTACTTAAAAGTATTTGTGCTATATTTATAGAAAGACATTACATAAAATTTCATTCTTATAGCTACCCATTTTAAGATGGAGAAAACATCTAACAGTAATGAAAAGAGAGATGTGGTTCTCTCAACTAACTAAAATAGCTGAGGGGAGGGTGAGGCTTCCATACTAGTGTGTATGAGACATATCATAGTTCCCCAACATTAATCATACATTTGCATCTTTTATCTCTATATATTAGAAACAAAAAAATCCTCCTTCAATTTTCACTCTTAAAAATCAAATATCTCATGACATTTGATGCTCATTCTCATCTTTAATATCGTTAGATACTGTTGTCTCATCAAAGAGTTCTATTACATCATAATTTTGAGCCATTAATTTCATTCAAGATGAAGATTTATTGAGCATTGCACTAATGATACACTTCTAGTAGTATTAATGCTCTTTCATTAGAAATAATAGTAGTCAATAGTAGTAGGAATAAGCTTAGAAATAGTCCTCTAGGAAGGAGTAGAATTGATTTGGATCCTATGTCAAAGAAGCAAGGAGGCTTTTTTTTTTCATCAAGAGAGCATAATAAAAAGCATGCTCTAAAATATATGAGTCAAATATGTATATCTCATTTATAATATCCATTTGAAGACTAATGTTAAATTTTTTAGTCAATTGTTCATAATGATCATCATAGTCTGTCCTAAAATCTTAATCCTCAAAAGTGTTGAGATATTTAGTAACATGAAGGATTCCTTTCCTTGGAGTTAGAAGTTGCTCATGTAATTCGTTGTCCATGTCATCATGAAAATACTTGGATCTAAATAAATTTAGGTAAAGGCCAAGCAAATCTCCACACTAGTGAGCATTATCATAGTAGAACTGATCTTTGGTAATCATCCATCATATGCCTCTTAAAAACTCGTCCAATTTCACTAACTAAACTAAAAAAATTTTAGGATCATCTACAAAATCATAAATGGTGCTTCAATTTTAATTTTACAAAAATTATTTTAAAGTTATAATCCAATGGTTCTTTTTACCCTTAAACTTATGAAAGTTACCTTCCTTGGGGTTTTGTTTTAAAATCAAAGTTGACCTAGACTTGGTTGTGCATCTTGGATTATTAGAGAAAGTGTATTTGATGTGTAGGCTAATAAGAACCCTAGGATATAAAAAGGGTTTTAGGGCAGGGGGTCTTTTATGAAATTATAGGGAAGAGATATAATTTAGAATTTTGGATGAAATCTAATAATAATTCCTAGCTGAGTTACACTAAGACTATTTTATGGTGCATAATTTGGTTAAATTAAGCTAGTCATAAAACATGTGATTAAAAGATAAGTCGAGCAATGTGTATTTGGAGATTAAAGATACTTGTAATGATTAAGGGGTTGAATTAAGATCTCTCAATTATTTGGTGATAATCTCCCTAGTCTTCATCTTCTTAAACGGTTGCATCTAAAAATTAATCCAAATTTTAAGCATTATAATGGTTCCATTATACTATATATCTTTTCTTATTCTCAAATTAAACTTTCAAGCAATTATATTTTAATACATAATATAATATATTGACTTCTTTAACATTCAACATGACTAAAAATTATGTTGTATAGCCATCCAACACCAAGTTTTAAATCCATAAATCACACAATAAAAGATGCATTATCATTTCAATTTTCCAAAAGTTACAGTTCACTCTAAGATATAATTATGTGGTATTATCTTGAGGTCTAACTCTCGAATGTAAAGTCGAATTTTAGAGTTAAAGATCTCATATCAATTGATAGTTTACTCAAGTCCCAAATGGGGGGTATATTAGATTTCTTCGTTAATCTAATCAATTAATTTTCTCAAGTAATTATGTATTAAAACTATCTATGAGTGTCCAACCAAAATTATAGTAAAGCACTAAAATAGTGTAAAAAAAAGTAATATATAGCATGTTAATAATCACATGGTTCAAATCACATCCACACAAGGTATAATAAGATATTGCAGATTGTCCTTCCATGAGTGGTGATCTAAATGTTATTATGTCTTTTGATTAAAGGTCACAAGGACATCATTATCTTCACTCTATGTAAGAATATTTTAATATTTTTCTGATAATGATTCAAAGTGATTTTGTTTTATAAGATCTTTTACACTTTGGAATAATAGAAGACTTTGGGAGTAACTTGATTGTAGTTTATTTAGAAGTAAATGACATATTTCTTATTATATTAATCATTTAAATATAACTAGTTTCACTCATTTAATTCCACCATTCCATTTTCTAAATATTAGATTAAATGATTGTAATTTTATTGTGGTTGTCTATAATTATGGGTTGGCTCCTCTTTATCATTATTCTCCTTAATTTAGTATGAATAAATCTTGACATAAGTATAGAATTAAACAAATCTTATGAAGATGCAATAAGAGCTACTTTAGTAACTTATTAGTAATATTATGGAAGCTAAATATAAGGAATTATTTTATGATGGATCAATATGATCTCAATCATAATTCTTCACAAAAATCCAAGCAAAGCTCTTATGTATATAGAGATTAAAGGAGAGATAAGATATTTTCACAAAAGAAAGAATGAATTTTCATGCTTCTAATTATATTCTCAAAACAAAAATTGATTAGAATTTATGGGTTGAACATGGGTTTAATTCAACTTATTCCATAAACAATCACTTTTTTATATTCTATCTAATCATAAAGACCCATCATCTACTTCTTTCCATGAGATTATTTCTTATAGTTTTCTATGATGATGAAAATTAAATGTAATAAAAAATTCTTAATAAGACTATCCTTAATACTCTTATTGATATGAATAAAGACTCTTTGGTTGATCTTGATTGCTATATTATTCTCTTTTTAAAAAAATGGTATATTACCAAATACAATAAGATTTAAGTAGAAGTTTTTTAAAGGTAACCCTTTACCTAAATATTTTTACTAACACCTTAATTTCCCTTATTTTTGAAACCACCAATCCTAAAAATTGACATGCTTTTAAGAACCATTAGCCTATGTACTATTTTCAACAAACTTCTACTAAAGATCTTAACTAAAATGCTTGGTGTCATTCTTCTTAAAATAATTTCATCTAATCAAGTGTATTTTGTCAAAATGATATCTATCTTTGATAATGTTCAATTTACTCAAGAAAAAATTCATTATCTTAGTGTTAAATCTATCCAATTTAACATTTATGAGGCTAATGTCAAATTGAGTTAGGATTTACTTCATACAATTCTTGCTTTGTTTGGCAAGAATGAGACTTTCTTGCAGCTTTCTAAAAGATTTGTTAAAATGTATGATTTTTTTTTATGATTCTCAATACTAAAACTCAACCCTTTTTTAAATCCATTCATGGCTTATAATAAGGTGGCCCATTTTTTCTTAGTCTTTATATTGTTGTTACTAAATACCTATCTAAAAGTCTACATTTTAACTTCTTAAGATATTCCAAAATGATTTATAATAATTTAAGTGAAATGTATCTTATCGAAGTTTGTTGATGACATAATAATTTTTAATAGCACTTTTCAATGGCTATTTAAGAGGTATCTTGTTACATATCAAAAAAAAAAGTGGTCTCAACATTAATAAATATGTAATTCTTTTTACATCTCTCAAATCTATCACTTTTGATGTTGTTAGTCTCTAAATGACATATCTTCACTAATATCTTTAAAATCTTGTAGTATGACTAATCTTGGCTCATGCATTTATTTGCTCATCTCAAGTTTGATCGACTAATTAATGTTTTAAAGAAATAACTTGACATAGTAAATACCTTTGTCTTACACTCAACTAACTAATTTTGTAAGTTTATTAGACCTTTAGTCCTAGCCTCATATCTCCATGTATTTTTGCCTTAAAGATATTCACAAATTTTATGTTCCAGGCTTCAGGGTAATATCCAATTCAAGTTCAATATCAATTCTTTTAAATATATGAAAGAATCACATATACTAGGCACAAATAAAAGTAAAATAAAATAAAAATAGTAGGAATGACACACAAATTCATCAACATGCTAGTGCCTAGTATATGAATGATTTAATACCTCTTCAAGAATGTGAATTTCTAATGAGAATATTTAAGGAACTAGCAAGACTTATATGATTAATTATATTATCAAGGCATGATCAATCTTTATTTCTTTCAATAAGATAATTCATCCACCTTATAATCCTACACCAATCATTTAGATGGAGCTTTCAGATCTTAATTAACCAAACCTTTATTTTTGTATGACTATTTCAACATTAAAGTGTGAGATCTCCTTACCTAAATAAGAAAATCAACTTTGAATAATGAGTCTTCATTCACATATCTATTTAGAAAATGTCTCATACTAAAGATTTTCAATGCTTTAAGTATTAAGAATTCTCAATATATCTTCTTCTATAATATGAAAGAGAATAGGTAGTATAATTAAATTATCCTCCTTTTCAAGAAGATTGCAAACATTTGTCATAATCAAAAGTCCACTAGCTTAGTGTTTTTTTAGTGTATTAATTAGAAAGTCTAGCTATTTGCTCCAACAAGTTATGTGACCTTGAACATTACATGTAAACCCAAAGATTCTTGCTAAGACTGAGTCTAGCCTAACCTCACCTTGCCTTGGCTAACTTAGCCTACTATGGTCAACAATTCCTAGTTCTACTGAGTCTTAGTTAGCTTAATAATTTATGACCTTACTTAGCTTAGCCATGATATGTCAAGTAAAGTTGAGCAATGATGCTAAGTCAAGCTATGTCAAGTTAAGGAAACTCAAGTTAAGCCTTTTAAATTTAAATTAAAACTCAAGTTAATTTATGCCAAGCTTACATCAAGGCAAGCAATGCCTTATAAATCATTTTACTGGAAACTAAAGTGAAGCTAAGCCTACAAAAAAAACCATAACTCAATTGGTAAGGTAAGCTAAATTATGCTAATTAAATACAATCCAAAGTTATCTTAAGCTAGCCATATTAAGTAAAGTCAAGCAATGCTAAAAAAATTCATTTAAAACTAATAAATAATCTCAAATTAAGCTAAGCAATGACAAACTTACTTTGTAAAAGGAAAATAAAGCTAAGCCTCATCACACATAACCTAGCTTGCAAAGTTAATCAAATAAAAAAAATGCCAAGGTAAGTATATAGCCAAATCTCCCTTGGATATGGTTTAGGATAATGTTTGACAGCTTCAACTAGGTTCAAGGGCCAGCCACAATGTTATCAAAATATTTCAAGATGTCAATGGAATATGGTCTATGCATAATAGATACAATCAACAACAACAACACAACAACAACAACAACAACAAGCCTTAATCCCACTAGGGTACATGAATCCTTCGTCTGAATTTCCTATTATGTGTCAAATTCTCATTTAATTCAAGTATACTAAGATCATTTTTTATACATCTTAACCAAGTCTTTTAGGTCTACCTCTACCTTTCTTAACATAAGGCAAATCTAATGCATCTACTCTCCTAATTGGGTCATCGGACGACCGACGCTTTATGTGGCCAAACCATCTAAGGCGACTCTCCCTAATCTTATCAACCACCGGAGCTACTCCAACTTTTTTTGGAACATACTCATTTTGCATTCTATCTCTAAGAGTAAAGCCACTCATCCACCTGAGCATCCTCATCTCTGTAACACTTAACTTAGTCTTATGCTTCTCTTTTATTGGCCAACATTCTGCACCATAAGTCATTGCATAATAGATACAATCGTTGTGATTAAATGGATTGATCCATATAATCCTGCAACTAACTATGCGACTTAGTTTGGCTACACCATTGAAGCCAATGCATTTAATTTATTCATTCATATTACCAATCAAGTACAATTGAATGGATGATCCAAACCTTTAAATAGGGAAAAAATCCCATATGTAGAAGATCTTTGGATATTGAATCTTTTTTTGTTAATTCAAAGCTTCAGTTCTCTCAATTTTATCTCCCTTTTTTTCTGTCTTATTTCTCTCTTCCTCTTATAGTTCTTGCCAAAATGGAGTGAGACCACATCCTTTGAAGGTTTGATGAGTGTGGCTCATGCTACAAACTAGAATATGAGCTCTACATGGGGATGACATCAACCCAACGGAGATCTCATAAAATAATAGTTGAATGTGATAAGGGAGCAGATGTTGATACCAACAGGGAGGTGCTAGAGCATGAGCGTAGAGTAACTCCTAAAGTCTAGAGGCCATCTGATTCTTTTGAATCATTAGTGCACAGAGGAATCTATGAGTAGCGAGACCAAGGAGAGCTCTACCATATACACCAAGAGAAGATGATAATGATACTTATTACCTAGAAAGTGATGATTCTTCATCATTTGATCATAAGGTAGAGAAAACTAAAGATGACAAAAAAAGAAGAGATGATAAAAGAAGATCATTAGAAAATACTTTTGAAAGGAGATTCATGGAGGCCAAAGCACCAAAAAAGATTAAGATTTCTTCTCTAAAATTGTATAAATGAAGATTAGATCTTGTTGATCACATCCTTGAATCTTTCCCTTTTTTATTTGTGCTTGCTAAGAGATAATGATGCACTGAAATACTATTTATTTTTATGACATTGAAGCAATTAGCTCTACACAAGTCCAGCAACTTTCCCATAGAGATATTTACTTCTTTCATTGAGCTTAAGTGCATGTTTATCATGAAATTTGCTAGCGCTTAGAAGCCTAGCAAGTGTTTGCAAGATTTCCTGTGAATTGGTCAATAGCCTTGGGAATCACTGAGTTTTATCACTTGCTTTCAAAGGGAGATGCAAAGTTCAAAATCTAGAGGCAACATCACATTGCCTCAAAGCCTCCAAGAAGGCCATTTCGCTATGCATTAAGTTTGTAACACCCTAAAATGCTAGTTGAGTTGTTGGAGCTAACTATATTTTTACCAATTAATAAATTTGCTGACAAGCACATGAGGAGTGAAGACTAGGAAACAACAATACCTTTTGAAAAGAAATTTTAATATATTCTAGAATGAAGAAATAGATCGTCCTATAAGACGAGAAAACAAAAAAAGATTTGAGAAGCGTCAAATTTGTCCTTTTGAAGGGTGAGTCTAATTTGATGATTAAAGGCATGATATAAGATGAAAGAGGTGGTCTCCACCTCCAATATACTACCCATAATAACTAAGTTGAGAGTCCCAATAGTTGAGATTGTAAAGGCTATTCAAAATAAAGATTATTTAAGAGACCTTCACTTGTGAGAGCAAATTATCCCATTAGTTATCCAAAGTAGTGTGTATGCCACAGGGATCATGGTCATGACATTAAAGAGTGTCAACATCTGAGAAGCTTGATTGAAGATCTTAGTAAGGCAACTAAGTTAAAATAATTTGTGGCCCCAAAAACTAATCCTAGGAGACTGGGGAAGGAAACTAATAAAGAGGTGAGTAATGAGCTCATTCTAGTGCAAAGTATCTACCTTGTAGGAGAAGTTCCTACTATTCTTAAAGAAGATAGATTGAGGCATCTCACCAATCTAACCTTAAATGACTTCAATCAGGAGAGTGAACATGTCAAACTCAACCAAGCAAATGGTGATTAGCCAATCACAAATAATCTTTATTAATAAAGACTTTCTAGTGAAGGGAATCCGATACAAAGATGCCATCATGGTCACTGCCTTAATCATGAATTTTTTTAGATTAGTAGCATTCTTAGCCTCCAATTAATATTTTTAAAAATATTTTTGATAAAATGGGCTTGGGGAACTCACACCTAATCCACACCTCAGGATCTCGATTTGGTTTCTGTAAAGAGCACAAAGAGACTTGTGGATTTATTTCTCTTCTAGTTACCTAGGGAGAAGAGAGGAACCAATTTATGACAATGGTTGATTTCGTGCTAGCAGAGGCTTCTACTGCCTATATCTTATCTTTGGTCATCATTTATTGAAAACATTCAGGGTGGTCATATCTACCTACCATGTCATCATGAATTTCCTGGAGGAGAAGAGATAGTAGTTCATGGTGATTTTCAACAATCAAGAGCATGCTACATGAAGGTGGTTAGTAGTGTTCAAGATGACATTTTGTAATTAGATGTGAAAAGGAAAGTAGCTTGGGAGCTATTAAATCATAGAAGAAGTCACTATCGAAGAAGTTAGTATAACTTTATAATTAGTTCTTCATTCAACACTATATTGAAAAGCATATTGATTTCAACACTTAGAAAGTATAGGGATGTGTTTTCCTGGTATGCTGATGAGATGCCAGGTGCTGACTTATATGTCGCCTACCATCGATTATATGTAGATCCCAAAGCCAGACAGTAAAGCAAAAGATAAGATATGTCGTGACTACACTTATATTCTTGCGAAGGTTAAACATCATCTTATTGTAGGATTTATTAGAAAGGCTCAATACCCACATTAACTTGCTAATGTCATCTTAGTGTGAAAGTCAAATGGCATGTGGAGGATGTGTGTCAACTTCACAATTCTTAATTCAACATGTCCCAAGGATAGTTATCTATTATCAATGCCTTAGTCAATATAGCTATTAGCTTCTTTGCGATGACCTTTCTAATTATCACCAAATCAAAATTCATCCTACAGATAGTGAAAAGATTGCTTTTTTTACTAGGGATGGTATTTATAATGTAATCTCCATTGAGCTGAAATATGTAGGTTTCACTTATCAGAGACTTATGGATGTTATTTTTCTAAATTGAAAAAGGGGGAAATATTGAAGTTTTTATCAAAGATGTAAGTGGGTCACTACAAGAGAATATTGTAGACTTGAAAGAGACTTTCAATACAATTAGGAAATTCAATATGAAGCTAAATCTACTCAAGTTTACTTTTGGAGCTAGATTTGGTAAAAAATTTAGATATTTACTGTAATAACCAAACTTAAAAAAAAAAAAAAAGCAACCGCCTGGTTAATATGAAGGAAAGAAAGGAAACCGAGGGTGTCGGTTTAGACAAATCGAAAAGAATTCCCAAAACACGAAGAGGAAACGGAAGGGAGAAAGTGAGAAGAGAAGACTCTCAGGTGTGCCTAGCCAAGTGAAATAGCTTTCCGTGCTCAGACGATCGAAGAGAGAAAGGAGGATAGCCTTGCATTCTAAGGAAGAAGAAGAGAGTTTCGTGCCCTAGTGAGGCTGCTCCAGTCGACCTTGAGCCGTTGGAATGTGCAAGCAATCGAGAGGAGGGAAGGGAAGGCAGCAACGAGAGGAGGAGCCTCGCGTGTGAATGGAGTAGGCGAGTCGTCTCTTGGCCAACAGAGCAGAGGTATATAAAAAAAAAAATATATATATATATATATATATATATATATTAATATAGTTAATTTAATTGAATTGTTAATTGTTATGTTATTAGCTATGATTTTTTTATGTCATTTCAAGTTAACTTAGGGTTTATAATTCTAACTTAGGGTTATAGATTTCAGTAAGGACTTTAAATTAGAATTAGGTAGCATAAATTAAAATTTAGTTTAAGAATCATTTTAAGATCATTTCAAGAATAAATTTAAGAAAAATAAGGAAATGGAAGTATTAGATTTTAGGAGCACATATAAAAAAATGTATTTATATTATCGTTAATTAGATTAGAATCATTTGATGGGGGGTATGATAATCAATTAATGTTATATATTAAATAACTTTAACACTTAATATTTTATCTATGAATTGCAATTAAGGAAGAATCATTAAAGGAAAGGAGATTCAGAAGAAGCAGTTAAAAGTGAGTAATTATGTTCTTACATTTATGATTAAAAATGTTTTTACTTTCCTGTGATGAAATGCATGTTTAGATGATTTTGACTTTTTCCTGCAAATACTGCCAGCTGTGATGATTTTCTTGCTTTTATATAAATTGTGAATAGTTTCTTTCTTCATGTTGGATAATACCACGAATCATATCGTATTGCGATTCATTTTATAATGCTCATTGATTCTGCTAGTTATGAATTAATGTCCATATGATATGATTGAATCTATGAATGTGTATGTTAAAGCTTGAGTTCACACCCCTTATAGTGGGGACGAATGTACCTGCACAAATATGATTCAAAAGGGCCAATCCAATTGGTAAATAAGGAAAAAGGGCTAATGAAATTGGCAAATGGTAAAGGTAATGGATACTTATCCTTTGGATGAGTATAGGCGGTGACCATGACGGATGATAAAAGTAAAGGTTCATATACTTCCTAAATGTTTATGTATACCCCGCATATCTTCGCTAAATGTTTATGTATACCGACCATATCTTCTTGTTAAATGTTTATGCATACTTATCTCACATATGATTGATTGTTTGGCAGTTATTTTTTCTTTATGTACGTGACAACAAAAGCGCATACTAGTTTCTTTCTTTCTTATAGTGTAATAGCGTAATTGGCAATTATATTCATTCGTTAGTTGTTTAATCTTTTCGTAATAATCCTAATTAAATGACCGATAGAAGGAAAGTTAGGTTCTGCAGTAGAAGCTAGGAGATAGGTATTTATGTCGGAAATTATGTTGAGTTATGTTAAAGTGTATTTTTCCCGAATCAGATAGAACATTTATGTATGAACAGATTTTTAAATCATTGTAGATTGTAGTGACTCTTTTATGATTGTATAGTCGGAGACTTTAAATTTATATTGGAATTGTTATAGAAATATTTTCTTTTATCCGTCCGATCGTCTGTTCCCGCCTTGGTATTCCAAGCTCCGTGTGACAAGAGTGGTATCAGAGCGAGATTTGCATGTGATTATATTTAGGGATATAAATATGATCATAATCAAAGAGCCATTAGGAAGATGATAAATTTTATGAAGAGATTTGATGTGATTTTAGGAATGTATTGATTATCTAAACATTATGCTATTATAATTTGTTGTAAAAAGATAATCAAATTCAATATTTCTGAAAAAGAAGAATTCAAATTCGTGGGGCATAAAGGAGTATTAACTATGTTGGTGTCTTGCTTAAAAGTTCAAAAGATGCTAGCAAAAAGCTATGAAGGTTTTCTTGCTCAAATTACTGATATTCCTAAAGAGGTAAAGAAGATGGAGGATATATCAGTAGTAAAGGAGTATCCAGAAGTCTTTCTGAATGATTTACCGGGTTTACCTCGGTCAGAGATGATTTCTCTGTTGAGTTAATTCAAGGTGCAAAACACATAGAATGTATATAGAATGGCAATCAAAGAATTACAAGAGTTGAAGAATCAACTGCAAGAATTATTAGAGAAGGGATTTATCAGGCCTAGTACATCTCCTTGGGGAGCTCATGTATTATTTGTGAAGAAGAAAGATGGGAGCTTAAGGCTATGCATCGATTATAGAGAACTTAACAAACTCACCTTGAAGAATAAATATCTCTTACCAAGAATTGATGAGCTTTTGACCTAGAAGGAGCTTGATTTTTAAAGATTGATTTAAGATCAGTTATCATCGGTTGAGAATTAAAGAAGAATATATACCAAAGGCGCATTCAATACAAGATATGGCACTATGAGTTTGTGGTGATAACAAATGCTCCATGTATTTATGGATCTCATGAATAATCTTTAAACCCTTTTTAGATTCATTTGTGATTATATTCATGATGATATTCTAATTTATTCTAGAGATGAAACGACTCATTAAAACCACCTTCACATTATTTTGCAAGCTTTGAAAGGAAATGAATTATATGCAAAATTTTCTAAGTGTAAATTTTGGTTAAATAGTATCATATTCTTGGGCGATTAGTAGTGAAGGGGTTTGATGGATCGGGTAAAGTCGAGCAATAAATGAATCGAGACTACCTGCCCACAGTCGAAGTTTCTTGGGGCTGGCAGGATATTATAGGAGATTTGTTGAAGGGTTTTCACGATTGCCATGCTCGAGATTAACTCGAGCGGTCAAGTTTGAATGGTCAGATCAGTGTGAAAAGGCTTTTCAAAAAATTGAAGAATTATTTAACTGCACTAGTATTAACTATTCTATCAGGGACAGAAGGATTTCAAATTTATAGTGATGCATCATTAAGAGGCTTGGGATGTGTACTTATGCAGAATGAAAGAGTGATTGCTTATGCTTCAAGGCAATTGAAAAATCATGAAAAGAACTATCTCACCCATGATCTGGAGCTAGCAGCAGTGGTATTTGCATTAAAATTTGGAGACATTATTTATATGGGTAAGGTGTGAAGTTTTCACGATCATCAAAGCTTGAAATATATCTTTACTCGTAAGGAGCTAAATTTAAGGCAAGAAGATGGTTGGAACTCATTAAAGATTATGATTTGGACATTCAATATTCATCCAGGGAAGGCAAATGTAGTTGCTGATCCTTTGAGTAGAAAAATATCGGGTAGTGCTTATTGGTTGATCTCTCAGTAGGAGGAGTTGATTAAAGATTTAGAAAAATTAGAAATTTCAATTATCAAATCTGAGATGATCATGCTTTATTCTTAAATCGGATGGTATAAAATCAAATTTGAAAGACAAAATACGGATGCTTTACTTCAAGATGGTACTATCGAGAAAATTTTAGATTTGGTAAAGGTAGGTCATACGTAAGATTTTGAAATCAATGAAGAGGATTATTGAAATATCATACGAATTTGCATTCCAAATATTGGAGGTTTGAGAAAAGACATATTACATGAAGCCTTCTAATTATACAATTCATCAGGCGGTAGCAAAATGTAACAACAAGATCTTAAGAAAATATTTTGGTGGCCAGGAATGAAAAGAAGTGTAACTGAATTTGTCTCTAAATGTCAATCATGTCAAATGATTAAGGCTGAACATCAGAAGCCAAGTGGACTTTTACAGCCCTTGCCGATACCTGAGTGAAAATGGGACAATATTGCTATGGATTTTGTGGTTGGCTTTAGATCCGTAAAAGAGGCGTGATGCTATTTGGGTTATTATTGATAGGTTGACTAAATCAACACTTTATACCTATCAAACAATCGATCGTTAAAAACTAGCAAGAAAAATATGTTGATGAAATCTGAAGTTACATGGTGTGCCAAAATCTATAGTGTCGACGGATAGATTTACATCTAGATTGTAGAAAAATTCAAGAAGCTTTAGATGCAGCTTACTTTCGATCATTCCATCCTCAAGATGGCGGTCAGAAAGAACAATTCAAACACCTGGAAGATTTGTTGAGACTCGTGTTCTTGATTTGAGAGGAAATTGGGAAGTTCATTTGCCTTTGATTGAGTTTGCTTATAATAATAGTTTTCAAGCAAGTATTGGTATGGCTCCTTATGAAGCATTGTATGGAAGGAAATGCAAAACACCGCTTTGTTGGGTGGAGACAGGTGAAAGAAGAATCATTGGTGCAGACGTAGTAGATGAAGCTACTGAGAAGATCCGATTGATCCGTGATAGATTAAAAATTTGTCAAGATAAAGAAATCTTATGATGCTAAACATCGGCCAGTAGAATTTGAAGTGGGATAATTGATATTTCTTAAAGTCAGCCCCATGAAAGGTATAAAACGATTTGGTAAAGTTGGAAAGTTAAGCCCACGTTATATTGGTCCATATGAAATCTTGGAAAGAATTGGGAAAGTGGCTTATAGACTGGCTTTACCTTCTCACATGCAAGGAGTGCACAATGTGTTTCATATTTCTCTTCTGCGAAAATATGTTACTGATGAGGGCAACAAACTTATTTCTGATCCTATTGATATTCAGCCGGATCTCACATTTATGGAGGAGCCAGAAAGAATTATAGATTATGATATCAAGCATCTCAGGAATAGAAATTCCATTTGTCATTATCTGTGGAAACATGGATTAGATCGAGGCTACTGGGAGAAAGAATCAATGCGAGAACTATACCTCAATTATTTAAATAAAGGTATGTGTATTTCTATTTATTGTCATTTAAATTTCGAGGGCGAATTTTATAATAAGAGAGATTGTAATAACCAAACTTAAAAAAAAAAAAAACAGCCGCGTGATTAAGGAAAGAAAGGAAACCCGAGGTGTCGGTTTGACAAATCGAAAAGAATTCCCAAACACAGAGAGGAAACGGGAAAGGAGAAAGTGAGAAGAGAAGACTCTTGCGTGCTAGCCAAGTGAAATAACTTCCAGGTGCTCACGATCGAAGAGAGAGAAAGGAGGATACTTTCGCGCGTTATTGCCAAGGAAGAAGAAGAGAGTTTAGTCTACCGAGTGAGGTTCGCGTGGACTTGGCCGGGCAGTCAATCGAGAGGAGGGAAGGGAAGAGGCAACCAGAGAGGAGCCTCAGCGTGTGAATGGAATAGGCGAGTCGTGTCTTGGTAGCCAACTTCAGAACAGAGGTATATAAAAAAAGATATATATATTAATATAGTTAATTTAATTGAATTATTAATTGTTATGTTATTAGTATGATTTTTTATGTCATTTCAAGTTAACTTAGGGTTTATAATTCTAACTTAGGGTTATAGATTTCAGTAAGGACTTTAAATTAGAATTAGGTAGCATAAATTAAAATTTAGTTTAAGAATCATTTTAAGATCATTTCAAGAATAAATTTAAGAAAAATAAGGAAAGGAGAGTATTAGATTTTAGGAGCACATATAAAGGAAATGTATTTATATTATCGTTAATTAATTAGAATCATTTGATGAGGGTATGATAATCAATTAATGTTATATATTAAGTAACTTTAACACTTAATATTTTATCTTATAGAATTGCAATTAAGGAAGGAATCATTAAAGGAAAGAGGAACGCAAGTTAAAAGTGGATAATTATGTTCTTACATTTATGATAAAAATATTTTTACTTTCCGATGAAATAAATGTTTAGATGATTTTGACTTTTTCTTACGCCATTTGTGATGATTCTTGCTTTTATATAAATTGTGAATAGTTCGCTTCTTCACGTGTTGGATAATCTGCGAATCTAGATCGTATAGATTCATTTTATAATGCTCATTGATTCTTTAGTTATGAATTAATGTCCATAGTGATATGATTGTATCTATGAATGTGTATGTTGAAGCGTTCACCTTATAATGGGGTGATATCACGTGCACAAATATGATTCAAAAGAGCCAATGCAATTGGCAAATAAGGAAAAAGGGCCAATAAAATTGGCAAATGGTAAAGGTAATGGATACTTATCCTTTGGATGAGTATAGACGGTGACTCATGGACGGGTGATAAAAGTAAAAGTTCATATCTTCTTGTTAAATGTTTATGTATCTACCGACCCCATATCTTCTTCTAAATATTTATGTATCGACCCATATCTTCTTGTTAAATGTTTATGCATACTTATCTCACATATGATTGATTGTTTGAGATTATTTTTTTTCTTTTATGTCTTGTGGTGCATATCTTAGTTTCTTTTTCTTTCTTATAGTGTAATAGCATAATTGGCATTTGAATTATATTCATTCGTTAGTTGTTTAATCTTTTTCAGATAATAATCCTAATTAAATGAATGATAGAAGGGAAAGTTAGGTTTACCGCCGTAGAAGAACTGCAGGAGATAGGTATTTATGTCAATAAATTATGTTGAGTTATGTTAAAGTGTATTTTTCCGAATCAGATTAGAACATTTATGTATGAGTGATTTTTAAATCATTAATGGATTGTAGCTCTTTTATGATTGTATAGTTGGAACTTTAAATTTATATTAGAATTGTTATAGAAATATTTTCTTTTATCCGTCCGATCGTTTTGGTATTCCAGCTCTAGTGTGACATTTACTCATTCTAGAAAGTATTAAAGTCAATCCAGAAGAGGTCAAGGTGATCTTGGAGATGCCATTTTCTAGGATCAAAGACATTCAAATGTTAATAAGTTGAATTACTAGTCTAAGTAGATTTATTTCAAAATTCAATGACAAATGTTCTAGTTTCTTTAAAGCTCTAAGCAGTTCCAAACACTTTGGCTTCTCTAAGGAGTGCAAACAAGGTTTCTTATATTTAAAGAAGTTTTTATCATCTCCACCTTGGCTTCAAAGTCCAAATTACGACTAAGAACTATTTATATATCTTGGAGTAGGGAAGGAAGGTATCAATTTAGTATTACTATAAGAAGAGAACCAAAAGAAATATTTTATATATTATGTAAGCTAAATCTTAAGAGCAGCTAAACTCAAGAACTCGATCATAAAAAGGTTGACACTTGCCCTAATCATTTTGCTACGAAAACTACAACAATACTTTCAAGCACATTTAGAATAGGTCATTATTAATCATCAACTAAAGTCAGTGCTTTCCATGACAATCATTTTAGAAGATTATTTTAAGTGGGTTGTCGAGCTCAGTGAGCTCACTATTTCATATGTGATGAGGACAATGATTATAGCATATGCTTTTGCAGATTTTCTTGCAGATGTTTTTCTTGCATCAGGCACTTAAGGTGTCAATATCCTATTGGTGCTTCATAATCCCTCAAGAATTTTGTTGAGCCATTATATATATTTTTTTTTTTTGGGATTATAAACAATAAAGTAAAATATGAAGCTCTGATTGCAGACATGATATTTTCCCATAAAGTTGGAGTGAGAAATTTACTTGTCAAATTTGATTTTCATCTTGAGGTAAATCAAGTGAATGGCCAAAATGAAGCTAGAGAATAAGTCATGTAGCCGTAAGTAAAATAAGCATTATGAAGTTTGAATACTTCAAAATTGACCATATCACTAGGAAGGAAAATCAATTTGTGTATATATGTTCTCTAAATAAGAAAATCCTAATGAGAGACTAGTTCTAAAACATACTCGACCAACAATTGGAGAGCTTAAAGTCATGGTGGTCGACACAGAAGCATAGTTATATCAACTACTTGAAGACCAAAATCATACCTTTTAGCATCTGATACCCATGAAGGTTTAGAATTAAATAAGCTTATTGATGATGAATTATTTTGGAGATTGATATCATCTCTATACTTTCACAGCATAAAAGAAGATGAAATCACCATTATTTTAAAACAGTTTCATTCTAGAGAATGTGACAATACCATTTTGGAGAATAGAATTCTAACGCAAGGTTATTTCTGGTTGCTCTTTTTAAAGATGCAGAATAATTTTTTGCTCCAATGCAGCTTCAACCTTCACATAACTCCAGCACTTGTTAGATTGAGGCATTTCACTGTGGGGCATGGATAATCTTGATCCAATTACACTCTCAAAAATTTTAAGGATGTATATTCAGATGATGATTCATTCTTTCTAAAAATGGATAGAATCCAAGGAGATTGCTAAAATCACTAATAAAATTGTCTGCAACGTCATTTAGACAGACATCACTATAGTATGGGTTGCCTATTATATACCTAAGAAGTATGAGTAGGTCAGCAAGTATTCATAGATTATAAAGGATCAACACAAGAATATGCACTAGTGAGGAGAAAAATTTGTACAAGTAGACATCATTCTAGTTAGGCGATTGATGTCTAGTGACCCTCCTCACATAAGAAGACTCGCACTAGGTAAGATTACCAAAAGAAGCTATTCAAGGTAAAGATTAGTGTCCGACCACCCACCTCATATGTGATGACTCACTCATATGCAGGTGACTTTGCATTTAAATACACATAAAGCAACTCATCTTGCCAACACTAATGCCCACAGTTATGAAGCTCATCACTGTAGCACTTGCCTCTCATTGGTGAGTAAATTTTACATAATCGACTTAGCTGATGCATCATTATGTATCCGCAGCTTAATCCTATAAAAAGAGAATTTCAAGGAGATGGAAACCTTTTTATTATTTTCAGATTTCCAATACTCATATACTTTTAGTGTTTTCTGTACTGTTTCCCAAAGAGGGAGAAGGAGAGATCCCGTAATTTGATATTCTGATATAGCGGAATCTGTCATATTTACTGTTTTTTTTTCTTACTTCACTTTTCATTCATTGTTCAAATCGATTTGGCCCTACTTCTCAGGTTCCTAAGAGGTTATGCTTCACTTTACGGATAGATTTAGATAACATCCCTTTATATGCAATGAGCATATAGATGAGACTAAGAACTAGAAGTTAGGGACATAGCGAAGTAGGCCATTCAGTGTGGGACAACTCGGCAGCCTCGGGCCGAGTTCTCAAAAATTCATCACAATAGGATTTGAAATATATACAGGACAAGATCACTCACCGAACACAAGCAGTTATAAGAAAAATGAAGAATGAGAGTCCGAGAATCAAGGAAAATAAAAAAATTTCTAGTTCGACAAGTCACCAAGCATGGTACTAATGAAGAGAACCATGCAGGTCACTCAGCATCGATGATAAATCTTATCAAGCGAGTGAAGAAAATACAAAATAAAAATAAGAAAATACCAATTCTATCAACACCTTCTCTAAGAAGATTGTAGAGGCTTACCCTTAGCAAAAGTACAAGATCTCTCATTTGAAATCCTACAAAGGTCACACAAACCCCACCGACTACATAACTTACTTTGAATCCACTACACACTTTTAAACCTGGATGGCATGATGATGTGTCAGCTATTCTTTAATACCTTCAAGCAGTCGGCCTTTAGATGGTTCTCATGGCTACCAATGGAAGCAATTGCTTCCTTTATAGAGTTCAAGAGGATTTTTCTTATGCAGTTCACAAGTGCCCAGAAATCTTTGAAAAGTGCACATGTTCTTCTAACAATGAGACAAAAGCCTAGCGAGTCCCTTAAGAACTTTATCACTCGCTTTCAAAGAGAGAAGTTGAATTTTAAGGATCTAGAGCCCATAGTTGCATAAGTTGTACACACTTAGGGCCTCACGAAAAGTCCTTTTAGGTACGCTCTTGGGCTTCAGAAGCCCAAAACATAATTAGAGCTATTTGATTTTGCAAATAGCCATGTAAATATAATGGAGTAAAATGAACTCTCCCAACCATCAATGGCGACTCATTAGAAGGACTCAACTAAAAAGTTGTCCTTAAAGCAACTCTTGAAGGACAAGTTCCAAGTCTACATACAAGATAAAGGAAGAGAACAACACATTTGGCAAGGAGCTCTCATGCATAATAAATGTGAGTTCAAGAATCTATAGACTCCCAATGAACGTGGCAATCATTTACAGCCCACTGCAATTAAACTGTTTGTGGTGTCAATAATAGAGTTAGTAGAGGTCATTTAGAATAAAGAGTACTTCAGGTGACCACCACCAGTAATGGAGGATGGAGTTTGTGATCGCTCATATTATTGTGCTTACCATCTATTTATGGTCACCACACTGAGGAGTATTTCTATTTAAGGAGCTTAATGGAAGAACTCATAAAGGCTGGGAAGCTAAAGGAGTTCATAAGGATACAGGGAAAAAAGATCACCGAGTTAGGTAATGACCCTAGCTCATGCGATTCACATCACAAGAGTCATACCCACTATTTTTGGTAGAGATGAAGAGTTATCAAGACGAGCAAGCCTAAAGCGACTATGATCAAGAGATGTCAATTCGACAACCATGATGATGGTACCGAGTTCTGAGATTGTTCCATAAGCATTTCAAATAAAGACCGACCAGAAATTGGCAATACCTTCAATGATGTGGTAGTCATCATGACATTAATCGCCAACTATTTTAGATTATTGTAGAACCTAGCTACAACCAGCCTTTCATATTTATTGTTTTATTTGGTGTGTTTATCTTCTTGCTTTTTGTATTGTGATTATTTAGGTTCACGCTTGCGCTAGGCTCTTAAGATAAAGTCTTATATATAAAAATAATAATAATTTAAAAGATAATTCTAAATTTTTAGGGGTAAAATATTCTAGATTTTCTTAGTAAATTTTATTTTAATGCATGACCTATTGCCGCTCTTTAAAATGATTACATGTCATGGACTTCTATCTGCATAATTAATAGATTCTACACCTTAGGACTAATTAATGTTACATTATTGCATGTTACCCTCCACTTAATTGAACTCATGATTTATATTTGCTTAAGTGGTTGTCTAGAGTGCTTTAAGGTATTAGTGATTGTCCTGACCCAAACAGATTCCATTGAAGTCTAAAATTGGGCTACTCCTCTCTCTCTCTCTAGATAAGTCTTATTGCCTTTATATATTCAGTCAAGTCATAATTAAGATTGATTCATAGTTGACAATGGTTATGTCTATGGGGTCTTGAGAAATTCCTTATTTATCTTTTACAACCCCCTTTGAGCCCACTTTATTCATTCATGCATCTCTTGATGTTATTTTGTAGGCCCCCATTGTTGAGACGCAACTGTCAATTAGGTTACAGTGATTCACCCTCTGCCCAATGACCGAGTTCAGCCTTGACAACATGGGTATCCAATCTCCTTGACAGACCTTATGATGATCTATAAAACACAAGCAAGATTCTTTTAATCAAGAGTATTCTTGGGTCCTTTAATAATAGTATGATTACTTGAAAACTTATCACTTAATTATTAATTAAAATTAGAGGTCTTAGGCTAATTAAACTCATTAAGTAATTATACATGGTGTGATTATGATTAAAATATTTTCAATATTAGATGAACCATCATCCAATATTAATTAGCAATTTATCGTAATCACAAATTAGGTCATGGTACTAGGAGGATGCATCCTAAACTAAAATATCAACATTATTTTGCATGCTTACAAATGCATCAATAAGATGAGGATGGTTGAAACTATCAACTACTAAGTATAAGATTTTAAGTATTCAAACAAAATATGAACATTTGAGAATAGAAATATAGTTTATATATGGAAGAACATCCAAAATATCCAAAGTGAAAGGTAATATTCCAAATAAAAACCCATCTGTCCATAAAAAGGAAAGAATGGAACTAAATATGATGTATACTTGAAACCAAAGATGGTCAATCACAATATGTGACTAAACTATATAATGACTTCATCCAAATAGTTTGACTTAATTTGCTAAAAATTTGACCAAAGATAGTTTTGCCCAAACTGAGATTGAACTTGATGAGAATAACAACCAAGTTCATAAAAGATATTGGCACAATCACGAGAATATATCAATCAAACAAGCATGATTAAAGGAATAAGAGAAGTACCAATCAAGAAGCATACATAATCAAAAGAATTGATTAAGTATCAAAAACTTGTTAAAGAATACTATACCAAGTCATGAAATTAATTCAAAGAAATAAACCAAAATGCATAAATTTGATGATGCAAACTAACAACAATTTAGAGGATAATAAAAAATTTAAGATGTTGTGTAAGTTGATCCTAGAATATTATGTATTCCTTATTAAGACAACTACACACCTAAATAATTGACTTGCACACAGAGACATCAATGTAAATAGGACAAATTAGTATAATAAACCCTGAGTCAGAGTAAATTAAAAATAAATAAATTAGGTTAGATCACATGTCATTAATTTGATGTATAGATGAGTGCTATAAAGAGGTGCAAACATAATAATGCAACATTCAGGTGAGATTTTTGTCGTGGATAAATATTTAATCTCAATTAAATGAAATGATAACTTAATATTTAGAGTAATAGAGATATTTAAATTAAAATTAAAAATTAAATTTTTCTTAAATAATTTACTTGACATTAGAATTTTAAAATTAGAAAAGTCAAGATAATTATTACTTTAATAATTTAATTGATATTACATAACCCAAAAAGGCAATATGATCTTCCAAAATTGTACATCAAAAATTGTACTAATCAAAAGATTTATCTAGTTATTACTTTTCTCATTGTTCTTGAAAGTTAATGTATAATATCATAAGTTAACAACCCAATGAGATGAGCAATGCAAAGTAAAACTCAGTACACAATAATGAAATAATGTCCACGTAAATTTGAAGCTTACATAAATGTTAACAATAAAAAAAGACATGCTTTCATGTGTAAACATTGAATAGTAATATGCAGACCTGTGAAATATAAACAGTGATCAACAGTGATAATATACATGTATACAATTCATTTCATAATAACTCAATTTTAATTCTAAGTCAAGTTATCTATTAGAAATATTATTTGTATTTATATAAGCTTAACTTTTATCATATCATGAAAATCATTATCTAGCCCGTCGACCAAAATTGCTGATACAGTTGATCATCCCAACATCGCATAGTAATAGCCCTCTGGACACCAACTAGTCTAATCTATCATCAATGCCAAGAATCAGGAATTCTAAAATTCTTTATCATAGACTCATCTTGTTAAAACTTTTGTATAACTGCACAAATTATCGTAAAATAGTCTAACTATAACAATATTCATGACATTTCATAGTTATTATAGATGTTAATTTCATTTACACATATTTGTGCTGAATTATTTATCATTATGTATAAGAATATTACATGATAACAAAAAGTTTTGGCTTGACTATAATTATTTTAAATTAATAAATCAATATTAATAAAATTGTACAACTAATCAATTAAACCTATATATAATATGACAGAAATATCTAAATGTAATATATAATATAGCCATAACAAGTAAATAATGGCATCAATCCTATAAAGACTCTGAACTTAATTCAACAAGTGCAAATCACCTTGATATTTGGGTCAGCCTCGTGACATACTCGTCATTTTCCCTATATACAACCAAACAATGAATTTTTCTTTAGTTTAATGAAATACTTAAAATAAATATAAATTTACAAAATGCAAACATACTAATATCTTACCTAGATTAGATTTCTCCTCATGCAATCCTTCTTAATTAAATTATTTCTTAAAATCATTGTCATAATACTAACAAAGTAGTACAACTACTATAACATTCTACAGAAAAGTCGAGAAAATAATAAAATTAAGTTGATAACGTCATCAATTTAGATTAAATGTAAATGCTAATATTTTTTAAATTATAAAAATCTCTCTCTTATCTATTTATATTAAGCTATTTACCATCCAATAACTTCTATCAATTTTTTGTTCACATGTTAGTTAAAAGAAAATTAAGTGATTTTAATTAACTAATACTAATATCTTTGTTGTTTATATACACTCATGCATACGCACACATATGTATATAATTTTTAATGAAATTATTGATTTAATTTTTACAGTATAATTAAAGTTATTAATTAGGTTAAATTATTAATAACTTAAATTAATTTATAATTATAATTAGAATTACATTTTGTATAAGCTTTTATATATCAAAATGATCATAACGAAGAGTAGGATTTTATAAAAATGCAATATGATTATTTTTGAGGCATGAAAATTGGGATATATTTCATAATACAATTAAATATTACCTTTCAATGTATTTTGGCTATTACAAAACATTCTCTTAGATGTAGTAAGCGTGGATGGATGTTATGGACCAGAAGTCGAGCTCTTCAAGAAGTTACATAGACTGTAAGTGACCATTTGCTTGATATGGAGCATATCACTCAACACTTTACTATCCAATAGGATTTGAAAGAGATGAGAGAATATATAGCACACCTCATCTAAGGATCTATGGAAAAAAAAATACAAAGTGAGAAACCCCAAGGGAGCGAATTGGAAGATTCATTTGACTCAAGTGATTTCGTGAGTCAGGTAACATCAAAGGGCGCTACCCTTAACCACGAGCTTGGACGGTATTTTATTTCATACTAGTAAAAATGAGACACTGCCCTCGAGATAAAAAGCAAATAGGGCTTTGGCCAATACTTTTTTTTGAGAGATTGTCGAACCTCGACCCCCACAAGTTTCAAGTAGTCCACTTGGAGTCTTACAAATGAAAAAGAGACTCAACGGACCATGTTGCCTATTGTGAGTAAACTACTTCAATTCTTGGTCTTGATGACGCATTGAACGACCATCTTTTCTTTACAACTTTCAAGAAGTTAGCATTGAGATGGTTATCACACCTACCAATAGATGCATCACTTCATTTGCCAAGTTTAAGAGAATCCCTAAAAAGCTCACAAGTCATACTACATATGAGCTAGGAGCCATAAGAGTATTTGAGAAAATTCATTATTCTCTTTTAAAGGAAGATGCTAAAAGTAAAAGATCTTGAACTCATTCTTGCTTAAGCTATGTTGACCCAAGGCCTGAGGAAAGAGTTGTTTAGATATGCCCTCGGCCTCCAACAATCAAGAATGTTGGCAAAGTTGCTAGAACTCCCCAACAACTATGTAAATGCAAAAGAGTATAATGAAGTCACACAATCCACCCGAGCGACTTGCAAAGATGTTCCTTCTAGACAAAGATCCTCACTCTCCTAGTGTTTTGGAGACATGTTATGACTGAAGAATGAAGAAAAGGTCCAACGTGCCCCTCATTCGCCCTTACTTTTAGCAACAAAGGGTGCTTTGGCCCACTGAGACCTACACTCAAAACAACTAAAGGCGACTCTGAATGAGTCCTTAGAATTACCTCTTCTTACAATTCAAAGTACAAAGCAGTACTCGTCTAAGTTTTGTGAGACGACTTAGATGTTTACACATGTACAACAATGGAGATGCCCGTAATAGATATAAACATAACATGTCATCAACTTAATGTAAGAAGAAATGCGAGATCGATAAAATAGAAGATGAAAAAGATTGCTGCTCTACTCGTCAAACCAATCAAAGAGTAGATGAACAAGTTACAAGAAGTAGAATTTATTAGGCAAGTTCATTATCTTGAATGGATCCCCAATGTAATGATGGTATAGAAAACAAATGGGAAATAGAGAAAATCTATCTACTTCACTAATTCAAATGCAGCAATCACCAAAGATGTACATCGATTGTTGTAAATTGATGCCCTTGTCAACTCAGTAGTCAAGTATTCCTCACACGTTTTCTAGATTATTTTTTTAGATATCATCGAATCAACACCCGACCGACTACAAGAAAATAGCCTTTATTACAAGAGAAGAGCTTTATTGTCATAAAGTGATATAATTGGCTTAAAGAACAAGGGAGCGACTTCTCAAAGGATGATGGACCAGATATTCAAGAATCATAAGAGGAAAAACATGGAGGTCTAAGTAGAAAACTTGTTCATGGATAGCAAGTCGTCCGAGTAACACATGTGTTACTGGATCTGGATGCATTTCTCACCATAAAGAAGTATAACATGAATCTCAATCTACTGAAGTGTACATTCAGCATAGGATCTAGCAAGTTCTTGGGGTACCCCTTACCCCCAACAGAGTGAAATCTATAGTTTACATCTCCTCGCCGAAGATGACCAATGTGTAGTGGCTCATCAAGGCAGTGGCTAGCCTTAATTAGTTTATCTCTAAAGTTGGTGAGTGATGATCGCCCGTCAAAATTCTCAAGAATGCCTAGAGATTCAAGTGGATAGAAAAATGTGATGTTGCTTTCCAATGATTGAAGTGTCTGCTCGCCTCATTATCGCTGCTATAAAGTCCATGATAAGAGGAAATCATACTTTTGTACTTGAGAGTAAGAGAAAATTTCCTGTGCTTAGCACTTATCAAGGAGGAAAGCAAAACATAGCAGCTTATATAGTCCTTGAGAGGTGCTGAGTTACAATACCCAATCACACTTGCTCTCATCACGGCTTAGAGATTTTGGCTTTTTTTCCAAGCTCACTCAACATAAAATGTACTGACCATGCCCTCAAATTGTGCTTGCCAAGTCCAATCATTAAAAAAGATTGCTCAAATGGTCAAATGAAATGAGCACATTTGATTTTACTTACTCTATGCACATGACAAGCACTAGCCAACTTTTTGGTAGACTTTAGTGACCTGCAGCATGAAGAACTCGCCAATCCAGAGCAATCAAGATAACCCTATTTTGTTGGAACATCTAGAGAATAAAGAATGAGAGTGGATATTGTTCTAAAGAGTCCAACAGGGATAAAAGTCTCATAATCTAAAAAATAAAGTTCAAAGACTAATAATAAGCTGAGTAAGAGGTGTTACTCACCAAACTATGATTTGCGCAAGTGCTCGAGGTGAAGCATTTAACTATCTATTTAGACTTGCAATTGATGGTCAACCAAGTTAATGGTAATTTCAAAGTTAAAGACAAAGTACTCTGAAGATATTTGTTTAAAGTAAAGGTTCAAGTTAGTAAATTAAAATATTTCAAGTTCATTTAAATTCCTCAAGAGGAAAATCAACTCTCCGACTTACTTTCTAAGTTGAGTGACATAAGAGGCCAACCTCCTCTAGAACTCAGTTCCCCCAACATACAAGAAGGCAAGTCATTGCAAGTAGAGGAGAACTACTAGCCAAAGTAGATGGATTCATTCATTGAATTCCTAATACAGGGGAAATCATAGCAAGTGTCAAAGACCCGAGGTAGTTCAAGATTGAGCAATGTAGTACATCTTACTTGGGAGAGAATTATTTAAAAGATCAATCACATCACTTAACATTAGATGGTTTAGGGAAAATTAGCAAGAAAATGTGTTAAAAGATGTGCATTTAGGTGAGTGAGAAAGTCAATTAGGAGGGAGAACACTCACCCATCAAATCATGAGCCAGGGGTATTTCTAGTAAACCTTAAAAATTCAGAAAACATCTTGAGGAGATGCAAATAATGCCAAACATTCACACCAATACAATTGCAACCCTTGCACCAGTTACATGCATTCAACAACACTTGGCCATTCTCCCCGTAGGAATGGATTTAATCAATTCTTTGCCACTAACCAACAACCAAAGAAAATTCATCCTAGTAATGATAGATTATTTCTCTAACTGGATTGAGGCAAAGGTGTTTGCCAATGTCACAGTACAGGTAGTTAAAAAATTTATATGGTCTGAGATCAATTATAGGCATAGCTTGCTGATGGCTATTATAACTATTAATGAGCTCCAATTCGCAAACAAAAGTTTGAAGGCGTTTTGAGAGCCCTAAGAGTTTTGAATTCTTTAATATCTTTATTCATTTGTTTTATCAGTTCAACTCTTTGATCTCTAGGTTAATTTGATTCCTTGTTATTCAATTGTTATGATTTTATTATAGATGATATCTCATTTAATTGGTAAGTTATTTGCGATTCTAAGTAAAGCATTTTGAGATGACATTAACTCTCTATGGATTTATATTTGAGCATTTAATAGGCTTATTAGTCTATGAATTTCAAAGAACATTAATACGGAATAGGTTTTGTATTACAAGTTTTTGTTCCATGTATATATAATGTTCTATTTCTATGGACAATCAGTATTACAACATGGCAATCCTATTGTTTAATATGAATTCAAATTTTCTCTAACTTGTATTTGCTTCCCAATATAAATAACTTCTAAAAGATAATTTCTCATTATCCCTGCACGAGGTACTGATCTTCTTGTAATAACTTCTATCATAAATATTTCATTATATGCATACATTGTGATTGATTTTTACATTTGTGATTGTGATTCAGTCGAATATGTTACAAAATAATATTCCTTATCATGGTGTGAACCTAAATCATTATAAAGCTTTATTTGATCTGAAACTTCTTGCAAACTTTATTTTTACACATTTTTAAATCATCATTTGGAGCAAAATATAGGTGTTTTTCTAATTTTAGCATAAAACATAATATTTTGCGTGGACTAAATGGATAGGTATTGGTTGGATGACCCCATGACAAAAATTTAGAAACTAAAATTGATGCATATCGAAAAAAATGATGACTACTTACATAATGTACTTCTCAACAATAAAACATCTCCATAGCTTTAGAACTGAAAATAAAATAAAATAAAATACTTAATCAGTGAGTAAGGTTTAGATGAAATGGTTGATGTCTACTTAAAATTCATGTGAATTTAACCACCATATTGAAAGTAAATCTAAAAAAAAATAGACTAACAACAATTAGAGCCCACAAATAAATAAAATTTATTATTACATAAAAATGACAAATCTAACACAAAAGTATATCATTTGATATGAAAACAAAACAAGAGAGTATTAAATTGCGTATAATTAATATCATCAAGGGAAGTAAGAAGTGTACCAACATAAATACAATTATGACTTTGCATGCTAATAAAATGAGTAATCTTGGCAAGCTTCCACTTCACTAAGGCTTCAACAAAAGTGAGCATGGAGAACTATGTCTTATTTCATCCTTTATAACTATTCATTTGGCATGATTTTCATTCTACTTGCTGAAACTGAAAACAAAAGATTAGAAAAGCCTTAAAATAATCAAATTGTAAAAATGAAGTTCAATCACAAACTAGAATTCCTAGTTGTTATTCCAGGTTAGGTAATCAACAATATTAAAAAATATATAGTTAAAACTAGTTGATTTTACTTGCTCAAAAATCTCTAATTTTTTACATTTTACTTCTACTTGATTAAGAAGATTCAAAACATAAAGAAAATGTTGAATAAATGCAAGTTCTCATTACAATTCTCTACAAGATGACTTATAATTGAAATACTCAGAATCATCATCATTTTTCAACTACATAAAAACATAAATTTATATTTTCTAGGAAAAAATTTGGCCCTCCAACAAAAATTCTAAATTTGGTGTTTTGATATGACATTGACTCTGTGACTTTATATTCAAGCCTTTAATAGGCTTATCAATTGATGAACTTTAAATACAAAATAGATTTTGTATTCTAGGCTATTGCCCATGTATATATAATGTTTATTTCTATGGACAAACACCACTCCAACTAGACAAACCTATTGCTCAATAAGATTTTAAATTTCCTCTCAACTATAATGATCTTGTTGAGTGTAAATTGGTCAATTATAATACAAGTATTAACAATAATTTCTAAAGGATATTTTTTCGTTATCACTACATGAGGTACTGATCTTCTAATATAACTTCTAACACAAATCTTTTTTATATGCATACATAGTGATTACTTTTTACATGTGTGATTATGATTTGGTCAAATTGGCTACAATATAAAATTTCTTATTATGGTCACAATCCAAATCATTCAAACCTTCTATTTTTTTTTATTTAATCTAAAGTTTTATTTGATCTCAAATTTCTTGTGAATTTCTAAATCATCATTTGAAGTGAATTATATATTTGTTTTTAATTTCATAATAAAACATGATATTTTGAAACCATTAGTGATATTGACAATAATTTCTACAGGATATTTTCTCGTTATCCCTATGTGAGGCACTGATCTTCTAATATAATTTCTAACATAAAATCTTTTTTAATATGCATACATAGTGATTAGTTTTTACAAGTGTGAATGTGAATTGGTCAAATCAGCTACAATATAAAATTCCTTATTATGGTTAGAATCTAAATCATTCAAACCTTTTGTTTTTTTATTTAATCTAAAGTTTTATTTGATCTCAAATTTCTTGCAAATTTTTAAATTATCATTTGAAGCGAATTATACATTTTTTTTTCAATTTTATAATGAAACATGATATTTTGCCTTAATTAAATGGATAGGTATGACAAAAAATTGAATTCTAAAATCAATGTATACATAAAAAAAGATGCCAAATTAAGTAAAAACTTCTCAACAATTAAACAACGTCATAGCCTTACTGAAAAAAAAAACTTTACTGTAAGTTTAGATAATGGCTAATGTCTAATTCAAATTCATATAAATTCAACCACAATATTCAAACTAACTCAAAACTAAAATAGTCTAATACAATAACTAGAGCCCATAAATCAATAAATTAAGTCATTCGGTAAAAAATGGCAAAGCAAAGACAAAAACATATACTGCTTGAAATGAAAATGAAACAAGTGAATATTCAATTACATAGAGTTATTATCATCAAGGAAAGTAAGAGAAGTAGCAACATAAACACCATTACAACTCTATATGTTCATAAAATGAGTAATCTTAGAAAGTTTACACTTCACCACAGGAGATTAAAGGCTACATAAGGCGTCAATAAAGTGACCTTGAAGAAATATCTTATAGACATTGAAACAAAAGATTAGAAAAGCCTTCACCACAAGAAATAATCTAATTGTAAAAATGATTTACAACAAAAAAATGACAAGCTGAACGTCCTAGTAGCTATTCTAGATTAGGTTGTCAATAATAATAAAGAAAATATAGTTAAAACAAGTTCATTTTATATGCTCAAAAATCTCTTTTTTTTTTACTTCTACATAACAACAAGATTCAAAACAAAAAGAATGTCAAATAAAAGTAGGTGCACAATGTGATTCTCGACAAATGGCTTACAACTATATTACTCTAAATCAATGACGTTTTTCAATTATTCAAAAAGATAATTTTACCTTTTAAGGAAAAAACTTGCACTCCACCAAACGCTACTAGAATTTTTTTGCACTAAACTAATTTATTAAATAAAAATGATGGATCAAACATGTTCCATTCAAAAAAAGACGAACAACAACAACAACAACAACAAGCCTTAATCCCACTAGGTGGGGTCGGCTACATGAATCTTTCTTCTCCATTGTGTTCTATTATGTGTCAAATTCTCATTTAAATCAAGTATACTAAGATCATTTTTTATACATCTTAACCAAGTCTTTTAAGTCTACCTCTACCTTTCTTAACATAAAGGAATGCATCTACTCTCTGTAATCATTGACGGACGCTTTATGTGGCCAAATCATCTAAGGCGACTCTCCTAATCTTATCTACCACGAGCTACTCCAACTTTTTCCCGAATATACTCATTTTGCATTCTATCTCTAGAGTAAGGCCACTCATCCACCTAAGCATCCTCATCTCTAACACTTAACTTAAGCCTTATGCTTCTCTTTATTGGCCAACATTCGCACCATAAGTCATTCTGGTCTTACCACCATCTTATAAAATTTTCCCTTAAGTTTAAGTGGAACTCTTCTATCACATAATAGGTCGGATGCATTCCTCCACTTCAACCATCCAACTTGAATTCTACTAATAGCATCTCCATCTATTTCACCATCATTTTGAACAATAGAGCCTAAATATCAAAGCGTTCACTCTTATTAATGACTTGTTCACCTAATGTCACAACACTACCACTAGAACTTCTACAACTAAAATTACACTCCATATTATTCGGTTTAGATCTACTTAAACGAAAACCTTTAGACTCTAGAGTTGACCTCCATAATTCAAGTTTCTGTTGGACTCCCTCTCTAGTCTTATCAACAAGAAGAATGTCATCAGCAAAAAGCATACACCAAGGTACATCAAAAAAAGCGAAGATCAACCTAAAATTAACAAATTTGTGTGAAAATAATGGTAAGTGGGATAGATTTAAACTTTTCAAATTTTTTAGTAGACTATTTTTAAGGAAGGAGTACAGAACATCAAATGAATAAAATTATATTTTTCCAGGGTGCAACTATATCTTTTATAATTCTTATAAAAAAAAGATATACTCTCTAATATCCTTATTTGTTTGTTTGATCAGTTCAACTCTTTCATCTCCAGACTAGTTTGATTCCATTATATTCAATCATTATCATCTCAATTCATAGTTATAATTAATATATCATTTAATTAATAAGTTGTTTGTGATTCCAAGTTTAGCATTTTGAGATGGCATTAAATCTTTGTGATTTTTTATTTAAGCCTTTAATAGGCATATTTATTAATGAACTTAATAAAAACTCTAAATACAAAATAGTTTTTATATTCTAGGTTATTGCTCCACGTATATAAACTATTTCTATTTCTATGGACAAGCACTAATGCAACTTGGCAATCATATTGCTCAAAAAAATTTCAAATTTCCACTCAAACTTAGAAGTGCTTCACAGGCATAAATTTGTCCAGTACATTACAACTATTGAAAACAACTCCTAAAGGATATTTTCTCATTATCTTTACATGAGGCACTAATCTTCTTATATAACGTCTAGCATAAATTCTTTTCATATGCATACATTATGATTAATTTTTACATGTGTGATTGTGATGAAACCATATGACAAAAATATGGATACTAAAATCAATGTATACGTAAAAGAAGATGCCAAATTAAGTAGTGTGCTTCTCATCAATATAACATCTCCATGGCCTTGAGATTAGCAAATTTTGAGGAAAAAAAAACATATTTTACTGTAAGGTTTAGATGAAATGATTAATATATAATTCAAATTCATACAAATTCAACCACAATATTAAAACTAACACATAACTAAAAAGTCTATAATAAGAATTAGAACCCAAAAATCAATAAAATTAGTCATTATGCAAAAAAAGACAAATATATATATAAAAATATATCACCTAACTGCAAACAAGACAAGTGAATATTCATTCAACTGCATAGAATTAATATCATTAATAAAAAGAAGTAGCAACATAAATACAGTTATGACTTTGCATGTTCATAAAATGTGTCATCTTGGGAAGTTTACACTTCACCATAGGAGAATAAACAAATGCTATGTAAGGCATAAACAAAAATGAGCATAGAGAACTATGTTTAATGTCTTCTTTAATTGCTATTCATTTTACAGCATTTTCATTCTACATACTAAAACTAAAAAACAAAATATTAGAAAACCTTTCAACACAAGAAACAATCCAATTGTAAAAATGAAGTACATCAAAATGATCACACACTGGAATTCATAGTTGCTATTCTAGGATAGGTTGTCAAAGATATTAAACAAAGTTAAAACAAAGTTAATTTCACATGCTCAAAAACCTCTAACTTTGGATTTTTTAGTTCTACCTACCTAAGAAGATTCAAAACGTAAAGAGATTGTCCACTAAATACAGGTGCTCATTATAATTCTCGACAACATGGCTTATAATTATAATACTTAGAATCATTGTCATTTTTCAACTATTCAAAAACATAAATGTAAATTTTTTAGGAAAAAATAAGGCTCTCCATCAAAAATTTCCAAATTTAGTGTTTTGAGATGGCATTAACTGTAATAACCGAAAAAATAAATAAATAAATAAATTATAATCACAAGTTAAATGGAATAAAAGAAAGGGAACCAAAGGGAGGGGCGCCGATTTACAAACCAAATTCCCAAAACACAGAGAGGGAGAAAGGAAGGGAGGAGACTCTATGTTCTAGCAAGTGAGACCGCATCCGTGACGCCGACGACCGAGGAGAAGAAGGAGAAGCGATTTACCCTAGACCCACAGCGCCGTCGTAAGGCCAACGCCGTCCAAGGAAGGAGAAGAGAGGCCTTAATGCACGGACCGGCGAGGAAGAAGCGAGCCAACAGAGGAAAGGAGAGTCGAGCCTCCCCGTATGATGGAAGAAGCTCGGCCGTGTGTGACAAAAAACCGAGGTAATGTAAGTATATAATTTATAAAATAATGTTTAATTGAATTTTTTATGTTAATATTATTATCTCAAACTTTGATTTAAAGTTTATAATTTTTAACTTAAGATTTATTAATTTTAGCAAATAGGTTAAATTAGGAAAATTAATCATTGAAAAGAGAAGAATGGAATATATTGTGTATGTATATAATTTAATAAATATATTGTATATGTATATAATTTAATAATTAAATTACAAAATATGATAATAATAATTATTATTATTAATTGAAGATTTTATTTTAACCTAGAAAATAGTAATAAATAAGACGTGAGTGTTAAATTATAAAAGCAATATGTAAGGAGGTCAAGAGTATTGATTAAATTAATATTTGATTTTATAGGAATTTCAATTAAGCGCGTTAAAAAGAAAGGAGAATCGATGAAACCGCAAAGTTAAGGTAATTATGTTACATTTAAGAAAAAAATATCTTTAATTTCTTATGATTAAACGACGTCATACGACATGAATTTTTTCAATGCATAGTGTGATGATTTTTTCTGCTTTCTTAAACCGCGATTTTACTGCTTCTTTGGATAATAACCTCGTATCTGATCATATCTGCGTTATCATTTTATAAAGTTCATCGATTCATGTAAGTGAATTAACGCCCATAGTGATATAATCAGATGCATGAAGCTGATGTAACCTGGCCACCCCACAGAGCTGAACGCGAATGCATGCGCACAAAATGATAAAAGAAAATCTAAATTAAGAAATAATAAAATAATAAAATGAAATAAGAACGCAATAAGTAATAGATACTTGTTCTTTGAATGAGTATTTCGGTGACTCTTGGAAGGATGATAAAAGTAAAAAGTAAAGTTTATATGATAAATGTTTAGATAACCACCCATATATCATAAATGTTTATGTAATGAACCCCATATCTCGATAAATATTTATGATACCTACCTCCCATGATTTGATTGTGAGATATTTCTTTTATGCATAGAGAAAACGCACATACGCTTCTTTCTTGCTTACTATAGTAAAGATAATCAATCTAATCGAATTATATTCATTGTTCTTAATCTTTTCGGTAATCCTTAATAAAATCTACCGATAGAAAAAATCATATTTACCGAGAAAGAGACTTGAAGATAGGTAATTATGTAATGTTGAAGCATGTTTAAAGTGTGTTTTCTCAACTTTGTAGAATATTTAAGTATAAATCAGTATAATTATTTGTGGTTTCTTTTCGACGGAGATTGAAGATTTTATTTGAAAATGTTAAGAAATATTTTATTTTATCCGTCAGTTCTCGGTATTCCAAGCTCGCCTGAGGACAAGAGTGGTATCGAGGATTTTAGATTTTAGATATAAGTAATGATTAAAATCAAAGAGCCATTAGGAAGAGGATAAATTTTATGAATAAATTTGCATATGATTAGATTGATTAATGAGTAATTGCTATAATTAATCTCGCTATGGAATCAATTCTGAAGATGCTATAAAAGAAAGACAAACTATCGAGCACGAATTTATGCAACCGCCTTCACAAAAGATACATTTACAAAACGAAAGAATGACTGATGATAAAGAATCAGATACCCAAGCAAGTGGTGGAGTTTCTATCGATAAATAATTATTATTTCAAGATAGAGCCACCTCTTTTCTCGAGGAGGACCTATAGAATTAAAACTACCACGCGAATAGAAAATTTTAGAAAGTATGTCTTGAAGAAGAGTTGCTTTGGCTTCTTTTGCTTTGAGAGCGAGAGTAGACAGATAAGAGAAATTTGAAGGAGATCTTGCAATCTTATTTCATGGAAGACTTTTAAGACTTTAGAGACTTTCTACCAGAGACAAATGCGGACAAATTCATCGATTGATACAAGGAGATCGAATAATGCAATATGAGAAGCATAATGCTTTCAAGGTATGCACCTCAATTGATACCAAATGCAAGAAAAATATCATGATTTATGAATATATAATCGACGTTGATTCCTGATTGATAACTATGTTTCTTGGTGTAGAAGAATAAGGATGTGCAAGCTACCAGAAGGAGGATATTCAAAGAGGAGGAATGAGGATAGCCAAAATCAAGAATGTTCAAACTAAAATATCAAACCTGGAAGAGCTAAGTCGATACTATGCCGCCAGTGAATGATTGTCACATGCCCAAAATGTGGAAGAGCACGCAAAGGAGAGTGCCTCTCAGGCACAAACACTTGCTATATGGCAAAATCTTGCCCTATCTTCAATCAGGAACCTTTAAGGGATGCTAGGACAAGTGTTCAACCTCCTCAGAGGATTGTTGGTAAAGAAATCAATCGATGATCAATTCCATCTCAAACTAACCGCAATACACAACTCGAGTTTATGCACTCACGCAACAAGAAAGAGACTCACGATATCATCACAAGTATGTCTTTAATTAAATTAGATCGTCATAGTTTTGTATTGTCTAGATATATAATTGTTTTATATATTCATTCAATTATGTATCATCTTTATTGGTAAATCGCTTAGAGTTTATTGATTTTTATATCACATTCATTTATATCCAAGAATGATTGATTTTGGGATTACAAATTATGAAAATGTATGTAGTACTTTCAAGAAGAATGCCAAATCTCAAATGAATAAAAATTTTGTGAACCTAAACATCTGAAAGAAACTTGAATCTGATTTAATAAGATCACAATATATGAAATGTAATTTTAGGAATGGATTTAACTAAACATTTTGCTACTATAAATTGTTCTAAAAGATAATCAAATTCAATATTCCCGGAAAGAAGAATTCAAATTGGGCATAAAGAAGTATTAATGATGGTGTATTGCTTAAAAGTTCAAAAGACGCTAAGAAAGACAAGTTCACGTTACTAAAGAGGTAAAGAAGATAGAGGATGTACCAAGAAAGAGTATCCAAAAATTTTTAGATTTATGATTTACCTCCAATCGAGAGATAGATTTATCGATTTAATCTGCAAAACCTATAAAGTAACATGAATATAAGTTAAAGAATTACAGTTGAAACGTTAATCAGAAGAGATTTATCGTGCAAGACATCTCCTGAGGAGCTCAGATATTTGTGAAGAAGAGAGAGCTGCCATGTATCGACATGAGAGCTTAATAAACTCACATCAAGAATAAATATCCTCGCAAGAATTGATGATCTCTTAACCAAGAGCTGATTTTCAAAGATTGATTTAAGATCAGTTATCATTATGAGAATCAAAGAAGAAGATATACCAAAAGACCGTGATTCAAGATATAGCACTATGAATTTGTGATGACGCTTTTTAACAACTCCATTATGATCTCACGAATAATCTTTAAACCCTTTTAAATATTTGTGATTATATTAGATGATATATTCTAATATATTCACGAGATGAAGAACTCATGAAAACCGCTCATTATTTTACAAGCTCGAAAGGAAATGAATATGCAAAAGTTTTCAAAGTGTAATTTTTTAAATATCATCATATTCTCACATGATTAAGTGAAGGGGTTTTGAGAAAGTCGAGAATAAATGAATGCGACATTATGCGTAAGTCGAAGTTTCTTGATTGGCGAGGATATTACGGAGATTCTGAAGGTTGAGACATGCCACTATAAACGCTAACTCAAAAAAGCTCAAATTTGAATGGTCGATCGTGAAGAGACTTTTCAAAAAATTGAATAATTAATGACCGCATAGATAACTATTCCATCGCGACGAAGGATTTCAAATTTATATGATCACAAGAGATTGTCTACGAGAATGTTGTTGATTACATCTGAATCAAAAGCAAAGAATTATCCAACCCATAATAATCTAGAAGCCAGGGTATATTGCATTAAAAATTTGGCATTATTTATATAAGGTAAGTTTTCACCGATCATCAAAGCTCAAAATATATCTTTACCGAACTAAATTTAAAAAAAGGAGATTTGGAACTCATTAAAGATTATGATTTGGATATTCAATATCATCAAGGAAATATAGTTGTTGATGTTTTAAGTAGAAAACAACCCAGAAGGCTTTTATTGGTTGATCTCTCAATGAAGAATTGACAAAGATTTAGAAAATTAAAAAATTTCAATTATTAAATCTACGATGATCATGTTTTGTTAAATAAAATGGTTATACAATCAAATTTGAGAGACACGAGATCTACCTCAAATGATGATTTTTAAAATTTTAGATTTAGTAAAAGAGATACGTAAGATTTTGAAATCGAAGAGACATCAAGATCACAGTAGATTTCAAATGTTGGAGATTTGAGAAAGATATCTTAGAAGACATAATTCAAATTATACAATTCATCCAAAGAAGAAGAAAAATGTATCAAGATCAAGAAAATATTTTGATGCCGTGAAAAGAAGTGTAAATTGAATTGTTTATAAATGTCAATCATGTCGATTTATGCCAATGACTACCGGAGAGCTTTAATATCGCGAATGTGACGACGGACGGATAAAAGAAAATATTTCTATAACAATTCCAATATAAATTTAAACCAACTATACAATCATAGTCACTACATCCATAATGATTTAAAATCATCCATACATAATTGTTCTAATACGATTCGGGAAAAATACACTTTAACATAACTTAACATAATTTACTGACATAAATACCTATCCTCAGCTTCTCTACTATAGGTAAAACTCGACTTTCCTTCTATCACCATTTAATTGGATTATTACCCAAAAAGATTAAACAACTAAACGAATATAATTCAAAATAATTATGTTATTACACTATAAGAAAGCGATAGATGCTTTTCTCATCACAGTGCATGCGTATAAAAAGAAAATAATCTGCCAAACAATCAATCATATGGTAGTATGTTATGAAGATACGTAGATATAAACATTTAAGAAGAAGATAGCGTCGATTATAAACATTTAAGAAGAAGATATGAACTTTTACTTTTATCACCCGGCACGAAGTCATCTTTCATACTCATCCAAAGGATGAGTATCCATAACTTTACCATTCACAATTTTCTTTCTACCTTTAGAATCATATTATTGCGATATCAGGCCCTACCAACTATAAGCTGAACTCAAGCTTCAACATACATTCATAAAGATACAATCATATCACTACATAACATTAATTCATAACTTAGAAATCAAAGCTTTATAAATGAAAGCAATATGATCTAAAGATTCGGAGATTATCCAAGCAAAGAAACTATTCACAATTTATATAAAAGGAAAATCATCACGGCGGTCAGAAAAGTCAAAATCATCTAAACATGCATTTCAACACAGAAAAGTAAAGACAATTTTTTTTACCATAAATGTAAGAACATAATTACCCACTTTTAACTTGCGCTTTTCTCAACTTCCTTTCCTTTAATGAATCATTCCTTAATCGTAATTCATATAACATAAAATATTAAGTGTTAAAGTTATTTAATATATAACATTAATTGATTATCATACCTCCATTAAATGATTCTAATCTAATTAACGAATAATATAAATACATTTCTTTATATGTGCTCCTAAAATCTAATACTCCCTTTCCTTATTTTTCTTAAATTTATTCTTGAAATGATCTTAAAATGATTCTTAAACTAAATTTTAATTTATGCTACCTAATTTTAATTTAAAGTCCTTACTGAAATCTATAACCCTAAGTTAGAATTATAAACCCTAAGTTAACTTGAAATAAGACTAAATCAAAGCTAATAACATAACAATCAAATTTCAATTAAAATAATTATATAAATTATTTACTTACCTCCTCTTTTGCTCTAAGACACACACGCCTTTCTTCACTCACGAGACGAGGAGGCTCTTTTTCCTCCCGTCGACTCGCTTCTTCCTCGATCGTACAAGACACGCATGCAGGCCTTCTCTTCTCCTTATCGACGACATTGACGCGACGTGCAGACGTAATTGGTCGGCCGCTTTCCTTCTTCTATTGCCGACGTTTCCGACGCGACGGCCTCACTGGTAGAACGCATGTGTAGTCTCCCTTTCTCCTTCTCCTCTCTCAGTGTTTTGGGAAAACGACTCCTCAGATTCTTTTCTTTACTCGTAATGCCATATTGCATTTTGTTTTTGTTTTTTTTTGTTTTTTTGTTTTAAGTTTGTTATATCTCTCCTCTTATAAAATTTCCTCGAAATTTAAATGACAATAAATAACTACATACCTTTACTTAAATAATTGAGGGTATAGTTCTCGATTGATTCCTTCTCCCACGTAATTCTCAATCGATCCATGTTTCCACAATACACTAACAAATAATTTCTATTCCCCGAGACGCTGATATCATAATCTATAATTCTTTTCCGCCTCCATAAATGTGAGATCCATATCAATAGATCGATAATCTTGCCTCATCAATAACATATTTTCGGAGAAATATAAAACATATGCACTCCTCAGACGCGTATGTAAAGGTATGCCACTTTCCCAATTCTTTCCAAGATTTCATAGGACCAATATAACGCGGGCTTAACTTTTCAACTACAAATCGCTTTATACCTTTCATAATGACTTTAAGAAATACCAATCCCACTTCAAATTCTACTAGATGTTTAGCATCATAAGATTTCTTCCTATTCAATTTTTAATCTATCACGGATCAATCGGATCTTCTCGTTTCATCTACTACATCTACATGATTCTTCTTTCACCGCCTCCACCCAACAAAGGTGTTTTGATTTCCTTCCATACAACGCTTCATAAGGAGATACCAATACTTAAAACTATTATAAAGAACTCAATCAATCAAAGAAATGAACTTCCCAATTTCTCAAATCAAGAACACGTAGTCTCAACAAATCTTCCATTTGAATTCTTTTTCTACCATCGGCCATATGAATGCGATCGAAAGTAAGTTGCACTAAAGTTTTGAATTTTTTCTCCACATGAGAAATCTACATCCCGACGGACACTATGATTTTGGACACCACGTAACTTCACGATTTCATCAACATATTTTCTAGTTTTTTCAACACATCGATTGTTTGATAAATATAAAATGCGCAGATTTAATAACCTATCAATAATAACCCAAATAAGATCATTCTTCTGACGGCAGTAAGCCAACCACAAAATCCATAAGAATATCGATCCATTTCCACTCGTAGGGCGTAAAGTCCACTCGGCTTCGATGTCAAATTTTAATCATCTCGACATGATTGACATTTAGAGACAAATTCAAATACACTTTTTTCATTCTCGGCCACCAAAATATTTTCTTAAGATCTTGATACATTTTCTCTTCTGGATGAATCAGATAATTAATGACGCTTCCGTAATATGTCTTTCTCAAATCTCCAATATTTGGAATGCAAATTCATGATATTTCAATAATCCTCTTCATTGATTTCAAAATCTTCAGATGACCTACTTTACCAAATCTAAAATTTTCTCGATAAATACCATCTTGAGGAAAGCATCCGTATTTTATCTTTCAAATTTGATTTTATACCATCCGATTTAATAAGAAAGAATGATCATCTCAGAATTTGATAATTGAAATTTCCAATTTTTCTAAATCTTTAATCAACTCCGGAGATCAACCACAAAGACTACGATGTTTTTTCTACTCAAAGCATCAAGAACTACATTTGCCTTCTCTACGATGATATTGAATATCTAAATCATAATCTTTAATGAGTTCCAACCATCTTCTTCTTAAATTTAGCTCCTTCTCGAGTAAAGATATATTTCAAGTTTTCATGATCATGAAAACTTCACACCTTTCTCCATATAAATAATGCTCCAAATTTTAATGAAATACCAGCCGCATCCGGATCATGTGAGGCTTTTCACATGATTTCAAGAAGATAAAATCACTCTTCCATTCTGATAAAGACACATCCCAAGCCTCTTAATGATGATCACTATAAATTTGAAATCCTTCTCGTCTCGATGGAATAGTTAATCTCAGCTATTAAATTCTTCAATTTGAAAGTTCTTTCACACCGATCAATTATTCAAACTGAGCTTTCGAAGCATCTCGATATGGCATACAGGAAAACCCTTCAACAAATCTCCTATAATATCCGCCTCAAGAAACTTGACTTCGGATAAGTGGTATTCAAATATCGCTCGACTTTACTCGATCCAATCAAACTCCTTCACTACTAATCCCCAAGAATATGATACTATTTAACCAAAATTCACACTTAGAAATTTTGCATATAATTCATTTCCTTTAAAGCTGCAAAATAATGTGAAGGTGGTTTTCATGCTTTCATCTCTAATAAATTAATATCATCTATGAATACAATCACAAATGAATCTAAAAGGGTTTAAAGATTCTATTCATGAGATCCATAAATACAAATGAGATTAAGCCAAAAGATCACCACAAACTCATAGCCCATACCTCAGATCAATGCTTTTGGTATATCTTCTTCTTTAATTCTCAACCGATGATAACCCGATCTTAAATCAATCAAAATATAGTTCCTTCTACCGGTCAAAAGCTCATCAATTCTTGGTAAGGGATATTTATTCTTCAAGGTGAGTTTGTTAAATTCTCTATAATCGATGTACTCTTAAGCTCATCTTTCTTCTTCTTCACAAATAAGTGAGCTCCCAAGGAGATGTACAGCTCGAGCAATCCCTTCTCTAACAATTGTAATGATTCTTCAACTCTTATAATTCTTGATCATTATTCTATATGCACTAGCTGCGTTTTGCACTAATTAACTCAACAGAGAAATCTATCTCTCTCGACGAGGTAAACCCCAGAAATCATCCAAAGACTTAATACCTTTACTAGATATCCTCCATCTTCTTTACCTCTTTAAGAACATCGCACTGCAAGAAAACCTTCATACCTCATAAGATCAACTTTCAAGCACACCATCATAATAATACTCCCTATGCCCCAAATCAATTCTTCTTTCTGAATATTGAATTTGACTATCTTTTAACAATCTATAAGATGATATTTAGCTAGCCAATCCATTCCTAAAATTACATCAATTCATATATCGTAACTATTAAATCGATTCAAGCTTCTTTCACGATGTTAGTTCACACCGCAAACATTTTCATTCATTTGAGACCCATTTGATTCATCGAAAGTACTTACACATTTTCATAATTTGTAATCCAGAAAAGAGATGGCCTCATATCCAAATAATTTCGCGTATTTCATAGAATTGTCCTTCCACTAATTGTGTATGTTGATTTCTTATCAGTCATTTCTATCATTTACATAAATGCATCTATAGTGCGGCACCAAATTTGGGTTTCATTTGGCTCTCTATTTCCACTCATCTCATCTTCTTGAATTGATTCCATGTTGAGAAGCACAAATTTATTATAACCGCTACACATCAATCAATATAATCATATGTAATTCTCTTCCTAAATTTTATCATCTTCCGGCTTTTGATTATGATCATACTTATATCCCTAAATCTAAAATCTAAAATCTAGCTCGATACCACTCTTTAATACCCGAGCTTGGAATACCAAGCAATGATCGGACGGATAAAGAAAACATTTCTATAACAATTCCAATATAAATTTAATCTCCAACTATACAATCATAAAAGAGCCACTACAATAATACAATGATTTAAAAATCGTCCATACATAAATGTTTCTAATACGATTCGTGAAAAATACACTTTAACATAACTCAACATAATTTATCGACATAAATACCTATCTCGTAGCTTCCTCTACGGAAACCCGACTTTCCTTCTATCACCATTTAATTGATTATTACCTAAAAAAGATTAAACAACTAACAAATGAATATAATTCAGGGCCAATTACGCTATTACACTATAAGAAAAAGAAACTAAGATGCATTTTTCTCTGCCACAGTATTACGCGCATAAAGAAAATAATCTGCAAACAATCAATCATATGAGTGTAGTGCATAAAGAAGTAAGATATGGTGATACATAAACATTTAAGAAGATACGTGTCGATTCATAAACATTTAAAAGAAGATATGAACTTTTACTTTTATCACCCGCCCACGAAGTCATATCATACTCATCCAAAGGATGAGTATCCATAACCTTTACCATTTGCCAATTTTCTTGGCCCTTTAATCATATTTCATGCGCATATCAAGGCCCCAAACAATACCATAACTCAAGCTTCAACATACACATTCATAAGATACAATCATATCACTTACATTAATTCATAACCAAGCGAATCAACGAGCTTTATAAAATGAATCGGCAATACGATCTAAGATTCGCAGATTATCCAACAAAGAAGCAGAAACTATTCACAATTTATATAAAAGGAAAATCATCACAAACAAAAAAAGTCAAAATCATCTAAACACGCATTTCATCACGAAAGTAAAGACAATTTTTTTACCATATAAAGAACATAATTACCCACTTTTAACTGCGCTTCTTGAACTTCCTTTCCTTTAATGAATCATTCCTTAATTGCAATTCCTATAACATAAAATATTAAATGTTAAAGTTACTTAATATATAACATTAATTGATTATCATACCCCCCATTAAATGATTCTAATCTAATTAACGATAATATAAATACATTTCTTTTATATGTGCTCCTAAAATCTAATACTCCTTTCCTTATTTTTCTTAAATTTATTCTTGAAATGATCTTAAAATGATTCTTAAACTAAATTTTAATTTATGCTACCTAATTCTAATTTAAAGCCCTTATCAAATCTATAACCCTAAGTTAGAATTATAAACCCAAGTTAACTTGAAATAAGACTAAATCAAAGCTAATAACATAACAATCAAATTTCAATTAAAATAATTATATAAATTATTTACTTACCTCTCTGCCCTAAGACACACGCTTTTCTTTCACTCACGCACGCACGCGGAGGCTCGCCTTTCCTCCTCAAGACTCGCTTCTTCCTCGATCGGCAAGACACACGGCAAGAAAGGCCTTCTTCTCCTTCCTTGTCGACGACACACGCTGACGACGGCTGTGCAGGACGACGTATCAGGCCGCCGCTTCTCCTTCTTCTCGTCGCCGTCGACGCTCGACGACGGCCTCACTTGGCCAGCCGCAGTGAGTCTCCCCTTTCTCCTTCTCTCGAGAAAACCGACTCTCAGATTCTTTTCTTTATTTCGTTAACCGGCGGTTGATTTTATTTTGTTTTTTTTTTTTTTTTTTGTTTTAAGTCGGGTTATTATAAAGTTAAAGTTTTAACATCGAAGTTCGTTTGACTTTTACACTCTTACCGAGCACTGAGGAAATGGGATGATATTTATGGATTTTGGCTTTACCTAGATCCGTAAAAGAATGCGATATTCGGTTATTATTATATTGATAAATCTACACACTTTATATCTATCAAACAACTGATGCGCAAATAAAAATATGTTGACACGAAATTAAGTTATACTAGGCCAAAATCTATAAGATCCGACGGACTACCGATTTACATCTGATTGTGGAAAAAATTCAAGAAGCTTTAGACGAAGCTTACTTTCAAAGACTATATTTTCATCCTCAAACTGACCACCGAAAGAACAATTCAAACACTTAAAGATTTGCTTAGACTTTGTATCCTCGATTTTGGCGAAATCGGAAATTCTTGATTGAAGTTTCCTACAACAATAAATTTTCAAGCAAAAGATTTGCAGACGGCCCTACAAGATTGTGATAATAAAATGCGTAACACCGCTTTAATGGTGAAAGCAAGAATGTTAATCCACGTAGCGTACGAAAGACGGCTCCAATCGAAAAGCATCGACGATTCCGCGATAGAATATTATGATGTTAAACATCACCAGAGTTTGAAGTGGGAGAATTTGTATTTTAAAATCACCCACGGTATAAACGATTTGGCAAAGTTGGAAAGTTAAGCCCACGCTTATATTGGTCCATATGAAATCGGAAGGTGTTTATACGCGCTTTACCTTCTCACATGCAAAATGTATATTTCTCTTCACAAAAAATATATTTAAGCCAACAAGATTGTTGATCCTATTGATATTCAACCTCGATCTCGCAGTTAATTATAGATTATGATGTCAAGCATCTCGTGAATAGGAAATTCCAATTGTCCGTGTCAAAACGGATCGATCGAGAATGGAAGGAATCAACGCGAGAGAGCTTTATCCTCAATTGTTTAATTAAAGGTATGTGTATTTATTAATGCATTTAATTTCGAGGATGAAATTTTATAAGAGGAGAGATTGTAATAACCTAAAAAAAAATAATTTCATAATCACGCTAGCGTAATGAAAAGAAAGGGAACCAAAGGGAGGGCGGCTTCGACAAACCAAACCAAATTCCCAAAACACGAGAGAGGGAGAAAGGAAGGGAGGAGACTCTACCGGCATGCCCTACCGAATGATCATCGACGACGCCGACGCAATCGAGGAGAAGAAGGAGAAGCCACGACCCTGCACGCCCATCTCCGCGTCAACGCGGCGCCGCCGGCCAAGAAGGAGAAGAGAGGCCACACGCAGGCCGACGCATCGAGGAAGAAGCGAGTGCCAACGGGAGGAAAGGAGTCCTCCCAAGGTATGCGGCGCGAGTGAAGAAGCCGTGTTGTGTAAAACCGAGAGGTAATGTAAGTATATAATTTATAAAATAATGTTTAATTGAATTTTTTATGTTAATATTATGATCTCAAACTTTGATTTAAAGTTTATAATTTTAACTTAAGATTTATTAATTTCAAAGAAATAGTTAAATTAGGAAAATTAATCCTGAAAAGAGAAGAATGGAATATATTGTGTATGTATATAATTTAATAATTAAATTACAAAATATGATAATAATAATTATTATTAATTGAAGATTTAATTTTAACCTACAAAATAAAATGAATAAGGACGATGAGTGTAAATTATAAAGCTATATGTAAGGAGGTTCAAGAGTATTGATTAAATTAATATTCGATTCTATGAATTTCACCAAGGAAGGAAGAAAGGAAAGTAGATTCAAGAGAACCGCAAGTTAAGATATGTTTTACATTTATGAAAAACATCTTTAATTTCTTATGAAACGACGTTTCATATGACATGACTTTTTCACGCATCGCAGCCAGGATGATATATCCCGCTTTTCTTAAACCGTAGCATCGCTTTCTTCACGCCGGATAATAACCTCAGATGCTGATCATATCAATGCTATCATTTTATAAAGTTCACGATTTATCGTTAATCACGAATTAACGCCCATACAGATAATCAGATAGCTATGAATAGATATAACCTGAAGTTCACCCCTTACAGATCTAACGAATGCACCGGCACAAATGATTCAAAAGGGCCAACGAAATTGGCAAATAGGGCCAATGAATCGCAAGAAACCAAGAATATAAATTGCATAGATACTGTTTTCGAATGAGTATTTCGACCGACTCTGGAAGGATGATAAAAGTAAAAGTAAAAGTTTATATGATAAATGTTTACGATACCACCCCATATGCTATCGATAAATGTTATACCAACCCCATATGCCATCGATAAATTTATTTATACCTACCTCCCATGATTGATTGTTGAAAGATATTTCTTTTACGTACTGCCATGAAAAAGCATGATACTAGCTTCTTTCTTCTTATTTACTATAAATAGACAAGATAATCAATCCACCTAATTATATATTCATTTGTATTGCTTAATCTTTTCGTAATCCTACTAATAAATGACCGATAAGGAAAGTCATATTTACCGTAGACTTGCGAGATAGGTAATTACGTGAAGTGCTTAAAGTGTGCTTTTCTTTCGAACTTTGTAGAATATTTAAGTATGACAATCAGTATAATTATTTCTTTGTAATGCTCTTTACGATCAAGATCAAGATTTTATTTATGAAAATGTTAAGAATGTTTTATTTTATCCGTCTGACTGCTCCCGTTCTCGCAGATTCCAAGTTCTCAGCCGGCCGCGACATATTGGAGCCTTTATTAGGATTATTAATTGATGAACTTAAAATAACTTTAAATGCAAAATAGATTATGTATTCTAGGTTTTTGTCCCATGTATATATAATATTTCTAGTTATATGGATAAGCAATATTGCAAATTGACAATCTAATTGTGCAATAAGATTTTTAATTTGTGGTTGTCGCTTGCTTTCATTAAGTATTGACAACAACTTCTAAGAGATATTTTCTCTTTATCCCTATGTGAGGCACTAATCTTCTTATAAAACATCTATCATAAATCTTTTTCATATACATATATTATTATTGATTTTATATGTGTGATTCTGATTTGGTCAAATATACTACAATATAATATTTCTTATTATTGTGTGAATCAAAATCATTGTAAAGCTTTATTTGATCTCAAATTTCTTGCAACTTCTATTTTTACCAATTTTTAAATTATCATTTAGTGCAAATTTAAATGTTTTTTGAAATTTTCATAATAAATTATGATATTTTGCCTAAACTAAAGTGATAGATAGTGGCTGGATGAAACCATATGATAAAAACATCGATATTAAAATCATTGTATAAGTAAAAAAACTAACTAATTAAGTAGTCTACTGTCATCAACAAAGCATCTCTTTAGCCTTGGCATTAGCAGAATTAAAAAAACATACTTTATTGTGAGTGATTCATGTCTAATTCAAATTCATATAAATTCAACCACCATATTAGAACTAACTCATAACAAAAAAATGTCTATAACAACAACTAGAGCCCCACAAATCAAAAAAATTAGTCATTAAGTAAAAATAACAAATCAAACACAAAAATATATAGTTAGACATGAAAATGAGACAAGTGACTATTCAATTGCATAAACTTAATATCATTAAGGGAAGTAAGGGAACTAGTAATATAAATATATTTATGACTCTACATGCACATTAAATGAGTATTCTTAGGAAGCTTACAGTTCACCATAATAAATGAAAGCTACATAAGGCATCCGCAAAAGTGAGTATGGAGAATTATGTCTTATGTCTTAATCAATTGCTACTCATTTCACAATATTTTCATTTTTCTTATCTACTGAAATTGAATAAAAAAACAAAAGATTAGAAAAAAATTCAACACAAGAAGCAATCTAATTGTAAAAATGAAGTACAACTAAATGATCATAAGTTGGACTTCCAAGTTGATATTCTAGGTTAGGTGGTCAAGAATTTTAGTGTGTGTGTGTGTGTGTGTGTGTGTGTGTGTGGTTAAAACAATTTAGTTTTACATGCTCAAAAGTCTCTAATTTTTATTTTTTTCTACTTCAACTTAACTAACAAGATTCAACATGTAAAGAGAATCCCAAATAATTGCACATGTTCAATATAAGTCTCTACAAGATGGCTTATAACTATAATACTCTGAATCATAGTCATTTTTCAATTATTTAAAAAGCTAAATTTATTTTTTTTTAGCAAAAAATTTAGCTCTCCACTAAAACTTATTTATAACACTAGAATTTATTTGTACTAAATCATTTTATTGAACAAACATATTCAACACAAAGAGAACAAAGATCAACCTAATCATAGCAAATTGATGTGTTCATAATGGTAAGTGAGATGAACTTCAACGATTCAAGCTTTTTAGTGGACTACTAGGGAAAAAGCACAAAGCATCAAACAAAAAAAATAGATTTTATTAAGGTTCAAACATGCCTATGATGATTACTATAAAGAACAAGTTGTATTCTCTATTATCTTTATTCATTTGTTCAATTAGTCTAGGCTAGTTTAACTCCTTGATATTCAATTGTTGTGGATTCAATTCTTGGTTATAGATGATATATGATATATGATATAATTGCTAGCAATGTTATTAATAGCGTGCTTTTAAGAAAAAGCGGAGTGATGCACATGTTCGATGTAACGCTTCGCTCTTGAGTGCCAAACATTAGCAAAGCATTCACTTCACCTGAGAAGTGTGCTCAAGCGTTGTCCAAGCAACACAGAGTGGCATGTGCAATGATTCAAAAATAGGGTTAATTTATTTTTGGGGCCCCTGTCACTACTCGTTGCACAATTTGAAGAGGCTCATCACTGCTCACTACAAGGTTCAAACGACTTGGACCAAACTGCTGAAGAGTCAAACTACAAAAGAAGACAAACTTGTTGCTGTGTCGATTTGCTCGCTGCACCAAATTGCTCCGCCCTCTAGACCTAGCTCACAATTTCTCCAACCCTAGTTCTATAGCTCTACCTCATCACAGCTTCTTCCAAGGCTCTTCCTTCACTGTCTCAAGTCTCAACTCAATTAGGTCGATTGACACTATTTATACATCCTAAGGTAGGCTTCTATCGATTCTCTTGTCCAAGATTTTTCAAAATATGATAAAAAATATTTTATTAAAGATGTGTGCTCATTTTCTTTCTCCTAGGTTCTCTCTTGCTTCAAATACACCTTTCTTCATGCATGCATTTATGTTAGCAACTTTGGTGGTCAATTATTATGTATCTCTTTTATGATTGCCTTGAAAAGCTCCTTTTTTTTCTTTTTCTTTTTTTTTCTTTTTTTTGGATTAAGGTTGTTGCTAATTTATTTTATCTTTTCTTCTTTGATAACAAAAATTTAAGGATGGCCGATTCAAGTGTGAGCAGAAAAGATCCCACTTGGAAGTAAACGAAATGGAAAAGTAAGTCGAGTACTCTTTATCATGTATGCATCTATTATGGCAAAGAGACAATTGAAAGAATTCCTCAGGCAAAAGAGCATCTTATTGGCCCCTTCGGAGCATCCAAGAGAAGTAATGTTTACTAAGTCCAAGAAGATTCCTTTCGAAGTGTAGGAAGAGTTAATTGCATATCAAGAGGTACGAAAAAATTAAAGTAAAATTTATACATGGAGAATAATGAGAGAATAATTGACATAACAAGAGAACCAAATAACCACACATCTATGGATTGTGGGACGAAATCTTTTGACTCGGGTCCAAGGATGGGGAGTTTTAGTGCATCAACTAGTGAGGTTAAATAACCTAAAATAAAAGGGCCAATGGATCTTTTAATTTTATAAAGCTTGAGAAAAATGTTGCAAACAAGAAAAATATGAGGCAATTGAAAATAAAAGAAAACTTCAATATGAAGATACGTGAGAGAACCATCCAATACATTGCCATATGGTTCTACCAAGCTAGTATCTCTTCCAACGCAGTGAAACTTGAAAACTTTGAACAGATGATTGAGGCCATTGTGCAATATGAACCAGGTCTTAAACCTTCATCATATCATGAGATGAGAATACCATTACTTGAAAAGGAGAAAGAATTAACCATAAAAGATGTTGAAGAGCATTAAAAAATTTGGCGGGACAAAAGATGCATTCTTATGTCTTATGCGTGGACGGATCATAGAGATAGACCAATAATCAATTTTGTAATCAACTCTCCAGCATGCACAATTTTTTTAGAATCAGTGGATGCATCTAAATATTCAAAGACTGCATTAAAGCTCTTGGAGCTCTTAGTACAAATTGAAAATTTTGGAGAAAAAAATGTGCTTCAAATTGTCCCAGACAATTATTCAAGTTCTGTTTATACAGATTTGTATCAAATTATTTATGTATCAATTTTGTTTATCATAATATAAACTTTTAATGTGCCTTCATTTCTAGTAGGTCAAATGATTATGAACAAAAGAAAACATACGTATTGGACACCTTACGCGACTTATTGTATTGATTTAATGTTAAAAAATATTGGAAAACTTAATCAAGTTAAAAAGACAATCAGGAAAGCTATAGAATTATCTGGTTTTATTGATAATCATGGACTTATTTTGAGCATGATGCGAAAATATATAGGTGGTGCATAATTGATTAGGCCAGGAATTACGTGATTTGCAACTTCTTTTCTTTCTCTTGCAAACATACATAAGCAGATATAAAAATTGAGGCGTATGTTCATTTCTGAAGATTGGAACAAATCCAAATATAGTGTAGATCACAGAGTAAAAAAAACTAAAAAGATAATTCTCAAGTCTATATTTTGGAATGGCGTAACCATGCTTTGAAAGTTTCAAACCCATTGAAAATGTTAAGATTAGTAGATAGTGATAAGAGACCAACAATGAGCTACATTAATGATGCAATGAATAGAGTGAAAGATGCAATTAGTTCTGCATTTAGAGGGTATGTCAAGAAATTTGAGCATATTTTTCAAACCATTAATAATAAATGGATGTGCCTGCTTCGCTAACCATCACATCAAGCTGGCTATTACTTCAATCCTGGTTTTTTTTTATAAAATAAATCTGTTAGACAATTAGATGGCCCCTTCTCCGCTTCTAGCTCGACCAAATCCCAACCATCATAGTTTGCAACACCGACACTGCCTCCAGGGGCGAAACTAACTCATTATTTCAGGTGGGAAAAAATTTTAATAATTAAATAATATAATAATTAGATAAATAAATAATACTTATAATTAATATTTTGGAAAAAAAAATATAAAAAGTAGTAAAATAATATCACTAAATTTATAAGAAAAAAATATGTGAGAAAGATTATTAAACTTATGAATTTTTATTTTAAATAATTATGTAGTCATTTGAGAATAATAGATTAAATTGATTTTTATGGAGGGGTTGATTGCATAAAATGTAAATTGCGGGTGAGCAATGGGTCAAAAAATCTCTCTTTTAAGAGAAAAAAATAATTTGATGGTGGGCATTTGCTTACCCTCACCTCAAGATAGGTCCACCTCTTACTACCTCCGAAATCCTGAAATCCTAAGACCATATTTTTTGCAACCGTACCCAACTAACATCCCTCAAATACTTCACTTTTGGAGGCAAAGACAGCCTTTTGCCCTTTTGACGATCACTAGAAACAACTCTGACGGCTTTGTAATGCCGAAGTCTTCAACCTTCGCAAAGTTCAATCTTTCCACTCCTTTCGTAGAGAAGAAGTTGATACACTCGTCAACACCATATTGAGAACTTCTCGCAGTAAGGCAGTGAACATTAGTAAGATGGTGTTTTGTTACAACAACAATCTTATTTTTTAGGAGGTGTTTGGTGAGAGGGTTTCGACTGATGGAGAGTGTAAGCTTGAGCCCTCTTCGAGTTTAGGGTTTTGGTTGTTTAAAGAGATTGTTAGTTCCATGAGTAAGCTCGGAGCACCAGATTTGTTTCCTTTGATGGGGTGGGTAGATGTGCTGACTAGGTGGCAGGGGAAGCTAAAGATGGTTCTTACAAAGATGGATTTGATGTTTGAGGAGAAGATCAGAGAGCGGGTGAGTTTCAAAGTGAGGGGAAGCGATTAAATGATTTGGTTTTCATCAAATACAATCAAACATTGAAAAGACGATTTAATTTAAGGGATATGATAGATCCAATTACCTTAAATTGTATTGACGAAAGCTATGAGTGGTTAACTGGAGAAATAGAGAATGCTGGAAAGGAACATTTTGGTGTTGAAGATCTAACTTGCAGATAGACTGAAGAGGCATCAGGAGAAGTTGATAGAAGATGGTCTATAAGATTTAGTAAAGCAAAAACAAAAGAATAGTCATCAACAATGAGAGCAAATTCATCTCATCTGGCTATAAGGACACCAAACATCTACTTATGGCCTTCAAAAAAAAGAAGATGAAATTGATTGAATTGAAGAATTAGAAGAGAAAGAAGAAGATGAAGAAGAAGAAGACGACTTTGAAGATGATGAATTTTTGCTTGAAGAAGAATAAGAGTGCATGAATGAAATGAAGGATCATGACTAATGCTTCTTTCAATTTATTTTTTAAAGACTCTATACGTTATGTAATATATTCTATGAAACTGTTTAGCAAACATAATCTACAAAACTATTTTCAGTTTTAATCTTATAAATTTCTAATTTATTTAATTGCAAGAAGTTTGCAAATTTTATTTTGTAAAAATAATTCAAGATTTATCTCCATAAGGTATGCATCACTTCTTTATTTTTGTATTAAGATTTAAATTTTTTTGAAATACTTTAAGTGACATGATTATTGCAAATGACTAAATACATTTACATATTATTTCTAATATATTATAAAGCAGAGCACTTCAATTACCAGAAGTACCGCTTTCCATTGCACTTTACACTTCAAAGCAAATAAAAGTACATGTGCATCATATTACGCTTTGTGCTATGAAAACACTGATTGCTAGGTTATTTGGGATTCCAAGTCTAGTGTTTTGAGATAGCACTGAGCCTCTGATATTTTATATTTAAGGCTTTAATATGGTTATTAATTGATGAACTTGAAAAAACATTAAATACAAAATAAATTTTGTAGTCAATGTTATTGTCCCATCTATATATAATGTTTCGATTTTTAAAGTCAAGAACTATTATAAATTGACAATCCGATTGCTCAATAAAATTTCATATTTAGTCTTAAACATGTATGTGCTTGTCGAGTGTAAATTCATCAAGTACAACACAAGTAGTGACAGCAATTTCTAAAGGATATTTTCTAGTTATCCCTGCATGAGGCATTGGTCTTCTAAAATAACTTTAATTATAAATATTTTTCATATGCGTACATTGTTATTGATTTTTACCTGTGTGATTGATTTGCTCAAATTTGCTATATTATAATATTCCTTATAATGGTGTGACTCTAAGTCATTGTAAAGCTTTATTTGATCACAATTTCCTTGCAAATTTTAATTCTCTCAATTTTCAAATCACCATTTGGAGCAAATTATACATGCTTTTTTAATTTTCAATATTAAACATGATATTTTGCCTAAACTAAATGGATAGGTAGTGGCCAGATGTAATCACTTGACAAAAATTTGGATACTAAAATCAATGCATACATAAAAGACGGCTAATTAGGTTGTGTACTTCACATCAATAAAACATCTCCGTGGCAATGGAATTAGCAGAATTTAAGAAAAAAAACATACTTCACTGAGAGTAAGGCTTACATGAAATGGCTCATGTATAATTCAAATTTTTATAAATTGAAATGAACTCATAATTAAAAAGTCTGTAACAACAATTAGAGCACAAAAATCAATAAAATTATCCAATACGTAAAAAGAATGACAAATTAAACAAAATATATATGTATTTAATATGAAAACGAGGCAAGTGACTTTTCTATTGAATAGAGTTACATCATCAAGGGAAGGGAAGTAGAAAGATAAATATAATTAAGACTATGCAAGTTCATTAAATGAGTAATTTTGGAAAGTTTAAACTTCGCCATAGGAGAGTAAATAAATAATATGTAAGGTGTCAACAACAATAAACCTGGAGAATTATATCTTATGTCTTCCTCAATTGCTAGATCATTTCACAACATTTTCATTATGTCTACCTACTGCAACCAAAAAGAGGTTAGAAAAGCCTTCAAAACAAGTAGCAATCCAATTGTAAAAATGAAATACAACTAAATGATCAACTTCCTAATTGCTAATCTAGGTTAGGTTGTCAACAATATTAAAAAAGATATAATTAAAAACAAGTTAATTTTAGATGCTCAAAAATCACTAATTTTAATATTTTTTATCTGTTCATAACTAACAAAATTTATAATGAAAAGAGAATATCTAATAAATGCAAGTGCTCAATATAATTCTCTACAAGATAGCTTATAACTGTACTACTCCAAATCATTGTCTCTTTTCCATTATTCGAAAAGCAAAATTTATATTTTCTAAAAAAAATTTGTCTCTCCACCGAAAATTATTCACAACACTAGAAATCTTTTGCATTAAATTATTCTATTGAATAAAAATATTGGATCAAACATGTTCGCTTCAAAGAAGACCAAGATCAACAAAATTTGAACATATTTGTGTGGCTATAATGGTAAGCGATATGAAGGCATTTCAAATTTTTTAGTAGGATATTTTCAAGGAAAGAGTGCACAGCAACAAATGAATAAAATATAGTTTATTAAGGTGCAAACATGCCCATGATGATTCCTATAAAGAACAAGTCGTATTCTCTAATATCTTAATTCAAATGTTTGATTAGTTCAACTCTCAAACCTCTGGGCAAGCTTCATTCCTCAATATTCAATTTGTTATGGTTTTAATCCTCAATTATAGTTGACATATCATTTAATAGCTAAGTTGTTTGTGATCCAAATTTAACGCTTTGAGATGGAATTAACTCTGTGATTTTATCTTTGAGATTTTAATAAGCTTATTAATTGATGAACTTCAAAGAACTTTAAATGCGGATTAAGTTTTGTATTCTAGGCTATTGTCCCAAGTATATATAATGTTTCTATTGTAATAATCGAAAAATCAGCACCGAAAAAAAATAATAATAATAATAATATAAATAAATCCAACCGTCGTGACGATTAGCCACAAATAGAAGAATTGAAGGAGGCGCTCAATTTCGGTTTACCAAAATCGAACTCCCAAAATACGTGAGAGAGGGAGAGAGGGAGAAAGAGGAGGGGAAACCTCATGCGTGCGTGCCCTAGCCGCACGATACGGCTTCATCGCCGAGCCACCGAACCACCATCGACCCCCTCTTGGATCTCTCATGCACGAGCGACCAAGGAAGGGGAGGGAGGAGAAAGCCCTTGCGAACAACAGGAGGAAGGGACCCTTGCGAACGACGGGAGGAAGGGACCCTTGCGAATGGTAGGAAGAAGGGAGTTGGGTGCGCGTGCATGACCTGGCGCGCGAATGAAAAAGGGAGGGCTCGACCAAGGTCTAGGGCTAACCGAAGGAATATATAAGGAAGGTGAGGTAAAGTTTAATTTATTTGTTATAAATTAAAATTTTACTTTTGACTTAATCATACTCTATGTTATAAAAGAAATCCTATGTTAAATTTGAAATAATTATTATTAAATTGATAAGAGATTGAAATGAAAGATAAAAGTTTAGCAAGAAATTTAATTTGAGAATGTGTAGCAAAAATTAAATTCCAGTAATTAAGTATTAAATCTTTACATATAAAATATAATTGTAAATTAAATGAAATCTTAAACCTATGCTAAGTCATAATATCGTTAATTAATTAAGAATAATTTTAAGATAAAAGTTCAAAGACATCTACCCACCCATGACATTACCCTCACAATACTCGGTGAAAATGGATGATATCATGCATGATTTCATGACGGCTTAGATCCGTAGTGGACGCGATACTATTTGGTTATTATCGATATTAAATCGACACTTTATATCTATCAAACAACTGACGTCATTGAAAACCAAAGAAAATATATATTAAATGAAGTACAGATGCCAAAATCTATAATGTCGACGGATACGATTTACATCTGGGAAAAAAAAAAGAAACTTTGTGACGAGTTTTACTTTAAGACGTGATTTCATCCTCAAATTGACGGTGAGAAGAACAATTCAAACACTCAAGATTTGCTTAGACTAGATCCTTGATTGGGAAAATTAGAAATTCATTCCTTTGATTTGCTTACAAAAATAGATTTCAAGCAAGATTAGATACCCTTACGGCATTATATGGAAGGAAATGCATAACACGCTTGTTGGGAGAGCGTGAAAGAAGAATCATGATGGAGTAGTAGACGGTTTACGAAAAGATTCGATTGATTCGATGATTAAAAGTCGCTCAAGATAGAGAGAAATACTATGATGCTAAACATCGCCAAGAGAGTTTGAGAATTTGTATTTCTTAAAGTCACCTCATGAAAGGTATAAAACGATTTAAGAAAGTTGAAAAGTTGAGCTCACGCTTATATTGTCCATATGAAATCTTAGAAATAATTGAAAAGCTTATGGGACCGGCTTTACCTTCTCACACGCAGCGAGACAACGTGTTTCATATTTCTTCAAAAATATATCAATGAAGCAACAAGATTATCATGATCATTGATATTCAACCCGATCTCACAATTGGTGGAGGAGCCGAAAGAATTATAGATTATAATGTTAAGCATCTGAATGGGAAATTTATTTGTTCGTAATCGAAAACATGGATCGATCGAAGTTACGTGGGAGAAAGAATCAGAAATGAGAAAATTTTATCCTTAATTTTTTAATTAAAGGTATGTCTATTTCTATTAATGTCATTTAATTTCGAGGACGAAATTTTTATAAGAGGGAGAGATTGTAATAACCTAAAAAAAAGAAACAAAAAAAATAATAAAGAAAAAAGAAAATTAGAACCGCAAGGGCGACAAAGGAAAGAAAAAAAAGAAATTCGAGGAGGGGTTGATTTGCCGAAACCGAACTTCCAAAACATGTGAAAGAGGGGAAAAGGGAGAAAGAAGAAGGAAAGGGTGTGTTAACCTAGCCCAAGGCCAATGGTGAAGGAGAAGAGGAAAGTCACGCGGCGTCGTCACCGAGAAGGAGGAGAGGAGTATAAGTCTGAGTCTCGAGGAAGATAAGGAAGAAGCGTGCATGAAGAAGCTGGTGGGGGAAAGCGTCATGAACTAGGGCAACCCGAGAGGAAATAAGAAAGAGGTAAATAATTAATTTATATAATTATATGTTTAATGGAAATATGATTTTAATGTTATTTCAAGTTTAAATTAGGATTTATAATTATAACTTAGGGTTTATCGATTTCAACAAATAAATTAATTTAGGAATAAGTAATAATAAGTTAGATGCAAGTTAAAATATTATTTTAAAATCATTCAAGAATCATTTTAAGAAAAATAAAAAAGGAGAGTATAAAATTTAGGAGAACCTATAAAGGAAATGCATTTTTATATTATAAAAAGAAATATATTTATATTATCGTTAATTAGATTAGAATCATTTAAGGGGGTATGATAATCAATTAATGCAATATATTAAATCACTTTAACACTTAATATTCTTATGTTATAGGAATTTCAATTAAGGAATGAAGCGTTAAAGGAAAGGAGGTTCAAGAGAAAACTGCAAATTAAAGTGGGTAATTATGTTATTACATTTATGATAAAATGTCTTTCTTATGATGAAACGCATGTTCAAATGATTATGACTTTTCATGAACTACAAGTTGTGATGATCTTTCCGCTTTCTTTCTTAAGCGTGATGTATTTTTGTTCTTCATATGGATAATAACCGAATCTAGATCATATTATCACGTTATCATTTTATAAAGTTCACTGATTTACTGTTAATCATGAATTAATGTGCATAGTGATATAATTATATTATGAGTATGTTGAACCGGAGTTCACTTATGGGGACGAATGCACTGCACAAAATGATTAAAAGGGCCAATAAAATTGGCAAAATAATTCAAAGAAGAAGAAATGGCAATGGTAATAGATACTTGTTCTTTGAATGAGTAGACCACTCTTGGAAGGATGATAAAGTAAAAAGTAAAGTTTATATGATAAATGTTTATGTATCGACCTCATATGCTTGATAAATGTTTATGTATCACCTCATATCTACTTGATAAATGTTTATATATACATAAGGTTTGATTGTTTGAGCAGATTTCTTTTATGTATATGTGAAAACAAAAATTAATATGTATATTAGTTCTTTCATCTTGTTTACTATAGTGTAATAGCATAATTGACCCACTGAATTATATTCATTTGTTAGTTACTTAAATTTTTTTCAGGTAACCATCCTAATTAAATCGATAGTGAAAGTCATGTTTACCAGAGGACTTCAAGAGATAGGTAATTATGTCATATTGAGTTATGTTTAAAGTGTATTTTCTCCTGAACTTTGTTAGAATTTTTATGTATGGATAATTTGTATAATTATTTGTGATTTGTAGTGGCTCTTTTATAATTGGAGATTGGAGATTTTATTTATGATTGGAAATGTTAAGAAATATTTTATTTTATCCGTCCGACCGTATGTTCCCGCCTTGGTATTCCAAGCTCCGGGTCGGATCGTGACATTAAGATGGCATTGACTCTTCATAATTTTATATTTGAGCCTTTAATAGGCTTATTAATTGATGAATTTTTTTTAAGCAAGATAAAATTTTATTAACTAGATAAAGAAAAAAGTATAATAATGGCCCTTAGTAGAAATGCTAGATTAAGAAGAGAGATACAAAAGAATAATATAAGATTATTTGGAATGCCTAATTTGAAGTGTAGTGGACATTGGAGTGGCAATAAATCTTCTTCTGATTTCTACCCCCCTTCTAGTATAAAAAATATGAAATATTTTAACTACGAGGGAGTCAACACTATGAATGCTTCAATCAAAATATGAATCCTATTGTAATACAACAACAACAACAAGCCTTCATCCCACTAAGTGGGGTCGGCTACATGAATCCTTCGTCTCCATTGTGTCCTATTATTTGACAAATTCTCATTTAATTCAAGTATACTAAGCTCATTTTTTATACATCTTAACCAAGTCTTTTTAGGTCTACCTCTACCTTTCTTAACATAAGGTAAATCTAATACATATAATCTCCTAACCGGGTCATCGGATGATCAACATTTTATGTGGCCAAACCATCTAAGGCGACTCTCTCTAATCTTATCTGCCACTGGAGCTACTCCAACTTTTTTCCGAACATACTCATTTCACATTTTATCTCTAAGAGTAAAGTCACTCATCCACCTAAGCATCCTCACCTCAGTAACACTTAACTTAGTCTTATGCTTTTATTGGCCAACATTCTGCACCATAAGTTATTGCAGGTCTTACCACCATCTTATAAAATTTTCCTTTAAGTTTAAGTGGAACTTTTCTATCACACAATAGGCCTGATGAAGTTGTGATGCTTCCAAAACTTGCAAAGTATTTTAAATAGTATCATCAATAGTTGGAAAGATTAACATCAAGGGGCTAGTAGATGGCTAAATATAAGTCAATGATCTTGATTCTTAATTTTGAGAGCAATTTTGATTTGATGAGGTAAGTATTTCACTAAATAGCTAGGAGTATCAATGTGAGCATCAGATGGAAGGATCTATGATCTGAATTTCAAAGTCCTCAACTCAAATATGTCTTGAAGCATTCAAAAAATATATGCCAAAAAATATGATAAGAAGAATAGTATGAATGAATATTTTCAAATTTCACTTGCTATCAATATCCCGACAATTGAAATTCAATCCACTTCTCTTTAACATTGTTATAACATCTAATTCCACTAGGACTCCAACTACAAAGGGCCTAGTAAAATAAGTAGTTGCGGCATCCACCTGACTTTTCAAAAATGGACGCTAAGAGAATAAGGTAGATTGGTTGAAATAGTGTAAGCAAAGATGTTGAAATGAGATCCAAACAGAAGTCATAAAAGGATTCATCGAGCAATCAGAATTAGGAGACAATTTTAACATATGCATTAGACAACCATTAATATAATAAGATCGACAAAAGAAAATTCTAATGTAATCTACTATTAAAAAATTTTATGATGATATGTTTAGGGTTGATAAGCCCAACAAAGTAGTTACCAATCAAGTGTAAATTAGCACAAACATACTTAAATTTGTGAGGCTTAAATGAAATGGTTCATGTCTAATTCAAGTTCATATAAATTCAATTACAATATTAAAACTCACAATTTAAAATTCTACAATAAGAACTAGAGCACAAATAATAAAATTAATCATCTCATAAAAAAATGACAAATCAAACATGATAATATAATGTCTAACATGGAAATGAGGCAAATGAATATTCAATTGCATAGAGTTAACAATCACCAAGGAAAGTAGGGGAAGTAGCAACATAAACACAATTATGGCTCTGCATATTCATAAAATCAAAACACTTATGAAGCTTACACTTCACCATAGGAGAATAAAAATAGGCTATGTAAAACATCACCAAAAGTGAGTAAGGAGAACTATGTCTTATGTCTTTCATAGTTGTATTCATTTCACCGGATTTTCCATATCCTTACCTACCGCCATAGAAAAATGAAAGATTAAAAACATCTTCAACACAAAAAGCAATCCAATTATAAAAAAGAACAACTAAATGATCACAAACAAGACTTGCTAGTTCCTATTATAGGTTAGGTTGTCAAAAATATTAATAAAATAATATATAGTTAAAGCAAGTTAGTTTTATATGCTAAAAAATCTCTAATTTTTATCTTTTTTAACTTCTACTGAACTACTTCAAAATGTAAAGACAAAGTCTAACAACTATAGATACTCATTGTAATTATTTAAAAGATGGTTTAGAATTGTAATACTCTGAATTATTTTCATTTTTCAATTATTTAAAAAGCTAAATTTATATTTTCTAGCAAAAAATTTGGCTCTTCACTAGAGATTATTCATAACAATAGAATTTCTTCACACAAAATCATTTTATTGAATAAAAATGTTAAGTTAAACACGTTCAATTCAAAGAAGACCAAAATCAACAAAATCTTCATATATTTGTGTGGCCATAATGTCAAGTGAGATGGACTTGAATATTTCTAGTTTTTTTTAGACTATTCCAAGGAAAAAACATAGAGCATCAAATAAAAAATAGAGTTTATTAATATGCATGCATGCCTATGATGATTCCTGTAAAGAACAAGTATTCTCTAATATAAGGTTATTGTGGCTCCGAAAATTCGTCACCAATCTCTCGATGAAGAGAGTAGATTAAATGTCGATTAAATTTTCAAAAGGCATATAGAATAGTAGATAAGACACTACCTAGAGATTTCTCCCTCATTTTGTGAGGACATTAGATTTGATTCCAGGTTTCCAATAGGCACAAACACCTATAGTTAATTACCTCTCCCAAAGAGAGAACTTTCGATTAAGGCTAGTCGTTAGATCACTAAATCCATAACGTATAGTAGCAGTATGTAGAGTTTAAAATTTAAGCTTATGAAATTCATCATATTAACTTAAAGCGGATGGTTGGGAGAACAATGATGCGCCCGATCAAGATCTCATGGTTCGTCATCCCGCCGCCCTAATCTACTTAGTGAGGAGGTAGTAACAACCTAAAGGATCCTTGTCAACAAACATGGATTACGCTTGCCCAGATCTGGGATAGTGTTTGTCTAAGGAGACAGGCTTAAGTCTACCTTAACTGACAGAGGGTTCTTTACCCTATCAAATATACTCTTTGGTCCACAACTCAAAGGGCAGAGTTATTGAAACATACGGGCTACAGTCATGACCGTGATATAATGGTGTCATTTGGCGGTAACCACCCAATTAGAGGACTCTGGTCATAACTGCATCATATGTGGAGCCTACTGGCCAAATCACGCAGTCAGAGGACACGGGTCATATCCTTAATAGCATGAGATTGATTGAGAGTAAACATAGTTGTATACTTTATTTGAAATTGGCTCACTTGTGAGCTAGAGTTTTTTTAATTTGTCACCTCTGACAAACAATTATGGAAAGTGAGCTTAATTTTAGCAATAAATTTTTAGATTGAACTTCATTTAGGCATTTTGAGTTTGATAATTCATCAAATTTTTCATTTAGATTGATATTTAATTTATATTAATTTGATCTAAAATTTTAAATATATGTTAATAGTCGTATCCCCTCCGGTTGAAATTTTCATTCAACACAGCCACCATTGAGATAGATGTATTATTTTGCTATTCCAGATCCTGTCGACTTTATTAATTTAATAATAGAGGATCAAATCTAATGTCATATGATAGAATTAGCTTCTTAAATATTTTACTAAGTTGAAATTCTTATAATATTAGGATTTTTAAGTTTTGTTAACCCGACCCGTCTAAGACCCATGAAATAATCAGAAAAGCATCCTGTTAAAAGTTTAAGCATTCAGCGTAATGTTGAGGCCCATGTAGGTTATTCAATTTAATATTGATTTAACTTTAGAAGATTTGATTAATGTTGCTTATTTTGATTGAGTTGCAAGTTAAGATTTTAGATAAAAATTTGATAGTATTTTGACAACCTCCCGACGTCGTCCCCACATAGGGGGCTACAACGGGGGCTGGGTCTGCCCACCATGCCAAGAAAGACAAGAATTGTAATACTCTGAATTATTTTCATTTTTCAATTATTTAAAAAGCTAAATTTATATTTTCTAGCAAAAAATTTGGCTCTTCACTAAAGATTATTCATAATAATAGAATTTCTTCACACAAAATCATTTTATTGAATAAAAACGTTGAGTTAAACACGTTCAATTCAAAGAAGACCAAAATCAACAAAATCTTCATATATTTGTGTGACCATAATGTCAAGTGAGATGGACTTGAATGTTTCTAGTTTTTTTTAGACTATTCCAAGGAAAAAGCATAGAGCATCAAATAAAAAATAGTTTATTAATATGCATGCATGCCTATGATGATTCCTGAAAGAACAAGTATTCTCTAATATATGTTATCAAATTCCATCAATCTCGATGAAGAGAGTAGATTAAATGTCGACAATTTTCAAAAGGCATATGAATAGTAGAGCAAGACACTACCTAGAGATTTCCCTCATTTTGTGAGGACATTAGATTTGATTCCAGTTTTCAATAAAAAAGCACCTATAATTACCCTCCCAAAGAGAGAGAACTTTCGACAAGTGCCGTTGATCACTAAATGCATAACGATAAGAAGATGTAGAGAGTTTAAAATTTAAGCTATGAAATTCATCATAATAACTTAAAGTGATGGTCGGGAGAACAATAACTACCGCATCAAGATCCCATGTCATCCCGAGACGTCAATGTCTACCACTTGGCCGAGGTGGTCGACCCAACCCGACAAGGATCCTCGTCAACAAACATAGTTGAAAAAATCCTTACTGGGGGTGATGTTTGTCTAAGGAGACAGGCTTAAGTCTACCTTAGCTGACAGAGAGTTTTTTACCCTATCAAATATACCCTTTGGTCCACAACTCAAAGGAAGAGTTATTGGAAAACATACGAGCTACAGTCATGACCGTGATATAATGGTGTCATTTACAGAACCATCCAATCGTGAGGACTCGGTCGAATCGCATCATATGTGGAGCCTACTGGCCAAATCACGCGGTCAGAGGACACGGGTCACATCCTTAGTAGCATGAGATTGATTGAGAGTAAACATAGTTGTATACTTTATTTGAAATTGGCTCCTTTGTGAGTTAGAGTTTTTTTAATTTTTCACCTCTGACAAACAATTGTGGAATGTGGGCTTAATTTTAGCAATAAATTTTTAGATTGAACTTCATTTAGGCATTTTGAGTTTGATAATTCATCAGATTTTTTATTTAGATTGATATTTAATTTATATTAATTTGATCTGAAATTTTAAATATATGCTAATTGTAGTGTCCTCTCCGGTTGAAATTTTCATTCAACACAGCCATCATCGGGATAGATGTATTATTTTGCTATTCCAGATCCTGTCGACTCTATCAATTTAATAATAGAGGATCAGATCTAATCTCATATGATAGAATTAGCTTCTTAAATATTTTACTAAATTGAAATTCTTATAATATTAGGATTTTTAGGTTTTGTTAACCTGGACCTGGTCCTAAGACCCAACCGGAAAATCAACCCGTAAAGCATCCTTAGACACTAAGTTTAAGCATTCAGCGTAGTGTTGAGGCTCATATAGGTTATTCAATTTAATATTGATTTAACTTTAGGAGATTTGATTAATGTTACTTATTTTGATTGAGTTGCAAGTTAAGATTTTAGATAAAAATTTGACAGTATTTTGACAACCTCCCGACGTCGTCCCCACATATGGGGCTACAATGGGGGATGTCAAGAAAGGCAAGTATGGGTGGTGTAAACACCACGGTTGAATGTGCTATCCTCCCATGCCAAGAAAAGCATGTATGGATCTCTGAAGCACCTATATGTAACACAGATTTTCTCGTCATGCCAAGAAAGACGTGTACAGGTACTTATATACTTGCTATGTCAAATAAAAAATCAATTTTATAATTATGGTTGCATTTATATTAAGTTGTTTAGGCCTCATGTTGATGTAAAAATTTAGCAGTATTTTAACAGCATTCCGACGTCGTCCCCGTGTAAATGGTTGTCTCGGGTATGTTGGGCCTGCCCACCATGCCAAGAAAGGCTTGTATAACAACGTATTATAACAACGTCCTGAATGCATCATTCCACCATGCCAAGAAAGGCATATATGAAGCTCTAAGGTACCTGCGTGAAACACATTTCTCCACCACGCCAAGAAAGGCGTGTATCGGTACTTATACACCTGCAATGTCAGTTTACACAGTAATTTTATAATTATGGTTGAATTTATGTTAACATATTTAGGTCTCCTAGCGGTGTGAAAATTTGGCGATTTCAACAAAGATCTCGATCGTCCCCAAGATCCGCCGGATATCTTGCCCACCACCAGGCGTGTATCGTATAACCACCACCACACGCCATCCCACAATGCCAAGAAAGGTATGTATGAGGCTCTAAGGTACCTGCATGAAGCACATTCTCCGCCACGCTAAGAAAGGCGTGTACGGGTACTTATATACTCACAAACAGGCACAGCTTTCCTCGTCACGTTAAAAAAGATGTATGAGTACTCATATTTCAACACGACCGGTGCACGAGCGGTGTGGGGCAGAGCACACCGGCGGCGAATGCGTGATCAGATGCCGCGATGCGCCAGATGCACGCGAGAGATAAGCGCGTCTTAATGCGGGCGGATCGCTCACAGTCCGATGTACGCGAGACGACGCGCCGCTGATGGTATGGTCGCCAGACGGGACAAGTGCATACGCTAGAACGCGACCTGATGCGAGGCACGAAACTCACGGAGAATGATGGGAGGCCGCTGAGCTTGCGTACGCGCTCAGATCACGAGAGAGGAAGGACGGGTGAACTGCATGCTTGGCTTGCACAAGAAGCTGCGACACTCAAGGAAATGGGGTTAGGGCTATGAATAGGTGTTCGGGTTAGGGTTAGGTATAGGTAAGTAATTATAGGCTCATTTTTTTAAATGAAAATTAACCCCGATTTTGATTTTTGTGACGACGAAATTGTATAGTTAATATATATGTCAATCTTAAGTTATTCCGATGTTCCGGATGTAACGGCACAATGCTTCGTGAACGGAGATCATTTGGTTTAAGTCGGCATCGAATCGGGTCAATTTCTGTTCCGATTTGCAAGTTGTCGCTTCCGATTGCTCGACATTCACACAGACTCGTCCGAATTGAGCATGGATAGTCTCATTTGATACGTTTCGATATTTCGACACGAACGTCGCAATCAATTTCGTGAACAAAGGTCGTTTGGGCATCATCGCAGCTTCCCAACCTCGATATGTGCGTCGACGGCCCTCCTTGATCGATCGACCTTCAGATTGTGCAAGATGTACATTCTAATCAATTTTGATGTTCTAAACGCGATGACGAAGTCCGTTCGTCAATCGTAGGTCATTTTGATTGATTTCGATGATGTCTAGTGCATTTCAACTAAAACTCCTCGAATTCACCCTGCGAGCTCCGCTTGACTTATTGCATATGCATGGAAGTCAACAGTTGTAAGAGTGCGATTGATTCAAAGATCTTAGTACCCTAAATAAAAATAAAGAAATTTATTTTTATCATCATAATAGTAAAATTAAAGTTGAAGAGGCATTGAAGAAAATGAAATTTAAAAAAGTAGTAAGACTTGATGATATTCCAATAAAAGTGTGGAAATGCTCAAGAGATCATGAAATTTCTTGGCTTACTAATCATTTAATATAATTTTAAAGACTAAAAAGATGTCGGAAAGGGAGAAAGAGTTTGTTGGTTCCTATTTTTAAGAATAAAGATGATGCACAAAAGTGTGCAAATTATATAGGAATTAAGTTAATCATACATTAAAATGGGGGAGAGTAATTGAGCATTGGCTACGATGTGATACAAAAATTTCTCAAAATTAATTTGATTTCATACAGGTAAATCTACTATGGATGTTATATATTTGTTGAGAGGTTTGATGGAGAAGTATAGAGAAAGTAAGGAGAATCTACATATGTATTTGTTGATTTAGAGAAAGCATATGATAGAGTTCCAATAGAAGTGCTTCAGAGAGTCATAAAAAATAAAAGATTTAATATTAGCTATATTCAAGTTATTAAGGATATGTATACTAGAGCTATTACTTGTGTTCAAACACAAGGAAGAATGACCAAATTTTTTTCAATTTCAATTAGATCACATCAAGGATCGGCTTTAAGCCATATCATTTTGTTTTAATTATGGATTTTCTTACTAGGCATTTACAGGAGGACGTACTTTGGTGTATGTTTTTTGATGATGATATTCTTCTTATTGATAAGACTAGAGAGGGAGTTCAAGAGAACCTTGAATTATGTAGGTCAACCTTAGAGTCTAAAGGTTTTCATTTAAGTAGATCTAAAACTAAATATATAGAGTGTAATTTTAATTGTAGATCTAATGGTGGGGTTGTGACAGTGAGTGATCAAGTCATTAAAAAGAGTAAACGTTTCAGATATCTCTAGTTTATTGTCCAAAATGATGGTGAAATAAATGTGGATGTTATTAGTAGAATTCAAGTTGGATGGTTGAAGTGGAAGAATGCATCTAATGTACTGTGTGATAGAAAAGTACTGCTTAGTCTTAAGAAATAATTTTATGAGATGGTGGTAAAGACCTACAATGATTTATGGTGTAGAATATCAACCAATAAAATAGAAGCATAAAATTAAGTTAGGTGTTGCAGAGATGAGGATGCTCAGGTTGATGGGTGGCTTTACTCTTAGAGATAAAATGCGAAATGAATAAATACATGATAAGGTTTGAGTAGCTCCAGTGACAAACAAGATTAATAAGAGTCATCTTAGATGGTTTTGTGATATAAAATGTCGGCCGTCCAATGACCTAATTAGGAGGGTGGATGTTTTAGATGTACCTTATGTTAAGAAAGGTAGAGGTAGGCCAAAAAAGACTTGGTTAGAATATAAAAATAATGACCTTAATTTATTAGAATTAAATGAGAATTTGATGCTTAATAGGACACATGGAGAAAAAAGGTTCATGTTGTCGATCCCACATAGTGGGATAAAGGCTTGTTGTAGTTGTAGACTATTTTCACGGAAAGAATATTGAGAATCAAATGAAAATAATAGAGTTCTAGAGTTTTAAAATTTGTGAAAATAAAGTGATATTAAAAGATCAATATTGAACTTTCTAACAGATCATATATATATATATATATATATATATATATATATATATGTATTATATATTGTGTATATACATATATATATATATATATATAGATATAGATATATATATATATATATATATTATATATATATTATTATTATATACATATATACATATATATATGTGCATATATGCATATAATATAAAATCATATATACAAATTTATATATATATATATATAGATGAATATATATATATATATATATATATATACACACACTAAATTTTTGACAACGCCATATTTCCATTACACTAAATCATTTTATTGAATCAAAATGTTGCATCAATCATATTTGCTCAAAAAAGATCAAGATCAACCTAATCTTGACAAATTTGTGTAGTCATAGTGGCGAGAGAGATGAACTTAGGCGTTCATATATATATATATATATATATAGAATATAATAAATATATATATATATATACAATAGAATTTTTGACAACGCCATATTTCCATTACACTAAATCATTTTATTGAATCAAAATGTTGCATCAATCATATTTGCTCAAAAAAGATCAAGATCAACCTAATCTTGACAAATTTGTGTAGTCATAGTGGCGAGAGAGATGAACTTAGGGTTCAAAATATTTTGTAGACTACTTTTAGGGAAAGAACACTGATAATCAAATGAAAATAATAGAGTTTATTAAGGTAGATACATGCCTATGATGATTTATAAAGAATAAGTTGTATTCTCAACCATAGTTATTTATTCAATTGATCAATTCAACCCTTCCATCTTGGGGCTAGTTTAATTCCTAGATATTCCATTATTGTGATCTCAATTCTTGGTCATATATGATATATTATTTAACTGTGACGTTATTTGTGATTCCAGGTATAGAGTTTTGAGATGGCACTAACTCTGTGATTTTATATTTCAAACTTTAATAGGGCATATTACTTGATGAACTTGAAAGAACTTTAAAACTATATGACAAAATTTGGGATACTAAAATAATGTACAAGTAAAAAGGATGACAAATTAAGTAGTATATTTCTCATAAGTAAAACATCTCCATGGCATTGACATTACAAGAATTATAGAAAACTCACTCTATCGTAAGTATAAATAAATGGTTCATTTCAAATTCAAATTAATGTAAATTGAACTACCATATTGAAATTAACTCATAACTAAAAAAATCTATAACAACTAGTGCCCAAAAATCACTAAAATTAGTCATTAGGTAAAAAAATGACAAACCAAACACAAAAATATACCGCTTGAAATGCAAATGAGACAAATGAATATTAAATTGCATAGAGTTAATATCAAAGGAAGTAAGAGAAGTACCAACATAAATACAATTATGACACTACATACTTATACAATGAGCAATCTTGGGAAGTTTACACTTGCCCATAGGATAAACAAAGGCTATGCAAGGAGTCAACAAAAATGAGCATGGAGAACTGTCTTATACCTTCCTCAATTGATATTCATTTCACAACATTTTTATTCTATTTATCTGCTGAAACGAAAAAAAAAAAAAAGCATCAATACAAGAAACAATCAATCCAATTAAAAAAATGAAGTACAACAAAACGATCACAAAATGGGCATCCTAGTTGCTATTCTAGGTTAGGTTGTCAATGATACTAAAAAAAACATGGTATCTTCTCTTTTTACTTCTATTAAACTAACAAGATTCAAAATATAAAGATAATGCTGAATAAAAATGTATGTGATCATTGTACTTCTCTACAACATGGCTTATAACTATAATACTCTAAATCATTGTGATTTTTCAATTATTCAAAAGCTAAATTTACCTTTTCAAGGGAAAATTTTGACACTACTAAAAATTATTGATAACACTAGAATTTCTTTGCACTAACTCATTTTATTAAATAAAAATATTGAATCACACATCTTCAATTCAAAGAAGATCTAGACCAACCTAGAATTAACAAATTTATATGGTAATAATGATAAGTGAGATAGACTTTGATGTTTCAAGCTTTTTAACAGATTATTTTTAAGGAAGGACCATGGAGCATCAAATAAATAAAATTGTGTTTTATTATGGTGCTAATATCCCCTTAATAATTCCTATAAAAACTAAGTTGTATTCTCTAATATATTCATTCATTTGTTTAATCCGTTCAACTCTTCCATCTCTGAGCTACTTTTTTATGGTCGTGAATCTTAGTTATAGTTGATATAAAATTTAATTGCTAAGTTGTTTTTAATTCCAACTTTAGTGTCTTTAGATGGCATTGATTCTATGTGATTTTATATTTGAGCCTTTAATAAGCTTATTTATTGATGAACTTAAAAGAAACCATAAATACAAAATAAGTTTTATATTCTAACTAATTGTCCCATGTATAAATAATGTTTCTACTTTTATGGATAAGCATTGTTGCGATTGACAATCCAATTACTCAATAAAATATCAAATTTCTTCTCAAACATGTACGTGCTTCCCAGGTGTCAATTCTTCAAGTACAACATAAGTAATGGCAACAACTTCTAAAGAAAATTACTTTGTTAAACCTGCATGAAGCACTGAGTTCTTATATAACTTCTATCATAAATATTTTTCACATGCATATGTTGTGATTGGTTTTTACATCTGTAATTTTGATTTGTTCAAATATGTTATAATTTAATATTCCTTATTATGGTGCAAATCTAAATCATTACAAAGCATTAATTGATCCCAAATTTCTTACAAATTTGATTTTCACAAATTCTTGTCAACAATTGGAGTGAAATATTTTTTTTTTAAATAAAACATTCCATTTTGCCTAAACTAAATGGATAGGTATTGGCTAGATGAAACCATATGATAAAAATCTAGATACTACAATCAATGTATACATACAAAAGGATGACATTAAAAAAGACATATCAAGCATTAAAATGTACCATCTAACATAACAATGAGATTAGTAAATATTCAATTGACAATCAAATTGCTCAATAAGATTTCAAATTTGTGCTTGCCACTTGCTTTCATTAAGTATTGACAACAACTTCTCAAGGATATTTTCTACTTATCCCTGCATGAGGCCCTAAGTTCATATATAACTTCAATCATAAATCTTTTTCATATGCATACATTGTGATTGGATTTACATGTGTGATTGTGATTTGATCAAATCTATTAGTATAATACTCCTTATTATAGTGTGAATCTAAATCATTGTAAAGCATTATTTGATCTCAAATTTCTAACAAATTTTATTTTAACAAATTTTTAAATCATCATTCAAAGTAAATTATGTATTTTTCTTAAATTTTCCTAATAAAACATGTTATTTTGCCTAGACTAAATGGATAGGTAATGGCTGGAAAAAACCATATGATAAAAATCTGGATGCTACAATCATTGTATACAAAAAAAGAATGACAAATTAAGTAGTGTGCTTCTCAACAATAAAACATCTCCATGCCTTAGCAATAATAGAATTTAAAAAAAGAATATACATTTCTATGAAAAAGATTTAGATGAAATAGCACATGTCTAATTCAAAATTATATAAATTCAACCACCATATTGAAACTAAATCAATGCCAAAAAGTCTATAACAAGAACTAGAGCACAAAAATTAATAAAATAGTTGTTATAGAGAAAATAACAAATCAAACATAAAAAGATACCATCTAACATGAAAACAAAATAAGTGAACATTCAATTGCATAAAGTTAGTACTATCAAGGGAAGTAACCGAAGTATCAACATAAATATAATTGTGACTCTGCATGTTCATAAAATGAGTAATCTTGGAAAGTTTACTCTTCACCATAGCAGATTCTCTGTAAGGCATCAGCAAAAGTGATCATGGAGAACTATATCTTATGTCTTCCTAAATTACTAATCATTTCACAGCATTTTCATTTTGCTTACATACTGAAACTGAAAAACAAATTATTAGAAGCCTTCAACACAAGAAGCAGATTAATTGTGAAAATGAAGTACAACTAAATGATAACAAACTAAACTTCTTAGTTATTACTATATATATATATATATATATATATATATATATATATATATATCTCTATATTTTGTTATTATCATCATATTAGTAAAATTGAAATTGGAGAGGCTTTTAAAAAAGATGAAGTTTGGAAAATTAGTATGACCTAATGATATTCCTATATATATATATATATATATATATATATATATATATATATATATATATATAGTTAAAACAAGTTAGTTTTACATGCTCAAAATCTCAAATTTTATCATTTTTACTTGTACTTAACAAATATGTTTCAAAACATAAACAAAATGGCTTATAAATATATGTGCTCATTGTAATTGTTTACAATATCATTTATAATTGTAATACTCTGAATCATTATCATTTTTCAATTACTCAAAAAGAAAAATTTACATTTTCTAGGAAAAAAAAGGCTCATTAACTAAAATTTTGACACCACTGGATTTCCTTTGCACTATATCATTTTATTGAATAAAAACTTTGAATCAAACATGTTTGATAAAAAAATACCAAGATCAACCTAATCTTAACAAATTTGTGTGGTCATAATGGTAAGTAAGAAGAACTTAGATGTTTCAAGAATTTTGGTAGACCATTTTTTGGGAAAACTGCAAAACATCAACTCAATAAAATAGAGTTTATAGCGGTGCATGCATGCATGCCTATGATGATTCTTACTAAAATTTGAAATGAATATATAAGTGAAAAGGTTGGAGTTGGTCCAATGGCGGATAAGATTAGAGTCTCCTTTAGATGATTTGGTCACATAATGCGTCGGCCATCCGATGACCCAATTAAGAGTGTAGATGTTTTAGATTTGCCTTATGTTAAGAAAGGTAGAGGTAGACCTAAAAAGACTTGGTTAAGATGTATAAGAAAATGATCTTAGTTTATTAGAATTAAATGAAAAATTGACACTTAATAGGACACAATGGTGAAGAAGAATTCATGTACCCAATCCCACATAGTTGGATAAAGGCTTGTTGTTGTTGTTTGAATAGATCAGTTCAACTCTCACATCTCTAGACTAGTTTAATTCTTTGAAATTCCATGGTTGTGGTTTCAATGCATGGTTATAATTGATATATTATTTAATTGTCAAGTTGTTTGTGATTCTAGATCTAGTGTTTTGTGATGGCATTGACTCTGTGATTTCATATTTGAGCCTTAACAAGGCTTCTTAGTTGATGAACTAGAAAGAATATTAAAACCATATTACAAATTTTTGGATACTAAAATCAATGTATACATAAAAAAATGACAAATTAACTAGTATACTTATCATCAGTAAAACATCCCCATAGCCTTATCATTACTAGATTATAGCAAACATACTCCGATGTAAGTAAGGTTTAAATAAAATGGTTCATGTCAAATTCAAATTCATATAAATTAATGAAACTAACTAATAACTAAAAGTCCATAACTATAACTAGAGTCCACAAATCAATAAAATTAGTCATTAGGTAAAAAATGGCATACCAAACATAAAAATTATACTGCCTGAAATGCAAATGAGACAAGCAAATATTCAATTGCATAAAGTTAATATCATTAGGGAAGAAAGTGAAATTGCAACATAAACACAAGAATGACTGTACATGCTCATAAAATGATTGATCTTGGGAAGTTTATACATAGCCATAGGAGAATAAATAAAGGCTATGTAAGGCGTCAACAAAAGTGAGCATGAAGAACTATGTTATATGTCTTCCTTAATTGATATTCATTTCACAGCAATTTCATTCTACTTGTCTATGGACACTGAAAAACAAAATATTAGAAAATCCTTCGAGATAAGAAACAATCCAATTGCACAAATGAAGTACACAAAATGATCACAAACTGCACATCCTAGGTGCTATTCCAGATTAGGTAGTCAACAATACTAAAAAATGTCGATAAAATAAGTTTGTTTTACATGCTTTAAAATCTACAATTTTTATCTTTTTTACTTCTACTTAACTAACAATATTCAAAATGTAAAGAGTATGTTGAATAAATGTAGGTGCTCAATGCAATTCTCTGCAACAAGGCTTATAACTATAATACTCTAAATCAATACTTTTTTAATTATTCAAATAGCTAAATTTATCTAGTCTAGGAAAACAATTTGGCACGCCACAAAAAATTATTGATAACACTAGAATTTCTTTGCACTAAATCATTTTATTGAATCAAATATTGAATCAAACATATGCAATTCAAAGAAGACCAAGATCAATGTAAAATTCACAAATTTGTGTGGTGATAATTGTAAGCGAGATGGACTTTAACATTTCAAGTTTTTAGTAGACTATTCTCAAAGGATTGTAGAGCATCAGATCAATAAAATTGTGTTTATTAAAGTGCAAAAACACCTTTAATGATTCCTATAAAGAATAAGCCGTATTTTCTTATATATTTATTTATTTATTTGATCAGTTCAACTCTCGCATCTATGTGCTAGTTTGATTCCATGATATTCAATTGTTATGATCTCAAATCTTGGTTACAGATAATATAACATTTAATTGCTAAGTTGTCTATGATTCCAATTTTAGAGTTCTGAGATGGCATTGACTCTCTGTAATTTTAAATTTGAGGCTTTAATAGCCTTATTTATTGATGAACTTAAAATAATTTTAAATACAAAATTGGTTTTGCACTCCAAGTTATTGCCACGTATATATATAAAGTTCCTATTTCTATAGACAAGCTCTATTGCAACTTGACAATTCAATTGTTCAATAAGATTTCAAATTTCTCTAAAACTTGTATGTGCTTGTCAGGTGTAAAGTCTTCTAGTCCAATACAAGAATTGACAACAACTTTTAAAAAATGTTTTCTCAGTATTCCTGCTTGAGGTACTAAGTTCTCATGTAACTTCTAACATAAATCTTTTTCATGTGCATAGAATTTGATTGGATCTTACAAGTGTGATTATGATTTGGTTAAATCTATTATAATATAATATTTCTTCTCATGCTACAGGTCTAAATCATTTCAAACCATTGTTTGATCTCAAATTTCTTATAAATTTGAAAGCTACATAGAAATAAAGTTAAAAAAATAATCGTAAGAAAAGATGTCATTACCAAATTGAAAAATCTTGAATTCTATTTTTTTCCTAACACTTATGAAACCCGCAATTCCACAAATCAAATACTTCTGAGTTATTCCTGCCGGGAGTAAAACAAAACTCTCAGATTCTCTGCGAATGCCCGAAACACTGCCGTGCTAAACTCTATTTTCACACTGCGAATTATGCCCTAGAAAACAAGAACGTGTAAAAAAATCTATCGCTCGCAAAGACAGCGGAAGAAACTGCGATCTACATGCTACGGTATATTGCTTTCCTTCTCACGGAACAGCTCTTGGCTGCTCTTAGTGGTTGAGGGCTTCGACGCAGAGAACGAGACCCCAAGAGAAAATAGGTTCGTATAACCAAATCCTGGGACTGGAATTGTTTATGGACTTCGAGCATAACAAACCCTTGCCCGCCGAAAAACGTGAAAGATACCATTTTTCAAAACTCATAACAGCTTCGTGAAAAAAGATCCGTTGCAGTGTACAATTTTTTTTTTTTAAAAAAAATGTTATTTCGTTTACATTATCTCTTTTACACAAAAATCCTATTTCAGTACACTCGATACACCGACATTAATAACGTTATTAGGGGATTTACATACATAGCCCTCAAAATATTAGAATTTACATATTTAACACTTAAACTTTACTATTATATATATAACACCTAAAACTTATTTAATATAACAAAACTAACACTCCTTCCCCGTTTCTTTCTTCCGTTAAATCTGCGACCTACAAAATGATTGAGCTTTCTGCTTGTCTGAAGAGTTAACGATTACTTGCAAAGGTTCAAGACTCGCCTGTTCAAACAATGTCCTCACCCCCAACAAGAAACAAAGATTAAAAATCAACAAGGGTCTTCATTTTGATTCCAAAACTGGCAAACTCAAATGAAGGTAATAAAAAAATCAAAAATTGATTTTTTTTTTTTTTTAATTTTCTTCTTTGTCGATCGTGCTTCTGATTCCCCTTTAATTAACAAAGACTCAAATGGAGCTCCATGAGAACACTATCTTAAGGCAAGAGAATGACAAGCTTAGAACAGAGAACATTTCCATAAAAAAGTTATGATGAACACAATATGCAATAACTGCGATGGCGAGGTGTTTGGCGAGGTCTCCTCGAGGAACAACACCTGAGAATCGAAAATGTGCGGTTTAAAGATGAGCTTGATCGCATCTGTGCCCTTGCCAACAAGTGAAAAATTCCTCCTAGGTTTCCTATCCTAAATTTAATAACTATATCTAAAGCATACCATCCAGTGAAAGCAAGCATCTTCTACAGCCTTATGGGAAGTTGGATCACCTACCTCATCATCTTCTACATTGAGTATCGCACCAAGAAGAAGGAGAATGTTGGCTTTAAAAATCATGTCAACTAGGCACAAAGTCTCAGCAATCTCTCATCTCCTTTTTTTCTCGGCACACCCCTTCTTCACATGGAAATTCCCCCAGGTCCAAACCCACCTGTTTCCCCTCTTTCGGCTCTTCCTCTTATTTTCACGAGGCACACTTCTCCTTATATTTTGATTTCCCCTCTACAGAACGAGAAAATATTACGTCCGGTGTCCGTACATAACTTTACGTGCGGACTCCAATCTTGATCCGACGCATATTTAGTTATTTTTTTTCTCATTTTAGCGCTTAACGTAGCTGACGGACGGCGACGCCGTTTATCTGGCGAACCTCGTTTAAGCGGCGGAAAAGAAAAATGAGACAGACGTCGTTCGACATTACTCCATATGACGGTTTAGGGCTTTCTTGCTAGCTCGACTCCGCTCTCGATCGTGACGTCCGGTTGCCGTCGTTTGAAGCAGTCTTGCAAATAACTTCCATTGAGGTATTGTAGGCGTATATGAGGTATTTACACTGTGTTTAGAACTTTAATGAATTTAGGGTTTTCTATTTCAGTCCGGTGAACATTTTAGAACATTAGAGTTCTTTAAATGAACGGGATGTATTTTAGTGATTTTTGGAGATGTTTTGCATGTATACTCTCTATACTGTCAAGATGGTGCATGCCGTTATTTTCAAATTTTTGAACTGATTAACCTTGTGAAATGTTTAGTATATCACATGGTAGGATGTTTGGTCATGTTTCAAGATGAATTTTGTGGCCTGATTAGGAATGATAATATGTTCGATGGAATTAAAATTTTGGCATTTGCATCACGGACTCTCATGAAATGAGCATTTTGGTCATTTATTTCCTGTTTCTTTGGCTTGTTTGGAGGAAATTTGTTCATTGCAATCCATCAGGAATAATTTAGAGGCTGTTTGGTTGGATTTTTAGTGTTATTTTGCATCTGTACTCTTTGTACTCTCTTGAGAGTACAGATGCTTTTGGCCATTTTTTTTTCTTTCTTTGGCCTGGTTGTTCAGATTATATTCATTACATTCTAGTGGAAGCAATTTGGTGTCTGTTTAGTTGGTTTAGTAGTGTTATTTTGCATCTGTACTCTCTGTACTCTCTTGAGAGTACAGATGCTTTTGTGAATATTTTTTCTAGTTTCCTTCTTTGGCCTGGTTGTTCAGATTATGTTCATTACATTCCAATGGAAGCAATTTGGTGGCTATTTGGTTGGTTTCGTAGTGTTATTTTACATCTGTACTCTCTGTATTATCTTGAGAGTACAGATGATTTTGTGAATATTTTTTTCAATTTATTTGGCCTGGTTGTTCAGAATCTGTTCATTACATTATATTGGAAGCAATTTGGTGGCTATTTGGTTGGTTTAGTAGTGTTATTTTACATATGTACTCTCTATACTCTCTATTTTTTCCAGTTTATTTAGCCTGGTTGTTCAGATTATGTTCATTACATTATATTTGAAGCAATTTGGTGGGATTTTGGATGGTTTAGTAGTATTATTTTGCATCTGTACTCTCTGTACTCTCTTGAGATTACAGATGATTTTGTGGATATTTTTTCCTGTTTCTTTGGCCTGGTTGTTCAGATTATGTTCATTAGATTACATTGGAAGTAATTTGGTGGCTGTTTGGTTGGTTTAGTAGTGTTATTTTGCATCACTCTATACTCTCTTGAGTACTGAGATGATTGTGGACATTTTTCCTTTCTTTGGCACGGTTGTTGATTATGTTCATTACATTCCAGTGGAAGCAATTTGGTAGATGTTTGGTTGGTTTAGTAGTATTATTTTGCATCTATACTCTTTGTACTCTCTTAAGAGTATAGATAATTTTTTGGATATTTTTTCCAATTTTTTTGGCCTGGTTGTTCAGAGTATGTTCATTACATTACATTGGAAATAATTTGGTGGTTGTTTGGTTTGTTTAGTAATATTATTTTGCATCTATACTCTCTGTACTCTCTTGAGAGTACAAATAATTTATGGACATTTTTTTCAGTTTATTTGGTCTAGTTGTTTAGATTATGTTCATTATATTACATTAGAAGTAATTTGGTGGGATGTTGGATAGTTTAGTAGTGTTATTTTGCATCTATACTCTTTGTACTCTCTTGAGAGTACAGATGATTTTGTGGATATTTTTTTCTAGTTTCTTTTTTTAGCCTGGTTGTTCAGATTATGTTCATTACATTATATTGGAAGTAATTTGGTGGGATGTTGGTTGGTTTAGTAGTGTTATTTTATATCTGTACTCTCTGTACTCTCTTGAGAGTACTGATGATTTTGTGGATATTTTTTTCTAGTTTCTTTGGCCTGGTTGGGGGAAATATGTTCATTGTAATCCATCAGGAACAATTTGGAGACTGTTTGGTTGATTTTTTAGTATTATTTTGCATCGTACTCTGTACTCTTGAGAATCTGAGATGATTTTAATGAATATTTTTCTAGTTTCTTTGGCTTTGGTTGGGAAATATATGCATTCATTAGGAATAATTTGGAGGCTGTTTGGTTGGTTTTTTAGTGTTATTTTATATCTATACTCTATGTACTCTCTTGAGAGTATAGATGATTTTGTGGACATTTTTTCCAGTTTCTTTGGCCTGGTTGTTCAGATTATGTTCATTACATTACATTGAAAATAATTTGGTGGGATGTTGGATGGTTTAGTAGTGTTATTTTGTATCTGTACTCTCTATACTCTCTTGAGATGATTTTTGAATATTTTTTTTTTTCTTTACGTGGCACGATTATTGATTATGTTTCATTACATTAGTAATTTGGTGGGATGTTGGATTGTCTAGTAGTGTTATTTTGCATATGTACTCTCTGTACTCTCTTGAGAGTATAGATGATTTTGTGGACATTTTTTTCAGTTTCTTTCTTTGGCCTAGTTATTCAGATTATGTTCATTACATTACATTGGAAGCAATTTGGTGGGATGTTGGTTGGTTTAGTAGTGTTATTTCGCATCTGTACTCTCTGTACTCTCTTGAGAGTACAGATGATTTTGTGGACATTTTTTTCCAGTTTCTTTGGCTTGGTTGGGGGAAATATGTTCATTGTAATCCATCAGGAATAATTTGGAGGTTGTTTGGTTGGTTTTTTAGTGTTATTTTAGATATGTACTCTATGTGCTCTCTTGAGAGGACAGATAATTTTGTGGACATTTTTTCTAGGTTTTTTGGCCTGGTTGGGGGAAATATGTCCATTGCAATTCATCAGGAACAATTTGGAGGCTGTTTAGTTGGTTTTTCAGTGTTAATTTGCATATGTACTCTCTGTACTCTCTTGTGAGTACAGATGATTTTGTGGACATTTTTTCTAGTTTCTTTGGCCTGGTTGTTCAGATTATGTTCATTACATTACATTGGAAGTAACTTGGTGAGATGTTGGTTGGTTTAGTAGTGTTATTTTGCATCTGTACTCTCTGTACTCTCTTTAGTGTACAGATGATTTCTGATATTTTTTTGTTCTTTGGCACGGTTGTTGATTATGTTCATTACATTCCAGTGGAAGCAATTTGGTGGCATTTTGTTGGTTTAGAAGTATTATTTTGCATCTGTACTCTCTGTACTCTCTTGAGAGTACAGATTTCTTTCGACCTACTTTTGCACATAAAAAATCTTTTGATTTCAATTTCTTGGAGTTTGGCTAATAATTAGTATGGTCCTTCACGAAGCGGTTTGATGTGTGAGTGATTACATGCATACACCTCCGTTTCATTCTAAACAGTGGTGCCAAGGAGTTTCCCCAAATTTAGTTCATTAGACATCACGAGTTCATCATCGTACTGCTCATTGACCGCATTCACCTGCCAAGACAGCTCCACATAAATGTGACATGAAAAATAGCTCCACAAATAAACATTTTCCCTCTAAACAGGCCAAACAAAGGGAAAAAATGAACAAAATACAGAGAGTAAAGATGTAAAAAAAATGTCCAAACATCCCACCAAATTGCTTCTAATGTAATGTAATGAACATAATCTACACAACCAGGCCAAAAAAACTGGAAAAATATCCAATCATCTCTCAAGAGAGTGAGAAAAGCAAAATAACAAAAGCTAAATAACTTAAATTGTTCGATGGTGCAATGAACATATTTCCAACCAAGCCAAAGCGGAAAAATGTCCATTAAATCATCTCTCAAGAGGATCTGTACACAAAATAACACTACTAAACCATCCAACATCCCACCAAATTGCTTCCAATGTAATGTAATGAACATAATCTGAACAACCAGACAAAAGAAACTTGAAAAAATATCCACAAAATTATATGTACTCTTAAGAGAGTACAGAGAGTACAGATGCAAAATAACACTACAAAACTAACTAAATAACCTCCAAATTGTTCCTGATGGATTGCAATGAACATATTTCCCCAACCGTGCCAAAAAATAGAAAAAATGTCCATCATGACTCTCAAAGAGTATAGAGAGTACAAATGCAAAATAACACTAAAAAATCAACCAAACAACCTCCAAATTGTTCCTGATGAATTACAATGAACATAATCTGAACAACCATGCCAAAAAAACTGGAAAAAATGTCTACAAAATTCTCTGTACTCTCAAGAGAGTACAAAGAGTACAAATATAAAATAACACTACTAAACCATCTAACATCCCACCAAATTGCTTCCAATATAATGTAATGAACATAATCTGAACAACCAGGCAAAAAACTTGTGTCCAAAAATTATCTCAGAAATGCGAGAGTACAGATACAAAATAATACTAAAAAACTAACCAAATAACCTCCAAATTGTTCCTGATGGATTGCAATGAACATATTTCTCCCAACCAGGCCAAAGAAACAGGAAAAAATGTCCACAAGATCATCTCAGAGAGTACAGAGAATGATGAATAACACTAAAAATCAATCAAACCCCAAATTATTCACATGAAATGAGCATAATCAACAAGCCAAAGAAAGCGAATAAATGTCCACAAAATCATCTATACTCTCAAGAGAGTACAGAGAGTACAGATGCAAAATAACACTAGTAAACCATCCAACATCCCACCAAATTGCTTCCAATGTAATGTAATGAACATAATCAACGAGAAAAAATATCCACAATTATCACACTCTCAAGAGAGATAGAAATAGAATACAAAATAATACTAAAAAACCAACCAAACAGCCTCCAAATTATTCCTGATGAATTGCAATGAATATATTTCCCCCAACCAGGCCAAAGAAACTAGAAAAAATATCCATAAAATTATATGTACTCTCAAGAGAGTACAGAGAGTACAAATGTAAAATAACACTAAAAAACTAACCAAACAGCCTCCAAATTGTTCCTGTTGATTGCAATGGACATATTTCCCCCAACCATGCCAAAGAAACTGAAAAAAATGTCCACAAAATTATCTATACTCTCAAGAGAGTACAGAGAGTACATATACAAAATAATACTAAAAACCCAATGAAATAGCCTCCAAATTATCCCTGATGGATTGCAATGAACATATTTCCCCCAACCAGGCCAAAGAAACTGAAAAAATATCCACAAAATCATCTATACTCTCAAGAGAGTACAAAGAGTATAGATGCAAAATAATACTACTAAACCATCCAACATTCCACCAAATTCTTCCAATGTAATGTAATAAACATAATATGAACAACCAGGCCAAAGAAACTTGAAAAAATATCCACAAAATCATCTGTACTCTCAAGAGAGTATAGAGAGTACATATGTAAATTAACACAACTAAACTAACCAAACAACCTCCAAACAAGTAAAAAAATCACCATAGAAACATAAACAATATTATATCAAGTTACCCATGAGTACAGAGAGTATAGAGTATAGAGAAAGGAGTATGAGAGTATAGAGAGTCTGAGGCTTTTCTTATTAGTGCTTCTTTTGCTTTGTATTTTTTTCAAGATGCTCTTTAAGGGCTTCCTCACTGGAAGTACTAACCTCACAGAGAGCACATTCCCTCATGCCATAAGACGCTCCCCATTTGGCATCCCATTATCCACCCAACTTCATGGGGTGATGCTCTTTAAGGCTTCTTTTGCTTTCTATAAGGCTTCTTTTGCTTTGTATTTTTTACCTTCAAGATGCTTTTTAAGGGCTTCCTCACTGGAAGTGCTGACCTCATAGATAAAATATTACCTATATTCCATAAGACCTTCTCCCCTCTGTTTGGCATCCCTACAATTAATGCAACTTCATCGGGGGTGAAAGGAATGCACTGCCCACCCAGAAAGAAAGCTTGCTTCTCTATGTCCCAACAAGACAGGATTGAGGTCATAGCTATTGAGTCTTGCTGAATTTTATGGAGCCTAATGAATTGATGCAGATGAAGCCTCTGTAAAACACCAATGACTTCATTACTAAAGAGTGCTGCAACAGAATCTACAGAGAGTATAGATGCAAAAATCCTCTTGAAACCATCCAAACAGTTGCCAAATTGCTTCCAACGGAATGTACTCTCAACAACCAGGCCTAATAAATTGGACAACATGACCAAAAATCATACATACTCTCATGAGAGTACAAAGAGTACATATGCAAGAAAATACTAACAAATCAATCAAACAACCTCCAAATTATGCCTAATGAACATATTTCCTCCAAACAGGCCAAAGAAACAGACAAAAAATGACCAAAATACTCTGTGCCCTCAAGAGAGTACAAAGTGTACAAAGAGTACAGAGAGTACAGAGAGTACAGAGAGTACAAAGAGTATAGAGAGTACAGAGAGTACAGAGAGAACATAGATTATAGATGCAATGAAAATAATCTCAACAACCAGTCTGAAGAAACTGGAGAAAATGACCAAAAATCATCTGTACTCTACAGATGCAAAATAATATTAAAAAAATAACCAAATAGCCTCCAAATTGTTCCTCATAGATTGTAATAAACATATTCCCTCCAAACAGGCCACAAAAAGTGAAAAAAATAACCCAAAATGATATGTACTCTTAGGAGAGTATAGAGAGTACAGATGCAAAAATCTCCCAGAAACCATCCAAACATCCCACAAAATTACTTCCAATGTAATGTAATGAACATAATCTGAACAACCGGAAAGCTGAAAAAAAGTCCACAAAATTATCTCTCGAGAGAGAGGAGTCTGAATGCAAAATAATACTAAAAAAACCACCAAATGCCTCCAAATTTTTTGTGATGGATTGTAATAAATATATTTCCTCCAAACATGCCACACAAAGTGAAAAAAATTGCCAAAAATCCCTCAAAATAAGCAAAGTTCTCTTACAAAGAACTCCAAACAGTGTAGAAAATATACACTAAATAAAAGAATTTCAATGAATAACACTAACAAACTGTAAAAAAATTGTACATATACAACGGTTGAGAAAAATTACCGATGCATTTTTATTTACTACACCCTCAACTATTTTTTCAAGGCCTTCGTTCTCCATCTTCATGGTTCTTTCGTAAAAAGGAAATGAGAAAATCTCTTTCTCTTTCTCTCTGAGCTCAGTTTGTAAGAAAAAAATATACCCCTAAATCTTAAATCTAGATATATATATATATATATATATATATATATATATATATATATATATATATATATATATATATATATATATATATATATATATATATATATATATATATATATAAATTCCACCCGCACATTCAAATGAGGCTTCTTCTCCCACTGTTTAAATGAGGCGGGCGGTAGGGCGCCGGGATAAAGTGATCTCACGTCCATCATTCTGGCGTTAGCTAAAATGGGAAAAAAAATCAGACATCGTCGGATTGGAGTCCATACGAAGCGTCGCGGACTCCGTAATATTTTCTCCTACAGAACACCCCAATACAACCCTTACTGATGAAAAGTCTTAGATTTAGTGAAGGAAATGGAGAAAGAACAGTGTGTTAATTTTGTTATATTAAGTAAATTTTAAATGCTATATATATAAATAGTAAAATTTAATGTTAAATATGTAAATCCTAATGTTTTGAGCATGGCTATTAAAATCGGTCGGAGCCGTTCGCCGTTCGTGTGGGTCCCTTGTTAAAAACCGCTCAGGCAACCGTGGGAGATCACAGCAAATTGGTAGTTCAACCGCGGAACCAGAGAACCAATCGCGGTCGGTCGATCTGCCGGTCCACGATCGGATGGCTGTGATGCATCGCGCGGCTTCTCAAATCCGTCGTGTCTCCCTTAATTTATTTTTTGCCTCCCCCAACGACGATGCGTTGTGGCTCCCTGATTGGCACCGACGGTGTGTTTTCCGGCCAGGTAAGTCTCTCGCCTCTTCTTTGCCCCTTCCCCCAATCATACACCCCCTTCTCGTCCATAAGCCATAAGGTTATCAGGATACGGATTGACCACCGACTGAAGTGCAATTCTCCTTCTTACCCCCCCCCCCCCTCTCTCATCCAATAATTCTAAAACTGCTATTGTATGGCTTTATTGTTCCATTACTTTCTCTAATGCCTCTATTGTATGGCTTTATTATTCAAATTTCATCACCTTTTCATAAGCAATTATTTCTTTCGATTATTTTCTTGACACTCATAAAATACATATCAATAACTATTAGTCCATATTTCATGGACATTTATAGAGTATAAACACTAAATCTATCAATTTCATGTTATATTCATAGTATAGCTATATTAAATAAAAAAAAATCCAACTAAGACAAGACATTGTCCTAAGACAATGCAAAAATCCAACACTATAGAATGTGAGAAACCAATTTTTTTCTCTACTTACTTCAAATGCAGTCCTTCTAATTCTATTATTTTCCTCTTTGTCACCTACAATTTAGTCCAAATGCCCACCAGACCTTTGTAGAGCAGCAAGGCAAAGAACAGAAAAAATAGGTAGAAGAAAGGCTATTATTTATAATTAAATTTTGTATTTTTTCTCGGTATCTCTCACAGATTCCTTCAAAAATATTATTATGTATGTATTATACTATTATTCTCTCATACAAGTTCATAAGTGAATTGATTTTATTATATGTCTATTTTTAAATTTATATAAATAGATTTATGATAAGTTCATTCTGAGTTTGATGAACCAATTCATCTTCTTATAAGATATATTTTGACGATTTATTTATTCACATTCTCTTTCATTTATTTAACATTTATTTATTTTTTTATATTTAGGATGGAGCCTTCTGAAAGTCAAAATTCTATGTCTTCCCATAATGTTCTTGAGAAAATAGATCCGGCTTGGAATCATTTTAGTGAATCTAGATGTCCTGTTAGGAAAAAGCAGTATAAGTGTTTGTATTGTGGATTAATATACAAGGGTGAAAGTATAAATAGAATGAAGCAATATTTAGCAAGAGCTAAGGGGAACACTGCTCCACGCAAAAAAATTTCACATGATATTCACTTTCAAATGCAAGAAAATTTAAAAGCGATATCTCAGAAAAAATAAGATACACAAGAGGATAGAGAGAGTGTACATCCTTATAATCAACATATTATTGAAGAAGAGATTGGCTCTTATCTATAAAAATCACAATCATCAACTACACATGATAAAGAATTAAATAAAAGAAAAAGAAAAGTAGATGAAATTGATGCTTACTTTGCTCCAAGAACAAAACCTATGTCACAATCATCTTTAAAAAGTATTTTGGCATCTAAAGAAGCAGTACAGAGAGCTGACATAGCCATTGTGAGATGGTTTTTTGACAGTTGTATTCCATTCAATGCTTTAAATTCATCATTTGCTCAGAAAGCTATGGATACAATACTTGCTATTGGACCAGGTTATGAACTTCCATCATATCATAGGATGAGAATTAATCTATTGAGGGATTGCAAAGAAGAATGTAAACTTTTAGTTGAATCTTATAGGCATTGTTGGAAGGAAACAGGGTGCACTTTAATGGCTGATGGATGGACATATGTTAGAAATAGAACATTAATTAATTTTTTAGTTTATTGTCCTTGAGGAGTATCTTTTTTAAAATCTGTTGATGCTTATGACATTAAGAAAGTTGCTACAATTCTTTGTTCTTTATCTGTTAAAGTCGTTGAGTGGATAGGTCCAGATAATATTATGCAACTTGTGACTGATAATACAACAAATTATAAGAAGGCTGGAGAGTTATTGCATCCAAAGTATGGGAATATTTGTTGGTCTCCTTGTGCAGCACATTGCTTGAATTTGATTCTAAAAGATTTTGGTAGCTTGCCTCATGTAGTGGATCTTGCTAAGAAGGCATCGAAGATAACAATATTAATTTATAATCATATTTTTTTTTTATCTTGGTTGAGAAAAAGATAAGGGTAGACTGAAATAGTATGCCCAGGAGCTACTCATTTTGCAATAATTTTTATTACTTTTAAGAGTATATATGATCATAAACATGATTTGCAAGCTCTTTCCACAAATAAGCTTTATGTGGATTCAAAGTTAACAAAAATTGTTAAAGGAAAAGAAGCATCTTCTATCATTATGGATAATAAATTTTGGAATGATTGTTAATCATGTCAAAAATAACAGGAGCATTAATAAGATTATTACGAGTTGTTGATTCAGACAAAAAATCATCTCTTGGTTATGTTTATGATGGCATGTATAGAACAATAAAGGTACTTAAAAGAATGTTTAGAGGTGTTAAAAAATGTATAAGCCATATACTTATATTATTAAGAAAAGATGGGATGAACAACTCCGCCAAGGTATCTACTCAGCTGCTTATTTTTTAAATCCATATTTTCAGTATGATCAAGAGAATTACTATCAAAAACTAGAAGTTATGCAAGGATTTATTGAACTTATTGGAAATAAAGATATATGTCCCAAGCCTAAATTGGCGATGAATGAAGTTAGAATATATTAGGACAATTTAGAAAATTTTAGGAAGCCGATTGCACTCACTATGGCCAAAGAAATGCAACCTGGTTAGTGAGTTTTTCATAATTTCATTTATTTTTCATTGTATCTCATTATCTTTTATTGACATATTTTATATTTTTGAAGTTAATTAAAATTTTATATGTAGATGAATGGTGGAATATGTTTGGTTCTAGTGCTCATAATTTACCAAATTGGCTATTAGAATTTTAAGCCAAACTTCTTCTTTTTCCGGGTGTGAAAGAAATTGGAGTGTTTTCGAACAAATTCATATAAAAAAAGAAATAATTTGGAACACTAGAGGTTAAATGATCTTATCTATGTTCATTATAATCTTAATTTGAGGAACATGTATGTTTTTTTTTTTAAATCTTTTATTATTATGCTATTGCTCTTAAGTTCTTAACATTGATATTTATCTAAAATTTTATGTTTATTTGATAGGTTTCATCTTTAAAAAGAAATTATGATCCATTGGATTATTCAAGTATCGACACAATAGATTTTTGGATAGTTGATGAAGAATACACTCCTAAATTAAATTATGATGATTTAGAGAATGAAATATATAAAGATGATGACATTCCTATTATTGAAGGAGTAAATATAACAACTAATAGTAAGTTAATTAAATTATACTTATGCTGATAATAAAGATGAAGAAGTAATTTATTTTGTATGTGTGATTTGTAGATACTAATGAGCACCATGAAGTAACTAGTGCAACAGATGAAATACATGAAACACCTAAACATGATATGTAGAAGCTTTTGGAGTTGATTGGGAGACAAACTTTGGGGAGGCGCTTTTGATGCAGGATCCTTTGAAGAGATAATATTTAGAGATGAATTTTAATATATTTGATTAGAATCTATTTCTTTTGAACTTATTTTAGAGATAAATTTTAATATGTATTTGATGTTTTAGTTTTTACAATTATTTTTATCAAAGAACATCATAATTATTAAACATCATTAGTCATTTTTTACTTAATTATTTACATATATTTTAATTTTATTTTATAATTTCAGAGCTCTATATAATTATAAAGAAATATGGTATTTATATATTAATGTATTTAACTAAAGTATAATTTTAATATTTATTATAATATTTTAATTCTTTTTAAACTTTGAACCTCTCTATTTTTTTGTTCTATGTCTGGTCCGATTTTCACAACCTTGGTTTTGAGTGCTATGTATGTAAATCCCCCTTTATTAAATAAAAAAATTTCAAATTTTTGATAACTAAATCTAGCATTAAACATGAAAAGTAAATCAAAGTTGAAATGAATAATATAATAAATATTAAAAATATTTTTATATGATTAAATAATATAATATAATATATGATGATATTTTATCGATTTAATTTATAATATTTTAATTTAAGATACTTTATCATTGAACATTATGAATATTATTCTAAAATAAAATTTTATTATATGATGTATTAATTTAGTTATTCTAATTTTAAATTTAAATTATTTATTTTTAATAATTAAATTAAAATAAAAAAGCTAAAATTTGACTAGTATAAGAATGTATTGATTCTTCAAAAATTGATCAAGTTCACTAGTTGGACCTTCAATTATACGTAGAAACAATTTTAGACTTCGATTGAACAAGACCAAAAACCAATTCACATTTCAAAAAATCTAACTAGTCGATCAAGTCTAGTTTCAAAAATCATAAAAATGTTAATATATATGCATTAAAATGCATGTGATTGGATAAATATTCCCACTCTATTTTTTCTTAAAGAAATAAGATTAACATTCACTTTGGACAAAATTACTCCCAAAAGGGATAAACTCTTGTATTGAAGGAGTTGAAGGCTTCCAAATTAATTCAAACTAGTTTGTGTTAGTGATTTCACAACTAGTTTTGATGATATCGATGGCAATTTAATGAGAAGAGGGGTTTATTATCAGAGCTCTTTGGGAGACATAATCAATGACACCAATGACATATGAAGAGAAGAGGGGCTTATAATTAGGGTTTATTGGAAGAAGTTAGTGATATGACTGTCTACATGTGAAAAAGAAGGCGGGTATACATTGAGAGCTTGTTAGGAAGTGTTGACCTCAATTTTAGTAAGGTTGACAATTATCCTACTTAGTTATAGAATTTCTATCTTTATATTAAGATTTCATCACCTAGATCTTGATACACTTCTAGTGATAAGGGGGATGCCCAAATCCAAACCCAAGACTTATAAAATTCAACCTAGTGTTAGGCCCATTGAACTAGCGGACCCTAACTATCCTAATAAACTCAAATCCCCATGCACCAAATACAATTGTTTTCAAACCAATCTCAACTCCAAACACAACTATACTAAACACAAACCAAGCATAATTGGATCCAAATGGGTTAATTGACCCACTTAGCTCATCTAACCTATTTCACCTATTTAGATCATCATGACCTAAACCTCAACCAATCCAACCTATTTTTAACCAGTCAATTATGCAATATCCAAATTACCAATTACACTTAAATCATACTCATAAGGTTCAATTTGACCAATTTGCTCATTTAGCTCAAGTTAACCTAATTGAAACCTATATGACCAAAACCAAATTAAATCTAAACCAATTCAAATTAGACTAATCCAATGACTCAAAACATCACCAGCACATGATTGAACATGGTTCATACCAAGTTATAACCCAATTTGGCCAATTGCTTCACTTAACTAACAAATCTAGACCTAAGTGAATCACATTGAGCCAAATCTCAATCTAAATCAAATTGATTTAAACCAATTCATATAACTTACTCTAAATTAATTATTGAACACAACTTTATGATTAATTGAAGACAATTTGACCCATTCACTTAATTTAAACCAATTTGACCTTCATGAACTATATTGAACTGAAACTCAATCCAAACTAAATTGAACCAAGCCAACTCTTAAAATCAATCCCAAATTGATTATTGCTCATAGCCTAACAATCATTTGAACTTAATTTGGTCAAATTGGCCAATTGATCCACTTAGCCCAAATGAACTTACATGAACCACATAGAGCCAAATCTTAATCTAAATCAATTGAATCAAACCAATCATCCTAACATATTTCAAAAACATTTGAACATGACCTAATGACCTCTTGAGCCTAATTTGATCGATTAGTCAACCTAACTCAAATTGATCTATATTTGATCTATATGAGTCAAATAAAGCTAAACCTAACAAAAAAAATTTAAATTAATCAAACTTGGCATAACTCATGCTTAGATCACACCACACTTACCCAAGGGAACCAGATTCAACCCAAACTAAGCCAACCAAGGATTCCAAATAAAATAAAATCTAAGATAGCAAAGTCTAACCATGGCTTCTCCCCCTCACCTCACTATCCCAAATCTTCCAAACCACTAAGGGACTTCCATCTCATCAATCTCAAGCTAATTTGAGCTCAAACTAGTACATAGCTAGCAAGGCATGCTTAAATTGACTTAAAATGGTGGTTCACATATTTAGCTCAAGAGACTCAGAATTACTAGACCAAACTCATTATAGAGCACACATATACTCTTATAGCAAGTCCTTGAGCATCCCAAATGCACTCTAACTCCAGCCAACACCAAGCCTCCTCGAAAAAATAAATGGTTCAAATTTTCACCTACACCAAACCTCCACCAAATCTCAAATAAACTCATCCTATATCTTCCCCACACTCAAGCAAACTAAAATAAATCGAGAACCTTTTGATTTGAGCATCAGAGCATCGAGATTGATCAAACTCTATTGAGGTGTGATGGAGCTTTAGTCTATAGAGCAATAAGTGTGGAGGTGAAGGGGGATCTACTTAACAGGGTTCCATATCTATTAGATGAAGCTACCTTGGTCATTTATTCCACTAGACGTTGGCTCTAGTGAGGTGTAGCTTTCAAACCATAGATTGGTCTTAGGAGCTTAGTCATTTGTGTAGTGTTTATAAGAATCATCTATATCAAGCCGTAAGGATCCCATCCTTTCATCTCTTAAATCATTTTAGAACCTTTTCCCTTAAAAATATGGCTTAGTTGGCTTGAATCAAGTGGTGGAAAGTAGATAGCCTCCACCTTTTGTTAGAGCTTGAAGATCAATCATGGATCATTTTTTTGTCTGATTAGAATAAATGGTCGTGATTATTCTATGCTATAATTTTGATTTAACCTCTTTGAAATCATATGATTAATCCAAGTTGTACAATCTTCAATCAAATGACCCATATTAATAATGCGTCGGCCACCATTGAGTCAGCGACATGCGAGATAAATTTAATAACCAATCTCGCATTATCATGTGTAAAGCGCAACTAACTCAATTACTGATTATTTAAATTGATTAATTAAAGTTGTAAATAAGATTAATTATGCAAAACTTTGAAAAATCATAACTAATTATAAAAAATTCAAAAAATGTAAATAAATACTCTCTTAATTAGGGAACACAACAGGATTAAGAAAAAAAATATAAAAGCTCTAATTTTTATTTATTAGATAAAGAGTAATTAAGGTTTAATTGAAATGTATATTTTTGAAATTATCTTAAATCACTCACTTAAATGACTAAAAAATTTTTAGGGAACATTAGTTGTGATGTTCTTTACCCCTCCTCCATAATTATCTCGTATCATTCAGATGAGTGGATTAGATGTTGTGTATTTTGAATGTTTAATAACTTAATTAGCCCAATAATTTAAATAAAAAATCGAAAATATTTTCTAAAATGGGTGTTTTGGTGTTCAAGCACACTTTCTTAACATCAAAGCACCTAGAAAAGATAATAAGAACCTCTAGTCCTAATCAAATCTCAAAATCCATATTAATGGGGTTAATTACTTATTAATTATTCCTTAAGAAGCTTAAGACTTAGAAAATTCATAATTAATTGTGTAAGTCCTTAAAAATATATGATTGACCCCTCTTTGTGCTTAACTAATAGAGAATTGGGATAATTAATCATTAATTATTCATTTAGTGGCCTAAGACTTAAAAAATTTATAATTTATTGTGTATGTCATTAAAAATATGATTGACCGTCTTTATTCTCAGCTAATAGAAATTCTTCTAATAAAATCAAATACCATAATCGAATTTTGGTATTTTGAATGAAATTGATTTATGATTTTATTTATTTATTTAATTAATCATAAATATAAGCCCAAATATTTTAGAATTCTTAGAACTATATTTATTTATATTTATGCACTTTTTGTAATTCTTTCATAATTTTTGGGCTTATGCTTCATACTTAATTAAAATTGTGAGTCTCTTTGGAATTAGTTTATTAAATAATTATTAAACCGTAATAAATCATAAAAATCATGTTTTGAACTTTTGAATTTCTTAATAAATAGAAAGAGGTTGTGGATAATTTAGAATGTGTCTAATCTTCTCTAATAATTTTAATCACTTTAATTAAGATTGCTTTAAGTGAATTTAGTTAGGCTTAAATGGTATTATTGTCATGTGCCAATTTAGGAATGATTGATTTAAGAAAATACCTTCATGACACTTAGCTATCTTTTTTTTTTAATCTCTATGTGTATGCTTGTGTAAATTTTTATTTACATTTATTTTAAAATCAAAAGTCTTATGTTCATTTTGCACACATCTTTTTAAGCTATTATGACTATTAAACCCTAATTTTTTAATTATATAGATTTAAATTGATTAAAAAAGATAATAATAATGTGTATACTCAATGCATTCCTAAGATATATTTGATCTAGAAACTTGAGATCACATGACTACTAATTCGAAGGTGGTTTTTACCTCACATCTCTGGTATAACAATGACATTGTTGAATCCACATCTGTCTGTGGATATAGGAGAAAATTTCTAGGATACTTGAGAAATATGGCTAGATAAAAATATTGCAAGCAAGAAGACATGAGAGTAATGAAATCTAAAAAATAGTAATATTTATTCCTCAAGATTGGAGTATAAATGCTAGGGGCCAAGAGGGAAAGAAAAAAAATGTCCCCACATAAGAGAGAGAGAGACAGAGAGAGAGTTCTTCTTTTATAATATTATGGGGTGGCCTTAAAGAAAAATTATATATATATATAATAAATTGAGTATAAATGGATTCCCACCCAAGCTGATGGAGGATATAGATGTGAGTGAGTATAGGTCAATTGGGCAATAAGGGAAAGTAGCCTTTTATCCAATGAGTATGCAAATAGAGATTAGGGTGAGGCAAGTAACTATTATGGACCATTGAATATTCATTTGTTGCTAACGAGTTGATTCATGCCTCATTTTTTGGGTTATTACTCTCTGAATCCTCGACCTATTAGATTAGGCTAATCATTCCTTATTAGACATACCTTCTAGCGCATATACTTATTCTTGGTTATCAAGTATCCTTTAGGTGAGTATGCCTGTCTCAATAAATAGACTAGCCAAGTCACTTGGGCTTGTCCGCTACATTGAGTATACATTTAGCCCTGTAATTCATCTACTCTTTGTAGAGGCACCTAACTAAAAAAAGGATAAGAGAATAAATAGAATGATTAGATGTAAATATTTAATGATCTGAAAAAATTTATACAATTATTGAGAAGTCACATCACCTTTTGACCAATTCTGATCTTTCAACACGCCAGAGGCTATAGATGAAACAATCATTCTTTCTTTAGTGTATTTAACATTTCTTCAACTTCTTGCTCGGATAAATTTTCTAACTTCTAGTGGTCGAATCTGGAAAAGTTAAGAAAATATTATACTTATAGATGCTAAGAAGCCTCACAAAGATATTGACCCTACAAATATGTGGGTAGGTCTTCAAAAGAAGGCCAAGAAAGCAAAGAAGCTGGAAGAGATCACTGTTGTTATCGCAACCAAGGCGAGCATCTCTACCCCTCCAACTTTAGCAAATGTAGCTCGACCTTCTTCGAATCCGCAGGGAGAATTTAGCACTCACCCATCTAGAGAATGGGTTGTTGTGATGAATCTCCATAAGGTGCGACCTGCAAGAATTTATGGAGGAGAAAGGAGGAGAGAAGGTACCTTTGATTCGCTATAAGAAGATGCTGGTGAGTTGCATGGTTGAACCTGATACCTCAAAGGAGGCTATAGAGGAATGCCTTGTTGAGGTGAGACTTGCCTATTATCACGTACTACGATTCCTTTCTATCTGCATCTCTTAATTTCTTCTTTGATCATAGTTGAGTAAATAGTGTTCAAGCCTCAGTAGAGGAGGTGAGGAGAACTTATCGGCTCTTCAAGTTATTTCCTTTGATGGTCCAAGTAGCCTCATAGAATCACTTTAGCTTTCTTTGGGTGATTTGCTAAGCTGCTTCTTGATAGGTGGCTTTTCTTCTTAAGGATTGAACTTATAGTAAATCTTCTTATTGAAATTACATTTCCAATTTTTAATGAGATCATTTCTTGCTGACTATTGGCAACTCTAATTTTGCTATAGACTGAATTAGTGGCACCACACATAGACTCGACAAAGAGTTCACTTCAGTTAGGAGTGACCATCAAGGCTCCCATCACTACAACTAGCTTCACCTCCACTAACATTAGAAAAATAATGGTTGGCTTCCATTTTTCTACTCGTAGAGATAATGGTGAGTCTATGAAGGGCGAGTCTACTTGATAGCTGGGGAATAACACAGAGAAAGAGCAACAAGTATTTATTGACTTCTCTGAGGTTACTACTCTATTATGGGAGATTTCTTTCTTGAGAAAAGCCCTAGACTCATCTCAGCAGGATATATGTGAGCTACAAACATAATTGGAGCTATAATCGTAGCGATGACAATCCTTAGAGGTGGATTATCATCATAACTTCAGGACTGTGAGGGCTAAAATTGCATTACTTCAAAGCTTAGTCAAGTCGAAGAGTACATATCTTCAAATTTTCAATGAAAATTTCTTTTCTAATTATATATGTGAGAAAGGTGGAGTCGTTGATGGCTGACACTTAGACCCTGTAATCAAATTATTGAAAAAATAATGTATAAGGGTTATAGCTAGTGTGTTAAACTTTTTTCATAAATAAAAATAGTTGATATGTTGTATTTTTTACCCACAAGTACTATTTAATTTTTTACTACTATTATGCATTTATTATTTTTTTGTAGCTCCTATTGCTCAAGATATTCATGGGATTCAGGTAATCATTCATTTATTTAATGCTTGAAGTGACATCTGTGTTACCACACTTTTAATATCATGTCTATAAATTTATTTTAACTGGGAGTTGTTGAAACTTTATTGCTCTTTTGAGACAAGCAAGTAGAATCTCTTTATGAGTTGATCTTGATCTAATCTTGTTGCTTGTCACTAGCAAGTATGGCTTTATTCTAGATGGTTGCCTCAACTTTTCACCAAGGCTAGATTTATGAGTTCTTAGAGTTAAGCTCTTCCATCATGATCTACATATTTTATGGTATCGCGGCGATGACCTCGACTTTACTGTGCGAGTAGCAGTTAAGAGCAAGCCTCAACATGATTAGGATGCACGATTTTGCATTCTACTCACTCACTTTAGAAATGGGCTCATGCATCCTCTCCCCTATGAGTGGGTAGATCTTCTTAATTTCCTTAGAGTGGTGCATGCCCAAATCCTTTCTAACACGATGGTGAGCATCACCACCTTCTTTTTATGCTTGCAAGAAGAGGGAATCTTGTGGAGCATAAGCCACTTCTGTCAAATATTCATGGTGAAAGGTCACTAAGGCAGGACCATGTAATTTTCAATGACTTTGCTGAAAATTCATGGTTTACAAAATAAAGTAGAAAAGTGACACTCAAAATAAGTTTTTGCGAAGAATGCATCATAATGGCAAGTGTCGACTATTTGTCTTCCCTACTTGGCAAGTAATGTGACCACGTTTGGTAAGCCAAGTGCATAGAAGGATGAGGTCATGTTGAGACACCATAGTCACACTCTAAACATATCTTTCTAGCTTCTTTTCGGTAAGGTTGTTGCTCTCTTTGAGGTGTTTATATTATGAGTTGTAGGGACATGATGCAGATGTTAAAAGGTGCTTATTGAAATGACCGAGTGTTGTATTAAAGAATGAAACACTAACTCAAAAGATAGAAGAATCACCTATAAAGACTCCTAAGCCTGATGGGTTTACTTATACTAGAGATTTTTTCTCTACTTTTTATGGATGAAGTAAACCATTGTTTATTTTAAGTTGAGTTTTTAAGTTCCCTATTTGGGCAAGCCCTCATAATTAATTATATCTTAAAAAATGGATACTTCCTAAGAATACTCTTGATTAAAGTAGTCAATTGATGTCTCTAAAGATTTCAAAGATGGATAATCAAAGAATTGGGTAAGTTCAAACAATCAAGTAGGGGAGTTAAAATGGAACTATTCTTTTCAGAATTCAAAGGGAATAAGTAGGGAGTGCTCGTATGTTAGGAAGCATAGTAAGACACTCTAGTCTATCATGTTATTGGGCTTTATAGTTTAGAGAGAGAGAATTATGATTGTGCAAGTTGACATTTCATTAGAAGGTTAAGACTTTTATCCCGATAATACAAGATTGTGGGAATGCCTAAGAGGTGAGAATTTATATACATAGTAATGGAGAAACGGGTCGCCTTAGAACTTATATCAATAGTGCTCTAGCATAAGTCAAGTGCTCAGCCTAGTTCTACTCAGGACAAATAAGGCATATTAGTTTGCTTCCACTAGAGAGAGTGAACTAACCCTGACTCTACTGGACTTACAATTACTTAGGGTGGTTATCAGTTAACACCTCATATGATTTAAAATCATGTAAGTTAGTTTTTTGTAAATGCAAGATGGTTAGGATGTTATTTATTAGGAATGAGTCTAGAATCCTAAAGTCACCCCCTAAAAGATAAGATCATGATTGGTATGAAAATCATGCTCTAGACTAATGCAATAAAATTTATAAACTTTTGTTCAATTTTGACTCACCATTTTAAACTCAAACTTGGGAAAGATTATATCTACATGCATAATGAAATTAAATTATGAGCTAAATCAGAGAGAAGAGGTGTCCTCCACTATAAGGGAATTGCTATGACAGGCCAAGCCCTGTCCCTTTTTTTGCAAGAATAAAGACCCCCTTATTTGCAAAGAATAAAACAAGATGCATGAATGATATTATAACATAAAACATACAACTAAAAGTTGCTACTAATATTTTATCTTGATTTAATACTTTGGTCTTATAGTGAAGTTAGGAGTTATTAAAATTTTACTTGAAGTTGATTAATGGGGCACAAAATTTAAGTCATTAATTAGTTTATCATGTCTACTCTACATAACAAACAATCAAGCTTTAAAAAACCTAAGAAAAGTATGCCATTTCTATTGTGTAATCATTGCAAACAAATCAAACAAACATCATCAATTAAAAGAATAAGAGGCTAGTGCAACTGGGTACCATCATAAACCTTAAGAAAGTAAACAAAGTAGGGTTGTCGTACTTTACCCTTATACAACTTAGATTATAATTAATTTAAATAAAAATAAAACTATCGGTCTTTAATCTTCATCTTCATCTCCATCTTCATCTTCTTGAATTGGGCACTCTAGGAATCACAAGGCCTCTAAAGTTAAAGCCTTCTAGCTGTTGCTTATTCTAAACCCCATAGTTATAATCTTAAGCCTATAATAAAAATTACATTTTATGAAAATTAAAATCTAGCTACACTTGCAAAATAGAAGTCAAAAGAGCAAACATAATAGTTATTTTCAATACATTAGGGCTTAGCATCCTATCTTAGGTCATCATGCTAATCACTATTATAATGGATCATTTTTAGGGACTTAAGTAGCACTTGTAAGCAAAGGCATTTATAAACTTTTTTATTACAGTTGTCCCTTAAGCATAATCCCATGTAAAAAATATCATTCAATTAATATTACCATTCCATCTAGTCTATGCACATACACAATAACATCCAATCTAAAAAAATATCACACCACAAAATAAGAAAGATCAATAAAACACTATACTAACCTAATTTTGGGATTGGTGACTTAGCATTCTAAGTGTGTGTTAGAGTTGGTGTGGTATAACAGAACTAGGCTTTGATATTTGAATTATAATGTAAGAATGAATGTTTAATCTTCTATCATTAAAGGATGATTATAATTCAAATAGTAATTCAAATAGTTAATAATTTTATAAAATGAATTTTAAGTCTTAATTTATTTCTTTTGATTTCACTTGAATTTATAATTTTAAAGAGTAAGAAGAGGAATGAAATCCACTTCAAACCCTAACCTTAAGTTCAACTAAAGATGAATTTTATGATTTTTAATCATCTCAATAAAGCATTATGAAATTCTCCCACTAAGTCTTATATTTGGATTTGATTTAAATGTTCTTATTGAAATAAAAAAGTCATCTCAAGACTAATGGATTAAATTATAGTTAATTTAGTAATATTTTTTAGCTTTACTTAAAGGAGTGATTATATATATATATATATATGAATTTATCTTAGTATGTGTTGTTGTTTGACTAGGTAAAATGAAGTAATTTAAAACCACTTTGGGACTACTTAAAGTCACGTGCTCCTAGGATGTCCAAACTATATATTTGTTAATTTACATATACATGCACATGTATATAAGTATAAGGATGAATCATAAGGATTTTAATATATTTTAATATTTAAAATTAATTATTTAACCTTATAATGTATTTCACTACAACTTTGAGGTATGTGTCATTATTAAACGAGGGAGGTGAGGTAATCAAAGGCCCTATTAGGACTACTTAAAGTCTAGTGCTCCCGAGATGTCCAATCTATATACCTTTCAAGTATGTAGATCATACATATAGGAGTAAATTCATTTTTTACTTGTTAAGATTAATTTAGATTTATACTAATAAATACTTAAGTTCATTAGAGCAAATAATTTAAGATTTACTAGTGATAATAGCTACATTATTAATCTAAAGCATGTAATTAAATAAAATCATTTTATTTATTTTGAAATATGAATGCATGAAATATATGGAACACATATTTATATAATGATCGAAGCAAAGCAATTAAACATCACCAAATAACTTATTTAAAGCCACTATGTCTTATAGCCATTCATATGAAGATAAGCACACTTATGCCTAATCAAATTCTTTAAGTATCATTTTTTTTAAAATTTAAATTATTTAAACCTAATGAGGAGACAAAAAGTATAACATAATCCCTTAACCCATTTCTGTTCATTAAGTGATTTAACATTGGTTTAAATAATCTTTATAAATTTTATTAAGGTTAATTAATTATTTTAGTCAATTAAGCTCAAAAGAGCCTAAAAATCCAATCATACCTTAGATATAAGCCCAAAAATTATGAGAAAAATTATAAACATAAATTAGCATAAAATAACCATGTTCTAAAAGTTCTAATGCAAATGAGCTTATATTTAATGACTAATTAAAGAAAGAGGAAAACCCAAAATCCTGAATTATAATCAAAATACCCCAAACTAATTTGGGATTTTGATTTCATTGAAAACTTCTTTGCTAACTGAGCACAAAGAGGGGTTGATAACAATTTTTAGAAAAGTAAGCTATTTATCAAGAGTTTTCTATGCGCTAAGATAATTAATGATTTAATTAATTAATAAAAGTCCCTTTAATAGTGATTTGAGAAATAATTGGAATGAGTGGTCTTAATTAACTTCTCTAGCCACCATTAATATTCTAAAATATAATTAAGACTGCATAATAATTTTTATAAATTTTTTAATTATATAAATTAATTAAATGCACGAAATGAATCCTTTAGGATTTAAAATTTTAGATTTTTTAAATTACTGAACCAATTGACTTGAGATAATTATATGAGGTAGATGCCATTCCATAAAATAATCACCCAGAAATTTAAGTCAATTAGCCAAGTAATTATAACTTAATTTCACTAATTAAGAAAATCTTGATATCTTAATATCTTAATTACCCAATGTACACTTATTAAAATGTGAGACTTTTATTTTTTTAGATTATCTTTAATCTAAGCTTTCAATAGAGAGTTTATTTATATATTTTTGGATTTATATATAATTAATTATAATTTTTAAAGTTCTGGCCATTTAATTAGATTTTTTAACTTAATTAATTGATTTACACAGTTGGTGCTATGTCAATGCTGACATGGCGATGCTTTACACCCAGTGTCATGCAGTTCATTACTTAAAATGTCCCATATGACACGCTGACTCGGCAGTGACGGATGCAGTTTCATTTTGGTTGTTCAATCACTGATCAAATGGCCGAGATTAGTCCCAAAATTTAAATAGAATAAAATTAAAAAAAATCTATTTCGATTAATCATATCTATTCATTTTCATCACATGAAATGGATGGTGGATGATTCATCATCAAGCTCTGGTGAGAGAGAAACACTATTCATCTTTCGTCGCTCAATTTTAGCTCATCAGAGCTTATTTCATGAAGGATTCAATTTCAAAATGATTAAGAGTCGATTCTAAGGAAATCCTATAGATTCATTTGTACCAAACAATGTTTCACTTCACAAATGACCAACACTTAATGGTCATGTCTACCATTTTGGTAAAATTAAATCATCAGAGCTAAAGATTGGCAGCCCAATGTGTGAGGTAGCTTTGTCTTGTAAATATTAAGCTCTATTGAAGAAATCGTGCCTTGCCTCCCTAACTATTGATCTTTGGATCAGATATTATCGTGAACCTTGCCAGTGTTGGTCTAAGATCTCCTTTCCATGCTTGAATTGAGTGGTTCTCAAATCATTCTGACTCTCAGATGCTAGGGAAAGGTGTGGGAAGAGTTAATTTGAGTTTGGTTGGATTTTTGTTGAATTGAGTGTAAGTGGAATTCAAATTTGAGGTGGTGTTGGTCTCATTGGTAGTTGAGTGTTCGAGAAGCTCTAAGAACTTAGGGGACTGACTCTATGGTTGTGAGGAAGGTGTGTGCTAAGTTTGAATAGGGGAGGAGGGTATAAACCTCACCTAGTGGGGGTTGGTTTAGACTTTGTTAGTTAGCTAGGTAGTAGGGGTGGCCAAAAATGGCATGGGACTGCCTAAGTGGACATCCCTAAGCAGCCGAAGAAGTTTGGGGTCGAGTGGTAAGAGGCACATGGCTTGGTAGTTGAACTAAGGCTCAACCAAGGTGAGGGTGACCTCTTCTTGGTCAAAGGCTCGACAAGACTAGCTTAGGTTAGTGAGTTTATGCTCAAGGAGTGCTAAGGAGGGCTGTTATGGCCAAAGGTGGTTGGTGGACCTTCCAAATAGGGATTTTGTCCATTATGGGTCACCTGGTTCACATGATTTGAGCTAAATCGGGTTCACCTTGAGTTGGGTTCACTTAGGTTGATCAAGGGAGGGTCTAAGGATGAGTCATACTAAGTTTAGTTTGGTTTGACTTAATTGAACCATATAAGTCAATTTAAGTTTAATTGGGTTAGGTTGACCAATTGATCATATTTGGCTAAATGAGCTATTAGATTAAGTTCAAATGATGATTTATAACCAAGTGATGCAATTGATTTGATTTAATTTGGATTAAATTTGAATTTAGCTCATATGGGCCAAATGAGTTAAATTAACCAATTTGGTCAAATTAGCCAAATTAGGTAAAGTTATGTTTGATTGATCATTTTGAAGATGATCAAAGGCTTTGATTTAAATTAACTTTTTGTTCAATTTGACCTAGGTCAAATTGGGCTAAATGGGTCTGTGGTATTTTAATTTAGAGTCGTAAGGACACCACACGATCTTAGGGGTACTTATTGAAGTGATCGAGTATAATATTGAGGTATGATGTACTATCTCGAAGGATAAAAAATATCACTCTACAATGGTCTTACACCTAATAAGACACCTAAGGCAGATGGGTCTTCATATATACTATAGATCTTTCCCCCACTTTACATGGATAAAGTAATGTTGGGTTTATTTTAAGCTGGGTTCTTCAATTCCCTATGGAGGCAAGCCCCTATTATTCATTACATTCTAGGAAATGAAAGTTTCTTAAGAACACACTCGATTAAAGTAGTCAATAAATATCTCCAAAGCTTTTAAGACTAGACTATTAAAGAATTAGTTTTTTTTTTTTAAAATCAAGTGGAAATACTTACTTTTGGATTCATAGGAGGATAAGTAGGAAGTATTAAAGACACTAGAAAGCTTACTGAATACTTCAATCTATCTTATGATGAGGCTTTATATTTTTGAAGAAGAGAGTTTATTTTTGTTTAAGTTGAAATTTTATTAAAAAGTTAGGACTCACATTCTGATGACACAAGATTGTGGAAATGTTTAAGAAGTGAAGACTTATATTCATAGCAAGAGAGAAACAAGCCATCTCAGAACCTAGATCTAGTGTGCCCTAGCACAAGCTAAGACCTTGACCTAATTTTAATCAAAAAAATATGATATGATGCTCCACCTCCATAAAAGAGAGTGAACACATCCCGACTCTTTTGGACTTACGACTGCCTAGAGTGGCCGCCAACTAATACCTCCTATGATTTTAAGATCATGTAGGCTAGTCATATGTAAATGCAAGATAGATAAGTTATTATTAATTAGGAAAGAAGCTAGAATCCTATACTCACTCCATAAGAGACTAGATAATGGTTTGTATGCGAAACATGACTTAAACTAATTTTTAAAATTTACAAGTTTTAAGATCATTTTGACACATTTATTTTGGACAAAGGATTGGGAAATTGACTTGTGGGCTAAATCAGTGAGAAAGAGGTGTTCTCCATTACAAAGGACCACTCTCAAAGGTCAAGCATATCCCTTATCGTGCAAGAGTTATCTTGATTAAAATCCTAGGCTTTAAGATTATGTTATGAATTAATTAAAATTTAGTTAAAGTTATTAATGAGGATAGAAAATTCATTTTTTTATCCTAAATAACCTACCACATTCAGGCCATACATCAAATCATCACACTTTAAAAAACCTATGAAGAGCATTCCATTTCTATTGCATAATCAAAACATAACAATCAAGTATTTGAATTTCGTAAAAGAATAAAAGGCTGATGCGGTCACGTACCGCCGTACACTTTAGCAAAGAGAAAGAGTTGGGTAGCCGAGCTCTACCCTTATACAACCTGAATTATAATTAAATATTATAATTAAAATAAATATTATGGGAGTCTTCAATTCTTGTTCTTCTTTCCTTCTTTGGATTAGTTTGCTCTAGGCATCGCTAGGCTTCCCAAGTCTTTGCCTTCTAGCCACTGCTCATCCAAAACCCCATAGCACTAATTATAATCTTATTAAAAGAATTATGCTTTTATAAAAAATCAAATCTAACTACACCTACAAAATAGATGTTAGCTAAACAAATATACAAGCCAAGTAATCATGTTTCACAAATTTGGACTTAGCACCATGCGCTTGGGCAATGAAGTCCACTTGTCCTAATTGGATTATGCTTAGGGGCATAAGCAACACCTACAAGCAAGAATATTTACATTCATTTATTATTATGGAGGCCCCTCAAACATAATCTTTTGCATAAAACATCGTTAGGCTAATAATGACCTAATATCAAGTCTACGCACAAACACTCTTATCATCTAGTCTAAAATATTATACCACAAAAAGAAACATATCACCACAACATACACCAGCCTAACATAGTACTAAGGTCAATAACTTAGTATTCTATTGTGTGTGCTAATGTTTAGTGTGGTATTGTCTTGATTAAGCTTTAGAATTATGATTGTTTAAAGTCATGGGATTGTTTAAATTGCTCATTAAGGATGGCTTCACTTTAACTCTTTTAATAGCTTGATTCAATTTTAACTTATTTGTTTTTTTCTTTTAGTTCACTATTTACTTAAGATCTAATCATTATAAAGAGAAAAAAGAGGCTTAACTCTTTCCTCCCTAACTTAAGTTATTTTCTAAAGATAAATTATTATGGCTTTAGTTCACTTAATGAACCACTTTTGAATTTTATTTAGCCTAAGTTTAGATTTTCCTTAATGAATTTCTTTCAAATTGACCTCACTTTTGGAGTGAGGATTCAATCTTCCCATCATAGACCTTGGAGTCTTCTATGCACTAAGAGCTCTTTAGTTGTAAGAAACTTCTAGTGATTAGGTGAACATTTAACCTAAGCCTAGAGATTCAGAAGGGTTAATCATAAGATTAGGCTATGCTTTATGACTTAAAAAAGCTCACCTACCATATAACCTAACCAATCCATGTCAACCTCTTTAGCCTAAACCAAATCTCAAATTCAATTTGTCCAGACTCAATCCAATCTTAACTCATACTCAAATCCAAACCAAAATCAAATCAATTCAATCAAACCAAACTTAAGCCCATGACTTAACTATATGGACTTAGCTAAATTACCCTTCAATCCAAATCAAATTCAATTGACTTTCTCATAAATCAATTCAATCCTCCAATTAAATCAAATCCATGATCAAATCCAAATCCTCAAGTCAAATCCAAACTCCAAATCAAATCCAAACTTAAGTCCATGACCTAATCTTATGAACTTAGTAAAATCCTCTTCAATCTTAATTCTAAGCTTAACTGATTTTCTCATGAATCAATTTGATCTTTCAATCACCATTCTAAACCAAAATCTACAATCTACAATTAAGCCATGCCAAACCAAAATAAATTCAATCCAACCAAGTTAACCCATATCAATTACAATCAAAACCTCAAATCAATTCTAAATCATATATTGAACTCAACTCAACTCAATTCAAACTAAAAATTAAGACAATTAACTCATTTAGGCTCAATTGACCCAAAGTGTCCTAAAGGACTTATTTGAGCCAAACTTCAATCCAACCCAAATTAGATTGAGTCAAACCATCCAAAACCTCTTATGATGATTGTTGATCATCCTTGATTGATCAATTATAATCAACTGGGTCAAACTAAGTCAACTTGGTCATTTGACTAGGTCAATCCACTTAACCTACATGAGCTAAATTAGCCAAATTTCACCCTAAGCCAAATTAATTGAAACCAATGACTCACATCAACCCAAGATTAACCCTTGAATATGACTTGACCATAACTGAGCCAAACCTAGCCTATTAGGCCCTTTGACCTAAGTTGACCCAACTTGCCCTAAAAGACTAAATTGGGTCAAATTAAATTATAACCCAAATTAATTGCAACCAATGGCTCAAGTTTATTTCAAATTGGTCACTAAACATGATCAAAGCCTTGATTGAACCCAATTGACCTATTTAGCCCAAGTTGACCTAAATGATCAATTTGGCTTAAATCGAAATCAAATCCAAATTGATTGAAAGTAAAGCCTTCAGTCATATTCATTTGATCAAACAAACATGAACCAATGTCTAACCCAAGCTAATTTGGCCAATTTGGCCAAACTGGTCAACTTGACTCATTTGACCCATTTGAACTCAAATGAGTCAAATCTAAATCCAAGTCAAATTAAACACAAACCAATTGCACCAAAATACTCTAAATACTCATTTGAACTTGACCCAAGCTTTTGTTTGACCCAATTTGACCAATTGGTCAACTTGACCTAACTTATCCTAATTTGACCTACATGGATCAAATTGAGCTAAACCCACTTAAATCAACTCTAAACCTAATGAAATTTGACATGACTCATCCTTAGCTCACCTTGGGTCAGTCCAAACCAAACCCAACCGCATTTGACCCAAATTCCAATGAGTCAAGGCCACCACATAGGACAAATACCCTATTTGAATGGTCAAACTTCTTCCCCCATCCACTTGGCAGCCTCCTAGTGCTCCACCTAGGTACCTAGGACACTGGCTAACCTGACCCAAGGGTGGTTGGGTCGGCCATAAGCCATTGGGGGTGAATTCACCTCACCTTCCCCATTAAAACACTTGGCAACCAAGGACACCCACTTCTCCTCCCTTGACAGCCACTCCTTGCCTTTGGCCACTCAAGCCGAGCCATATCAAATGATTCCTTGCCACCCACAGCCACCATCGGTGGCTGGACAGCCACTAACAGCCAAATGGATCTCATCCATCTGATCTAAGGGAGAAGGAGGCATACCCCCCTCATTTCAATCTAAACCAAGGCATTCAACCGTCAGTGAGTTTCCTTAGGTCATTTCGAAGCCATGAGAGTGTTTCCCGAGTGCCCCAAGCATTCATATCATCAAAAAGCACCAAAATGAGCTCAGTCGAGATAGGACATCCCCTATCTTCGTCCAACTCTACCAAATTCCAACCAATCTCAAATTAACTTCATCCACACATTCATCAAGCTCTGTCGAGATGAAACGAATCATTTCCTGAGCTCTTCGACCATTGGAAGTACCTCCTAGGCTAACTTTGATGAGTTATATGACATTTTTTGGTCCACAGAGCAAACAATGGGGAGGCATCACGCGAGCTTCTCAATAGGGCTTCACCTCATCCACGCGATGATTCTCTGTAGATCTTGAGCTCAAATGAGATACCATTCCATTAAATTGAGATTTTCTAATTTTTTTGGGCCTTTTCGAAGTGAATGTTGATTGTGTGCAAATCCAACCATTAGATCTCTTAGGATCCTCCTTGTGAAGGTGTGGGATCAATCCCGAACCAATCTGAGCTTCGACAAGCTCGAATTGGGCGGCGGAAGGTAGATGGTGTCCATCTTCCATCGCTCAGAAGACTATAGATCACACGTCATCCATTCTGCATGATCGCAATAGATGATTGTGATTAATCTGCTAGTTAATTTTGATTTAATCCTTTAAGAACTGCGGGTTTAATCTTTGTTATTTGATCTTAGATCAGATGGTGGGGACGAAACCACATCCACTGCCAGCCATGTAGGTGCTGAGTCAGGTGCGTTTAAGTAACCAATTTCATGGTGCCATGTGGAAAGCATGCCACGTCAATGATCCATGTGACGCCAATGAGATTAGGCTTAATTCAAGCTTAATTAATCCATTTAATGGCTGAAACTTTGAAAAATCATAACTAATTATGGAAAATAAAAAATATATAAATAAATACTCATTTTAAAGGTAATTCAAAGGAGAATTAATTAAAATTATTTTCATTTAATTTTAAATAGTAATTAAGGCTTAATTAGGGTTTAATTATAAACTTAATTAGCTTAATAAAGCCCTAATTGCTTGGGCAAATGATTCAAAACTTTGTGTGTCCATCTAATGGGATGACCCCTGCCTCCCAAGATTTTCTTAGAATTTATTGCTTAGTAATTAGAAAAAATTAATAATTAAAATCTTAATTACCCTCTTTGATTAATTTGGTGATTAATTAACACTCAAAACATCAATATTTAATTAATTAAGGTTTCTTAATCATTATTTAATAGTGAATGGATGAGAGAATGGGATTAGAACCTCTATTTTAATCCCTTTCTTAAATCGATTTCATTTTAAGAGAGTTAATTAGGGTAGGAATTAATTAAGTGACTAAATTAAATCAAATTGGAATGCAAATCATATCAGATAATTAACAATGAAATTAAAAGTTCCTATTTATGTGTTTAAAAACATAAAGACCTTTAAAGAAATTATGATTAACCCATAAGTGTGGAAAATCATAAAAGTATTTAATTAGATTCTTTGATTTAATTAATCTCTAATAATGAGCCAATTGAATTAGCTCCTTTAGGAGCATTGCAATTTCATTTTCTCACATGTTCATTTCATTTGTGGCTCATAATTAAATGATTAAACAAATTAATGAAGCATGGGAAAGGGTAATCAAGTGATTTGATTAATATTTAAACTTAATTAATTCATTTAATTCATTTAATTATCTTGCCTTGAACTAATTAAGATTCTCAATATGGAAATGTGGGTAAAATAACAAATGATAATCGCTTATCTTTGAAATTAACCCAAATCCAAAATCAAATTAATAAGAAGTTTTATTTTTTTTAAATGATTTTATTTGATGTAATTGTTCTTAAGAATTAATTTAGTTGAATGAACCATGTGTTATATTTAGTTATTCCTTTCCAATCACTTATAAATGTTGTATGTCATATGAATCCATGCATTCATATTTTCAAATTCAAATGAATCAAATGAAAGTTACTTATGTAAACTTGCATGTGTTGACTTAACTTAATTATATGTGTGGCTATTATCACTATTAAATCCAAATTTATTTTCCAAAGTTTATAAATTGATAAAAATATATGGAGAGATAATAGTTATGAATACATATAGGATTTGCATGTGTTTATAGCTTAAGTATGTGAAATGAAGCTCTCTTTCCTATGTTTATATATAAATTTACATAGATTTGAATGTTTATAAGTATATAGTTTGGGCATCCCGAGAATACGAGACTTTAAGTAGCCCCAAGGAGGTCATTTGATTGCATCACTTCCCTGGTTAACAGTGGCATGTGCTTATTTGATTTCATTCCTATATATTTTTGTATTTGAATTTGGATAGAATCTTAATTCACATACATAAATAATTTAACTAAATAAAAATACAATTTTGTATGATTTTCCATTCTTTTAGTTATTTATACATTCATATGTATTTAAAATAGCAAGTATTTAGTCTAAACATCTCGGGAACATGAGGCTTTAAGTAGCCCCAAGGAGGTCATTTGATTACCTCACTTTCCTGGTTTAACAATGGCATGTACTTTCTTTCATCTTTTATATATGTGTATGTGTATATGATTAAAGAATGGAAATCTTTCCTTTTCTATTAAAAATGCATGCATCCAAAGTCATCTAAGTCAATGAACTATATTTTATGTAAATATAATGCTATCTTTCCTATATTTATATATAGATTTACATGTGTTTGAATGTTCATAAACATATAGTCTGGACATCCCGAGAACACGAGGCTTTAAGTAGCCCCAAGGGGGTCATTTGATTACCTCATTTCCCTGGTTAACAAAGACACATGCTTATTTGATTTCATTCCTATGTATTTTTGTATAAGAATTTGGATAGAGCTTTAATTTATATGTATTTAATAATTCAATCAAATAAAATATAAGTTCTAAATATATGCATTCATCATTCAAGTGTGCTAAAATGTGTTGTATGTATAGATATGCTAAGTGTCAAATCATGTGCATGTTACATGTGATGAGAAGGAATGGCTTAATATATTTCACATGATAGTAATTCAACTACATTAATCTTAAATAGGATTATTTAAAGTTAACCTAAACTTAGGATTAATAAAAATATTTAATAAGCCATTCACTAAAGATAATTAAGTCATCAAAATATGCTTTAGAAAATGGCTTAAGGTAGGGATGAAAGAGGGAAATTCTCTTTCCTCTCTTTATAATACTTAGCTGCTAAATATAAATTAAATGAAACTAAGTAAAGCATAAATTAAAATACACAAATTAACTAAACAACTTGAAATGGAACCAGTCGTTATGTTAAATTAAATCCTTCCACAGTTAGAAAATCATAACTTTAATGCTTAGTTAAGGCATCCTACATAAAGCCTTAGCACACACATTAGAATTAAGCCACCATTTTTAGTCCTAAGTTAGGATGGTGTATTTGTGCTAAATATTTTATTTTGTGATGTAATTTTTTAGACAAGATGTTAGGGTGTATGCTTGTAGATTGGATGTTAGGCCGCTCTTAACCTAATTATGTTTTCTACAGGGGGTTATGCTTGAGGGATTGCTTAAAATAAATATAAATGCTCTCTTTATAGGTTGCTTAAATCCCTAAGCATAATACAAGTTAGGACATGTGGCTTTGGCTACTCATGTGCAGTGTGCTAAGTCTAAATTATGAATATAACTGTTTGAGATTGTATTTATGTTTAACTAACTTTTATTTTGCAGGTGTAGTTAGATTTACTTTTCCCATAAAAGTATAATTTTGTAATGAGAATTAGGATTGGTGCTATGGGGGATTAGGATGAGCAGTGGCTAGAAGGCTTTATCATGGGGTGTCCTATAATGCCTTTGAAGCAAATACAACCAAATCAAAGGAGTAAATCAAATCTAAGGAAGAAAGAATGAATACATGAAGATAGAAGGGTGAAGAATGAAGACCCCCCTAGCATGTATTCATTCTAATTGTAAAATTTTTATTTTATATTCCGGGTTGTATAACGGTAGAGCTCGGCTACCCATCTTTTCTCTTTTCGGGAGGTACGACGGTACCTGACCGCATCGACCTCTTATTCTTTTATGCTAGTTTATAAAATTATTTGATATTTTGTTTAAGTTATGCATTAATATTTCATGATTTTATAGTTTCTTTATGTTTGATGCTTTAATTTGTGGCTTGGATGCGGTAGGCTCTTAGGATAAAATTATTTTTCTACCCAATTAATAACTCATAACTAAGTTTCAAAGCAATTAATACCCTCACTATAAAGCTTAGGTGTTAAATAAGATAATTAAAAGATTTAGTAACCCCTTAGATGTATGGTTGTATGTCTCACATCATGCATACATATTCCTTCTACCTTGAATATGGGGGATCTCAATTCTTGAACGAGGGAATGCTTAATAAAGGTGGAGAGAACACCTCCTCCCATTGATTTAACCAACAACTCTATTTCATAATGCATTTAGGCATAAGAAATCCTAAGCCTTTGCCCAAAATAATGTGTCCAAATGAAATAAAACTTGAAATGATTTTGCATTTGTTGACTAAGTCATATGCTCATATCACTCATGCTCTAGTCTCTTAGGGAGTGGGTTTAAGACTTTAGTTTCTTTTCTAAAATTAAATAACTATCGACTATCTTATAATTTCATAAAATCAGACTACATGGATTTAAAGCATAGGAGGTGTTAGCTAGCGGCCACTCTAGGTGATTGTAAATCCAAAAGGCGGATAGGTTTATCCTCTCTTATGGAGATGAATCCTTATATTCACCTTTCACTTAGATTTATGTCACGCTTTAGCTTGTTAAAGCCCAAGATTTATGACCCGAGTTAGCTAGTTTCCTTCTGGTTATAAGCAAAAATTCTCACCTCTTAGGCATTTTTACAGCCTTTTGTTATCGGATCATAAGCCCAAATAATATAATAAAATTTTAATTCAAATAAATGAATCCTCTTATAAAATCTCACCATAGGATAGATTGGAATGCTCACTAGGCTTCCTAGTACCATGAGTATTTCTTACTGCCTCCCTTTGGATTCCAAAAACAAGTCTTCCACTTAGTCTCTCCCATTTAATTTTCCAAATATAACCAATCCTTTGATAGTCTAACTTTAAAATCTTTAGAGATAATAATTACCTACTTTAATAGAGAGTATTCTTAGAAAATCTCATTTTTTTTTAGAATGTAATTAACTATGGATGCTTGACTCCATAGGGAACTTAAGAACCCAGCTTAAAATAAACCCTGCCTTACTCTTCCATGAAAGTAGGAGAAAAACCTCTACCGTTGCCAAAATAAACCTGCCGTTGCCAAAAAGGATGATGAGTTGGATTGAATGCAACCATTAATGGATTACCTAAATAGATGCAAACTACCTCAAAAGAAGTCACTAGCCCATCAAGTGAAGTAGAGAGCACTTTTATATGCTCTCATAGATGACACCTTATACAGGCGGTCCTTCGATCATATATGGTTATGCTATTTGGACAATCACGAAGCCCATAAGATCGTGACTGAGGTACACTCAGGATTATGTGGAGCTCACCAATCCGGTCTGAAGATGAAAGCCAAGATCAAGAGATAAGGATACTATTGAGAATTGATGATTATAGATTGCATAGACGTAGCTATGCAATGTCACCAATTTCAGATACACGGTGTGGTCCTACACCAACCACCTAACATTCTACTTCCTACATTGACCTCGTGGCCATTCGAGTGTTAGGGTATAGACATAGTGGGTCTGATTGACCCTCCTTCTTCTAAAGGTCATCAATTCATCCTAGCTGCTACCGACTACTTTTCCAAGTGGGCGTAGGTGATTCTGTTTAGAGAGGTCATAGCTCAGCATATGCTTTAGTTTTTAAGAAACCATATCATATATAGGTTCAAGCTACCTCGATAAATTATATCTGATAATGGTACTTCATTCAAGAGCTCTAAGATCAACAACTTTGCTCAGAGACACAACATAGATTGGAGAAATTTTATCATCTACTACTTGAGGGCAAATGGCTTGATAGAAGCCTTCAACAAAACTCTCATCCAAATACTGACGAAAATACTCGATGACAATAAATGATTGTGGCATGAACAGTTAGTTGAAGCTTTGTGGGCTTACCACACCACACATAAAACTCCAACTCAATCTACTCATTTCTCCTTAGTGTATGGTTCTAAAGCCATTCTATCATTAGAAGTCCAACTTCCATCACTAAGGATAACTGTGAGTAGCAAGATCATAATAGAGCAAAATGCCAAGTTGTAGTTAGAAGGGCTCGAAGGTTTGTAGGAGAGACATCTATGGGCATGCCAAAATCTTGAGTTATACAAAGCCAAAATGATTCAAGCTCATAACAATTTAGTCTGTCCTAGAGGTTTTTAAGTAGGGAGCTTATCTGAATTTGAAGGAGACCGATTGTTGTTCATCACAAGATGGGAGGCAAGTTTGAACCCACTCGAGAAGACCCTTTTGCCATAGAGAAGGCTTACCAAAGAGGATCTTATCAGCATATCGATCATAAAGGAGAGTACCTGATGCTTCTAATCAACGGGTTCTACTTAAAAAAAATATTATCCTTAAAATCATGTTTAAAAATCTTTATCATCAATAAAAATCCCATTTTAAATTCAATCTCTTCCATATTGAAAACATATATGTTTGTGAATCTGCCGCGATGTGTTTAGGATAGGTGTAAAAGAACCCAAGCGACATCCTATTTTCATTAATACAACACAACACAAACTACTCACAAACACATAAATAAACACATATCTTTTATCTCGGGCTACTTTGAGTTGGGGTAACACCCCCAGCAGCACTCACTTAGTAGCTGCTCTAGGTCAAGCCGACGTGCTATCCTGCTAGTGTGTCACCCTAGTGGTCTTTTTCTTTGGAGGATGTAAGTCTGATATGCTTTCTTCTTGACTCGACCATTGTACACCGATGAGCACCTTGTTAGCATGGTAGGCCTTACTGCACGGCCGGTAAGCTACCCTCATGTTGGCTCCATTCAAGAGGATGTAAGCCTGCTACGCTTTCCACTACTTACAGGGTCGAGTATATTTGAGGATTAGGGTAAGTCCCCCAACGGCTCCTTTCCTCCTGACTACTTCATGTTTGGGTCTAGTCCTTCTTCAAGACTCCCTACTTAATAGTCACCCTTAGGTCAGGCCAACTTATTGTGCCAACAATGGGTCATCCCAGTGGTTGTTCCTTGCTTTGGAAGATGTAAGTCTACTACACTTTCTTCTTAGCATGACCGTTGTACATTGGGTGGCAGCCATAGGTTGGATAGCACTTGTCGATCCAATGATAGGCTATCTTAGCGATCAGTTCCACTTTAGGCAGATGTAAGTCTACATGCCTTCTTCCTAGACTAATCGTTGCATACCATCGGGCACCTTAGGTTGGTTGGTTCTCGCTATGCTAACAGTGTCCCACCTGGTGGATACACCACTCATAGTAGATGTAAGTCTGCTACGCTTTCTCCTTGAGTTGGCCACTGCATACCTATAGGCATTATTTTCTTTAGGGATTAAGATAACATCCCTAGTGGCACCTCCCATGTGAGCACTCTATTTTAATCACGTCCTTTGCAATCCCATTTAGACACTACCTAGGTTACTTGTTGATTGGATAGTCCCCATTTCCCAATAACCACCCCTGTGCTTGGAGATTCTTTTTTGCGGATGTTTAGATTCTTCTTTGGTCCAATAAATATGAGATAAGTCAAGGCTGACATAGCCCCTTCTCAGTATGGTCCCTCGTACAACAACAGGGCCCATAATAATAAACAAATAAAATATATATTCACTTGTGGATTAAGAGTATGCCCCAACGACACCTTTCCCAAGCAGGCATCCTATCTTTAGGGAAGTATCAGCAAAACTCCCTATAAGAATTGTTTAACTACTCTTGAGTTGAGATAAGTCCCCAACGACACTCTCTCAGTAGTCGCCCTTCAGTTAGGTTCAGTTTGTTGTGCCACCAATAGGTCACCCCAATAGTCATCCTTGCTTTGGAGGATGTAAGTCTGCTACGCACTCTTTCCAGCACTACTGTTGCACATCGACGGGCAGCCTTAGGTTGGGTTCGATTTGTTGTGCTACCAATAGGTCACCCCAGTGGCTATTCTTTTCTTTGGCTAAGAACAACCTAACATTCAGTCTACAAAGCATACACCCTGCCATCCAGTCTAAAATAATATATTATAAAATAAAATATGCATATCATCATACACCGTCTTAACTTAGGACTAGAAGTGGTGACTTAATTCTAATGTGTGTGTTAAGACTTATGTGGTATGTCTTACTAGGCATTAGGGTTACAATTTTTTAAGTTTGGAAGGATTTAATTTATCCGAAAGGGTTGGTTTCACTTTAAGTTGTTTAATTTATTTGAAAATTTTAATTTGTGTTTTTTTTGTTTCATATGATTACTTAGCAACTAAGGGTTATAAAGAGAAGAAAGGGGATCATTCCCTCTCATCCTTATCTTAAGACATTTTCTAAAGCACGTTAATTTGATTTAGTTCTCTTTAGTGAATGGCTTATTAAATAATTTAATTAATCCTAAGTTTAGGTTCACTTTAAATAATCTTATTCAATATGAAAGGCTTCTTAAGATTAATTCAATTGAATTACTACCACATGACATATATCAATCATTCATTACGATCACATGTAACATGCATATGATTTTAATCCTAAGTGTATCTATACATGCAACATATTTTTAGCACACTTAAATGATGAATGTGGATATATACTTAAAATTTATATTTTTATTTTTGATTGAATTATTTAATCATATTAATTCAAATCTCTATCCAAGTTCTTATACAAAAATATATAGGGATGAAATTAAATAGGTATGTGTCATTGTTAGCTAGCAAAGTGAGGTAATCAAATGACCTCCTTGGGGCTAACTAAAGCCTTGTATTCCTAGGATGTCCAAACTATCTACTCATTTTCATTCAAACATATGTAGATTTATATACATGATCATAAGAAAGGATGCTTCAAATCATATGGCTAATTGATTCAATCACTTAGTCAATTATGAATGCATGTATCCTTGATACAAGAAAAAGGGTTCTAATTCCATAATCAAATACACACACATATATAAGAGACATAAGGTAGTACATGCCATTGTTAACCAAGGAAGTGAGATAATCAAATGACCTCCATGGGGCTACTCAAAGCCTTGTATTCCCGGGATGTCAAGACTAAAAACTTGCTTTTCTGAAATACATATGGATGTATACATAAATAAAGGAAGGAAAACTATGCAAAGTTCTTACTTTTATTTGATTGAAACACTTATACATATGGATTAAATTCCTATCTAGATTTTAATGTAGAAACACATGTAAATGAAATCAAATAAGTACATGTTGTTGTTAACCAGGGAAGTGAGGTAATCAAATGACCTCCTTGGGGCTACCTAAAGCCTCGTATTCCCGGGATATCCAGACTATATACTTATCTACATTCAAATACATGTAAAACCACATATGAATTAAGGAAAAGAAAGCTTTACTCCACAGATTTAAACTATAAGAACATACAAACCTATATGTATCCATAACTACTATCACTCTAATTAATGTAATTGATTTATAGAGTTTAGAAAGTAATTTGAATTTATTAGTGATAATAGCCACACATATTACAAATTAATCCAACACATGCAAGCTTACATAAAAGAGAACCATTTGATTTAATTAATTTTGAAAAGATGAATGCATGATTTCAAATGAAATACAATATTTAACATGATTGGAAACAAATAAATAAACATAAACACATGATTTCACTCAATTAAATTAATTTTTAAGAATAATCATATCAAATAAAATCATTTAAAGTAAACCAAAGCTTCATTAATACCATTTTAAATTTCATGTTTTGATTTGATTTAAGGATGTGAGAAAGAGGTTTGTTGATCCTAACTCATTCCCATATTTGTTAATTAATTTGGTTTAATGAAATGTAATTGAGTTGATTTTATGAGTTAATTAAGTTGTGGTATGCATTAAATGCATTAATTAACCCTTTCTTATGTCACCTTATAGTAGTTAACCAAATAATTATGAACCAACATGATATGCATAGAACATAAATTGACAAGCTAAGAAATAAAGGGGCCTAATGTGATTGGCTCATAATTAATAGTTAATTTTATTAAGGGACTTAATTAATTACTCTTATGGTTTTCCAACATATGTGGATTAACCATAATTTTATTAAACTCTTTTAGGTTATTAAACACCTAAAGATCTACCCCAAGATTTCATTAATTAAGTTTTGATGTGGTTGTGATTTCAATTTAATTAATTAAGCCATTTGATTAATTAATTAAACCTTAATTGATTTGATTTTTGAAAAGGAGAAATTAACTTAGGGGAATAGGTTAAGAAAGAGGCCCCAACCCTATCCCGTAGTTCATTCATTCTTGTTGAATAATGATTAACATTCTTTTACGTGATTAAAGTTTGATTATTGTGCTTATATTAATTGTGTAATAGAAATGACATGCTTTTCATAAGTTTTTTTTAAATGTGAATGTTTGATGTGTGGCATGGATGCGATAAGCTCTTTAAGAAGAAATTAATTTTTCTACTCCAACTAATAACTTTAATTAAAATTTTAACCAAGTCATAACCTTACTATAAAGCATAGGGTTTCTATGCAAGAAATGAAAGATTTAGTAATCCCTTAGCTGAATAGTTGTATGTTTCGACATCATGCAGACATATTATTTCACTCTTATAAATATGATATCACCACCCTTGCATAATAAGAGATAAGGTTTGACCTATGAGAGCAATCTCTTATAGTGGAGAACATCCCATCCTATTGATTTAGCCCATAACTTAATTTCATCATGCATTTAGGCCAAAATATTTCAAATCCTGAGTTTAAATTTAATGAGTCAAAATGAAATAAAACTTGTAAATTTTGTTGCATCAGTCTAAGTTATAATTTTTGTACTAATCATGACCTAATCTTTTAGGGAGTGAGTTTAGGACTCTAGATTCTTTTTTAATTAATAATAATCTTGCTATCTTGCATTTACATAAGGCTAGCTAGCATGATTCTAAATCATAGGAGGTGTTAGTTAGCAGCCACTATAAGCGATTATAAGTTCAGAAGAGTCAAGATCAATTCTCTCTCTAGTAGAAGTGAATCAATATATCTCATTTCTCTCAGTAGAATTAAGTTGAGCTCTTGTCTTATACTACAACACTTTAGATGTAGATTCAATGGTTGTTTATTTCCCTTTTGCTATGACTCCAAGTCTTCACCACATAGGTATTTTCACAACCTTGTGTTATTAGAATCTAAGTCTGAATATTCTAATAAAATGCCAACTCAAATAAATATAATTTCTTCTTCAAAAATATAAAATCTCATTGTAGGATAAATTGAAGCACTCACTAGGCTTCCTAGTATCATGAGTGCTTCCTACTTATCCTTCTTTGGAATCTATCAAAAACTCTCTCCATTTAAGCTTTCCCACTTGATTTTCAACATTTACCAATTCTTTGATATCAAACTTTGAAATTCATGGAGATATTAGCCAATAATTTTAATTGAGAGTTTTCTAAGGGGATACATATTCCCTAAGATGCAATTAACTATGGGGGCCTACCCTATAGGAAACTTTAGAGCCCAGCTTAAAATAAACACTACTTTACTTCATGTAAAGTAGGGGAAAGATCTCTGGTATATATAGACCTATAGGTGTTAGGAGTCCTTATTAGATGATTAAATCCATTAAATGATGATATCTCTACCTTTCAAGGTGGTATATCATTCATTGATGTCATACTCATTCATTTTAAAAAGTACCCTCTAAAATCTACATAGTGTCCCTCATCATCGTATTTTTAAACACCATAGATTTTTTTGGGGACTTCGTTGGGGAAAGTTCCTCTCTCCATCTTTAGTAATTGGCTAATGTATCTATATATTGATAGTAAGCTTATACCATTCATGAGCTTAGACTATTATTCATTTTATTGAATGTTTTGTTCATTTCTTTCTTGAGCAAGCATTGCCAACTTCCTTTTCTTGGTTCTAGAAACTCTTATATATCACTAGCTAATAAGTAGGTTCTAGAACCTCTTATTGGATTCCCTAATAGGGTCAATTCAATGAAATTATAATTAATCAAAAAGTCATCAGAATATTGACCCTCTCTTTAAACCAATTTCCTTGCTCAATGTGACAATTAGGTTTATAAAATCTTGAATTATCAAATTAATAAATTTTTCAAACCCACTTCATGGTGAAGTTTGAAGCTCAAATAAGATCTCTCTAAATATATTTGGATCCCACCAGTCATAGCTTCATCTGATCTGATGAGTATGGATCTAAAATATTAAATCAATAAACTCTATATAAATAATTAATCCGACTCTCTCTCAACAAGTAGGTTCTTCCTCCTATCACATACCCCTAATTAAGACTCAAAGGAGGAATAAGAATAGAAAGTTGAAAAAACTATATGAAAGGATGTGGGAGGTATATACCTCAAGTCATATGGTTCTGGGTCCTCTTATGATACATCTCCCCTTCTTTGGGAAAGTGGATTTCACCCATGCTCTACGTCTGAGAGAGAAGAACCACATTCGATGCATCATTGTAACACACCCACATACGTTTAACCATGAGACACTAGCTAGGGAGAGGAGAGGAACACCCTATGCTGGTATGAGGTCAGTTCTTAAATGTATGGGAATGAAGCATAAATGGTCTAAGTCAGATGTAGCTAGAAGTTTGAGAACAACCATCTTGAAAGTGTGCAAGATCAGATGAGGAGAGGGAGGGCCACAAAAGCCAAGGTAATAGTTCACGCTACTTGGAGCAAAAGTAGGAGATTTGTTAGGTAGTCGGTAGCCTTCGTATTAATGGATATACACCATAGTTTATAGCAATTTGACCTCATAGGGGAACTTGACCAGATTGTACTCACCGAGTCTTATCAGAAAGCCAGGCATCTATGGAACCACAGTTAGCGTGACCACTATCGCATCACTTGACTCATAGATTCCCATCTCCCATCCAAGTGAAAACATCTGATGTCCCCATAAAATATCAAAAGAAGTACAAGAGAAGGTAAGCCCCACCTCTAGTGATGAGGCTACAACCTAAAGGCCAACCTTCCTCTTCTCATGTCGATGGTGAGGTTGAGATTCCCCATTTGACCCCTTACTTTAGTAGCAAGGAAGAGGGTGTGGCAGCCCACAAGTGTAGTCATGGATCCACCATGATCACTTGATGGAGGGGAAGAAATAGAAGGGGAACAACTAGTCTGCACACAACCCAAACTAGTAATTGAGCAGATAGTTCAGGAGAGAGATCCAATTACTTGTGGTGGTCACCTAACAAACATTTCAATAGTCCCAGGTATGGTAGATGAATTATCCTTAGATGACATATTGGAATACTATCATGCTGCAATAAGCCAGATGGGCGGGGATGATCATTCTGATCATAATAGTAATATGGTAGACTTGAATGTTGATGAGGATGACCTTCTAGACGATACAAAAGAGATATATATGGTTGAAACTAGAGTGTCCTTGCATAGAGAATAATAATACCCCCAAAATGTACAAGATATTATCATTGAGGAAGGCAAGATGATATACTTGACTTAGCAACTATTACATCAACTGAGACAAAAAGATGACCAACTCAGTCATTAGGATGCGGAGAAAAATTTCTATTAGGAGAATCGGAGTCGCCTTTCAAATCTATTGGTAAGAAATGAAAGAGGACAAGACCCTTATAGAAATTCATCTTTTCAGGATGCCACACAGATTCGTAGATGTACTTATTCAGGTGATCGAGTACATCATCAAGAAATAGTGTACTATCTCGAAAGGTAGAAGTCACTACCCTTTAATGGACCTAATCACCTCAATAAGGACTCCTAAGGATGATGGGTCTGCATATGTACCAGAGATTCTTCCCCTACTTTACATGAAAAAGTAATGTAGGGTTTATTTTAAATTAGGTTTGTTAAGTTCTGCAAGCCCCCATATTAATTACATCCGGGATAGATCCCTTAGAAAAACTCTCGATTAAGATAAATGATCATTGTCTTTGAAGATTTCAATAGGAAGGATTATCAATTGATTGGTGTATTTTTGAAAGATCAAATGAGATTAATCAAAAGAGGGAGTTATTATCAAAGCCCAAAATGAAAGATAAGTAGGAGATGCCCATGATGCTAGGAAACCTAGCAAGCATCTCAAACTATCTTGTAGTTGGGCTTTACATTTTTGAAATTGATTTAGTTTTTTTGAGTTATATTTTTATTAGAAATTTAGGACTTAAGATTCCTTAACATAATATTAAGGAAATGTCTAAGAGGTGAGGAATTAAGCTTATGGCTCGTAAAGCAAAAAAGCAACCTCAGAACCTAAATTCAGGGAGTTTCGGCGAGGGCTGGAAGCACAACCTAAATCTAAGGTGAAAATGAGTAATTAGTTTGCCTCCACAAGAGAGGACAAGCCACCCAACAGTTTGGATTTATAGCCACCTATGGGTGGCTGCCAACTAACTCCTCCAACAATTTTAAATACATATAGGCAAGTCTTTATGCTTATGCAAGATGGCTAGGCTGTTATTTATTTAGAAAGAGACTAAGTCCTTAAAATTACTCCATAAAGAGACTAGATCATGTAAAGGGTATGTATCAAATGACCTAAATCTAATATAATTCGAATTTTATTTTATCTTTATTTTGGACAATTATTTTTGACTCAAGCTAATAGGATTCATATGACTAATGCATGAGAAAGAAGATTATTGGCCAAAATCAGTGAGAAGGGAGGAGGTGAGTTTCCACCATGGCTCTCAAAGGTCAAGCCAAGTTTCTCTGAAAAAGGTGGAAGCCCTCCAATCAAGAGTGAAATAAGATGCATTTGTGCATGATATTACAAAAGAAATGCTCATCCAGCTAAGGGGCTGTTAATTCTTTTATCTTGATTTTAAACCTAAGCTTTAAGTGAGGTTATGAGTTGTTTAATTTTCATTTGGAGATGAAAAGTTGAGTAAAAGATTTATTTTTCCCTAAAGAGCCTAATCCACATCTAGGACATACATAAAGTAAGAAAAAAACTAGGAAAATCATGCCACTTAATGTAAAAGCTAAATAAATCATCAACCAATTTATAAAGATAATCATAGAAAGAATAAAAGGCCATTGTGGTCAGGCACCACCGCACAAACCTGAAAATGTCAAATGCGGGTAGCCAAGCTCTACCCTTATACAACCCGAATTATAAATGAATTCAATTACAATTAAGCAAGTAAATCATTATTATGGGGGTCTTCAAGCTTTATTCTTCTTTCTTCTTTCTTCTTTGGTTCCTTCTTTTGGATCGTTGAGTGGTAGATGCTCCAAGGCTTCACATGGTGCATAAGATAGAATCTTATGACCAATGTTCATCCTAATCCTCATAACAACCATTCCAAAGTTTTAATTATACAATTTTTTACATTAAAAGGAAAAGTGGAAATCTAACTAATACCTGCAAAATAAAGGTTAGTTAAAACAAACACACAAATTTCAAGCATGTATATTAGATTTATCACCCCACACATGGGTGAGTAAGCCCACCTAGCCTATGAATTATTCTTAGGGGTATAAAGCACCTACAAGCAAAAGCATTTATATTTTTATTTATGACAACGCCCCTTAAGCACAATCCCCTATAGAAAAGAATAGTTAAACTAAGAACATCCTACCATTCATTCTATAATCATACACCCTAACATCCAGTCTAAAATATATATTATAAAATAAAATAAGCATCAAACCATGCACCGACCTAACCTAAGGAAAGAAGTAGAGACTTAGGCTAATGTGTATGTTTTGAAGGCTTGTGTGGTATGCTTAGCTGTGGCTTTAGGTTCAAATTTTCTAAGTGTGAAGAACATGTTCAACTTAGAGGAGGGTTTCATTTAAGTTGTTTAGTTATTTTGGGTTAATTTTATTTCATGTTTTGATTTGTTTTAAGTGAAATCTATGATTAATTACTAAGTTATGAAAAGAGAAAAAGAGAAGGGAACCTCTCTTTCCTTCCCTAACCTAAGTAATTTGTAAAGTAGATTCACATTTAGTTTCATTTAGGTGAATGTTTTGATTAAATCTTTTAATTAATCCTAAGTTTAGATAAACTCTAAACAAACCTATTCAAAAAGAAAGGCATTTCAAGATTAAATAAAATGAACCAAAATTCACATAACACACATTACTTCATTTCTTTCCCAACATATATATATATATATATATCATGCATATGGATGGACCCTAAACATATCTATTCATGCAAATGAGAGTATTTAACACATTTTATGATGCATGCTAAGTAATCCATTTAAAGAAATTTAGAAGTTGAATATGTATGATTTGCTTAAGTAGAAAGGGTTTTTCTTATCCAAATTTTCACATACACACATGAAAGTAAGAAATGCATAAGTGAGTACAGCGCCATTGTTAAATGGAGGTGCAAGGAACAAGACCTACTTAGGGATACTTAAAGCCTCACAACCTCGGGGTTGTCCAAACTAATATACCACTTTCCTTAAATACAAACATATATATAAAAGAAATGAAATGGAAAAGGAGAATGCAAAAATTGTTTAATAGATTCATTTTTATTTTATGCAAATTATATATGCAAGTATAGGTAACCCTTCTTAGGTGATAGCATAGGGATGAATAGGGTATGGAATTAAGCAAGTGTTGGGTTCTTTTCAAATGAACCCTACATCTTACCAACTCCTATTCAAAACTATACCAACATAAGAAAGAAAGGAAACCTATGCTAAGCATACCTTTATAATCTATCACATGCAAGCTTATAATTAAAGTATAAGTAGCACACTTTTAGATTTGGTATTTGATTTATTTGTTTTGAAAAATAATTTGGATTTAGTAGTGATAATAGCCACTCATATTTCTACTTTAGCCAACACATGCAAATTTGACATAAAGTAAACAATTTCATTTTAAAATTTGAATTTCAAAATTATGAATGCATGAAATCACATGGCATACAACTTAACATATTGGGGAAAGATCCAAAGTAATGAAAGCATGTAAATAAACTCACTTCACTTAAATCCTAAAGACATTCTTATGGAATAAGAAAGTTTAAAATAAATCAAAGTGAATTTCAAAGTGATTTTTGTTTAGTTTGAAGTTTGATTTAATTTTGAAAAGGTGAGATGAGTTTGCTATTCCTAACCCATTCCCACATGTATTTGATATTTTTGTTTAATTTTTAAACAATTAAATCTATTTTTATGTGTTGATTTGGTTAAGGTATGAATTAAGCAACTTAATTAACCCTTACCTACACCACCTTAGAAGAATTAACTAAATAATTATGAGCCAATCAGATGACATAAAACTCACAAGGAATTTAAATTTGTAATGCACCTAATAATGAAAAGGCCTAACACAATTTGGCTCACAATTAAAATTTAATTAAGCTAAGGGATTTAGCTTACGTAATTTCAAAACACCCTTTCATACTTATGAATGGGGTTTTAATTTCCTCAATTGAACTTAGGCTATTAAACACCTAAGCATCTACCCAAGATAAATTAATTAAGTTATGGAACTTTTTAGAATTTTTAGAATTTAATTAAGGGGATAATTAATGAATTAACCCTTAATTAAGAGGAGATTAAGGAGAGAAAAAGAGGGTTTAGGGAATAGCTTAGGAGAAATGTCCCAAAAATATTTCATAAACCTACCACTTAATGGATATGACCTTAATCAACCCTAATCATAGGTTAAAATCACTAATCATACCCTAATTATGCTTAATTACATAAGGAGGGTAATTAAGAAAATCATATGCAATTCTTCTAATCAAGCCTTCAACAAATCCCAAGAAAATTAGGGGAGGCAGAAGTCATCCCCTAAAACTTACCCAAGAAATTTAGGATTAATCAAAAGGCTTAATTAAAAAGTAATTAACAAAACAAACCTTCTAATAAAACCCAAATTTAGAAGAAAGCATAATTCAAAACTCATCAAAAATTAATTTTAAAATGTTGTAGGTTTAATTATCTATCCATAGGATTTTATTTCATATTTTTTTTCTAAATTTTTTAGCAAGAGTTATGAACTTTGGAAGATCTCTAAGTGAATTAAGAATTAATTAAAGCATTTTAATAATCCTAACTAATCCCTGGCTCACGGTGCGACGTGTGGTAGTGGCGGTCATCGCGCTTTACACATGTCGCACTGTGAGTGGATTGCTTAAGTCATCACATCATGGGTGGCAGCGGTGGCGGTACACGCGCTTTAATCCTCTACCGTCCGATCAAAGATCGAATGACCAAGGGATCTCCCTGTATTTTAAAATGAGTAATAGGAAATCTAAACGTGCTGAATTATCTCAACCATCCATCTAAATAATGCGGATGGATGGCTAAGATCATCCAAGTTCTTCCCCTTGATCAACAAAGACCGTCCATGATTAAGGGGAAGATCCAAGCTCGATCTATCATGGAATCTAATCAAATTCAACCCACACCATCTAAAGATAGAGTGCGGCAAATCCAACGGTCAAAAATTGATGGGGTGAAAATTTCTTTCATAAAGCTCTACACCACATTGAGTTTAATGGTCAAAAATTTCCATACCTCAAGACTCGATTCGAGAGAAGCTTCATCCGTTGAGATGAAGCCTCAGAGTATGAGCACTTGAGGTTGAGTGGATCCTCCTATGGGTCACCTCCTCCTATGCTTGAGCTCGACTTTGATCCAATTCAATCCTCTCTTTCCTTTAAAACTTGGCAATCAATTTAGGTAAGCTCGACGTGGTCACCTAAGTGTGCTTGAAAAAGGAATTGGAAGGAAATGAAGTGTGGAAGAAGTTGGTAATTCAATTAGCTTCCCCTATTTTCATTATTTGAAAATCGAGAAATGGGAGAATGGAATGAGCTCTAGGATGCTTTCTATTACTCTGATGGCTCTAGTCTCACAGCTAATCAATTAGAAATTCATTTGAGTTTATTTAGGGGGAGTATATCTCCCCCTTGAAGGATTGGATGGATGGCAATGGACATGCCATTTTGATCCAATTGATCATACGTTGAGGGATATTTGATCATTTAGGAGTGTGCACATGGTCAGTTTGAGCCAAGGAGTGGATTGCTAACCTCCCATGTGCTTGAATTTGAGCTTGAGAGGAGTTTAGATTTTCAATTTTTAACCATAGGGTTGGGTTTGGTCTAGGGACAAAATGGGCTAACCCAAACCCATTGGGTTGGGTGCACCACTCATCACTAGGTCCCCTTAAGCTTTTAGGAAAGCCTCAAGTGAATGCAAAGAGGGATGACCAAATTACCCATGGATCAAGCCAAAATTTATTCTATGGCCTGAGGGTAGGATGGTCATTTTTTTATTTTTCCACTTTGGACATGTTGGGTATGTGGACAAACTAGGTTTGGCCAAGTTTCATGAGATTTGGAATTCATTTGATAGGGTTTGGCTCATGTTGACCCATTTAGGTCAAAATGGGTCAACTTGGGTCTAGTTGACCAATAGGTCTCAAACCAAGGGTTGGGTCAAGTTCATATGCCCATTTAAAATATTTTGGTGGCTTTGGTTTGATTCAATTTGGTATAGTTTTGGATTTGGCTCATATGACTTCATTTAGGTCAAATGGGTCAAGTTGACTTATTTGACCCATTTGACCTATTTGAGGTAGGTCAAGGGTAGGTTTAGGTTAGGTTAGTCATATGGAGTGGATTGGTATCTTTGTTTCCAATCAATTTAGGTTAAGTTTAATTTTGGCTCAACATGACCCCTTTAGGCTTTGGCCAACTAGACCCAACCTAGCCAAATTGAGGCTTTGGTCAAGTTCCACATATGATTTAGAATGATCTTGACCCATTGGTTTCAATCAATTTGGCTTAGATCAAGTTTTGACACATTTTGACCCTTTAGGTAAAAATGGGTCAACTTGGGTCAAGTGGCCAATTGGGCTAGGTTAGGCTCAAATGTTGGCTTGGTCAAGTTCAAACATAAGTCATTAGTGAACTTAGATCAATGGTTTCAATCAATTTGGCCTATGGTAGAATTTGGCTATGTTAGATTTCATTTTGGGTTAAGTGTTGACTTGGTCAACCCTTAGGTTTGACTTGGTTTGACCCAATTTGATTGATTGATCATCCCATGATGATTGTTGATCATGATGAGAGGGATATATGAGTTTGGTTCAATTCAATTTGGTTAGGATCAAAATTTGGCTGATAAGGGTACATTAGGTCACTTTGGGTCAAGTGAGCTTAAGTGGGTCAAATGGCTTGGTCAAAGCTTGATTTGAAGTTGATTGATCTTATATATGGGCTCATGATTGAAATATAAATCCATTTACAAGTGGTTTAAAGTCAAATGGGTTTAGATCCATTTGACAATTTCATATTCAAAGAAAGAATATAAAGGGATTTTGGCTTTGATTTTTGAATTATGTTTTGATTTTTTGATTGGAGTTTGGATTTATATATGAGCTAATGATTGTAGGGTTGATTGAATCATGAGAGAAAATCAAGAGTTTGGCTTGATTTGAAATTGATTTGGCTAAGTTCAAGATTTTGACTTGAAAGGCTTAGATTGGATTTTGAGTTGATTTGAGTTTGATTTTTGGAATTGGTTTTGATTGTTTGAATTTATTTCATATATATATATATATATATATATATATATATATATATATATATATATATATGAATATAAATGAGAATATAAATGGATCATGAGAAAATTTCAAGGATTTGAAGTGATTTAATCATGATTTGGGCTAAGTCCATTAAAAAGGATTTTAAAGGATTTAGGAAAATTTGGAGTAAGGATTTGAATTTTTGAATTTTGTTTGATTAATTTATATTTATATTTCATTTATATATGTGAATATAAATGAGAATATAAATGAGTTTTAAGAAAATCCCATGAGTTTGAAATGGTTTGATCAAGTTTGGTCTAAGTCCATTAATGGAAGATTAATGACTTAAGGAGATTTTAAATTGGGAATTTAATTTTTGGCTTTGATTTCATTATTTTGCATTTATTTTTCATTTATATATATGAATATAAATTAGAATATAAATGAGTTTTGAGTAAATCCCATGAGTTTGAAATGGTTTGATCAAGGTTTAGGCTAAGTCCATTATTAGAGAATTAATGACTTTGGAAATTTTTAAATTGAAAATTTAATTTAAGGATTGGATTTGATTGATTTATATTTATATTTTATTTATATATGTGAATATAAATGAAAATATAAATGAGTTTTTGAGAAAATCTTAATGATTTGATTTGGTTTCGATCATAATTTTGGTTAAGTCCTTAAGAATTTTTGATGGATTTTGATCATGGGTTTCAATCATAGATTTTAGTCATGGATTTCAATCATATGGTTTTTATTTGAGTTTGGAGAATATCAAATAGAATTGATTTGGAGTTTAACTTGAAAGAAGGAAGGTGAGGAATGGTTTAAGCTAAGGATAGGAAATTTTTCTAACACCCCTAAGGCATGACCTATTCCTATAGCTAATTCTTCTAAGTCTTCTAGGGCTAGGTTAAGTGTCCACCTAATCACTAGATGTGTCTTAAGACTAAGGAACTCTTAAAGTCTAAGAGGAGTCCTATGTCTAAGATGGAGGGGTTGAGAGCTCATTCTAAAAATGAGGTCAACATTGGAGTGAAGGGTAGAAGAGTTGATGTCAATAGTCCTATCCCTTCAAATACAAACTTTTGTCCCCCATGCCACACCTATGAAGGTAGATAAGCCTGAATTAGTGCATATAGTGGATAAAAATAAATGCACTATTCTTTTAGATAAGGATGCATACAATTTGCATAGGAAGGGTACAAAAAGCCCATCTTTCTAAAAGCGATATCAAGTGTTGGTGGAACAATAAGTTAAGGAAGCATTGGCACAAACCTAAGGGGCTTCATTAGTACCAAAGTGGAGACCCCCTACCTAAATGAATTTAATGTGGTGCAATATCCTAATGGGTTTGAACTGCCTTCATTTAAGATTTTTGATGGTAGTGGGAGCCTGTGACAACACATTGCCCATTTCAAAGCCAATTGATCCAAGGTTGGAGGCAGTGATGCTCTTCTGTTTAAATAGTTTGTTAGTAGCTTAATAGGTGTAGCATTTGATTGATACACTGAATTTCTCAACAGTTCATTGAAGACTTTCATTGAGTTAGAGCAGCTATTCATCAAGAGATTTGTAGGAGTCTAATAGAAGGTGATTATAGGGGAACTAGTAGTTGAAAAATAGAAACCTGATGAGTCCCTAGTTGATTATATTCTCAAATGGAGGAACCTTAGCATGAAGTGTAAACCTCAATTTTAGGATCAACACGCCATTGAGATTCTACTTAAAAAAAATCAATGGTCTAGTGACATTCTTGCTCAAAGGTTTCACCACCAAAACTTTTGAGAAATTAATTAGTAAAGCAGCTAACCTTCAAAATAAGGCCAAGCAATTATCAAGTAGTCCTACAAGCTAAAGCCACAGAAGGTGCTAGAGAAAAGACCTAAAATGATCTCTATAGTTGACAAAGGGAAACAGTCCATGCGGTTCAACTCAAGAGACTTAGGCCCCAGTCATCTCCACCTTCACCACCACATTGACAATAACCTCAATGATACAAGTACCCCTACCAACAATCGAGCTGCTATGTTCCACCTACTCTTACTAAAAAATTAAACAAGCCATATTCATTCAAGAGGAAGGTAATCAAGAAAATTTAAGAATCTTATCGAAAAGCCTGGTTTTCATTTACCTGAGCCCAAAAGGTTAGAGGAAGTAGGCAAGAGTGATGATCCAAAATTTTACCCCTACCAATGCATGCTTGGACATGTCTTAGAGGATTGTATTACTTTCAAGGGTTAGCTTAAGAGAAACTATAAGTCTAGAGCTATAGTGAGACCCAAAGAATACTTAGTAACATGCCATTGGTTTATTAAAGTGATCTTTGGAGAATCATTCGATCCTCTTAAGACTGAAGAAGGTTATGATATTTTCTTATCACAAACCTCTTAAAAAATCATATCTAAAGTAACAAAATTTTCTCTACAGGTACCTGAACCAGGTTAGACCTCCACACCACTGGTAGGACTACAAGTTGTAAAGGCTAACTAAGAGATGAGGAATGTTGAGCACAAGTAGCCCATATAAATTCAAGATACATTAGTAGCAGCATCACCTATCACTTCTACCACCTCTACTTTTAGGAGCATAGTGTCTGTGGATGGGAGCATCAAGCCACCCCATGTCATTTACTCTGTATGACTTTTATTTTGTACCACTGCAGAAAAATAAAGTAATAGAGAAGAATCTTTCTTACATTTTGTCTCTTTGTGGTGAAAATGATTCTTATAATCTCGATCCAAATAATAACTCTCTGAATCTCAATAATCAAAATGATTTTGATCAAACCTTCTCAAATGATGACTTTGAATCTAATAATGATGTCCCTATCTTAAATCTTTAGGGAGCCTCTATTGAGATAGAGTTAGAATCATATGACTTTGAAGATCCATTAGGAGAAGCTTTAGGTGCCCCCGATGAGTACATCGATGCCACTACAACTCCCCCCATAGAATAGATTGTAGAAGTTAGTCTCCGTAGTGGTAGAGTTCTACCTCCTAGGATGGTGCCTCAAGATAAGGGAAAATAAGCAATCGATTTTAGTGATTATATAGGCATTTCACAAGATGCTCCAGCATAGGATATGCTTGTGGATAATTAGTCCAAGGTTAACTATAATGTCCTAGCCCATCTTAGAAAGTTGCCAGCTAGACAAAGCATATATGATGCACTTATCTTATCCAAAGAGATGAGGGAGTCTTTGATCAGAGCTCTTTTAGATAGTAAAATATTTAGTTGTCTGCTACTTTTATAGTTGATGGAGAGGCATGCTACTTCAAATAGGTCTCAGGAGTTACCTTTTCAAATGAAGATATGCTACTAGGAACTATAGAACACAATCGCTCGCTTTACCTTTCAGTGAACATAAACAACTTCATATTGTCTAGAGTACTTGTTAACCCAGGTGTATCAATCAACATCATGAGTCTAAGAACCCTTGCCTACTTAAGAATCGACACTACTAGACTCAGTTTTGATAAGATGATGTTGAAAGGATTCAATGAAAATGGTGAGAGGGCCTTAGGCTCAATCACATTACTACTACATATTGGTGATTTAAAGGCTGAAGCAAAATTTCACATTATAGATTTAGATACATCATTCAACCCTTTGCTAGGAAAAACTTGGATACATGAGAAAAAACATGATGCCATCCTCACTCCATCAATGCATTAAGTTCATGCGTGATGGCTTAGAATACTGCATTAAGAGTAATTTGAAGCCATTTTCGGTGTATAAGGTTAGGATATATGAAGATGCATCCTACTACCTCCCCAAGAAGCAAAATATATAATCTCATGATGTACAAAATAGTATCAATCAAAATAGAAAAGAAGATAAAAAAGAAAAAGAAAAGAAAAAGAAGAAAACTTGGAAAAGAAAGTAAAGCTTGATATCACCTTCCATTCACATATTACCTCTCCTTTCCAGTGATCAGGTGTGTTGTTTCAACCTCCCATGGGATGAGGATGAGGTAGGCCTAGAGGAGGAAGACTAGTGCACACACCCCTAGCTCAAGATCCTGTACAACCAACTCGAGGTTCTCTCATTATTTACATAGAATTAAAATCTAGTTTAGAAGATGAGTCCTATATAGCCAGTGCACCAATTACCTCCCCAAACTTATAGACTCAATTGGAGGTAATAGTAAAGCCAAACAATGGTGATGAAAGGGTCCTTGAGCTGAATAATGATGTATCTGAATTATCATTATATGAGAGGATCAACTACTATGTGAACTCTAACTCTAATCTGATTCTCTTCAGAGACCATTAAGGGTTTAGTAGTTAAAGTTACACCACAACTGGATGAAAACTCCATGCCTCAAAAGTTTTACCTAGGCACACTATCCTCAGGTTTAGGAGTTGACATAGAACTTGAGGATGAATCTTGCAAAGAAATAATAAAATTGCCTTTTGATTGTTACTCTCATTGTGTTCAAAATTTAGCAAAACAAGGATTGATACCACATGCATGGTCCAAGCATATGTTATACTATTTTGAGGAATGTGGAGAAACAAATGCCAAAAGGCACTGTCAAGACAAGGGCAAGGATTTTGCACAATTAGTCCTATAGATGATGATGAATATTGTTCGATCATCACCACTAACCTGGAGCTTAATATGCCATTTTTAAATAAAACTAATTTGTATGAAGAGGTTTATCTAAAAACTTCAGGTGATCCAGATGACCTTCAAGTTAGGGATGTACCCCTATAACTGGAAGAAGAAATAAAGCCCACCATTGATGAGCTGAAGAAAATCAACTTGGGCACTAAAGATAATTCACACCCAATATTCGTTAGTTTTTTGTTGAATGAATCTGAAACCAATGATTTAATTAGGATACTATTAGAATTTAAGGAGTACTTTTCTTGGAGTTATGAAGAAATTCTTGGATTAGCTCATGTCATTGTAGTTCATAAACTAGAAATTCAGTGTGATGCAACTCCTGTTAAGCAAGCTCCTAGATGCATGCAATTAGATATTGAACAACAAGTCATTTCTAAAATAAAAAAATGATCGATGTTGGTTTTATCTTAGAGAAAAAATAATCTACTTGGTTAGCTAATGTCAACCTCATTAAGAAAAAAAGGAGGCCAAAAAACAAAGGCATGTCCTAATGATGAGTTCCTGTTACCTATACCAGAGCAGATGGTGGACATAACATCCTCTCATGCAATCTTCTCATTCATGGATGGGTCATATGGTTATAACCAAATTAATATGGCACCTGAAGACGTGAAGAAAACTACATTTAGAACTTTGAACAAAATCTTTAGCTATAAGGTCATGCCTTTTGATTTTAAGAATGACAGTGGCACATATCAGCGTGCCATGACTAGAATCTTCAACGAGCTCATCCATCACCAAATTGAGTGCTATGTTGATGATCTCGTTGTTAAAAACAAAGAAAAATAACACCACCTTAATGATTTGAGAGTAGTCTTTGAATGATTATGACTTTATAACTTAAAAATGAACCCTGTGAAGTGTGCTTTCAAGGTAACCTCAGAGAATTTTCTAGGTTTTGTCATACGACACCTTGGGATCAAGATAAATCCAAAGAAAAATCAAAGAAATATTAGATATGCAACCTCTTAAGAGCTTAACATAACTCAGGTCCTTTCAAGGAAGGTTGGCATATCTAAGATGCTTTATATCAAACATATTTTGTAAGTGTTAACAATTCACTGCACTTACAAAGAAAGATGTCAAGTTTTAATGGGACTATGAGTTCCAACGTGCTTTTGATAGCATTAAATAATACTTGATGACACCTCTAGGGATTGTTACTCCTATCATGGGTAGACCACTCATTTTGTACATGACTGCACTAGGCAATTCTCTTGGCTCTTTGTTAGCTCAGTCCAACAATGAAGGGAAAGGAAATGTAGTACAACTACATGAGTCATCATCTAATTCCTACCTACAAACTATCCACCAATCGAGCAGCATTGCCTTGTCCTTATATTCACTGCCTAAAAGCTAAGGCATGATATGCTTTCTCAAAAAATTAACCTGATTTCTAGAGTGAATCAATTATAATATCCCATGACACAACTGACCCTATTCAGATAGTTGGCATGATGGTCCATGATTTTATCATAGTTTGACATCACTTTCATACCACTTCATGCTATGAAAGGGAAAGCATTAGCAGAATTTCTAGCAATACACCCTCTCCCCACAGATTCTCCTTTAAATGATGATCTCCCTGATGAGAAAATCATGAGTTTAGAGAATGTGAACAACCACTGTTGGGAATTATACTTTGATGATGTAGCCTCTTCTTAATGGGGAGGCGAACCACAGTCCATCCTATCAGGCAAAATAGAAATAAAGATTGTCTTTTTAACCCTAGATCATGGAATAGTGAAAGTAGTGCTATTAAAACATATTACATTTGGTAATTTGTAATATGCATTGATGGCAGATATTAGGTTTTGTTGAGCTGGACCCAATCATGAGACCCAACTAAGAAATTAACCTAAGCAATATCCTTAGACATTGAATATAGATTTTAATACATGTGTCAAGACACATGTGAGTAATTTAGATTTATTTTATTAAGCATCTCAGTGAGCGCTAGGTGTTATCATAGTGGCACCTCGATGCTGCATGGCTAGCACCTAGCAGTTTTTTAGGATAGCTCCTCAACACTGCATGGATAACACCATAATATTTCAATTATTGGTTAGGTTGATTATTTGAATAGTGCCTAGGCATTGATGGTTTAGCACCACAATGCTAGTCAAAAGTTAGTTCAGGATGACTGACAAATGTATAAGCACTTTAAGGGGAAAAGATAAACTTTTTGATCGGTACCTCAGTGCTTGGTCAGAGCGCCACAATACTACATTAATGTGATGTGAATTTTCATACAATGTCAGTTATAGAATTTATTATAATTAATATTATTTTTTGATAGGAACACTAACTGATGGGGTGGACCAGTGCCTAGGCACTACATGTGAATGTTGCGGCACTGGTTCCTTTCTCCGGAACTCAAAAGCTTAGCAACTCATCACCCAGATGTAGCACCGTAGTGCTATACCTGGCTTATAAATAGATTCCAAGGGCTATGAAAATTTTCATTATGTAGTCCTTCTCTTTATAGATCCATTAGCTCTCTCTCTCTCTCTCTCTCTCTCTCTCTCTCTCTCTCTTAGCTTTCTCTTAAGTTAAAGAAACTATGCTGCTCAAGAGACTCTTGTAAGAAGTGGGTGACTTTGAGGGAGGCTAATTGGTTTGTTAGCATGGATGCTGAAGAGAGATATCACCATGCCCTCACCTACAAGCATCTCATCTTAGAAAGGAGCTTGTACAACCCGAGTGGAAGAGTAGAAAAGGTGATCAATGAACACAACTGGGCAAAGTTGGCTTATGAGAGTAGCTCTTGCATCATCCCTTTGGTGCAAGAGTTCTTCTCCAATGTGAAGGAGTGCCTGAATGATAAAGTCTTCATTCAAGGAAACTAGTAAGTTTCGATAGCACTGTCATCCATGCATATTATAAATTGCCAAATGTGGCATATGATCAATATCTTTCCTATTATAACAAACACCCAAATTTTGATGAAATTCTTAGTTTTTTCACTAGTAGAAATGCCAACATACAATGAAAATAATGAGAGGAAGAGATTTTTAACATTTTTTCCACTGGTCTAATGTTCACTGTAATATCAGTGAGGTTACCAAGGATATGATCATTTTGAATTTTGCAAAAGGGCTTTACAATTGATATATAAAAGATTACTTATAATTTGATTTGTGATATGTTTAAGGGAAGTACTATTGTTGGTCATTCCTCTCTTATTTATGATTTATGCACTACGGTGGGTGCATTAAGGGAGCCTAATGAAGAAGTCCTCATTCAAAAGTCTCCTCTAACGAAATGACTTATTTGAGGTGTGAAGTGGGGGAGAGCTCTCAACCCGACGAATTTGACCCCAATCCTCTAAATTTTTAAATGAACTATTCTTTGATTTAAGGAGAGAGGTCTGTGAGAGTAGCCGCAACTAGCGAGCTTTAAAAAAAAATGTTTTGATTATCACATGGACCATCAACAGAAATAGTTTTTTTTTCTATGGCCTATTTCAATATGGCATTGGTCCATATGTTTAAAAATTATGGTGTTAGGGATCCAAGTCAAGCTTCTTATTTTGCGATACTTCAATATCCCCCTTATTTATTTACCTCATCAGAGCCAAAAATAGAAGAAGAGGAAGATGATTACGACTACAAGTTTTCCCCTTTTTTCTTTATATTTTATATTTTATTTCTTTTTAATTTTACATTGTAATAATTTTTATAATATATTTTTTATCTTTAATAAAAATGTGTTTTCTTTATTTCTACTCCATTATTTTTGTCACTGTAGAATGCTACAAAATTTAAAATTTTATGCTCAATATTAAGGGCTTAGCACCTCAACGCTAGTGAACTAGCACCTTGGCGCTGTTAAGCTAAAGACGTTTGATTTAGAACCTGAGAGCTCAGTGCCTCAGTACTTTATTTGTAGCGCATGGCACTACGTGTATTATTTGGATTATGATATGAATTATTTAATATTATCAGTGGGGTGTCCATTACAAGAACAAAGTGTCTCAACGTTGGGATACCAGTGCCATGGAATTGTGAGATGTTTACCTAAGCTTAATTTTCTCTAGGACACAATGCCATGGTGTTGAGCCTACCGCATCATGACACTGCTTCATCGATGTCTAAGATTTGATAGCTTTTCAAAAAATTCAAAATTTTTGGTGGAAGAAGCCTTAATAGTGCTAGTTTTTACAATTTTCTTAGTGCCTTAGCACTCTTCTCCCTTGTTTCAGATCTGAGATCTACGAAGGGAGTATGCTATTTCACATTGGAATCAAGTTCAATGGTGAAAAGGAGTATTTTTAGCTAAAGTTCCTCGACACTGTGTGAACAGTGATGTGGCACTATTTTAAAGATATGAAAACTAGGAGTTTAGTCTTTGTGGTGAAATATAGTCCAGCTTAGCTAGACCTCAACATTCTTGTGAGATGAGAATCTCATTTTGAGCTAAATTCATGGATATTTTAATGGCTTTTTTTATAAAAATTTGGCAGCATAACGCTTTAGTAGTGCTATATTTTACATATTTAGTGGAAACACACTCTTCTGCCTTGTTCCAACTTCAAGATCCATGGAAGGAGGGTGTTCTTCTCGTGCTGGAACTAAGGTCAATGACAGAGGTCTTCAACATTTAAGATTCTAGAATTTGGGTGTTTTGAAACTTTTTTATTCATTTCGGATCTAAGATCAATGGAGATCTGCTTGTAGATTAGCCATCGGACCCAAGATTGACAGTGGTAATCTTCTTTAAGTGAGAAAGAATTTCATAAAAGAAATATGATAAAATTTTTACCTAAAATATGTGGTGGTAAATCTTGTGTTTGGCTCATATAAGAGGAGAGTGCCCTCATTGTCCTCATATAGTGATGAGAAGTTTGTCGGAGAGAGGAAAAGTAGAAAATTGGGAGTAGGAAGAATGAGAGTGTTGGAGAGAGAAAACAAATCCAAGAAAGGAGAGTGGGAAATGTCCACCACTTTTAGAAGTATTTTTGGGTAATTGTCCCCACTAAATGGGAGGTTTCTTATCTCTTCAATTGTCCTCCTACCCCTCTCACGGCGGTTATAACTTCTGGGGAGTCAATGAGTAGAAAATAGTTAATTTTCTTACTTTTTAAACTACAAATCATCATTGTAGCACCTCGACACTGGGATTGTAGTTCTATGTTGTTATGCCACTTATGTAGACACCTATCAGGGGTAGTTGTCTTTCTCAAAATTTATGATAGCACCCAAGCAACATGATTGTAGTGCCACAGTGCTATGGGCATAATTTTATTTTCTTTTATTTATTATTATTATTTTAGATGCAAATAACCCCATAAGAATTTTAGAGATGGGCATGACTTCTATAGGCTCCCTTTTTTGTCTCGGTGGATGATTCACTCAAGAAAGTGATTACTTCAAGATTAGTTGGGTAAATGGCTGAGATGTCATTTCTTACATGAGAAACCAAGCTTAACAAACCTCTATACAAGAAGCCAACCAATACTTATGATAAATGACTTCATAAATTTGACCAACCCTCAAGTATGGTGGAACATATTCAAGCCAAATTACTATTTTTTCACCTCAATAACAAAATGAAGATTATCACACTTGCTATAGAGCTTGATAGGACTTTAGCCAATAAAACCTCATAGAAATTAGGTTCTTAATTAGCTTAGCACATAATAAGAAGTGGAGGTTGAAACAAAAGTGAGTAAAAGGGGCATAGAGCTCATCATTATAGATAATAGTAATCCTCCTCTCATCCTCATGCATCACTCGAATTGAAAATTTAGCATTAGTATAGTAATAGCCAACAAACACTGTATCAGCCATCTTAAGAGCCAAAGAAGACTCACAGAAGTCAACCTCAAAGAAATTAAAAACACACATTTATTTCATCACCATTACCACCATACTCACAAATCAAAGAAGAAAAGTGAAATGGAACTTGCACCTGCTACCAGAACACACACTCTAAACGAGGAAATCACGGTAATTAATGACCCTATCTACCACCATGGGTATTTATCTTCAATTTATGAAGCAGCTTAAGATTAACATTTAGTGGTGAAATCCCCATGCCATCTTTATAAAATCTCATCAAATCAAAGTGCCAAAATCCATGAAAAGATGGCAGACGACATACTTGGTATAAAGGTAAAATTAAATGACTTGATAAAAGAAAGTAAATAATTGAGTTGGAAAAAAGAAAAATATGATGCTCTAGTCACCAAAACACAAAAAGGTACACATTTTAGAGAAAATATGTAATGATTTCATTTTTATTAATATTCAATATTTATAAATATTTCCATCACTCCCTATTACAAAGGATGTCCTACGTCCTAAGATTATAAACACTCTACATTATATTATTCATTTTGATGAAAGACTTACAACAAAGACTATGCACTCTTCATTAGATTATTCATTGTAATAAAATTTTTATTTCTTAAATTGACTAACAATATAATCTTGTAGCCACTTGAATGAGATGGCTCCATTATTCACTAAGTACCCCAAAAAAAGTTGGCTAACCACGATGAACTAACAGAACTAGCCAACATGTCATGGTAGTGGATAGTAACCAGCTCAACACATAACTCCCCCACTTCCTCTTGTAAGGTGAGGAACCTAGTGGCCAATGTAGCGATTGAATTCACACCATGCTTTAAGAGGTTAACCCTTCTTAATAGAGAGGTAAACTTGACTTGAGACTTTGTAAGCTAGACCTTCTCCATCATGAATCCTACACTCTCCACTACAAGTGTAAACTCTCCATTCACTAGCTTCCCACCAGAGCTATGAGCTAGAGAATGATAAGCGAACCCTAACTCTCTATGTTTCACCAAAGAAGAGGAACTCGCCACCTCAATAGGGAAATCGAAGAAATCTATCACCTCATTACCTAAGAGAGTTTGCTCCCCACATATATAGACATTGGTGCACAAGAAATGAGAGCCACATTATGAGGAGAAGTAGCTTAAATAATCACCATAAAAGTAGTTTCCTCCAATGAAGTCGGTCTTACAGGATAAGATATAACAAATATTACTACTAGCATGGAGATGAGGCAACTTAGCGAAGGTGTCTCCTTTAGAATAGGAAGCCACTACATAATCAAGCATGTTATCCACAAACTTAGAGTTCGGCCTAGTAACTCTCCCACAATAAGATGGAATAGAGACTTATAAGGGAAATAATTTGTTAGTCAACCCTTATAAATTCTTCAACTATGGACTCACCTTTTAAGGCATCGACAACTTGCAACTCATCTCAGGCAAGTCCAAGAAGTTTGAAATCTTGGCTTACAAGTTAAAATTAAATTAATATGTTTCCTTCAAAAACAAGGCTTTATAGGATAAGAAGGTGACTATCTCAGCAAAGCAAGCCTCAGCCAACTATCACCTATGCATAATCACCTTCTACCGACCATGAACGAATAACACTTCTTTTTCTTTATTCTAGTGGTCACTAGGCTTGATGAGAATAGAAGAAATTAAGGGTTGTAGAAATGATAGTGTCTGCTCAGGGAGACTAACAACCATTTACTCTCTCTCTCTCTCTCTCTCTCTCTCTCAGTAGCCACCCTTTACTTTTTATCCTTATAAATCACCAATCATAGCTTGGCACTATCAATGTTACCAATTGGACTCTTAGACATCATCCCTCTATAATGAAATTTAGTAGAAATTGGGAAAGGTAAAGTGAGGCTCAACAAGAGCACTAGTTGCCTTATTTATAGGGAAGGGCCAATTGAGCTATTAGACTAGTGGTCAAATCAAAAGATGATGGAGCATAATTCTTAAAAGATTTAAATTTAATCATTAATATCTATAAATTATTAACATTTACTATAATTGATTTGACTACATGCTTATCTTTAATTCTCTCATCTTTTTTGTTGTAGAGGTGAAAGTCACCTCTACAAGAAGTGAGAGAATCAATGAACTAAATCTATACCAAAGGTGCACCCCCTCATTAGAGTAAACTCTCCCAAGAAAGTGGAGGTAGGAGCATGCAAACTCACCTTAAGCAGATAGGCCCAAAACTCCTTGCTAAGCCTATGAGGATGGCAGCCATCTTATTGACATCAAAAATGTCATTAGAGCCAAGCTTATAATTCTTCTTATGCAATCAACACAATAAACTGAATCATCTCATTAGGTTGTCTTTAGTAAGCCTTAGGAGGAGCCCATGTAGGAGAGTCTTTTATTAAATCTTTCCTACAACTTAGGTATGTCTCAAAGTAAAATTACTATGGACTTCTTTCATTACTTAGATTTAACCTATCCCTAGTTGATGTAAGTGTTAAAATTCAAGAAATAATTTCTATTTCATTAATTTAGTTGTCCAAACAATTGATCATGAGATTATGAGATTTAGCTTTGCAAACCTCAAAAATATTTTGAGGGATTTGACAGGTTGAGTGAAAGGAACCCATCTACCTTCGCCTTATACTTCGACCCATAAGAAGGTGCCTTCCTCTATCAATCCTATGAATCCTAATGGCTAATTTCAATTCCAAAAGTATTTTCATAATTATTTTATGATTAAAATAGCTAATCATTAATCTTAGTTAGCTAAAAATCAAAAGTTAAATTTATTTCCAACCTAAGTCTATATTAGATCTAATTTGAATTGACAATGATAAATCTTTCTAATGATCATCAAATTATCTAAGGACTTTCCTCAAAGTTAGGTGAGTACAATTTCCTGTTAACCAAATTTGACCAAATTGGGCTAATAACACCCAAATGGACCTAAATATTACATTGATAGGCTTAAATTGATTCAAATCATTTTTCTTGACATATCATGTAATTTATACAACTTAATTGTCTGAACTACTAATTGATTCAAAACTAAGGAGTCTTGAGAATGATTTTTACCTATTAATGCTCATGTGCCACTAAAGGCTTCAGTTAGGTCAACCCAATCCCCATAATAAATTAAACTCTTGGGCATCATTATAACCAGGGATGTCTTAAACAATTATCTAGTTGATCCCAAATTAATTTGACCACTCTGTGTAGGTCAAATAAATCATATAGACCAAAGTATCCAATTAAGACCCAAATGAGTATACCTTTAACTTCCAAATTAAAATTTACTAATCAACTGGTCAAAGTTGTTCATGAAATTTGTCTTGAAATTAGAAGGAAATATTATTCATATTTTTTTAGTTCACTCTAAATAATTTGACCAATTTTTGTTGGTCAAAATAAGAGGCAAAAATTATGTTTCTTATTGAGTCAAATTGACCCTTCAAGTTAAAGTGGTTTAAATCCTTTTTGGATTTACTTAATCCCCAATAAGATGGAGATCCCATTGCTACCCTTAACCAAAATAACCAAAACCCAATTTTATTAATTCCATGAGTCATTTAGCATAGTTTTTAATTAGTTAAGAGATATGGAAAGCCATTTTAATGGAAAATGGATCATGGATCAACTTGGATCATTGCTTATCCTTGCAATCATTCCCTCCCTAGCTCCCATCAGCCATATTTGTCTTGAACTCACCTCTGGTCTATATACCCATGATGCATGAGTACATTCAATGGGTGATCATAGGCAATGAAGAGCTAACAATGGGACATCCTACAGCGCAAAGAAAATTTTGAGCAAGTCAATCACTCACCCATGAAGATTATCCCTAGGCAAGATTATTATTCGAAAATATCCTTTCAGTCAGGTAGTTGATCCAATGACCCTGAACTCAAGAGAAGACCTGTTAGGGTAGGCAATCAATGTCAAACAACTTGCCTCACATATGAAAACTCATCCACATTTAGGTGACTGCTATCAACCATACATCAAATAACTAGTCTATACAATGTCAACAATAACATCTTTAGACTAATAACTCAGCATATGGCATTCACCAATATCTATGAGTTCTTTCTTATATATAGCTAACTGAGCTGATGTATACTTTTATGTAATCCCCCCTCTACCCTATAAAAGGGGTAATTTCAAGGAGGGAAGATCATTTGGCTTTTTCTAATTTTATGCTCTTCATACCATCTCTAAGAGTGAGAGGGAGAGCTTCTTATAATCAAAGTTATTAACATAGTTGATTTCTTATACTTGCACCTCTCTTTCCTTAGCTTATTTCTTTATTACTATCCTACTCAACTTGCCCCCTTCTCTTAGGTGCCTAAGAAGATTTGCTTTACTCTATAGATAAATTTGAATCCAACATCTTTTTAGGTGAAGTGAGCATAAATGAAACCAAAAACTAGAAGTAAGGGCTTAGCGAAGTAAGCTAATAGGCAAGGGACAACTAGGCAGGCATGGGGCTTGAGTATGTAGCAAATTATTACTTAAAAAAAATCTAAAGAGTATGGAAGTGGAAGATAGAATTACTCTCTTAATTTAGGTGGCTATGGAAACAATAAAGAATGAGAATCCAAGGATTTGGGACCTTGAAGGCTCTTCTGGATCAACCACTTGCTGAGCTCGGTGACAACAAAGGGAGTTGTTAAGATCACTTAGTATCAAAGATGAGTCTTACCAAGAGAGTGAGGAGGAGAACACCAAAGAAGAGCATGCGAATAATAATCCTACTTATTCCATCTCTAACGTGATTGATAAAGCTTGCCCTCCACAAAAGTGTAAGATTCTCCACATAGAATTGTATAAAGGTTGCGTTGACCCCACCGACCACATAACCTACTTCAAGTTCACCACATCACTATTAAAGTTAGATGATATAATGAAATGTTAAATATTCTTTACCACCTTCAAAAAGTAAACAATCAGATGACTCTCATGCTTATTAGTGGGAGTCATGACTTCTTTTGAAGAATCTAAAAGAATGTTCCTAACTTAGTTCAATAGTGCACAAAAGGCTTTGAAAGCTCTTAAGCTCTTCTACAAATGCAATGGGAGCATGGCGAGCCCTTAAGAACTTTATCACATTCTTCCAAGTGAATATGTCGGAAGTTAAAGATCTAAAACTCATAGTTGAACAAGCTACACTCACTCAACGCCTCAAAGAGAGTTGCTTTAGATATGTCATTGGGCTTCAATAGCTCAAAACATTGACGAAACTGCTTGAGTTAGTGAATAGCCACATGAATGTCAAGGAGTATAATGAAGTCACCCAACTAATGATTATGACTTGAGAGGAGAACTTGGCAAAGAAGTCACCATTAGATTGACTCTTGAATTATAGATTTAGAGTCAGAAGATATGGAATGGGAAGAAGACAACTCATAAGGTGAGATGATGCATTAGCTCACAAGCGTGATTTCAGATACCAAAAAACTCGCTATCAACATGGTGAGTATTTACAGCCCACTCTTAAACTATTATGGATATTAATGGTCAAGCAAGTGACCAACACTATTAAAGGTGATGAACTTCAATATCACTTAAGGCATTTTTTCTTATTATCGAGATCATGAGCACAATATAGAGGAGTTTGTTGAAGAAGCATTTCAAAAGTAGGAGAACTCAAGGAGTTTATAAGGAGATCAAGAAAGGAAGTCACTAAGATAGGCAACGAACTTATACTAGCTCATGCGAGTCATATCGCTAAGGTAGTACCCACCATCTTCAAAAAAGATAAAGAATCATCAAGGCTAATGAGTCTTAAGCAACTTAGAATAGAAGATGTTAACTTAACAGTAATGGCATGAACACTGAGTACCCAAGTTGTGCAGTGAGTTTTTCAAAGAAGGGTCGACTGATAGTTGACACTCCTTATAATGACACAGTCATCATTACAACATTGATTGCCAACTATCAAATCATAAGCATCTTGATTGATACTAAGAGCTTAGTCAATATCATTTTAAGTCCGTATTTGATAAGATGAACTTGGTGAGTTCAAGATAGGTCCCTTTAAATAGAACTCTCTATGGGTCATCTAGAGAAGGATGAAAAACTGAGGGAATTATCACTATTATAGTGACTAGGGGAGAATGGGATAAACAAATCACTATAATGGATGATTTTGTTATTCAAGATGCACCTGTCACATATAATGCCATCATTGACCAACCATTGTTAAACACTTTAAGAGAAATATTTTCAACTAACCATGTAACCATTAAGTTTCTAGCATGGGGAAAAAATTACTAACCAAGAAAACTTAAGTCAACTAGAGCATGCTATTTGAGAATAGTGGGAAACTTGCACAACGTAGAGGAAGTACTATAACTCAAAGTTGCCTGCACTAGAGATAAAATTATTGAAGAAGTTGAAGTAGTGCATACTACTACAAATCTTGAGTGATGGCTCTAAGCTAGCTTGACTTTCAGTGGTGAGCATAAAGAAGCCTTGATCCAGACTTTATAAAAAGATATTGACACATTCACTTGGACTGATGTCAAGATGCTTGGCGGTGAAATCAACGTTGCTTGCCATAAACATAACATTCGAAAAGATGCTTGGCTAATCAAGTAAAAATTAAGAAAAATAGTAGCACTACTAACTGAGCCTATTAAAGAACTCAACAAATTACTTGAGACCAACTTTATTAAAGAGGTCCAATACTCATATTAGATATAAAACATGGTAATGGCACAAAAGTATAATGGCAAATGGAGGATGTGTGTGGACTTCTTTAACTTAAACTTAACATGCCCAAAGTATGGTTATCAACTCTTAAAAATAGATGTACTCATTGACTCAGTGGTAAGTTACTCTAAACTGAGTTTCTCATATGCTTTCTTAGGATATCATCAAATCTAGATACACCCTATCAACTCAAGAAAAGATAGCATTCATCAATGGAGAAAGATTTTTTTATTATAAGGTAATGCCCTTTGACTTAAAGAATGTAAAGTAACTTACTAGAGGATGGTGGACTAAGTGTTTAAAGAATAGAGTGATGAAAATTTAGAAGTCTATGTGGACTACTTACTGGTGAAAAGCATGTTGCTTGAACAACACCTATGAGATTTAAAGTAAACATTCACCTCATTGAGAAAATATAATGCACGCCTTAACCCTCTAAAGTGCACATTTTGTGTAAGGTCAAGAAAGTTCTTGATATTTTTGTTTACCCTAGAAAGCATAATAATGAACCCTAATAAGGTGAAAGTTATAATCTACATACCCTCATCAAGAATAATAAAATAGGTACATCGACACATAGGGAAAGTCATAGGTTTGAATTAATTATTTTCAAGGCTAGTCATTCTTCTAAGTGTTGAGAGGCACAAAGAAATTCAAGTGGACACTTGAATGCTAGAAAGCTTTTTTGTGAATTAAAGAGATTTGATGGCTTCCCACTTTTGTTGCAAAGCCTAAAGGGGGGCAAAATATTATTATTTTACTTAGGATTTTGAGAAGACTTGGTTAGCTTGATTATAATTAGAAAAGAAAGAAGAAAATAATGGCTAGTCTACTAAGTGAGCAAGTCATCAGAGGTGCTTAACTACACCATCCAATCATGCAAAAGATCACACTCACACTAATTATATCAGTCTGGTGACTTAAACCATATTTCAAGCTCATTAAACTCAAGTTGTCTTCAATAATCCACCAAAGTTCATACTCACCAAGCCATATCACTTATAAAGACTATTAACATGTTCAATGGAGTTGAGCAAATTATAAATATCATACTTGCCCTGAATAATGATCAAAGCGCAAGCACTCATCAATTTACTTAAGGATTTCAATGGCTCATAGAATATCTAAATCAACCAAGAACCAATGTGGAAATTATATGTAAATGATTCTTTGTGTAGATAAGGAATTGGAGTAGGTATTATGCTTAAAAGTACACTAGGAACCATAATAATGTAGTCCAAAAAGTTTACTTTAAAGTGACAAACAGTCAAACTTAATATGAAGCTTTACTCACTAGATTAAAATTCACTTAAATACTCAGTGCTTAGCACGTCGCAACTCACTTAGACTCGTAGCTCATGGTCAATCAGATCAATAGGGATTTTGAAGTGCAAGATAAAACATTATAGAAGTATTTAATCAAAGTAAAAGTGGAGATAAGAAAGTTGCAACAATAATAACAACAAGCCTTTATCCCACTAAGTGGGGTCAGCTACATGAATCCTTTGTCTCCATTGTGTCCTATTATGTGTCAAATTCTCATTTAATTCAAGTTTACTAAGGTCATTTTTTATACATATTAACCAAGTCTGTTTAGATCTACCTCTACCTTTCTTAACATAAGATAAATCTAATGGATCTACTCTCCTAACAAGGTCATCGGATGGCTAACGCTTTATTTGGCCAAACCATCTAAGGTGACTCTCTCTAATCTTATCTGCCACTGGAGCTACTCCAAATTTTTCCTAAACATACTCATTTTACATTTTATCTCTATGAGTAAAGCCACTCATCCACCTGAGCATCCTCATCTCTGCAACACTTAACTTAGTCTTATGCTTCTCTTTTATTGGCCAAAATTATGCACCATAAATCATTGCAAGTCTTACCACCATCTTAGAAAATTTCCCCTTAAGTTTAAGTGGTGCTTTTCTATCACACAATAGGCTAGATTCATTCCTCCACTTCAACCATCCATCTTGAATTCTACTAATAACATTTCCATCTATTTCACCATCATTATGAACAATAAAGCCTAAATATCTGAATCATTCACCCTTTTTAATGACTTGTTCACCCAATGTCACAACACTACCACTAGAACTTCTTCAACTAAAATTACACTCCAGATAAGTAGTTTTAGATCTACTTAAATGAAAGCCTTTAGACTCTAAAGTTGACCTCCATAATTCAAGTTTTTCTTGGACTCCCTCTCTAGTCTCATCAACAAGAAGAATGTCATTAGCAAAAAGAGTATGTATACAAATCCTTAATGACTTGAATATAACCAATATTAACTCCTTTCTTCTCTAGAACCCTCCAAAGAACATCTCTTGAAATTGTATCATAAGCTTTCTCTAAATCAACAAATATCATATGTAGATCCTCCTTACTTTCTCTATACTTCTCCATCAAAACTCTTAACAAATGTATAGCATCCATAGTAGATCTACCTGGCATGAAACCAAACTAATTGTGAGAAAATTTTGTATCACATCGTAACCTATGCTCAATTACTCTCTCCCATAATTTTAATGTATAACACATTAACTTAATTCCTCTGTAATTTGCATACTCTTATGCATCACCTTTATTCTTAAATATAGGAGCCAACAAACTCTTTCTCCACTCATCTCGCATCTTTTTAGTCTTTAAAATAACATTAAAAAGATTTATAAGCCAAGAAATTCCTTGATCTCCTAAACATTTCCACACTTCTATTGGAATATAATTAGGTCCTACTATTTTTTCACATTTCATTTTCTTTAAATCTTCTCTAACTTCAAATTTACTATTACGATGATAAAAACAAAATCTCTATTTTTATTTAGGTTAGTAAGGTTGCTAAAATCAATCGCATTTTAAAATCATTCATTGAAAAGTTTATCAAAATACCTCATCCATCTATTTTTAATATGTTTTTCTAAGAAAAGCACTTTGTGATTTTCATCCTTAATACACCTCACTTGAACTAGATCTTTACTTCTCTTATCTCTTTGGTTGGCTAACTTATACATACATCTTTCACCTTTTTTGGTATCCAATCTATTGTATAAATCACTAAAAGCTAATTTTTTTACATCATATATTACTTTCTTAGAATCTCTACCAGCCACTTTATATCTTTCTGAATTCTCTGAGTTTTTACAAGTAAGCCTAATTTTATAATAATGCTTCTTATTTCTTATCTTTTCTTGCACATTCTAACTACACCACTAACTATTTTTATTAAAAGAAGCTTTTTCTTTTGATTCTCCAAGCATATTTTTTGTAACTTACTTAATTTCACTTGCTACTTTTTCCCATATAACATTTGCTTCCTTATGAACATCCCAAATTCTAAGCTCTTGTAGATTGCTCTTAAAAATATTTTTATTAGTGTTCTTTAACTGCCCCCCATCTAATCTTTAGATAATAATTTGATTTATTTTTCATCTTCCAATCTTTCATCTTGAAATCTAAAACTAATAATTGATGTTCGGTACTTAAACTTTCGCTTAGAATGACCTTTCAATCTTGACAATCTAAATGACTATTTTCTTATGAGAAAATAATCAATTTGTGTTTTACTAAATCCATTTTTATAAGTAATAATATGCTCATCTATTTTCTTAAATAAAGTATTAGCAACTACAAAATCATAGGCTAAAACAAAATCTAATACAGTCCTACCATCTTAATTAGCTACTCCAAATCCATAACCACCATGAATTCTTTTAAAATCTTCAACCACTCTGCCAACATGTCTATTTAAATCCTCTCCAATAAATACTTTTTCTTCAAGAGGTATCTTTTGTATTAATCTCTCTAATTCTTCCAAAATTTTTCTTTTAAGCCAACATCCAAACCTACTTGAGGAGCATAAACACTTATAATATTGATAATTTTAGTATCAATAATAATCTTTAAATCTATAATTCTATCTCCACATCTATTAATATTTATAACATTATCCTTCAAACTTTTATCCATAATCACACATACGCCATCTCTAATTTGACTTCTACCTAAACACCAAAGTTTAAAACCTAAACTATCAATCTCCTTAGCCTTCTCCCCAACCCATTTAGTTTCTTGAACACATAAAATATTTATCTTCCTATGAACCATAATATCTATTTATTCCATTAATTTATTGATAAGAGTACCTATATTCTAAGTTCCTAACCTAATTCTAGTTTCATGGACTAACTTCTTTGCCTTCATCCGTCCATAATGTGGGAACCCTTGCTTATTTGACATTGCACCCAGGCATTGATGCAATAGCCCTTGTACACTTTTCACTGTATTCATGCCATACAGTGCGTCACTTCCAAGGGATGCCCTAACATTAACACAGTGTTTTAAAGGATTCATGTCATGATTATTTCGACAAGTTTTACACTAACTGTCAACTGCCTATGGCAACCCTCCACTTTTTACATTCAGACTTGGGACCGGATAATTTTAAATTGAATAAATCCTGAGGGATCAATACTAACTCATTGATCCACAATCAAGAGCAAGCAGACTCAAGGAGCAGCTCACACTCCAACTCACCTAATCAAGTATAGAAGAAAATGAATCTATGCAAATCAATTATGAAGACTTGCATAGTTGGATCAACCCATAAAAAGGTATGTGCAGATTTGGGATCTAGAAGGAGTTAAGGACTTAAGAAGATTCAAGATCAAAGTTGCTTAATATCTCCTAATTAGAGGTGAGTGGTTTTTGGAGATTGACAACTTTATTGAAAGTGAGGTGCATAATAGAAAGTGAGCAAGATAAGGTACATTGTGGCATATAATTTGGTGAATGTGGAAGTTAGTTGGAAGAACACTCGCCCATCAAATTCTAAGATAAGGATATTTTTGGCCCTCATTAAGGAAAGAGGCTAAAGAATTCACTATAAGATAAGAGTAGTGTCAAAAGTTTGCTCCTTTATAGTAGTAATCATTGCAGCTTCTACAACCTATCACAAGTTCTTGTCCCTTCACCATTTGAGGGATGGACTTGGTAGGCCATTGTTGATTGCCAGTATATAGTAAAAATATATACCCGTCATGATCAACTACTTTAGCTAGTGGATCAATGTCAAACTACTAGACAAGATTACCTCTTAGATAGTTTAAAATTTTATTTGGAATAATATTATTTGAAGATATTAACTATTAATCGCAATCATCATTGATAATGGTCATTAGTTGGCCGACAAGCAAGTGAGAGAATTTTGTTAAGCAGAAAGGATTCAACTCAGGTACAGTTTAATACACCATCCTTAAAAGCAATGGCTATGAGGCAGCAAATAAAAAGATCTTTAACTTGGTAATGAAAAAGGTGGAATGAGCGAAAGTAAAGGGGGTAGGTGCCTTACTTGCTATACTTTAGGCACAACTAGGCAAACATCATTCACCTTATCACATAGAATAGAGGTCGTACTACTAGTCGAGTATGAATTCCATAGTTAAAGAGTATTGGGGACTATTGAATTGAATTAAGGCTGGTGGGAATGATCAAATGTCATGGACATGGAAACCATGCTCAACTTACTAAACTGGTTATTAATTGAAGCATCACTAATGTATGAAAAGATAAAAAGGTGAATTGTTAAATACTACAATCACCATGTTAAAGAAAAATACTTTAGGGTTGGTGGCTTAGTATTGAAAAAGATGGATGTTGCAATTTGCTAGAATGCGTTGGGTAAACTCACCGACACTTGAGATGGGCATAATATCATCAGGACATAAGTCAGCCCGGGAGCTTATTAATTACAAACATATTCAAAATAGGATTGCCCAGTACTTGGAATGCTAAAAACATAAAAATTTTACCCATGAGAAAAGCTATTTGCACTTTCTTACTGTTGACCTCGCTTTTGGAGTGAGCTCTCAACTCCCTCATCATAGATTTAGGACTCTTGTAGACACTAAGAGTTCCTTAGTCTTAAGACACTTTTAGTGATTAGGTGAATACTTAACCTAACCCTAGAGACTTAGAAGAGTTAGCCATAAGAATAGGTTGTGCCTTAGGGATTTAGGAGGACTTGCCTACCCTATAGCCTAAACCCAATCCTTGCTTCCTTCTTCCAAACCAAACCTCAAATTCAAACCCTTCAAACCAAATAGAAAGAAATCAAACCAAATTCAAATCCCAAAATCCCTTCTTAAGCCTTATGGGCCTACCTCCATAAGCTTAATTAAATTTGCTTCCAAATCACTCCAAACTCAAGTGATTTTCTTATGAACCATTTATATCTTCATTTATATTCACAAATATAGATGAAATATAAATCCAAATGACCAAAACTAAACCCAAGCTAAATCAAATTCTCAATTTTAGCCCTTTTAGCCAAATTCTTGAACTTAGCTAAATGATATACAAATTAACTCAAAACTTATAGATTTCTCATGATTCAATCATTCCTACAATCACTAACCCAAATATAAACATAAACCAAAATTGTCAAACCAAACCCAAGTCAAGCCCATGTTGACCCTTTTAGCTTGAAATTGTCATGTAAACCAAAACCCATTTGGCTCCAAAATAATTGCAATTGGATTTATATTTCAATCCTAGGTTCATATATGAGTTCAACTAAACTTGAATCAAATAATGATCAATCCAATTGACTCATTTAGGCCCACTTGACCTAAAGTGACCTAAAAGACCTTCTTGAGCCATGATCCAATAAAACCCAAATTGGGTTGAAATAAGCCCATCTAAACCTCATAATATAACCAACAATCATCCTAGGTGATCAACCACCGTGAATTGGGTCAAACCAAGTCAAACCTAGCATTTGACCAAGTCAACATTTAGCCCAAATGAAACCCAAACTAGCCAAAATCCACCATATGCTAAATTGAGTGAAATAATTGATTCAAACCAACTCATAATCAATGATTGAACATGACCAAACCCTCACTTGAGCCAAACCAAGCCTAATTGGCCATTTGACCTAAGTTGACCCAAATTAGCCTAAAAAGTCAAAATGGGTCAAATCATGATTTAATCCATATTGATTGCAACCAATGACTCAAGTTCATCCCAAATTGATTATTGAATTTGACCAAAGCCATAATTGAGCCCAATTTAACCAATTGGTCAACTTGACCCAACCTAGCCCAAATTGACCTAAAGGGTCAAGTTGGCCAAAATCCAAATTAAATCTAAATTAAACGAAACCAAAGACTACAATCATTTTTAATCAACCAATTGAACTTGACTCAACACTTAACCTAATTCAATTTGGTCAAATTGATCAAATTGGTCAACTTGACCCATTTGACCCTTTTGAATCCAAATGAGTCAAATTCAAATCTAAGCCAAATTAATCAAAATCACTTGAACCAAAATATCCCAAATTATCATATGAACCTAACCCAAGTATTAGTTTGACCTAATTTGACTAATTGGTGAACCCAACCCAACCTAACCCAAATGAGCCTATTTTGACCATATGAAGCCAATTCACCCAAAACCACCTTGTGGAGCTATGGTGGCTGACCTAACTGGACCCAAATAAACCCTAGTCAGCCACAAGTAGCCCAAGTCTGATGGGACCCATTCCAAGGGGATTAACCAATGGACACCCCTCTTTGCATTGGATTCTTGCCTTAAGTGGCAAAGTCCACTTTGTCATCTCCATGGTAGCCATCAAAGTGCTAAATGAGGTATTCCTAAGACACCTTATCCCACTTTACACCCCTAGATCTTGCCATGGACCAAGAAACTCATGCCAAGCCATTCCCTCTTGGTCGAACCCCATGGGGAAAGGCAAAGAACCAACAACACACAATCTCCCCATATCAAGCCTTGAGACTCCTACCACCACTTCCTCCAACTAGGGCAAGCCATGTGAAGGGCAACCCCTCTAGCGCTTTAATGGCAGGCAATCGATGGATTTTTGGGAGCCAATCCTATTCATCCATCCAAGGCAACTGAGGGGTATACTCCATAAATTCAAGCAGGATTCGAACAATTCGCACTCTCTAAGTTTCCTAAGGCATTTTAAAATCCCTCAAAGCAATTCAAAGTGTTCCCAAGACCTCCTCAATTGGCATTCCTCTTTCCCAAGCAAATTCAAAACAAGACACCACTTCTTCGAGCAATACTCTCCCTACTTGATCAAACACAAATTCTTTGCACCCACACCATCCTCCTACTCCATTGAAGCTAATCAAATCATCTCCAAGCCTTCCCAAGCACCATAGATAGAGTTTGACTCCCCAAATCAAGATCAAAGTTTCTCAATAGGGCCTCTCCTCCACTAGGAAAAGCTACCTCCATCGATCCACTGTCGGACATTAGCTCCGGTGAGGTAATTTTGCAAAACTGAGCTTGTATGAAAAATATGTTGGTCATTTGTGAAGAAAATTTAAAAATTATGCTTTTTGACTGTTAGATGTGTTCTTCTCCTTCTTCTCAAGGTGTGGGATCAATTTGATCCCAATCTGAGCTCGGGTGAGCTCGGATTAAATGGGGAAAGACAGACAACATCCATCTTTCATCGCTCATGGAGGAGAAAGATCACGAGTCATCCATTCCATGTGGTTAGAATGGACAATCATGATTAAATCACATTAGATCCTCTGATTAATCCTTTAAAACCATGGATTGAATTGTGGACATCCGATCTTTGATTGGATGGCCCACGGAGTTAGCACATCCATCATCATTCCATAATTAATCACCCAATTGATCTCCAACTTTCTGTGGATGTTTAGGGGGATGACCTCTACCTCGCCTATTTTCTTATATTTTACTAGTTGCTTAATTATAAAAATCAATTGATTAAGTTTTAATCAATTTCTTAATTTAATTAGTGATAAATGAATAGTGATTTAATTAATTATTTAAGCCTAATTACCTCTATTGAACAGTAAGGGAACTTAGGGAATGTGGTTGGGATACTTTTCCTAATTCATTTCCTAAGTTTTCTTCACTTTTTAGAATTTTATTAGTTAATGATTAATGAGGTAATTAATTGCTTAATTAGTTAATTAATCTCCAAGATAAAAATCAAAGCCTAATTGAGTGTTTGAAATGACTTAGGGGTTAGGATTAAGGCCTTCTCCTTGATCCCTTTCCCTAAGTTAATTTCATCATTCTAATCAAAATATAATCAAAGAATTCAATCAATTAATTAATAAGCTTGATTAACATAATTTAAAATCCATTCATTCACATCTAAGCAACCTTTAATTAAACTTGGGTAGCTTTTTGGGTGTTCAATAACCCAAAGTGGGAGATAATGAAATTATGGTTAGCTCACATGTGTGAGAAAACCATAAAAGTAGTTAAGTGAGATCCTTTAAGCCTAATTAACTATTAAGCATGAGCCAATTGCATTAGGCCCCTTTCATTTCTTAGGAGCATTGCTAATTTACTTTTCATATGATTGCATATCATATTGGCTCATTATTAATTAGTTAATTAACTTAAGATGATGTAAGTAAGGATTAATTAATTCACTTAATTCATACCTTAACCTAATTAAAATATAAAATTGACCTAAATATTCTTCATTAAACAAAATTAACTCACACAGGGGGAATGGGATTAGGATTAGCAAACCTCTTTCACATTTCCTAAATCAAATCAAACTCAAAATTAAAATATCATTAAAAAACTTTGGTTTATTTTAAATAGCCTTATTAGTATGATTGTCCTTAGGAATTAATTGGAATGAATGAGATCATGTGCTTATGTTCCTTTATTTCTTTCTAATCATGCTAAATGTTACTTGCCATGTCTAGTCATGCATTCATTTCTTTTAAAATTAACTAAATAGAATGATTTGTTTTATGTCAAATTGCATGAGTTGATTTAAATTAATAATTGGTGTGGTTATTATTACTATTAAATCAAAAGTTATCTTCGAATGCCCACAAATCAATTATAATATATGGAGTCATGTTAATTTCAAATATCTATAAGTTTGCATGTGTTGATATTATAAGATATGCAATATGAAGCTCTTTTTCTTTATCTTATATGGATTTGCATGGGATTTATAAATGTATAGTTCATTTGAAAAGAACACAATATTTGTCTAAATCTACTCCTATGCATCTCCATGCTAAGACTTAGAAAGAATTTTATATCACATATGTAAATCATATAATCAAATCAAATATGACTTCTTGCATGACTTCTCATTCATGTGGTTCTTTTTGTACATTCATATGTATATAAGAAAAGTGGTGCATTAGTCTGGACATCTCGGGGCTATGAGGCTTTAAGTAGCTCCAAGTAGGTCTTGTACCTTATGCCCCTGGTGTAGAACAATGGCATCGTACTCACTTAAAACTCTTATACATATGTATGTATGATATATCCAATGATTAAGAAGCATAAATCAAATAAATCAAATAAATCAAATAAATCAAATACAACTTTTGCATAAATTTTTCTATTCTCGTAGTTGCTTATATACCCATATGTATATAAAAAAAGTGGTATATTAGTCTGGACATCCTAGGGCTACGAGGCTTTAAGTAGTCCCAAGTAGGTCTTGTACCTTACGCCCTTGGTGTAGAACAATGGTGATGTACTCACTTAAAACTTTTATACATGTGAATGTGTATTTAGCTAATGGATGAAAATCTCTTTGTCTATTAAAAAAGACATTCATTCATAATTCATAGATGAAATATTTAAATTCCAAATACACTTATTTGCATTCATCACTTAAGTATGCTAAGACATACATTGTATGTATAGGTATGCTTAAGATTTAATAATATGCATGATATACATGATGGAAAGAAATGAATAAATATGTGTTATATGATATTAATTCATTATAATTAATCTTAAGATGCCTTTCTTATTGAATAAGGTCATTTAGAGTGAACCTAAACTTAGGATTGATTAAAACATATAATAATCCATTCACTAAAGGAAATTGATTAATTAACTTGCTTTAGAAGTGACTTAAGGTATGGATGAAAGAGATGTTCCCTCTCTTTCTTCTCTTTATAACACTTAGTTGTTAAGTGTAGGCCATATAAAATAAAATAAATCACTAAGTACAATCTTCAAGTCAATTAAATCACTCAAAGAGAAATCAACCATCTATTAATTAAATCCCTCACACTTAGCAAATTATAACTCTAAAGCCTAGATAAGACATACCACACAAGCCTTAATGCCCACACATTAGATTAAGTCACCACTTCTAACTTTATGTTAGGGTGGTGTATGATTTGATGTATGCATGTTTTGTGATGTACTGTTGTAGACTGGATGTTATGGTGTATGTGTGCAGTCTGGATGTTAGGCCGATATTAGCCTAATCATGCTTTTTGCTGGGGATTGTGCTTAAGGGGATGTTGTAATAAAAATATAAATGCTTTAGTTGTACAGGTTGCTTAGCCCCTAAGCATAATCCAAGTTACGATAGGTGGGCTTGGTTACCCATGTGTGGGGTGCTAAGTCCAAAGTATTCATAGAATTGCTTGGGTTATATGGTGTGTTTAACTAACATTTATTTTGCAAGTTGTAGCTAGTATTACTTTTCTTCTTTTAATATAATTTTGCATTAGAATTAGGATAAGTGTTATGGGGGATTAGGATGAGCATTGGTTATAAGAACAAGTCTTATGTACTATGTGATGCCTTTGGAGTATGCACATCCAAATCAAGTTAAAAGAATGAGACAAATGGAGCAAATCAAATGAAGTAATGAAAGATGAAGAAATAAAGAAATGAAGAAATGAAGAATAAAGAATGAAGAATGAAGACTGAAGACCCCATAACATTCATGATTTTTAATTGTAATTATTATCTTGTGATCCGAGTTATATGAGGGTAGATCTCAACTACCCACATTTCTTTTTTGGGTTGTATGGCGGTACTCGATCGCACCAGCCTTTTATTCTTTTATGATAGCTTTATAAAATTTTTTGATATTTTGTTTAGCTTGTGCATTAGAAAAGCATATCTTTTCATAGTTTATTTATGATTGATGACTATTGTATGGCCTGGATGCGATTAGGCTCCTAGGATAAAAATTAATTTTGCTACCCAAACTAACAACTCATGACTAAATTCTAAAATAACTCATAACCTCATATAAAGTCTAGACCTTAAATCAAGATAATAAAAGATTTAGCAATCCCTTAGCTGGATTTTGTATGTTTAATATCATGCATAATCATCTTATTTCACTCTTGTTAAGAGAGGGCTTCCATATTTACTAGATAGTAAGGGCTTAACCTTTGAGAGCCTATGATGGAAGAACACCTCTTTCTCTTTTAATTTATCCCATAATCTACTTCTCATGCATTTAGGCATATAAAATTTTGTAGCCTATGTCAAAATAAAGAGTCCTTAATAAAATAAAATTTCATAAAATTTGTATTATATTAAGTCATTATTCATACCCCCTCATGCTTTAGTCTCTTAGAGAGTGGGTTTAAGGACTTAGTTTCTTTTCTAAATAGTAACAACCTAGCCATTTTTCAAAAGCATAAGACTTGCCTACATGAATTTAAAGGGTATGAGGAGTTAGCTGACTGCCACTCCAGGCGATAATAAGTCCAGCAGTCATGTGATTTACTCTCTGTTATGGAGGTAAACCATATACCCACTTTTGCCTTAGATTTAGGTCATGCTTTGGCCCTAGTCAAAGCTCCCTAGATTTAAGATCTGAGATTATCATTTTCCTTTGGGCTTCAGGCATACATCCTCACCTCTTAGGCATCCTAACAATCTCATATTGTTAGAGTATAAGTCTTAGCTTTCTAATAAAATATCAACTCAAACATATAAAATCTCTTCAATTTCAAAAATATAAAGCCCAACCATAGGATAGATTAGAGTGCTCGCTAGACTTCCTAGTATCATGAGCACTCCCTACTCATCTCTTTTGGTTTCAATAATATCTCTCTCCTTTTGATCCATCCCACTTGATTTTCTAAAACATAACCAATTTATTAATAATTCTATCTTTGAATTCTTTAGAGACAATAATAGCCTATTTTAATCGAGAGTATTCTTAAGGGGTTCACTTTCCTTAAGATGTAATTAACTATAGGGGTTTACCCCCATAGGAAACTTTAGAACCCAGTTTAAATAAACTCTACTTTATTCATTCATGTAAAGTAGAGAAAAAATCTCTGGTATATTTGAATACTCATCATGCCTTAGGAGGTCTTATTAAGTGATTAGGTCCATTATAGGGTAGTGACTTCTATCTTTCGAGATAGTATACTATTCCTCGGTGATCACCTCAATAAAACACCCTCAGATCTCTAATGTCCCCATATAACAACCAAACCAAAATAAACACCACACTTACTATTTATTAATCAATATTATTTTCTTATTTACCAATATGATGATTATAAAATATAAAATTTAAAAACTTTTCTACTAGCTCAAACTAAAGGCTTGATGAGGTACAAGAACTTAAGGCCTCAATGGGTAGAAGCAACTTGAGTCTACTCAAGGACCTACATTTTGACATAGGCCACTCGACAAGCCACTTTTGACCCAAGTAATAAGTTCCAATTAGTAAGCCACATAGACTGCTTTTTTTTGGCCTGAGTGTACTAAGTTTGATCCGATTCCAATAAAATCAAATTGTGAATACTCACTTGCTTTAAAAAATGCTTCACAAGAAATAAGAGAAGCTTACTAAGACCAATAGTCTATGGTTAACAATTAAGACCAACACCCTGTGGTTGGAAACTACAAATCGAAGACCAACACTATGGTTGATGACTAAGACTAACACTCCATAATTAGAGACTAAGACCAAAACTTTGTGATTGGAAACTAAGACCAACACCTCATGGTTGGCGATTACAAACTAAAAATTTACACTTCATGGCTAGTGACTAGGATGAACACTCTATAGTTGGTGATTAAGACCAACACTCCATGGTTGGAGACTAAAATAAACACTTTGTGGTTGGCAACTAAGACCAACACTTGGTAGTTGGCTATTATAAATTAAAGGCCAACACTCCATGGTTGGTGACTAAGACCAACACACTGTGGTTGCACTTTGTTGTTGGCAACTAAGAACAACACTTTATTCAGTTGAAAGCATAATATTCTCCCATAAAATTATGAAATGATTACTTAAAGATATTATTTAGTAAACTTAAAGAGTGTATGCATTTAATGAATATATCCTTTGATGAGTACAATGTAATGTACATTATGATTTATCGATGAAAATGTTCTGATCAATGTAAATATCTCACAAGTTTGTTCGTTCAAAGAAGTATGTAATCAAGCGAATGTATTCATGAATAAAGAATATTATTAAGAAAACCCATTCTTTTCATTAAAGAAATAAAATAAAGTATAAAGGTGAGTACTGAGTGTACAAATTTATTTTTTTATGCAATCATTGTTCCAACTCATAGGAACAAAGGAAAAAAAGAAAAAAATAATTTACAAGAAAGGCAAGCTCCAAGTCAACCCTTCTCGCCCAAGGTTAATGAGAAAGGTCGTGATACTTGTGATTGAGTTTAGTAGTGCTTGTGTGAGTACTAATCAATAATGATTCAGAATCTTTACTAATTTGGCACAAACTAAAAATCATAGACCAAACCACATGTGATCCAAAGGGACACACAACTCACTGCACTCAGTGTATTTACTTGATCATTTTTATGAGCAATTCACAAAAAATAAGTCAAGTTTTTATGACAGCAACCATGAAAATAAAGATCTCCATCTTGAGATCAAGGGACAATAACTCACTAACTACAGTTGCCATAAAAATAGTGAATTCTTTTTTGAAAGTAGCCATGACCATCCTTGTAAAATGAGCTAATAGAAAGTGGAAAAATAAGTGAAGAAGTAACGCACACAATTGAGATTTCACTTGCTTCGAAGCCTAAAAAGAAAGGTAATAAAGGCTCACCTAAGCATCTAAAGGGGAATTTATAGATGCGATAAGAATGCCTTGGTAATACGAGTGTCACATTAAGCATTTAATTAATTAATCATTTCAAAATCCCATGGAGATCTTAGACGACATAACTTTTAACAAAAAACTTACTAGTAGTCATAGGACATTAAGGTGAATCGACATAAATAGACAAACAAGTATGAAATAAATGTTTTGTTTATTCAAAAGAAGCACCATTTTATCACATCAAATATTACAAGCACTCGCCCCCACTCATCATTTCTTGAACTATTTTATAATTGGTCCAACTGCTACTCATCTGTGAGTGCTCCTGTGTCACACAAGTAATCAAATAAAAACTTGACTCCTGTAATGAAGAGAGAGGATCCTTTTGACTCAAAAGAAAATTTAACTTAGCTTCCATAATTACCCACTTTCATTAAGACTCCTCTTCAATTCCTAATCATTGCTATGACTCAACCTCTAGCATTATCCATAACTTTGACATTTCATGCCTCATCGAGTTTATGCCTTCTTCAAAAAAAGTGACTCTTCCCTACAACATAATGAGCTTGGCATAGTAAGGAACTAGTTGAAAACACTTTTCAACATTTCCTCCCACTTGAGGAGAGGACTTGCCCCTATTAGATTCACTGTTATCATAATAAGTAGATGGAGGGAAAATTACAATCATTTCTTGAATATTACTGAAGTGACGCTAGTCGCTCCAATGGTTGAGAGAGTTAGGCCATGACATTCATCTCCAGAGATGGAAGATCTACCTCCAAATGGAGACAAATAATGCCAAGTCAATAATTAACAAACCTACAGTGTCCTCTGAATGATGAGAATTAATGTGGACAAGTACTAACATAGGAATCCCAATGAGATGGTATGTCAATGGCATTATCAGTGGGGATGGAAGTCATGGCCAACTCAAATTGACTTTCTCCCCATTAGAATGTCACCCAAAAAACTCATCAATTATAAGATAAATAATCACCTCTACCTCTGATTTCAAAGTATTATCCTTGGTAGCTGATGAGTGCCCATTGTCCCCATCTATGGACTCTCAAACACTCATCACATTGAGTTGCAACAATAAGAAATATTATGATAACAAAAACAAAGAATCAATAAAATCACAAAAAAAATGTGAGTTTAACTTTAACAAGATAATCTTCCATGGCCCTTTCTACAAAATTGATTCTCACCAACTTATATACCAAGTCCTTTCATTGTTAAAGATGAACCTCCTCTCCTCTTCTCCCTAAGCACTAGGCATCATCTTCATACTTGGGGGTAAAGATGGCTTTACCATGATCGTGACACTTACCTCAACTACCACGGGAACACTCGCCTCCATCCATGAGCCTTCACCACTATATTTGGCAAGAGCAATAATAACACATAGAATAGAAGTCACTGAAACACTTGCATCAACTGAAGGGGTAGTAGTGAATTCCATTAATTTCTTAATTTTTATTTACTTTCTTAAAAGTCCTGACCAAAGCTCAACAAGATCAATATCGAGCCAAGGGCTTTTAAAATCCATAGCAAGTACTTATATTAGTGGTAGGAAAGACTCGACAATGAATACAAGATGATTTAGTGATAAAGAACAATAGTGAAAATTGAAACTAGTGACCCATTTGCCTTTTATAGCTTGAGAAGCGAGGAAAGTACCAAAAAAAGAGGTCAAATCAAAGGCAATGCATATGAATGATTGGGACTATTTTAAAATGTCTAAAATAGATTATTAAACTCTATTTTCTATCTTTCTATCCTTTTTTTGCAAGTTGTCTCTATAAGGAGCAGAAGAATTAGTAAGCTAAATTTATACTAATGATGTGAATGCATTCAATGAGTGATTGTAGGCAACAAAGAGCCAATAATGGGACATCCTAGAACATAGAGTAAAATTTAAACAACTGAATCCATGAAGTTTTGCCATATGTAGAACAATTACTAGAAGAAATCATTCTAGTTAGGTAGTCGATCCAATGAGCCTTCTCATATAAAAGGACTTGCCTTAAGTAGAGTGAACTCGAAAGAAAACTAGTTGATGTAGGCATTCAATGTCTAACAACCCACCTCATATATAATGTAGGTGATAGCTATCAAACGCCCATTAGGCAACTCATCTCGAAAATACAAATTACTCACAAGTTCTTTCTTTTATGTAACTAATTGAGCTGATGTATACTTTCTTTATATACTTACCCCTCTGCCCTATAAAAATGAAAAATTTTGAGCACGGGATCTTTATTTTTTTTCTAGTTTTGTAGCTCTTTATACCTTCTCTAAGAGTGAGAGAGAGATTCTTATAATCAAAGTTATTGACAAGTGGATTTTGTTATACTTACACCTCTTTTTCCTTAGCTTATTCATTTACTAATATCCTACTTGACTTGTCCCCTTCTCTCTAATGTCTATGAGTTTTGCATTAGTTGAAAGAAAAAAATTGGATCTAACATAGTCAATAATAATAAATTGAGCTCAATCATGGGTTAAGCTCATGTTTGCTAAAGTCTATAAATAAACCTTCAATTTTTCCAATTAAGAGGTTAGATAGCATCTTCTTAATCCAATGACTCAAAATAAAGCCTTTCCCCATGTCTTTGGCCATAGAATCTATCCTGAGACCAAACCACATTGTTGAATTCATTGAACCTTGGTCGAACAAATAATCGAGAGAGAGGCAACTCAAGCAAACTTATCAAGTATTTCATTTAAGCTAGATGAATCTTTCCAAATCAACTGCCAAGAAAATTGACCCCCTAATGTGAAAATTTTATTATCCTAGTCTTATATTGAGCCTTGGTCAACGAAACTTCCAAGATAATGCCATGGCTCAATGAGCCAATGGATTTCTCACTCTCCTCTTCTTATTTCCTGATAAGTGAATTAACTTGGAAGGCCTTAAAAGATAAGAAATCTGCTTACGAGAGGGTAGGTCATGCTGACTTATGCCCAGCCCATGAGTCAAAGGTCGCAAACTATCTCCATGGGGAAGATAACCATGGGATTGTATGATTTGATCTATATAAATCCAATGATTTCAATTTCTCCAAGTTTAAATTTTAGGCTTTTATTTTAGATTTTTACTCTAAAACATGCAATATATATCATGTCTTATAATTTTTAGGGTAGACACCTTTGAAACATAAACTCAAAAAAAAAATTTCTTTTCTAGAATAATAAACTTTATTATAATTTGAAAATTTTAATTTTTTCCTATTCTAAATGTTTACAGCACTTAGGCATCTCTTAAATTTATGATACTTATATATGGTGTAAAATAATAATGAAAATATCCCATAAAAATTTATGTTGGATTAGAATTAAAATACAGAAGTTATAAATTTTTTAATTTATTATTTCACTATTCAAAAATAATAATAGTTAAAACATATAATGAAAATTTATGAAAAAAATATGAAAAATGTTTAGAACGTCAATCTAAGCTTATAAAATAAATTCATAATTTTTTGAATAAGATAAGTTATATAATTTTTATTGCATTCAATCATTTTTCAAAAATATAAAAATAATAAATAAATTGGGGAAATTATGAAATATTTAGAAATTATTTAAAATGATTAGCTAAATTCTTTTAAACAATTTATGATTTTCTAACTTAAAATGTATTAATTATAAATTCAAAAATTAAATTAGCTATTTTTCAAAAATAATAAAATTAAAATACCTTTTGAAGAATTACAAAAAAATAATAGAATGGTGACTTCCATAAAAGTTTCATATTTGCCTAAACTAAAATAATAATTTTATGTATTTCTAAAAGTATTTAAGAAATATTTAAATTTAAGAAAATAAATACAAAAATTATGAATAATTCACTCAATGTTTAAATTAATAATTTAGACATTTCATAAAAGTTTAAACTTTTATTAAAATTAGAACAATGAAACTTCTTTTAAGTTGAAATTTGCAATTTAATCTATTAAATAAATAACTAATAAATACAAAAAATTTAAAAATAAAAGAAAATAATAATAATAATTATAATTTATATCTATTGAAAAGTGAACATAGATCTTCTAAAATCAATATAATAATTAGAAAGTTAATCTCACATAATAAATCATTATCTTAAAAATGTATTGTTTTATTTTAATGATTAATTACTATTTAATATCATTAAAAAATTATAAAATATTTTAAATACTTCTAAAAATTTGAAATAAATTTACTAAAAATTAAAACAAAATATAGTTTGAACTTTATAAATTAAAATGATTAATAACTTTAACTACTTTGGTTTAACTAATTAAAAATCAAATAAAAGAAAATATAAAATCATAATAATCAAATTAAAAATAAATAAAATCAAAATAAGATCAAATAAACTCTAAAAACTCCAAATAATTTGAATCATTAAATAATGAAACATCAATCAACATTAATGAATTTTTTAAATAAATGACCCAAGTTGGTGAGTAATTAGCAAGTGTCCACAAGCTAAACATTGATCTTTAATATGAGTTAAAAATAGGATTTCATGTCTAAAACCCTAACCTACATCATTTCATACCATGAACATCTTATACAACTCAAGGCAAAAAATTTTATAACATGTGTGTGTCACAACTCCTTGTATAAGCATTTGCATTAACCGAGACATCTACCATATACACACAATGACACAATAGATATCTAAGTCTAATTAATTTGATTTCAACCTCATTCTCTTTATGAGATTAATTATATCAATTAAGCCCATTTACATTATTTCATATGTATATAGGATGATAAACTCTATGAGGATAATTAACTTGTTATATGCATATGAATCAACCTACATAACATTTATAGTTTGATCTCTAAACCAATTTAATAAACAACTACATCATAGCATGTATTATTTTCTTTAATAAACTTATCCACCATTATTTGCTAAGTTTTCTCACACTTAACCAATCCTTTGGGTTGAATGAAATCCTCCCACATAAAAAGAATATACGCTTAATTGATATCCTTAATATTCCCCGCAATCATGTTTCTATGATTGAGGAATCTTTATGAGTTATTCAAGAACATTGTGACCAAACACATTCTATTATGGTTGCCTTCTTGCAACCTTACTCAATTTACTTGATAAACTTGACCATCCTTTGCGATCAGGTTCAATAGTTTCGAGCCAACTACCATTGGTTAGTTTTTACCTAGCTTGGTTGTAGATACATGACCAAGTTATTCTTTAGTTTTGTCAGTCATGAAGACTAAACAATATTAGGATTTAAATATATGTCTACACTATTCCTCCACCTTTGAATGAGTGATCTCCATTCATTTTCATCTATTTACCTTAAACATTGTGATCTTTGTATCAATTTATTTAAAATCTTCGATACTCAAGCTTTGCTTGAATATCAATTTTTCATCCTATGGTTGACTGTGTTAACTATTATTTATCATATTGATGCATATGCATGACAATCAACACTTTAAATTAAATTACGACTTGCTAAAGCCCAAACATAACCTGTTATGGTTAAGTAATTTAGTTATTAGATGAAAGTTTATATAATAATAAGATTATTTAAGCAGAATAAAATTCTTATATGATTATATGATGGTTCTTAAATAACTTAAAGTATATTATATTATTTTTGATAAATTACACACAAAGTGATAGGCCTTAAAATGACTAAGTTACTAAGTAAAGGTCATATAAGTTTGACCTTTGGAATAAACTGATTGGCAAACACTTACATGTTGCGATAATTCACAACCCTATACTCACTACCATAAGAACGTTGTAACTAAGTCACTTTGTTTGTGCTTCCCTTTTAGTTGCACTGAATGAGGTTGTGAAAGCATGATGAGAATTATTTTACTTAAATTATTTATACAAATTATAATATATCGTGTTGCTCTTGTATTATTATTAAAATGGAGATATATTTTCTACAAGTGTCTTGCATATGACCAATGATTTTACTTTACTTTAACAGGTCATGCCTTAAAATAATAATTTTTATATTGATCTTTTACTTTAATTTTGTTGTGTTATGATGGCTCCATTTAGCTTAGGGGTTTTCTTTATTATAATGCATTTTTTTATCTTTTTTCATGTTAAAAAATTATAAAAGCTACGTTTCTCAATCTAGTATTGACAAACACCCTACCTTGAAGGATAAACATATACTCTAAACTAAAAAGATTAGGAGGGGATGGAAACTTAATCCACATTTTATTTATTTAATTTATATATGTATGTATTTATTAGTAAAGCTTAGCTTGCACACTTTTTTTATCTAGGTATGTATACGTGGGCTGCCTAGTCTCATTGACCTATTAATCTTATTCTTTTATAGTCACACACGTAGTGACTTCTTTGATTATTTTATCTATTGTGCTAAACCTTTTTTCTATTTTTTTTATTGTATTGTGTTTATCTAGGATCTAAATCTTACAATAGGCCCTTAGAATGAAAACTTATATTTCTATCAACTTTAATAAATTTTTGACTGACTCTTAAAAGAATGATTAGGACATCCTTTTAAATATTAAAATTAAGGCCCTCTCTTGCCATTATTTTCTAAAATGAAGTCCCTTAGCTCTTTCATATCTTTTATAATGGATATATTATTGAGCCTTCACAATATTAGTTGTTTGCACCTATCATAATATAACCTTAACCTAAAGCATGCATTAGAAATCATTTAAGAACATATAATTTGAATATCATGCATAACCACTTTAGAATAGAGCATTAGGTAGGCATGATTTTCAATGGTAATGATAAAAGTCTTAATATTTTGGGTAGTGGTAGCTTGACCTGAATAGGTTCACGACTTTGGTGTTGATAATCTAGTCATATAATTACATTATCACATGTCCATCTTTTTCTTAGCCACATTTGTGGCCATGCTAAAAGTATAACTTCTACAACTTTCTAGCCTTTTCTCTTATAATCCCCATATGGATTTTTCTATTTTTCTTTCAATTGTTTTGGCCATGAAATGACTATAGATGACGAAGCTCATGGTTGCTAATAGAGCATCTTCTAATTGGGTTGGGTTGACTACAATTTCAAGCTACTGGTTAAAGGTTTGATAGCTTGGTATGATGGATTCATGAGATCTAGACTATGTTTATTTCCACCCTTTTTGAGCGCATCATATTCCTCATAGCAGTAATCATCATACAGGTACTTCTTATATTGGACCATTATTTCATGTGGTTTTGATGGTTCACCCTCTACATTGTGATTTGACATCAGATATTGAATGTTCTGTTCTAGTAATTCTTACAAAACTATAACTCTATCCTTTTAAAATCCCAAAAAAAAAATAAATAAATAAATTTTAACATTCATTAATCGAGAGTTTCTTATTGAGGTATTATTAAATGTAATTATAATGGGTAGATATATCTCCTTAGGAGAATGGGTAACCCATAATTTTCTTTTCATCATCAACTTAGTGAAATACTTATAAATAGATATTAATAACAAGTTTTGATAAAAGATAGAATCTAGTTTACATTCTATCTTTTATCTCTTTCTTGTAAAATATCTTATTTATAAATTATATTAATTATTTAATACATTTACATCCCTAAGCATCTGACATATTCCCAACTCACTAATCTGATTGAAGAACATGATGGCCACTCACTGAACTCGATAAATGATGGTTGATTCTAAGCACTCCATGCAAGAAGATCACTATGTACTCGCCCAGATGTCCACCTCAAGCAACTTAGACTAGATAATGAGATAGGTGGGAGACCACAGTAGGACAACTTTCTGAGGATTTCATATCTCAGTCATCCCATCTTTAAAGCAAAGATAGACACGCATCCAGATGGATGGCCACATCATTCAGTGTTCACACCCCTACTACATAGTGTATATGGGTCTACATTCATTAATCCCTAGAGTTTGCACTTTTCTTTAATTTTTCCTAAGTTTCATGTAGCCATATATGTAGCTCTCTACGTTAAGAGGCTATGACACCCAAGACCGAAGGAGAATTGGGTGTTTAAAAAAATTTTAAATTAAAACTTATTTTTATAAAAATTTTGTAGAAAAGTTAGCTGCAAAGAATATGGAATCGTTTATAAGTAGATATTAACGTAGATAAATAAGTCAAATGATGAAAAGTAAAAGATAACAATAGTACAAAAAGATAAGAGGTGCAAAGTTTTAATGTGGTTCAGCCAAAATCCTAAAAGCAGCCTACATCTATGCCTAGTCATGCTGACTAGGAATTCACCAATCAAGTTAACATTACAATGAATCTTCTGTACTTCCCTATATCATGTAAATACAACCCCAACAATGTACTTTCCTACATCGAGTAAGCATAACCCCAACAATAACATACTTTCCTACATAGCAAGCAAAACCCCAACAAGTTCAAAAAATAACAAATGAGAAAAATATAATTATGAAAAGCTATCACTCAAATTTAAAATAATTTTCTACTCAAGCCCACTAAGCAATAACAAGACAAATAAAAAAGCTCAAGCTTATATTATATGTTTTATGAATTGAAAGTATGTAATGATATGAACTTGAAATATTTTTAAAACAAAGTGCTAGAATGAAAATAACTTTTTAAACATTTGCACAAAGCAGATGGCAAAGATCTTGGATATGAAAATTATGAAAATCATTGTTTATAAAATTCTTAAAGATATGATTTCAATTCAATCAAACAAGAAAAAATCTTTTAAATCACTTGAAAGAGAATGAAAAGAGAATTGAGCTTTAACTATAAAGCATATAATTTTTTCATTTAAATCAAATCATCAAAACTAATGATTCAAAAGATTAAAAATGAAATAAACACTCTTACTCAAGTCCTTTTATATATGAGCAATGACTCGATGTGAACTTCCCAAGGCTTGAAAAAACTTAAAAAATGTTCAAGAAGATCTCCATTTGGATGTCATTGAAGAAGAAAAGAGAGGAAATTATCTCAAGCACTTAGACTTCAAGCAATCCTTAAGCAAGGTCTCGACCAAGGTGGAAATAAACAAGAGAAGAGGACTTTAGCACTTTGAATCAAAGAGACATTCCAAGAAATTTTTTAGAAATGGTTTAGCTTCGATGGAGAGAAGTAAGATTGAATTAAGCTTGGAGTACACCTCTATAAATAAGCTCTAGGTTCTATGATTCTTGGCTAAAATAAGAGAGAAAGAGAGGGAAATTGTGAGAGGAAAAATTCATAAGAAAAGTGTTTGATTTGGAACAATTAAACACAAGCAAATAAATTTAAATAAATAAAATTGAATAAATAGAGTTGGCCAAGCAAGAGACAGGACATCAAGAGATCACTTAAGTCAATTAAGCAACCACATATCAAATTGATCTATGTTGGATTCAACCAAGGCTAAAACAAAAAGGAGGAAAATTAATTTAAGGCAAGTATTTGATAATAATCAAGCACATGTCAATAATGTGAATCCAAATTAAATTAAGGATGATGTGGCTGATCTTGCAAGATAGGAGGAAAAAAGAATATTGCAATTAGCATAAATGAACACAAGCTAATAAAAGAACGGATTAACTAAGAAACAAATTTGAAATAATTCCAAATAAAATGAATTTGAAATTCTGAAAAGTATGGGATGGCCAAGGAGTTATTTAATGGGATTCAATCATGAACAATGAAAATTATGAGATATCAATTTAACTAAATAGATTGAGAAGAAGAAGACAAGTCTAATAATTAAAATCCAATAAAATAAATTAAATAAGCATGAAGAGATATTCAGCCAAGGCATTACATTATATGGATCAATATCTAATGAATGCAATCAACCACATGTAAATCATTAGAAATTAATAAGAAGCTTTTTGAATCAATTACATAATTTAAATCAATCAAAAATAAAAAGGAGGGGGCGGCATAGATATTTTCATGAAGTGAAAACCATAATTAGAAAATGCGCTTATTTTAAGAACAAATTAAATTTGAATTTGAATCAACCTAAATTAATTCAAATTCAAATTTAATAAATTTAAATGCATTTGTGTTGGCCAAAGCATGCCATAAGAACATAAAACACATTGGGAAACATTTTATGGCAAAATATACTTTTTAATTCAAGAATACTTAATTTCAAAATTCAAAAAATTATGAATTTAAAAAAATTTTAAAAAGGAAAAATAATATGACATTATTTAAAATAATTCTCAAAAATTTATCATTCCAAAATCAATGAAAATATTGGCAAAAATGAAAATAAGAATGGATTATTGATTAGAGAGAGAAAATAAAGGATTGGAGAGAAAAAAAGATAATTTTGATAATAAAAGAATAATTTAATTCTCATGTTAAAATAAATAGATAAATAATTAATCCAAGCATGGAAATAACTTAATAAAGTGTAAAATAAATTTTACTCACTTTAAAAGGTAATGTATGTGACTTAATCTCATGCAACTACTCAAATGATCCAAAAATAATAATTCCAAGACTATTGAAAATTTGATGTAAGTAAAATATCAAAAACTATGCAAAAAGTAATGCAAACATGCTTAATATTCTCCCCATATTTAATATAAACTAATAAATAATTTTTATGTAAAACTTTTAAAAATAAATTTAAAATAAGTATATTTCATATATGATGAATACACACAATTGAAGACAAGATGGATATAAACATGTCTCTAATACAAAAATTTACAAAGAAGTAATTTGATATATCACATCTTAACCATTCAAAGTGCACATATTTTGAAAGTAATAACAACTTAAGATACCAACAAAAAAAATTTAATTATCAAATCAAAAGTTATGATATCAAATGTTAATTGATAAATAGAGATCAAAAAACATATACTTGCTTGAATCATGAAGATGGATATTGAAAAATAATTTTTAATCATAAAAAATATCCATAGAGCCTAATTTCATATTTATTTCAAATTAACACATACATGCTAATTTATAAATCATATATATTTTTTAACATAAGCCAAAGTAGATTAATAATCATGAGCTATATAAAGTAACGATAAGTTTTAAAGTAAGCATATTGAGTTATGGATCACAAAATATATGCTAAATAAGCTTAATTGAAATCAATAAACTAATAAAATCATAATTTATTAAAGGGGGCATAAGAGATCAAATCACAATAAAATTGTGAATATCAATTATGTAAATCCTTTGATCTCTAAACTAGTGTTTAAAGATTAATAAATGGACATAATGTGTGCAACTAAATTTACTTAACATGACTTTTAAAGAATTTAAAATATGAATAAAAAACATGATAACTAAAAGCATTCAGTGGAAAAATAATATAAAACTCATAAAGTCTATGAAAATATTGTGTCATAATAAGACAACAATATTTAAAATATGAATTTCATGTAAATTATATAAGTAATTTCAAATCATAATTTAAAGCAACTCATTCATTAAAAATAAATAAATAAATAAATATAAAGCTTATATAGATTAGTTAAGAATGAATGAAACATAAGTGATATGAGGACATAAAAATATGTAAGAAAGGTATTCATGAATAATACAATATGTTGCCTCATAACATTCCTTATTTTTTATACAATTGTAATTAAATGTTGCTTTTATATACTAGAATTAATGACTTGTCTTCCCTAGTCCATTAAGAATAAACATGTAATATAAATTTAATTCTTAGATTTTGGTATTCAAGTAAGCTTGGATCCTTTAACATGAGTAGCACTAAAGGTATTTGAATATGTAGATGATGGGTAATTCCAATTAGTTTATTTAAGAATCCAAATGTATGAAGATGAAGCATTTAATTTCATGGATCTCATAAATGAACAAAGATATGAAACATGACTTTGCATATAATAATAAGTATACGTAATATTTATCAAAGCATGCATAAATGATTGATAAATTCTAAATTTACTTTTAGAATGTGTTACCACTTTGAGTAATGAAGTAGAAGAGCTACAGCTTTGGGAATCCCTATGTAGAGATGTTGAGCTTAGACTATTCTCACTACACACTACTTATCAGGAGATCCTGTCAAATACAATCACTATTGTAGAGACCTCACTCAGCATTACTTTGCATCAAGTCTCCCTAGTTTGCCAAGATCTCAAGCATAATCTCAAAGCATTAAAATCAAGCATAATCTCAAAGCATTAAAATTCTACTAGAGAGAGCTTTCTAAAGCACAAATTAAGCTAATCAACATATCTACTGAACGGAAAGAATTATAGATAAAAAGATAATATCTATTAGAGAGGAGATCTATGGTCAAACAGACTATCACATCTATAAAAGGGGATTGCTCACAAATAGACACTCAAGTGATTGAATGTGAGTGGATTCTTTCCTCATTAGTCCATGACCAGAAAAGGATGGATGATTTTTGAATGGGGAAGGGTCCTCCAAATAACCCTCAAGGGGTAAGCCTCCCCCCTCATGTTGAATATTATTATTTGGAATATTAGAGGTATTGATAAGGCCAGTTCCTCTAATAGACTCAAAAATCTTGCGAGCACCACAAAATATAATTTTTTGCTATCCTTCAACCTCTTGTGTCAACCAAAAATCTACCCAATATAAGAAGATGTTTTCCTTAATACTTCATATATCCAAATGTTAATAATAAAATTTGGCTTTTTTGGGAAGCAGAAATTCTAGGTTCATAACTTATTAGATACCAATCAATACATCCACATCCACATCCAAGAGTCTAATGTTTGCTCTTATGCTACCTTTATCTCTGCTGCTTTCACCAGATAACTAAGAAAAGAGCTCTGGAAAGATATAAAATAAATCAATCTCAATTCCACTAGCCCTTCGTTGGTGGGAGAAATCTTAATATGATTGTTAGTCCAACTAAGAAGAAGGGAGGCAGGAAGCCTAATCTTTCAGTCATCACAGAGTTTACTAATTTTATTGAGGAAGCTAGTCTATTTGATGCATGTTTTATTGGATCTCCTTTCACTTGGAGAAGAGGGAAGGTTTATGAGAAACTTGAACGCATTCTAATTAACTCGTATTGGTTATCTTATTCATGTGAGTTAGATGTTCTACACCTTGCAGGATTGTAGCTAACCACTCCCCTTTATTAGTCAATTTTAGATGTATGTCCAAACCATCCTATCGCCAATTCAAATTATGTTCTAACATGTGTGCATCAGATCCTAATCTTCCCATGAAATGGAAAATTAGTTCCAAATTACAAGAAATGGAATATGGAATCCTTTGGTAACATCCACCACTTAATTAGTTCCACTAAAGAGAAAATCAACACTAATGAAACTGAGGAGATAATCATGATGAAAAACTTGAATTGATGTTGGAACAAATACAAATAGAGTTACAAGACAGGCTTATAAGACAACAAGTCTCTCTGATAGAAACTCAAAATATTTCCATGCATGTGTTAAATGGAAAAGAGAGAAAATATAAAGACAATGAGGGAGATGGATCCATAAGGAAGACATTATATGAATTTCTTTTCAAACATGATCATCCCATCAAGATGATCATCTTTATCAATTTAATATTGAATAGTTAACAATGAAGAGCTGACTTTCATTCATTTAGAAGATGAAATTATGAAAGCACTCAATTCCATGGATGGATACAAGGCTGCAGGACCTAATGAATTCATTGTCCTTTTCTACCCAAAATCTTGGCACATTGTAAGAACTGAAGTCATCAATGCTATCCAAAGTTTCTTCAAAGGCCAAATTATCCACAACTTCTTCTCAACTTCAGCCATCATCTTAATGCCAAAAGAGAAAGATGCTCATACATGGGATACATTCAAACCTATAAGCATAACACCTATTATTTACAAAATCATAAGCAAAATCATTTCCAACTAGCTTCAAAAACTACTTTTTGCTCTTATCTCATCCAATCAAGCTGCTTTTTTGAAGGGAAGAAACATCATTGATAACATACTACTTGTCCAAGAACTGAGCAAGGATAATGATAAAAAATGTAGAAGAGGTAATGTAATCATGAAAATAGACTCCAAAAAAGCATTAGACACCATACATTAGACTATCATTTTCAAATCTCTCAAAGAAAAATACTTCTCATATTAGTTTCATATACTTATTCAAAGACTCTTCATCAAAGGCCACTACAAAATTCTTCTTAATGGACATTCAAATGGCTTCTTCAAAGCTAGCAGGGGGACCCTATCCCCTCTGCTCTTCATTTTAGCACTAAATACTCTCTCTCAAGAAGGCAGAATAAAGAGATTGAGTCTAAAAAAGTATTGGATATAATATAAATGTGAATATGCATATTAATCACATGGCTTTTACATAGGATCTTTTAATTTTTTTGAAATGGCAATAAGAAGTATATAAAGACCCATATGGATATTATTAATGACTTCTCTTCACAATCAGGGGTGGATATTAATGCTAATGTGAGATCCGAAAATTTGCCACCGACCTCTTTCGGAAAAGAAAAAAGTTGTTTAAGTGTGATAATTTCGTAAGAGATGAATAGTAGATAAGACACTACCAGATTTCGTTCATTTGGTGAGAAATTTTATATCTGGATTCAGGGTTTCCTAAAGCAAGCTATAGTTAATTACCCTCCCAGAGAGAGAGCACTTTCGATTAAGGCTAGTCAATGAATCGTTAAATAATGAGTATATAATAGCAGTGAGTGGAATTTAGAACTTATGAAATTTATTATTTTAATTTAAAACTTTTGTGGGGGAGCGACGCCCATCTAGATCCCATGATTCCATTATCAGGCTATCACTTTAGTCGAGGAGGTAGTCAACCCAACCTAGCAAGGATCCTTGTTAGAAACACATGCCGCCCAAGATGTCCTTGTAGACCTGGGGTGGAGTTTGTCTAAGGGGACAAATAGAAGTCCACCTTAGCTAACATAGGGCTTTTTGCCCAACCAAATACATTATATATTTCACAGCTCAAAGTGCAAAGTCGTTGGGGAACATACGGGCTGCGGCCGTGACCGTAATTTAGTGGTGCCATATCGCGGTGAACCACCCATAACTGCCATTTATGTGGTGCCATATCGCAGCAAAATCACGTGGATAGAGGACACGGGCCACGTCCTTATGGGATTTAGGAATATTTGAGTGTGAAGGTAGTTATGTATTTAATTTGACATTGGCTCTTTGTGAGCAAAAGTTTTCTTAATTTATTATCAGAAGACAAACAATTGCGGAGGGTGGATTTATTTTTTAAGTTTTAATTTAAATGATTAATTTCATTTCATTTTTTTTATTTATATTTTTTTGTATTTTATTTGAATTTTGATTATTTTATGATTGATTTTAGATTTGAATATATGATCATTTATCATTAAAATTTTAATTATAATTACCCTTCTCGATTATAAGGCTAATATCAATTGATAGACCTTGTCTACTCGGTCTGATTTTCTATAGAGGATCGGGTCTAAATTCATTATCTCAAGAAGTATAATCCTTCAAAACCTTGTCCACTCTTGAATATAGAGATCCGGTTTGGGACTTTTCTTCTTGAGGGTTTGAATTTCTCGCTATGTTGATTCATATCTTATATTATATGATAGAATTAGCTTCTCAGATATTATTAATTTGAAATTCTTATGATATCACATTTTTATGTTTTGTTAACCCGGACCCCGATATGTAGCATCTGTTCTTTATGTTTGACTTAGTAATTACTCCAACATGCATACGGATATCTGTTCTTTGGGAATTGTATGGACATTAGAATGTCTAAGTTGGAGTTTATATGTCAAATTTTGATTTTTGAGTTTTGTTAACCCGGACCCGGTCCGAAGACCAAACCGGAAGTATATAGCATCTGTTCTTTTGTTTTATACCTAACTTGCACATGTCCCTATTGTTTGAACACTTCAACATACATATGAGTATCTATTCTTTTAAAATGTTGTATGGACATTGAATGTCAAGTTGAAATGTTGGTTCAATTTGCAAGTTTAGATCTTTGATGCGATATTTTTGGGTTTTGTTAACCCGGACCCAGTCCGAAGATCAAACCGGGAAGTGTAGCATATGTTCTTTTGTATTTGACATGATTGTAATGCAAGCATGAGTTTTGATACAAGATTTTTAGGTTTTGTTAACCCGGACCCAGTCCGAAGACCAAACCGGAAGTATAACATCTGTCATTTATGTTTATACCTAACTTGCACATGTCCCTGTGGTTTGAACACTTCAACATACATACGAGTATCTATTCTTTTAAAATGTTATATGACATTGAATGTCTAGTAGAAATATTGGTTCAATTTGCAAGTTTAGATATTTGATGTGATATTTTTGGGTTTTGTTAACCCGGACCTGGTACGAAGACCAAACCGGGAAGTGTAGCATATGTTCTTTTGTATTTGACATGATTGTAATGCAAGCATGAGTTTTGATACGGGATTTTTAGGTTTTGTTAACCTGGACCCGGTCCAAAGACCAAATCGGGATAGTAGCATCTTATTTGGGCCAACCCCCCCCCCCCTTTTATGTCACAAATCAGCAAGGGTAGGATTTCAGAAATAATCTATTTTGGAAGCCTATTTGATCAAATGTAAGGTAATAGACCCAAAATAGAAATAGGCATTTGATTTGGGCTAAAAACCCTTTCTTTATGTGGCAAATCAGCAAACATAAAGGGGCTGAAATAAATCATTTTTGAAGGCCTATATGATTAAATATAAAGTGATGGGCCTAGAATGAATTTAGGCACTTGATTTGGGCTAAAAACTCTTTCTTTATGTGGCAAATCAGTAAACATAAAGGGGCTGAAATAAATCATTTTTGAAGGCCCATATGATCAAATATAAAGTGATGGGCCTATAATGAATTTAGGCATTTGGTTTGGGCTAAAAACCCTTTCTTTATGTGGCAAATTAGCAAACATGAAGGGGCTAAAATAAATCATTTTTGAAGGCCCATATGATCAAATATAAAGTGATGGGCCTAGAATGAATTTAGGCATTTGGTTTAGGCTAAATACCCTTTCTTTATGTGGCAAATCAGCAAACATAAAAGGGCTAAAATAAATCATTTTTGAAGGCTTATATGATCAAATATAAAGTGATGGGCCTAAAATGAATTTAGGCACTTGATTTGGGCTAAAAATCCTCTCTTTATGTAGCAAATCAGCAAACATAAAGGGGCTGAAATAAATCATTTTTGAAGGCCCATATGATCAAATACCCATAGCCTATTTTTTGATAAGGGGAAGGAGAAGACAAAGATGTGACTAGAAGTCATGTGTCATTTAAGAGAGGCAAGTGGGTTAATTAAAATCCACATCCTTCACATGCAAGCTCATGGCAAGTGGGGGGACAAATACTCATTAAATTTATTAAGAAGATATGGCAAAGAGTTTATTTTCCTTTTCAAAGGAAGTGATAAGGATGCACAAGGGCATGCCACATGTCCATGCATGTGCATGTGATATGACAAATGGCATTAAACTAGATGATTTCCTTGCATGCAACTTATGACGAGGCACACATGTGTCGATGCCATAAGAATAGATGATAAGAGGAGAGGGCTAAAGAGGCCTAGAAATAAGAGGGGATTTCTCTTTCATAAAATACCTATATTTCCTACTCTCCTTTTCTTCCTTATACCACAAGTTTAAGTTCTTTCAATCTTGCAAAGAGGGTTAACTTGTGCCACATATACTTGTGAGTTTCTTTTCTAACTCAACAATTTTTTTGATATCTTCTTGATATATGTCATGTCATATGGTAGATTTAATTTATTCCATATGTGTTTGCTTCAAGTCTTCACTATGTCTCATGTATGTAAATCATGGTGGGAATGACAAGTAAAGTAGGGGAGGTATTTATGTTTGAGCATATGTCTAATGTGTATTTCACTACATGTCAAGCTAGATAGAATCCACTTTATGTCATACTTGCCATAAATAGGATAGCTCTCATTATATAGAGATTGAAGCATGAGTATTCATATATAACCTAAAGAAGCATTTTAAGCCAATATGTTAACCTAAGCATTTCATCCTTTCTTTTCTATCTCCTTTTTTTTAAAGAAAATTTAGCCTCCCGGCATCATCCCCGCATAGGGGGCTGCTTCGGGAGGCTAGGCCTTCCCACCACGCCAAGAAAGGCGTGCATGGTAGGTGTCATGAGACACCTCAGCTGAAGATTTATTTGCCCAACATGCCAAGAAAGGCGTGCATGGGTTGCATAACACAGCATTGTATTTCCTTGCCACATTGGAACAACATGAGCAAGTACTTATCATAACAGTTTCCCTGCCATATTGGAACAACATGAACAGGTACTTATCACAAGTTTCCCCACCACATTGGAATAATGTGAACGGGTACTTATAGCAAGCATATTTCCCTATTAATATTGCAAGAGTATAACGATGAATTTTACTTGAATCCTTATCTCCGTGCTTATCAAAATTTACACTCCGACTCCAGGGGTTGCCATGAGAGACTGAGCCTGCCCACCACGCCAAGAAAGGCGTGCATGGGTGGTGTCGTGAGACACCGCGGCTGAAACTTTGATAGCATAGCATTTCCCTGTTAGCAAGATATCACACATGCAAGTTTCATTTCATATATGTTTTCTTTGCCACACTTTGATCACATGTTAGACATATAAAAGGGGAATTTGCAAGCATCAATCTTCCCAATCAGCAAGAAATTAAAGCATAAGAAAGAAAAGATTTTGAATATTGCATGATTGATTGCCACATACTAGAAAGATTCAAGCATTCATTAAACTAAGCATGAATAATCATATGCATATACCTTCCTTTTCAAACACTTAGGAAATTTTTACACATTTTTGTTTACCAAAATTTTCGGCAACCTCCCGGCGTCATCCCCACATAGGGGGCTACTTAGGAGACTAGGCCTTCCCACCACGCCAAGAAAGGCATGCATGGTAGGTGTGAGACACCGGCCAAAATTTATTTGCCCACGCCAAGAAAGGCATGGTTAACATAAAATAGCAAAGAATTTTCCAATATTGCAAGAGTATAACGATGAATTTTACTGAATCCTTATCTCCTGCTTATCAAAGTTTACATGTTCTCTCTCAGGGGTTTCCATGAGACGCACCACCACACCAAGAAAGGCATGGGGTGTGTGAGACACTGGTTTTGAAACTTTGATAGATAGCATTTCGGTAGCAAGATATCACACATGCAAGTATGCAAGAATGAAACCCATAGATAATAGCAAGTGGTATAACCAAATCCCTTTCTATTTAATTTGATTGTATTGATTTCATTCTACCTATATGCAAGAGGCAAAACAAATGAAATCCCTAAGAGATAGCATGTAGCATGGCATAACCCCTTTCAATTTGATTTTAGATTTGTATTTTCAGATTTCATTTTACTCATATGTAAGAGATACAACAAATGAAATCCCTAAGAGATAGCACATAGCATAGCATAATCCCTTGATTAAAATGATTTCAGCATGTGTAATATATTTCAAAGGGGGATTAATTTAATTTCCTTTCATGTAAAATAATTCCAGCATACTTTTCTGCCTTTCAAACAACAGTTTGCTCTAATTTCCCCTTTGAGAGAACCAATTTCAGCAAGCATGTAAAGGTAGACATCCATAGACAAGGGAAAACAACAAGAAGAAAACATAAAACAACACTCCTTGCATGATTTCAGCCCACACATATTCATGGGCAGCAAATCAATTCATTTTTTCCTTAGGTAAAAATATTTTCAGCATGCATCATGCCTTTAGACAACAAAATGATCTAATTTCCTCTTAGGTAAAACCAATTTCAGTAATTTCCCCATATGCAGAAATTTTTTCAGCAAGCAACATACTTACTAACTAATGAAACAATACAATTTCCACTTGATAATAGAAATTTCAGCAAGATAAATGCATAGATATCCATAGAACATAGCATCATGATATTAGGGCCTATGATTTAAGCCATGCAATAATTTGAAAACCCCTCTTTTAATTTTAGATTTCAATCCAATCATGTGCAAGAGGCATAATATGTACCATTTCTCCCATAGTAAATCAATTTTGAGCAAGACGAACAAATGAAATCTATAGGAAACAGCAAGCAATATAATATTTGGGCCATACATTGTCCCAAACTATTTTTAGCAAGCTAAATATCACGAAATCCATGAATAACATGAGATTTGGGCCATACATCATCCCAAATCCCTAAAGGAAACTCTTAGCATAATCCCAAGCATAAGATATAGCATATTTTGCAAAACCCTAACTTCCAAAGAAACTCAAATGCATAAGAACAAGCTTAGGTCAAAGAGAAATGACCTAGAGGTTTCGAATGCTAAGAGGAAAGGAGGAAAGGGGTTTCAAGCTCAAGAAAGCAAGCCTCGACTAGGCTCACGATCCGCTTGACTTAGTGGACGGATGGAAGAGAGAAAGGAGAACCGCCAAGAGTCTTTGGTGGGAGCAGAAAGCAGAAGAGAGAAATGCCAAGAGCAACGAGAAAGCCGTGCGCAGCAAGGGAAACCGAGAGCAGAAAAAAATGAGAGGGAAATGTCGTGAGAGGAAGGATCGTGCGTCCAACAAACAGGAACGAGAGAGGAAGTCGATTCACACGAGAGCTTCAGCCGAGAGCCGCAGAGAACCAGAGGGAGGGATCACGAGAGGGGGAAATGTCGTGAGCTTCAGCCAAGAGCGGGAATGGTCGAATGAGAGTCAACGAGGGGATAACCCTCATTTTGATCTTTTCACGGCCTTGATTAGTCAACGAAAGTGGCGGGTTAGGTAAGGATTAAGAGGGATTAGGAGATTACGCTAATTGCAAACCAATTTAATAATTAAAGTAATTAGCCCTAATCACATAAATTTTGACGAATCATCCTAATAATAAACCCTAGCAATATGGGTGTCAATTTTAGGTGTTTCAAATGTCGAACGGCGGATCAATTTTGTGATTGAGGTCGCTCGACAACGCCGCGATGGTCGAAGTAAAATTAAGTCTAAATTGTGCGACGTCACATTCGAATTGACCGATGTCCGTGCACACCTTGCTGAATCGGTCTCGGAAGGCGACGTTTGATAGGTCTCGACATTTCGTCGATGACAGCGCGATCAATTTCGTAAACAGAGGTCGTTTAGGCATTATCGAGGCTTCTCAACTTTGATATGCACATAATTTCATTAAAAATTTGATTTTAATTATTTGATTGATCCTTAATTGATTTGATACTTTCCCATTTAATTAATTTTGATGCTTTCGACGCATTATGAAGTCAAATTTTCAAATAAAATTGAATTTAATTAATTTCGATTGTGATTAAGGGGGTGTTAATTTCCACCATATTTATTTAATTTTAAGTGGTACATAGTTGTAGGTCAACAAATGCCCCCCAACAAACATGATGCGTGCATGGAGCGGACCGTGTTTATTGTACGTAAGTTGACCTTGCGGATCTCCAAGAGATTTGCTTGGATGTCACGCTTAAGTTGTAGTTTCTACAACTCTCGATAATACCTGATCGTTGCCCTTTGATAAAAGTGAGTATAACTCTCAAGTTGGGCAAACATTTGAATTTCATCAGTTCACTATAATAGCTCATTGAACCGGTATTTGTTGTCATTAGTCCAATGTTTTGTGCTTAATGGACTAGATGAAGGAGATGATTTAACTTGTCATCATCAACTTATCAAGATAATTTGGTGCATCTTCAACCCTATATTTTCTGCTTTGGTGGACTTATTGAAGACTTCCTCCTGAGAGTTTGAAATTTATATTTTCTCCTCCTGTCCTAGCTTTGTGCCTTAGCGGACTTGATAGAGTTGATGAGATGAGAATGTCTTCGGTCCTGCACTTTGTGCTTTGACAGACTTGTTGAAGACTCAGTCTCGAGATTTGGAATTTATATTTTCCTCCTGTCCTGGCTTTGTTCCTTGGTGGACTTGATGGAGTCGGTGAGATGAGAACGTCCCGGTCCTGCGCTTTCTACTTTGACAGACTTATTGAAGCTTTCATCTCGAAATTTGGGATTTGTATTTTCCTCCTGTCCTGGCTTTATGCCTTGATGGACTTGATGGAGTTGATGAGATAAAAATGTCTTCAGCCCTATGCTTTCTGCTTTGACAGACTTGTTGAAGATTTTATCTCGAGGATTCGTATCTTGTGCCTCCTTTTATCCTGGCTTCATGCCTTGTGGTTGATGGAGGAAAGTCACGAATCATCTAGGATATTTATCGGTGATAAATTACCTTCCTAGCTTTCTACACTTTTGTAGATGGATACATGGTGACATCTAGCTCTCGAGCTTATGTTGGATCAATGGCAAAAGTCATCAGTCTGCTTTGCACATATAATGACATGATGACAAAACTCCCTTAGTTCAACATTTAGCTTTATGAACATTGGGATAGCTTCTTGATCTACTTTTGCTTGATTGAACTTACTAAAGAAGAATTTCCTTGTCTTTGCTTTGATAGACTTGAAGGAGTTGAGATTTCACATTTGTATTTGATTCCAAACTCGACTTTGCCTTCTCAGTAAGGATATCTTTGTTTCTTGTAGAATTTTAAGAAATGACCTTACCAATAGGGATAATCTCCAGGTCACTTGAACTCACCAAGTTGGAGAGATTTGGAGATTTGGATGCTCTTGTCTTTGAACTAACGAAGTAGGAGGATCTCTTACTACGGCCTTTGTAGCGTGTTGAGTAAGCAGATCTGTCAGTGACTCGGTCGTATTTTAGCGTGTTGAGTCTAACCTTATACACCTACTTGAGTCGTGGACTTGAGCAATTGATGAAGGATTTTATCCTCGGGCTAACGAGATGGGGATCTCTTACTACGACCTTTGTGGCATGTTTAGTAGCGGACATCAGCCATATTTTGGCATGTTAAGTCGACCTTATACACCTCGAGCCTTTAGATTTGAAATGGGATGATAAATGTATATCCAACTTGGTTTGTTGAAGTTTCGGACTTGAAAGTTTTCTTCTTTGGTCGATAAGACTTTTAAATTTGAGCATTTGAACACATAATTTTGAGTATGCGTGGGGATCTCGGCACGATGTCAACCCAAAGAGAAAGAAAGGCCCCCTCTTACGGGAATGCCCAGATATTTTACTATAAAACTTTAAAAAAATGCCCCTGCAGGGGATTTTACTACTGAAAATGCATTCTTGTGTTACAAGAGAATTTCCAATGAAAATGTTCATAAGTGTTTGACAATAAAGATTTTTTTTTAAATGCGTTTGTCCAATCACACTTTCATGTGTAATATTTCTTAAATGTGGGCCATTGATTGGCGGCATTGGTCTTCACCTTTGAAGTCCGCAGTGATAGGCTCCTCCTTGATATACCTTTTCAATAAAGGTCCTTCCCAATTAGGTTCAAATTTACCACCCAATTCTGAGGGATGATTGGTCTTCTCAGGACCAATTCTCCTTCACGAAAAGGGCTTCTTGTATGATCAAATGCTCTCGGGCATCTTAGCGATAAACTTTTAGATTTTCTTTGAGCTTGGGCGACCTCATCAAGCGCATCAAGCTCTTCCATCATGAGCAATTCTCATGGGTAAGATTTGTTGAATGGCTACCGGGCAAAGTTCAACTTCAAGTGGCAAAGCTGACCCCAAACACTAGTGCATGGGAGACTTTGTAGGAGTTTTGTAAGTGTTGGCTTCCACAAGTTTGGTATGCCACTCCCTTTTATTTCTTGTGAGAATTTTTCTAAGCAATTTGACTAGTATTTTATTAAATGCCTCAAAAATTTGCTCAGTTATAAATTAACGAATATCGCCAATCAATCTTATGTCGATAAACTTTAGTACTTTTGAAGGCGTCCGTTATAAATGATTTGGCATGGTACACCAAATCTATAGAAAATATTATGGGTAAAGTTAGTACTTGTTGTTTAACTTATTTAAATGGTGTAGCTTATTACTTAAGTCGGTGGCTAAGATGAAGCGGTGACCATTGATGATAATCAATCGTCAATTACATATGTCCCCGGCCTCAAGATGCTATCGTTGGATGCTGGCAGTTTGGAGTTTGATGATTATGTTACTGGACGGCATTCATGGCATCTCTTGGCATGATTGATACAATTTTTTACCATAGGCGATAGTATCCAATTCTTTTAATTTTTTAGGATTGGTGCACCACAAAGTCCTTGATGGATTTCAACAATTACTTTTCTTATTCTTCAAATCGCATCGAGGATCTCGATCTGAGTATTGCCAACATAAGCATATAGTAGAAGCCTTTTCTCGACTATCGACTTATTACTTGGCGGTTTGCCTTCCTTGAAGTAGTCGATGAAGGCATCCGTCTTCCTTCTCTCTATAAGAATTTTTATGGTTGGTTTTAGCACTTCCTCGGTTAAAGTCTTTCACGGAATGGTTTGAAGCTTGTCTTGTTGACTTTGAAAGTAATTTGTAAGGAGTGTAAGGAGTAACACACACCTGATTTGTGTTTGATGACCCCTCTTTGAGATTTTAAATTTGCTCTCTAGCACTTTCGATGAGTGCACACTAAGTAGTAGTGTATCATCCATACTTGCCATTTCTTTAGCTAGCTTAGCTAAGCGCTTTGCTATTCTATTCACGGAGACTCAGTCATAATGACATTCAAATTTGCTTCATAAGCTTGAGAACTCATTTGTGATAGTAGGCCAATTCAAGCTTGTTGATTTTGTAAATGCCCAACCTTGATTAATGAGTTGAGAATGCCATAAATTTGATTTTGTACTCCCATGGAAATGGCTTCCTCTAAACACCAACGCTTCATATTCTGCTTCATTGTTGGTTCGGGGTTGAGTTAATTTATAAGAATGTCTTAGTATGCCACCTTCAGGTGTGATCAAGATGAGACCAATACCGGCTTGAGCCTTTGGGAGATTTGAGGGTTGAGTGATCTAATGGATGAAGCTCCATCAAAATACAATTTCCACATTTGTTGCTTTTCTTTTTTCTTATATTTCTCATCAAGAAGATCATCGTTAAGCAATGAGTCTGGGTATGGGATGAGCGACAAGAAAACGAATTTGCTTCCCTTCAGAACATATGTAATATCAAATTGTAGTAGAAGGGCGAAGCGACATCATTGGTCTTGTCATCAAGAACTTCAGCGATTGTTCCTTGAGATAAGGGTAATTTTATGAGATAGCATGTAATGGCGTAGCTTTTGGGCAAAAATTAAAATCAAACAATGCTTCTCAATTAGAGAATAACGTGCTTCCTCTATTAGTCTTTGAGTAATATAGTATAAAACATTCTCCTTTCCTTCATTATCTTTAGCCAACAAAGCACTTATAGATTCCTCCAGTCTTCTTTTGATGAGAGGCTTTCACGGGAGAATGGGTGGGTTCAACAGCTTGATCTTGTCGGCCTCTTGACATTCTTCATCCCACTTGAAAGGAGTATCTTTCTTCATTAATTTTGCAAAGGGGTGCACTTTGATTTGATATAAATCTTCTAATGAATGCGAGATGTGCTGGTATGGGCGAACTTAGAAGACTCCTTGGAGGAGGCATTTGACAATCGCTTTGATTTTTTTGGGATTGATTTCAATCCCTCCACAGCCTGTATCCAAGGAACTTTCAGAAGAGACTCCAAAGGCGCGAGAGGATTCATCTTGAGATCATATTTTTTGATTCTTTCAAGGGATCCTTAAATCATCAAGATGATCTTTGTGATCATACTCTCTTCCGAGGTCATCAATATAGCACTCTACTTTTTGATGAATCAACTCATCAAAGATTCGTGTCATAGCCCTTTGGTATGTAGCTCCAGCATTCTTCAAGCCGAAGGGCATTACTATATAGCAATATAATTATAAATACAGAATGAAGTATGTTTCTCATCTTTTAGAGCGCTTAATTTGATTAACGATGATCCATCCATAAATGAGAACATGTCGTGGTTTGAAGTGTTATCCAATACGATTCGTCTGAAGAAGTCATCCTTTGGACATGCTTTGTTTAAATCCACGAAGTCGATCTGAATCTGAATCGACCATTCTTTTTCTTTACAAGGACAATATTAGCTATCCAGTCAGTGTATTTTTCTTCTCGAATAAAGCCAGCTTCAATTAGCTTCTTGGTTTCTATAATTACCTATTCTTCAACCTCTAATTAGCTGAGGCTTGCTTAGTCTTTTAACAGCTTAATTGCTAATTTGTGAACATATCAGGGGATAAGCGGCATTTAGCATATATGTCCAAAGCAATTCCGAGCAAAGTTTTTTAATTCTTCCACTTTATCTTCAGGAAGTAGGGCACTAATGAACGTAGGGCAAGGATCCTCCTCAGTTCCCAAATTAATTTCTTTAAGTTCATCCATGGTAGCTGCCTCCCCACCATCATTAAGCTCTTCAGGTTCCGGTCTAGCTTCCACTTCTTCATTATTTGTGAGACTAACATTAAGAATGACATTCTCAACTTTGTCATCACTCTCAACTTCTATTCCTGTTATAGCGTAACAGGTATATTCTTGTGGATCGTTGTCTTGGATGAAACCAAGGCCTTTGGTAGTGTGTTTATTTCTCTTACCAATGGTTTGAGAACCTTTTGGGTACCACATCATTTCAAAGAGCTTAGTCCTTACTTGCTCGGCATGTTTGAGCATTAGGTTTTGCATTTTGGAGGGTAATATTTTGGCATCCTTGTGGGCATAGCTTCTTCTTCTTGAGATAGTTGCATTACCGTCGGGGATCCTCTTCTTGACACCCCTGATTTATAAAATAGGCTTCACCGTGTTTTCAGGAGGTACATAGAAGGTCACCAGTTCCTCAACTTTGTGAGTTTCTGAGGGGATTTCTTTAAAATGTTGGGGAGGAATAGGAGTGACTACGAGTGTAGTCTCTACTGCTGATGGATCTATGATTATTTTAAAGTAGGTGCATTGCACCCTACCTTCAAAAATAGATTCAAACTCATAATCAGAGTCAAACTAATTTTCCTCGATCAGTGTTTAACTGGAAGATTCGCATGGACCTTTGGATTTAGAAGGAACACATTCGTCTTCTTCTTCAGTATATCTTCCTAGATGAGGGACAGTGTTATTGATTTTGGACCTATTCTTTATATCCCTAGGGATATTTGGAACAATCTCCTTTTATTTATTCATTTTACCTTCTCCCTTCTTCTTAACTTATTCTTTTATGGGTTTTGAAGTAGATGCAGTATTTGCTAGTTGTTTTGTTAGCTTTGATTCCCTCGAAAGGAAGTAACTGGCATCTTGATAAATCTTCATTTCATGCATCGCAAAAGGTTGCATGTCACCCACAATTTGGCATTCTTCTCTATCTTTGTATATTTCATACATTGATGCAATGTAGATGGGACAATGCCATACTTATGATGAAACCATGAAGTGAAGTCACGAATGAAGTATCACATCGATCATGAAATTTGGCTTACGTGTAGTCTCCAAATTTAAGAGGGAGGATGAATGACCCGATAGTTTTGTCCCTTCTCGTTAAATCCTTGAACCATGACTTTATCTCGTCCCAGATGTTGTACATCTAAAGATAGCCACCTAAGAGTTCTCAAGTTCATAAGATTCACGGAGGAACTGGGATTAATTAAGATCTGTGGTATTATAATTTCATCACTTTTTATTTTAACAACATCAGAGGGTGATTGTGCTCTGCAGCATTAGATCATCTTAATGTGATGGTTGGATGGTTGGAGGTGAACATGCAAAGTCTCCATTAGGCGTGATGAGTATGCTTCAAACTTTCCGCTCTTTGAGAGCTTCAATTAAGGTGTTTAGATCTTCCGACATTAAGTACTTCATATACACTAAGTTTAATTTTCCTTAGATGGGATAGAATATTGTAGTCGATCCCTTTTGATGAAGGCTTCTTATTTGAATCCTTAGGGATAGCTTTTTCATTGATTTCAATTTCTTTTCCTTTATCCCTATTCATTAGCTCTTTTCTCTGTTGGGATGGTAACACTCGACCACTTCTCAATTGCTACTTCATTTGCATCATCTTGATTATGATTCTTCATCTACGCCCATATAATGATACTAGAAGATTGAATCCTTTGCCCGATTTTTATGTCTATTTTAGTGATTTATTTTCATTTGGGAAACAGAGTTCTTTTAAGTTGTTGTCAACTTCATGCATCATCAAGCAAGACTCAGTAGGAAGTTCTTCAGCTTCTTCCCCTACTTCTTCATTGATTTGAAGATTTGTAATGAATTCTACAAGCGTGATAGGTCATCTTGCTGATTGTATATAATCTTCCATGTTATTGATGATCCTTCGTGTTATGTTGCGACCATCAATAGTAGTAGTAACATTTTGTGCTACTGCCTTCTTCTTTTTACTTAATTTATTTTTTCGTTTGCCAGGCTTCTTGGCTTTCCCTTGCGGTATTTGGCTAGGCTGTCTTTTATGACATGAACTAGCTGTTGGCTTAATTAGCCTCATGTTCAATTTGATTAATTTTGATGATAACAAACAAATGCTTGGATGTTCTAATGAATATTTTTATGTGTTTGGATATATCAATTAATTTACATATCACATCTCACAAATTGTTAGAAGAAATTGCAAGAATAAAAGAATGAAAGGGATAATGTGAAGCTCATGATTTTAGGTTATATGACTATTCATATGAGTTCTTTGGCATGAATCAATTTGCTCACAACCTAACATACTATTTTAATGAGGTTAATTTGTATAAATCTTTATTTAATTAACATTCAATTATATGTTTTTCTACATAGCAATAAAATTGTCAAAGTAATAAATGATCATAACTATTAAGTATAATTATTTTATTTACTTAATATAATTAGGTATTTTAATTTAATTTGTTGGTTATATGATAACTAACATATTTATGATTATATATAAATTATATCATAATTTTTAAATATCACATGTCAAAATTAACAAAAATATATAAAATTTTGTATTTTAGCCAAAGTCATTGTTTAATCAAAGAATTCATATCTGATTTTATCTCCATCAGTTCCTTGAATTTTTCCTTTAAAATAAGTGGTTACATGATCCACTTTGCATTAAAATTGAATTTATTATGATTTTTTTAAACATTACTTGATTTTAATAATGGATGCATACATGCTTTGAATATATTAAAATTACATGTGATTACTTTTGACTTTCCCATAGCGAATTTTTTTGCTAAATTTAATATTTGTTTAATATAAATTATATTTTTATTGAATATTAAATTATCACATGATGATGAGGTTGTATAATATATTTCTTTGAAATAATTTTTAAATGACCTTCTTGCCTATAAATAGACCTCATTCTCTTCATGAAAGCATCCCTCATTCAAAATTCAAAATCTCTCCAGCAAATCTAAGAGAAAATCTCTTAAATGTTCTTTCCAAGTGTTCTCCAAATATTGCAAGATCAAATCCTTGGTTTGGAAGCTTCAACATCTTCAAGCAAGCCTTTTAAATTACTTGAGTTTGTTTTCTTGATCTTAATACTTCTTAGTTGTTCATGCTATTTTCACCATCTATTTTTCTTTCTAATTTATACTTTTTTGGTGGATTAGTCTTTGAATATTGGTTTTCACATCAAAGCTTCTCAATCATTTTTTTGTGAAAACTCTTGTGATAATTTGTAGGATCTATTTCAACTTGCTGAAATTTTTAGCTTCCTACAAATTTCTTTTTTAATTTCTTCTATTTCTTCTTGGTCTTATTTTGAAAGATCATTTATTCTTAGATCTATTTTAAGCATTTTAAAATAAATTATTGTGCTGAAATTATTTTCATATTTTCTAGATCTCTCTTTTTTTTAATTGAAAGCTTACTAGCCAACTTAGATCTATCATATACTTATTTTTTTTTATTTTTGATCATTAGCATTATTTGAAAGAATCTTTTGGTTAAAAAAAAAAAATTACTCCTTGAAATTTATCTTATCATGAAAAGAATATTGTGAATTTATTTTGAAATCATTTTGTATTATTCTACAAATTATAATTAACTTAAACATCTAGTAAGATCACTTTAAGATATTTATTTTTTATTAAGTGAGCATTTTGCTTGCCAAATTTTTTGAGTTGTAAAGTGATCATTTATAAGTTGTGAGATCACTTTTTTGATTTGATTTATATTTGTGAGAGATTTACTTTATCAAAATTTATTATTTTGTATTTTTTTTTGTGTTGTAAAATTTATTTTGGGGTTGTACTTTTGTAGGAGAGTACATATTGTTGTTGTACTTGCCGTTATAGGAAACTTTTTTCATTTTTTTTTAGTGGATTCTAGCGGGGTTTAGCGGTTTGGGGTTAGTAAAATCGTAAAAATCTACTTTATTGTATTTTTATTTTTTGCTGCATTTAGAATTATATCTTATCATTATAAAATCAAAATCTAATTTTCTATTTAAAAATTAAAATTTAAGTTTTGAAAATTTTAATATTACCCAATTCACCCCCCCTCTTGGGTGCTATAGTGTCTCACACTAGCCTTCCCATAGCTTAGGTTTTGTCTCAGCTCAAGTACGGGCTCAAGTGGTGATTTCCACTGAATACTTGGAACGCCTTTCAATTGCTTCAACATTTTCTGATCTTTTTTAGAGGCGTGGCTTCCTTCATCATCAACCTTCTCTTTACCTTTATCGTTGCTTGATAGTCTTGGAGATGAGGTGATTACTTTATGGATTCTTTCTTGGGACCAATACGATTGTATGAATTCTTTTTATTTTTGTTGAGCCAATCTTTGAATATGTAGCAATCTTCAGCAGATGGTCGAGCACAGATGATATGGGCAATAGTTAGGATTATCTCCGCCTCTTAGTCTCTTACACTCATTGGAGACACCTTTGAGTGCATGCTTAAACAATTTAGCCACACTTTCTCTCTTAAAAGAATACTCTTTGCTCAGCTTTTCTTTTAGAGTCGGGGCCATTGAGTCATTCGCTCCCTTTGTTTGCTTTGGTCACTCACCTTCATTGAAGCGATCTTGAGGTACATCATTGCCTCCAAGTATGAGCTTGGGTTGTGGAGCCGGATTGAACGACTGCCTTGGTTTTTCTTGATAGACAGGTAGCCTTTCTTTGTCTACGTTATAGATAAACCGCTTACCTGTATCCTTCCTGAATGAAGTGAAATGAGTTTTACCCTTCTTCGGATCCAGAGCTTTTACACTTTTAGATTTATCTTGGTGACTATCAGAGAGTGATAAATTTAATTTCTCAAATTTAGCCACCCTATCAAGTAGCTCTTGAAATGTGGTGAAGGTAAAAGCCATCTTATCATCGATGTTGCCCATCGTGAATTGAATTGCATCTTCTTCTAATTATTGTTCACATTTCATACTCATATTTAGCGTAATATATGATGCTGTCTTTCTTCCTCTTCTCAAGGCGAGATCGAATTATTATCTTTTATTTAGCTTGAACCTTTTAACAAACATGTTTTCAAGTTCGACAAAAGTCTTGGTGAGTCATTTGATAACTTCGATACCATTCGAACTCTTGACAAGCGGAATAATAATGCATCATTACCCCCTGTGTATCACAGGATGCTTTGAATTGGGCTAGATGCTGCTTGGGATTACCATTTGTGTCGAATAGATTGAACTTTGGCATTGAATATCCCTTTGGATATGGAATTTGATCATACTCCGTAGGATATGGGCGACCTTTGCTCACCAATTTTTACGCCTTCTCTATAGACTTTGATCTTCTCATTCAAGATAATATCAAGTTGAGAGGCTATCACTTGAATATAGTTTGTATATTACGAGAAGGTTGTTGACTCATTTATTTCAATCCTCGTTTCAGGCTCAATTTGGACCCTTGAAGCATGTGAGATCAAATTTATTAGAGGATTGTCATGGGCATTGCTGGAGGCTTGATGATTATTTGGGGGGATAGGTGTTGGACCTGCCACGATATTTCTCTGCATTAACTGCATCCTCGTAGTCATCTGCATCATCATTTTGTCATTTTCATATTCAACTGAGCGATTTCTTTATCTTTGGCTTTCATCTAACGCTGAATTTGTCTTTGCGCCTCTACCAAAGTGGTAGTATCGTTGAAGGTGGGATTTTCTTCCCTTTCTTCTTCCTCTTCTTGTTGTTCCTCTCCTGAAGACTCAGAGGATGCTTCTTCTATTTGAACATTTTATTATTCTTTAGGTTGAGGGGAATGCTATAGCCTATGTTGGTATTGGCACAGGATGACTCAGACTTGTTGCACCATATACACCACTTCAGCGTCGTTGCCTCCTCCTCTTCTTCTTCATCCCTTGGATGCAGTTTGGTCGGCGTCTCCAATGGACTTAGATTCCAAGTGTGGAATCAAAATTTCTTCGATTAGGGGCTTGATGAAGTTAACCTCCTCTTGATGGGATGAAGTTAATTGATGACGGGATCCCCTGGAAGATTCTCCAAGGTGTCTACCATCAGATTCATTATCATTGGGGACCCTCTTTTTAGGCTCCCATCACTGATAGATTTGAGTTTGGGCAGATCTCTGAGAATTCACACCAGATGTCACAGCCATGCCTTTGCTCTAAAATAATTTCTTTTTGAGGCGTGGGCCTCCATATTTGCTTACCTTTCCACCGGGACCTTTCGACGGTGGATTCCTGGACATGCGGTCCAAGTGTCACACCCTGATACTCACCGTGTGGGACATGGATCTGTTGGCATCCTGCCATTTGAGTTACTGGATGAGGTCTCCTTGGAGGAGCAGTCCTAGCATCCTTGATAACAGGACCTTGGTATTTTCTTTTCATCAGCCCTCTCTCCTTGGCAACTTGGAGAACACGATGCACTCGTACAGATATAGTTTCGGGCTTCTTCACGGGAGGCTGGAACGACCTTGTGGGGTCCAAAGGGCTTGGTGACCGGTAGAGGCATTGGTTTAACCCACTTAAGGTTATCAAATCGATTGTGGGTGGAAACACTCACTGTTGGTTCCACTGTTGGTTGTGCAGTTGGCTGCACGGGCAGTAAGTGTTCAGCACGCAACTCATGATTTCTTTTTCTTCATTATCTTCGGCTAAGCTTGCTCCCAGATGAAGAAGCTTCAGCATCTTGCCTCCCTGGGACGAATGGTTCTTGTGGTTACGTTAGAGACTAAAGGCAGTCCACCCAGTAACAACCCTCTTTATGATTGTTGTCTTAGAGGGGCCAAGCCTCTTAAAGACTGATGATTTCTTTTGAAGTGACCTGGCGGTAGGGTCATAGATTATTGATGCAGTGAGTTTACCGCCGTGAGGCTATTAACTTGCTCATTCAAGATGGTGAAATCCATGCTACCAAAGCGGATGGTAGCTCGGTGCTTCGACATTAATGGCGTTATAAACGGATGTTGGACTAGAAATGTGATATTTATTAGGTATCATTACGGAGGTTTAAAGGTAAAAATTAGCAATTAAAAATAACTGCACTATCACCTTACTTCCAAAAATATGGGTATGATAAGATAAAACATACTAAGCATATGCACTAAATAAAATCTCAAATGACTTAAGACTTTGAGTAGCAAGCTTTTAAGTTGTCAAGTTTAACTTATCATTTCCCATTCCATTTTTATTTTTTTTATACTCCACTGTAATTATAACTTAGATTTGACTAACCAAAGATGGAAAAAGAAACCTATCCTCGTGAGTCACCGAAATCGTGGGATCGAAAATAGACCTCTTTAAAAGAAAAGAGTTATTTAAGTGTCGGTGATAATTTCAGAAGGAAGATGAATAGTAGATAAGACACTACCCAGAGATTTTATTCTCATTTGGTGAGAACTTTTTATATCTGGATTCATATTTCCTATAAACAAGCCCTAGTTAATTACCCCTCTCGAGAGAGCACTTTCGATTAAGGCTAGTCAATGAATCGTTAAAGAGCAGTATATAATTACGAGTGGAGTTTAGAACTTATGAAATTTATTATTTTAATTTAAAACTTTTGTGGGGGGATGATGGCCGATCTAGATCCCATGGTTTAATGGATTTCCTGGTCCCGCTTAGTCGGGAGGAGGTAGTCGATGACGTAGAAGGATCCTTGTCAGCAACACATGGGTTACGTCGTCCAAGATGTCCTTGTAGACCTGGGGTGGAGTTTGTCTAAGGGGACAAATATAAGTCCACCTTAGCTAACATAGGACTTTTTGCCCAACCAAATATATTATATATTTCACGACAAAAGAGCAGTTGGGAACATAGCTGCGGTGGACTGATTTAGTGGTGCCATATCGCGGTGAACCACCGGTCAGGAGAACTCTTATGTTTAGCCATATGCTCAGCGATAAAACCATAACGGAGGACACGGGCCATGTTCTTACGGGCTTTAGGAATATTTGAGTGTGAAGGTAGTTATGTATTTAATTTGACATTGGCTCTTTGTGAGCAAAATTTTTCTTAATTTGTCACCATAAGACAAACAATTGTGGGGGGTGAATTTATTTTTTAAGTTTTAATTTAAATGATTAATTTCATTTAATTTTTTTTTTTATATTTTTTTGTATTTTCTTTGAATTTTGATTATTTTATGATTGATTTTAGATTTGAATATATGATCATTTATCATTAAAATTTTAATTATGATTACCCTTCTCGATTATAAGACTAATATTAATTGATAGACCTTGTCTACTCTATCCAATTTTTTACAGAGGATCGGGTCTAAATTCATTATCTCAAGAAGTATAATCCTTCAAAACCTTGTCCACTCTAGCTTGAACATAAAGGATCGGGTTTGGGACTTTTCTTCTTGAGGGTTTGAATTTCAGAAGCTATGTTAGTTGATTCATATTTTATATTATATGACAGAATTAATTTCTCAGATATTATTAATTTGAAATTCTTATAATATCATATTTTTAGGTTTTGTTAACCCGGACTCGGTCCGAAGACCAAACTGGGATATGTAGCATCTGTTCTTTATGTTTGACTTAGTAATTACTCCAACATGCATAAGGATATCTGTTCTTTGGGAATTGTATGGACATTAGAATGTCTAAGTTGGAGTTTATATGTCGAATTTTGATTTTTTGAGTTTTGTTAACGGACGTCAGACCAAGCAGAAGTATAGCATCTATTTTGTTTTATACCTAACTTGCACATGTCCCTATTGTTTGAACACTTCAACATACATACGAGTATCTGTTCTTTTAAAATGTTGTATGGACATTGAATGTTTAGTTGAAATGTTGGTTCAATTTGTAAGTTTAGATCTTTGATGTGATATTTTTGGGTTTTGTTAACCCGAACCAGTCCGAAGACCAAACCGGGAAGTGTAGCATATGTTCTTTTGTATTTGACATGATTGTAATGCAAGCATGAGTTTTGATACAGAATTTTTAGGTTTTGTTAACCCGGACCCGGTCCGAAGACCAAACTGAGAAGTATAACATCAGTCATTTATGTTTTATACCTAACTTGCACATGTCCCTGTGGTTTGAACACTTCAACATACATACGAGTATCTGTTCTTTTAAAATGTTGTATGGACATTGAATGTCGAGTTGAAATGTTGGTTCAATTTGCAAGTTTAGATCTTTGATGCAATATTTTTGGGTTTTGTTAACGGACGGTCAGAAGACAAGCAGGAAGTGTATATGTTCTTTTATATTTGACATGATTGTAATGCAAGTATGAGTTTTGATATGGGATTTTAGGTTTGTTAACCGGACCGTCAGAAGACCAAAGGGATAGTAGCATCTTATTTGGGCCAAACCCCTTTTATGTCATCAGAGGGTATGGATTTCAGAAATAATCTATTTTGGAAGCCTATTTGATCAAATGTAAAGTAATAGACCCAAAATAAAAATAGGCATTTGATTTGGGCTAAAAACCCTTTCTTTATGTGGCAAATGAGCAAACATAAAGGGGCTGAAATAAATTATTTTTGAAGGCCCATATGATCAAATATAAAGTGATGGGCCTAGAATGAATTTAGGCACTTGATTTGGGCTAAAAACTTTTTCTTTATGTGGCAAATCAGCAAACATAAAGGGGCTAAAATAAATCATTTTGAAGGCCCATATGATCAAATATAAAGTGATGGGCCTAGAATGAATTTAGGCATTTGGTTTGGGCTAAAAACCCTTTCTTTATGTGGCAAATCAGCAAACATAAAGGGACTGAAATAAATCATTTTTGAAGGCCCATATGATCAAATATAAAGTGATGAGCCTAGAATGAATTTAGGCATTTGGTTTGGGCTAAAAACTCTTTCTTTATGTGGCAAATCAGCAAACATAAAGGGGCTGAAATAAATCATTTTTGAAGGCTCATATGATCAAATATAAAGTGATGGGCCTAAAATGAATTTAGGCACTTGATTTGGGCTAAAAATCCTCTCTTTATGCAGCAAATCAGTAAACATAAAGGGGGCTGAAATAAATCATTTTTGAAGGCCCATATGATCAAATACCCATAGCCTATTTTTTGATAAGGGGAAGGAGAAGACAAAGATGTGACTAGAAGTCATGTGTCATTTAAGAGAGGCAAGTGGGTTAATTAAAATCCACATCCTTCACATGCAAGCTCATGGCAAGTGGGAGGACAAATACTCATTAAATTTATTAAGAAGATATGGCAAAGAGTTTATTTTTCTTTTCAAAGGAAGTGATAAGGATGCACATGCCACATGTCCATGCATGTGCATGTGATATGACAAATGGCATTAAACTAGATGATTTTTTTTGTAACTTATGATGAGGCACACATGTGTCGATGCCATAAGAATAGATGATAAGAGGAGAGGGCTGAAGAGGCCTATAAATAAGAGGGGATTTCCCTTTCATAAAATAACTACATTTCCTACTCTCCTTTTCTTTCTTATACCACAAGTTTAAGTTCTTTCAATCTTGCAAAGAGGGTTAACTTGTGCCACATATACTTGTGAGTTTCTTTTCTAACTCAACAATTTTTTTGATATCTTCTTGATATATGTCATGTCATATGATAGATTTAATTTATTCCATATGTGTTTGCTTTAAGTCTTCACTATGTCTCATGTATGTAAATCATGGTGGGAATGACAAGTAAAGTAGGGGAGGTATTTATGTTTAAGCATATGTCTAATGTGGATTTCACTACATGTCAAGCTAGATAGAATCCACTTTATGTCATACTTGAATATGATAGCTCTCATTATATAGAGATTGAAGCATGAGTATTCATATATAACCTAAAGAAGCATTTTAAGCCAATATGTTAACCTAAGCATTTCATCCTTTCTTTTCTATGTCCCTTTTTTTTTTAAAGAAAATTTGGTAGCCGTCATCCCCATATAGAGTACTTGAGGCTAGGCCTTCCCACGCCAAGAAAGTGCATGGGTTCTAACCTGACATTGCATTTTCTTACCATGTTGGAACAACTTGAGCAAGTACTTATCATAACAGTTTCCCTGCCACGTTGGAACAACGTGAATAGGTATTTATCAGAAGTTTTCCCGCAGCATTGGAACAATGTGAATGGGTACTTATAGCAAGCATATTTCCCTATTAATATTGCAAGAGTACAATGATGAATTTTACCTGAATCCTTATCTCTGTGCTTATCAAAATTTACAATAGCCTCCGGCTCTCCCGTAGGGGTTACCATGAGGACGCCCACCATGCTAAGAAAGGCATGCATGCATGGTGTGGTGTCGAGGACAACTTTGATAGCATAGCATTTCCCTGTTAGCAAGATATCACACATGCAAGTTTCATTTCATATATGTTTTCTTTGTCACACTTTGATCACATGTTAGATAAATAAAAGGGTAATTTGTAAGCATCAATCTTCCCAATCAGCAAGAAATTAAAGCATAAGAAAGAAAAGATTTTGAATATTGCATGATTGATTGCCACATAGTAGAAAGATTCAAGCATTCATTAAACTAAGCATGAATAATCATATGCATATACCTTCCTTTTCAAACACTTAGAAAATTTTTACATATTTTTGTTTACCAAAATTTTTGGAAGCCTCCCGGTGTCATCCCCACATAGGGGGCTGCTTCAGGAGACTAGGCCTTCCCACCATGCCAAGAAAGGCGTGCATGGTAGGTGTCGTGAGACACCTCGACCAAAAATTTATTTGCCCACCACGCCAAGAAAGGCGTGCATGGGGTTAGCATAAAATAGCAGCAATTTTCCCTGTTAATATTGCAAGAGTATAACGATGAATTTTAACTGAATCCTTATCTTCGTGCTTATCAAAGTTTATGACCTCAGACTCTCCCATGAGTTTCCATGAGAGGCAGGCACCCCCAAAAAAAAAGTGCATGGGTGGTGTCGTGAGACACCGCAGTTGAAACTTTGATAGCATAGCATTTCCCTATTAGCAAGATATCACACTTGCAAGTATGCAAGATTGAAACCCATAGATAATAGCAAGTGGTATAACCAAATCCCTTTCTATTTAATTTCGGATTTGTATTTTCAGATTTCATTCTACCTATATGCAAGAGGCAAAACAAATGAAATCCCTAAGAGATAGCATGTAGCATGGCATAACCCCTTTCTATTTGATTTCAGATTTGCATTTTTAGATTTCATTTTACTCATATGCAAGAGATACATCAAATGAAATCCCTAAGTGATAGCACATAGCATAGCATAATCCCTTGATTAAAATGATTTCAGCATGTGTAATATATTTCAAAGGGGGATTAATTTAATTTCCTTTCATGTAAAATAATTCCAGCATGCTTTTTTGCCATTCGAACAACAGTTTGCTCTAATTTCCCCTTTGAGAGAACCAATTTTAGCAAGCATGTAAAGGTAGGCATCCATAGACAAGGGAAAATAACAAGAAGAAAACATAAGACAACACTCCTTGCATGATTTCAGCCCACACATATTCATGGGCAGCAAATCAATTCATTTTTTCCTTAGGTAAAAATATTTTCAGCATGCATCTTGCCTTTAGACAACAAAATGATCTAATTTCCTCTTAAGTAAAACCAATTTCAGCAATTTCCCCATATGCAAAAATTTTTTTAGCAAGCAACATACTTACTAACTAATGAAACAATACAATTTCCACTTGATAATAGAAATTTCAGCAAGATAAATGCATAGATATCCATAGAACATAGCAAGCATCATGATATTAGGGCCTAGGATTTAAGCCATGCAATAAATTGAAAACCCCTCTTTTAATTTTAGATTTCAATCCAATCATGTGCAAGAGGCATTATATGTACCATTTCTCCCGTAGGAAATCAATTTTGAGCAAGACGAACAAATGAAATCTATAGGAAACAGCAAGCAATATAATATTTGGGCCATACATTGTCCCAAACTATTTTCAGCAAGCTAAATATCACGAAATCCATGAATAACATGAGATTTGGGTCATACATCATCCCAAATCCCTAAAGGAAACTCTTAGCATAATCCCAAGCATAAGATATAGCATATTTAGCAAAACCCTAACTTCAAAGAAACTCAAATGCATAAGAACAAGCTTAGTCGAGAGAAATGACACAGGTTTCAAATGCTAAGAGGAAAGGAGGAAAGGGGTTTACTAGCTCAAGAAGAGCGGTCGCCTCACTAGCTCCGATTAGTTCGACTTTCCATTTGTGACGGATGGAAGAGAGAAAGGAGAACCGCTCAAGAAGTCTTTGGCAGGAGCAAGAAATGGAAGGGAGAAATCAATGAGAAAGCCGTCGCATCAAGGGAAAGCAGAGCGAGAAAAAAATGAGAGGAAATGTCGTGAGAGGAAGGATCATCGTCAACAAGCGAAGCGAGAGGAAGCCGATTCGCGCATGAGCTTATGAGAGAACCGAAGGAGGATGAGAGGAAAATGTTGTGAGCTTCAGCCGAGAGCGGGAATGGTCGAATGAGAGTCAACGAGGGGATAACCCTCGTTTCGATCTTTAGGGCCGACGGCCTCTTCTGATTGGCTGAACGAGCGGCGAGTTAGGTAAGGATTAAGAGGGATTAGGAGATTAGGCTAATTGCAAACCAATTTAATAATTAAGGTAATTAGCCCTAATCACATAAATTTTGACGAATCATCCTAATAATAAACCCTTGCAATATGGGTGTCAATTTTAGGTGTTTTAGTTGTGTCGAACGCAATGACGCGATCAATTTCGTGATCGGAGGCTGTTCGGACAACATCGGTGACGGTCGAAGTGATATTAAGTCTAAATTGTCTGACGCCGCATTCGAATTGATCGATGTCCGCGCACACTTTGCCGAATCGGTCTCAGAAGGCGTCGTATAATAGGTCTCGATGTTTCAGCGATGACGGCGCGATCAATTTCACAAACGGAGGTCGTTTAGGCATCATCGAGGCATCTCGACTTTGATATGCACGTAGTTTCATTAAAAATTTGATTTTAATTATTTGATTGATCCTTAATTGATTTGATACTTTCCCATTTAGTTAATTTTGATGCTTTCGACGCATTATGAAGTCGAATTTTCAAATAAAATTGAATTTAATTAATTTCGATTGCGATTAAGGGGGTGTTAATTTCCACCATATTTATTTAATTTTAAGTGGCACATAATTGTAGGTCAACAGCTAAAAAATCCTTTTTTATTGTAGGAAAAGGAGTAAACAGTAACAAGACTAAATGGAAAAGGGAAAGGACCAGATTCCTTCAGTTCTCATTTCTCTTTTGCAACCTTGGCATATAACTATATAAAGGGAAACTCACTTCTTCTCTTTTCCATGCACTCATTGACAAAATTTAGAAAAAAGATTCATTCTTGGGAAAATTCTTTTCTATCATTTGGAGGAGAGTTACTCTAGTTAAAAGCATCATCAAATCAATTCCTCTATATACCACCCAAGTTCAGCAAATTCCCAAAAATATTCAAATAAAGATTGAAAGGATATTGAACAAGTTCATATAGAGTCCCAAGCATAAATCTATTCATTAGACCATCTAGAAGAAAGTGTGCAAGCCAACTAATAATGGGGTTGGGAATAACATCATATGCAACTCAATCAAATTATGAATATGATTTAGAGAAAGGAACACGCTATGGGTAAATTTTATGTTCAATAAATATTGCCAACATTCACATCCTATTATCACCAATCCAAGGAATTTGGACTCCTGAATATGAACATGCTGAAACGTAGAGATGAAGCTCGACATATTATTTTTTGGGATTTGGGTGATGGTATGATTGACTTCTGGAATGACCACTCGATGGGGCAAGATGCTCATTTCAAATGGATGTTAGAGGAAAGACTAATTAATTCTCAAAGAGTGGCTGATTTTTGGCAAGGTCTAAAATGGAATGAATAAATGTTAAGAGAACATCTCCCTTTACAAATTTGTGAAGAAATATACACTATACCAATTGCTTACAAAAAGGATAAATTACTTATTAAAGGTAAAACCAACCTAGTTTTCATATTTAAATTGATCTATGATAGGTGTTAGCATGGAGAGAACACTTTCCCTTGGGGTAATGATCAAGAATTCTACTATTAAACTCTCAATTTCATTCTTTGTAGGAGACTAAGCCATAATATAATCCCTATGGATGATATTCTGAAACTCAAGGGATTAAAGCTACCTTCAATCTGTCTTCTCTGCAAGAATGAGGAAGTAAGCATATCACACTGTTTATCCATTGTAGTTTTAGCAAAAAAGGTATGGAATGAATTTACTAATCTACTCCTTCTAGGCATGACTATAATGCAAAATCTCTACTAGAGTTACTTAAGAATTGGCAGACTAACAAAACATGGTAGGTTAACATCTCTTTGCTCACATCGTTAATTATACTATGGTTTACTTGGCTGGCTAAGAATGAGGTAAAATAGAAGAGTATCACAAAATAGAAGAATTTATTAATAGAAATACTAAATCCTATCTAAAGAAGGTGATTAGTTATGCAATTATAAAGAATTTGTAATTCATTGGGGGAATGCAGAGCCTTCGCAAACTAAGAGGTTGTGAAAAGAGAAACAAGAAAATCTGGGAATTGGTGATTTGACAAAAACCAACCCATGGAAGGATAAATATTAAGATTAATGGAAGCTATGATTATAAGATGGATATTACAAGTGTTAGGGGCATTTTTTGAGGACACAAAGGTGAACATCTTCTCCATTTTTCGATGCCACTTGCTAGTCATTCCCCCTTCATGCTGAGGTGGCAGTTTGCAACCATGCTATCTGGATGGCCTCCATCCATCCATTAGCACACTATTGATTGGAAATTGATTCTAAAACACTTATCCACATTATCAAAAATAGCAATGATCACAACACACCTTGGTTTTTAATTAATGAGATCAAAAGACTGAAGGAGATGCTGAAAAAGCATAACATATACATCTCACATATTCATCGGGAGGGAAACCGTCTTGCTGATATGGTAGCCAAGAGGGGAGCCTCCACACAATCTTTTTGCATTTCAAAATCCATAGATCCACAACTAAAATTTCTTTTAGATAGTGACAACATCAACTTACCTTACATTAGATCAACCTGTAATTCTTAGTTACTCTTTTGTTTTTTGTTTTTTATTTTTTTTTGGATTACTTGTACTTTAAATTGATTAATAAAGTTTCCATTTTTATGAAAAAAGCTGCCCTTCAAGCTAATTATTTATAATTATAATCCCTTTTATGTCATTGTATCATATGATCAATGAAAAGTGATTAGAGATTTTGAAAGACTATGTTTTCTCTTTTTATTATATTATTGCATATAATTATAAATAAATAAATAAGAAAGTAATAAATGCATCATGTCTAATCGACATGACATAATTATTTAGGGGAAAATTTATTTGCATCTAGAAAAATAAATAAATTGAATATCCCAACTTGGGTGCTGTCACAGTGTCTAGGTGGTGTCGTCGCCTTATAGAATCTAGAAACTCAAACTGCCCCTGATGGTTGTCTACTAAAATTACATAATGCCATGGCTCTGTGATCCTAGCGCCAAGGCACTATCATGATAACAGTAAATTTTAAAGTAAGAAGACTACCATTCCTACCCGAGCAATAATAACCGCCCAAAGGGAGGGGGGAATAATTATAGAGTAGAAAATCACCCTAATGGTGAAAAATTCTCTATAAAATGGAAGAACTACCCTCCTCTCTTCTTCTTATTCTTCTTTTCCACTCACTCTCCCTCTAACCCACCTACTCAATTATTATTCTCAATTTCTTGCACTCTCAACAATGGACTTTTCGCTACGAAATGATAGCATTCTCCTTATGCACAAGATAAGATTGAAACCCAATACCATTAACTCTAGGTAAAAATTTTTAGAAATGCTTTCTTTATATATTTCTCTCTAAAAAATTTAAAATATTTCCACCATCGATCTTGGATCTGGTGAGGAATAAAGAGAATTATCTTCATTGATCTTAGATCCGGAGTTAAAAAACACCCCAAGACTAAAATTCCAAAATCTTGAAATCTGAAGACTTTCATCATTGAACTTAGTTTGGCGTGGGAAGAAAAACCCTCCCTCCATCGACCTTAGATCTAGAATAAAGAAGAATAGTTCTTTTGCACTAAAAAAGTAAAAATTTGGCACTATTGTTATGCCATTAAATTTTCATAAAAATTTTAAATTCTACAAGAATCTAGTTTAAAAATAGAGTTCCCGCTCCACGGTACCACGTCACTAAGGTCCAATGCCAAGGCATTGGGCTCTCAAGAAATCTTTGATGATCCGTGTTGTAGCATCGAGACGCCAAATATCTTGTGCCATGACACTAACTTTTTGGGATTGGTACCATATTTGTAACATCGTGGCACTGTATGTTAGTGCTGTAGAGCTAAGCTCTTGGGATTTGCTTATCTTCCTAGCATCGAGACGCTACATCTTGAAATCCATTATACTGTAAAACTTGGTTTCGATGTAAAATAAAGTTATCCCTCCATTGATCTTAGATCTGGAACAAGGGAGAAGAGTATTAATACACAAAAAAAATTAGAAAATTTAGCACTATTATGGCATTATGCTACAAAAATTTTAATTTTTTTTTAAAAATAATTAAATCTTAGGAATTGATGAAATAGTGCCATGATACTGTGGGCCCAATGCTAAGGCACTAAGCTCTTATAAATTTTGAATCTCTAACAAGCTTCTAACAGATCCAAGGCACTGATGTCTTAGCACCGAGGCACTAACCCTCTCAGGTTTCGTAAGAGCAATACGTCTAGTCATAGCACCATGATGCTGTCTCTTAAGCATTGAGGTGTTGAATTAATTTCATGGTTTCTGACATTTGGAATACTGACCTTGCTAAATATAAAATATAAGTTTTATCAACTTAGTGCCACAGCACTGCATATTGAGCACAATAGCACGACCCTCTGAGGTTAGACAATAAGAATTTTCTATCTTATATGGCCATAGCACTACATATCGAGCATTGTAGCATCAAAACTTTCTATTTTAGAGCACTGTAGCACTACATATTGAGCGTCGTAGTGCTACCCTCTCGGTTGGACAACAAGAATGTTCTATCTTAGAACATCATAGGGTTGGATATCGAGCACTACAATGCTACCCTCTTGAGTTATCAATGATTTATGGATTCCAAAGGGATGTAAGCCCAATCTATACATTCGCCATGCGAACATTCTATAATGGCATTCTAAAGAGATGTAAGTCTAGTATGACAGCTTTCTAGCTGATGCAAGTTTGACTCATGTATGTAATGCAAGCACAAGCTTAATCCAATTTATATGTTTGCCATGCGAACACCCCTACACTAAAACCTCTGGTCTACTTGGGATATCTGAGATGAGGTAACTCATGGCTACTAATCAGACTCCCTGGACATTACGACTAGCCCTGTAATGTTGGTAAACTAAAATAATGTAGTCCTGAGATGACAGAATAATGGGACCTTGATTGAGGCTATTCTTTAATTTCCCTTAGACAATCATATATGACATATCACACATACCAATAGACACTGATTCATATCAGGGAGATAGATTTATTTCCAACCTTAATCGAGAGTGCTCTCTTAATGTGGTAAGAGGGATAATTAACTATAAAGGCTTGCATTTATAAGAAGTAGAACCCAGATATATATAAATCCTAATGTAATGTTAAGAAAAATCTAGTTGAATATATACCAATCTTCCTCATGAAAAAATATACTCATACCCATCTCGATAAAGATGGTGAAGAGTATCTTTGAAGGTGTTTCGTCTAAGCAATCAGAGAGAAAGAAAGAAATAATGATAGGGGAAACACATATGAAAGGTGTTTGATTTTGAATAATTAAGTACATGCAAAGAAATTTGAATAAATTCAAATTTAAATTAATAGAGTTAAGCAAGAGAGAGAGGGGGGGGGGAGAGGGTGAGATCACTTAATTCAACTAAGCACATGTCAAATTAATCTGAGTAAGATTTAGCTAAGGCTAAAATAAAAGGAGGGAAATTAATTTATGGCAAGGAATTGATTTCAAATAATCAAGCACATGGAAATAATTTGAATCCAATTTAAATTGAGGATGGTGTGGTAGGCCATGCAAGAGAAGTGGGAAAATGAATATTGCAATTAACATAAATGAACACATGCTAATAAAATAAGGGATTAAGCAAGTAAAGAGTTTAAAATAATTCAAAATAAAATGAATTTGAACTTCCCAAAAGCATGGGATGGCCAAAGAGTTATTAAAGGGATTCAATCAAGATCAATGCAAATTATGTGATATCAATTTAACTAAATAGATTGAGAAGAAGAAGGCAAGTCTAATAATTAAAATCTAATAAAATAAATCAAATAAGCATGAAGAGATATTCGACAAAGGCATTACTTTATATGGATTTATCTCTAATTACTGCAATCAATCACATGTAAATCATGAGAAATTAAAAAGAAGCTTTTCAATCAATTACATAATGTAAATCAATCAAAAATAAAAAGTAGGGGGTGGCATAGATATTTTCATGAAGTTAAAACCAAAACTAGAAACTGCACTTATTTTAAGATCAAATTGAATTTGAATTTGATTCAACCAAAATTAATTTAAATAAAATCAAATATAATAAATTTAAAATGCATCGGTGTTAGCCAAAGCATGCCATAAGGAGATAAAACACATTTGAAAACATTTTATGGAAAAATATAATTTTAAATTCAGGAATACTTAATTTCAAAATTCAAGAAAATAAGAATTTAAAAATTCATCAAATAAAAAATAATAATATGATAATGAATAAAATAATTCCTATAAATTTCTCAAGCCAAAATCAATGAAAGTTTTGGCCATTTATGGGATTATTGAAAGGAGAGAGAGCAAAAGGATAATTTTGATAATGAAAGAATAATTTAATTCACATGCTAAAATAAAATTAATAATTAATTAAATCAAGCATTGATATAAATTAATAAAGTGTGAAATAAATTTAACTCACATTAAGAAGTAATAGATAAGGCTTAATCTCATGTAATCCAAAAAGATAATTCTAAGAATATTAAAAAAAGTAATACAAATAAAACATCAAAAAATCAAGATAAATGATATGAAAATATTTTATATATTATTTTTATGTTATTGAGCTCTTATTTTACTTATTATGGTAAAATATAGGAATATTTCTAAAATGTCTTAGTTCATGCTGATCTTAACTTTCCAAATTTGACTAGGCATACTAAAATTGGTGAATTTCTTAAAACACTTAACATAAATTATTAGTATCTTCAAAAATATATATTTATCATCAATAAAAATTCAAATTAATAATAATAATCATAATAATTTATGTGGATAATTTATTCTACGAAGAAGTTAGCCATTATAATATAAGGTCTATTATCAACAAATCAAATAATGAGATACACAAGGTGTATACTCAACACTCTACAACAATAACAACAACAACAACAAGCCTTTATTCCGCTAAGTGGGGTCGGCTACATGAATCCTTCATCTCCATTGAGTCATATTATGTGTCAAATTTTCATTTAATTCAAGTATACTAAGGTCATTTTTTATCCATCTTAACCAAGTCTTTTTATGTCTACCTCTACCTTTCTTAGCATAAGACAAATCTAATGCATCTACTCTTCTAACTGGGTGATTGGATGACCGACGCTTTATGTGGCCAAACCATCTAAGGTGACTCTCTTTAATCTTCTGCCTTTGAAGCTACTCCAACTTTTTCTCGAACAAACTCATTTCACATTTTATCTCTAAGAGTAAAGCCACTCATCCACCTAAGTATCCTCATCTTTGTAACATTTAACTTAGTCTTATGCTTCTCTTTTATTGGCCAACATTCTGCACCATAATCATTGTAGGTCTTACCACCATCTTATATAATTTTCCCTTAAGTTTAAGTATAATGTTTCTATCACACAACAGGCCAGATGCATTCCTCCACTTCAACCATCCAACTTGAATTCTACTAATAACATCTCTATCTATTTCACCATTATTTTGAATAATAGAGCCTAAATATCTGAATTACTCACTCTTTTTAATGTCTTGTTTACCTAATGTCATAACACTACCACTAGAACTTCTACAACTAAAATTATACTCCATATATTTAGTTTTAGATCTACTTAAACAAAAACCTTTAGACTCTAAGGTTGACCTCCATAATTCAAGTTTCTTTTGGGCTCCCTCTCTTATCTTATCAACAAGAAGAATGTCATTAGAAAAAGCATACACTAAGGTACATCTTCATGTAAATGCCTAGTAAGAACATCCATAATTAATGCAAAAAGATAAGGGCTTAAAGCTGATCTTTGATGTAATCCAACTGAAATAGGAAAATAATTTGTCAATCCTCCATGTGTTTGGACACAAGTAACAACTCTATCCTTAATGACATGAATATAACTAATATTAACTCCTTTCATTTCTAGAACTCTCCAAAGAACATCTCTTGAAACTTTATCATAAGCTTTCTCTAAATGAATAAAAATTATTTGTAGATCCTCCTAACTTTCTCTATACTTCTCTATCAAACCTCTTAACAAATGTTTAGCATTCGAAGTAGATCTACATGGCATGAAACCAAATTGATTGTGAGAAATGTTTCTATCACATTGTAACCTATGCTCAATTACTCTCTCCCATAATTTTAATGTATAACACATTAACTTAACTCCTCTATAATTTGCACACTCTTGTGCATCACCATTATTCTTAAATATAGGAACCAACAAACTCTTTCTCTACTCATCTCGTATCTTTTTAGTCTATAAAATAACATTAAAAAGATTTGTAAGCCAAGAAATTTCTTGATCTCCTAAACATTTTCACACTTCTATTAGAATATCATCAAGTCCCACTATTTTTCCACATTTCATTTTCTTTAAAGCTTCTCTAACTTCAGATTTACTAATACAATGATTAAAAAAAATCTCTATTTTTATTTAGGGTATTAAGGTTGTTAAAATCAATCATATTTTTAGATCCTTCATTGAAAAGTATATCAAAATATCTCATCCACTTATTTTCAATATCCTTTTCTAAGAAAAGTACTTTTATTATTTTCATCCTTAATACACCTCACTTGAACTAGATCTTTACTTCTCCTATCTATTTGGTTGGCTAACTTATACATACATATTTCACCTTCTTTGGTATCTAATCTATTGTATAAATCACTAAAAGCTAAACTTTTTTTGCATCATATATTATTTTCTTAGAATCTCTATAGGCCACTTTATATCTTTCCCAATTCTCCGAGTTTTTACATCTAAACCAAGTTTTTTAACAATGCTTCTTATTTATTATCTTTTCTTGAACATTATGAGTCCACCATAAAATATTTTTATTAAAAGAAGCTTTTCCTTTTGAGTCTCCAAACATATTTTTAGCAACTTGCTTAATTTCACTTGCTACTTTTTCCCACATAACATTAACTTCCTTATGAGCATCCCAAATTCTAAGCTCTTGTAGCTTGCTCTTAAAATATTTCTATTAGTGTTCTTTAAGTGCCCCCATCTAATCCTAGGGTAATAATTTGATTTATTTTTTCATCTTCCAATCTCTCATCTTAAAATCTAAAACTAACAAGCAATGTTGGGTACTTAAACTTTTACTTGAAATGACCTTACAATCTTTGCAATCTAAACGATAATTACTTGAAATGACCTTACAATCTTTGTAATCTAAATGATCTATTTTTCTTATCAGGAAATAATCAATCTATATTTTACTAGATCCATTTTTATAATTAATAATATGTTCATCTCTTTTCTTAAATAATGTATTAGTAACTATAAAATTATAGGCTTAAGAAAAATCTAATATTGTCCTAGCTTCTTCATTAGTCACTCCAAACCATAACCACCATGAATACTTTTAAAATCTTCTATGACTCTACCAATATATTCATTTAAATCTCCTCCAATAAATACATTTTCTTCAATAGGTATCTTTTGTATTAATCTCTCTAATTCATTCCAAAAAATTTCTTTTGAGCCTGCATCCAAACCTACTTGAGGAGCATAAATACTAATAACATTGATAATCTTAGTATCAATAATAATCTTTAAAACTATAATTTTATCTCCTTATCTATTAATATTTATAACATTATATTTCAAACTTTTATCTATAATCACACATATGCCATTTCTAATTTGACTTCTATCTGAATATCAAAGTTTAAAATCTAAACTATCAATCTCCTTGGCCTTCTCCCCAGCCCATTTAATTTCTTGAACACATAAAATATTTATCTTTCTTTGAACCATAATATCTATTAATTCCATTAATTTACCTATAAGAGTACCTATATTCCATGTTCCTAACCTAATTCTAGTTTCTTAGACTAACTTCTTTGCCTGCATCCATCCATAATATGGGAACCCTTGCTTATTTAACATTGCACCTAGGTGCTGATGTAGCGAACCTTGCACATTTTTCACTGTATTCAAGCCATATAGCGTGTCGCTTCCAGGGGACGTCCTAACATTAACATAATATTTTAAAGGATTCATATCATGATTATTCGATAAGTTTTACATTAGCTGTCGACTGCCTATCACAACCCTCCACTTTTCATATCTGAACTTGAGACCGGCAAAGGTAGTGTTATACTCAACACTTTGATTCTATAAATATGAGGTCGAGTGGCATTTTTTATTTTTTGTGAGAACATTTATCCTTCTATAGATTTTTGGACTTCTAACTCTCTTTCTCTGTATTCATTCTATGGATTTCATAAATATTATCTTTTTATACTTTATTTATCACTATGTTTTTTGTATACTCTCAACTTGCCAACTACCCTTCTTGGCCCACTCTCTTATTCATGATTAGACTTACTGGTAAGGTCTAATATCACTCCACCATTAGCTTTGGATTTAACAATATGCATGCAAACCTACCAAAGTTGGGATCTACTAAGCACATCCTAAATATTTGATAGAACTTACATATAAAGGATAAATACAAGTTCTTGAAGGATGATTATGTTATATACACAGGATAGTTAACTTTTTCTTAGATCATAAACTCTATATTATTAATTATAAGCCAACCATTTAATGCAAATTGAGCTTATGTCTTTCAAATGATAATAAACACCTTCAATGGCTCATTGAGAATGTAACTTTTCTGGACTTGGTTAATGTCATCAAATAGCCCATCAAATGTAACTACTTCATTTCATTTTTATGGTATTCTAACAAACATTTTATGGTTGTTGTTATAAAATATGTGCTCCTCTATGTTAGCTACTCTAATTGAGTAATTTATTTTAATATCTTCTCTTAATAAGCTGGAATGGGATTTCACTTCTTCGATTAGTGGTTTATGATCATCATCACTATCACTAGAGTCCAACTAGAAGTTCATGGAATAGTTTTGCATCCCTCGTTAAGGGTTTTTAGATGATCACTAAAATTAGAATACAAACTATAGAAAATATTAGAACATACACCACCATGAGAAATTTATTCAAAGGACTTAAATAATATGCATCAAAAAAATTTGACCTAAGGTTCAAAATGGACCCATGCCTATCCAAAGATAAATTTAAATAGAAGTTATGGAAAAGTTTTTTTGAACTAATCAAAATGGTGAATTCTACTCAACAATTTACAATGCATTAATTTGATATGCATTTATTTCTTTACTTGCAAAACATAGGTGTTTATCAAAGAGAAACTAAAATCAATAGTATTCGTAAAGTCATATATTAAATTAATAATACTTATTGATAACACATACTTAAGTGATCTCAAAATTTTCATTTTAAGACCTTCAAAATTTGTCTACTTATGAATCTTGATTAGACGATTTATTCCACCAACATTTATAGATGTGTACTTTTATCAACACCTAAATGTTTGTAATAGTACAATATAAGTAAATTGAATGAATGTATTATCTTTTCAAGTGGTATATTATTTTTGTAAGAAAAATAGAAGAATGTCTTAACATAATGATTTTGCCAGTGAACACTGCTTTAGAAAAAAATAAAAATAAAAATTATTCTATAACTACTTGAAAAAAAACTTTGATATTCATTAACTTAAAAATAAATTGCTAGGTTCAGAAGGTCGAGGCAAAACTTTTTAACAAAAAATTTTTAGTTACATCCATAGTGATTTTTCTTATGTACATTAGTTTTATAATGAAATTATTTTGAAGAAAAACATTACTTCACTATTTTTTTATAAATTGATTTTCTAATCCTAACTTCTGATTAAATTAGTTGTTCTAATTGAGTAATATCTTTTAATATCTTGTCCTAATAAGTTGGAATGGGGGTTCATTTCCTCAATTAGTAGTTTATGATTGTCATCACTATCACTGGAGTCTAATTAGAAGTGCATGGTATTGTTTTATTCCCTCATTGATTGTTATTAGATGATCACAAAAATTAGAATATATACCATAGAGATAGTAAAACAAATACCACTTTGAGAAAGTTATGCCATGAGACTTAAATAATATGTATCAATAAGAATTTGTATTGAACTAAGGTTTAAAATGGATCAATATCAATTATGAGATAAATTTAAATTTAAGTTATGGAAGAGGAAATATGGTTTTCTTGGAACTAATCAAAATGATAAGACTTAAATAATAAGATTTTCTTTTGTTGTCTATATTGCATCAATTTGAGATGTTTCTTTCTTTCTTTCTTTTTTTTTTTTTTTTGCTCTTTGCAAAACATGTGCTGACTAAACTTCAAGATTTTCTAAATGTCTCTCTTTTGCATGATTTTGTTCAATTTCAATATAAAGCACTACATGTTATATTTAGAATATATTTATGAACTTAATCATCAATTATCAAAGAGGTAATAAAATCAACACTAATTGTAAAGCGATAAATTAAATTAATAATAAATCTTAATAAGGCATACTTAAGTGATCTCAAAATTTGTCTTTTGAGTCCTTCAAAATTGGTCTACTTATGAATCTAGATTGGATGGTTCCTTCCACTAGAATATATAGGTGAATACTTTTCATCAACACTTAAATGTCTACTATAATACAATACAAGTAAATTGAATCAAAACTCATTATTTTTAATTCCTTTTCTTATCAAGTGGTATATTATCAATTTTGTATCAAAGATGGAATAATATGTTAACATAATGAATTTTCTAGTGAATAAGGTTTTAGCAAAAAAAAAAGCTAATAATAAAAAAATAAAAACTATTCCATGACTACTTTAAAATAACACTTTGATATTCTTTAGCTTAAAAATAAATAGCTAGATTTAGTAGAGCAAGCTAAAAAAAATTGAAAGAAAAAATGTTTAGTGACACCCATAGTGCTTTTTCTTATAGACATTAGTTTTGTAAAGAAATTTTTTAGAAAAAACATTACTTCACTATTTTTAGATATTGACTTTCTAATCACTAACTTTTGACTACTAAAGTTAGTACTTTTGCAATCTCATTCTAGATAATGAATAAACACTAAAGAATATGTTTGTCTTATTTTTCACCATGAGTTTAAGCCCATACAACATTGGCAATAAAAAATTAAAAAAAAATTAGCTTTATAATGATTACTTAAAGTGATATTTATAAATCAATGATTTAGACTTTCAAGTTATTCAAAAATCCATTCTTTCTTTATGCTCATAAATAAATAAACTTTCTCAAATAAAATTTTAGCTTTTAGTTTCTTTCATGCTCATTTTCAATATTATGTTACAAAAATTCTCATTTTGTCATAACAACCTAAAAAATTCTCTAATAAATATATAAAAATAAAATAATAACTAACAATTTAAAATAAATCTATACATACTAACAACAACTATTTGAAAAAGCTAAATAAAAAACATACATCTAAACTACCATGTTCAAAGGTCAATCACAATGCCAATGAAATAAAACCATATAAGTCTCTTAGAATATTGTTGGCAAGGGTTTTCTTCTTAGGGTTTCTTCCTCCTTTTTATTAACAACACGTTACATTACTTCCATTCCCCACCTCATCTCTAGCTGGAGGATCCACAAAAATAAAATCTCCTCCTTCTATACTCTTGACAACCTTTTTCAACAAAGTTGTATTTAATGCCATGCACAAGCTCCTTCATGGTAGTTTTTAGAATGGAGATTCTAGTTTTTGGACTATGGAGCCCCTCCAAAATCTATCGTTCTATTTATTCTAAATGTTTTCCTCACCTCTCATCTTTACCCAACTTTTTGAGTAGTTTGGCAAATGTAATGACCTCTATCTTGAGCATCCCTTTTAGTATGAACTAAAAAGGACTCCTCATTTCTCGTGTTTTGACAACTAGAGATTTCAAATTCACTTATGTTGAAAGGAAGAAGCTATTTGTCTTAGATGATGAAGTTAATGAAGTGGTTAAAGTTTGGAACGTATTTATGGTGCACTACTTAATCAGTAATAAACCTTTATATTGAGCTCTCATATAAGTTATTAAAAAATAATGGTTTCTTAAAGGATATTTTTAGTTTTTATCTCTAAATGATTATTTTTATTCTACTTAAATCCTCAAGTCAAAATTTTGTGTGGCACGGAAGGTGGGGGGTGCGGTGTTGGTAACCTTAAATCTTCAAAATGGTCTATAGAGTTTTAAACCTATTATAGAGGAGTTTATATCCATTGCTTTTTGGATTAATCTTACCTTTATGGGGTTGGACTTCTACAATTATATCTAAAATCAATAGTAAAATTGGTATCTCCAAATAGTTAACTCTCACACTTCTAATATATCTAATTTGACCTTTACAAGGGTTTGCATTTAGGTTACTAATGGGTCTTCCTTTTCCGAGGAGATTAAACTTAATCTTAATAGTAAATCACAAACCCTTAAAGTTCATTATGACTCGATGCCCACACCTTGTCTTAGTTATGGTTGCATTGATTATGATTTTTCTTCATGTCCTACTAATCCCATTTCTGACTGACCAATGAAATTAGGTGTGGTTGAAGAAGGAGTAGAGCTCCACTCCATCCCCCTAAACTTGAGCTTCCCCACTAGATGAGAATGCTTCTCACTATGGAAAAGAGCCTCCACTCCCTCCTTTTACTTCCCCTTCTATCATTCTAAATTTTTTTACTCCATGTGATGACGCCCCATCTTCTTTTATTATTTAGGATTCTTTTAACAAATCTATCCTGTATCTTAACTCACCTGAAAACTTCTCTTTACTCAATGACCCATCAAATGCTAGTAATAACTCTTTACACTTTTTAAATCTTAATGTAACATCTATACCTCCTAAATCCCCACTAAAAAAACTATAGCTATTTGTTTATGTAACCACCATGGAACTAATCCGTGCTCTAGAGGTCTAAAGAATACTTTATGTTAAGTGGAAAAATTTTTCTAAGGTTGTCTATATGAGAGTTTGGCTTTCATTATCTAGTTGAGACAAAGTCTTTCATGGAACATTCATATTAGCCTATGTTCTTCATGTGAGTGAATTCTTGCTAAAGCTCTATTACTCTCCAATTAGTGCCATTCTTATTGGTATGTCTGTTCGGTTACTGTGTGCATATTAGGGGTACAACTATGATCCTCTCTATTTCGTGTGTCACTCTAAAATAGAGACTTTCAACCATATCTTTTTTTATTGTTCAATTTATAATGCCAATTTAAAGGTATGGCTACCTTGGACCTCAACATTTTGCCTAATCCTTCTCTTATGCAAATTTTGAAATACTTGCAAACCATGGATAATATCTTTTAAGGTGTTTATAATTTTTTTTACTTCTTATCTATGTAATTCAGAAGGAAAGAAACTATTGGAGTTTTAATAAATATCAACATCATTTTCATGACTATTCACAATATTAAGATGGCACTCAGAATGAAAATTGGGAAATAAAAATACAACCAAGTCTAGTTGGATATTTTAAAAGATTATTTTTCATGATATGCAGTTGTTTTTTCTTGTTGGATTTTGGTATTGAATCATTCTATGAATGTCATCTTAATATTAAGATTGCATTGGATGGTATAACATTTCTACACCATGCAATATTTGGTTCCTTTGTCATTGCTCCTATGATCATCACTCTATTTTGTTAATTGTTGGTTTTTTTGGGTGCAATGATAATTCATATATCCAAAGGGGTGCAACACAGATGGTAGTGTTTCTTATGCTTTTTTCATTATCTCCTATCACTTAATGGATTACACTTTATCTTTTTGATATGGCTTCATATATTATTAGCTACTCTTTGGTTATTTCTTCTAAGCAATTTTAAATGACAGTTCTTATTGCTCTGATTTTTGAAGTTCTCTATATGGCTCCAGATTTATGACATTTATGGTAGCCAATTTTTATCCCTTCTACTTTTTTGCTTTGTCTTCTCTTTATTTTCTTATTATATGTTTTTCTATTTAGCTTATTGCCTTGTGGTGGCACCTATGGTGGGGTTTATTTTCTTATTTAAGACCCCTTACTTTTTACTCTTATGCTCTAGATTTGATTCTTTGTAACTAGATTACATTCTTCTTCTTTGTTTATAACTTTGTTTAGTATAGAATGAATGGTCAAAATCCCTCATAGTTCTTAAAAAAATAAAATCTTAACAAAGAGTTTAAATGATGGATAAAAGATTAAAAATATGGAGAAAAAAAGTAGGTGTAGAGTTTATGAAGATTTGAGAAAAAAGGAAAAAAAAAAAAAAAAAGAAGGGGATGAGATTGACGGTGTGATTTAGAAGAAGAAATTTAAAAAAAAAACTAGTAGTTGACCCTTAATGACTAGTCACTATAAGGTTAATGTCTTCATGTGTCTCTTATGCAAGGAACAAAAAAAATCCAAATTGGGTGGTTAAACTGATATGTAGGCATTAAGTCTCCACTTCAATTGTTAACTAGGAATAAAGTTATTTTTTTTCTTACTAATTTTATTTTAAATTGCATTTATTTTAAAATTTATCCATTGTAAAATTGATTTTATTTTGAATTAGATTTTAGTGTAGATCATATAATACAATCTATATCATCAATCCATTTAATAATAATTAATGTATATTAATTTTTTAATTAATATATAAATTTATATGTATATTTTCATTATCTTCCAATCTATAAATGTAAATAAATAAAATATAAACTCAAATAAACAAAATAAAAGTATAACTTTAGACTCCATAACTCTTCACTTTATTTATGATAACTAGTTTGATTTTCTTGATTTTGTATTTATTTGCATACTTAGTTCACTAGCATGCTTTGTCAAAATGAGCTAAAAGCAACCTTTAAGTCTTTTAAATCTTCCCTAAACTATACTTAATATTATAAATTATCTTTTAATATCTACTTACAATGCTAATAATAAGCATTCACACAAGAATATATCACTTATAACTAAGTCTTAATTTATGATCATAAAAGCACTATAGTTCACAAAGTTTTTATTAATTTAATATTTATTATATTTGAATTAGATTATAAAAAATTAAATATAATTATTGGCTGATTATTATTTATGAATTTATCTTTTTTTTTATAGGGTTCTTTTTTTAGAGATTTTATGCAATTAATTTTAGACCATTTTAGTTAGTAATTGGGTAGATATAATTTTTTAATTATAAATATAATTAAATTAAATAGATGCTAAGGAATCTTATATAGTTGGTAGTTGTATAGATCTATAATTCAACTCATTCATAATAATTTAATTGCATGGTGTGCTAAATTAGAGTGTTATGGTTATCATCAATGATGAGAGGAGCTAAATACATGAACACTAGAATCTTTTAGGATCTCTCTTATCATTTGATAGACTTTGACATTTAAGTAGTTGAAATCCATCATGACAAAAAGATTCATGTAATGTAATATGTAAAATTCTTAAAGAAACTAAACTTTTTGCCTCAGGAAAAAGAAATGGCCACATATCTTTTTATCATACACAAGTGGCAAAATGTAAAGACTATGGTATTAATATTAAAAGGAGAAGTCACAAATAGTAATGTAGCAAAAAAAAAATCTTCTGATAAAAAGATGTGGCTGGCATAATGAATGGAGATTCAAATCTTAAATTAAGAAAGCCATTTGCAAGTCATTTCAATTACATCTTACACATGGCCAATTAACCTTGCTTGCATTTTTAACATTTACTTACACGTAATGATTTAGTAGAAGTTATAAAAGAAAGAGTGATTATAAAACGTAAAGTTAGTGTTGAATAATATAAAATGTTATTTTGTATTTTGTAAATGAAAGATGTGGGTGGCTTATCTTCTCTATGGATCATTTGGTGAGATTTTATGGTTAATATTTTATATTTCTTGCTTAACATTAATGATGGCATTCCCTTCTTCTCCATTGTTCATGGCTATGATATTTACATTCACCCTTTCATTAGATTCTTTTCTACTAAAACCTATAAACAAATAAACTTATTACTCTCTAATCATATATCTAAAATATAGCCATAATTTTAAATCTATGACCAAAAGGCTCCAACTTTAAATTTGTTTAAAAATAATTTCTCATTATAATCAACAGATATTTAAAAAATTTACAACACCTTAACTAGTTATCCAAAAACTATAAAAATACCTTCATTAGTTTCTTAACATCTAAAAAATTTGATATACACTTCATCACATTTACCCTACAAATAAAATCTATGACTCCAAAATAAAAATAACTTCATCAGTTTCTTCACATCTAAAATTTTCTAGTTTCGAATATATCCAAAAAGTATTTTAGCTATGTGTCGCAAAAAAAAAACAAAATAAAAATATAACAAAAAAACAAAAACAGAACTTCTTTACAAATTAAGTGATTTAGAGAACCATGTTTATAAGTCACCATTATCAAAGTTTAGAATTAACTGCGGGCACCACATTTGACATTCAGTGGTTATAGAGAAATCTAATATCATCAATAGTTATAGCAGATTAGCTTTATATTAAGAGAAATAATTGAATTGCCTTGGCTTTTTTTATCTTAATTATTTTATTATATAAAGCCCAATTAGCTTAAGTTTAGACTAAATCTAATATTTTTTACTCTTATTTAAAATATATTATGTTAGATCCTAATCAAGGGAGTTCATTTGAGTAATGGTTTAATTTAATTTGACTTTAGCTTAAGATTTCTCCTATGTTTGATGAAATTTAAATTTTGGTCAAGGTTCATTTTTTATTAGATATTGGTTGACCCTTGATTCAAATGGGCTCACTTGTGCTAGGTTAGATGACTTATAGGTTTATAAGATTAGGTTCAATAATAAGTTGAATTGGAACTTGGTTTAAGTATAGGATAGACTTGAGCTAGCATAGATTAACTTATGCTAACTTAAGCTTAGTGTGGTTGACTCTAATTTAAATAAGTGAGTCATAAAGATTTATTTATATTTAATTAACAAATTCATATTGACTTAGGTCAACTAGGAGGGCCATGTTGGGATAAGGTTTGAGCTAGATTATTGTTTATGCTTGACTAAGTTTGACCACCATTGGTTCAAAGTTAATTAAATGTGACCCATTGAGTCATAGTAAACTTAAGGTAGTCCTAAATGATATATGGTCTACCTTGGCAAACTAATTAAACTTAAAATGATCAATTAACTTGATTAGACTCATTATGGGTCTAATCAAGATTAGAATAAATGTGGGTTAAGCTAAGATGGTGTTTTGAATTGTGCTAGGAATCAACTAGGTTGTATGATACTAAGTGAATAAAAATAATCTAATAATTGAATAATCAATGTTTAGTATTTCATTCTTCATTATTGTGATCAAGCAAATGTTTAAGCATAAATATTAGGCCTAATTTGATCAAGTGCATATAATATATAATCTAGGTAAGTCAAGCATATTTAAGAATAGTGAAATCATAATTTACTAAAAAAATAAGCTTATTTAAATTTAAGCATATGTGAGTTGCATCCAAAGTGATGCCAACAAGCATTATTGATGCTCAATAAAGTAGCAATCAACTAAATAAATTGATTGATGTGATTCCTCTTTCTTTTATACAAATGTAGATGTGAGATGCTGAACTTATTAGAGGTCATGCCTTTATTATCTCTATAAAATATGCATTTCATTATTGAACTCAATACATAATGACCCATCTTGATATATGTGTCTTACAATAATTTCAAAGAGGTGCCTTCCATTAATCGTTAGAGGTTAATGTCCTAAAACTTTGTTGCATCATGCACTTAATAGAGATAGAATATTTATCCATGGGACTTTTTTTAATTAAGGAGTTATTTCTAGAAGTCATTCTAGTTGTCCTCCAGTCATTCTCATTAATCTTTTTTTTTCATTTAGCATTTTTGCTTGGTAGTAACAAGTGTTTATTGCTCTACAATGCAAGATCTACTTTTTTTCTTTATGACGCTCCATTGCTTGACTTATTTTCCTATGAATATTTTCACATTTATTGTGATTAAAAAGATTTTGGATCAAAATCTATTCATTGGTAATGCTAAAACCTCACTAACAAGTATACAAGAAATCTTATAAAAATGGGAAGAGAGAGTGTTATAACTTGAAAAGAAAATATATGATTCATTATATATATATATATATATATATATATATATATATATATATATATATACACACTCGAACTAGTTGTATGATAGATATACACACTCGAACTAGTTGTATGATAGTAGCTTTGGATGTTTAAGTAACTTTGATGGTTGAGTTCATATGCAAGTTCAATAACCTTAAAGTTGCATGTAAGTTTAGCAAAATTTATATGATAATTATAATAGCTAAATATTAAATAGATATGTGAGTAACTTGAAATTTTAATTGATGAATTCATTAGCAAGATCATCTTTATATATATGATGCAATGATTTCAATTTTATGCAAGTTAATTATTTCATGAATTATTTGAAATTGGTTTATAGTGAAGACAATAATTGATTAACTATGCCACATAAGAGTGTTCTTTGTTGGGATAAAATTGAAAAAACTTAATTGAATCAATCTTATCTAGCTAATTTGATTCAATTATTAAAGTATTAGTTTAGTTATTTGTTATGATTTTGAGTTTATTTTATTTATAGTTATTGATTTCATTTGTTACTTTCATGAAATCATTTAAATAAAAATAACATTACATTAATTTATTTTAATATTATATCAATAAAATTATGTAAATAAATGACTTCTAGATTAATATGGATATTATTCATTCCATATGCCAAATTATAATTATTTTTTAAAATAACTTGTTATTCTTCATAATATTATTAAATTTAAAAATAATTATATTTTTATCATGTTAATCTATATTTTAGTTGGTCAAAAATTAAAATAGTTGATTAAATAGAAATTAGATACAATTTTATTTTATTTGTCACACACTAGAAAACCCATCTCTTCCACATCTTTCATCAATTTTAGGGCCTATTTAGTTGCAAGTAATGTTTAACTTAAGTAGGATTTGGGAATTCCTATAAATCCAGGTTTAGTGAATCTTGAGTGATTAAATCTTAAAAATTATTTATCATGAAAGATGTTAATCCTAATAAATATTGCAGAAGTGTTTGACAATTTATTTAAGGATAAAAGTTGGTTAAATCAAATATAAATTTAATTTTACATATTAGTGATATAATTATTAAGATAAATTCAATTTGATTTTATTTTCATTATTTCTAATTATATTAATTATTAAATTTATTAGTCATTAAAATAAATTTTGTTAAATTAATAATCATTAATCAAAAATTTTTATTATAATTAATTATTTATAAAATTCATTAATAATTAATTAGATTTTACTAAATAAACTAAACATTTATCATTAATTTAATTTTCATTTAATTATAATTAATTTATTAATTATCAAATTTATAATAATTATTGTTAAATCTAAATTTATCCATAGATGGAGGAAGAACCTTACAAAATACTTGGGAAATAGGGTTAGATAGAAAGACAAGAAGTAGGAAGATAAAAAAAGTAAAAAAAATGCAGAGAAATAATAATCTTAATTGCTCAAAATTTGAGTATAAATAATAATGAACGAGAGAGAGAGAGAGAGAGAGAGCTAAAGGACCTTATGTAAGAAAGGAGTTCCCCTTTTATAATATTAAGGGGTGACCATACATAGAAAGCACATAGAAGATAAATCTAGTAAAAATGGATTCCCACTTAAACTGGTGACAGGTGTATATGTGCGCAAGTAAGTTTTGTTGTTTGGTGGGGGCGAATAGCCCATCGTCGAACAAGTATGTGAGTAAGATGGCATTGATGAGAGTAGTCGTCTGCTGCTGGCGAGTTGATTCATGCCCCATTTTTTAGGTCATTATTTTCTAAGTCTTTGGCACATGGGATCTGGTTGACCTTCTCTTATCGAACACACCTTCTGACGAGTATATTTATTCTTAATTATTGAGTACTCTTTATACGAGTACACTTGTCTTAATAAATAGACTCATCATGTGGCTTAGGTCTGCCCACTACTTTGGGTATACATTTAGCTCCCCAATTCTTCTACTCCTTTTAAAGGTATCTTGCAAAAAGGACAAAAAAATGAATATAATGATTGGTTGTAAACATTCAATGATTTGAGAAAATTTAAGCAATTATTGAGAGGTCACATCACCTTTTAAATGATAGAATGTTTTGGCACACTGGAGACTATAAATGCATATTTCTTTCTTCTAATATGCTCTACAAAACATAAACAAATGTAATCGCTATGGACACTAAAAGGCCTCATGACGACATTAATCCTATTATTCTATGGGCAGGTCTTCACAAAAGGCCAAGAAAGCAAAGAAGTCAGAAGATGCCACCATTCCTGTGGTTGTGGCAAGCATCTCAGCTCCTCTAACTGTATCAACTTTGACTCTAACCACTTCCTCGAACCCGCAAGGAGAATCTAGCACTCTCCCAACTGAAGAACAGGTCATTGTGGTGAGTGTGCAACCTATGAGTATTTATGTAGAAGAGGAATGACAAGAAGAGGTACCTTTGATTCAATGTAGGAAGGTGTTGATGAGCCAAATGGTTGGACTAGCTATTGCGAGGGCGGTTGTAGTGGAATGCCTCGTTGAGGTGTGATTAGCCTATTATCATGAGTTTATTTGTTGCATCTCTTTTTTTTTCTTTTATCGCACTTGAGCATGACTAGTGTTCAAGCCTCTGTAGAGGATGTTGATGGGCACTTACCCTAAGTTATTTTCTCCAACAATGCAAGTAGCTTTATAGAGTCACTTCACCTTTTCATGGGTAATTTGTTAGTCCACTTTACGAGTAAAGAGAAATTTCACTTGCTCGATAGTGTCTTCCCTTCCCAAGAGTTAGACCTATAGCAAATCTCCTTATTGAAATTCCTTTTTGAGTTTTTAATGAATTTCTTTCTCGTCGACTAGCAATGACTCTAACTTTGCCACAGAATAAATTGGTGGCACCTCGTGTGGACTTGGCGGAGAGTTAATGTTAGGTAGGAACAACCATCGAAGCTCTCATTATTACAACCATCATCGCCTTTATTGACATCTAAGAAATGATAGTCAGTTTCCCTTTTACTACTTGTAGAGATAGCAGCGAGTCCGCGAAGCGCAAATCTACTTGGTAACCAGGGAATAACGTAGAGAAAGAATAATGAGTAATCACAAACTCCTTTGGGGATGCCAGTCTACAAGGGGAGATCACCCTCCTAAGAAAAGGCTTAGACTTATCCCAACGGGACATAGGTGAGCTACAATCATAGTTGGAGCTAGAATCGTAATGACAATAAACCTTAGAGGTGGAGTATTAGTGTAACTTCATGATGATGATGGCAAGATAACATTCCTTTAGAACTTGATCAAGTTATAAAGTACTTCCCTTATCATTTTTAGCATGCATTTTTTATTTAATTATATATGTGAGAAAGGTGAGCTCGTTGAGGATTGGCACTCAGACCCTGTATTCAAATTATTAAAAAAAAATAATGTATAAAGTAGTATCGAGTGTGTTGTACATTTTTCATAAATAAAGATAGTAAATATTTTAAAATTTCTTTGCTCATGGGTACTATTTTATTTTTTATTACTATTGTGCATTGATAGTTTCCATGTAGCCCATGTCGCTTGAGAAATTTGTGAGATTCAAACAATCATTTCTTCACTTAATACTTGATATGGCGTTCGTGTTGCCACACGTCTTATTGTGTCTATAAATTTTTCCTTATTAGGATTAGTTGATACTTTACTGTTCTCTTAAGACACACAAGTAGAATTTCTTTGTGAATAGATCTTGATCGCATTCTCGTCGCTAGCAAGTATGGCTTAGCTGAAGAAGGCTACCTCAACCTTCCATCAAGCCAAGATCAAGGACATCCCAAAGTTAAACACTTCCATCACAACCTTGTATTTTATGGTTACTACGGTGATAACCCTATCTTTACTGCATCAATGGCCAAGAAGAGCGAGCGCCTCAAATTGCTGAGGATGCATGAGACATTCCATTCACCTATTTCAAGAATGGGTTCATGATTCCTCTCCCCATAAGTGGATTGATATTCTTGATTTTCTTCGAGTGGTGTCTACCCAAATCCTTCCTAACTCAGTGGCGAGCCTCACTACTACTTTCATCCTATGCTTGTGAGAAGAGAGCATTCCATGAAGCCTAGACATCTTCTAACGAGCATTCATTATGAAAGACCACCAGGGCGAGATGTGTAGTTTTTAGTGACTTTGCTAAAAATTGACGGTTAGCAAAATAAGGTATAGAAGTGGCATTCACAACTTTATTTTGTGAAGAGTGAGTCGAAGGGCCCAGTGTTGACTGTTCCTCTTCCTTACTTGCCAAGTAAAGCAACCAAGCTCGACAAGCCAAGTGCGCAAGAGGAGGAGGAGGTCATACGAGATTGTAGAGAACATCTTTATTAACCTTCTCTTCGGTAAGGTTTTCATTATTCTCAATAAATACTTCTCTTTCTACTCGTTAATCATTTGTTTTCCCTTTTGTGACTCATCTTCTTCTAATTTTTCCTTTTCTTATTTACTTGCAAGAGAGGTGACTCTAGCTACCTCGGAGCTTATCGCTAATGTGCTCCAATTCTTCGATGAGGGTGAGTGCTAGAGAAGCGAGATAAATGAGTGAGGGGTCAATGGAGAAGACCCAACCTCTCAAGGTTAGTGAGGAGGAAGAACAGAAAGGGGAGCCGAGTGTGGCACCCACTAAGGCCACTAAGGAAGTAGGGCCAAGTATCTCACCTAAAAAGTTTAGATAGAGAGCTGTGAGCTTAACTCCTCGTAGTTGTTAGCAGTGCAACGAATTTGCAGAGGAGGAAGAGCGAAATGAAGGCTTAGAGAATAACTACACTCTAAACTTGTGTGAGCCTAACTGAGAAGCCTATGAACTCGACACCTCCATCTTCTCGAAGGATTTTGACAATCTCTTGAGCAACCTTCCTAATGTTCGCTAGCCACATACTATTATGACCATTCAGGCAATGGCATGGCAGTCAACATAAAAAGTCCGCCATCACTTTTTTTAGAGAAGGAAGGAAGCTTATGTTAATAAGTCTCAACTAATGAGTGTGAAGAAGAAGCTAACATCTCATGAAGCCAAGCATAAGGACCTTTAGGCCAAGGCTGCTCACTAAGAAGAGGAGAAGAAGAGAGAGACTCTGGAGCTTACTCGCCTTATGGAGGAAAAAAGAGAACTAGAGGAGGAACTCTCTTGTTGTACTGAGGAGTTTCAAAAGAAAGAAGTCAAATTCGCTAGGTTTCTTGATACTAATGTGTACCAAAGCTTCTACAACAAAAGTTCAAAGATGATGACCACTTCATTATCATTAAATTAGTAAAACATGTCCATCTAAACACTAATTTATTGAATTTATCCAATGTACTCACGCTCTTAAACTCCGATGATGATGATGATGAGGGTAGTTCGAGTTGACATATCTTTTCTTTCTTTATTTCTCTTTAATTTTTTTAAGGCAAGTAGAATGTCTGTATCTTACTCGCTTAATTGTAAAAATTTATATGATAAAAAAATCTTAATTGAATACAAGTGCATTTTTAGTCTAGTATACTTACTTGAGTAACAAATAAATTTATTTTCTTGTTGAGTATTTTTGAATGAATGCTTTGTCATGGAGCTGTTACTCATAGGTTGATGCACAAATAACCCAATTCATAACTTCGAATATTTGGAATCATTGATCAATAGAAATAATCTCTCTCACGTTGGTATAACAAGATGGTGTAACTCGTTAGATTGGTACTTGCTTATTGATGTATGGATAAATCTACCCCTGGCTTAGAACATCTCAAGAGGATCTTCCCTGGATAGTTGCTTTAGTGTAATTAGTCTATGTATACTCACTAAAATAATATTCAGTTATTAATATTTGAATAACTTTACTTATGACTTAGAACAATTGGGCCATCAATTAATAGAAAGAATCTCCTTGGGTGGTTGTGCTAGCATGGTGAGTTTATTTGTATTCTTTGGATTGATACATGTTCATTGATGCACAAGTAACTCTACCTATGGCTCAAAATATTTAGAGTCATTAATCACATGATAAAGCCTTCCATATATAGTTGTGTTTAGAATAGCGAGTTTAACATAACTCTTTGAGTAAGTACTTGTTTGTTGTTGTATGAATAATTATGTCAGTGACTTAGAATATTTTAGGTAAATGATCAAATGAGAGTGTCTTCCATACATAGCTGCATTGTACATTAGTCACCCTTTTAGAGGGTTATCCTTGATTTGCCAATTAAGAAAAATAGTTTTTTTCTTAATCGAAATCCTCATGGGGGTGTCGGTCTTACTCTATAGTAGCCAACCACACGGAGTGTTGGTCTTTTGAGTTGCCAACTAAGAGAGTTGATCTTCTTGAATTTTGTTGCTGACCTTATGGGGTATTGGTTTTACACTATAGTCCCCAACTAAATGGAGTGTTGGTCTTTTTAGTTGCCAACTATAAGAGTTAGTCTTTTTAAGTTTAGTTATCAATCTCATGAGGTATCGGTCTTATAGTCACCAATCGTACATAGCATTGATTTTTTTAGTTGCCAACTAGAAGAGTTGGTCTTTTTGAGTTTAGTCACTGACTCCACGAAATGTCAGTCTTACACTATAGATCTTATAGAGTCAGTTCGACTCAAGGATATCTTATTTGACTATAGTTTTATTGGGATAAGAGTGGCGCACCAAGTATTCAAATCCTCTACTCAGGCTTTTGTCGCTCACTGAGTGGGACCGTTCCCTAGGCCACAAATAGTCCACTGAGTATCCTAAGTCATCATGCAGCTCCCCAAATACCGGTTTCACCTTTCAATGTTCGAGTATGCTCCTTTGATAGCTATCATTATCTTGTAACTTAACTTGTTTAAGAAATAAAATATGAAACTTTACTTTTGAAAATACAAAGATACATGATACTCGAAATTAGTAAAGTGGGTACAAATTAGAGGAACTTTCCCTTTGGGATAAAACTTCATTAGATGTCAAGCATTCCATGTTCTTGGTGTGTCTTCGATAAAATGAGATTGTAGTCAGTATGTGTTAGGACCAACTTTCTCTTTGATTATGAATAATCCATCTCAATTATGAGTAAGTTTTCCCAGAACATTCTATTGAGTAGCATCATCCACTTTCTTCATCACTAGGTTGCTGCTTTTAAAATGCTTCTCCTTCACATAATCGTTGTAGTACTTGGCCATTCACCTTTTAGTTTTCTCTTGTGTCTTAGTGATTCCTTAAGTATGGGTTCTTCAAGCATGTCAAGTATGTCTACCTTAGCCTCCAAGTTTGCTTAAGCACACTCACCATCTCCATCTCCCATTATGTCTGTTGTTAAGACTAATTGAATTGGGACTTCATACTCGACTGGTAGGATGACTTTTGTGCCATGCGATGATGTGAAGGGTGAGTATATTACTGCACTTATGAGAGTCATCTTAAATTCCCTCAGTACTACAGGTAGTGTGTTTACCCATTTAGCTTTGACGCTTTTAACCTTCTTCTTATTAGTAGCTACAACTTGCCCATTACTTTGTAGTTGATGCATTGATGTGACTTTTAGCTAGATCCCTTGAGACTCGTAGAACTTTTTTAGGCCTCTCGTAGCAAGTTGAGGCACATTATCAATGATGATCACCAATGGTAACCCATACCTACAAATAATGTCAGTCCAAATAAAATTTTTATTACCTGAGAAGTGATAAAATAGTTGATCATGACTAAGATGAACCTTTCTTTGTCCACTAGCAATTGATAATGGGCCTATTAGGTCCATCCCCCAAAGAGAGGATGTCTAAGGACTAGTAATGGGTTGCAAAGGTTGTGACAGTTGCTGTTGGAGTGCTGTAAATTTCTAACACTGTATACATCTCCTCATGAACTCTTCAATATCCTTTATAAGTGTGGGCCAAAAACACTATAGCTTTAGGATTTTAGGGGCGAGTGTCCTTTCTTTTGAGTGGATACCACACTTGCCAAAATGTATTTTCTCAAAAACCTTCTTTTGTTCAACCTCTTTCACGCATCTAAAGCTGAGCAAGGTCACTGACCTTCAGAATAACTCACCTCCTATCAATAGGTATTAGGATGCCCTGATTTTGAAGCTCTTTAAATCCTTAATCATTTCTTCAATTTAACTGGTCTGTAAGTACTTTTTGATGGGATTGATCCAGCTTGACAAGTATTCATGATCAACTTACTTTAGCTCTTCTTTTTTTAGTACTCGATTGGGAGAGTTAAATGACCATGTGTTCCTTAAGTCCACTAGCTTGAGATTACAAGTTAGCAAGTTAGTTTTCTTCTTTGGGGATTTACTTGATCTTGAAATATTTCAGTTGCTCCTCAGATTTTACTTTAATCAAGTATTTTATTAAGGACTCATCTCAGACATCGTACTCTTCATTTACTTGTCTTGCGACAAGTTATGAGTTTGAATAAGCTATCACATTTGGGCCCCTTATCAAATCCTAGTCTGGCAAATAAAGCACCATATTCAGCTTAATTGTTTGTTACTTTGAACTGAATTTAATCGATTATATTATTATGATCCATGCTGGACTTTTCAGCGCTATGCCTACACCCATAGTTGGCTTGCGGAAGAGCCATTAATGTATAGTTGCCATAAGAGCTCTAGGTTGACAAAATATCTTGTGAGCTACTAAAGTCAATAAAGAAAATTCTTGAGTGCTTGGGCGTTGACCACGATTTGAGTGAGTTTGACATAGACAATTTCAATAACCTTCAGAATGATTAGGCTTAGTGAGTACAAATTTAAGTTGGTTATCAGTGACATTTTATGTAAAGTGTGCTTGAAAATAAAGTCACAGTTGCTTGATAGAATTGATTAGCATGAGTGCGAGCTTCTCCATGAGTGGGTAGCTCAACTCGGCACCTTATAGAGATTTGCTAACATAATAGATGGGCCATTATTTCACACCTAATTCTCTAATTAGGACTAAGCTAATCAAATCTTCTCCCACTCTTTGGTATAACAACATGGCTTCTCCCTCCATTGGGATTTACAACAAAGAAGGTGATGCAAGTAGAGCCTTCAAGTCATTAAAGGTTTTTTCATATTCTAGAGTCCATTCAAACTTTTTCGCTCTTCTGAGAATCTTGAAAACTGGCAAGCATCGCTTCCCTACTTTTAAGGTAAACCTATTTAGTCCTGCTACTCACCCAGTAATTCATTATACCTCTTTCATGTTTCTAGGTGAGGGCATGTCAAGTATAGCCTCAACTTTATTTGGATTTATTTTTATGCCTTTAAGGGTAATGAGAAGCCTCAGAAACTTCCATGCTCCCACACCAAAAATTGATTTCAGAGGATTAAGGCGCATATTGTTCCTTTTAAGAGTGGCAAATGTCTCTTCGTGATCTTGGATGTGCTACATTGGTGACTTGCTTTTAACTACCAGGTTGTTCACATAGACTTTAGCATTTCTTTTCTTCCATTATTTGAGCACTTGATCAATTAGTCTCTTATAGGCCATCTTTGGATTTTTTTAGGCCAAAGAGCATAACTCTATAGTAGTATAACCCCTCAGCTGTAATAAAAGTCATTTTCTCGGAGTTTGTAGGGTGTATTTGAATTTGATAATATCTTTAAAATGCATCTAGGAAACTCATCATTGAGAATCCAGTCGTTGAGTCCACAAGCTCATTTATTCGTGGAAGAGGATATTCGTTCTTCAGACATGCTAAAATTAAATTAGTGAAATCGACACACATCCTCTATTTGTTGCTAGACTTCTAAACCATCACCACGTTGGTCACTAATTCAGAGTATTGAACCTCTAATAAAATTAACTTCAAGCAGCTTGGTGACCATCTCCTTGATGATTTTGGTGAGTATAACTATTATTTTTCTCATTTTCTATTTGATGACAAGAAATATTGATGGCAATGCTTGGCATCTCTGTTACTATCCAAGCAAATACATCTATATTATTCATCAAAGTTCAAATGAGAGCTTCTTTATGTTCATGACTAAAAGTAGAATTGACCATTAATACATGTCTGCACAATATCCCTATTTCCTCAAGGACGTCAATCCTCGTCTATGCAACATCCAGTTGTAATACCTCATCTTTTTTTCTCAACCTGCCAACAACTCTTAAGTAACATGCGCGGGATTGGTTGAGGTTTCCTCTAACAGTGACCTCTTCTCCTCCAGTAGGGAATTGTATAGATATATGATACATTGATACCACTGCTTTGAATATGCTAAGTAGAGGCCAACCAAAGATAACATTGTAAGTAGGAAGGGCCTCTACCATGCTTAAGCAACTGCGGGTTCTAGATCTTTGAATTCTAACATCTCTTGATGGAAGCGAGTAATAAACTTCTGTAGGGACTTGCTAGGTTTCTGCCTCGTATGCATGAGAGTTTGAGGACTCTTTAATGACCTCTGAGCACTTGTAAATTTCATAGTAAATATTCTTTTGAAGTCAACGAATGATGTTATGACCTCCAAATGAAGGTGTGAGAATCACCTAAGGGATGACTCTTTGAAAGTGATAAAGAAGACTCATAACATCTAAGTCCAACAATGATGTGGTTGACTCAAAATATGCTATATGGTCAGTGGGGTCTATCTGACCTTTTTATGATTCAAGATGTGGGATTGTGAACTTATGAAGAGGGCGAGCTTCAACAATCTTTATAGAGAAAGTATTGGTTGGTTGCAGCTGCTTCTTTGACATTCTCTCTTCTTCATTTGTGTTATATGATTCATCATTTGAGTCGAAGATCTTAGATGGATGAGAGCTGGGGACCTTAAATGGATGAAAGTATACATAAGGAAACTCTAGTACAAGCAAATTCCCACCTAAACTGGTGGCAGGTGTAGATGTGAGCAAGTATAGGTCTGTTAGTTGGTGAAGGTGAGTAGCCCATAATCCTTACTCGCATGTGAGTAGTCTCTTACTCGCATGAGAGAAGTTGCCTCATTCTTTTGAGTAGTCTCTTACTACCGTCAAGTTGATTTAAGCCCCGTTCTTTGGGCCATTATTCTCAATGTCTTTGCCCCCAGGATCAGTTTACCTTTTCTTATCAGACATATCTTTTAGCGAGTATAGTTATTCTTGATTATTGAGTACTCTTTATACGGGCACACTTAATAAATAGACTTGTTAGGTCGCTAGGATGTGATAGTTACTTTAGGTATACATTTATAATTTATTTTATTAAATTATAATTAACTTATTATACATTAATTAGTATTCAATTAATTTAATTAAATTAAGCTAAATTAAATTAAGATTAATTTTAATTTATAATATCCTCATTAATCATTATCTAGTAAATTATAAAATTAATTAATTTTAATAAATTTTAGTTAAATAAACTAAAAAATAATAGTAGTTTAATGAAATATTTTAATTAATCATTAAATATAAATTAGCATAATAAAATATTTTATTTTTAATTATGCATTGATTTATAAGCTTAAAAATTTAAAATAAAATTTATTATATAATCTAATTAATAATAAATAATAAAAATTTAATTAAACTTAATATGGGATTTAAGATATTTAAAAATGATGATAACTAGCAGTGGCGACGGGATTTCGACGTCGACAACCCTCGACTTAACCTTCTTCTTCTTCGCTCCTATCCGAAATCATCGAATAACCCTCGTCTTTCGTTCCACCTCCCTTCGAGCGCTTCAGTTTAGGTAAATCTACGTAAATTCGCCTGCTAACGCGACTTACTAAATCTGGGATTTAAGGTAAAATGGCGGAGAAACGGGATTCAAATTTCTGTAGGATTTAAATTCGTATTCTTTTTTTCTGTTTGGCAGGATTTAAATTAAATCCTGCTCAAATCCTGCTCAATGCTGCTACCAAACAGCTCTTAAGTTTGGTGCAATACTCAAGGCTTTTTGATTGGAACAGTAGCAGGTGGTTTGGTAGAGCAGCTGTGACTATTGCGCTGGTCGGGTGTTGATCGGTGAACTGAGGCCGCAGGTACGCTGTGGCCCTGGGCGAAGGAGCAAAGGGTAGGAGTATATGGAGAAAATACCTGCGGCATGTGGTATGGAATGGAGTATTGAGCTAGAGAAAGGGCTTCGATCGAAGAAGCCCGGTAAGTGATCTCAGTTTTCCTTCTTTTCATCAGATTATTATTTTGTGTTTGAAGCCTGTAGTTACTTTGGGTTTGTCATATTACCGAGTCAATGCTCGTTTTGAGTTTTTAGTTCTTTCTGCTCTTACGAGTATCACTTGTTTTAGTGCTCTCAAATTGGCATCTTGCAAAATCTCCTGTTGGTTAAGCAATTCCATATAAATGGGTCATTATTCTAAATGATTGGGAGAAGAGAATGATTTTATTGAAGTTTGGATGAACTAATGCTCAACATTTGCTTTCAACTTTTGGACTTTTTTGCTAACTAAGAGTTGACTCTAGATTTTCAATGGAAAGTGCATTAGGTTGAACCGTCCTTTAGATGACTGGTTTTACCAAATACATGATGGACTACATAAAAGCATGCAATTAAAGGATATGCTTATTTGAAGAATTTGGCTGATAATTATCAAGATATGGAATTTAGTTTGATAGTTTCTTTCTTGCTAATTCTACTTCTCCTGAGTCAAAATTGCTATTTTGCTTGAAATAAGCTCAGGAGCTATTTGGTTGCATGAAAAAAGAATGCAATGTTACATGAAATAAGCTCAGGAGCTATTTGGTTGCATAAAAAAAGAACACAATGTGTTTGAATTTCTTTTTGTTTGTTTAGTTGACTACACTACAAATGCACGAGTTTGCGTTTTCTTGTTTGTTAAAGTTAGGTAATATAAAGTAGACTGTTAGAGATTTCAATCACGGTGAATGGTGATGATCTACATTGGTAGGTTCGCATTGGTAGATAGTGGTGGTGATTGGTGGAGGTAGGCGGTGGCAAGAACGTGATGACGATGGTGGGAGGTGGTGGTGGCCAATGGGTGGTGGCTTGCGGGTGGTTTCCAGTGGCATACGGTTCACTTTATACCGAGTAATGTATTTGAAAATCGCTTAAATTGGGTGAAGTCCAAATTTACCTTATTTGAATTAATGGATGAATTTGCAGTGCACTGGGATTTTACATTGTATTTCAAATTCCTTAAACCAAACATTAAAATTCTCAAAACTCTTGCATTCCAAATGCAATACATTCTTTTTTCTGGCAACCAAACAACTCTTAAAAAGCTTTTGTTTTGTGAATTTCTTACCTTGAATGATGTATAGTAAGATTTCAGCTTCACTTTAATTAAATGCAGAATCACAATGTAAAAAATGTGACCCAACATTATATAAAAGTGAATTTTGGTAAAATTAATGATATAATGTTGATGAAGAAGGTGCGAATATTTTTTCACAAAGTTCTACTTTATCATGCATTTAAGTAATTTGTATGTTTGTTATATTTTTAAATTTTTGTGTACTTGTACAAACTAGTTTTTTCGATGATTCATTAATTGAAAATAACATGGTATTCTTATAGGAAGTAATAATGAGTAAGAAGCATGTATGGAGTATTTAATTTATATTTTGGTTGTTTCCTTACTGGACTAACAGCTGAACCCTTGATCGGTGCTAAATATTAACTAATAAAGAAAATTCAAATCAAGTGCATGAATTTAGCCTCTCTCTCTCTCTCTCACACACACACACACACACTCTCTCTCTCTCTCTCACACACACACACACACACACACATACACACACACACATTCTGCCATACATTTTTTTTATTTTCTTATTATCTTCTAACCATGTAGTATCTTTCTTTATTTTTCCATTTTATATAGGTCATAAGATCGAGGTGATAAAACAAATCGGTCATAAGCTTAAACAGTGGAGTATGGAATGTAGCATAACCTTGGCAATATCGGATATGTATGATATGGTTCCGGGAGAGGATATATTATTTGCTAACGCAATCATTCTAAGACTTGCTAATGCATTCTGCAATGGAGATATAGAGGTAAGAAGATGCATCTTGAAAGTCTTCCTAGTGGAGTTGCAGTACATCACCAAAAAGGGAAAATTGTATAATGGTATTTTGGCAAGGCAAAGGGTGCCAAATTACTTAGAATTGCTTAAAAGATTGAGAGCGGTGTACGACACTGGTGATCTTGAAGCAAAGTGCTTGACTTTGCGCTTGCTTGGTTGTTGGGCCGATCTAGCAAAGGATAGCTCACACATATGCTTTTTGATACTTACGAGCATGCAGTCAAACCATGATTTAGAGGTGAGGTCAATGTCTTCCTCATTGGAATTTATCTTAGATGCAATTCTTTATATGCTTACAATCTGGAAAATTGAGTTTACATTTGTTCGTAGCTTTTGCAAATTTCTTTTGTCATGATCCAAGTATAAGTCCATCTAGAAACATAATTTGCTCAGTCATCACTTGTATCATGTAAGCTCAAGAAGCGTGCTCTAGTGCTTTGTAAGGGGATCTTAGCTGGTGGCAGATTTTTACAGAGTAAAGCAAAGCATTGAGAAGTAAATGAAGGAAAATTGGCTGCATTTACATTGCAGTATTTTTTAAAGAATATTTGTTTCAAAAGTCGGTTTAAACTAAATAAGGCAAAATGCCATCAGTCAAACGCTCCGATAGTTATTTGTACTCCCCTTTGGTGACCCATTCATATAAATTAGTTTCATTGCTTTCCCTATCAGTTAACTAGGGTTATTAGCCTTGCCTTCAATGCTCGCACTGTTATATTGCATACTTAACTTTTTTTTCTTAAAAAAAAAAGTATTTAACATTTATTTGGGAAACATATACTATTATGTACAGGTAAAGGCATCATTATTTGCTGCTGGTTGCTTTTCTAGATTGTCAGAGGATTTTGCCTGCATTGTTCTAAATATACTGACTAGTGTTATTTCCTCACTAACAAGATCCCCTGATGTGAGGCTAGCTGCGGTTCGTGCTTTGGCCAAACTGCAATGCTCATCTGCTATTACCAACAATGCATATCAGGTATTTCATATCTACAATGCCATGATTCTATAAACTTCAAACATCCATAGATTGTTTTGAAAATTAGTTTGAAGTATTTCTGAATAAACAGGGATGAAGCAACCTTGGTTAAATCTCACCTCTGCTTATTTTTTTAATAGTTTTTTCTGTTTTCCCTAGGACATTTAGATTGACATGCAAGTGTATGTTTGCATTGCTTATTTCTGTCGAATGTTGGGATATATGCTTCAACTGAAATTGGATTACATTTTGTTTTGCTAGCATAAATTGGTCTATGTGAACTCCACCTAACCTTAGTAGCCTTTTTTTTAGATTTTACTATCCTCCAAGTTGTAGATTTGATGTTTTTTTTGTCCATTTTTGTTACATTGTTAATGCATAACAGGCTGGTAGGAGAGTGTTACTGGATTTGCCAATAGTTGATATCAAGGCGGAGATGTTGACATCACTTTCAAAACTGGCTTCACAGACATCTCTGATATTCTCCGATCAGGTAATATTTTTTTTTTATTTAAAGGAATCATTTTTTCCTCTATTTTTCATTAATAGGTCAGAGTATTGAACGGGGCTTTAAAAATGATATCCAGAGTCATGCATTGTAATTCTTGCTGGGTACCTTCATCACTTAATTTTTTTCACAACCATTTTGGCAACAGGTGCGATTAAGTTCTAGCTTGTTTCAACATAAGTGTACCTGTTTTGCAGTGATTGAAGTAGTCATTTCTGGATGTATGAATGAAGGTGCATATTGTAGAACCAAATCTAATCATTTGTAAATGGATAACACCTTTGGTGGATTTCTAGATATTTGAATTGGGGTGCATCTTGTAGAATCAAATCTAATCATTTGTAAATGGATAACACCTCTTTGGTGCTTCTAATTCTTGACAGGTTGATACTGGGGTTGGTCATTAAGGTAAAATATTTTGCTTGCAAAGTAAATTAGCTAAAATAAGCTATTTGAATACATCCGAAATCAGATGTCAAAATGAATTTACATTCAAAGGAGGAAAGGTAAAAATGTTTCATTGTGTTAGCACATATTAGTTGTCAAAAATTGATTTGACATGATAATCCAATTCAAAAAATTTGGGTTTGGATTAACTTGGGCCGACCCGATTAATTTTTGAATCAAGTTTAGGTCCATAAATTTGTCACGTTTAATTTTTTTGTTTGGGATTGGGCTGACCCACCATTCTGAAATTAATTTGATTTTGAGTCACCAACACGAAGTTGACTCGATTTTAACCTGCAAATGTAAGATTGATTTACTTTTTGACCCATGAATCTAAATTTGACTTGATTTTGACTTGCTTTTGGTCTAAAATGTATGTACAAATGAGTCATTCATGTCATCTTTGGGTTAATCGGGTTGTAGGTAGGTCAAGTTCAGGTTGAGGTTTTGTCTTGTTTAATAAACTAGTATGTTCAGGTTATACTTCTTCGAATTAGTTCAAATTCGGGTTGGACTCAAACTCAATCTGTTGACTTGAATTTTATATATGAATCTTTTAAAAGAAATATTGGTAAATAAGGGTCATAAAATTGACCTAGGATGGTGGTATAATAGAGATGATGATATATCTTTTAAATTAGATTTATGTACATCTCTTGAAGAACTTTGATCCATGTTTTTTGCTTGAGAAAGTACTTTTTATTATGAACTTCACGTCCTTTTTATTGTTTTGCGTGTTTTTGGGTGATTCTAATGGATATAGGTAAAATTAGCAAATTTTTGCGCTAAGCATGCTCAAAATTTTACTAATGGAACAATTTTTTTATTTTTTTTACTTATGGAACAATTGTGATATGGATAGGAATACTGTTTCTCCATTCTTTTTTGTCATTTTAGGAGATAGGTAAAGTGTAATTTTTTCTTAGCTTTCCTCTTTTTTGGACTTTATCTTCTAACCCTTTTACTTTATTAATGCAAATGCAACATTTCAAAAAATTGACAAGAATTGGAGAATTTGTTGAGTGAAGTATGTTCCCACGTGTGCTAAATTTATATAATCTGAGGAATATTTTTAGTTAGAAATATACAAAATTAGGGACTACTAAAAATTTGGAATAGGAATAACTGTAAAATAATTATAATATAAAAACTTATAATGTTGAAATTAACAAATAATGGACGATCCATTTTGTATTTTGTATTGCTGCAATGAGATGAAAAACCCTTGGATCAATGTGGTGGCAGTGGTCCCAAAGGAACAATGAAGGGGTGGTGATGGCTAGCATCTTGATTGCTGTTGTTGGTTGGTGACATGAAGGATTGAATAACTTGCTTGGATCTCTAGCTTATGGTGAAGGGCTGGCATTCTTACAATGATGAAGGGTAGAATTCAGAGGAATGTGTGTTTTTTGAATTTATTCGCAATTGGTTAGCAATGTGGCCTTTGCTAGTTCCCAAGTCTCAGATGAAAAAAGTGAAGGGCTGTGTTAAGTAGTAGATATCTAGTATAAAATTTGTCGAAAAAATCATGACACGAATCCTTTAATATGTTGTGTTAATGCTAGAGCATTCCCTAAAAATGACACGCTGTATGGCTTGAATATAGTGAAAAGTGTGCAAGGCTACTGCATCGGCACCTAGGTGCAGTGTTGAATAAGGGTTCCTATAATATGGATGGATGTTGGCAAAAAAGTTAGTTCATTAAATTAAAATTAGGTTAGGAACTTGAAATACAAGTACTCTTGCAGGTAAATTTGAAATTAATAGATATATTGTTTTATAGGAAGATGAGTATCTTATGTATTCAAGAAATTAAATAGGTTGGGGAGAAGGTCAAGGAAATTGATAGTTTATGTTTTAAATTCTAATATTCAAGTAGGAGTCGAACTAGAAATGACGTAGGTGTGATTATAGATAAAAATTTTAAGGATAATTTTCTAGATATTAATAGGATTGGAGATATAATTATAACTTTAAAGATTGTTGTTAATACTAAGATTATTAATTTTATAAGTATTTATACTTCTCAAGTGGGTTTGGATGTAGCTCAAAAGAAAATATAAAGAAAACCTTTTGAAGAAAGAGTATTTATTTGAGGAGATTTAAATGGACATGTTGGTAGAGTGATATTAGATTTTTAAATCATTCACGACGGTTATGAGTTTGGAGTGACTAATGAAGAAGGTAAGACTATATTTTATTTTATTTTAACCTATGATTTTATAGTTGCTAATACTTTATTTAAGAAAAAAGATAAGCATATTATTACATATAAGAATAGATTTAGTAAAACACTAATTGATTATTTTCTGATAAGAAAAATAGATTGCTTAGATTGTAAAGATTATAAAGTTATTTCAGGTGAAAGTTTAAGTACCCAATATTGATTGCTATTTTTAGATTTTAAGATGAGGTGTTGGAAGATGAAAAATAAATCAAAATATTATTCTAGGATTAAATAAAGGTACTTAAAGAACACTAATAAAAATATTTTTTTAGAATAAGCAATAAGATTTTAGATTTGGGATGTTCATGACAATGCTAATGTTATGTGAAAAAAATGTAAGATTATGCAAGTTGCAAAAACTATGCTTGAAGAATTAAAAGGAAAAGTTTTTTTTAGTAAAAATAGTTGGTGGTGGAGTAATAGTGAAGATAAAAAAAAAAAGTTTTATTATAAAATTTGGTTTAAATGTAAAAACGCAGAGAATTGGGAAAGATATAAAGTGGCCCATAAAGATTCTAAGAAAATCATATGTGATGCAAAAAATTCAGTTTTTAGTGATTTATACAATAGATTATTTACCAAAGAAGGTGAAAGATGTATATATAAGTTAGATAAACAAAGAGATAGGAGAAGTAAAGATTTAGTTTAAGTAACATGTATTAAAGAAGAAACTATATGGTACTATTTTTAGAAGAAGATATTAAATATAGGGTGATGAGATATGTTGGTAAACTTTTCAATGAAGCTTGTGAGAATATGATTGAGTTCAACAATCTTAGTACACTAAACAAAAATAAGAAATTTTATTTTTATCATCATATTTGTAAAATTGAAGTTGGAGGGGATTTAAAGAAAATGAAATGTGTTGAAAAACAACATGACCTGATGAAAGTGTGGAAATACATAAGAGATCAATGAATTTTTGGTTTACTAATCTTTTTAATATTATTTTAAAGATTAGAAAGATACTAGATGAGTGGAGAATGAGTTTGTTAGTTATTATTTTTAAGATTAAAGGTGATGCACAAGAGTGTGCAAATTATAGAAGAATTAAGTTAATGTGCTATATATTAAAATTATGGGAGAGAGTAATTGAGTGTAAGTTGCGATGTGATATAAAAGTTCCTCAAAACTAGTTTAGTTTCATGTTGGGTAGATTTATTGTGGATGCTATATATTTGTTTAGAGGTTTGTTGGAGAAGTAATAGATAAAGATCTACATATGATATTTGTTGACTTTGAGAAAGCATATGATAAAGTTTTAGGAGAAGTGCTTGGAGAGCTCTATAAAAGAAAGGAATTAATATTGACTATATTCAAGTCATTAAGGATATGTATACTAGAGTTGTTACTTGTGTTCAAATACAAGGAGGATTGATCAAATATTTTTCTATTGTAGTTGGATTACATCAAGGATTGGCTTTAAGCCATATCTTTTTGCTTTAGTTGTGGATATTCTTACTAGGAATTTACACGAGGATGTTCCTTGGCGTAAAACTTTTGTTAATGATGTTCTTCTTGTTGATAAGACTAAAGTGGGAGTTCAAGAGAAATTTAAATTATGGACGTCAACCTTAAAGTCTAAAGGTTTTCATTTAAGTAGATCTAAAATTGAATATATGGAGTGTAATTTTAGTTGTAGAAGAGCTAATGGAGGGGTTGTGATATTGGGTGATTAAGTCATTAAAACGAGTGAACGTTTCATATATCTCAGGGCTATTGTTCAAAATGATGGTGAAATAGGTGGGGATTGCAAGTTGGATTGTTGTGTGATAGAAAAGTATCTCTTAGTCTTAAGGGAAAATTTTATAAGATGGTGGTAAGGCCTGTAATGATTTATGGTGCAGGATATTGGACAGTTAAAGAGAAGTATAAAATTAATTTAGGTGTTGCAAAGATGTGGATGAATGGTTTTACTGTTAGAGATAAAATACAAAATGATTTGGTTGGAGTAGCTCTAGTGATAGATAAAATTAGAGAGAGTCGCCTTAGATGATTTGGCCACATAAAGCATCAGTCGTCGATGACCTAGTTAGGAGAGTAGATGTATTTGATGCACCTTATGTTAAGAAGGTAGAGTAGACCTAAAAATATTATGTTAGGATGTATAAAAAATGATCTTAGTTTATTAGAATAGAACACAAAGGAGAAAAAGGATTTATGTAGCCGACCCCATATAGTGGGATGAAGGCTTGTTGTTTTTGTTGTTGTTATTGGTTGGCAGTGTGAATGGCATAATAGCTTTCAGTGAAGGGTTGGCAATGTTGCAATGATAAAGGGCGGCATGAAGAAGGGCGGAACTTGGTAGGACATTTTCTTAAGATTGTTAATAAGCATTCACAAAGCTAATCCATCATGCACAGTCCCATCTTAGTTATAGTTATTTTGATGAACTTCTGAGCATACGTGGCAATTTTACAAACTTGATACTGTTTGTTGTTCCTTTGATCTAAAATGTGCCTTCATATATTCTTGTTTTGATTGATTGCTTTGTTGTTAACATGTCAAATAACTTCTGAACATAGTTATCAGTTTTATTGGTGAATTTAGTGCTAGTTTACTATTAGAACTAAGGCATGTTTTTTCTTGTGTGGTGTGCATTATCTTTGTCACTGTTGTTATTTCTTCAAATAAATAGTTTTATTTTATTCTTGTTTTGAAACAGCTTGATTTGCTGCGATCATTCCTAAACCATGAAAATCCAACCCCATTGAAGGCTAGAGCTTTAAGATGTCTATATGTTCTGCTTAGTGGAGATTCATACCGTTTTCCTGTCAGTAAGAATGTCCTTTCCGCAATATTCAGTATCATTGATGATGACAAATTTTGCTTACTCTCCAATGTTTAGCCTTGCAGATCCTGTCGAAGGTGATATACCTTGGAATTTTATCTTCCTTACTCTATACTGCTGTTTATCTGCTACTTGTACTGACTGACATGTATTTACTTTATAGATTTTCTGTAATAAGCTTCTAGATCCATCAATCTCAGATTTTCCTGATTTAGTCAAGGTGGTTGCAGTTATAAAAAATGTGGATACTCCCAACAAAAAAAGATGCCTTACTATTAACCTTCTTGTAGCTATATTGTGTTCCATGAAGGAAAGTGGGAAAGCGTATTGTTCTGCTTCTGCCAATTGGTTCTCTAACATTGCCCACCTCCAAGGTAGTTCACTTTCTGTACCACTGACCTCCAGTAGATATAGTCCAGATCTACTCAGCGATATTATGTTTTTAATTATGGATCAAGTTAACTTCTTATTGAAGGAAATAATTTGCAGTTGTCATAAGGAATTGAAATGCAGTGAATATCTGAAGTCTTGCAGTGAATCATTTGTATTTAAAAAAGAACTAAAGAACTTGCTTAACCTTATATTACGCCTTGCTCAAGAGTGTCCTTCATCATCTTTGGTTGCATTTAGTAAATTAAGATGTATTGTGCACTCTCTGATCAGTTTGGTTAAAGAGAGTAGCGGTGGAACATGCATAGCTTCTGTAGCAGTTTCACAGAAGGAAATAGGTGGTGAAAAGGATGATGATGGAGAGCAAATTACAGTTATTCCAGTGCTTATATTATACTTGTGTAGGTTTGCAAATGCTTGTTTCAGCATCCTTCGTGAAACTAATTCAATAACCAGTGAAGTGCGACATACACTAAAGGATATTGCTAATTGCATTAAACAGTCTGGATATTCCTGTTATGATTCATTTGAAGTATTTTGCCTTATAACACATTCATTTGTCATTGGTTATGGTATCAACGAAGGTGAAGGGAATAAAATAAAAGTTGGTGATGAATTATGCTGGCTTCATCAGGAGTGTCTTGCACTAGATTTCACGAAAAGGATGCTAAAAAGGGGTAATTTCTGGAAAGTTTATAGAGCTGGAAAATATTCTTGTTTACATGGTCTCTGGTTTGGTGCTACCTTTTCTTTTCGTAAGTTGATGGATGTTGCAATATCTAGACATTACTGTGATTGGATTAAAGCTTTGATGTTATATGCTGGTGGTGAAAGTGAAATCAAATTGCTGCTCTTTCCCAAAGTAGGTTTGGAGCTACTTAATAGCTTCCAGTTTGCGAATGAGAGTGACCAGATTTTTAGCTACAGTGGAGGAGAAACAGGTGCATATGTTGGTGATGGTTATGATTGGAATGCTTTTAGAGGAACTCTTTCTAGGGTTTGCAGCAGATTTTGCTCTTCTACGCAAGTTTTGGAAGCCTCTGCGGATTTCAATGGTTTCTTTTTTTTTCAGAGATGGTTTTTAAATCTCAGAGTCCAGTTTCTTGAAGTTGTTGTGGAAACTCTCAGCCTTAATACATTTACCATGGATAAATTTAAAAATAGCACTAGATTTGATCCTTTAAATTCAACAGAAGTCATATATGATATGCATGAGCTTGTATGTGCTTTGGCTAGGGTATCTTGTCAGTTCAATAAATTAGCTAAACACTATGATCTTCTGGCTACATCTTTCATGGATATTGATGCTGTAAGTTTTCGAGGCATCTCAAGGCTTGGTATCATTTGTTCCACACTTGCCTTTTGCACTGCATTTGCTACCAATGTTTTAAGCTCCCCTTCTTTCAGAAATATCATGTCCTTAAGTGCAAATAATCTCGATTGTTTTTCAAATTTAAAGATTGTACAAGATTTAGTTGAGCGTATCTGGGATATTGATTACTCAATTGCGAGAAAGCTCATGCATTTTATCTTGGTTAAAGACGAAATCAAGCATGGATTATGCTCCAGAATGAATATAGATGGTTCTAGCCTGTTTGACAATGTTTCTTTATTGCTCATTCAATCTGTTATAAATGGCATTCTATGTGTTAAAGCTGACTTGGAAGTGGTAAAAGATGTGGAGGATCTAAATTCCATTTTTCTACGAGGATTGCAACATATTTCTGGCTTTATTAGGAAATGGTTGGAGATTTCCATAGTCACTCCCAAGTATTTTTTTAGAGTGAGGTAAGTTAATGAAAAGTCAACTCTGGTTGGACATTGTTTTATACTTAAAACATTTTTTATGGGTTCTTTTACAAGCGTGCAATTTAACTATTTCTTAATTACATATTTAACTTTGAATTCTTCATATTTGTTATTATATCATGCAAATTTTTTTCTTTCCTATGGAAATACCTTTTTGTTAACCCAATTGGGTTAATCTTAACATGCATGCAAGCATTAAACTATCAGTTTAAGGCTAATCCCTTTTCTCCTTCCCATTCAAAATCATTATAACCAATGTTCCTTAGCTATTAGAATTTATTTAAATATACGGATCCTTCATGGGTTATTGTTTTCATTCTGCAGGCCATATATTGGTTTAGAGCTTTTCCTTTTTCATGGAAACTCTGGACATAAAGATAAACTATTTGTCAGACCTGGCTTCCAGTTGCCGTTGAATCTTTGCATTCAATTGAGGAATGCATCAGGCATAAATTGTGCTAGCATTGTTAGGATCTACTGTGTTCTTGCTGTAAGAGCATCTGATCGCTTCATCATTGGAAATGGAAGAAGATTAAGACCTGCACGATGTACCATTCAAGCTGATATGGCTGAAGACATGCTATGGTTAAGTGAGATTCTATTGCTTCACCTGATAGCCAATAAAGAGGAGATAGATAAAGAACATCAGAATGTTGTCGATAATGGCACCATATTGACAACTTTCGTGAGTTTTGAGCCCAACAAAATGGGGCTGGGATTCTCAACTTGCTTGCTCAATGTTTCACATTTACCTGAGGGTTCTTATCCAATTAAATGGCATAGTTGTTGTGTGGATGATCGTGGTTTCTATTGGAATTTGATACCTTTGAACAATGAATCAGTCTTTACTATAAAGAAGAGTTGATGCTGATATACTAAAGTATATCTATATGCATGATGATTTCTACAAGAGGATTTCTCCATTGCCATTTTTCCAGTGTTATACCTCTTGTAAGCTCCTACATGGATCAATTCATGATTTTCCTCTGATTTTCACGATATTGATTTTGTGCCAATATATGTATATTTAAGTCCGTATTTGTATATGCATGTAGAACTTACGCCAGCTGTAGTGAGAAAAATTATAGCTTTGATTTAGTCGGGGTTGTTGTGAAGTTAACTCTCAGTTCAAGAAGGAAAACTTTAGCTTGTTCTGCTGAATGATTCTTGTTAGAGTACTTGTGACTGTATGAGCGGTTTATTTTATTTGTGAATTTGGCCTTAAAATTATGGCGAGTTTGATGAATGTGGTCGTGCCATTTCTCCTGTTTTTCTTAATCACTTTACATTGAAGGTAGATGCATGTAGATAGTATTTTGGTTGTAGATCATTGTGCACATTGTGAATAATGCTGTATCAAAAGTCAGCAACAAGGTAATGCACATTTAGTTACCAGTTTGTCTAAGATAATTTATATTTGACGTCTGATTATGAGTGATTGGTTCAACTTAATTGAAGTTCAGTTTGGAGGCATTTTTATAGCTCTCTCCAAAAATGAACTTTACAAAAGTTCACACGGGCATATAATTTCATTGAAGGTGGACAATAAGTACAACAAAAGCTTTTTTGTATACTATAAAATGAATCATCTTGAAAAAGTGATACGCAAGAATTATAACTGAATCTACTCCATATTTTGTTCTTGAAAGCACAGGACAGTCAAGATTGAGGTCCTCCCATTTTTAATCAATAATGGGAAGGGGAGTGTATAAACTAATATTTTGTGATGTTCCCTTAGAGGTTTGCATAGGTGCCATTGCTTGGCAAATCTACATATGTCCTAAGAAGACTATGTCTTTTGATGTGGGGAATGATTCCAATAACATGCATTTTTTTGATTAAATGTTTATGAGTTAGGTATTCATAAAATTTTAACTACTTTTCATTGAAAAAGAGATCTTGATGAATGAAGTAACCATTTGGCAGGAAATTTTTGTTGTACTTCATCCATAAAGTTCGCTTCTAAACAAATGTTCTGGAACTCAATTAACCTTACAATCTTTGTTTAAATTACCTCTAAGATGACTTGCATGTCTTCTCAAAGCATTTGTTATATGATTTAATACTTTTGGCTGTGTTTTAGCACAAAACTAAATTTATATAGAAACATTCTTATATGATGTGCATTTTACTTAAATTTTTCTAGAAGTGTAGAAATTGTAAAGAATTGATGGTCATTGAATTATGCAAAATTTTGATGAATATAAAAATAATGAAGAACTATTCTTGTTCATAGATGAACCACTCTTTGTCTAATGTTTTTGAGATTTTCACTGAAGAACTTAATGGGTTTACCTTTTTGTGATGGCACAACACCTTTGCTTATAGTTAAGGCATTAGTTTCAACTTGAAATGTTCTTATAAAATTGGGTCTAGCACATGAGCAAAGAAGTGGAAGAAATGGAGTATATATCTATTTTATGTAAGAAGAATAATGCTATAAGACATGAACAATTTAATAAGGATAACCTCATAAAAAGGCAAAGTAATATTGTCCAATAGATTAAATGGGCTACATCACATGTCTTGATGCTTCTATATCTTATATGCAAGGCTTCCAATAATTAGATGGTGTTTTAAACAAAATAGAATGTATCAATAAAAAATTATGTACAAAATTCAAAGCTTAAATGGCTTCAACAAAAACTAGACCAACCCTAAGGGATTAGTCTTAAAATTAGAAAATACGAAGATCTAAAAAGAAAAGATTAAAAACCTCTAAAGTAAAAAAACATAGAAAATTTAAAGCAAAATTTAATTCTCCATGACAAAAAAAAAAAAAAAAAAAAAAAGATCTCGAACTAATGATTTTTGGAATAAGTATCCTTGAATGCTAGCCATTGTATGATTACTAATATTTTTTTCTAACTTAGATCCATTTTTGAATATAATCCTTTTAGGATCATCCTTAATGACATGGAATCTCCAAGATAAAATAGTTAAAGCAAAATAAAATAAATAAATTCTCAAATTGCTAAAAGTTAAAAAAATTAAAGTAATCCCAAGTATTAGATAAACTCATCCGATTGTAAAAGAGAATTCTACGCATTATTCCATTATCAACCTCAAAAAATTAGCAAAAAAATAGTATAACATTGATGAAAAATGAATAACACTAATTTCGATGTTTAACCTTGTAACTTATAAAATGGTAATTTATAGGTATAAAATAAATTATTCCAAGGTTCAAGCTCAATTTTAAGGAATTATAGTATCCAATAAATAAAATATGACCAATCATTATTTATATAAAAAGGATAACCAAATTTTTGAATATTTAATCCAATGATTTTCCTTACTACATAAAAAAATTCAACAGTAACATCCTTGTTAGCTTCAAGTAAATGTAAAATAACTATAGCATCAACTTCAGTCCAAATGTCATAAATATTTAAATTATGACAAAGCCCCAAATCATAATATAGTTCAAAGAGTTTAGCAAAAAATAATTGAATGTATTGAGAAGGACCTCAGAATGCAATAATAATATTACCCATCCAATTAGGAATAAGGCCACTATGTAAAATTACCTTTTTTTTTATAAAGCATTTAGTAGGATGCTTATCAAGACAATATTTTGTGCTTATAAAATCAGCCCACAAACTATTACTTGTCCTAAAAGACCACCAAAGTTTAATCGAGAAAGCCCAAGACATCCTCTAAAGATTTTCATCCTTAACCTCCTTCCATGAGAGTTACACAATAATGTTTTAAGGATGTTTAATGGATTTTTTTTATAATCAGAAGTAAAGCCCTAGAAAAATTTATTAAATCTTATTTCAATGCGATTACAAATCACAATAGTAAGATTAATAGTTTGTAGAAGATAAAGTGGTAAAAAGAATTAAAGTCAATTTACCACCAAAAGGTAAAAAATTAAAATCCAAATAAGAAATTCTATTTTTATTTGATTTAATTAAATCATCGAAAAGTTATGAACATTTCTAGACTTTATAGAGAAGTAAACCTAGATGTTCATTAATAGAGCATTAAAAAGTTTAATTTATTTAATCTATGTTCATTAATAGAAGAAGAAGAAGAAGAAGCAATAATTGAGCTTTTGCTTGAACTAATAATAAGGTCACTAATAGATTGAAACTCATCAAATAATTTTCAAGTTTTTTAATAGCAAAGATAGATCCATTTATAAAGATTATAAAGTCATTAGTAAAACTAAGGTGTAACCCCAAAAAACCATCTAAAGAGTGATAAACCATTTGAGGATAATCCTTAAAAAGTTTATTAAGGCTTCTAGAGAAATATTTTAATGCTATAATTTATAGAGCTGGAGTAATTAGATCATCTTGTTTAAAGCCCATGACAACTTCTAAAATACCCATGAGTTTTGCTAATAATAATAATAATAATGAAAGAGGAGATTCAATATAGTTTTTTCACAATATTATTAAGAAAATGGAATTGAACCCAAATAGATTCAAAATATTATAAAGAAATGTTCATATAAGATAATCATAAGCTTTATATATGTCAAGTTTCAAGACTAAATTAAAACCTCTAGCCCTGATATTAATATAATGAATCAATTTTGGTGAAAGTAAAATATTTTCAGATATATATATCTATATATATATCTTTCACTAAATTTGTTTGATTAGGAGAAATTATCTTGGGAAGTAAAATAGCCATAACATTTGTAATAATTTTAGAAATAAGTTTATCAAAGAAAATAGAAAGACTAATTGGCTTAAAAATAGACAGTATTTTTAAATTTTGGAATTAAAATAATAGAAGACTAGTAAAGAAATTAAGAAATATGTATCTATAAAAAGTGCCAAACAACATCTCTTATCATTTTCTGAATAAAATTCTAACAATTCTAAAAAAAGTAAAGTAATAAATCTATCTGGAGAAATAATCAAATTAGCTTTTTACTTCCTTAGTAATTAATTTCAAATTATTTCAGAATGAGGAATATGATCAAGGAAAAATTTTATTCATAATTTTGAAAAAAATTCTATTATAGAGTTACTAATAATATCCTCATCATCAGAAGGTAATACTTTAAAACCATTCTCTAATTTATAGAGCATACCATCTTCCTCAAGAATATTGGTAAAAAGACTTTTAAAATAATTTTATATTTAACAAATTAAGAGTTTGTGGAAATCCTTCAAATTTATACTAAAGCCTAGTCATACCATAAACCTCATCATTAAACATGATAGGAGCATGCCAATTATTTTCAACAACTTTATAAAACGATGTGTCCTTAAGCCACATGTTTTAAAATTAAAAACATTAGAATTATTTTTATAAAAAAATTAATAGTTTGAAGTGAAGGTGATTTGATTGTTAAGAAGTTATGACACTTAAGAGGGGAGAGGGGGTGAATTGAGTGTTTTAAAAATCTATTACAATTTAAAATATAATTTCAAACATTTGTAGAAAAATTAATGAGAAATAAAGTTGAACATTCAATGAACCATAATAGTAAGCTAAAGCAAAAAAAATAAAACACTAGTGCTAAGATTTTACATGGTTTGAATAAATCCAAAAATTGACTTACGTTCATGCCTAATTATCCTAACTAAAAATTCACTAAACTAAACAAGATTACAAAGAATCTCTTGTACTCTCTTACATCGAGCAAGTACAACCCCAAAAATGAACTTTCCTATATTGGGTAAGTATAACCCCAAACAAACAATGTAATATCCTACATGGGTAAGTGCAACTGCAAACAAGTTCAAAAGAACAAGAAAAAAAAGGTATAATTATGAATATCTAATTCTCAATTTTAAAATAATTTTGCACTCAAGCTGATTAAACAACATCTATACAAATAAGAAAGAGTTCAAACAATATTTTTTTTTTATGATTTTAAAAACATTCAATGAATTGATTAACTTAAAACAAATTCCAAATGTAAATCAACTTTATACAAACTCGCATAAAATGAAATCCAATGGTTTTGAATATATGAAGTGCAAAAAATAAATGCTATAAAATTGACGTTGATTTAAAATCCATTCAAATAAAATAGAACCTTTCAAATCATTTTGAATGAGAATGAAAAGAAGTTAAAGAAATATTGAACAATATAACATACAATTTTTTTCAATTAAATCAAACCAAAAAAAAAAAATCAATGCAACAAATGATTAAAGTAAATTATCACCCATACTCATGTCTTTTGAGAGTGTGAGAATATAAGCATAATACTTGATGAGAATTCCTCTAAAGGATTTAGGGAAGCTTGAAGAAGTCTCCCCTTTAAATGTTGTTGAAGAGGTGAGGAAGGGAGAGGAGTTTTAACACTTTGAATCCAAGAATCACCTTGAAGAAATCAATTTGCAAGGGATTGACCAAGGTGGAGTAAATCAAGAAAAAGTGAAGTCATGAGAACACCTTAAATAAGAAATGATCCTAGAGGTGGTTGGACAAACAAGAGAAAAGGAGAGGAAAATTAATTAAGAAGAAATTTAATTTTGAAGATTTTTTTACATGCAAATAGATATGAATTTAAATGAATTCAAGTCTCAAGTGGTCATCCATGCAAGAGAAGGGAAGGAGATTAAAACATATGCAAATAAATTCATTTTTTTAATCCAAGTTTGAAGAGTTGGAAAATCAAGTGGAGGTAATAATTTGAATACAACTCCCATAAGTAAGCACTCCTTAATTACTTACATAATCAATTAAAGAAGTGGTGTAAAGTATTTGAATTTTGAATAAATTAAAATCAAATTAAGAGGAGGCTGACCAATACTTTCTATATCATATTCAATCAAGATTCAATGCAATTAATATGTGAGAATATGTTATTAGTTAGATATGGATTAATAAAGCAAGTTACATGAATAAATTAATTACAATAATTAAATTAAATAAGATGGGGATTCATAGCAAGACATTTCCATGTATAAATTAGATATCCCAATAAATGCAAATCAATTTAAATTCAACCAAGAGAGATTAAATGGTAAAGGGTTTAAAATTTAACTCAACTTAAATTATTTTTAAAATGAATTAAGGGGGTGGCCAAACTCTTTCCATAAATAAGAAATTAAATTAGGAAAGTGTAATTGATTCAATGGCCCAATTAAACTTGAATCTAATTAAGTTAATTTAATTCATATAAATTCAAATTCAATTAAATAAAGCACATGAGGGCCGACCAAAACATGCTAAAATGGGATGGACTAAATTTAGAAATAATTTAAAGCTAAATTTCATTTTAATTTCAATGGATTTAAATTCAAAGTTCTAATAATTTTGAAAACTAGAAGAACATAAAATGAGAGAAAATATTTTGTCATTATATTAAATAAATCCCACAAAATTTCTCATTCCAAATACATAAAAGATTTAGCCATGCATTTGGAAAAACAAAATTTCAAATGCAAATACTTATTGGAGAGAGAAAGATTAGTATGATAGAAAAAAAACATTTGGATAAGTAAGTGAATACTTTAATTTTCATGTTAAAATAAGTGGATATAGAATAAGCTAAGTATGAAAACTAATTAATGAAGTAGAAAGTAAACTCAACTCACTTTAAGATGCAATGGATGATGTTTAAACTAATGTAAGTAGTTAAGTTATCTAAAAAGTATAATTTCAAAAAATAATGCAAAATTGATGTAAAATAAATATGTGAAAATCAAAATAAATGATATGAAAAATTTTAGCAATTATTTTCAAATTATTGAGCTCTTATTTATCTTATATTGCAAATCCTAGGAAGATTCTAAAATTGCCCTAGTTTAGGTTGATTTGACTTTCCAAATTGACTAAACAAAGTGAGTCTAGTAAGCTTAGTGAAGTACTTAAAATAAATTATTAGTTTAATTCAATTATATGTTTGTTATCATCAAAATCAATCGTATAAGCAATAGGGCTCATGGAGTCAACATTGATGAAGTCATGCTTAACTGCTCCAAAAAAGTAAGAGGATATTTTTTAATCCATAATGCATTAAAAAATTCTATGAAGTCACTACCATAACCTAGAATTATTCCATATGAAAGTATTACTAGTAAAACTAGTATCAATAAGATTACAAATTTGAAGGAGAATTCATCCATAGAATTCAAATTTGGAGGAGCACTCCCCATTCTTTCAGCTTGAGTCAAAATAGTGTTAAAATCACTTCCCACCCACCAAGGATCACTGAGGTTATTAGCAAAAAAGGTAAAGCTGATTCTAAAAAATTCTTATTTTAATTCTATAACAACTTATTATAAACTAAGATGCATAGCAAGAAACATTTTTATAGGAAATACTCATATGAACAACATCACCAAAGTCACCAATAATGGAAACATTTAAAATATCCTTCCAAAAAATCTATATTTTCTTAGAATTATTAGAAAAATACTTTAAAATCAAGTGACCATCGAATTATATTTAGTTTATCATTAGAAAGAAAATTTTAAAAATACAAAAAAAGACATGAGCTGAATGGTTACCAACACCCCTAATATTGCAAATCATAGTAGTAAACATTACTATAAAGAAATAGTAGTTGAGGCTCTAGTAATCCTACTTTGAATATGTGGTAATGAGTTTTTAATTTTACCTTTTTTTTTTTTTAAAACTATTTTGAAACCATTATCTATCAATGGATCATCTCCAAGAGATAATGATCTAGTCAAAGCAATCTAACAAGTATTAGAAACCAAAATGCTAAGATTAAAAACCACTTTCACATCCTCCAAACCTTCATTAGAGGCTTCTCTAATATATTTATTAAGAAAGGAAGAATCTGGACAAAGAATTAATTTAATTAAACAAGTATCTTGAATTGAACTTGAAGCCACCATATATTCAATATTATTAATAATAGGTAAAACATTAACAAAAGAATGATGATTATGATGATTAAGCATAGGAGAATTCAAGTTGTAGATATGTTAAGTAAAAGGATCACTAGAATCTTGATTAATATGCTCAATTATATTATTTTTATTAAGTAACCTTATTCGATTAACTTCTTCTAAGTTTTATCTTTATTAGTATCAACAAGAGTCTTCTAAAGATGTGTAGAATTACTTTACTATTATTCAACAAAGTACCATTTTCTAAAGTGCTCTATGCATCTTTGAGCACTCCATTAATTATACCACTTATTTTCTTTTGTATAAATGTGGATGCAAAACAAAACAATCAATCAAGGAATGCTCATGCATCTTACAATGATTGTAAAAAATATATATGTTTTTTTTTGGAAATAACCATTTTTTCAGAACTAATCCAAAACTCACTTGGATGTCTTTTGGATACATCTAGTTCAATTAAAATATGAGCTATAGATGAGATCCATTAGCAGCTTGGTTAGTTTGAAGAGGATGATCAAGAATCAAAGCAATAGAAAATAAAATTTATTGATTAATCAGATGATTATACATGTTTGGAAAAGAAATCCAAACCAGAACAATAAGAGATTAATCTTTAATATCAAAATGAGACCACTTGAGAAGTCGTATTTGATAGTTATTAATGTGATATGTTCTATGAGAAAAATAATTTAGACATAATTAAATATCATTTGAAAGCTAAATAGAAATGTGATGAGAATTAAGTAAACCAACATTGATAGAACTAAAGAGTTTAAGTTTTAGATTAAAAAAGAAAGATCATATAGCCTCCATTCGAGAGATGCTTCAAAGAAAACTTTCCAATAAGTGTAAATTGAAAAGGAGCTAGTAGTGCATTAATGTCTTCATTAGATAAAAGAATAGCAGGTATACCCCAAAACACAGTAGATCTAGGGTTAAGCATATTACCAGATGAGCTAGGTTTACTCTCATGTACATGTTTAAAAGATTATGATGGCAAAAACCCATCTATCAAAGATCGATTTGGAGGTGCAATACTGAGATTAGGTTGATTCAAAGCACTAGATCTCGATTAGGTTTACCAATAGTTGGAGGCAACATCTCCATATCTAAGAAGGCCTCTCAATAGTCTTGGGTCATGATTTATCCAAAAAAACTCTTAGATTTGAATAAATATTCTTCAAGAAAGTAAAGAAGAAGACATAGCATAGGAGGAAAGAAAAATAGTAAGAGCAAGAAAGTCATGAAGAAAGTGTCTTTCCAATAATTAGATGGTTAAGATGCTTTTAGTGCCATTGTTGATAAACTATCCTACTTTGTTTACTCCCCATTTTCTTGAGAAGTAATCTTTTCTTATTTTGCTTCCTATGTGACTTCATATTTCTAAGAGCTTGTGACTAACCTTTTAATGAGTGGGCTAGGTTACTATCTTGCCACCATCATAAAAAAAACTTCTCATTTATTTTACTTGATCAAGGAAATATATTTTTTGGGTGCTATGAAATCCAAATTTTGATTTTGGATTTGTGAAAATTTAGATATACAAGGCATTCAAAAGAAAAGGGACAATGGAAAAATAATGTGCAAATTAATACAATTATTGCTTATTGCTTCTCAACACTTATTTCCAGTTCTAATGGTCCTTAAAATTACAAATAATGCAAGATTTCTTATAAATTAATGTTTATCTCTCTCTCTCTCTCTCTCTCTCCCTCACACATGCTCTTTCTCTCTTGCTTGCTCTCTCTCACTCTTTCCTCTCACTCATTCTCTTTCAAGATCTCTTATTCTCTCTATTTTTTCCACTCTTCCTGCTCTATCTCTTCTACTCGCTCTCTGTCATCATTTTCTCTCTTACATGTAGGTATTAAAGTTTTGTATAGTGCTTGCTCTAATTTTCTATTAATAATTATTTATGTTATAACATGTAATTGAGATTTGTGATGTAGAAAAGAGGCTTAACTATTATTCACATGATTTTGTTATGTATGGAAACATAGGTACTTCAATCTAGTGTTATGAATTAATAATTCAAAGAAGATACTATAGAGAAAGAATGCTAAGAAGTGTTAAATTGAATAACTCACTCTTGCAATTGTTTCAAATCCTGGAGTTATATGGTTAACATTTTATGTGAACAAATAGTGAAAACACACATGCACGCACATTATAATTATGTTTTCTTTTTATGCATTATTATCTTATATATTGAATATTATTTTTCTTAAAAATAGTTTGCTAAATAAAAGTATTATCTCTTGATATGGTATCAGTAGAGGATCATGACCTTGCACCTAAGTGACAATACGACACAACTTTATACAATTAGTTTTGTTGAAGAAAAGATGTATCTGTGATAAAAGTTTTCTGTAAATTCAAACCTAATATCTTTAACAATATGCATCTTAATTTCAAAATAGCTATTGCTTATTTCCTTCCACATTTTAACTATGTAAATTCAAAATTTAATCTCTTGGCTTTGCCATTAATTTGGACATTAATTGGTACATAGGAATTTTTTTTTTAAGAGGACTAACATTTTTCTTTTCATGTTGTGTCCAACAAACATATTTTTACTACAGACAACATATCAAACACTTTGAACTTGAGTTAATATATTGAACTTATTATATTTGATGAGAAATAGTGCTTGTCTCTATGAAACATATAGAAAATTTGGTTGTAAAGTCTAAATGTGTTCACATGATTTTAATCATCATTCAACGTTGCATCTCTTGCATTATTCATCTTTTGATTAACCTTTTCAACAAAGGTCTCATACTAAATATTATGAGAAATTAAAAAACAAGGTATTTTGTATTAACTTCTAGATTAAAAAAACTCCCCAAACAAGAGTTAACTATTAAAACATATAAAATAGGGTGATATATTGGTAATATTTAATATCTGGTTTAGCATATTAGAAAAAAGTTTACTTTTAGGCTAGTAACAAAAATCCATTATGTTATTAAAGGTATGAGTTAGGATAGTAGACTGAAATTTGAAGGACAAAATTAATGATGCCTTTGCAAACAAATCCACATTTCATATTAGAAACTCATCAATTTCTTATGCAAAAATAATTGATGGATCAACTAAAAATACCTTCTCTTAGTATCGGGCATGTCAACTTTTTTAACATATATAAATAAACAATTAAATTCTTCAACAAAAATAATATATGCCACTTAAAAATATAATTTACAATCAAAATAATGTAACTAAGTGTAATAATTTATACTCGAATGGGATAAATTATTGTGGAGTAAAACATTTTACTATTGTGAGAAGTAACTTGCATCAATAAGATATTTAATTAGTGTACAAAAGATGAGTCAAGCACTTGATAGATGATAGATGTATGAACCTATCTATTTTAAAAAAAAGGGATTTACAAACATACCATAAAATTCTTATGTAGTTACATATTTAACACCTAAACTTTAATTTTTATATATATAACACCCAAATCTTCAATATCACATCAAAAATGTCATAATCACTCATTTCTTAAAAGTGAAATGCGCCTTTTTTATGTATAGGAAAGTATTAGATAAGTAAATATCTAACTTTAGATGTTAGATGTGTAAATATATAAGAATTATTGGTATGTATGTAAATATTTCTTTAAATAAATATTAGACTTAAAGTTGATAGAAGTTTAAACATTTTCATAAAGTGGCTTATGTCTTAAGCATTCTTAAAGTTCCATGCCAATATTTTCTAATCAAAAGCTAATAACTAAAGGCCATTTTAATAAAGCTTCTCTTTAACTTCATTAAATTAGCTACATTCATTTTATATTGAGAAAAGTAAACTTTGTCCCTTAGTGCCCCAACAAAGCCCACTCCCTAATCTAATAGGTATCAACCTCAATAAGCTTTTTTTTTTCACTTTTAGCTTTTTTAAAGTAGGCACTTAAGTACCACCAAACATTCTACTCCTTTCATTTTACTTCACTTTATTCACTTTTGTAAGATAAGGATGTGATGAATAGATGTTGAGTAAATAGAAGCACAAGAGTCACCTTTGGAACTTGTAATCATGCAACTACCTTTCAAAAGGTGGAGAAAGGTTTTGAAGCTGGCATTAAAAATGATGAAGCTACAAAGCATAGAAAGAAGAGAATGCAAAAATAGATAATAGTGATGACCCGTGATCTTGTAGTGTGATTTGAGTTTTCATCACACAAAAGAGTATTAGACATAAACTTGGTATTATTATCAATAGGATTAGGGATTTTAAATTTACCATCATCAAGAAAAGAATTTATTGATGTATTACTCTAATATGTGAATAACAATCATCAAAATTTGGATTTAATCAAACATAAATTTCAAAGCTAAGTGTGAATCTCAAAACACCTTTAAAATATTGAATCAAAGTTTATAATGGATGTACTCAATCTATTAAATTGGCTCAATTGACTTTCAAATAATTTTTAGAAAGGTCAAATGAAGTTAATAAATCCTTTAGTTGATAGAAAAAAATGGTCTTCAATCAATTCGGTCTGAAATGTATCTTTGTTTTTGATTGATTATCTTTCTCATAAGGACCTTTTGGTCATGTGAGAAAAAGATGGTTAATAATGACATCAAGTTTTATTGATGGCTTGTTGGCATCTCCTATTGATATCCATTTATTTTTTTCTTAATTGATGACAAAATGGTTTCCATGCTGACAACCAACTTGTGTGCTAAAATATTCATGCAAACAATGTCCTTGCAATTTCTTACCACCCCACAACATAGATGCTATAGGCTTGCAGCTCACCCATCTTTTATTCTCTTCAAATGGCTCCTCACCTCTACTACTCCAATTCCCTTCTAATAGGCCAATAAAGCCCCACACATCCTCCTCTCTTCATATAAAAAGTGTAATGCACATTTATTTTTGAAATTGATATTGTTTGAGTAAATTATTATTTAATTTTTTTTTCTTTTATTATCATTACACATAATCTTTATAAAAGGCAAAAGAATATTTTGTTTATTTTTTGTATCTTTAATTATAAATTTTATATCCTTATTATGATAGATGACTCATTTTATATTTATGTAATATGTACAAATTTATACAATATTTTTAATTTTAACATGTATAGATTATAATGTAGCCTAAAAAATGTTCCTATATTTTAGATTTTCAATGATAAGTATGAATGATTATGTCATATTTAGGATTTAGGGAGGGAGAAAAAATTTTTCTTTCAAATTAGAATATCACATACTTGAAATAAACTTAAAATTTTAATTTTCCCTTTTCATTTTAACAAATACAATAATTTTAACAATGAGACTATATTTTATATATTTTCGAATAAATTTATTGAGTCAAACATCACTTGCAATTAAATAATCAACATCAAAAAGAATTAAGGTAAAAGTATGATAAGGGAAAAAAGTGCAAATCAATATATCATAGATTAACCACTACGTAGCCTATGCCCACTTCTTATGTCCTCTTAGGGTTTTTCATTATTCTTTTATTCATTAATACAATATAGAGATGTCCCTCTTATTAGATAATGGAGAAACCCACAATACTTCCACTCAAAAGCATAACATAAGTTATTTCCCACATGCTAGGTAATTAATATTCATATAAAGTTGTGAAATTGGCATGTCCTATCACAACTTAGTAGGTAATCAACATTTTACATTATTTTTTTTTGAGCTAAAAATATCTCTCTCAAGAATAACAAATAAAGCTCATAAAGCCAAATATTTAAATATTAGCAACTCAAAATTTAAAGATACAAGATGACATGGTGTATGAGATCTCTTTCTCTCTCTAAGATTCTAACTCTTAGGGTTTTCTACTATGGAATTATGCTTATGGATATTAGCCACATAAATTATATTATAATAAATATAATAAATTTTTTTGAAATCAATCAAATCCTCAATTAGTGTCATTTTAAATTTATATTTATAAAACTAGCTAATCATTTTGACCTCACTTTTGGAGTGAGATTAACTACCTCTTTCTTAGACCTAAGATCTATCTAGGCACTAAGCTATTCCTAGGGTCAAAACACTTCTAGTGGTTAGGAGAACACTAATCTTAGCCTAGAGACTTATAGGGTTCTACCCTAGGGATAATCCTTGGCTTAAAATAATGAGGACTTACCTATCATAAACTTGATTAGCCTTTAATATCAAGCCAACTTCTTAAAAAAAAAAAAAAAAAACTCAAAATTAAACCTTAACCAAAACCACATTATCCTAGGCCTAAGTTGACCCATTATTGTTCAATTTGGCAAAATGGTCAAGTTGACCTAACCTAGCCCATTTGGGCCTAAGAGGGCTAAATCTAAAATCAACTCAATCCAATTAAAATTGAATTCACTCAAACTCATTTGAATGTCAATTGAACTTGATTGAAACATAATTGCAAATCAATTGAACTAAAATAAGCCAAATTGGCCCTTAACCCAAGTTGATCCAATTGAGTTCCATAGGGCCAAAATTCAATTCAAGCCAAATTGAATCAATCCAAATCTCACAATCATTCTAAACACTCAATTGAACACTTCAATCCACTCCAACCCATTCAATTCCGCCAATTGGTCCAATTGACCCAACTTGGCCCATTTGACCTAAACAAACCAAATGAGTCAAAATTCAATCTAACTCAAATTAATTATAATCAAAGCCATCAATCAATTCTAAATCCATCATTGAACACATTCCAACACTCACATAGCCTCAATTGAACCAAATCAAGCCAATTGGTTCACTTGACCCAATTTGGCATAAAAGGCCAAATTGATTCAAACTTCAATCCAACAAAATTGGACCAAACTAATCCATCCAATCTCTTTTAAAATGATTATTGATCACAATCAATCAAGCTTAACCAAGCTAATTTGTAATTGACCTATTTGACCTAAACAATCAAATAGGGCAAATAAATCTTATTCCAATCCAAATTAATTACAACAATGCCTCCAATTAATCATAAATTGATCATTGGACACTCTCCAATCATCAATTGAAGTCAATTTGATCAAACCAATCCAATTGACCTATTTAGCATAATTTGACCTAAAGGATCAAGTTGAACTAAAACCTACTCTAATCCAAATCAATTAAAACCAAGGCCTTCAATCATTCTCAATGGATCAATCAAACTTTAATTTTTCCCCTCATCCAACCTAATTTGTTCAACTTAGCCCATTTGACATGAATGAACCCATTTAGCCAAATTCAAATTCACTCCAAATTAAATCAATCTAATTGCACCAATACATTTCAAATGATCATTTGCACTTAATACAATAGATCTCTTTAACCAATTTAATCAATTGGTCAACCTAACCAATTTGAACTCAAATTGACCTATATGTCAAATTGAGCCAAAAACCCAATCTAAGTCCAATCCCAACTAAACTTGGCATAACTCACCCTTAGGTCCTCCTTAACTTGCTCAAGTGGGCTCAACCCATGGTTAACCTAGTTTGACCCAAACCAAGTAAACTAATGGTCCCAAATGGGACAAAATCCCCATTTGGAAGGCCTACCCGCCCCCTTTGCCTATGATATCCACCTTTGGCCCTCTTTGGACATAGGCCCATTAACCCAACCTAACCCAAAGCTATTGGGTGCATCACTTGACCAAAGAGAGGATCTCCTCCCCTTGGATGGACATTAGTCCACCTCAAAAGAGGTGTACACCCATGGTAATCCACTAAGCTCCCTCAGCCACTCAAGCATATCTACCCCATTATTCCCCTACCATCTTGCTACCTAGGCCGGAATCAAAGGATGAGCCAATCCTATGGCTTGGTTAACTTAGGGAGAAGAGTATACTCCTCTTCTCCCATTTAAACTCAACAGAGGCATTCCATAGAACTCTCTCCCTGAGTTTCTTGAGGACCCATAAAATATTTTAAGCACCCTCTCTATCAACCTCATAAAACCAAATTCAACCTTCATTCAAATAAATCTTCATTTGATCACCAAGTTTGATCAAACTTTGGCAAGCGATGACAGAGCTTCATCTTGGGAGAAATCGATGAGTAGGCAAGGAAGTATTTTCTCGGTGGGCTTCACCTCTTCAAGACAAAGCTAACTCAACTAACGAATCACTAGTCTATAGCTTTAGTGAGATATTTATCTCAAATCGTAGCTCCAACCCCTTAGGTGTTGATCTTTTGTCAAAGATTTTATCGTGTGACATGCATCAAGCCATAGGATCCCTTTAGAACACCTCCCCGATGATTTGGAATCTAATTTGTCATCAAACGAGCTCAAAATGTATGGTGAAAGGTGGATGGTGTTTGTCTCTCACCATGGGTTGATGACGGATCATCGATTGTCCATTCATTCTATATAATTAGAATGGATGGTAGTTTATAATTGTGTTAGATTTAATCCTTTTAAACTACAGGATAATCTCCATTATCCAATCCATGATTGGATGGCTGAGGAGAAAGCTCATCAGTCGTCGTTTATTTAGCAACCACATGGGATAATTTAAATATCCAATTTTGCGACACCATGTGAAAGGTGCTATCACATCAGGGTCGACATGATGTCGACTATGTAATTGGGTTAATTAGAGATTAAAATATATTTTAATTAATCAAAACTTTAAAAAATCATAACTAATTATATAAAAACTAAAAAAATAAATAAACCTATTTTAAAAAGCTTAAACAGAGGATAATTAAAGAAAAATAAAATCCCTAAAATTTATCTAATGAATAGTGACTAATTATGATTTGAAAATTTTCTTAATTAAGCTTTAATTACTTAAAAAATTCTTTCATCATATTTGAATTATTCTTGAAAAGATGAAGATGCCACCCCATCCCCACTAGGTACGCTCTCCCCATCTTTATGAAACTATTCATTGTCTACTGTTCCATTGGTTTGCTCTCGATGGAAAGACCATCCTACACTGGTGCTCTTACAAACAACATTCCCTTCCCAAATGATCCTTCCATTCAACTAATTTTTTTGCAATCATATCATGATAAATATGTAGAAGGTGGTGACAATGGCATCCTCAAAAAGGAAAATTGCAAAAATGGCAAACCAGCCCTCTTCCTTAGTGAATTTGAATCTGCTTAATTGGAGAAACCTCTTAGATTTACATTTGTTGGCAAGTTTACTTACAAACACCACAAGATGGACATAATACATAAGCACTTTATGACCTAAGGCTTCTTGGTGAATGGAATCGGACTACTTGATGGAAGGCTCTTCACCAAAAATCTTTACCACAATGATAGCGTGCCTATGAAAATACTCAAATGGACCCTACTTTTGATTACATCATAAAACCACCCATTGACCCCATTTGGATCATGTTTCCAAGCCTAAAACTTCATCTCTTCAACAATAAAATTCTATACTCTTTGGCTGCAAACTTTAGCAAACCCATCAAACTTGATTTACCCACCTTCAATCTCACTTGACCTTATGGATTGGAACACCAATTAATGGATATTGGCAACCGATAGTTATTGAACAAAAGCCACACTATTTTCCTAAATCCAGAATGTTAGGATGTCTTCTTGAGAACTGTTTCATTGCTAATCCTAAACTAAGAGGAAGGAACACAAAATTAGTGGGAAGAATGATAGAATTGTAAATAAGTTCTTAAATCTCCCTTATAGGAATGAGATGGATAACAAAAAAACATAGCCTGAACACATTCAAGATCCAAAACAATCTTGGATAACAAATAAAGGGGAAAATTTAGAAAACACAAATGTACTACTCCAAAATCAAGAAACCATAGAGGTTGAAGTAGCAGACCATATAATCACTACAAATCATCTGATAAAACATAATGGGAAAGAACCTCTTAACAATCCTGGATACCAACTAAAGGGGAAAATTCAAAAAACACAAATGAACTACTCCAAAATCAAGAAACCACAGAGGTTGAAGTTGCAGACTATATAACAACTACAAATCATTTGATAAAACATCATGGGAAAGAACCTCTTACTCACACATCACTATAATTTAAATAGACAACAATTTTACAACCTGCTAATATAGAAGAATTTAGTTTTGAACCTTAATAGACTCAACCTGATGATGTATTGGCACCTATACTTCAAGAACACACCTCTCATTATGAGGAACTAGGACAAGCTATGCAAGAAATAGTGGAGGCATTAATACAGAAATCTAAAAGGAATAGCATAAAATAATAAGGGAGCTAAGAAACATAAACCCAAATGCAACATTCTATATGAAAGGTATCTATAGCTAGAATACTAGCCAATTGGGTTGATAATATTGCTACTAGAGCCTTTTGGGGTTCTAAGTACTCCTAACATGACTAACTTTATGATTTGGAATATTAGAGGAATCGCTAAATTTAATTCCTCTAATAGACTTAGAAGTTTAATTAGGAGTCACAATCTTCATGCTTTTGCAAGAACCTCTAATCCAACCCCACAATATAGAGAAAATCAGAAGGAAGTTCAACAACTACAACATAATTCAAAATTGTAGTAATAAAATAATGTTTTTCTGAAAAAGTCCTTTTCAACTAGATCTCATTATGGATGACCCTCAATTCATTAATGCTTTGACCATGCTCCCCTCCTTTTATCTATTGACTTCATCCCTAAACCTTGTAAAAAATTTTTTAGATTCTGGAACATAAGGACAGAACATGACCTAATCAATTGTCTCTAAGATGCATGGAAATCAAACACATTTAATCCTTGGATTAGACTTTGGAAATTACACAAGAATTTAACCTCAAGTCTCAACAAATGGAATTGGAATGTATTTGTTGACATTTAACAATAAGTTGAGGCCAAGGAACAAAGGGTTACTTTACTTGAAAATATTTGTACCAATGAATCATCCTTGGAAGTCAAAGCTAATCTAAATATGTCCCAAGCAACCCTTAATAACTTGATTGCCATGGAAGAAGACTTCTTATAACAGAAATTTTCCATAGTCAATCTCAAGGAGGGAAGAAACACAAAATTCTATCATGCTTGCATTAAATAAAAAAAGAGGGAATATAAAGCCATCACAAAAATTAAATCTCAACATAACTAGTTACATGATAAAAAAGATATCATAGAGAATGGAATTAATTACTTTAAATCAATGTTTCAAGAGAAAGAGGTAAATTTAAATCTATTTCTAGAGGTTCTACTCTAATAAGCTAAGCTAAGTGAACCAACTTGACATTGCATATAGCCCTATGGAAGATAAAATTTAGAGAAGTCTTGATTCTCTCAATGGATCCAAAGTTGGACTTAATGGATACACAACCCATTTCTATCAACATTCATGGAATGGAGTAAGATATATGTAATCTTGGCTATATAGGTTTTTTACGGGTCCAAGACATGAATACTTTAGCTCCTCCACCATCACTCTCATTCCAAAATCCAACAATAAATATAATTGGAAAAATTTTAGGCCTATAAGCCTTACATATGTCATTAGCAAAACTATTAGCAAAATCTTTTCTAATCGCCTCCAATGACACTACCATAACTCATCAACAAAAACCAAATAATATTTGTCAAAGGAAGGAACATAGCTGAAAACATTTTTCTAGACCAAGAACTTACACAAGGTTGGATAAGAATAAATAAGGAAATATCACAAATTGGAAGTTCATCATGGCAACAATGAAAGCTAGAGGATTTTAGAAATATTTTTTCAACTTGGTCGAGAGGCTACTTTCCAATAACTATTACTCTATCGTCATCAATGGGGAGGCACATGGCTTCTTCAAAGCATCTAGAGCCATAAAACAAGGTGAACCACTATCCTCCTCCCTTTTTATATTAATTTTTAATTATCTTTAAAGATTGCTCCAATCGAAAGAAACATATTTTCCCATGAGTTGACTCTAGTCTGGATTTTGCTAATGACACCATCAAAATTGAGTTTTTAGTCTCCCTTGGTATATATTTACACCAAGATATTTGAGTGGAATGTGGGAGTAAGTGAAACCTGTGTATTCATTCATTCATCTCCAATCTATTTTATAATGCTTACCTAAGATGAAAAAGCATTTTGTCTTGTCGAAGGTCATGCTAGAAATGGTTTCAAAAGTGTTGAGTATGTGCATGATTCTTTTTATTAAATTTTTGTATCTATTGTAAAGTAGTAAAACACCATCGATGAAAGCAAAATGAGATATGCTAATCTTCCTATTAGTTTTGTGATTGAGAGATCTATTTGAGTTTTGGTTGGCATCAATCTCTTACAAAGTATTCTTAGCTCCATCTCCCTCTACTCATGCTGATGCCTATCAAAACACAAATTCAAATTGAACAAATATTTAACAGATTTCTATGGAGTAAATGGAGAGATTCCATATATTGGGTAAGTTGGAAAAAGGTTTGCAAGGCTAAGCATGAAGGGGGTTTGAGATTCCATTCCCTTGCTAAATTAATCAAAATAAACAAAATGAAACTTTGGATCAAACTTAGACAAAATGATTCACTATTGGTTCAATTCCTATTAAGCAAATACAAGTGGAAACTCCACCAAGAAATGGTTTAGCTAAGGATAATAGACTCCCAACATTGGAAAAGCCTTTTTCAACATAGAGATATAGCTAAAAGCATGATCTTATAGAACTTGGGGCAAGGTAAACTAAGCTTTAACAAGGATCACTAGTTTCTTGATGGATTAATGACCAACCACACAACATAATCTAGATCCATCCAGGTATTAGTATCAAATTTATGGAGTGAAGGCAACTGAATTTTACTAATGTCAAAGAACATCTCCCTAAGGATATAATAAATTCCCCTCCCCCACCCCTTCTCCAAAGCTAAAGGAAAAATTGATTCTTAAATACATCAATAGAACCTCTTAATATCTTAGACCATCTTTAAAATTATTCATAAACCTAGTAGAAAATCTAAATGGAACCCCACACTATGGAATGTAGCAATCAAACCATCAATGTCCTTCCTATGTTGGAGACTTTGGCAAAACCTGCTTCCTACTAATGATATATCAAAACTAAAGGGCTTAAAAATCTCCTCTCTGTGTCATTTATATTAAAGTGAAAAAGAGAGCATAAGCCATTTGTTTATTACATGTAAAATTAGAAAACAATTTTGGATTGAAATACATTCAATGTTTCAAATAGTCAAATCAACTGAGGAATCCATTCCTAGCTACTTGAAAGCTTGGAATCACAACTCCATACAAAATAGCAAGAATAGTCATCTTTACATCATCCCTTTAATCATTCTATTGTTTATTTGGATGGCTAAAAACTCCAACAAGCATGTAGATCAATGAATGGAATAAAGGATATATTACTCTATATCAAAAACTACATTGGCAAAAAATAAGAGCTAATCTCTTCAAAGATCTCTAAACAACACCCAGTCAATCCAGATGGTCCAATCCACCTCATTTGATGGATTAAACCAAAAGATGGCTACATCAAAATTAACATTGATGGAAGCTTCAAAAATGACACTACTCACAAGAATTGGTGCTATTTTTAGAAATCATACAACCCAATGCATTTTTATATTCTCTCTTCCTTGCTATACAATAAATGCACTCCACACTGAAATAATGGCTTGTCTTACAACTCTAAACTTTGTAGTGTTCTTCCCCTTCAAAAAAAGTTGGATCGAATCTGATTCTTTACATCTTTGCAATTTTATTTTAATGATGACAACTGCCATTGGTTCATTGTATACATTCTTAAGAGGATTAAGTTGTTATTACAAAAATTCCAATTTAAAGTTAGCCACATTTATAAGAGAGTAATCAACCAGCAAACAAGTTGGCAAGATTGGGATGCCATTTTGGAAGAACAATTTTCACACATCACCCCATATCTTATAATCTCACTACACTCAATGGGGACTTGCTAGACTTACCTTACATTAGAAAAATGTAACAAAAAAAAACTTGTTTCTTCTCTTTTATTAGGGTTCCTTGATTATACTTTTCATTTCAAGTATAATAGTATTTTTTGCTTTAAAAAGTGTTAATTACTTGACTAATTGGCTTGGGATTTGGTGTGTTAATACCTTGGGATGATCTTTGCCTCCCATAATTTTTCCAAGTCAATTTTGTGAATTAATTTGGGCTATTATAATTTTTAATCCTTAATTAATCATTTTGTGTATTTAATAAATATTTAAAATAAAAAAATTATGAAATTAATTATGGGAACTTAATTAATCATTAGAATAATAAAGGTAATCAAGAAAATTAATTAAGACCTCTAATCCTTATTATTTCTTAAAACCACCCTTAAAGATATCTATTTAATTAATTAAATAAAGTAATTAACCCAAATTTTTTTTAAAAAAATCATAGTAATTAGCATAATTCCTTAAAAAGTTTGATCAAACCCTCTATGTGCTCTATTAACATAGATTCTTTCAATGAAATCAAGATTCCCCATTGGTTTGGGGAATTTTGAGTGTAATTGATAATTTGGGCCTTGTCTTCTTTATTTAATTAACTTTTAATTATGAGCTTAATTGCATTAGAATTTTTAGGGCATGTTTATTTTATGTTTATGCATCTCCAACAATTTTATCATGATGTATAGGCACATATTTAAGGTTTAATTATGTTTAGAGGATCTTTTGGGTTTTAAATAATTAAATAATTAGTTAAAGTTAATTAATCCATAAAAGTCCCTTAAATTAGCTTTAAACCAATTAATGAACAAAGGTGGGTTAAAGGAAAATTTTAATAATTTGATATTATTTTTAAGTTTAAATAATTCAAAATCCTAAAACTAATACTTAACAAACTTGATTAAGCTTAAGGGTGTTTATTTAATGTGAGTACTATTTGGAATTAATAAACCCAATTATGTTGTTTGATAAAGTTTAATTTTCTTGCTTAAATTATCTATAAATTCTTTTTAAATTTTATATGCTCATGCATTCATGCCTTTAAAATCATAGAAGAAACTACATTAATTGCATGCATTTGAAATAAGTAGTGTGGCTATTATCTCTAGTAAATCCCAAATTATTTTTCTTTAATTCAATTAAAAGATAGCTACTACTTTAAGTATAAATGAATATAAATGAATATAAATGATTAAAATTTTGGTTCTAATTCCCACATGTATGAACTATGAATCAAAAGGCATATAGCCTGGACATCTCTGGAACGTGAGACCTTAAGTAGTCCTAAGGAGGTCTTTGATTACATCACTTCCCAGGTTTAACAATGGCATGTACCTTAAGATTGGTAGTGAATTACATGTTAAGTGTAACTTAATTTTTCCTCAATTAAATTTGAAGAGAAAAGAAGAAATTTTTTTTATGATCTTTATATTTATACATGTGTACATCTATGTGTGAATTAACAAGTATATAGTTTGGACATCCCAATCTTTGGTTATCTCAGTTTAAGTAGTCATAAAGAGGTCATTGATTACCTCACTTCTTTGGTTTAACAACAACACATGCTTGTAAGGATTTATTATATTTGTGTACATATGTAAACATAAAACAAAAAAAGAGAGATTAAATCATTCTTTTTTCTATAAAATTCATGCATCATATAATCCCAACCCATGTCAAATTTTAATAATTGAAATTATGTCCATTCATGCATACATCAAATATGAAACAATTAAAATGAATAGACATGTTTACCAATTAGCTAATCTTATGCATGTATTAAATGAATATGAAAGGATAATAGAGTAAAGCTTAAAGAATATAATCAAATTAATCATATTTTGGTTTTATTAATCTTAAGATAGCTTGCACATTTAAATATATTCTTAAAGCTAAATCTAGACATATACCCTAATAAAGGTTATAACACTTTATCAAAAGAACCAAAGCTATAAAATTTATTATTGGAATACACCTAAGACTAAGGGGTTAAGGTGGGTTTCAGCCTCCCTTCTCTCCCTGTACAATTCCAAATTTGAATGAAACTCCAAATAAAAAAAATGGAAAGCTTAAAAGTCATTTCAAGTCATTAATTATGTAAAGTGTAACCACCTTTAATTAAAAATTAAACATTCAACATTAGAAAACTTTCAACCATTAAGACCTAATTGTGACATACCACACTAAGCCTAGCACACACATTAGAGTATTAAGTCTCTAATCCTAGTATTAAATTAGGCTAGTGTTTGTTATGATGATGTGATATGTTATTTTATGATATAGTATTTTAGATTGGATGTCAGGATTGATTGTGCATAGTTTTGATGTTAGGATGATATTAGGCTAATGATATTTTTTGCAGGGGAATGTGTTAAAGGGATCATTGTAATAATATGATATAAATACTTCTTGCTTACAGGTGCTGCTTAAAGTCCCTAAACATAATTCACTAGGACAAGTGGGCTATTTTGTATGTGTAGTTAGATTTCTATTTTCAATATATATATATATATATATATATATATATATATATATATATATATATATATATATATATATATATATATATATATATATATATATATATATATATATATATATATATATGCTTATATATATATATCCATATATATATATATATATATATATATATACCCCATTGCTTTTTTTATATATATATATATATCTGTTCAAGGCTTGGTTACCCATTTCTTCTTTTTTGGGGTTGTATGACAGTACCTAACCGCACCAACCTTTTATTCTTTTACATGATTAATGTTTGATTATTATGATTACAATGGTTGGATAATAGAAATGGCATGCTTTTCATAGGTTTCCTAAAGTATGATTATTTGATGTGTGCCCTGGATGCGATAAGCTCTTTAGAAAATAAAATAAATTTTCTATCCCAACTAATAACTTTAATTAAAATTTTGACCAACTCATAATCTTATCATAAAGCCTAGGAATTCTAATCAAGAAATAAAAGATTTAGTAACCACTTAGTTGAATGATTGTATATTTTAGCATCATGCATGCATATTGTTTCACTCTTGTAAAGAGGTGGTCTCTATTTTTGCACGATAAAGGATAGAGAATGGCCTATGAGAGCAACCCGTTGTAGTGGAAAATACTCATTCTCTCTAATTTAGCTCATAACATAATTTCATCATGCATTTAAGCATAAATCCTCCCATGCTTGAGTCTAAAATTGATGAGACAAAATGAAATAAAAATTTGTAATTTTTGTTGCATTAGTCTAAGTATAATTTTCATTCTAATCATGTTCTAGTCTTTTAGGGAGTGAGTTTAAGACTCTTAGATTTTTTCTAATAAATAATAGCCTAGCTATCTTATATTTACATAAGACTGGCCTACATGATTTTAAATTGTAGGAAGTGTTAAGTAGCAGTCACTCCAAGTGGTTATAAGCCTAGAAGAGTCAGGATTGGTCCATTCTCTCTAGTGGAAGTGAACCAATATATCCCACTTCCCTGAGTAAAATTTTGTCGAGCTCTTGGCTTATGAGAGAACTTTAGATGTAGGTTTAGAGGATACTCATTTTGCTTTTTATACTAGTGTAAGTCCTCACCTCTTAGGAATTTTTATAATCTTTTGTTGTTGGAATCTAAGTCCTAGCATTCTAATAAAAATTTCAACTTAAAATAAATTTAATTTTATCTTATTGAACATATAAAGACTCATTATAGGGTAGATTGAAATACTTACTAGGTTTCCTAGTATCATGAGTGTTTCTTACTTATTCTCCTTTGTAATATGTTATGAACTCGTCCCATTTGAGTCTTCCCAATTGATTTTCTAACAATTGATAGTCATTTGATATCCGAGCTTGAAAATCTTTGAAGAAATTAGTTGATTACTTAATTGAGAGTATTCTTAAAAAAATTCTCATTTCCTATGATGTAATTAACTATGGGGGCTTACCTCCATAGGGAACTAAAAAATGCAGCTTAAAATAAACCTTTCTTTACTTCATGTATGTAAAGTAGGAGAAATATCTTTGGTATATGTAGACCCATCATCCTTAGGAGTATTTATTAGATGATTGAGTCCATTATAGGGTGATGTTCCTACCTCTCAAGGTAGTATATCATTTTTTAGAATCCATACTCTATCACTTCAATAAGTAACCCCTAAGATCTACGCATATCCCTACACCTCTAAACTAAAACACCATAATCATATTATGTCATCATAATTATATGATATAATCAATTTAAATTATAATCATGACTTCTAGCTAATTATAATTATATGATTATTTAAATTAAATTAAAATGTTTAGTTTAAAATTCAAAAGTTACAATTAATATAAATTGATCTTGTCATTTCATATCAAATAAGGCATTTCATACATTATAATCTTAAAATCAATTTTCATCTATCACACAATTACTTAATTATTTATATTATTTATTTTATTAAAAGTAAAATTACTTAAGAATGATTTTAGCCATGAATATTAGGGACATATCCGTAGTTCAACTCAACTCATTTAACCACTCTAAGTTGAATAAATTGACCAAATGGGTTAACATGTCCCATTTGGGTCAAAATGAGTAAAATGGGAATTTAACTAAATTTATTCTAAAAAATATAGAAAAATATTTAAAATGATCAACAAAATGTATAACTATTTTGTAAATAGATATGCTAGATCCTTAGGGTAGTATGCATGGGATAAGAAATAATTAAATGTAGTTAAGGATCTTAATTGGAAACCAATGGAAGTTTACCATTTTGTTCCTACATAGGACTCCCATTCCTATAGAGATGAGTGTTAGGCATTAAGTGGCTAGTTCTAAGGGTTTAATCTTTTGGTGTTACAAAGATGAGTTGTCTAATGTGTATCCTTAGTGTGTAGTATCCTATAAATAGGTGAGTCTTTATACTTGAGGCTGATCGTTGGACATTGACTGCCTAGTTGGAATGGTTTCTTTATGCATTTACCCCGCATAGACAAAATCTTTGTATATTATGTGGGTTGTTATGCCTCGATCACCTGACTGAGATGATCTACTCCCAAGTTTGCCTTGCTTACAACGAGTCTTCTTGATCGAGTAGTTCACTGATATGAATTTTGTTCCTTGCTAGTGGCCATGAATAAAATGATTCTCCCTCTTTTATGAGCACTAATTGAGTCTATTTGTATATTTGGATATACATTTAGCCCTATAATTCTTCTGCTCTTGTAGAGGTGAGTCACAAAAAGGATAGAATAATAAGAATGTTTAATTACAAGCATTTAATACTTTTTAAAAAAAATATTTTATGTTATTTATGTTGCATCACCTTTGAGTTGACCCTTTTTAAAGCATTTTCCTACATTCTAGGCTATATAAAGATGTTGGCTTTTTGAACCTCATGTTTAATCCTATTAATTTTGATGATAACAAACGTATGCATGGATATTCTAATGTATGTTTTAAGTATTTCAGATATATTAATTTTGAAGTTGCAAAAGATTCTTAATTACATATTCAATATATCTCTCAACATGTTTGATGTAATTGTAAGTATGGAAGAATGAATGATAGATCAATATGGATAGTTTGGAGCTCGATACAAACATTTTAGGTTATATGCATTTAGAACTATCTTAGAGGTTCATATGAGTTCATTGACTTGAATTGATTTGCTCACAATTTAACATATTATTTTTAATTATTTTAATTATTGATAATAAGAAAAATAAATAATCTTTATCTAATTAACATTCAATTCTATAAACTTAAAAAAATTTATATGCTTCATACATAACATTTAAATTGTCAAAATAATAAATAAAAATTAATTATGATTATTATATGTAACTAATTTATATATTTAATATAATTAAATATTTTAATTTAATTTAAAAGTTATATGATAACTAACATATGTATGATTATATCTAAATTATATCATAATTTTTAAATATCATATTTCAAAATTAACAAAAATATATGAAATTTATTATTTTAGCCAAAGTCATTTTATAGTCAAGAAAATTTGATCTCATTTCATCCCCAACATATTCCTTAGATTTTTTTTTAATTGGATAGGTTACATGACCCACATTTAATTAAATTTTAGTTTATTATGATTTTTCAAATACATTTTGGTGGATTAGTCTTTGGACATCAAAGTTTAAGTTTTTCACATCAAAGTATTTTCAATCATTTTTTTTGTGAAAATGTTTTATGATACTTTGTAGGATTTATTTCATTTTACTAAAATTTTAATCTTCCTACAAATTTCTTTTGGTTTATTGAAATATTTTATCATTAGTCTTATTTAAAAATTATTTATTTTTAGATTTATTTTAGATGTATATTTTAAGGATTCAAAATTAATTTATTGTCCAGAAAATAATTTCATATTTGCTAGATCTCTCTTTTTAATTAAAAGCTTATCTAGTTTACTAAGATCTATCATATACTAATTTTATTTAAGTATTTTATGATCATTTGCATTAATTTAAAACATCATTTTGGTTAAAATAAAATAAAAATTTTGCTATAGTTTTAGAGTATATACTAGATCTAGTATATATCAAGTTTCTTCATCAAAATAAAATTTATAAAAGTTAAATTATTTTATTTGACATTTATCATCAAAGTTTTTTTAGTTTTTTTTTTTTGTGAAAAAGTCTTATGATAGTCTGTAGGATTTATTTCATCTTGTTGAAATTTTAATCTTCCTACAATTTTTTTTGGTTTCTTAAAATATTTCTTCATTAGTCTTATTTAAAAGATCATTTAATTTTAGATCTTTTTAGAAGTATATTTAAAGGATTTAATTAATTTATTATGTTGAAAATACTTTCATATTTTCTAGATCTCTCTTTTTAATTAAAATCTTATCTTGTTTACTTAGATCTATCATATACTAATTTTATTTAAGTATTTTGTGATCATTTACATTAATTTAACGCATCATTTTGGTGAAAATAAAATAAATTACTTGCTAAAATTTTAGAATATATACTAGATCTATTATATATCAAGTTTCTTTATCAAAATAAATTTTATAAAAAGTTAAATTATTTTATTTGACACTTATCATTTTATTCCAACTAATATCCTTTTGTTGAAATAATTTTATCTTTATGAAATTTAGTAAAACGCTATTTTTATTATTTAATAATTAAGAAAAAAGAATTTTAGTGGAGAGCTAATCATTCTTACACTTTTATATACATACTAGTGATAGTTTCTGTTAAACTTAAAATTATTCCTTATTGAAATTTATTTTATTTGGCAATAAACTATTGTGAATTTATTTTAAAACTATTTTTATATTAGTCTACAAATTCTAATAACATAAATATCTTAGTAAGATCAGTTAAAGATATTTCTTTTATTAATATTTTAAAATTAAGTGAGCATTCTATCTTATCAAAGTTGTAAGTTATAAAGAAATCATTATACGTTGTGAGATCACTTTTGAATTGGATAGCTTGGTATATTTATGAAGGATATATTTAATCAAAACTTATTATTTTGTATTTTTTTATGCTGTAAAATTTTTATTGGGGTCACACTCACCATTTATAGGTGAGTACATGTTGTAAGGGTTGTACTCACCTTGTTATGGGAGAGTATAATTTATAAGCAATTTACATTTAGTGGCTTCCTAGTTGGGGGTGGCTAGGTGTGGATATAGGCTAGTTTTGGGGTTTGGCTGAACCACGTAAAAATTATGCACCTACTATTTCTTTTTTACTTTTTTGTACTTTATTTTTTTCTACAATGAGAATTGTGTCTTGTCATTATAAAATTAAAAAATAATTTTGTACTAAAACTTAAAAATTAAGAGTTAACTTTTAAATTTTTCAATAATGCCTAATTGACCCCCTCCCCCTCTTGGGTGTTATAGTGATTCACAATTGTTATCAGAGCCTAGGCTCTTTTATTGCCTTAACTTCTAAGAGTAGATCTTTTCATTATGGCTTAAGGTTTCCCAAAGGGTTCATTACCAGAGGAACAATCACTCATCGACCTCCACTTTTAGATATTATACCATTTTATTATTGGAAGAATATAATTAGTACATTTTTAAGAAGTTAAAATGTATGCATGTGGTATATGTTGACACATCAATATCATACATCCATTGTAAAAGTAAATGACATTAAAGTAGAAAAACTTTTGAGGAATGGACTGCAACTGAAAGAGAACTTGATGAACTAATTGCTAGGGCTTGTAATACTTGACATTGTGCTTTATTACCTAATGATTACATGAAAATTTCTATGTTAAGTACTACAAAAGAAATATGAGATAACATAATTATAACTTATGAAGGAACTAGTGAAGTTAGAGATGCTCATATAAATAGACTTGTTCATGAATATGACTTATTTTGTATGTCTCCTTTTGAATCTATTTTTGATATGTATACTAGATTCATGAAAATAATTAACACATTACATTCTCTTGGTAAAACATATAGGAATCAAGACTTAGTCTATAAGATTCTTGGATGTCTTCCAAATGAAGGGATGCTAAAGTAACCGTTATTAGTGAAGCTAAGGATTTATCTACTTATCCACTTGATTAGCTTTTGGGTTCTTTTAATAGGACATGAATAGGTTATTGCTAAGGATTTATCTACTTATCCACTTGATCAACTTTTGGGTTCTTTTAATAGCACATGAACAGGTTATTACTCAAAGGGATAAGATGGATAACTCAATAAAAGGAGAATAAGAAAGGAAAAGCCATTGCATTACAAGTTGATGATAGTGATGAGCATAGTACCTCAAGCAGATGGTTATAGTGATGAGGTCATCATGCTATCCAAAAGGCTTGGGAACTTCTTAAGAAAAAAGAATCAAAGGTATAAAATCTAAAAACTATAAATTTCAAAATAAAAATTTTTTGCATGTGAAGGGATCATTTGTTACCATTGTAAAAAGCTTGGACATGCAAGAGGTGATTGTCCAAAACTTGCTGATTCAAAGAAGAAAGAGATTGATGTGGGGAAAAAGAAAAAATTGAAAGATAAAAAGTACCATAAGAAGAAGAAGAAGGATTTATGGGCCAATCCAGATTCAGATGAATCAAGTACATGTTCATTCGATGAAGTGGTCAACACATGTCTTATGGCAAAAGGAGAATCTGATTTAGATTCTCAAGAGGTATGTAATGATATATCTTATGATGAATTAGATGATGTTTTTAATGATTTAGTTATTAAATATAAAAATTAAAAGAAAAATACAAATCTTAGAAAAGAACATAAAATTTAGATATGCATATTTGTGAATTAAAAAATAAATGTAATAATTTGAACATTTAAAAAAATTCTTTATTAGTTTGTTCCTTACTTGTATGTAAACTTGAAAGAAAGAATGTATTGTTAAAAGCAAGATTAAAATTCTGTTTAAACTCACAAGTTCAATATAGTGCTTTGTTAAGCAAAACATTAAATAAAAATCATTTGCATCATGCACATCCCACTCATATATCTTATAATTATTATGCTAAGCCATATGCAAACACTAATGTTTGGTGCAACTATTGTTGTAGAAAAGAACATATATCATTTGATTGCTATGCACATAGATTACAAACCACTAGGAAATCATCTTATCTATGGGTACCAAAAGGTACAAGCACTACACAAACCACACATGCTGTATATCATGCTTCAAATTTAGACTGTGGACCCAAATATGTTCGGGTTCCAAAAGTTAACATGTGATTTTATTTTATAGAAATGCCTTCAAAGAAAAATCAATGAAGGCATGTAGTACTTGGATAGTGGATGTTCAAGACATATGATGGGTGATAATTATAAATTAATAACTTTTGAATCAAGTGATAGAGGATATGTTACATATAAAGATAATGAAAAGGGAAAGATCATTGATAGTGGTTCTATTTGTAAGAATTCTATCACTTTAGATAAGTTTTTCTAGTAGAAGGATTAAAACATAATTTAATTTCTATTAGTTAGTTATGTGATAAAGGTTTGAATGTACTATTTCATGCATCATATTGTATTATCAAAAATAATGAAAATGTTTTGTTTGTAGGACAAAGACAAAAATATTTATGTCATTGATTTAGATAGCTTTCATGATGTGAATTTGAATTTACTTTATTTTAAAAGCACTCATGATGATATATGGTTATGGCATAAGAGACTTTGTCATATTAACATGCACTCACTCAATAAAATTGCTAAACTTGATTTAGTAGTTGGATTACCTAAATTAAATTTTATTCAAACTATGTTTGTGATGCATGTATTCATGGTAAGCACTTTAGAAGTTCATTTAAAAGTAAAATTATTGTTTCTACTTCTAGACCTCTATAGTTGTTGCACATGGATTTATTTGGTCTAATTAACACTATTAGCTCAGGTAGTAAAAATTATAGTTTTATAATTATTGATGATTTATCTAGATTTACTTGGGTTTTGTTTGTAGCTAATAAGGATTATATTTTGGGTGAGGTTAGAAAGTTTTCTAAATATATTCAAAGAGAACAAGATCTTTTGATTTGTAGGAATCAAATTGATAATTATGATGAATTTGAAAGTAAAATATTTTAGGATTATTGTGATGAACATGGGATTAGAAATAATGTTTTTGCACCTAGAACTCTCCAACAAAGTCGAGTAGTAAAGAGAAACAAAATAGAATGTTAATTGAATTAAGTAGATCTATGCTTGATGAGTATAAATTGCCAAAGTATTTTTGGGAAGAAGCTATAAATACTGCATGTTATGTAAAAAAGAAGATTTATTTCAAACCAAATTTGAAAAAGACCCCCTATGACTTGTTCTATTTTGGAAAGAAGCCTAAGATTGAACACTTTCATGTATTTGGATGTAAATGCTTTATTTTGAAGAATGGAAAAGAGCCTTTAGGTAAGTTTAATTGCAAATTGGATGATGATATTTTCTTAGGATACTCTCTTTCTTGTAGTGCTTATAGAGTTTTCAATAAAAGAAAAATGATTGTAGAAGAATCAGTACATGTTATTTTTGATGAAAATTTAATTGATCCCCCTAGAATTGAAGTGATTGATAATTTTAAGAAAAAATCTTTAGAAGATAATGTGGATGATTCATTATCTAATGAATGGAAATATAATAAAAATCATCCAAAGGAACTGATTATAGGAGATTCTTCAAAAGGAGTTATGACCAGAAGACATAGTTGAAAAGTTGTAGTTCATTCCACATTTTTATCTAAGGTTGAACCTAAAAATTTATAAGAAGCATTAAAATATACTTTATGGATTATTGTATGAAAGATGAGTTGAATCAATTTGTAAGAAATGATGTTTGAGAATTAGTCCTAAGACCCCAATATCAAAATGTCATTAAAACAAAATGGGTCTTTAGGAATAAGCTAGATGATTCAGGTTGTATTGTTAGTAATAAAGCTAGGTTAGTTGTGCAATTTGTACACACAAGTTGAAGGGATAGATTTTAAAGAATCTTTTACACCTGTAGTAAGACTAGAGGCCATTAGTTTACTCCATGGTTATGCTTATTTTAGGGATTTTAAACTTTTTCAAATGGATGTTAAGAGTGTATTTTTTAATAGATTTTTGACCAAGATGTATTTGTAGAGAAACCACTTGGATTTGAGAGCCTTGATTATCAAAGTCATGTGTATAAATTAAAGAAAGCTTTATATGGTTTAAATAAGCTCCTCATGCTAAGTATGATAGGTTAAGTAACTTTTTGATAGATCATGAATTTAGAATGGGTAGAGTATATACCACCTTATTCTTTAAGAGCATATATGATGATTTGATTATGGTATAAGTGTATGTAGATGATATATTATTTGGAAGTACAATTGAATCATTGTGCCATGAGTTCTCATCTTTGATGTCTATAGAGTTTGAAATGAGTATGATGGGAGAACTTAATTTTTTCTTGGGCCTTTAAATGAAGCAATAAGAAAATGGCACATTCATCTATCAAACCAAGTATACAATTGAATTGCTTGAGAGGTTTGAAATGAAAAGATTAAAATATAGTAAAAATCCTATGAGCCCATCTACAAAATTGGATTTAGATGAATAAAAAAAAATCTGTTGATCAAAAACTTTATAGAAGTATGATAGGTTCACTTTTATACCTTGCTACTAGTAGGCTTGATATTATATTTGCTATTTGTTTGTGTACTCATTTTAAGGCTAATCCAAAGGAATATCATTCAATAGCAATCAAGTGTATCTATCGATATTTTATAGGCACTTCTAGGTTAATTTTTGGTATCTTCAACATTCTTCGTCATGTGATTTAGTTGCTTATTCTGATGCTGATTTTGCTGGATGTAAAGTAGATAGGAAAAACACATTAAGAACATGTCAATTTTTAGGATCATCACTTATGTCTAGGTCCTCTAGGAAACAAAATTTTGTAGCTTTATCCATTGCTAAGACCGAGTACATAGTTGTAGGTAGTTGTGTTGCTTAGGTCCTTTAGTTAAAATAATAATTAGAAGAATTTGGAATTAAGCAAGATCACATTCTAGTTTAGTGTGACAATACTAGTGCAATTAGTTTGACAAAAATTCTATCGAACAATCATGAATCAAGCATATAAAAATTAGACATCATTTTATTATGGATCATGTTTTGAAAGGTGATGTTAATATTAATTTTATTAGCACTGATTTACAAATTATAGATATTTTTACAAAACTATTACCAAAAGAACATTTCTGTACTTTAAGATGCATGCTTGAAATGTTAGATCCTAATATCTAAAATTATATGTAGTTTGTTCTCTCATTTTGATATTGTTAAAAGGGGGAGAAGGGAAAAATGTTGGCTAGTATTACATTTATTTCATGCATATATTTAGGGAGAGCATCATTATTCATCTCTTGTGCACAAATTTTATTTAATTAAAAAGATTTTTTTTAAGCTATGATGAAAGGTCAATTTTGCACCTTCATCAAAATCAATACCCAACATTAGTTTGTCATAATAAAAAAGGGGGAGATTGTTGGCTTTATGTGCCTCATGTTCAATCCTATTAATTTTGATGATAATAAACGTATGCTTGGATGTTCTAATATATATTTTAAGTTTTTCAGATATATTGATTTTAAAAGTGCACAAGATTGCTAATTACATATCCAATACATCTTTCAACATGTTTGATGTAATTACAAGTATGGAAGAATGAATGATAGATCGAGATGGATAGTTTGGAGCTCGATACAACATTTTAGGTTATATGCATTTAGAACTATCTTAAAGGTTCATATGAGTTCATTGGCATGAATTAATTTGATTACAATCTAATATATTATTTTTATTTATTTTAACTATTGATAATAAGATAAATAAATAATCTTTATCTAATTAACACTCAATTTCATAAATTTAGAAAATTTATATGCTTCATACATAGCATTTAAATTATCAAAATAATAAGTGAAAATTAATTATGATTATTGAGTGCAACTAATTTATATTTTTAATATAATTAAATATTTTAATTTAATTTAAAAGTTATATGATAATTAACATATGCCTGATTATATCTAAATTATATCATAATTTTTGAATGCCATATTTCAAAATTAACAAAAATACATGAAATTTTTATTTCAGCCAAAGTTATTTTATAATTAAAAAATTTAGATTTGATTTCATCTCCAATGGATTTCTTAGATCTTTCTTTAATTGGATAGGTTACATGACCCACGTTTGATTAAAATTAAATTTATTATGATTTTTAGCTAATTTTAATAATGAATGCATGCTACATGTTTTTAATATATTAAGAGCCAAATTTTATTATTTTTGACTTGCCCATGTGACTAGCCATTTTTTTGGCTATTTTAATTTAATATTTATTTAATATAAATCATATTTTTATTGAATACTACATTATTATATGAAAAAAATGATGTTAGACTAATATATTTCTATGAAATAATTCAAAATGACCTTCTTGCTTATAAATAACCCTCATTCTCTTCATGAAAGGTTTGCTCATTCAAATTCATAATTTCTCTAGCAAATCTAAAAGAAAACTTCTTAGATTTCCCTTCGAATTGTTCTCCAAATATTGCATGATCAAATCCTTGATTTGGAAGCTTCAACATCTTCAACTAAGCAAGCTTTCTCAAATTACTTGAGTTTATTATTCTTGATCTTAATCTCTTTTAGTTGTTCATACTATTTTCATCATCTATTTGGTCTTTCAATTTTTTACTTTTTGGTGGATTAGTCTTTGGACATCAAAGTTTAAATTTTTCACATCAAAGTTTCTTCAATCATTTTTTTTGTGAAAAAAATATTATGATAGTTTATAGGGTTTATTTCATCTTGCTGAAATTTTTTTCTTCCTACAAATTTCTTTAAGTTTAATTAAATTTTTTTTCATTAGTCTTATTTGAAAGATCATTTTTTTATATCTATTTTAAAAGTATATTTTAAATATTTAAAATTAATTAATTGTAATGAAAATACTTTCATATTTTCTAGATCTCTCTTTTAATTAGAGTTTATCTAGTTTACTTAGATCTATCATATACTACTTTTATTGAAGTATTTTATGATCATTTGCATTAATTTAAAGCATCATTTTGGTTAAAAGCAAATAAATTATTTGCTGAAATTTTAGATTATATGTTAGATCTATTTTATATCAAGTGTCTTTATCAATATAAAATTTATAAAAAGTTAAATTATTTTGTTTGACACATATCATTTATTGCAACTAGTATCCTTTATTTAAATAATTTTATCTTGCTGAAATTTAGTAAAGCTTGCTATTTTTATTATTTAATAATTAAGAAAAATAAATTTTGTGGAGAGTTAGTCATTCTTACCCTTTTATATACATACTAGTTATAGTTTCTCTTAAACTTAAAATTATTCCTTGCTAAAATTAATTTTATTCTACAATAGACTATTGTGAATTAATTTTTAAATTATTTTTATATTAGTCTATGAATAATATAAACATTTTAAAAAGATCAATTTAAGATATTTATTTTATTATTTCTTATCAAAATTAAGTTAGCATCCTATCTTGTTAAAATTATAAGTTGTAAGTGATCATTTATAAGTTATGAGATCACTTTTTGAATTGGATAGTTTGGTATATTTGTGCAAATTATATTTTATCAAAATTTATTATATTGTATTTTTTTTCGTGCTGTAAAATTTTTATTGGGGTTGTACTCCCTCTTTCGTAGGTGAGTACATGTTGTTCTAGGGGTTGTACTTGCCTCATTATAGGAGAGTACAGTTTATAAGCAATTTTGTATTGAATGGATTCCTAGTCAAGGGTGGCTAGGCATGAACGTAGGCCAATTTTGGGGTTTGGTCAAACCACATAAAAATTATGTGCCTTTTATGTCCTTTTACTTTACTAGACTTTATTTTTTTCTATATTAAGAATGGTATCTTGTCATTATAAAATCAAAAATTAATTTTCTGCTAAAAATTAAATTTAAGATTTAAAATTTAAAATTTTCGATAACGCCCAATTCACCCCCCCTCCCCTCTCTGGAGCTATAGTGACTCATAAAAGAATTTGAGGCCTTGAGTTGGCTTTTTTACCATTTATTATTGCAAAGTCAATATTTCTTTTCCTTTGCAAAGTTCATCCTCTTAACATGAAGGCATACTCACCATGGACTTCAAGACCATAATGATTTTTATCCTGCCAAACTCTGGTTGGGTTTTTTATAAAGAAGAAGACCAAGAAAGTAGTTGAATTCATTAATATTCCTTTAGATGGCTGAGTACTTTGATGAGACTTACCTAGAGCAAAGTTGTTACCCCAGCTAAGAGTATTGACAAAGATTGATGGGTTAAGGCAAGTGATCTTATTATAATTGAGGAGAGTGCTATAGCTTTGGTAAAGCCATCTTTTGCTCCAGGTATGAAGGAGATTCCAAGTAGTCCCTTTATTTTTTTTGATGTATTTTCTTCTTATCATGCAGAGGTGATTCTAGCTCTTTTGAGTATTGACTCAATGACTGTAAATCTATCTCTAAGGGTGGACCTTCCTATCATAAATGGATGCTATAGCCCCAGCTCTATTAACCTTTGAAGTGACTAGCTTCACTTCAATGGATACTCAAGCGATGTTGGAAAACATCCCTTTATCAACTTATTATGATAGTTGGGAGTATGAGAAGAATGAGTCCTCCCACCTAAAGAAAGGAGATGTTGAAGGAGAGGTTCAACTATCTTTCTATTTCATTGAGTTTGTCACCTTGTAGGTGAGAGTCACTTTTTTAGAGTAAGGTGCAATCTCAGTGAGATAGAGATAGCTAAGTTGTGGATGATGTTAAAAGATATGAGTAGAGGCAAGTGGATGAGGTGGGGTCTTAGTGGAGGCTATTGACCATTGAGGCCGAGTTGACTTCATTTCATCACTACATTGAGTCGAGTAGATATTCTCTCTTCATTGCGGGAGCCAACTTCATATTTGAATACTTGTAATTAAAGAGAATTCATAGAGGAATATTCAAGGAATGGAAATTGGACTCAATTTTTAAATAGTTTAAAAATGATGTAAAAATAGTAGTGAGTGTAAGTAAATTATTTATTATTATAATAAGGAATACACATTTTAGTGAAAGAAATGACTATACTTCTTAGTAACCTTTTATGTTTAGTTCATTTTATGGTTTTACAAATGTGAGCAAGTGCTTTAATTATTTTTGTAGTGACTTGGGTAGCCTGATATTTTGTAGAATTTTGTAATAATTTTTCTATTAAATGTTTAACTAAACACCAATGTTACCAAAACCATTTTATTGTTCTTATAAATTGTTTTCATTACTATCAAGTAAGCTTTTATTATATTTTTCTATGATCTCAAAGTGAGTAACTCTCAGTTCCTTTTCATCCTCTCTTCGGCTCTTTCACCTCTTTATGACTTTTTTTGTTGTTGTAGTTATGGTGGATTTGAAGAAAGTAGCGTTCATAGTGATTGAGGCAAGATTCTTTCATCCCTTGCTAGTGATATAGACTTATATCTTCAATGGCTATTATCATGACAACTTGAATATTTTTGGTGTGAGTTGCTAGCAAGGATAAACAAATAAATACCATAACAGAGAACAATCTATGTGCCCCCTCAGATCATTTTAATTTGGCTTTTGATTTCTTCTACATGCAAGTGGGTGAAAATTTGAGTTTCTATATAGTGGGCCCCAAGTTCTACTGAACTTTACTGAGAGTATCATAACTTTTCTTCTTTTCTTGTGGAAAGAAGAGTTAGCATTGAGTTTAACTCTATTTCATCATGTCTTCTCTATTGAAGGCTATAAAGATGACATGATTTAAAATTTGGAAGTTCTTTTAAAGAATATTAGCCTGTCAAATAAGGTGAGGAGAGCATTCCAAACTTTGCTTCGTTAAGTGCTCGATTGGGTGGTTGGTGCTAACCACACCCATTTTTATGAGTTTGAATTTTTTATACAACAAATTATATTGAAACACCTAATGGGACTTGACCTCTCTCTCTCTCTCTCTCTCTCTCTATATATATATATATATATATATATATATATATATATATATATATTTGAATATTTGAAAAATAGATTTAACTTTTGATTTGTAACTATATTACCTTTTTTTAGCTTTGAGTATTGACTTGATAGTCATAGCATTAGTAACTTATCTTTGAGTAATAGGATATTACTCCATCAAAACCTTTTCAATATACTTCTATTCTTATAATCATTTATGGGTAAACTAGTGTTTCATTCACCATGTATCTTTTTAAATAAATTAAATTTTATATATTTTAAATTTAAATAATAATTAATTATTGATTATTCCTATGCAGATGATGGAATGTAACATCACAATTTAATCTTCCACTAGGACAATAATTAAATAATTTTAAATAGCCTTTACATTAGAGTAGACATGTATAATTTTAGAGATTTAATATAATAAACAAAGGTCACCATTAGTGATCCTACTTATGTAGATGCTATTTATGCTCTCCTTTGAGGAATAGGTGTAACATAAATAGTAGTTCTTTATACACTACCACTAATGTCTTTCCTTCTAGGAATATAATAAGTCCCAAAATTTTTTGAGGGTATTGGACCCTCTATCTTAATAAGGTTTTCTAGTACACCTTTTATATTTTCTCATATTTTGAAATAAGTTTTAGAGGTTTTTTTAGGATCCCTAGTATGTATTCAACTTACTCGAGTGGTAGATAATTTTGATACCTATTTTACATATATTCTAGTGCAATGTGGAGTCTTCTTTGCTTCTTGATTAAGTAGAATAGATTGGTGTACTAAGAATATATTTATTAACAACAACAACTAGAAGATTTTTCTTTCATAGATTCTAGTATTCTTATCTTGCTAATTAAATTTGAGGTCATTGCTAATAAGACTCTTGATACAAGTATGTCTCCAAACTCCCCTTATCACACTCACCTTATAGATCATGTTACTTTAGATAATTCTCATGTATTAACAAGAATAATCTAAGCCATGATCAAAGTTATGGCCAGCTAAGTGCTTATTTCCTCGCAATGGCTAATCACCTAAATTTCTAAATTAGTGATGAGGTACATTAATATTTTGAGTATTATCATTTTACCAAGAAGCATCACAATGAAAGACCTAAAAAATTTGAAGGTGCATCAAAAAGTTTTCTTCTAATATTAATATTTCTATTAGTGTTGTGATAGTCAATTATGTTCATTTTTTGCTTATTAGATCAATTCCAAAATCCTTTATATCTAGTTAAAAAAGAGAAAGTTTCAACTTACTTTTCTTCTATTTTATCTTAGCAATTGGTTGATACTTTGCTAAGATAAAATGTTGAATATTTCTCCCATCTGACCCTTATCAAGCACAAAATGGTACCCAAAAGGATGCATTTAGGAAAGTTTTCACGTCTTTTTTTGTCACTTATATTTATAAAATATAGATAAAGAAAAAGAATTCTACTAAAATTCTCACATGAGAAAGTCTTAAAAATATTTTTAAGAATTTGTCAAACTCAACTAACTAAAAAAAAGAAAACTATTATTAATTTGTGCTTAATTCAAATGCTAATGTACCTATATATGATTTAAAAAACCTTCTTATTGCCCATATCATGTTATTTGAAAAGTGGAGAAGACCTTCAAATTAGAGCAGCTAGTCTTCTAAAGATATAATTCATAAGTCTTATTTAGAAATTATTCAAGATGGAAAAGAAGGAGAACCATCTAGTTTTGAGAAAGAATATGATGTATTATATCTTGAACATGATGATAATGAAAAAAAATTTTTATTAAAAAACCTCAAGATCAAATTAAGCAAATGACCATTGTTATGTCCACCTCTTAGTCTTGATAATTACTTGAGATCTTATAGAATGACACTTATCAAATCACCTATTATTCTAGTGTTAGTTCCTTTTATTTCATATTTTATAGTAGCACTTGCATCTTTATTTAAATTTTATATTAGATTTATAGCTAAGATGGAAGTTGAAACTATAATGTCAACTCAACAAGGTGAATCTTTGATTAAAAAAAGAATGACCATACCTTATAATATATGAGTCAGTCCTTTATCTTGAGGGAAATATTCCTCCAAAATTTATTCTTTTTAATGTTATTATCACATAATCTTAAAGCATAATATAAAGCATTTTGTTAGAATATTAACAATAATGACACCTTCCTTTTATGTTTATTTATGGCATCTTTATGATGGTTTGGTTTTAAATGGAATGCAAAGCTACATAGTAGAACTTTTAAAATATTTGATGAATTATGAGAAGGTTTTTCAAAAAAATTATTAGTGTGCATAAACAAGTTAACATTCTTAAGAAAAAAAAAATCTACTTAGAGTTTAGTTAACTTTATTAGAAGTAACAAAAATATAACAATGAAGTGTAAGTTTCTACCCTAACAAAATTATGTTGGTGAATTATTACTATGCTATACACGTAAGGCCTATAGTTTTACTTTTAAAGTTATCACCTATCCATACAATTCTATGTTACAAATATAAGCAACTCACTCTTAAAGTGAACCATATTGTTTGATTTTTAAATAAGAGAGTGTATTTGATAAAATTCAAATAAAATTTTCTTATTATATATCTTTAAAAAGAGTGGAGAGGCATTACAACCTCTACCTTTAATAAAAAATGCTTCAAGAAGAGAAGTGGCTGTCTTTGAAGCAACCAAATTCATTGGAATATCATCTTCTAGAAAGTTTTTATTATCATTTTGAAAAAGACTTAAGCTAACTCTTTCATGAAAAGTGCCTTCAAAGAAACTCTTTATGATGTTACTTCAATTATGAATAAAACTTATTATGGCAAAGAAATTTGAAGAAGTTGATAGGATTGATGATCTTACCTTTTGTCCTTATCATAGATGTTATGAGATACTATTGAGAATTATATTACATTCAAGGATTAGCTCAAGCATTAATATAAGATACTAAAAATTTAAATTCTTTTAAAAAAGTTTAGAAATGCAATCCTTTTCTATCAAGTATTTTTGTCATTGATAAATTCTCAAAATCAAGATCTTTTATGTTATGGGAATTTTGCATGTACGCATAGTGTTGTTATCCATACAATGTAAAGTTTAAGAATACAATAAACTATCCATCTTCTAAGTACTTTTTGTCCGTGCTTCCATTTTCATGATGTGTTCTTTTAAGAAACAAAATTTTGAAGAACCCACTATTGATATTGCTGAGGGTGTCTATTACTTAAAGTTAAGTCTTAATGATTCTTTTGTTGAGGTACAAGTCATATTTTCCTCATTCACTTCTAAATAAAATTTGAGGAAGTATAATTGAGAAGTGGTGAAATACTTCAACCTCCTATAAATGTGGTAAAAATAAAAAATAAAAAAATATAATTATTTAAAATTTTCACAATAATGTTATTAAATAAAGTCAAAATAATCCAATGTCTACCCAATGTCATAAAGTATACTTCCTACAATATCTTGAGTCATTTAAATAAACTTCTTATAATATTAAGTATTTATGATGTACTCATGTCATCAGCCGAGATGTGTTAGACCATGATCAAGTTTTTCTTGAACAATATGTATTCAAGTTGACTTTTGAAATGAAATAAATAAATAAAATGCGTCTTCCTACCACTTTATCATCACTTTTATATGTGATGATCTTTTAATGTAAACCACAAACCATAATAGAGACCTTTGTAAGCGACTACATTAATCTAGGGTAATACACTCAATAGAATTTTAGTTGACTTTGAGATTTAAGTTAACATTGTGATAGTTCATACTTTGGAATGGTTGATGATTAAATAAAAGAAAATTTTGTCATGAAAAATGATACTTTATGGATTTAATGAAAATGCTCACAAGAATTTTGGCTCTATCATTGTAACATTGTTGTTTAATGATTCAAGACTAAAGCTAAATTTCTTGTGATTGATGTAAATTGTAAAATTTATTTTGGACCAATGTATTAAATATAAACATAGAGAAAAAGAATTTTCTATTCAAGGGCACTTGTAGCCTTTTTCTTTTCTGAATGAGATTGGCATGTATAATGATGTTGAATATTTTATTCTAAAAAAGGTCTATTCAATGGCATGTTCTACTAATTTTGATTGATAGTATATCCCACCTACTTTCATTTTATTGTCTTCAAGATGAAGAAATATAAAAACTTCTCAAGGGGGGAGGTCAAAGAACAACATCCCATAAGTCTAAAGAAGATAGATTTTCAATACTCTCTTTCACAAAAAAATCATATTACATGATAGTTCTCCATGGTTCATATTAAGAAATCCAACAAATTATTACTTCACATGTATTTTCAAAGGAGACTTTGCAATCTAAGAAAGATTCATATAAAGAAATACTAATTAAATTTTATGTGTTACCAATATTTCAAACATCAAGCATCAATATTCATCAGGTACCTTAACAATCTTTAAGTATTGCTCCTATTCCAATGCATTTCAATCAAGATCTTTCATATATTAACATGAATATTATATCTCATCTCAAGATAGTGTACATGCACCCTATAAAATGATGTACAAAAATATTTAAAGTATTTTATAATGTGCTAAAACGATGTACCAAAATTACATTTAAGTGAAAACTAGATTATTCCAATGAAATGGAAAATATTATTATTTCTTATTTTTCTTCATCTTTGGTTGTAAAATAGTCAAAAATTAAAACTCATATGTGGTATTGGTTTAAGTTTCATGCCAAGATATGCCATAAATTATATATAGCAAATGAACTTTGTCAAAATATACAATGACTTAATTTTTGTGATAAACCTTCATTCAATAAGAAAATAAAATACCACACTAACTATAAGGTAATCTCAAATACATTTGTACAAAATAATGATAATAATCTTAAAATGTTTTTGATGAGATTATTAATTTACCTCTTAAATTAGAAGATAGACCTCTTTGGACTAATGTGGAATTGATTGAAGTAAATTTAGGTATTGATGATGACTTCCATTCTACCTTTATTTGCATATTGTTACTAGGTAATATAGCATGAAATAGTACAAGTTTTAAAAGAATATCGTGACTTCTTTTCCTAGAGTTATTTTTAGATGCTAGGCTTATCTCCTAAAAAATATCACATAAATTATTGATTGAGCCTAATGTTTTCTATTATTAAAAAATCAATTATTAAATAAATAAAATTGATTAAAGTTGAGTTTCTTTGAGAAGAATAATATTTTATTGAAATAACTAATACATTATTGTTTAGAAAATTGACAAATCTAAGTATTTATCGAATACAAAAAACTATATAAAGCATTTCCCAAAGATAAATTCTCTTAACAATTTTAAAAATAATGATTGATATAGCATCAACTATTTGATATTTTGGGAGTGGGAAAAACGTATTAACATATTAACAAAATCAACATATAAAATCTTTCACAATAGGAGATGAAATGAGAATCATGGTAAAGTTTTCATCTTTCATTTGAACTCATGGTAAATTTTTATTTGTAGACAAATCATCAAGTTAATAAAAATAAAAAAAGTGGGTTACCTAATATTCTAAATGGATTGGGCTCCTTTTAGTTGTTACATCAATGACACATTCAAGAGAAACTCTCAAAAAGTCAAAATATAGTATTATTTTGATTTTTATTTTTGGATTTGCAAATGAAGACTTGTGATTTAATAATTATTACCCCAAATAGATTGATCCATATAATGGGTGTTGATCTACATGGTAGACGATGTGTAAAAGTTGAGATAAAAGGTCAAAATAAAGAAAGCCTATATAATAATAATCACTAAAGACTCACAAAGGAGTGGGATGGGCTCAAAGTGGTAGGTGGGTATGGAAAAAAGTTAAGGAAAGGTGAAAACAACCTTTGTTTAAACATCATGAAAAGGAAGTTAACCTAATCTAGCCATAAGAACCTCTATTAATAATCATGAAATGCATCTTCCAAAGTTGTCCTCATAACCCTTAACTAAAATAGAAAACATAGGATATCTTTAACAAATAATTTCTAAGGAAAGGCTCTGAAGATATATGACTTGCAATTTATTATATATATAGAGAAATGTCTATGGAAAAAAATATATGAAAAAGGTCAGTTATACACAACTAGATATACTTAACTTTGAACATAATTTTTATCAAATAGGCTATCTCTTCCTAATGTACTAAGACTTCTAAGTGCAATTAAAACCATTCTTATCTAAGGCTTTATCATAAGAGATATGACATTTATTGCATTTTATTTATTGCTATGGTGCAAGTTATTTGTAAGAGTATATGGTTGCTTTAAGTAATAGAGAATGAGTAAAGTATCATTCCTATAAGGATTGCACATCAATTATCATAATTGGTTTGATTGTCATTTATTTGGATGTTGAATTTAGGGTCCTGAGGTAGAGACTAAAATCTATTGAAAGAACTAACTTTATATGGGTGATTTTAATATGATTAAACTTAGGAATTTATCTTCACTATATTATCAACACCTACCAATCCCTTGATGATAAATTTAATATAAGAAAACAAAATCCTTTAATGGTTTTTGGTTCTCAAAAAGAACTATGTGGCTTTATTGTATTATCTCTAACCGGTGAATCATCACTATGATGTTTTTTCACTATGGAGTCATTTTCTCCTTTTAGTTCTAGATGGACCTCCTAATCTATTAAATGATTGCCAATCAATTCAATAGGCAATAAAACCTAGAATAAAATGTAATAAATAGGAGAAAAGAAAATCCCAAAACATATTAAAATCAAATCTTTACCAAAACAATATAGTTACACCCAGCCTCTATAAAGAGGAGTTTAGTTCATTAAAAATTAGAAAGATGCCACAAAATTGATACATAATTTTTTTTATAATAAATAGAATAAGATAAAAAAAGAAAACTTTAAGTATAAGACATTGAGAAAACCTTTTCATCGCCTTGAGTCCCTTCACTTGAGATCTCCTTAATGGCTTCTTGAAGCACCTTGAAGTAGCCTCTATGAAGTTCTCTTTTATACTCCTCAAAAGTTGAGAAAAACTTTGAAATAATGGTTCAATAAGCTCTAAAATTATCAATATTATTTGATTAAATAAGACTACATCAAATCTCTTCAAATAATAAAGAAATTGATAAGGATTTAAGGAAATTTATGGCAACCACCATGCTAGCACCTAGGCACTAGATCAAAGACTTAGGGAATATGCTTTTTATTTGATTGTGTGGATGAATTTTGGGTTTGATGCTTAGGTACTTGGATCTTTATATTAGGCTCTTAAATATTTTTGAATCTAGTGTCTAGTCGCTAATCTCTATGTCTTAGAGTGCTGCTAAGACTAAACTCTAGCATCTAGGCACTTGGGTGGGTTGGACTTGACTTCATTATTTTCTATTAGGTTCTATGGTTAGGTTCTTGGGCACTTGGTTGATGGTGCCTATGTACTACCTTGGAAGTGCCAGGCTAAACTCTAAATACTGATTGAGTAATATCATACTATTTGCTCATAAATTCTCCACATTATTTTTTCCATTAATGCGAAACTTCAAACCACATGTTTTGTGATATCCTTAAAATCATGCAAAAGCACATGGAAAAAAAATCTAATGTTGCAAAAATATGTATAACTTTTAAGTCTATCAAATTATCCCACACATAGACTAGTTCTTTCTTAAGTAAACCCAAACTTATAATGAAAGAATCATAATAAAAATTTGGTCAAGGTAGATCTTTTGCTTGGTTTTGAAAGTGTTCTATTGTGAAAAGTATACTCATTTGAACTATGTCATTAATCCACTTCATTTAATTGCTATAATTTTTATAGATTAAATATTGTTTAAAACACTCTACTAATCTATATACCATACATTAACTTGTCCTAAATCATTATACATTGATGCATAATTGTCATAATATTATACAAATTCTATAAAATCAAGTTTCTCACTATACAGACAACCTTTTAGTAAGACTAACTTCATACTCACAACCATGCCATGATAAAATAATTGCATGTATGAATTCATATGGATGTTTAAAAATGATAAAATAGATATAAATAGTTTATTTTGAGGAGATATTTAAGTGTCCAAGTATCGAGCCTTGTTTTTACTTTCAGGATGTAGATTCACATTCTTGTTTTTTTTTTACTTTTGGGTGTCAATTCACAACTTTTTTCCATGATAATGGAGATGCTCAACTCACTTTGCTCTTTTTTTTTTCTATCCTTTCCTTACAACTTATGATAGTACATGTATACAATCAATTAAATACAAATTTCAATTTATATTGTGAGTTTTATAGTGTATCCACAACTTAATCCCTATATAGATTAGATTGTTTGTATATGCAATGTATATAGTTACACACAAATAAAATCACTCATATTAAAAGTAATATAGTTAATTTTTCAATATTTAACTCAAGAAAACAATTTTTTATAAATAATTAACCCAATAACATTGTAATAATAATTTTAGTTTCATAAATTTACATTTGTTCTTTTATAAAAAGCCTACTATAATTTTATAAAAAAAGATCACATCACATTAAATTTCATGTAGTCTTTACCATGTTCCTCCCTCCAAAGAAAATAAGGATTTAAAAACTAAACATAAAACAAATTGAGTATTGAAGATAAAACATAAAAGAAACTAATTTTAAAATAAATATAATGCAACAACTAACAAAAGTAAATCAAATAGTAGAATTAAAATAAAAATAATCAAAGTGGATAGAAAAACATAAGACAACATCTAAACTACCCTCCCACACTTGAATCATGCATTATCCAAAAATAAAAATAAGATTAGGGGACAAAAATTCCCAATTGGGTGGATCTACTATTCATCTTCCTCATACTCTTATTATTCTTCTTACTAGTTGAGGTGGAAATGAAACATTTCCTAACATATTATTTAGAAAGCATATACCAATGAGGTGTTGATTCTCACCACAAAATCATAGTGCATTTTGCTGCTCTCCATCAAATTTTCTAAGTTTGTGTCCAACTTATTTGCATGCGGTCTTGCCACCTTTGAATATGATCTATTTAGCTACTAAGCCCATCAAAGTGAGTTTTCTAATATTTGGCTACTAAAAATTAAACAATGTTGTGGTTCTTAATTTTTAAGGCATTTTGTACTTAGGACATCTCCTTTTTATCAAAATTTAGTTGACGATACAGGTTTGAAAGTACTGTATGAGTGATCCTTCTCCTCATAAAAAGACATTATGAGTGGACTATATATCCCAACATGCTCATTGACACTCCCATCTATAAACACATCCCATGAAAGAGAAGGATATTACAAACATCTTGTGGTGGTAGACCTTATTGTATGTAGAATGTTGGATTTGATGAGTGGGTCGATGTCAATAGTAATGTTTTGTTGGATTGTAAAATTTAGTACAATCTTCTTCTTAATGACATCACTTTAGTCATCACCAAGAAGCATTTATGCCAAAATGATTGTGTGTTAGGCTTAAGTTTCAATAGTAAAGTTCAAGGCAAAGAAATTAAATGTTTTTCCATTGTGTTGTTTTCACTATGTAAATGGTGCTAAGAAATTAAAAACCTCATTATAATATGTCCCATTCCATAAAAAAGTTAGAGTATATATCATATGGAGATGATAAAAAGCCATAGAAAGCATTAATCCATGTACCACTGAAAAGGACTTGCTTACCTCTAACGAAGCACTTATCATTTATATGTTCTAACACATTTGTATATAACTTCCATGCCACTCGGATGAATGCAGAGCTTGGCTATCTAGAAATAATCTTCCATCTCCTTATAATAAGTTTTACCTCAAAGCATTTGTTATGTTTTACAAAGCCCAGCTCTATGTTACAAGGCTTAGATGAAAAGAGTTTGCTAAATTATTCATCTATAATATCTAAATTTTTTTGGCATTATAGGATTGGAGGCTTTGGCATAGGAAGAAACACCTTTTGCACTCATTTTATTGATCCTAAAACTTCTAAATTGAGAGGAGGATTGGGGAAAGCTATAGAGATAGTTGGGACTTGTATAATTGATTGGGAGGTTAGGATTGGTTTGAAGACCTTCCCATCCTCCCTATTTATAAGCATTCTAAGGAAACATGTGATCCCACCTTGATTTGAAGTTTTTGGCATTGTATCCTTCAAATTAATGTCCCCAAGCATCAAAATTATTTCATACATGGCTTAATTTTAGAATGATGCATCATGTTTGTTTTCTACATAAAATTAAATAAATACTAATCAATCAAGAGATTTCCACTTAAGTGCTAAGCATAAAATAGTTAAAAAGTAAAGAATTTAGCCATGTTTAGCTGATGATGACTAGGCACCCTAGATAAATGCTAAGCACTGAGTAATTATTAGTTTCTTCTTTTTTCAAGATGGAATAATAAGGTTGGTGCTTAGGCACCTATCATAACCTTTTTTCAATGAATTAAAGAAAATAAAGGGAATAAAAATTGGGTTGCCTCCTGGTTTAACCTTCTGAGTGTTGGGATCCAAATCTTTTTTGTTGAAGCAGAACCTTGGTAGACTTCTCGGAAGCAAGGTTAACAAATAAAGGGATAACAAGTAATGTAGAGAATGTGATAAGAAGGCCTAATTTTATTATCTTTTAATTAGTCTTAGCATAAGATGAAAGAATGATCTTATTTTAAAGAAAAAAAAACAAAGTTTGTGAGGAGAGTGTCTTGGGCTAAAATTCCATTTGATCCCCATTGAACTAAACCAACACTTAAAAAGGGGCCCCTCCCATATTTCTATAATATTTAGAGAGATGAATAGTAAAGATGATGAGTACAAATAAAGTTGGTCGTATAAAATAGGGACTCATCTTGACCTGAGGTGAGTTTTCATTAGCAAGTGATGAGCTTCATGATGAGTGGTCTATGGCTTGATTTATGTGTGACTGTTCTCTCTGTTTTATGGGGATACCTAACTAGAGTCATTGTAGGCTGATCGTTCTTCCTAAAGTACTCATCTTTTATGGCTCGAGTTTGTGTCCATGTCCCTTCCTCTAACTTTCTTCCTGTGCTTGTCATATGCATGGCGAGTCTTTAGTATTTGGACATCTTACTTATTTTGGGTATACATTGAGCCCAATGCCTATTTTGTCTTTTTTGTGTTATATGGAAGTAGGTGCTTTTATAGCCATTTCATTACTATTATTGCTTCCTTCAAGTGCTCTTTTATGACATATTTTTCCATCCAAACTTGCATGAATTTCACTTGGCCTTCTTGAGATGAATTCTACTTTTTTTTAGAGGCTTTCATGGCTTCTTTTTTCTTTCTCACATGCTCACCACATTTTACTTCATTTGAGCTAACTTTTATTACTTTAATTACTGACTTTGGTTTTTCTTCCTTGCTTGTGGTTATGATGTTAAAGCTCTCTTTTTCAAACGACACCTTGTGATCATCATACACTTTGAATATCTACATTTCATTCTTTATTCAAAGTTACAAATTTTCTTTTGAGTGTATTTGTTCCTACCCTGTATCAAAAATGATCTTCCTATAATAATAATAAGATACATATGCTCATTCTAATACATATTTAAAATTTAAAAAGATAACTAGAAGATAAATTTACCTACTTCTAACAACCATCTTCCATGATTCCCATTGATTGCTTTACGGAGCTTTCAGTAAGAAGTAAAACATTATGATGAGCTTCAATTATCCTAGTCCTAACTTTATAAAAACTAAGAGGGACAATAAAGTTATGTTGGATCCATGAGCACACAATGCATTTTTCATAGTGTCCTTTCATATAACATAAGGAATAATGAATCTAACTAGATTTACTTTGTTTGTGGCTTTATCTTCATCATAGCAATGCAACCATTAATATAGCTATAGTTTTATGCTCCTCTAGTTTTTTTTCTTTTGACCAAAATTTCTTTTATAAACTTCATGTAACTGGGAATATATCATAAGGCATTACAAAAATGAATATCAATATGAAGTTATTTTAATGCCTCTAAGAACATTTAGAATTATTGATCCATCTTCTTCATTTGGAATATTTTGGAGTAAGGTAGTTGTGGTATATAAAGTGTCGAGTTTTTTAGAAATAGCATTTTTTTTTGGTTGCCCTTCATTCTTCCAACTTTTCATTTGCTGATCTTGGCTTTCATCTTCATTCATCTTCTCCTAACCCATAAAATATTTTCAGTCAAACTACTTAGTTTTAGACATCTCCTACCCTATGAAATCTTATAATTGTCTTCCACATCTCAATGAGATAGCTTAGAAATGTTCCCTAGGATACACCTCTTTGTTGCTTGGGAGCACTCCTTAGTTTGTGGCTAGACAACTATTATGAATGCTGCACAAACTAGAACTCAATGTTCTTGATGACCATCTCTTATCTGTAAAATGAAGCATCATGTCTTTGAAGTGCATAATTTATATAGTCCATAAATTGAGTGTTGGTAGTTATCAGCTATTCCAACACCTCCTTCAATGATGGTTTTTCTGATTTTTGATGTTGAGAACCTGGGTGTGAAGTTAAGCTAGCTAGCTTCAATAATCCCTTAAGTTTTTTCAAAAGAGTTATATCAATTTCTCGATCTATAAAATGTAATGGTCCACCACAAGGCTCATGCATATACAATGGTCAACTTACTAAATAAAGTAAAAAAAAAAATAAAATAAAAATATTAAGGAAAAAATAAAAGGTTTCTAAAGTAATCAAAATTAACTTGGTATTAATATAAGAATTGTAGTTTCCATTAACATGACAAAAAACTTGTTGTGGTGTAAGACAAACCTTACGTGCAAGAGCACATGGCCGTCTTAAGTAATTAAGAGTGATTACATAACAATTAATGAAATTGGGTTGATTGTTTATCATTTGAATGTTGAATTTGCGGTGCTAAGACAAAGACTAAAATTTAATTTAAATCTTCAAAATTAGTTAACTAAATAACTTAACTAGGAAATTGTGTGGATGATTGTGGTGTTTAAAATTATGATGGGACACCATGTAGATCTTAAGGGGTACTTAATAAAATGATTGAGTATGTCATCAAGGAATAATACACTATCTCAAAAAGTAGAAATATCACCCTACAATGGATTTAATTATCTAAATGAATCCTATGGTTATGTATCTAAATATATGAGATACTTTTCTCTTACTTTACATGGATGAAGTAAGGTTGGGTTTATTTTAAGCTTGGTTCTTAAGTACCCTATAGGGGCCTCCCCTATATTCAATTACATCTTAAAAGAAGTAAGCTTTTAAAAATAATTTTGATTAAAGTGGTTGCCTAACATATTTATATATTTCAAAGTTTGATATCAAAGGATTGGTGATTATTAGAAATCAAGTGGGAGAACTCAATCAGGAAGAGTTCTTAATTGAGCCCAAAAGAGGATAAGGAGGAAGTACTCATGATACTAGGAATCCTAGTAAGCACTTCAATCTATCCAATGGTGAAGCATTATATTTTGGAGGTTGAGAACTATTATTGTTTACTTGATATTTTATTAGACTACCAGGATTATAATCTCATAACATAAGATTTTGTAATGCTTAAGAGTTGATAACTTATACTTATACCAAGCGAGAAATAATCAGCTTTGAACTTATGTCTAATAGTGTTTTCGCATAAACTAGAAGATCAAATTAATTCTACTCAAGGAAATTTGATATAATGACATATCCTTATCAAAGAACATGAACTAATCATTGTTATAAACTTCCAATTGCTTCAAGTGGTTGGCAGCTAACACCTTTTACACCTTAAATCTATTAACTTATGAGCCTCAACTCATATGAGATTGATTTTGATGATTAAAAATATAGGTTCAATGCTACTAATCAAGTTAAATTCAAGTGTGCAGGAAATTTATTTAACTCTAGGTTCTTTATCCAATTTAGAATGCTAAAGCTATTGGATATGAACTAGGTGAGAATTTTTCTAGGAATAACTATATTAAGTTAAATGAAAAGCTCACTAAAATAAACTAAATCATTCATTCATTTCTAAATAATTTATTTTAGAATTATTCATAAATTCTACATTTCATATTTATAATTATTATTCATATTATCCATTTTGGGTAATGTTAACTAAATGCATAAACATTGTTCCATTTATTATGCTTCCATGTAAGTTAAATTAAGTTCATATTTCATTAAATTATTTCCATGCTTAATCATGTTCATTATCCATTTTTTAATGCATAAATCTAAACTATTAAAAAATTGCTCAATGAATTATTTTTCTCTCCAATCCTATCTATCATCCTAAACTTTTTTGGATAAATTTTTTTGTTTGTTTGCAAAATAAATTATGTCAGAGCTATTCAAATAATTTCCATAATTATTTCAACCTTTTTAAAATTAAATGTTTTTATTTGAATCTTTAATTTGAATTCAATTGAATATTCTCTTATTCACATGTATTAATTTGAACCTTGTTCATTGTGAAATTTTTGCGGCTGACCATATTGTATTTTAATTAAGCTACTTTGAATTAATTTAAATTTATTTGAGTTAATTCAAATTCAATTAAAAGAAGCCATAATTATCCTCTTTCCTTTTATAAAATGTTTATTTTTGGAAATAATCCATGGTCGGCTATATATTTAATTCAATTCAAACTATTCACATGATGATTATCAATTTGAAGTTTCCTAAAGTCCGATTCATCATTATTTAAATTTATTTGAGTGCATTAAATAGATATAATCTATTTTTGGTAACTATCTTGGCTAAATTTCATTTATTTCCCTTGGATTTTATTTAATATGCTTTTATATCATAACTTTCTCTCTTTCATTCAATCAAGATTAATTGGTTGAACATTCCATGATACTGCATTTAATCCTAATTGAATCCCATCATGGAAATGTCCTTGGATGACCCCATCACATGCTTAATTCAATTAATTAAAATTTTTATTAATATTTTTGGCTAATTAATGGTGTCATGATATATTTGATAATAATTTAAACTCTCTTTCTCTTTTCTCTTTCTTGGTTGACCTTCATGTACAATGGAGATCTTGTCATGAGATAAATTGATTCAAATTGAATCTCTTTCCAATTTAATTATCCATTCATATCTCCTTTGCTGATTCCTTCCTCATGCTAAATAAAATTAAATTTGATTGATTCAAATTTAACTCTCTCACTAAATGAATTTTCCCTCTACCTTGCCTTTACTGAACTCCTCATCATGCAATTTGAAATTCAATTTGGTTGGTTCCAATCAAACCATCCTTCCAAATTAAATTTCCTTACTTTTTTTACTTTGGCCAATTTTTTCCTCTTGCAAATTGCCTTTTATTTTGATTGGCTTGAGTTTAATTAATTCCAAAAGTGTTTCCCTCTTGAATCCTTCTTTTATATATAATATTCTTAAAAATAGGTTAATCTCTCTTAAACATTTCTCCTCACTTGGTTGAACCCTTGCAATAATTTTCTTGGAGATTTCTCTTAGTGAATCAAGTGCAAACCTCTTCATCATCCTTCCTCTTCCTTCTTACAAATGGTTGCTTTGAAGCTTGCACAAAAGAACTTGCAGGACTGGTTCAAATCTCTTTGGTCGAAAGCTTTACAAGGATCTATAAATTTATTTTTGTGGCTATTCATATTTAATGACCTTGATCTCTTTGTTGGCATAAGATTTCTTATTGTTTGGTAGATTTGTTTTGTGCTTAATGCATCTTTCCTTATTTTTTTAAGTTGGCCAAAACATTGAGATTGATTGGATAAATATTTGTGATTGCAAATTCTTCTCTTTTCTATATTCTTATATATTCTTAATGAAGGTTTATTTTGTGTTGATTGTTTCATAAAGAGTTCTTATGAGTAGCAAGTTTTTTATTCTTTTAAATTATCTCATCTTTTGCATAAGTGATAATTCTTTTGAAAGAGACTCATTTGAGTTTATAGGCTTTAATATTGCATATTCATTTGATCTTTCCAAAGCTCAAGTCTCCATATAGTAATTGATTAGTTTAGTTTTCAAATCATTATTGTGATACACTTTAGATCATTAACTAAATCACTTTGATTTCAAGTTCTTATATTCTATTCAAATATTTTTAAGATTCACTTGCATCATATACATGTTTCATGTTTAATCATTGTTTTCAATTTTAAATACAAATTATAGTGAGCACTCTTTCTTACTTGTGATTTCACTTGCCTTAATATTATTGTAGTTGGGTTGTAAGAGCAAAATACTTTTAAATTAAGAGTTAGATAATTTTATATTCCTCTTTCTTATTTTCTTCTTGGGTTGTACTTGCCTGTTAAGGAAAGTACATTATTGGGTTGTACTTATTTATTAAAGAAAGTATGGTGTTGGGTTGTACTTGCCTGTGAAGGAGAGTACAAGAGATTTGTTGTAATCTCAACTTTGATTTAGTTAATTCATAGCCTGGGTGGCTAGGCGTGGACATATGTCAATTTTTGGGGTTTGGTCAAACCACGTAAAAATCTCTGTGTTCTCTTTCTTTATTTTTCTACACTTTAGTTTTCTATACTATTATTTATTTTTTCTATGCTTTACTAAAGAGTAATAATTAAAGGTTTAATTCTTCTACAAAACATTAAAATAAGTTTTTTGAAATTATTTAAAAGAAAAGCCCAAATTCACCCCCCTCTTCAGTGCTATAGTTGAATAACAAAATCCATGTAGGCAAGTCATATTAATGTAGGATGTCAAGGCTATTATTAGGAAGAGTCTAAGATCCTGAACTCACTTCTTGGTTCCTAGATTATAATTGGTATGAAATCATGTCCTAGAATAATATAATAAAATTACATATTTTATTCATTTTGACTCATCAATTTAACCTGAGTTGGATGTGCAAGTATACCTATATGCATGATGAAATAGAGTTATTGCTAAATCAGTGAAAAGGGTGTTCTTCACTAAGAGGGTTACTGTTAAAGGTCCTAGACTATCTTTTATCATTCAATGAGTGAGAATCCTCTATATTCAGGAAAAGAAGATAATATGCATGCATGATTGTTATTTGCATTAAGGATCTAATAATTTTTAAATCATTTAGTTGATTAATTCCTAGCCTTTAAGATGAGGTTGTGAGTTGCAATTTATTTTTAGTTTTGAGTTGATTAGTTGGAATAGATAATTTAAGTCCTTAAAGAGCATGGAAAAATCCAAGCTATACAATAATCATCACACTTTAAGAAACCTAGAAAAAAGTATGCCATTTTTTATTGCAAAATCATAATAAACAAACCAATCAATCAATCAAATTAAAAAAATAATAAAAGACAAGTGTTGCTGGGTCCATAATACATCTAAAAGAAAAAGAATAATCTTTATACAGCTCGGATTACAATAAATATTACAACAAATGAAATAGACTATGTGGGTCTTCATCTTCTTTTGATCAACCAAATCTTAGATCTTTTAGATATCATAGGGCCTTCAGATCATAGCCTTCTAACCTCTACTCATCCTAAACCCATTGAATCTAATCCTAATACTATAAAAAATATATTTAAAAATTCTAAAAAGATATCCTAACTAAACCTATAAAATAGAGGCCAACTATAAAATAGATACATATTAAGCAATTATATATCACATAATAGGACTTAACATTTATAGGTGCAAAGCCCATTTGTCATATTGGTGGTGCTTAAAAGGTCAAGCAACACGCATTCAAGAATATTTAATTTACTATTAATATTATTATAGCAGCCCTTTGAATTAAGCATAGTCTTCCCTCCCCCTGCCCCACGCCACACAGACACACACACACACACACACAAAATATCATTAGTTTAATAATTAACCTCCTACCATCTAGAATAGTGCACAAGTAATCCTAACATCTAGTCTAAAATAGTATACCATAAAATAAGAAAAATAATACATCATAATGAAACTTTGACTTAACTAGAGTCTAGGTTTGGTGACATACAAACTATTATGTATGTAAAGGTTAGTGTGGTATGACAAAGTTAGGCTTTAATATTTAAGTTGTTATTTAAATCATAAGTTTGAATAGTTAACTAAAGGGTATTTTGATCCAAGTAATTAGTGATTTAAGAAGTGAACTAATAATTTATAAATTAAATTTTTACTTAAATTAGACTTAGTGTTCTATAGATTGTGAAAATTTATATGTTTCACTTAAAATGGAACCTATTCATTTTCAACACCATACTTTAAGGTTAGATCTAAAGATATATTTTATGATTATTAAGCCTTCTTAATGGAGCGTTAAGATTTTTTTTACTTTTTAAGTTTGGATTAAGCTTAAATAGAATTATAATCACATGAAAGACACTTCAAGATTAATAGAAATAAGTGATGATTTACTTAACGATATCCTTCAATTCTTTATTACTTTAATACTTCATTTTAAAATAATTATGTATTTATTTTTTCACTTTAATACATTATTTTACTCTTTATTCACTTTTTGTGTTTGTGTGTAACCTAATGCATTGCATATTAAAATAAGCTAAACTAAGTAGAGACTTAATAGTCGATACACTTAGAACTCACAACATAAACTTAAATTTTTATTGAATAGTTGTATGCATGGACAATCAAAAGTAGCAAGGGATGTATAGACAAAAAGGGTAAAGTGAGTTGGGTGTCTCTAATATTGGAAAAAAGATTTATAAATCTACACCCAAATAGTTTAAAAAAAGGACAATAATTTAAATCCACAAAATGTAGAAATAGAGCCTAATGTTTAGAAACTGAAATATCCCTTCATAATGAAGCCTTTATATCTATTTTCTATTATTTTTTTTTAAAAGTTTATACAAAAAATAATAAATTTTTCATGGCATGGATGTGAGTATAGAGTCAGTCTTATCGAAAGGCATGGATGTGAGTATAGAGTCAGTCTTGTTGAAAGATAGTTTACTTAGTGATAAATTTGACCTAAAAGAATTTTTATAGTTTCCATCAAATATACAATAATATGTCATAAGACAAGTTAGTTAGTTAGTATTTTCAATAGATTTAAGAGTACTTGTAATTTTTTATTCAGCACCAACCTAACTTCATTAATTTGTGTTCAATCCTCAAAAGAATGATACTCTACTCTCACTTTATTATTTGACTTGTTTGTGTACTCTTACATTATGGTTTATCTTTCACCACATCTCTTGTTTTCCTTAATGAGTTTAAGTTTGAGTGATCTTATCAAATTTACTCTAAAATTGGCATTATTTTATAATAAAGAGCATGAAGATTTTATATAATTTAATTTTAGATTTGTTGTTGCCTTAAACATAAATATTTTTTCCTTTATAAATATTTATTAGGGTGGTTAAATAATTCATTTTTTCATTATTTTTTTAGGTTTCTATCTATTCATTTACTGCTAGTATACTTTGTATAAGTGTGTTATGGGTACTCTAAGATTTCCAAGACTATGAGAACAATATGCCCTTCAACACACTTTGTTGTTAGTTGATATGACAATCTTGGGGTATTACTATGGCAACACAAACTTCATCGTGCAACCTACCCATAAGGATAAGATGTTCAACATAGTATACAAAGATGAATTGTGCATCCCATTTAACTACTTTAGAATTGTGTTGAGATTCTTGTTATTGCTAAAGTTGATAGAAATCCTTAAATTTATGGGTTGGTTCTAGCTTGTTATTATTAAATGAAGTAGCGAGTATTATTGCCTTCATTTTACTTTTACAAGTTCAAAGAATCTTATGTAGTTTAACACTATCCTACTATGTGTTCATTACTAAAGGCCCATAAAGATGGGTGTGTATACTTTTCTAACATCCACATTAGAATAAGGTACTTGGAAAATAAGGTTAGGAATTGGAAAATTAAGTTTTTATTTATTTAGTTGATAATTGAATGGTTGATGCTAACAAGGCAAATCCCCTTAAAGAAAGAAAAATAGTGATGTTCTAATTAAGCATAAATGAGGCAATGTTTTTAAGAAGCTTTAAGGTAGGACTCTCACCATTAACACATATCTTAGAGCTAATGTAGTATTATAGAATTAGTATAGTAAGTACTTAACACTAATATTGATTACATTTTACTACTAATATTTGTTTACTTTATATGGTCATCTTTTCTCTTATAGGTATCATCAGTCAAATGGTTTACTCCATTAATTCAATAATGCTTACCATCTTAGGCGAGTCCACTACTAGATCTCCATTGGTTGGTGATGCAATAATCTTAAATATTCTACTCATTATAAAGCTAATCTTGTTTGGATACAAGGCACCAAAAATAGGCATGTTATATATAAGAAAAGTAAAGTAGAAAAATGTAGTGGACTCATCAGTTGCTGGAGCTATGAGCATGTGATCAATGAAGAGGTCATAGTGCTTGTTGAAGCAGAAGGTTGTTGCTAAGTCATGTAAAATGAAGTAGAAAAATGAAGAGATTGGGGTTAGTTTTACCTCCAAGGACAATAGACCCCCATCTATATAATCTTGCTAGTGATGAATTATATGGAAATTCATCTTCTCATTAATAATCTATGATCAACTAGACTCAGATCTCTTAGCAAAGTTGCCATTTTTTTAATAATAGATACCTATGCTTGAAGTTGGTTGTCCAATCCAAAACTTCAACTAGAAGTTTATGGCAATTTACAAGTGAATCAATGAATTAGAGTACAGGGCCATGTGCAGTTAAAGCATCATTATAGGAAGTGTTTGAGCATAACAATTAACATGGGAGGACTTAAAAAGTGGGTGATGAAGAGAAGAATATTGTTTCCACTAAAATGACCCACTATATAAAGAAACTTTGTTAATGAAAAGTAGAGTTTGAGCATAAGGAATCTAAATGGACTAATTTTCTGAATTTACTGCAATATGAAGAGTACCTCGCACACATGTTCAAAGATGGAATCAATTTTTTTTCCTTCAATGACTTATTTCTAGAAGCAAATTAGATATTAGGTTCATACATGTGAATGACTTCTATGAGTTAGCACTCGATTCCAGTTTAATTATTTTTATTTTTTTCTTTTCATACCTTTATATAAAGAATAGCTATAATAGTTTCAAATATGTATATTAACCTCATTTTGGAAGAGATTAATATCACCCATAAATTAGTAATTAGGACACCTAATCCTAGATTAGGAGCCTCTTAGTTAAGCACTTAAGATACTATGCCTAATGACCTTGTGCATCCTTCTTAAGCTCAAAATCACCTAAACTTAAAAGAAATTTAAATGAAATAAAAATTAAAATCAAATAAAATAAAATGCTTAGAGTCAATGTAAGAATCAAAATGGATTTAAAACTAAATCCAATTGAAATTCAAAGATGGTCAACCCTTTGACAAGGAGTTGACTTACGCAGGTCCCACCAAGTCAAAGGTCAACCCACTAAAATTTTGACCAAATAAAGTCATTCCAAAGATTAAAATCATAAATAAATATGTTTAAACATGAATCAAATGAATATAGATCCAATAAGGTCTTAATTAGGCTAATTAGACTAGTTAATCTAAATGGGTCTAAATAAATCTTATTGAATTAAAATTAAAATAAAATAAAAACAATTCAAATTGATTGTCCAAAATCATTTAAAAATTATTATAAACATGATCCAACCAATCATTGGGTCTAATTTGACAAATTTGGTCATTTCACCCAAATGAATCCATCTTAACCCATTAAGCCCAATTTGGGTTAAAATTAAAATCAATTCTAAATCAAATGAAATTAATCACTCAAATCATCTCACACATATGATTGAATATTATTGGAGCCTAAACATAACTTAATTGAGCCAAATTGTCATTTGACTCAATTGAACTCAACTTAACCCATTTAAGTCTAAATTGGTCAAACTAAAATAAAATCAAAATCAATTTAAAATCCAAGGAAATCAATCAATCTAAAACATCATAAACAATCAATCAAACATAATTAAAGTTTAATTAAAATGCCAAAATTACCTATTGAGCTAAAGACCCAATTTGGTTTATCATTAATCAAATGGATCAAACTAGCTTAAGATTAAATTAAAATAACATCCCAAGGGTCAATTAGCTTCTAAGCTTTCTCATAAGAAATTGAGCACAATTATAACTTAAATATAAATCGAATTATCAATGAATTAACCAAAATTAATCTAAAAGCAAAAGAAAATCCAATGGATCAATCCAAAGAACTTAAATTCAAATTCAACTCAAACAAGCTTGAGTCTTACTTATGACCCATCTTGGTTTGACTTAGACAACCAACCACCAATCCAAATAAATGTTATGGTGATGTGAAAATCCATGGAATACCATGTAAGATAAAATCACAAGGAATGAAGTGTAGCCATGGAATGAGAGAGAGAAACTTCATGCAAAGAAGTCTAATCTAATTCTCCTTCCTCCAGATTTCATCCAACCATTTTCTCCATTTGATTGGAAATGATCGCAATCAATTGATCACCTCTTGGAGCTAGCCTCCAAGGGTGGTAATCAAGATGGCCAACAAATGTTGACCTTTCTTCCATGATGGGAGCTCATGGCCAAGGCAAGAAAAGAGAGGAAGAGGCTTCCTCCCCTCAAGGAATGCATCCAAACACACTCATAAGGGAAGGAGGAAACTAAGTCAACCCCTTGGCCAAGGCCTTCACTATAGGTGTCTAGATTCTAGCAACTTAAACTCTTCTACATATGACTTTTGTCCATATATGAAAAGAGAGAAAGGGATATTCCTCTTGGCCATCATAACATCCTCACACACTCCTGAGGTGAAGAGAAAGAGCCTCTCACTACTGGTAGGCCTGAAATAAGCCAAAGCCGACTGCCATGCTCTTGGTCAAAGGTTGAATGGGAGGAACACTATTCCTCCCCCAAATTAGATGTCCCTACATGTTCTAGGGATAAAGGTGAAATCAATGAATCTTTCCTGAGGTTTGTTTCCATTGCGAGCCTAAAAACCATCAAACTTGATGGCAAGGTGGTGAGCTTTGGTCTCCATGGAGATCCACAAGGAGGCAAGCTGGGATTTCTTCACCATGGCTTTGACTTATTAAGATGAAGGTGTACAAACCATCCCCACCATTGAGGATTGATGCCAATGAGGTACGCTTCAAAACAGACCATCATTACATTTTAGTATGGTCCTTTGTGAAGGGAGGTTGATCTCCATTATGATCAAACTGTAAGAATCACTTACAAATTGATCCTTGGTTGATTTGTAATTGAAACTACACTCTTTTGCCACTTTGATCACCGATGATCAAGGCCAAAGAGCCAAAGGCTCTCGGTTCTCCCGTGGGAGGACAGGGGAGAAAGCTCTACATTCTATTCATTTTGCTAAGAATGGACAACTGAGATCTAGTCACATAATCTGATTTAAATCCTTTAAGAAAACACGTGTAAAATCATGATCGTTCGATTAAAGATCAAACAAACATGATGAATCTCATGATCCTTGCCACTTTTGATGTGGGATCTGCGTGGCCATATGGCACCACGTCACATGGAAATTGGTGCAATGCCATGTGGAAAATGACACCACATGGGCGCCACATGACGTCGACTGTTTAAAATGAGAAATCCTAATTTTTTGGCTTAAATAAAATATTAAAATACTAGAATATTTAAAAAATAATAGAAAACAAAATACTTAACCAAAAAGTATAATTAAGGGCTATATGGATTCATTTCAATGAGAGGAATCCATTAAACCCAAAATCCTCAATTAATTTTGGGTAATTTTAGGTTAATTTGGATTTAAATAAAAATAATTAAACTCAAATCAAACTTAAACTACTCATCCATTTATTTTGAAACTTTGTGGAAAAGAAATTAGGGTTAAAACACACCTTAGGGAAAGTTTTCATGATTTATTGTAAAGTAAATTTAAAGATATGGAATATCTAATTTTGATAAAATTAATTAATATTAAATTATAAAAAGCATGAAAAATTATGAAAATAATTTAAATCATAATAATAAACCATAATGAACCTAAAAATTTTATTTAAACTCTACGAAATACAACAAATGATAAAATGGCCTAATTTGATGATTAATTAAAATAATTATTTAATTATATATTCTAAACTTAAGTAAATCATAATAATTAAACCAAAACTCTAAAAATTTCAAATAATCCCTCATTAAGTGCATTTTCTATAGAGGAATGTAAGAAAAAATCCTTAAATAATTCCTTTTAATTTAGGCTTAATTTAAGTTTTATTAAAATAATTAAAACCTTAATTAATCTTAAATTACACTTGTGATTAGGATGAAACATTTGGAACTTAAATTGACAAGGAATTTCACTTGCCATAAACATTTCAAGGTCAAATGACCTTTGGATTTGAAGTTATTGAATTTCCAATCCTTAGTTCAATATAATTAAAAAAAATCAAAAAATCATAAAAATTATGAAAATTCATAAAATCAACTTAAAATATTTCATTATCATGAGAACAGTTGAGAAAAAATTTTCAACCTCTAAAGTTAAAGGATTTGATTAATCATACACTTAGGGTTTAATGAAATAAAGAAAATAAAAAAATCAAGCCCTAAGTTAATAACTTATTAAGCTCATGATAAATCAATTAATCAATTAGAAGCAAAACTCATTTATCTCTGAATTTCATATCCAAATATGGAATTCATTAACATGGAAATTCCTTAAATTCATTTGGGTTAATGAATAACATAAATGCAAATATAAATGAAAGTGATTAATCAAATCAAGTAAATCTAAAATAACTTTAAAATTTTAAATGGCCTAGCTAGTTTGCTGGTCAAAATAACATACATCTCCTAGGCATAATAAACAAAATTTCATCTAAAGGGACTGAATTAATATATGAAATCTTAGCATGAAATAAAATCAAAACCTAAACTAAGAATGAATCAAATCATTTGAAGGAAGTAAGCCTTAAATTAATGAATGAAATTAATTCAACTAAAATCAAATAAATTAAACTATTAAAGTGCATGAAATTAAATGAACATTTAATCAAAATAAAAAAATTTGATACATTAAATGAATCAAATAAAAAAATATTTAATCTAATTAAAAGAAATGAAACGAATAATAAATCTTAATTAAATTCCAAAATAAAATTAAAACTTTAATTAAACCAAATCCAACTTAAAAGAATTAAAAAAAGGTTAATCAAGATATCTAGTATTATAGCTTGACCCTTAGAAAGAATCTTTACTTTAGGTTGAATACTTCATTATATTTAGATTTAGGATGTTGAATAGAATGGGTTCACCCAAAGTAGAACTTATTTTATTCTTCATTCTTAAAAATTTAAATTTTGCTTCAACATAAAATGAATTAAAAAATGAAAAAGAATTCACAAATTAATTAAATCATTTAAATTGAAACCAACTGATGGTAAATTAAACATACCTTGAAACATGAAAAATCAAATCTAAAATGCCTAGTAAAACCATACTACATAAGCCCAATATTCTTCACTCACTAGATTATTAGGTCACCAATCTAGACTTCAATTATGCTAATGTTTTATGATACTCTATGATAACCACCATATCCACCAGCACCTCGAGATACCCCACCACCACTGGGATAACCGTCGCCTCCGCCTTCATCTCCACTGCCAGATCTAGATTGAGTCTAGTTGACGGTGATGTTCCTACCATCAAGGTTATGCCCATTTTTAGGGGTTAGGTTTAGGTTTATTATGTTTTAGTTTAGTTTAGGGGGAGTTTGGGGTTTAGGTTAGGGGGGTAGGTTTAGGGTTTAGTGTTTAGGTTTAGTATATAGATTTTAGTTTTTAGTTTAGGTTTTGGGTTTAGGTTTTAGGTTTAGGGTTTAGGGTCTAAGGTATAGGTTTAGGTTTAGATTATAAGGTTTTGGGTTTAGGTTTAGGGTTTAGGGTTTAGGTTTAGGTTTTTTAGTTTAGGGTTTAGGGTTTTTGGGGTTTAGGGTTTAGGTTAGTTTAGGGTTTAGGGTTTAGGGATTTTTAAGGTTTAGGGTTTAGGATTTAGGGTTTAGAGTTTAAGGATTAGGGTTGCAGGTTTAGGGTTTAGGGTTAGTTTTAGGGTTTACAATTTGTTTTGGAAAATTAGGGTAATTTTATTGCCACAAAAAAGAGAGATGCAAAGTCCTTAAAGGGGATAAATCTCTAAACTAATGCTCAAAGAGCTACAACAAATCCTAAAGAGATGGATCTGCTAACTATTATAATATTATATAAATGAAAACAAAAGAAAAAAAAAAAACCAACAATAGCAGAAGGTCCATGTGAGCAACAACCAAATGGTCCCTCTAATAATGGCAATAATCACTTGCAAGACTCTCCCAACCTATAAAAGAATTTTGCAACACACTACAGAAAGGACGAGCACAATTAAGTAGGAATAAAGAGTAAGGGAAAAGTTAAAGAGAAAAATAAAGAAAAGGCTCAGGCTCAGTCACAGTCATCTCAAGGAGCAACATTATATGTAAGCATCCAAACTTCAGAAGAAGGGTTACAATTATATATAATGCTACTAGCCAAAAGAAGAAAGAGAGGGAAACATCAAGGCCATCATAACAAGCATACCTCATGTAGCCAAGCTAACCAAAATAGAAAAGACAACATATAACCAAGCTAACCAAAATATAAAGGAAAAATATGTAACCCAAAGCAAGCTTGGGTGCACTCAACCTCACCCAATCTTTAGATGTATGAGTTTATACTTCAGCCTTAGAGAGAGGGAATAGAAGTCAAATGTGGAAGAGGAGAAAGAGAGAAAAAAATGCAAAGCTCTAAATCACACCATCTCTTCACATCCCCTCATCATCTCCTCACATCACTCCATTTGCTTATTTTGAAGTAATTTTAATCACTCAACCAGTCCCCATATTGAATGCTAGTTGCTCACCATCAATGACCAAACCTCAAAATCAGCTTCCCATAATGTTTTTTTTCCAAATATAGAGAACATGAGAAAAGAGTCTCAAAACCACTCTTTTTTATGGCTAGAAACACCTTATCCAACTCAGAAGTAAAATCAGCTCGCTCCCTTTATTTTCACACAAAAACAAAATGGGTGGTTTTCAGTAAAGGTAATTGTATCCATCAGGGGAAGCAGAAAAAATAATTTTAAAGCTTTATCTCAAACCAAGTATCATCTCTAAATTAAAAAAATCCACTCAATATTAGCTTAAGCGAGGTAAATTTTAAATCTCATAGGAAAGACACGGGCTTGTTATTTTGTGAAAAAGATGATGCAATTTTAGGATTTCCCTTATATTCATATTGTACTTTTCATTTTAAACTTTCTTGATGTGAAATGAAATGATTTTCGATGAAGATTGCTAAAAAAAATGCAAAATCTAGTAGCTTTGGGGCAGATTCCATCCACCCCTCCCTCTTTAGCTTGCCTCCCATAAAGAAGATAAGCCTAGGGTCATCCATTCTACTTGATTAGGATGAACGATCACAATCAGTTTCTCATTTTTTATTTATTATAAACCTCCTTTGATCTGGACCATCCAATCTAATAATTGGATGGTCCATATATAATTATTTCTCACCCAATCTATGTCATCTTTACATTGTCCAATTAGGTGTTGACACATATAATGGAATATCATATCAACGTTGAATGGTTCATGTAAAAAATGGGTGGATTTTTGGATCTAAAAATTATTATAAAATAGATAAAAATTCTAAAAATAATAGAAATTAAAACATTCAACCAAAAATTAGAAATAATCCTGCAATGAATTTGTCTTTCCAAGAGGAATCCAATGAGCCCAAAATCATAAAATTTTATTAAGTATTTTCATATAAATTTAAAAATTATTAAAATTGAGCTAACATTTTTAGGAATTAAACTTGATCTAAATCCTCAACTATCATAAAAATTTCAAGTAAAATGGGCTTCTAATTTAGGAGTTAGTAAATTCTGAAGTTTATTGACTAACTTTGGAATAAAAAATTATTAAAAATTATAAAAATTCATCAAAATGGTTCAAAAGACTAACAAATAACTAGAAACCCAAAATATTTAAGCCCCCAAAATTATTTAAAATTTAAAATTTTCTTATTTAGGGCTTAATAAAAAATTAAAAAGATTTTAAGTAATTGATTTATTTGAATCAATACTTCAAAAATTCATAGTAAATAAACCACTTAGCCAAAAATATAAATAACCCTCTATGAATGCTTATTTCTAAGAAGAATCCAACAAAATTAAAATTCTTAAATTTTATAAAATATTTTTAGATTAATTTAAATATTATTGAAAATGATAATTCATTAATAACTTCCAAAATACAACTCAAATTGAATTGAAATTTTTAGGTAACAAACTATTGCAAATATCTACTTACCATTAAAAGTTTAAGTCAATCAAACCCCTAGATCACCAAAATATGATTTTGAGGCTCTTTGGGATAATTTAGATGGGCTAATTAATTTGAATATATAAAATTATAAAAAAAAATAATTGAAATTATTTTTACCAACATCAATGACTCTAGAAAAATTAATTAAACTCTCTAGATATGACTAAATCCCAAAAAATTTTAATTAAGGCTTATGATTAATTAACATAAAACTTGTATGGTAAGCTATTCATGTCAACGTGCACTTCTCATAAAACTTTCATGAAATTTGGATAATTATATCAAAAGTTATGAAGTTTAGAGCACTTAATGTCCAAATTTAGTTGTTAATTAACTAAAATATCTTAGAAATTATCAATTTTATATTTCATTGAATAAAAATAATCACATAACATAAACAAAATTAAAATAATTATCAGGATCTTTGGCTATGATTAAAACTCAAAACCACCATTATTATGATTAATTATTAATTAATAATTCATTAAATGACCTAGGATTTAGAAAATCCATAACTAATTGTGTAGGTCACCAAAATTTATGATCAACCCCTCTTTATACTAAACTAATAAAATGGTTTTCAATAAAATCAAAAGCCCCAATTGGTTTAGAGTCTTTTGAGTGTAATTGATGATTTTAGAATTATTTTTTAAAATTATTTAATTAGTCATAAAGTATAAGCCCAAATGGATTAGAATTTTTAAGAGTTTTATTTCTATTAATAAATGTTATGTAATTTTTTCATAATTTTATTTTATAATCATGTTTAATTAAATTTTTGAGGTTCTTTGAGCTTAGTAATATTAAATGATTATTAAACCATAATTAAATTATAAAATTTTTTTATCCAACTTTTAAATAAGTGCCAAAATTAAGCTTGATTTAAAGAAATATACATAGGGGCTTTATTTTTCCTAGATTCATCATTGGAATGTGTTTCTATAGAGGGTTTATTCTTATATTTTGGAATGTTGGTTGATTTACGATGATTTTTCTAAGTTCACATTGATTATTTGAATTAATTAATTTAATTAAATGCCAAATTGTGTCATTTTGTGTTTCATTAAGTTTCAAGGAATTTGAATAATATACTTAAATTCATTATGGTGTTTCTGATTATTTAAGCTATTTTCATGATTTTCCATAATTTTCTTTAATTAATATTTATTTATTTCATTAAAATTAGGTTTTGGGATTGAAAATTCATTACATCCTAATTTAGTTTGAAATGAATGATGAAAATTTTCTCTCAGGTTCATTTTATCATCAATTTTAGTTCTCCAAAGTTTTAAATCAGTATAATTGTTTTAGGTTTAAAATTTTTATTTAAACCCAAATTTATCAAAAATTACCTTACAAAATTTCAGGATTTTAATTTTAATAGATTCCTCCCATTGAGATGAATTCATAAAGTTTTTATCTGGATTTTTTGGCTTAATTGTTAATTTATTATGATTTTTTAAGTTATCCTACATTTTTACAATTTTTAAAATTAAAAAACTTGATTTTTTTTGTTTAAACGCGTCACCGCCGATGTGTCACTGCTTTCCATGCATCGCTGCACCATTCATCGATGGGGAATTTACGTGAATCCCACATTAAAATGACAGTTCATGCAGTTTCATTTTGGGTCATTCGATTGAAGATCCAATGACTTAAATGCATCCATGAGTTCGCAATTGAGATTTTAATCCAACAGCTCAACTAGATCTCGGTCGTCTATTTCTAATAGAAGGAACAGATGGTGGAGATTTGACATCTGTTGGCGACGGTGAAGTCGAGAGCCGTCTGTCAATTAGAGAAAATTTTCAACGATCCAACCATTGAAATCAGTCAATTTTACTTGTTAGACCAATCCTACAAACCTAAGCCATATAAAGTGTTAGACAAGAATCTTGGGGCGTTTGGGCAATGGACAAGGGGAAGCAACTCTTGAGATTTTAGCCTAAGAGGCCTAAATTCCAGCCACCTCCACTTTTGCCTCATTTTCCACCTCCATGCTTATAGAAGAAGCAGTGCTGCCACTATTTGTATCAGTAGCTAGATATATATATACCTCCCACTCTCACTAATAAATTGAATAAGAAATATTCAATTAAGAGAGAGATAATAAAAAAATTCTTCAAGAATCTCATGAAAAAGCTTGATTTTTAGTTACCCAAACCTAAGAAGTGGGCAAGTGTATTGATCTAATTATGTACTTTACCACCATATGCTTGAGCATGTCTTAGAGAATTGCATCACTTTCAAGAATTGGCTCAAGAGAAGCTACATATCTAGGGCCACAGTGATTCCCAAGGTGATGGAACATTCCTCAGTGTCCATCAAAGTAATCTTTGGAGAATAATTTGACCCTCTAAAGGCTAAAACATCTAGGAATATTATTTCAAAAGTCATAAAATGGGAGAGATGCAGATCATAGAGAGTAGGGCATTGCAGTGGATAATGGAGAAGAGATGCTTCAAAGATCTTCCACTCACCAAAGTGAAAGAGGTATGAAGAAGTTCAACTCACCAAAATAAAATGGTTGTGAGAGATCATCAAATCCCTCGGATGGTCGGCATTCAAGATCCAACCAAAGTATTTTCACTCTATTTTCACACACAAAAGCCAAAAGTTCTCTATTATATAAAAATATTATTTAAATAAGTATAATACTCCAAAGGATGTGTCCCTTGGGGAGAAAACTATTAAAAACTAAAAAAAGTTAGAACCTTCATTTCACAACATCAAGGCACCATAGACTAGTATCGTGACACCACAGTCTAGTGTTGAGGCACCATAGAGCAGCACTAAGATGCAAACTTCTCTTCCTCAAATACTAAAAACCTCAAAATGCAACATAAAGGAACTAAAAAGCTAGCGCTTAGGTGCCAGACTAACACTTTTAAAATTTAACATATAAACTCACAAGTTTTCAACCATAACTCTAATACAATACCTAAACATGATTAAATACATCCATTACTACATAATACAATAATGAAACATAAATTCACAACACATAAAGTCTAATAAAGTCTTCCTAAGTTTAAGCTTTGGTTTGAGACCTTATGATAGGTCCTTTCCTCCTTTAATGTGCTACATCAACTCATTCAACCTCAAAGAACTCTTCTCTAAATAGTTAAGATTCTAAAATTCTTCAAGAAGTTCAGAGCTAAAGCTCTATAGTTATACCAAAGTCATTTAGGTATACTCAATTAAAGGTTTGTTTTTCAACCTAATTAAGAATATCTAATTGGTACTATCATCTTTGGGTGTCTTAGCTATGATGATGTCATACATCTCAAAGATTATTGGCTAGATAGGTACCTTATAAATAATATTTATCTCCTCCTAGAAGAGTATCACCCTGCAAATTTGGAGATTGGGTAACTATGGTGTTTGCATTTAGAGTCGTATGGACACCACATAGATTTTAGGGGATAATTATTGAAATGATCAAGTACAAAATTATTGAATAATGTACTATCTCAAGAGATAGAAATATCACTCTACAATAGACTTAATAATTTAATAATGACTCTAAGGTAGATGAGTATATGTATACTAGAGATATTTCTCCTACTTTACATGGATGAAATAAAGAAATCTTTATTTTATGCCAAGTTCTTAAGTTTCTTTTGAAGGCAAGCTCCATAGTTAACTATAACTTAGGAAATGGGGATTCCTAAGAATACTCTTGATTAAAGTAGTTAAATAGTATTTCTAAATATTTCAAAGTTTTGATGTCAAAGGATTGGAAATAATTGGGAAATCAAAGGGGAAGACACAAAAAAAGAAGAAATCTTACCATATTTTAAAGGAGGATAAGTAGAAAGTGTTCATGATACTAGGAAAATAGTAAGCACTTTAATCTAGACTAATGAGGCTTTATATTTCTAAGAAAGAAAAATTATATTTATTTGAGTTGACATTTTATTAAAAGGCTAAGATTTAGATTTTGATAACACAAGATTATGGAAATTCCTATGAGGTAATGATTTATAGTCATAGAAAAGAAGAAATGTGCTATCTCTAAACTTACATCTATAATGATCTAGCATAAGCTAAGAGCTTGACCTAATTCTACTAATGAAAAGGGGATATATTGATTCATCTCTATTGAGAGAATGAGTGATCTTGACTCTTCTGACTTACAAGTACTTAGGTGCCAACTAACACTTCCTATGATTCTAAACCAAGTAGGGTAATATTATATAAATATCTGATAGCTAGGCAATTATTTATGAGGAATGAATCTAGAGTTCTTAACACACTCTTTAAAAGACTAGATCATGATTAGTATAAAGATCATGTCCTAGAATATTATAACAAAATGTATAAGTTTTATTTTATTTTAACTCATTATTTTAGACTAGGGCTTAGAAAGGCTTATGCTTATATGCATGATGAAATTAGATATGGGCTAAATAAAAATGAATGTGATATTCTCCACTAAAAGAAAACTGCCCTATAGGTCAAGCCCTATCCTTTATCATGCAAGAGTGGAGACCCACTATTTACAAGAAAGAAAATAATATGCACATATGATATTATAAAATACAACCATATACCTAAGGGGTTACTAAATCTTTTATTTCTTTAATTAAATGCATAGGCTTTAAAGTGAGGTTGTGAGTTATTGAAATTTAATTGAAGTTGTTTAGTTGGAGTAGAAAATTTATGTTCCTAAAGATCCTACTGCACATGCACCACACATTAGATAATTATACTTTAAGAAACCTATAAAAAGCATGTCATTTCTATTATATAATCAATGTAAACATACTAAGCAAACATTATCAATTAAAGGAATAAAAGGCTGATGATTGGGTACCATGGTACACTATAAAGAAGATAGGTAATCGAGATGTACCTTTATACAACCTAGATTATAATTAATTTTATAAATGAAAATAAAGCTTTAGGGATCTTCAATCTTCATCTTCATCTTCACTTCACTCCATGAAATAGTACTCTAGGCATCACAAGGCCTCCTAGGCTTGAGCCTTCTAGCCATTGTTCATCTTAAATCCCATGGCTCTAATCCTAAGGCTATTATGAAAATCATATTTTATGAAAAATTAAATCTAACTACACTTGCAAAATATAAGTTAGATTAAATGCATACACACCAAGTAATTATAATTTATATGTTGGGGTTTAGCACCCTGCCTTGGGTCACCAAGCCCACCTATCCCAATGAATTATGCTCAGAGACTTAAGAAATTCCCATAAGCAAAAGAATTTATAATTTTATTATAATAGTAGCCTCTTATGCACAACCCCCTGTAGAAACATCATTAATCTAATGAGGCCTAACATCCAGGCTACACATAAATAATCTTAAAATCTAATCCAAAATATTACATCATAAAATAAATTATCAATTCATAGTAAAGCACCATCATAACCAAGTATATGATAGGTGACTTAGCATTCTAAGTGTGTGCTATGGCTTAGTGTGGTATGACAAGACTAAGCTTTAATATTTAATTTAATCTAAGGATGAATGTTTAAATTTTACCATTAGGGATAGTTATAGTTCAAATGGTTAATGATTTGTAGATTTTAGATTCCAATTTGATTTCATTAAAATATAGAACATTAAAGAGAGAGAGAATGAGTGGGATCCACCTCAATCCCTAACCTTAGGTTGAATCTAAAGATGAATTTTGTAATTTTTAATCACCTCAATGAAAGGTTATGAATTCTCTTATTAAGCCATGTGTTTGGATTTGTCTTAAATGATCTTATCTAAATACAAAAGTCAACCTAAGATTAATAAATTAAAAATTATGGTGAATTTGGTAGTATTTCTTTAGCTTTGATTCATAATCTCTTAATATTCATTTAATTGAATATTATAATTGATAAAGTGGTTAAATTTAATAGGTGTATATATATATATCATTCAATATTTCTCATATTGATGCATGAATCTATTATTATATTTTATTTGTCAATATTTAATGTGGGATGTAAGTATAAAATGCATGAATTTTGTGAAAAAAGATGATAAAATAATTCTTTATACATATACATACACATTAGTATGTTGAATTTATAAAAGTACATGCCATTATTAAACTAGTTAAGTGAAGTAATCAGAGACCCTCTTGAGACTTCTTAAAGTCTCCCTCTTAGGATGTCAAGACTATATACTTGTTAATTTAGATAAATATGTACATGTATAAGTATAAGGATGAATTGCAAAGATTTTAAAATGCTTGAATATATATGTGAAAATAATTTAACCTTACTTTATATTTTACTACAAATTTGAAGGTACATTTCATTATTTGACCAAGGAAGTGGGGTAATCCAAGACCCCCTTGGGACTACTTAAAGTCTTGTATTCCTAGGATATCCAAACTATATAAAATTTCAAATTATAGATCATACATATAGAATATAAATTTAAATTATAATTATTTAGATTAACCTAGATTTAGACTAATAAATATTTTGAACTTATGAAAGAAATAATTTGAGATTTATTAGTGATAATAGTCACAATATTATTCCAAAGCATACAATTAAATGAAATTCTTTATTTATTTAAAATATGAATGCATCAAACATATGAAATAAAAATTTATAATAAATGATTGAAGAAAATAATTCTAAATATTACCAAGTTAATTATTTGAAGTCATTAACTCCAAAGGTCATTCATATGGAGATAATCACTTAAGCCTAATCAAGTTAGTTAGTGTTGATTTTAAAATTTGAGTTAATTAAACCTAATAAGGAGACAAACTATATAAATTAACCATTGACCCAATTTTGTTAAATAAGTAATTTAAAAGTGATTATAAGTAATTTTTATGAATTAAATAAGGTTAATTAATTATTTTAGCCAATTATGGCAAAAAGAGCCCAAAAATTCAATAAGTCTCTCAATATAAGAGTGAAAATCTTGAGAAAATAAATGAGCATAAATTAATATGAAATATTCATATGAAACAAACATGCCCTAAAAGTTTTAATGGAATTTGGCTTATAATTCAATGTCAATTAAGGAAATAGTAAAAAAATCCCAAATTATCAATTACATTTAAAACCCCAACTAATTGGGGATTTTGATTTTATTGAAAACTGCTTTGTAAGCTGAACACAAAGAATGGTTGGTCAAACTTTATGATCTATGCTAATTACTATGATTTTTTACTTCTTAGGATAATTAATGATTTAATTAATTAATAAATCCCACCAAGGGTGATTTTGAGAAATAATTACAACCAAAGGTTCAAATTAACTTCTCTAGTCACCAATATTATTCTAAGACATATTTAAGCTTTTATAATTATTTCATGAATTTTCTAATTTATTTATTTATTAAATGCACAAAATGGCCATTATAGGTGTGAAAATTTGAATTTTTTAAATTACCCAATTAATTGACTTGAAATAATTATGGAAGGTAAAAGTCTTCCCATGGGACAATCACCTAAAGTTTTAAGTCAATTATCCAAGTTAGAGCTTAATTACCTTAATTAAGAATACTTCAAACACTAATTCATTACTATTCACTCAATAAAAAGTAAGATTTTTTTTTTCTAGATTATCCTCTATCTAAGATTTCCATAGTGAGTTTATTATATATTTTTAGATTATTCTATAATTATTTATGAATTTTTAAACTTTGAGATGATTATACATAGTTGGTTCTACATTAGTAGTGACATGACATTGCTTTCCATGTGGCACTACATGCTTCACTATTTAAAATGTCTTGTGTTGCAGCTGAATCAACATTGACATATGCTTTTCATCTTGACCATTTGAAATGAATCAAATAGTTATGATTCATCATGTAGATTAAAAAAAATTAAATAAAAATATAGTGTGATTAATGCTGTTGTCCATTCTAATCATGTGAAATAGATGTTGGATGATCCGTCATTGACCTTTGGCAAGAGATGAATATCATTCATCTTTTCCACTCAATTTGAGCTCGCTAGCACTCATTTGATGATAAAATTGATTCCAAAAGGAACAAGGGACAATTCTAAGGGGACCCTACAATTTGATTTACATTAAACCACATTTCACTTAACAAAAGACCAACACGTAAAAGGTTATGCCAATGGTTTAAGGAGATTACCTTCCTAGAACTAAAGACAAGTGGTTTGTCAACTGAAGTAGCTTCACCTTGAAGAGGTGAATCCCTATTGAGAAGATCCTCCTTTGCCTCCTCACCAAACACTCCTAAGACTAAGCTCTACCTTTGCTAGCTGGAGTTTAAATGAAATTGATATTCTAGTGATCGAATCAAGTGATTCTCAATTTGTTCTTATTGGGAAGATGTGGGAAGGTTTAATTTGGCTTTGGTTAGGTTTTGGTGGAGTTGAATGTGGAGAGATGCTCAGGTTTGAGGGACTGAGGGTGCTTGAAAGGATTTTAGGACTTGAGGGACTGAGAGTCGAGCTGTGGGAAGAGTGTGAAGTTTGAATGGTTTGAAAGTGTATACCCTCCTCCCCAAGTGAACCAACCAAAATGGTTAGTTTAGGCCATGGTAGCTAGCCAGGTAGTGGTGGCCAAAAGTGGGATGGGACTGATGAGGTGGATGTCTTCTAGTGGTTGGAGAAGTTTAGTGGACAATGCTAATAAGGACAAAGCATGGTGATTGAACCATGGTTTGGCCAACATGAGGGTGACCTCTTTTGGTTAATGACTTAGCCCAATACCTTTAGGTTAGGTCTAGTTAGTATGGGGGAGTTTAAGGCATGGTAAGGTGGCTGCCCAAGGCAAAAGGAGGGGTTGGATAATCCTATTTTGGAATTTTTTCCTATATGGATGGATTGGTTCACTTGGTTAGATTGAACTAAGTATACCAAGGGTTGGGTCCACTTGGGCATGTCATGGGAGACCAAGGGCGATTCATGCCAAGTTTGGTTGAGTTTGAACTTTGTTTGGTTGGGTTTGGCTCAATTGGACTAATATAGGTCAATTTAAGTTTAAATGGGTTAGATTGACAAATTGACCGAATTGGGTTAAGCTATTGGAGTAGGTTCAAATGATGATTTGAAACTTTTTGGGTTCAACTAATTTGATTTAATTTGGATTATATTTGAATTTATCTCATATAGGTCCATATGGGCCAAATGAGCTAAGTTAACTATCAAATATACCAAATTAGGTTGAATGAGAGGTTGATTAATGTTTGATTGATCTTTCAAGATGATTGGAAGTCTTTGATTTTAATTGATTTATTTAAAATGAGTTTTAGTTGTATTTGACCTTTAAGTCAAATTGGACTAAATGTGTTAATTGGGTTAGGTTGATGAAGTTGGGTTCAATTGATGATTGAAAAATGTTTAATAATTAATTTAGGAATAATTGTAGATAATGTTCAATCTAATTTAGCTTGGATCAAGTTTTGGCTCAATTTAATCCTTTAGGTCAAAATAGGTCAACTTGGCTCAATTGGGTTCAATTGGTTGCAATTGATAGATTAGTCATGATCAATAATCATTTTGAGATTGATTAGAAGGATTGGTTTGATCCAATTTGGTATGAATCAAGATTTGATTCAATTTGACATTTAGGCTAAATTGGACAAAGTGGGTTAAATGGGTTGATTAGATCAATTATAATCAATTGAGGATTGGTATATATTCAGTAATCAATTGGAAGTGGTTAGTGGCTTTGATTGAATTAAATTTACATTGAATTGAGTTTTGACTCAATTTGGACTTTTAGGTCAAATTAGATCAAGGTGGGTTAGGTGGATCAATTAGCCAAATTAGATTGATTAGAGTCAGAATGATCATGAGGCTTGTATTGATTCAATTTAGCTTAAATCAAGTTGGATTGAATTTTGGCCCCATAGGATTCAATTGGGTTAACATTGGTCATTGACCAAATTGGTTCAATTGGTTAAACTAGCTTCAATCAAGTTTAATTTAGTCTCAAATGAGTTTGGATGAGTTCAATTATAAATTGATTGGATTTTTGGACTTATTTCTTTTAAGCCTAAGTGGGTCAAGTTGGGTCAACCACCAATTGGCCAAATTGTCAAACAAAGTTTGAAATCATTGGTCTTGGTTCAAGTTTGATTCATAATCAAATGGATTTTGGGGATTGATTCAAGTATGGTTTTTTGTTTGGGTTTTGGGTATATAGGCCTAGCCTAATCTAAGGCAAAGTCTAACCCCTAGACTCAAGGTTAGTATTCACCTAGCCACTAGAAGTGTCTTAGTTCTAGAAGGATATTAGTGCCTAGATTAAATCCTAGGTATATGGAGATGATTATCAACCTCACTCAAAAGTGACTTCAATAGTAAATCTTTTAAATGATTTTAGATCTTCCACATTAAAAATAGGGCTAATAAATATGTGAGAGGGAAATTCATGAATATAATCATTAATACCAAGTTTTCTAATAATTTTAAATTGGTCCACATGCTTTAACTTATAACTTTTTATATTTTTGGTGGAAGAAAATCCCTCAGGATGGATACAAACCTATACATAATCACCTACCTCATATTCCTTGAAATTTTATTTTTATTCTTTTGTTCAACATACTTAGCATTTGTATTTATAATTTTTTTCTTCTGTATTCATGAGGCTATGGAAATCACATGCAAATGTATATGATGAATAAAAAAAAGCATGAGTAGGTGTATTAGATAGGTAAATAGGCATTATAAGGTTATATCCATAAACTATAGCGAAAGATGATTTTTGGGTTGTTTAGGAAATGGAACTATTATATGCAAATTCAGATGTTGGTGATATTAAAACCTAGTTTCTCAAAATTTTCCCAACTAAACACTTTAGTAGATTTCTTAATGTCTTATTGACAACTTCCATCTATCCTCAATTTATAGATAAAATGTAGAGGTAAATTGTAGTTGTGTTCTCATTAGTTTCCATTAGGTTTTCCAAAATAAGATATAAATTTGTGTCTTTATTAGAAACTATAGTAGATGGGACTCCATGCAACCTGATAATTTCTTTAAAGAACAATCTTGCTATGTGAGATGCATCATTTGATTTTGAACAGGGATATGAGATGTGCTATCTTGTAAAATTGATCTACAATAATAAATATACTATTATGACCATGAGGTGTTCTAAATAAACCTAACATGAAATCTATGGATAGGTTTTCTCATGGTCTAGAAGAAATAGGTAATGAAGTGTAATGACCCATCTTTTGTTTGACAATTTTAGCTTGACGACAAGAATAACATTGGGTTATGATACGTTCTACATCCTTAATAGGGATGACCAATAAAACCTTTGCTCAATTAATGCTTGGGTTTTTAATTTATCAAAATGTCCTAATATACCTTCTATAAATAACTCAAAGATAAGGAATTCTCTGACAGATGTTTTAGGAATACATAATTGCTTACCTTTACAGATATATCTACTTAGAATGATAAAGGAACTAGTAAAAGTCAAGGGTTTAGATTTGTGTCCTAAGTATATCATATTGAAATTAGGTCAAAGTTTGTAATCTTTCTTTAAAGTTTTAAATCCAAGGATCTAAAATTGAAGAATGAAATCATCAGAGATACTTTGGATAGAGCATCCACTTGTTTATTTTCTATCCTAGGTTTATGTTTAAGTACAAAGAAAAAGTCTTAAAAGTATTCGACGTCTTTTTAGCATGTCTATGATTTAGTTTATTTTAAGAGTTAATAAACTTTAGGACTTGATGATCTATATTCAGAACAACTCTTTATGTAATAGATAATGCCTTTAGTGCTTAAGAGATTAAAGAATAGCATAAAATTCTTGATCATATGTAGAATATTTTTGTATAATGCCATTAAATTTTCTCACTAAAGAAGGTAACTATATGATTTTTTTTACTTAATATTCCAACTAATTCTAATATCTGATGCATTACAAGTCACTTCAAAAACTTTATTAATGTTAGAAAGTCTAAGACAAGTGAGAAAGTTATAAAAGTTTTAATTAATTGCATGGATATTTCAACATCTATGGTCCACACAAACTTGTATCTTTTTAATATGTTAATGATTGGAGCTATAACAGTGCTAAAATTTCTTATAAATCTCTAATAAAAAGTTGCTAATCCATAAAAACATTTAACATTCTTAAAAGATTATATGGTTGGCCAATCTATAATAGACTTAATGTTTTATGGGTCAGCTTTTAATCCATCAGTAGATATAATAAAACTTAAGACAATTACTTATGTTTGATAAAAAAAATATTTATTAAGTTTTACATATAATTTTGCTCCTCTTAATTTTTCTAAGATCATTCCTAAGTGATGTAGATATAACTTATCATCACGCTATAGATACAAATATTGTTAAAATGGCCTATTAGAAATTGAATAATAAAAGGTTTTTGTACAATATTTATTAGTTTCATGAATGTAATAGGTGCATTGGAAAGACCAAATGGCATGACTAACCATTCAGAAACACCATCAAGAGTTTTGAATGCTGTCTTTTATTCATCACATAGTCTAATCTTCATCAAATGATATCCACTTATTAAATTGATTTCAGAGAATAAAGATGAATCTGAAATAAGATCTAACATGTCATCCAACTTTAATATAAGAACTTTATAGTTTATTTTTATCTTATTTACCACTCTGCAATCAATATTCATCCTCCAAGCTCCATCCTTTTTAAGAGTTAAAAGAAAAAGTATAGCATAAGGTCTAAGAATTTCGGATAATACTCTCTTCAAGAGTTCATCTACTTATCATCTTAACTCTATGTGCTTAGTTGGATTCATCCTATAATGTGGTAAGTTGGGTATTTGTGAACTAGGAGTGAGATCTATAGCATATTGTATATCCCTTAGTAAACCATAGTAAAAGGAATCCTCTAAAGTTTAGGGATCATGAAGCTCTACCTCATTTCTAATATCTCCTCTTAAATTAATGCCATATTTATTAATTGCTTACCACTTATGATCAGTGCATTGAGTTCTAGCTATTACGTCCTCAAATATGTTCATATATTCCACCACGAGATTGTCCCTTGCTTAAGAATAGTTAAAACTACATTACAACAATATGAAGATGCTTAGCCTCAAGTTTTATCTAGAAGCATCATCATCAGGTATAAGAGTAGATGTCAAACTTGGGGATGAAACTTTTAATGAAATAATGGAATTTACTTTTTGGTTGGTACTCACCATGTGTTCAAAAATTTAGCGAAGCAAGGATTAAAACCTTACATATGGTTAAACCATAAATCAAATTATTTTGAAAAATTATGGAGTAATAAATGCATGAAGGCCTAATTATGACCAATGCTAGGATTTAGCATAGTTGAGCTAATGGATGATAATGAATATTGTTTAGTTATCACCAATCATATGGAGTCTGATAGGATCTTCATAGATGATGTCAATTCATTTGAAGAAATCTATGTTGAAACTTTAAATGATCTAGATGACTTCCAAATTAGGGATACACCCTATAAACTGGAAGAAGATGTAAAGTAAACCATTGATGAACTAAAAGAAATTCACTTGGGCATTGAAGATAACCCATGTTTGGCATTTATAAGTTACCTATTTCGAGTTTGAGGGTAGTGACCTAATTAGGCTACTTTTAGAGTTTAAGGATTACATTGCTTGGAGTTATGAAGATATGATGCTTATATTAGCTCTTAATGTTGCAATCAATAAGCTAATCAAATGGCCGATGCAATCCCCATAAAGAAAATTCCTTCATGCATGCAAGTAGATATTAATGAAAAGTTTTTTTAGAAGTAAAAAATTGATTGATGTTGGTTTTATATGAGAAGAGAAATATTTTACTTGGTCAACTCATGTCATCCTAGTCAAAAGAAGAATAGTAAATTTCATAAGTGTGCATAATTTAGGGATTTGAATAAAACATGTCACAAGGATGAGTTCCCACTACCCATACCAGAGCTAATGGTAGACATAGCCTCATCACATGCAATTTTTTATTCATGGATGGGTCATCTAATTATAACTCTATTACTATAAGGTCTTGCCTTTTGTCCTTTAAAATGTTGGTAGTACATATCAATAAGCAATAACTCTATTCTTCAATGAACTTATTCATCATCAGGTCAAGTGTTAAATTGATGATCTTGTGGTCCAAAGCAACTAAAGGAAGATCATTTATATGATCTGAGAGTATTTTTAAGATGTTATGATGCTATAACCTAAAGATGAACACTCTAAATTGTGCATTTGGGGTAACTTCAGGAAAGGTTCTAGGTTCATAGTACAACATTATGAGATTAAGATTGATAAAAAAAAGATCAAGGAAATGCTAGAAATGCCACCTAAAATTCTAACTCTACTTAGGTCATTCTAAAGAAAGTTGGCATACCTAAGATGCTTCATAGTAAACCTCTCTAGTAAGTGTCAACCTTTTGTTGAACTTATTAAGAAGGATGCTATGTTTCAATGGGATGGTAAGTTTCAACATACTTTTGAAAGAATCAAACAGTATCTCATGACACATTTGGTATTAACTCTTTCTATCTTGAGTAGACTACATATTCTTTTGCACTACAGCTTTAGACAACTTGCATGGTATTTTATTAGTCCAAGCTAATGATGAAGGAAAAAGAATGCCCTATAATATTTGAGTCATCATCATCTTATTCCTGTTAAATGTAATTATCTACACATTGAGAAGCATTATCTAGCTTTGATATTCATGGCACAAAGACTAAGAACTAACTTGCTTTCTTATAAAGTTAAGTTAATCTTGAGAATCAACCCATTTCAATACCTCATGATATGGCTGACATTATTTGGATGGTTGTCATGTTGGTCCATGATATTATTAGAATTTAAGATCATGTTCATTTCTCTTCATGCTAGGAAGGGTCAACATTGGCTAATTTCTTAGTAACACACCCTCCATATTAATTCACCTCTAAATGATAATCTCCTTGATGAGCAAGTCATGAGTTTAGAGGGTATGAATACCCATCAATGGGAGCTATACTTTGATGTTGTGTCCTCATCCCAAGAGAATGCTGAACTAACATTTGTCCTCTTGGGCATGGTAGGAATTGAATTATTCTTCTTGACGCCTAACCAAGGGGTGATGTGATTCTCCTATCACTTATCAAAAGCCATGCATAAAAATGAAAGCATATGAAGCTCTAATTACTAGACTAGATTTGTCTATATCTTTAGGAGTTAAAGACATCAAAATATTTAGGATAATTAGTGTTGAATTAGATTGCAAGAATCTACAAGGATCTCAAGCCCAAACTTCTTCAATACTATAAGTATATAATGGGTTTATTAAAGTAAATTTTAGAGATCACTCTATATAATATTCCCCAAGAAGGAAAATCCATAATAGACACATTAGCTAAGGAGATGGCTTGTCTAGATGATATTTCCATATGGATAGAGATATGTAACCATTAGATTCTATCCCCTATTGATATGAAACTCATTGATAAACAAACCCTTGAAGGGAAGGTTTCCATCACCAAAGATAATGAAGAGGTTGATTAGAGACACCCTTCATCAATTGTTTGTGTGAAGGTAAACTACCTCTGACGAAAGCACAAGCACATCAGATCAAGCAAAGAGCACTTTCATATGCTTTTATTGATGACACTATATACTATCGGTCTTTCAATCACATGTGGTTATGTTGTTTAGGTAGCATGAAGCCAAAAAAATTATGACCAAGGTACACTCAAGGCTATGTGGAGCACACCAATTTGGACCAAAGATGAAAGTAAATATTAAGAGGCTTGAATACTACTAGCACTCCATGATCACAAATTACATGGACATTACCTATTGCTACTACTAGTGTTAGGTATATAAAGAGGTCCTACACTAGCCTCTTAACATTATCCACCTAACCATAGCCTCATGGTCATTTGAGAGTTGGGGTATCAACATTGTGGGTCTAATTGACCCTCCTTTTAAAGGTTATTGCTTCATCCTAGCAGCTATAAATTATATCTATAAATGGGTCAAGGCAATCCCATCAAGAGAGGTGAAATTAAATTATGTCTTACATTTCTTCAAGGATCACATTGTATATAAATTGATGACAAATCATATATGATAATTATATTACTTTTAAGAGCACAAAAATCAATAACTTCACTAACTTACATGACATAGATTGGAGATATTTTACCAAAATTTACCCTTATGCCAACTAGTTAGCTAAAGAAGATGTTCGATGATAATAAATGATAGTAGCATAAGCAGTTAGTTGAAGCCTTATGGATTATTACACCATGTATTGAACTCCAACTTAGTTCACTTTAGTGTTTAGGTTAGAGAGCTCATTTTAGTTCTTAAAAGGTCGATTGTTGCCCATCACAAGATGGGAGGCAAGTTTGGACCAACGTGGGAGGGGCCTTTCATCATAGAAAAGCCATATCAGGGAGAATCATATCAATTGATTGACCATAAAGGTAAGCACCCGATGCATCCTTTCAATTAGCTTTATTTAAATAAATATTATCCATGATTGTACTTGAAAGTAAATTTCATTAATAAAATTATGTTTTCATGTCTACAATTGGCTTGGTCCAAATTCCCACACAAAAAATATAATAGATTACTAAATATTCTTAATGATCCTCTAAAAGTTTGAATCCTACTTAAAACTCATATACACAACTCAAGGCCCCAATCTAAATTTTGTTGTAAGCTCATATGCAAAATTCAAAATCTCTCCTCATTTCTTCTAATTCTACTTGGATAGGTGTAATAGAACCTGAGTGGCATCTTGTTTTGATTAGCATAGCTAAGATAGGTGTAAGAGAACCCAAGTGGAATCTTCTCTTAGTAAAGTCACATTACTTTAATACAAATTGGTATAGAAGAACCCAGGCATCCATTCTCACTAGTACACTAAATAGTTGTGAGAGAACCCTAATGATGTCCTTATAGAAAATGATGGAAGGTGTAAGTAAACCCAAGAGACATCTTTCCACCATTATTTCAACTAGGATAAGTGTAAGAGAACTAAAGGATAGGATAATTCCTTTTATGGCCTCTTACTTAGTAGTCTCCTTAGGTTGGATAGATCCTACTGCATGGTCTGTAGGCTATCCCTTTGGCCAATAAATCTAGATTAGATAACACCCTCATATAATTTTCCTAATATAGCCTAGAGCACACCGACATTCACTCTTAGGTTGGGTACAACCTATTATGGGGTTGATAGGCTATCCTATTGGCTAGTTTTGCCTAGTAAGATGTGAGTCTTCATGATTTCATCTTAGGTTAACAATCACACACCAATGGATAAGTATAAAAGGACCAAAGTTGCATCCTTCCTAGTACATAATAGGATATGTGTAGGAGAACCCGAGTGACATCCTATTTTGATTAGCAAAATTAAGTTTTGTGTAAGAGAGCTCAAGAAAATCATTTCTTAGTCAGGATTAGAGTACTAAAGGTTAGGATAATTCCCATTTGTGGCCTCTTTCTTAGTAGTCTCCTAGGTAAGATAGATTTTACTACATAGTCTAGGGCTATCGCTATGGTTAGTAAATCTAGATTAGATAACACCCTTATAGCCTCTTCCTAATATAGCCTAGAGCAAACTGACAAACACTTTTAGGTTGGGCCCTTCCTAATATAGCCTAGAGCACATCGACGGACACTCTTAGGTTGGGTACAACTTTTATGGGCCTGACAGCTATCTTGTTGTCTAGTTTTTCCTAATAAGATGTGAGTCCTCATGATTTCTTCTTAAGTTAACAATCACACATGAATGGGATACATATATTTAATGATAGAATAACACCCTCATGACCCCTTTCCTATAGGAATCCTACCTAGATAACATCCATGCAACCCCATTTATGTATGACCTGCACTACCATAGATTAGGATGGCCCCTCCTTTCCTAAAAATAGGTTTAAGTTAGGTAAAACCTATTCCAAGGCCAATCGGTTGCCTTAGTAGCTAATTTTGCTTAAGAAGACATAAGTCTGCATGATTTCTTTCTAATTTATTCATCACACTCCTTCAAGCACTTAGGTCAAATAGATCTTTTTAAGTGGCCAATAGGCTATCCTTTGGGCTAGTAAATCTAAGGCAGGCCAAAGCACACATGGCTCCACCTTAGTGTGACCCATCGCATATTGCCAATGTCCATATGCATATTTTGAGTTAGGATCACACCTTTGTGGCCCCCTCTTGAATCGATATCTTAAGTTTAGAGCATTCCCCAATGACACCTCTTCTAATAGTTACCCCTCAGGTTGAGTAGTGTTATTCTATGGATAAATGACCTCTCCCTTTAGGTGCAAAATCTAAGACAAGCCAAAGCCCCTATGGTTCCACCTTAGCATGGACCATTACACATCGATAGTGTCCATATACACATTTTAAGGTTAGGATCATGCCCTCGTGGCCCTTCTCTTGAGTGACTATCTTAAGTTTGGATCATCCCACAGCCCCACTCCAAGTGGTTTCCCTATAGGTTGGATAGATCTTATTGCATGACTGATAGACTATCCCTTTGGATTAATAAGTTTGAGGTAGGTTATGGCCTCAATAGCTCCTCTTTAATGTAGTTCATTGCACACTGACAGGCTTGATATACATCCTTCAACACCTTGAGATAAGATCCAACCTTCATATATTTACTCATAAAATACACATATCTATAGAACCTCAAAACACTAGCAAGATTATACAGGACTAAATCATTACGATCCCTCCTAAATCAAATCTAATCTCTTTCAAATTTAAATCTACTAGTAAAGAATGTTTTCCTAATCTTTCTAACATAAACTAAATCAAATCTACCATTAGGGAATACTTCTCTAATAGCACATAAATCAAGTCAACCCTTGGAAAATATTTCCCCAAACTACTCAAATTCTAACTCTAATAGAATCAAGCCATGAATCTCTAGGCCTATGATTCATGTTAAATATTTAATGTTCATTCAAAAATACCAAGAAATTTAGAGGTTCACCCTAAAACTTCCAAATTGATCATCTTGTGACATTCAATAAACAAATACAAGTTTGAAGAGTGATGTAAATATCCTTGACTACAATCCCTTTGGATTACCTTAACTAGTTCAGTTAATGCCAATACATGCGGTGTTCTCTACTTGATCCACCAAAACCTATTGGGGGTTCCATTTATTGATCTCACTTTTAGTGAGGTTGACATCCACCTCCCATAAACCTAAAATTTTAATCTAGGCACATTGGTTCCTTCACTTAGAAGCCATGAAACTTTTAGTGACTAAGGAGAAACCAAACCCAAGGACTCATATAAGTCAGCTCTAAGGTTAAGCCACTAGGCTAATGGACCCAATTAGGATGACTAACAAAATATAGACATCACATCCAAATTGACTATAGATCAATGTTGACCTTGGAAAAAGAGGATTCACACATAGATCAAGAACATGACTCTAAATGGGCTAATTAGTCCATTTCACCTAAGTTGAGCCATTTGACCCATTTAAGTCACCATGACCAAATCATAACCAAATCCAAAGTAATTTGAATTAATTAAACACATGACATCCAAAATACTAATCATGCCTAAATCACGTCAAATTGAGGTCTAGTTTGACCAATTGACTCAAATAACTAAATTTAACATATTTTGTCCAAAAGAAGCTAAACCTAATATTGGCCTAACCCATTAACAACTGACTTTCCCTAAATCATGCAAAACACTATTTGAAGTTGATTGAAGCCTAATTAGGATTTAATTTTTCCAATTGGCCCACCTAGCCCAAGTTAGCCTATTTGAACCCTATAGGTCCAAAATCAAATTTAATTCAATCTAAACTAAATTGAGCCAATCTTTTATAATCACTGAAAACACATGATTGAATAATTCTCAATGAGTAATTGCTACCTAATTTGGCCAATTAATTCATTTAGCTTAAATATACATAAGTGAATCACATTGGACCAAAATCCATTTAAAATTGGACCAAATCAGCCATTCTAAAATATCATAAAATGATTATCAAACATAACCAACTCTAAATTGGGCTTAATTTGGTCAATTTTATGAATTGACTTAACCTAGCCCATTTCAAACCTAAGTAAACCACATTGAATAAAAAATAAATTAAAATTAAATTAAACCTAACCAACACCCAAAATCAATCTCAAGTTGATTATCGAACACAAATCAATGATAACTTGTAACTTAATTTGGTCAATTGACACACTTAACCCAACTTAGCTCAATTTGACTTAAATGGACCAAAATGAACTAAAACTCAATTCAAACTAAATTAAATCAAATAAACTCTTGAAATCACTTTTAAATTGCTTATTGATCATATCCCAACACTCAATAGAAGTCAATTAAGTTGCCAATTGACCCAACCTAATCTAATTTGACCTACATGAACCCCATTATATCAAAATCCAAGTCAAGATAAATTAAACTAAACCAATCATTGTAATTCATCCCAAATTGATTATTGAACAAGTTCTAACATTCAATTGCACTCAATTTAGCCTATTTGATCAAATTGGCTAACTTAAGCTGAATAAACTTGAAGAGCTAAATTGAGCCAAATCATAACCTAGCCTAAATTGAATTAAATTAATTTCTCCAATATGTTTGAAATCATCTTTTAAATTTGACCAAATAGCCCCTTGGGCTTAATTTGGTTAATTGTTCAACCTAACCTAATTTAGTCAAATTATCTTATATGACTCATATTAAGCCAAACCCAACCAAATTAGGCATAACTCATCTTTGGACCCCTCCACATTTGCTCAAGTGGGCCCAACTAAAGGTGAACCCAGTTTAGCTTAACCCAAGTGAACCCAATTTTAGCCAAACCCATGTAAGCCAAGCCTCCTATATAGATAATATTTCAAAATATCTAACCCCACCTTTAGCCAATATATTATCATGCATTGAGCTTACCCCAACTGATTGGACCTAACCCAACCTAACCCAAAGCTAGTTTACTTTTTCAATGATCAAAGTCACCCTCACTTAGACAACCCTTGGTTCACCAACCATGGGTTTTCCACTTCACCTTAGGCTACCAAACTCCTCAAGCCACTTAAGGGACTCCACCTCATAAAATTAAATTGAACCTAACCAACACCTACAATCAATCTCAAGTTGATTATCAAACACAAATCAATGATCGTAACTTAATTGTTAGTTGACCCAAATTTCAACTAACTTCAATCCAAATTAAAAAATCAATTTCAAATTAATTAACTCACCAAAATAAATTAATTGCATTGACCATTTTGAATAATGAAGATTATATTCTAACATTAAATTACGAAAGCTCAAAATTTTGAAAACCAATTCATCAATTGACTTAGTTTATCCTATTTGATCAAATTGGCTCACTTAAGCCAAATAAACTTGAAGAGCCAAAATGAGCCAACTCACAACTTAGCCCAAATTGAATTAAACTAAATTCTTCAACATGTTTGAAATCATCATTTGAATTTGACATAACCCCTTGGACTCAATTTGGTTAATTGTTTAACCAAACCTAATTTAATCCAAACTATCTTATATGACTCATATTGAGCCAAACCCAACTAAATTAGGCATATCTCATCTTTAGACCCCTCCACACCTACTCAAGTGGACTAAACTCAAGGTGAACCTGGTTTAGCTTGGATTCAATTCAGCCAAACCCATGTGAGCCTCCTATATAGACAAAATCCCAAAATAGCTAAGCCCACCCTTAGCCAATGTCTTAGCATGCATTGAGCTTACCCCAACTAATTGGACCTAACTCAAAGCTAGTTTGATTAGCCATTGATCAACGTAAAGTCAGCTTCACCTTAGAACCCTTGGTTCACCAACCATGGGTTTTCCACTTCACCTAAGGATACCAAACTCCTTAAGTCACTTAAGGGACTCCACCTCATCATAGCTACCCTCTCTCTCTCTCTCTCTCTCTCTCTCTCTCTCTCACCCCCATTACTTGGCCAACTAGATAAGCATAAACACACCAAAAATGGTGGTTCACATGGGGAGAGGTGTACACTTGAATTAAAACTCTCATTTCACACACTCTTTCTAGAGCTTCTTATAGAGAATTCCTGAGAATCTTAAAGCCTCTTTTGCACCCCATTGATAATGACACCAACCCCTCTTAAGCTTGAATGTCCCCAACATCACCACCCTCAAATCCTTCACTACACATCAACTAACTCTCCTCATACCTTTCTTTCATTCTCATAGGCTAAAATGAATTAAACCTCATTCAATTCAAGCAATAGAGCATAGATTTTGATCAAAATTTGACAAAGAGTGTCATAGCTTTTTCTTGGAATCAAATGGTGTAGAGGCAACTGTGGTCTTTGTCAGCGCTTCTCATCATCAAGGCAAAGCTATCTCTAGTGAGAGAATCATAGAGCTTTAGCTCTTGTGAGTTATGTTCCTCAAAAACATAGATGGCCTCATAGGTTTTGGTGTTTTATGAAGTGAATGTGAATCTCAAATATTTAACCATAGTGAACCTCACATTTCCATTTCTGATTTTAATGGAGACAATTTAATGGTAAATTGAGTTGTGGTTGGCTCAGATTAAACATCAAAACATGAATGGTGTTCATCTCTTGCCAAAGGAAGAAGACAAATCATGGGCCATCCAACTCTTACGGTTAGGATGGATGACCATGATAAATCACATTAGAATATTCAATTTAAGTTTTATTAAACTACAAAATTAATTATACCCACTTATTCTCAAGATCAAATAGCTCAAGAAAATATTGCATCCATTGCCAGCTAACTTAGCAGCAATGGGGATAGTTGAAATAACCAATTCTGTGGTGTTACATGTAAAAGCTGTTGAGTCAGCTATTGATTGTGTAATAAATTATTAATAAGAAAAAATTTAAAAAGTCATAACTAATTGTAGAAACTCAAAAAAATGGAATAAGATACTTTCCAAAAAACTTGGATCGAGAAGAATTTAAGAGAAAAGTCCCCAAATTTTGCTAAGTGTGTAAAGACTAATTATGATTTGAATGTTTTCATTAATGTTGCATTTAATTTCTAACCACTGGGCCAAATGACATGAAATTTGGGGAAAACATTCCTTGTGATGACCTCTAGCTCACATAATGATTTCAAGTGATTTAGATGAGTTCAAAAGGAGATGTGTATTTTCAAAATTTAATTAGCCATTTTGGTAATTTATTATATTCATAACTTATAAAAATTATGGAAATCACTATTGATTGTCTAAATATGTTAAGACAACTTAATGATGATTAGAGAAAATTATAAAGACTTTTAATTATAATTAATTCTTAAAATCACCATTAAGGGGCATTTATTATTCAAAAAATTTATTAATTGCCCTAGGGCTTAAGAAATTAATAACTAATTATATACTTCTTCAAAAAATTTGATCAACCCCTCTTTATACTTAGTCAATAGAGAGAATTCCAATGAAATCAAAATCCTGAATTCTTTTTGAGTGTTTTGAGTCAAATTGATGATTTGGAGTTCTTATTATTTATTTAATTAGTCTTAAATTTTGAGCTTAATTGCATTACAACTTTTAGGATGTATTTTATTTACATTCAGGTATGTTTATAAAAAATTTCCATAATTGTTTGAACCTATATTTCACGTCTAATTAAATTTTTTGGTCTCCTTGGGCTTAATTGCATTATGTAATTATTAAATCTTAATTAAATCATAAAAATCATTTACTTATATTTTTATCACTTAATGAATAGAGAGGATAGTGAGATAATTTAGAAGTTTCTAATATTTCTAAAGATACATAAATCACTTTAATTAAAAATAAGTTAAGTAAAGCATAGTTATGCTTAAGTAAGGTTATTTTTAGTAATTAGCCTTATGATTAATGATTTAAGTAGATTTGTCCATGACACTTAATTATTATCATTATCAACTTATATATGTGTGTTTGCTAATATGATTCATGCATTCATGCTTAAATTTCAGTTGTTAAAGTTTATGTCATGATAATTATCACATCATATAGTAAATTTCAACAAAATATATATATATATATATATATATATATATATATATATATATATATATATATATATATATATATATATATATATATATATATATATATATATATATATATATATATATATATACATATACATTAGTGTTAAGTTTTGAAGCTTATTATCATTAAAAATATTTAAAACTTTTATTTACAAAGATGTTATACAGACATATACATAGTTAGCAAGTACATAGTCTTGACACCTAGGGGCAAAAGATTATTGCTCTAAAGGAGGTCTTGATTAACAATGATACATACTTACAAATGCTTTATGTATGTATATGTATACTCACATTTGTAAATACTTAATCTTCTTTCACAAAATACATGCATCTTTTTATGTATGCACTATTTATTTAAACTCTTAATAAATATAAAATATACACTTATGCATGCATGAGTAAAATAGTTTCTCTGTTAAATCAAAAATGTTTAAGCATTATTTAAGTGGAATAAAGTATTTATCTTAATAATAAAAAATAATAATAAATAATATTTGAAAATAAAATATTAAAGTGTTGAAGAGAATTGAGTAGGTGACATTATGTGAAACATAAATTATGCCCTTAATCTTGAGATATCTTTCATGTAACCATAATTCTTCTTAAACTTGATTCAAATATAGGACTTAATCAAAACTTAATATAATTAAAAATCATAAAAACCATCCCTTTAGATTGTCCTTAGGCATAAGATGTTGGAAAGGAATGAGTTCCACCTCAAGTGGAATTCACCACCTTTTGGCATTCTTTAAAACATTAAATTCAACATAAATTTAAATAAAATTCATAATATAAAATGCATGCTTAAATTATTAATTACATAAAGTGAAATTATTGTTTATTAATAAATTAGACTCTTAGCTTAAGTTATAACTTTAACACAATGAGCTTATGTATGCCTCAGCATACTCACTCTTGCACACACATAAAAATAATGGGCCACTAATACTAGAATTAAGTTAGGATAGTGTTTGGTTGTGGATTGATTTTATGTGATGTAATATTTTTTAGACTTGATGTTAGAATTATTTACTCATAGCCTAGATGCTAGGGCAATATTTATTAAACTAATATTATTTTTGTAGGGGTTGTACTTAATAAATAATAGGGGGACTTTATAATAAAAATTAAATGTTATAATTTTTGCTTGCAGGTAATGCTTGCCCCCTCATGCATTACCCATTAGGATTGGTGGGCCTGGACACCCATTGGTGTCAAGTAAAATTGTGTGAAATATAACTACTTAGTGTGCATTTATATTCCAACTAACTATTATTTTATAAGAGTAATTATGAGTTTACTTTAGGAATTTTAAAGAAAATTTGTACTATAACTAGGTTAAAGCTATGGGTTTTAGATGAGCATTGGCTCAAATGCATAGATCTAGGAGCCTCTATGAAGCCTGAAGCACTGACATGATGAATACTTAAAGAGTGCCATGGCTTTATTTTTGTACACTTAGTTTCAGGCCAGGTTGTTTAAGGGCAGAGCTCAACTACCCATTTTCTTTTTTATTCTAGGGTGTATAGCAAACCTAATTATATAAACCTTTTATTATTTTAATTTGACTTGACTGTTTAGTGTGTTTACATTGATAAAATAAGAATGACATGCTTTTTCCTAGGTTACTCCAAGTGTGATGTCTTGTGGAATGTCAACCAAGATTTAGGTAGGCTCTTAAGAATTAAATTTTTTACCCAACTCACGTAATCAACTTTAATCAAATAAATATAACTCTTATTCTCATTTAAGTAAAGCCTTAAATAAAAACACTAAAATCAACTAGAAACTACTAGATTTTGTGAACCATACTTGCATATCTTCTTATCTCTTTTGAATTGGTCCCTTCTCCCATTACATGAAAAGGGATAGAGTTTAATAATTCTAGATAGCCACCTTCCATGATAAGTTTGCCTTCTCTTTTGATTTTACCCATAACCTCTTTCTAATTGCATATCATTGTATGCATAATTACATTTCCAAACCTTATCAATAAAATTTTGTATAAAAAAAGGAATGTTTAAAGGATGAAAAATTATTACATTAGTTAAAAGCATTTTCTTGCCCAACATGATCTTAGAATCCTAAGAAGTGTGTTTAATATCATAGATTTCTATTTAATAAATAATAGTCTAACCAACTTGCATTTACATGAGACTCAGCCATATGTCATAAGTAGTGTTAGTTGGCAACCCATCCAGGCAAATTATTAGTCGAGGAGAGTTAGCTTAGATTCACTCTCAAGTAAGAATGAGGTAATATGCCCCAATTGCCTTACATTAGATTTTATGTTGAACTTTTAGCTTATGTTGAATCATCTTTAGTTTTAAGACTCAAGGTTTCTCGTTTCTCTTCATTATGGATATAAATCCTCACCCTTAGGCATTCTTGCAATCTTGTGCTATTTGGACATAATTCCTAGCATTCTAATAAAAAAGTTCAACTTAAAATTTAATATAAATCTTAACTTCAAAAATATAAAACCAAATTATAGTATAGACTAAAGTATTTACTAAGCCTCATAGTGTCAAAGCACTTCCTGCTTGAGTTCTCCCATTTTGTTTTCATCATAACTAATTCTTTGATCATAGACTTTGAAATCAATAGAGATATTAGCTGAATATTTTAATTAAGAGTTTTCTTAGTAGATTACATATAAAAATATAATTAATTGTATGGGTTTTAATAAGAGACTCATAATCCAATTTAAAATAATCCCTACCTTAATCCATGGGAGGTCAGAAAAAAATCTTTAGTACACATAGACCCATCAGCCTCAGGAGTCTTTATTGAATGATTAGATTTATCATAAGGTGATATCTCTACCTTTCAAGGTAGTATATTATTCTTTGATGCTATACTCATTCATTTAAATAAGTTCCCCAAGATCTGTGTAGTGTCTTCATACATTTTTAAACACCATAATAACAGATTGGCCATTTTTTTCTTTCATCTTCTTTGATCAATACTAAATTTATTGCATCATTTCCAACTTCTGGCTACAATAGTAATATTTCTCCTCACTTTTTCTTTATAATAGAGGAGGTGTGGCGAGAAGTGCTTTGAAATAATAAAAAAAAAGTAGCTTCACATTCTATAATCCACCCAACCTTTTAGCACTATAGAGGACTTTGAAGAAAGGGAAGCATAGTTCTCCTACCTTTAAGATAAAGCTATTTAGATTGGTGACTCGTAAAGAGAGCCTTGCACCTCCTTAGTCATCCTTGGAGATGCAATATCTAGAATATCCATACCCTTATCATGGTTGACAATAATACCATCAAGGGTAATGAGGCACACCAAAAACATGCTAGATTTTGGGCCAAATGTGCACTCTAAAGTGTTAAGGTGCATGCTATACTTTTTAAGGATGGTGAAGGATTCTTATGATCTAATATGTGTTATTCTAGTGAATTGCTTATAACTAAGAATTTGTCCACACATACCACGTGGAGTTTTTTTTATTTAGGGCACCATGTAATTTTTTATTTAAATAATTAAATATGACCTTAATGAATAATATACCATCTCAAGAGTTGGAAATATCACCCTATAATTGATTTAATCACTTAATAAAGACTCCTAAGGCTAATGGGTCTACATATATAGAGTTTTTTCCTTAACTAGAAGAATAAAATAGAATATGATTTATTTTATATTGGGTTCAACCTATTCAATGGTTGGGCTTTATAGCTTTAAAAGTAAAATTTATTTTATTTTGAATTAACATTTTATTAGAACACTAAAACTTATATTCTAACAACATGATTGTTGAAAAGCCAAAAAGGTGAGAACTTATTCTCATAGAAACCAAGAAATAAGATGGGTCAAATACTATATCTAAAGGTGCTTCAAGTAAGCTAAAAGATTTACTTAATCTAATAGAGGAAACTTTGGATGCATTAGTTCTTCTCACCAGAGAATGTGAACCTATTCAGACTCTTATTGACTTACATATCCCACCTAGTAGGGGTGACAGCTAACACCTCCTACACTTTAAAATCTTGAGTTCAATATTATGAAAAACAAGATGGTTTAAGCTATTAATTAAGAAAACCACAAATAACCTAGACTTACTCCATAAATCTAAGATCATAATTGTTTTTATATGCATATGGCTAATGCACAATTTATAGGTTTTATTAATTTTAGATACTTGATTTTATTTTAAGTCTTTAGGTTTGCAAATAATGCCTATAATGAGATGTAATTAGAAATAAGTTTTGGGTCAAATCAAAAGAAAAGTTAGACTTTCCTATGAAGGAAGGTCATCCTCAAAGGTCAAATACCACCTTTATGTGCAATAGAGGACCTAATTCAAGGAAAATGAAGAAATATGCAATTATGGTTTGCAAGATTTCTAGTTATTTTTATTGTTTATCTTTAAGGATTTAATTATCTAAAGCTTTGAGTTGATTAATTTTTATATTTGAGTTACTTAATTAAGTTTGGTAAAAATTAGTTATTGTCTAAGAGACTATTGCATAAATTAAGTTTTCACATTAGCATAACATCATAAAATAAAACCTATAAAAACATGTTATTCTAATGTACACCTAAAAAGATGGGCAATCGATCTCTACACTTATACAACTTGGCTTAAAACTAAAAGTTTTGATCTATGGGGGCCATCATTCAATTTTTTCATTCGATTATCCCCTTATTTAGGAACCTAGTTAAGCTTTGTAGAAACCATCAACTTGTACAGTTCACTCATATTAATTTTGAACCCCATAGATCCTAACTTAATTATAGTATAGATTTACATTTTAAAATTCCTAAAGGAAAATTATAAAATAATGTTTAGATTGAAAACACAGATATTTACAAGTAAATATATTTTAAATAGTGGGGTTTAGCACTAGCGAGTACCATGCCCACCTGTGCTAACAGGCATATTGTTAGATTATATTTTTTAAAATAGTACTTGTAAGCAAAAGATGCTAATTTTAATTTCATTATAACATTTCTTTTATTAAGCACTACGCCCTACAAAAATTAATGTTAGTCTAGTAAACCATGCTCTAATATTAAGCCTATGTGCAAATAATCTTAACATCCAATCTAAAATATAACACCACAAAATAAGAAAAATTAACACATAATAAATAAAACTTTTCTAACTTAAGTCTAAAGTCAATGACATAGAATCTAGTGAGTGTAAGGAGGCTAGAGTATTGAGGATGTACTAAGCTTTTAAAGTTTGTCTTAATTTGAATTTAGAGTTTAATTTAGTTTAACATTGGGTTGCTTTAATTGGATTATTTAGATAATTTTAAAATAAATTTAAAGTGTTAATTTAGTGAAAGTCAAGATTAGACTTATAAAGAATATAAAAGATAATGGCCCCCACTTGAGATATGATTTACTTCCCTCAATAACCTAGCCCTAATAGGATAAACTTCATACCAAAGGGTGAAGAAGTTTCTCTTAAGTTTTAACAAGGATGATCACTTAAAGTAATTAATTTGTTGAATTCAATTTTGTTTATGGGTCAGGTGAACCTACTTTAGGCACTATCTATGGGCTAGACTTGAGTTGGAGGAATAATAAAGTGGAAATGAGTGGCACCCCTGGAGTTCTATTATATCAAGAAACTAAAGTACAAGTGGCCTTCCCTCTCTCAAGGAGGGGCGACAACATCAAAAAGATAAACAAGAAAAGGATAATAGAAAGAGGAAACAAAATACATAAAATTTCTCATAAAAAGATTATCCATCCTCTATTCTTTTATTTATTTTTTCATTCCTCTATCAAAAAAATTCCTTGGGACCCCACTTTTATAGAGTTTAAAGGGGGGACCCTTACACATAGTTGGTGTATATGAAGGTGCTAAATAAGTTAATTTGAAAGACTCATTTGTAAGAAATGAGTTCACTATTATCAGATGTTGAGTTCCCTTAAGTAACATAGGCGAGATGGCATGTTATGGTCACTCAGCTAGGATGTTCTCATCATGTCCTTCATGGGGTGAGTCACTAACCTCTAGAGTGGGTTAATGAGTTTTAGCCTTCTTAGTTCAAATGGAATTTAGCTCACCTAGCTCATAAGATGCACATGGTATACATTTAGCTCTTTAATTTTTATGCTTCTTATAGCAGAAACTCATAAAAAGAATAGATGAATGGAAAAGTAACTAATCATCAATGCTCATTATTTACAATAGGGTAGTAGTTTCCTCAAATTATTATTACATCACCTTTTTATTTTGATGTTTTTTATATCTTAGGCTATAAAAGGAGCATCTAGTGGTGGGGCTTCATTACCCCACTTTCTTGTGTAGTGAATAAAGCCATCCTTTAGTCCAATCAATTCCCATTAGTAAAAAGGTGCTCAGTAAGTGATGGATTCAAAAAATCTTGTGGCTATGTAGATTTAGCCATGATTAAGGTAAGCCTGTGAAAAGTAAAGAAGACAGAAGATTTTGAGACCATATCCCCATTGAGATGAGCACTTTAGTGTCCACTACCCTAGCCGATGTTATTACTCCAGCCAAGGGAAATGATGAGGACTCACAAGAGGGTGTGAGTATTCTTCATTCTCTACGGTTGAGAGGGCTTACCTACTATGGTAGAGCTATCCTCAACTCCTTCTCTTGTGGTGATAGTAAGAATTTATGAAGAGAACGAAGGTGAAGTTTTCCTCCTATGATGGAGGAGGGTGAAGATAAGAAGCATGGCAAGGATTACCTCTATTGGAAAAGTGATGTAGGATTGTCTCATTGAGAAAGGATTCATCATCATGTTTGGAAAATTTAGTGCTTTCATGAAGTTTCTTTTTTTTGCTCTTTTATGTTGTAACTTAGCATGATGTGTATTTTGTCAGGTGGTGAAAACAATTACTCATCGCTCCCTAAGGTCATCTCTCTAGATTCCCTAGGTAGTTTTAATAGACTAACTCATTTTACCATGAATGGGATGTTAGGACATCATCTGAGTGAGGAGAAAGTTAACATGTTTCAGTAGTCTTTTCCTTTTCTAAGGATCACACCCCTAGCATTGGTTGAAAAGACTTTTTTTATTATTTAACACATTTGTTTCTTATCATGTAGAGGTGACTTCTAATCCTCTTAGTTGCCCTACTATGGGCTTAAGTCTTTTCATGGAGCTCCACATTGGGCCACCAGAATAGTGAGCTTCACTTCAGTGAACAACCAAACAATGTTGGTGAGCTTCCCTTCATCATCTCGATGTTAGTGGTGAGTCAGAGAGAAGACAGTCTTCTTGTCCCAGGGGAGGAGATGCTAAAGGGATGCAATGGTTACTCTTTTACTTTACTAAGGTTATCTCCTTTCAGAAGAGGATAGTCTCTCAAGAGGAATGCACAAACTCATTAAGGGAGGAGTTGGTTCAATTATGGATGAGGATGGATCCTAGCTATAGTGGCGACAATGGAGGAGGAGTCATAACTAAGGTTGGCGACTATGGAGGCCCTATTGATCTAGTTTTGCCATCATGTTAAGTTTAGTGAGTTGGATCTCATTATAGTGGGTGCCAACATCATGTTTAATAACTTATGTGATAATAGGGCACTCTCTATGGAGTGTCACTTGGACCCACTGTAAAACATTTTAACAAAAAAATATATGTGTGGGTTTAGCAGTAATAAAGTATCTTCAAGAAAGAAGTCATAATTATTATCTACTTTTTATGTCAAGTTATTTTGCAAGCTTCATGAGAAGGTGAATTGACACTTTAATTGGCTTGGTTGCAACATGCTTTATCTAGAATTTTTGTGAGATGTGTCATGATTTCAACATTTAATAATTGATGTGACATTTCCATTATCAAGCTCTAGTAGCAATATCTATAAATAGCCTTTCACTATAATTATATGTGTTTTTATTACTCATTATTTTACTTTGAGTGAGTGATTTCATTTTTTAGTCACTTTATTGTTTACTCACTCCTTTTCTGATATTTCTTTGTGAATATAAGCACAATATGATGATGGTGGATTTAAAGAACGCAATTGGCAAGTTTGTGCGTAAAGAGACTAAGGAAGTGACTAAATGCCAACTATCAATTACCTTATACATCTTTCAGGGTTACTACCATGAGAAGATGAATTATTTAGTGCAATTAGTTGAGGAGGATGAGTGACTTAACACCATTAGATTTGATGAGCTATGCATTCCCCTCCACCATTTTTGATGTGACTTTTGCTTTCATCTTCTTTTTTAATGGGTAGATATTCTTACTTTTTATGAGATGGTTCCCAATCAAGTTTTACCAAACTTGAAAGTAGAATCACCACTTTCTTCATCTTCTTAAGAGAAAAAGAGATTCATAGTGCCTTTTTCTCTATGTCTTTGGGGTTTAAGGACTCCCAAATGATACTATACTATCCATAGTGGTGCTTGTCATGATCATTGAGCTATCAAGCAAAGCTAAAAAATAGTGAAAGAAGTTATGTTGTGTTAAAAGCATAATTTTTGGGTTAATACTGATCATTCTTGTCCCCTTTCTTGTGAAGAAGGTGATAAATCTGGAAGTGAGTCCTATAAAAAGGTGATACTGGTGAAATTGACCATCGGAGTCTTAGAAATTCATTAGTATCTTCATTATGCAAGATACAAGCGTTCCATTTTGTTAAGTACTTTTATTTTTATGTCATTTCTAAGGTTGCAATCAAGATGCCAAATATGATTTTACCATTAATTTGTTTGCAAAAAATACTAACTTTGTGCCCTTTCTTCTTGATCTTAAGGTGTTAACTTTGACAAGTGTGAGGAGGCTAGTGTCAAGTCAATTTTAGTTGAGGCAATCTCAAGAGTTGGCTAATAAGACTAGGCTGAGCTTTTCTAATGCATCTAAGAAAAGAGTCACAGACATAACTCCCCATGATTGCCCTAGCAAGAAGAGTAAGACTGGTAAGGAACCATAGGAGTATGTTGTGAGAAATTTAATCCCAACTTGGTCAGATCGTGAGTGAAGCCTTTGAGCTAGGATGGTAAGTATACTCTAAGTTGATAGATTTGCTCCTGAAAGGTCTCTTTAGTGGGTAGTTGTCATACTCAGTGATGATTACCCAAGCTATCCAATGGTAGTCAACTCAGGATATTTATAATTAGTTCCTTCTTATGTTGAAGGAGTTGTTGATGGGGAGATCAACACATGCTTTGATGAAGGGAGAGAGCTCAAGGCCATGGAGGGAAAGCTCTCAAAACCTTTGGAGGAAGTGAGGAGCCAAGAGGAATAGAAGGATGAGCTGTCCTGGAGTTGAATCGCTTGGAGGAGGTGAAGAATGAGCTAAAAATGAAGTTATCTCATCCCACTGAGGAGTTCTAGTGGATGGAATCTAAATTATCTAGCTTTATAATTTTGAAAAGTACTAAGACTTGCTATAAGAGAAGTTTAAGGAGGGCATTAATTACTTCATGGCCAAGTTGGTAAGGCATGATTGGTTGGATGCCTATTTCCTGGACTTTGATAATGTACTTTCCCTTATCTTCGATGATAGGAAGCACTATCTAATTGCATCTTCTTCTTCCTTTTTTTATGAGTTCAAAAATTGAACATGATATCTTGTATACTTGCATAATTTGTATATAAATACTTGAATAAATGAAAGTTCTTTATCACTTCTTCTTTTTTATCAAATATTTTAATTGTAAATGCACTCGATTAGAGTGACAAATAAATATGGACTAGATTTAATATATCCACAAGAATAATGGTGAGTAAGTTTATTAATCAGTTACTTATGCTCGCCATCATGAGTCTAGTATAGATCATGAAGTGAGTTCACTAAGTATATTTTGTTAAGTTACAAATGATAAATTTTATCTAAGTATTTGGCTCGGTAGATTATTTTGATCATAATCATTATTATATAATATTCTTTGAATTATCATTTTATTTCAACTTAAGGAAAGTACAAAGGTGCCAATAATGAAGGGTTGGTCTTGGTAGTCGCCAGCCATACATGGTGTCAATCTTATACTAAGGTGCTAACCACATGGAGTATTAGTTTTGGTAGTTGTTGACCTCATGAGTGTCAGTCTTATACTAATGTGGCAGCCACATGGAGTGTTGGTCTTGAAAATTAATGGGGTGTTATTTCAAACTTTAAAAGTTAAATCTCAAATTTTAACTTTTTGTAGAAAATTAATTTTTGATTTTATAATAATAGGATATAATTCATAATTCAGTAAAAATAAAGTATAGTAAAGTAAAGAGAGACAATAAGCACATAATTTTAAATGGTTTGACCAAATCATAAAAATAATCTACATCCATGCCTAGCCAACCCCACCTAGGAATCCACTAAATACAAAATACTTTACAAACTACTCTCCTATAACGGGGCAAGTAGAACCCTTACATGAAACATGTACTCTCCCACAAAAGGATGAGGATAACACCAAAAAAAATTTAAAGCAAGGAAAGAATAATAAGAAATAATAAATTTTAATAAAATATATCTTTCACAAATGTACCAAGCAATACAATTTAAGAAAGTGACCTCACAACTTATAAGTGATCACTTTACAAGGTACAATCTTAACAAGATAGAAGGCTCACTTAATTTTAATAAGAATGATAAAATAAATAATCTTAAAATAATAAAAATAAATTTAAAATAAATTTATAATAGTTTATTACACAATAAATTAAATTTTGATAAGGAATAATTTTAAGTTTAAGAGAAACCATAACTACTATGTATATAATAGTGTAAGAATGATTAACTTTCCACCCAAAAGTTTTTTATAAATTATGAAACAATAAGAAAATAAATCCTTTAAATTTTAGTAATATAAAAGTTATTTAAACAAATGATATTAGTTAAAATAAAATGATAAGTGCAAAATAAAATAATTTAACTTTTTATAAATTATATTTTGTTAAGTGAACTTGATATATAGTATATCTACAAACTATTAAAAGAGTTTTCCACACAAAAAAAAATGATTGAAGAAACTTTGATATGAAAAACTTAAATTTTGATGTTCAAAGACTTATCCTTCAAAAGTAAAGATTTGAAAATATAATTAGATGATGAAAATCATATGAACAGAGATTAAGATCAAGAAAATAAACTCAAGCAATTTGAGAAAGCTTGCTTAATTAAAGACATTGAAGCATCCGAACTAAGAATTTGATTTTGCAATATTTTAAGAACACATGAAAATAAAATCTAATAAGTTTTTTTTAGATTTGCTAGAAATTTTTTGAATTTGAAAGAGTAGCCCTTTCATGAAGAGAATGAGGGTTTTTATAAGTAAGAAGGTCAATTTGAATTATTTCAAAGAAATATATTATTCTAACATCACTTTATTATATAATAATATAAAATTCAAAAAATAATTCATATTATATGTATTAAAATAGCTAGAAAATGGCTAGTCACATGGTCAAGTCAAAAATAATTGAAGATTGGCTCTTAATATATTCAAAATGGATAGCATGCATTCAATATTAAAGTCCGGTAATGCTTGCAAAAGCATAATAAATTAAATTTTAATTGAAAGCGGTCTTGTAACCTATCAAATGGAAGGAAAAAATTTAAGAATTTATTGGAGATGAAAGTTGATCAAATACCTAGAATATAAAATGATTGTTGGTAAAATACTAATTTTTATATATTTTTGGTACTTTTAAAATATGATATTTAAAAATTATGATATAATTTTGATATGATCATACATATGTTAGTTATTATAAAAATTTTAAGTTAGATTATAAATTATAAATTATTTTAAATATAAAAATTATTATACTCAATAATCATAATTATTTATCATTTATTATTTTGACAATTTAAATGCTATGTATGAAGCATATAAATTTATCTAAAATTAAGAACTTGAATGAAAATTAGATAAGGATGATTGATTTATATTGATTTTAATGATTAATATAAATTATAGCAAATGAATTCATGCCAATAAACTCATATAGATCTCTAAGATAGTTCTAAGTGCATATAACCATAAATATTATATCTTGAGCTCTAAGCTATCCATCTTGATATATTTTTCATTTTTCCATACTTACAACTGCATCAAACATATATTTTGAGATGTATTGGATATATAATTTAACAATCTTGCATCTTCAAAATCAATGTATCTAAAATACTTAATACATATATTAGAACATCCAAGCACATTTGTTATCATAAAAATTATTATTATTAAACATAAGGCTCATGGAGCTAACAGTCTCCCCCTCTTTGATGATGATAAACTTATGTTGGGTAATAGTTTTGATGAAGGTGCAAATTGGCCTTTCATCATAATTTTTAAAAAAGCTTTGATTAAATAAAATTTATGATAAGAGATAAATGATGATGCTCCTTTTATTGCTCCCCCTAAATGTATGTATAAGGTAAACCAACATACAACTCTTCTCCCTCTTTTAGCAACTTCAAAAAAGAAAAGAATAAACTAGTTATAATTTAAATATTAGAATCTTACATGCCAAGCATGTGTCTTAAATTAAAGAAACATTCTTCTAGTAATTATTTTGTAAAAATATCTACAATTTATAAATGAGTGCTATTGAAATTTATTAACATCACCTTTAAGAACATTGTCCCTAATAAAATGGTGTATAATTTCTATATGCTTAGTCCGTGAGTGCTAGATAGATTTTTGGTTAGACTAATGGCATTGGTGTTGTCATAATGAACTAGGATTTGATCTTCCTTAATTCCAAAATATTCTAATTATATTTTAACCAAAGAATCTGAGCAACACAACTTCTAACATCTATGTACTCAACCTTAGTAGTGGATAAAGTCACAAAATTTTATTTCCTAGAAGACCAAGATACAATGGATTATCCTAAAACTAACATGTGCCTGATGTGCTTTTCCTATCTACTTTGCATCCAACAAAATCAACATAAAAATAGCAACCAAATCAAATGATAAAGAATTTTAGGATACCACAAACCTAACTTAGAAGCGCTTATCAAATATCGAAAGATACGCTTGACTACTATTAAATGAGATTCCTTCACGTTGGCTTGAAAATGAGCACACAAACAAACAACAAATATAATACTAGCCCTACTAGCAATAATATATAAAAGTGAACCTATCATACTCTTATAAAGTTTTTTATCAACATATTTTTTTGATTCATCTAAATCCAATTTTATAGATGGGCTAATTAGAGTTTTACTAGATTTGAATCTCTTCATATCAAATCTTTCAAGCAATTCATTTGTATACTTAGTTTGATAGATGAAGGTGCTATTTTCTTGTGGCTTCACTTGAAGACCAAAGAAAATAATAAGTTCTCCCATCATACTCATTTTAAACTCTTTAAACATCAAAGATGAGAACTCATAGCACAAAGATTCATTTGTACTTTTGAATAGTATATCATCTACAAACACTTGTTCCACAATCAAATCATCATCTATATTCTTAAAGAATAAGGTGGTATCTACTATACCCTTCCTAAATCTATGGTCTATCAAAAAAATACTTAACCTATCATACCAAGCACAAGGGGCTTGTTTCAAATAATACAATGATTTCTTTAATTTATATACATGATCAGGATAATCAAGGCTCTCAAATCTAGGTTACTTATTTATGAAGACATCTTAGTCATTAAACCCATTTAGGAATACACTCTGAACATTCATCTGAATGAGTATAAAATATCTAAAATAAGCAAAAGCAAAGAGTAATCTAATTTCCTCTAATCTTACTATGGGTGCAAAAGATTCTTCAAAATATATCCCCTCAACTTGTGTGTACCCTTATGCAACCAACCTAGTCTTATTTCTAACAATATAACCTGAGTCATCTAGTTTATTCTTAAAGACCCATTTTGTTCCAATTATATTTTGATCTTGGGGTCTTGGGACTAATTCAAAATATCTTTTTTAGAAATTGATTTAACTCATCTTCCATAATAATAATAATCCAAAAGTTTTTTTTAATGCTTCTTTTAAATTTTAGGTTCAATCTCTGATAAAAATGCTGAATGATCTACAACCTCTACTATGTCCTCTAATCATAACTCCTTTTATAGGATCTCCTATAATCAATTCCTTAGATGATTTTTATTATATTTCCATCTTTAGGAAATGGTCATCCACTTTTTCTTCCAAAGATATTTTCCTAAAATTATCAATAACTTCATTTCTAATTAGATCAATTAAATTTTTATAAAAATAACATATATTGATTCTTCAACAATCATTTTTTTCTTATTGAAAACTCTATAAGCTTATTAGAAAGAGAGTATCATAAGAAAATAGCATCATCTGATTTGCAATCAAACATACCTAAGGACTCCTTTTCATTATTCAAAATAAAGCATTTATATATAAAAACATGAAAGTGTTCAATATTTGGCTTCTTTCCAAAAAAATAATTGATAGGGTGTCTTCTTCAAAATTGGTCTAAAATAGATCCTATTCTTTGTATAACATAATATTTATAGCTTCTACCCAAAAATATTTTGGCAATTTATACTCATCAATCATAGATCTATTTAATTCAATTAATATTCATTTTCTCTCTCTATTATTCAATTCTATTAGGGAGTTCTAGGTGCAAAAGAATTATGTCTAATCCTATGTTCATCATAATAATCATCAAATAATTTATTTTCAAATTCACCACCATGATGAGGTTGAACCCTATTAATCAAAAGTCCTTGTTCTCTTTGAATATATTTTGAATATTTTATAAACTCACTAAAAACATAATCCTTATTAGCTACAAACAAAACCCAAGTATATCTAAAAAAGTCATCAACAATCACAAAACCAAAATTCTTACCACTATGCTAGTGGTGTTAATAGGGCCAGATAAATCCATGTGCAACAACTCTAGAGGTCTAAAAGTAGAAATAATATTTTTACTTTTAAATGAACTTCTAGAATGTTTACCATGAACAAATGCCTCACAAACATAATTTGAATAGAATTTAATTTAGACAATCTAACTACTAAATCAAGTTTAGTAATTTTATTGAGTGTGTGCATGTTAATATGACATAGTCTCCTAATGCATAACCATATATCATCATGAGTGATTTTAAAATAAAGTAAATTCAAATTCACATCATGAAATCTATCTAAATTAATATTTTTATGTCCATGTCCTACTAACAAAACATTTTCTTTATTTTTGATAACACAATATGATACATGAAATACTACATTCAAACTTTTATCACATAATTTACTAATAAAAATTAAATTATATTTTAATCTTTATACTTAAAATTTATTGTGAATTCTTAAAAATAAAAAACTAATGTGAGTGATTTTGTTTGTGCATTATCTCCATATGTTACATATCCTCCATCATTGATTATAAATTAATAAATTTGTCCTTATCACCCATCATATTTCTTGAACATCCACTATCCAAGTATCATATGACTTCTTTAATTTTTCTTTGAAGGCATTCCTACAAAAGATAATCAGATGTTAAATTTTGGAACCCAAACATGTTTGTCATTCTAAATTTGAAGCAATATCTAACATGCGTTTTTGTTGCTTTTGTACCCATACATAAGATGATTGCTTAGTGGTTTGTAATATATGTGCATAGAATCAAATGAAATATGTCCTTTATTACCACAATAGTTTAATCAAACCTTAATATTTACATATGGCTTAGCATGATAATTATGTGATATATGAGTGGGATGAGTATGATGTAATTGATTTTTATTAGATGCTCTACTTTATGAAGTATTATATAGAACTTGTGATTTCAAAGATAATTATAATCTTTCTTTTAAAAAAGATATTCTCACTTTCAAGTTTACATACAAGTAAGTAATGATTTAATAAAGATTTTTTTTAACTTATCACATTCATTTTTAAATTCATAAAAATGCATATATAAATTTTTATGATCTTTTTCTAAGGTTTTGTATTTTTTAATTTCTTATATTCAATAACTAAATCATTAAAATCATCATCTAATTCATCAAAAAATATATCATTACATACCTCTTGAGAATCCAAGTTAGATTCTCCTCTTGTCATAAGACATATGTTGACCTTTCATTGGATGAACTTGTACTTGATTCATTTGAATCTAGATTTGCCCATAAAGCCTTCTTCTTATTCTTCTTTTGGTACTTTTTCTCCTTCTTTTTTCTTCTCTCTACATCAATCTTTTCTTATTTGAATCAACAAGTTCTAGACAATCACCTCTTATATGTCCAGGCTTCTTATAATGGTAGCAAATAATCCTTCACCTCCAACAAATTTCTAAGAGTGAATTTATAATTAATAGATTTTTTTAATATCTTTGACTCTTTTTCTTTAGAAAGTTCCCAAGCCTCTTGGATAACATGGCCACCTCATCACTATCATTAGCTAAGCTTGAGGTCCTAAGCTCATCACTATCATCAACTTATAATGTAATGGCTTTTCCTTTCTGCTTCTCCCTTTTTGCTGAGTTATCCATATTATCCCTTGGAGCAATAACCTATTCATGTGCTATCAAAAACCCAAAAAACGATCAAGTGGGATAAGTAGATAACCTTAGTTTCACTAATAGAGTTGTTACTTTAGCATCTCATTATTTGGGACATCCGAGAATCTTATAGACTAAGTCTTGATTCCTATATATTTTAACAAGAGAGTGCAATGTGTTAATTATTTTGATGAATTTAGTATACAAATCAGAAATAGATTCAGAAAGAGACATGCAAAATAACTCATATTTATGAGCAAGTCTATTTATTGGAGCATCTCTAACTTCACTAGTTCTTTCATAAGTTATAATTAATTGATCTCATATTTGTTTTATTGTACTTAACATTGAAATTTTCATGTAATCATCAAGTAATAAAGCATAATGTAAATTATTACAATCCCTACTATTTAGTTTATCAAATTTTCTTTCAACTACAGTCTATTCCTCAAAAGGTTTTTCTACTTTAATGTTATTTACTTCTATAGCTGGTGTGTGATATTGATGTGTCAATATATAACACATTATGGTGTCATAATTTTTTTTTCACAGAGATATTTTCTAAGAAAATTTCTCAATGGGGAAAATTTATGACACCATATAGATTTTAGGAATCTCTCACTTAAGTAATCAAATACATCATTAAGAAATCAACATATTATTTTAAAAGATAAACATGTTATCTTATAATGGATTCAATTACTTAATAAGAACTCCTAAACCTAATGGGGTTCTTTTGATATTCTAGAGATTTTTCCCTTTAACAATATAGTGAAGTAGAATAGGGTTACTTTTATACGAGGTTTGTAGTTCCCTATAAAGGCAAGCACCTAGAGTTAATTATATCATAGGAGGAAGGGAATTCCCCATGAGAATATTTTTAATTTAAAAAATTGACTTTAACTTATATGAATTTCAAAGCTTATTTTAAATAATTGTTAATTCAAAAATTCAATAGGAAATGCTTCAAAGGAAAAGAGTTCTTTTTTGAGGCCAGTAGGAATTAACTAGAAAATGCTTATTGATACTAGGATACCTAGTAAGTATTTCAACTATCATATTATTGGGCTTTATAAATTTTAAATTTAAAAATATTGAGATTTTGAGTTGACATTTTATTAGAAACCTAAAGCTTAGATTCTAACAGCACAAGACTGTAGAAATTCCTAGTGGTTGAAGACTTATTTTAGTAGGATGCTTCAGACTCTAAGTCTATAAATGCTTCTAACATAAGTTAGAGGCTCAAACTAATTTAATTTATAGGAATTATTGGCTCTCATTCTCACTTGAGAAAATGAACCTATCCTTGATTCTTCTGGACTTATTACTCACCTAGGATTTCCAGCTAACATCACCTAAGTGATTTTTTATTTAAAACCATAATTCCAAACTTATGTATGCAAGATGGTTGAGTTGTTGCATTTAAAAGGGAAGCTAAGAACTTAAACTCACTCCTTAACCTTAAGATGATGTTTGGTATATTATACACCTAGCTAATTTAATAAATTTTTTTTTATGTTTTTTGACTCATGATTTAATTTAAAGCATGGGTATGCAATTTATGCCTATAATGAGATGTAGATAGAAAGTGGTTATAGGGAAAATTAAAATGAGAAGGCACACTTTCCCAAGAAGGATCCTTATCCTTAAAGGTCAAATGCCCCCTTATGTGTAATGGGCCCATTTAAGAGAAATGAATAATAAGCTCTCATGGTTTGCAATATCTAGTTATTTTTAGTTGCTTTTAAGCTATGTTTAGAGCTTTATTTATGGTGAAATTAAAAATTTTTATTTTATATTTGAGTTAATTAAATTTTAGTGTGGTAGAAAATTTAGCTTATCTAGGAGCCTAATACTTTCAATCATTTCATCACAAAGCACATCATAGAAAGAAACCTAAAAGACATGAATTTCTATTGCACACCCCAAAATAAACCAAACCAAATTAAACTAATAGAAGAGGCCAATATGATAAAGTACCACTTTACACCCAAAAGAAAGAAAAATGGGTAGTCGAGCTCCGCCTTTATACAATCCTGCCTACAACTACAAGTCTCATCTATGAGGGTCTTCATCTAAGATTGTCATCTTCTTCAGGGACCTCCATGAGCTTCATAATGGACCACCAGTTGGTAAGTTAGCTCCTACTATTCCTAGATCTCATAAATAATCTAACTTTAGGATCAAATTATATTTTAAAGTTCCAAAATAAATTACTAATCCTTATGAAATAATCATCATAAAATAAATATAGCACACTGGAAATTTATATTCTAAAAATACGAGCATAACACCAGTGTTTGCCAAGCTCACCTATCATATTGGGCTATGCTTAGGGACTTAAGCAGCACCTACAAGAAAATAGCATTTATTTTTATTTTTATTATAGTGGGCCCTTTAAGCACAGCCCCTACAAAATAACATTAGCCCAAAAGAATGTCCTAACATCCAGACTAGTGAGCAAACAATTTCTAGCCATCTAGTCTAAAATATTACATTAGAAAATAAGAAAAATATTATTTCACATCACAGAACATTACATATCATTGGCCTAACCTAAATCAAAGGTCAGTGACCTAACAATATAATGTGTGAAGGAGAAGCCTATGTGGATTGACTGTACTATTCCTTTTAAGTTTAAGTTTTAATATTAAGTTTTATGTTTGTTCGATTTTATCCTTAGATGATTTTAATTCAAATGATTTAATTGATTTTAGATTTCATTTTAATTCACAATTTATTTTTTTATTAAGGTTAAATTTATATTTTAAAGAATAAAGAATAAAATAAGTTCTCTTTAAGCAAAAACTCATTCCATTCAACATTCTAATCCTAGTAGAATGATATTTTCATCTTGAGATAAAAATTCATTCTAAAGGTCAAGATAAGATCTCAAGTATCTTAATTAAACTTTTTTCAATTCATTTGAATGATTTGTTTTAAGTTGGACTTAATTTGATTAATGGTTAATCCAATTTTAAGGTTAAAGTTTATATTATTCAATTAAATTTAACTATTGTTAAGATTTAAAGATTTTATTCTTCATTAATTTCATTTGGCTTGATTTATTTTATTTGGTTTAATTTATGACCTTTAATTAAAATTTAAAATAGTTCTTTAAATTTTGGCTGAAAGTCTAATCATTTAACATGATTAAGTTTAATTTATCTTAATTTGATCTTTAAATTTGGCTTCAAATGATTTTCTTTGTTTATATTTTATAATGGTTAATTTTTTATTATTTAAAATGAATATAGTTTCATAGCTCAAGTTTATGTTCAATTTTATGTATCTTTGACTTGGTTTTTATTTAAGATGGAGATTGATTATTTAATTTCACATGTCATAATTTAATTAATTTGATTTTGATTTTATTTTATTTATATCATTTAATTATTGTGAATGCTTATTAACTTCAATAATAACTTAGTTGATTTAAGTTGACTTTTTAATTTAAGCATACTTTAGAAGTTTTTGTTTTACTATTTAAGCAATCCATTACATTTAGATTTCATGACTTAGGATGTTCATTATTTCATGTATTTAACCTATTATTTTGATTAGTTTTATTGAGATATATTATATTAAGGGCTTAGTATTTAATTCAATTCCCTAAGATGAAGTTTTGCCTATCAATGTCAAATTATTAATTATAACCTAAGAAACTTAAAGAAGAAGTTAAATCTAATTTAGGCCATTCTTATTCTTGGGCCATTTAAGTTATATAATTTTATTTAATCACATGTTTTTTCATCATTAATGTCTTTCATTTGAATTCCTTATTTAGACTTAAAATTTAGTGAATAATTAGTTACAATTTTCAGCTAAATGTTTATTTTATTTCTAATTAAATAATTTAGTACTTTAAGGTTTAATTATGTTGATTATACACCTTGTGTATCTCATCATTTGATTTGATGATAACAAACCTTGTGTAATAATAACTAATTATTTTTTTGTAGGATAAATTATCAACATTAATCATATGAATGTTATTCTTAATTTAGATTCATATTGATGATAAACATATATTCTTGAAGCTACTAATTATTTATTTCAAGTATTTTAGGAAATTCATCAAATGCAGCTTGCATAGTTAGATGGGGTAAGTCATATCAACTTAGACTTGGTCAATTTGGGAATTTCTATAGGATTTGTAATAAGACAAATAAGATCTCAATAAAATAAAATTAATGGTTTAATTATTTTAATATTATTTATTTAAATTCCTTCATACTTTTCTACATATAAAAATTGCATTATTCCTTAATTTATCCATTTTGATAACAAAAACTAAATGCATAAGTTTAAATATCATTTAATGTGCTTTAAAGCAAGATAAATTAATTTCATATTTTACTAAATTATTTTCATGCCTAATTATATTATTTATCTATTTATTATTATCATGAGAATAAAATTATTCTAGAACTACTCTAATTATCTTTTTCTCTCTCTTGTCCTTTTATTTTATTTTCTCCCTCATACCATAACTATCAACCTGATTTTGTTTTGGCCGAATTTTTCACTGATTTTTTTATTAATAAATTATGAGAATTATTGAAATTATTTTCATAATTATTTTCTCATCATTTAAATTTTAAAAACTCATGCATTTGAATTTTTGAAGTTAAATTATTTTAAATTTAATTTGAATGATTCATTGTCATATCAATGTAAAATTAATTTTAACCATTTATGGAATGATTTGGTAGACCCTAGAATGATTTATTTCAACTAATTGGAGTTTAATTAAATTATTTTATGTAAATTTAAAAATAAATTCAAATAAGGCTTGATTTAATAATCTTTCATTTTTAAATTAATTCCATTTTAGGGAAGCCTTTGGCCCCTTTATTAATTTTCTATTAAATAAATTTATTCAATTAACTAAAAAAGTTCTTAAATTATTTTATCATCATTTACACATGATTTATTATATTTATTGAAGATTAGATCCATGTTTGGAATGCATTGGCTGAAATTCATCATATTATTATTGATTTATTTTATTAGCTTTTCATTTATTTAACTTACCTAAATTTATCTTAATCAATACATTAAATTGATATTTCTTGATTGAATCCATCCTTGCAAATCCTCATGGCCATTCCATACAATAAATAGGTTCAAATTAAATTGATTTTGAATTAATTCAAATTCCTTCCCTCCTTAACTATTTCATTAAATGGATTTGAATCAATAATATGAAATGAATAAATCTCTTTTCCTCTCTTGCCTTGGCCAGCCTCTTATGTGCTAATTTTAAGATTAATTCTGATGGTTACCATGTGTTCTTGAATTTAAAATTCATGTTGTTATCAAATAAATATTTCATCTCTTTATTCATGCTTGGCCAAAAATCCTTGGATATATTCTCTTGGTTTATTTAATTGGATTTATTAATTTTCTTCACTCTTCTCTCTCACTCTCTCTCTCTCTCTCTTTATATATATATATATATATATATATATATATATATATATATATATATATATATATATATATATATATATTTCTTGGCTAAAATTCAAATACCCTAATTTGAATTTATTTTGCATGTGCTCATTTGTTTGAAATAAAATACTTTCCTTATTGATTTTTCCCTCTTATTATTTCCATCTTTTTCTCCTTATGCTTGGCCAAAATTCTCATGAAAAAAACTCTATTTAAAGAGTGGACTATGACTTAATTTCTCTTGATTGTCTCCACGTTGATCGAACCTATGCTAGTCAATTTCTTGGAGTTAAAGTGCTAAGCTCTTCTCTCTTATTCACTCTCAACTACATTCAAGTGGAGATCTTCCTCAAATCCTTCAAGTCTCTTTTATTCCTTGGAAAGTTCACATTATGTCAATTGATTTCATTGCTAACATACAAAAGCTTGAGTAAGAGTATTTATTTTATTTCCATATTTTGAATCATTGGCTTTATTAGTTGATTTTGGCTAAAATAATAATGTGATTTATGGTTGTTTTTTATAATCTCTTTTTATTCATCTTCAACTGATTCCTTTTGATTTGATTAATTTAAAACATAATATCTTTAAGGCTTCTCACATTTTTTATCTTTCATAAATCTCATATATAAAATATTTGTCATTCATTTTATGTTAATTAAAAAGGATTTTTTTTTAAGATTGGCAAGATTTTCTAAAATCCTTTTAATTCTTCTTTCAAGAAACTTTCAAGTCGTAGATCTCTTTGCAAACACATGAAGGACATGAGAAAGAAAAGTGCTTTCATTAATTCTTTTGAATATTTATGTTCATTGATTTGTTTTGAATGAGAAGTTTCATGCAAATATTTTAAGCATCCATACGATTTGATTTCATAGTCTTTCAAGTTCTTTTCATTTAAAGTCTTTACTTCTTTTAAAGTAAAATATTTTTCTCAAGACTTGTTTACTTGAAGTGATTCATATAAAGTTCATATCATTGTTTTAACTTTAACTTAATAAGAAATTTATTCTCCTTGATCTCTCTTTACAATTTGTCTTAATTTTATTTAGTTGGGACTTGAGTGTAAAATTATTTTAAATTGAGAGTTAAATACTTTCATATTCCTTTTCTTTTTTTCCTCTTTCTTTTTTTTTTGTTAGTTTGTACTTACCCATTAAGAAAAGTATGTTATTGGGTTGTACCTATCCATAAAGAAAGTATGTTGTTGGATTATTCTTGCCCATTAAGAAATGTATGGTGTTGGGTTGTACTTGCTAGTGAAGGAGAGTACGCGAGATTTGTTATAATCTCATTTTGACTTAGTGAATTCCTAGCATGGATTGCTAGGCATGGACATAAGCTGATTTTTAGGGTTTGGTCAAACCATGTAAAAATCTTTGTTTTCTCTTTCTTTATTTTCTACACTTTACTTTTCTACTATTGATGATTATTGTTTTGTTTCTCTTAAGCTTTAGCATTAAATATTTAAGTTTTCTACAAAAAAGTTTAAAATTAAGTTCTCTGAAATTATTTTTAAAAAATCCAATTCAACAACCCTCTAAAATTAAGTTTTCTAAAGTCCTCTACTATTGTTTTAAGATGTTTTAAATCAATCCCATTAATTTTCATATTTTATATAACTATTTTGATTTATTATTTTATTTAAATTGACCTAGAATTTGAAAATTTATAACATCTAATGTAGAAATCATCTAACTTTATAATTTTTATGGTAAGTGGGGTTCCTTGCCAATTTAATTTTAATAAAATTTTATCTTAATTAGATATGCATTTTTGGACTAATGAAGGTTTTAATGACTTCAATAAAATTTAAATTAAGCCTAATTTATTAAGAATTTTTTAGGGGTTTTAATTTTCCTTAATTCCTCTGTAGAAGATGAATTCAGAGGGTTTATTTAAGATTTTGGATTCTTGGTTAATTTAGTTAACCTTTTAAAGATTAGATAAATTTATTAAACTAATTAAATCACTTAATTACATAATTAAGTCATTTTGAAGATTAAGTGAGAATTAATATTTTCTTGGGTTTATTAATGTGTATTATGATGTTTTGAAGTGATTCCATAGTTTTCCTCATTTTCTTACTTTTAATTAATTTATTTCATTAAATTAAGATTGGAGATTAAAAGTTTTTTATCTTTTGATTCAATCATCAATAAATCCCAAACTTTAATCTAAGATGTGTTTTAAACTCAATTTCAATTTTCTAGAGATTAAAATTGATTAGGTTTAATTTAAGTTTTATTATTTTTAATTATTCTTAAATTAATAAAAAAACCCAATAAGATTTGAGAATTTTGATTTAATAGATTTCTCTCATTGAGATTCCATACAACCCATTTTGCATTTTGTTAGTTAAGTATTTTATTTTTTATGATTTTTTTTAGTTTTTGATATTTTTTCCATTTTTTAATAAGAAAAACCATTTTTCTACTTAATCCAATCAGTGCCACATTACACTAACATGTGAACTAGGCTATGCAAGGTCCATGTAGATTCTTCATTAATTTGATGGAGGGGACATGGCTTCATCTGGATGGTTCGATCAAAGATCAGACGACTATGATCTGTGATTTCCTTATAGGATTTCATCAAATGGTTTGACTAAATCATAGCCAATAATTTTAAATAAAAGGAATAGATGACTATGATATTGACCAAGCATCGTTGGATTTTAGCAGCTATTTAATAGTGATCCACATAATGAAATCACAAGATTTTGATTATGAAATAATCAAGGAATGATTTCAAGGGATCTATATAGTTTGATTGATCCTAAAACTAGTTTCATTTCATAAATGACTAACATATAATTAAAATGGTGGTTGGTTTCGCATACCTCACCAATGTTGGGTCTCGGTGGCGGTTTGGGTTTTGAAAAACTTCAAGAAAGTTGGATGAAGCTTTTGGAAGAAGAATCATGCTTTTCCTCCCTCTGGATTGACGTAGAGACAAACATCCATCACTATTCACTATAGTTTGGTGTGGGAATGATCAGAGAAGCTTGGGAGGAGGGGGAAGGTGTTCTCGTGTTTGATTTCACTCAAGGAAGGTGTAGAATCAAAAGAAGCCCCAAATTTGATCTCTCCTTGAGTTTTTAAGCTTAATCGAAAGTTTCCCTATTAGCTTTCAATGGAGGTCACCAGCCATGGGAATTTACACCCCAATGATGGTGCTAATGGCAGTGAGAAGGTCAAAGCATGTGTTGGAATCCTAAGGGCAACTAGGACAGCACCCATGGATGGGATTGAGAGGGGATTGGCTTAGTTTGGTTTCTTTTCTTATATGGCATATTCTTTTTATTTTTTGGACTCATTGGGACCTTAGAACTTTAGTTTAGGTTGGTAGTTACCTTGGTTTCATCCTAGGATGAGTCCAAATGAATCCAAGTGTGATTGGTTTGAGTTTGAGCTTAAATTCCTAGGTTTGATCATTTGGATTTAACTTGACTTAGATTAGATTATGTGTGATCCATTAGAATTGAATGCTCATTATTTATCTTTTTAGATTAATGATTGGCTATTCAAGTTAGGCTTTAGGTTCACCATGGATTAAACATAAGTTCATTTAAGTTAGACTTGGGTTTAAGTGTTTCAGTTTAGTCCATTTGGCTATTTGTTATTTTTGGATTGACTTTGATCAATGAATTTAAATCTAGATTCAATTATTTTGGATTAGCCATTTATGATTTTTTTAATTAGTTTATTTCTTTGTTAGATTTAGAATTATTTTAATTTTAAACCAAAATGAACCCATCTTAGATTGAGTTGGGTTTAATTAAGTCAAATGGCTAATTTAACATATTTAAATTATAATTAGCTTTCAATTTTATTTAATTAAGTATTTGAAATGATTTAGATTAATTGATTTTATTTTATTTAAAGTCAATTTTGAATTTCAACCCACTTTAATCCAAATAAGGCTTAATAATGGGTCAATGTGGGTTTATTTGGCTTAGATGATCAAATTGGTCAAATGAATCCTAATAATTGGTTGAGTTATATTTATTTATGACTTTCAATTGATTTTGATGTTTGATTTAAGTTAATTTCAATTTTATTTAGGTTTCAAAAAGGTTCTTTAGTGTTCATTTGGATCAAGTAATCTAATTAGCCCATTTTAGACATTATTAGATTTAGATTCATTTAGATTTATATTTACACATGTTAATTTGATAATTCAAGTCATTGTAATGATTTAATTTGGTCAAATTTTGGTGAATTGATTTTTGACTTGGTGGGGCCCACATAAGTCAATTAGGTCAAATAACATGATTGACCATATTAAACCTCATTCAGATATATTCTTAGCATCATTTATGTTCATGTATTGACTTTATGATTTTTTTTGATTTGATTTAAATTTATTTTGATTTTATTTGAATTTAATTAAGTTTAGGTAATTTTGTGCTTAGGTAGGTTAATTGGGTTGACCACCCCAATTACCTTGGTTCAAGCTTAATTAGATTTTTTGATTTCAATTAAAATGTATTTGATTTAATAATTTGTTTAAATTTAAGTTTGGTTTGGGTTCACCTAATTTTATTAGGTTAGGTCAAATCCCAAAAAAATTCATTAGGTCACCAAGGATAGTGTCCTAAGAGCCCAATCAGGGGACACCTAATCTATGATTAGGTGTCTTAATTACTTTGGTTAGAGATGATGTTAACCTAATCTAAAAATGAGGTCAACACACATGCATGCATCTTTAACTCTTAAAAATATACTAATTCTATTCTTCCAATCTGAAATGGTACACCATAAAAAAGTGGAGGTCTATGAGTGGATTGTCCCTCTAGTAGTGAACCCTTGGGAAACCTTGTGCTATAGCAAAAAGATCTACTCTTGGATGTTAAGGGGTTGTTTGGGATCAATTTTGTTTTTCATTTTTTTGTTTAGTGTTTTTGTTTTGATTTTTTTTTATGTTTTGGTTAAAATAAAACATGTTTTTTTTTTAAATTCTCAAAATATCTAAAAACTATTTTGAGTATTTTTAAAAATAATGTCATTTATTTTTGAAAACAAAAAATAAAAACACATAAAAATATTCTAAGCAAACATGTTTTCAAAAATAACATAAAAAATAAAAAAACAAAGAAATAAAATTGATCCAAAATAGCCCCTCCACCAATAAAAAACCCTAGGCTTTGATACCAACTAAGATCTTACTAAGATTTTATGCTATTATAATTTATAGACCAATATATAAATTAAATTAAAATAAATTTATAATAGTCTATGGCATAATAAAATAGAGTTTAGCATGGAATAATTTTAAGTTTAAGATAAACTATAACTACTACATATATAATAGTGTAAGAATGATTAACTTTCCACCCAAAAATTTTTCATAAATAATGAAATAATAAAAATAGAAAATCCTTTTAAAATTTAGCAAGATAAAAATTATTTAAACAAAAGATATTAGTTGAAATGAACTGATAAGTGCCAAATAAAGTAATTTAACTTTTTATAAATTATATTTTTGTAAAGAAACTTGATATATAGTAGATCTAGCACATACCCTAAAATTCCAGAAAATATTTTATTTCACTAAAAATGCTTTAAATTAATGCAAATGATCTCAAAATATTTAAATAAAATTAGTATAGGATATATCTACGTAAACTAAATAAGGATTTAATTAAAAAGATAGATCTAGCAAATATGAAAGTATTTTCAGCAAAAATATTTTTTTTAAATGCTTAAAATAGACTTCTAAAATTGATCTATGGATAAATGATCTTTCAAATAAGATTAATGAAGGAATATTTCAAGAAACTAAAAGAAATTTGTAGGTAGATAAAAATTTTAGCAAGTTGAAATAAATCCTACAAACTATTACAAGAATTTTCCACAGAAAAAAATGATTGAAGAAACTTTTATGTGAAAACTTAAACTTTAATATTCAAAGACAAATCCACCAAAAAGTAAGGATTTGAAAGAATAAATAAATGGGGAAAATATTATGAACAACTAATAGAGATTATGATCAAGAAAACAAACTCAAGTCATCTTAGAAAGCTTGCTTAATTGAAGACATTGAAACATCCAAACTAAGGATTTGATCTTGCAAAATTTTAAGAACACTTGGAAGAGAAATCTAATAAGTTTTTCCTTAGATTTTTTTGGAAACTTTTTGAATTTGAAAGGATCCCTTTCATGAAGAGAATGAAGACAATTTATAGGCAAAAAGGTCATTTTAAATTATTTCAAAGAAAAATATTATTATAACATCACTTTTTCATATAATACTATAATATTTAGTAAAAATGATTTATATAAAATATATATCAGATTCAAATAGCTAGAAAATGGCTAGTCACATGGATAACTCAAAAACAACCAAAGATGGCTCTTAATATATTCAAAATGGGTACATGCAATTAATATTAAAATTAGCTAATGTTTGAAAAAATCATAATAAATTTAATTTCAATAAAAAACATGTCATGTAACTTATCAAATTCAAGGAAACAATCAAAAGAATCTGTTGGAGATAAAATTAGATCACAATGCGTTGATTATAAAATGACTTGTTGAAATACTAAATTTCATGTATTTTGGTAATTTTCAAATATGATATTTAAAAATTATGATATAATTTATATGTGATCATACATATATTAGTTATCATAACAATGTTAAGTTAAATTAAAATTTTTTATTATTTTAAAAATATAAATTAGTTACACTCAATAATCATAATTAATTATCATTTATTATTTTATCAATTTAAATTCTATGTATGAAGCATTAATTTTTTCTAAAATTATAAACATCAATGAAAATTAGATAAGGATGACTTATTTATATAAATTAAGCTCATTATAAAGGATTAAAAAAAATTGTGAGCAAATGAATTCATGCCAATAAACTCATATGGATCTCTAAGATAATTCTAAATGCATATAACATTAAATATTATATCTTGAGCTCTAAGCTATCTATATTGATCTATTTTTCATTCTTCCATACTTGCAATTGCATAAAACATATATTATGAGATTTATTGGATATGTAATTAACAATCTTGCACATTTTCAAAATCAATGTATCAAAAATACTTAACACATATATTTAACATCTAAGCATACATTTGTTATCATCAAAATTAATAAAATTGAACATTAGGCTCATAAAGCTAACACCAATCACATAGTGTATTAGTCTAGTCACCGACCTCACTAGATGTCACTCTTATATTGAGGTCCAACCACATATCATGTTGATCTTGGTAATCACCAACACATAGGGTGTTGGTCTTATACCAAGGTGCTAACCACTTAGATTGTTATTCTTTTAACTCATACACCATTAATGTCTTCAAAATTTATTTTTAGTGAGTATGATTTATTACTTTCTAACATATCATTTGAGCTAATTTTTCACTTGCTCAGGCCAAAGATGGCATATTTTAAGCCTTGTATTTTCCACTTGGTCCAACAAAGGTGTGCTGAGCAATTTAAAATTTATTCATGATCTATTTTTTTTAGCATTGGTGAGTATATGATGTCTTAATATTATCGAGTCAATATTTACTAGAGATAGCACACTGAGGAATAAGAGTTGACTAACCCGATATTAACTTAGAATATATGTATTCACCCAACATCCTTTGCTTTTATTTATGACCATATGGAGAGTTAGTTAAATCTTTTACATTTAATGATAAGGAATAGAGTACAGGGATGGAAATTATCTTAAGGATAGTATCTCTTTAGATGCTCACCTAATTCGATAGTTGTCTAGACTCTTTGTCTAGGAAGTTCATACTGGCAAAACCACCTCTACTCCATAGAAAAGTGTGAATGGTGTATGCCCAGCCACTAAGAGTTTTTCTTTGGGCCTAAAGTACATTGGTAGAATGTTTACCCAGTTTACATTAGCACTTTGTATTTTTTTATTTTTTAAGAGAATTAGAGTTTTCTGGTTTACCACTTCTACTTAGCCATTATTCTAAGGGTGGTGGACTGACATGCATTTCATCCTAAATCCTTATGACTCATAGAATATTTTCAGTTGCTTGTTAATGACTTGTGGTCCATTATCTTTATGAATGACATCAGTAGCTTGAACCTACAAATGATTTCAGTCCAAATAAAGTTTTGAACTACTTGGGTGATTATTTTAGTGAGTAGCTTTACTTCAATCCACTTACTAAAGTAATTGATCATAATGTATATGAATTTTATTTGTCTGCTGGCGAGTGGTAATGTGTCAGTGAGATACATCCCTTATATGGAGAAGGGCCATAGACAGTTGATGGGTTAGAAAGGCTATAATGATTGCTATCGAAGACTGCAAACTTCTAGCATTGCTCACACCTTTTAACAAATCCTTCTACATCTTTCATTAGTTTGGGCCAAAAGTATCCTAATCATAGAATTCTATGGCCGAGTGGTTTTTTTCATCTAGAGTGGCTCCCACCCTCTCTAGAATGTACTTCTTCGAGTATTTCTCTTTGTTTATTTCTCAAGCACACTTCATGTTGAGCGAGGTTATTGATATCCAAAATAGCTCTCCTTTGATCAGTAGGTATTATGGGGCTTTGATTTTGAGTCTTATAGGGTTTTTGATTTCTTCCTCTATTTCTTTGATTTGTGGGTATTTCTTTATAGGGTCAACCAAATAGTATGAGTCTTTGCTTTCTATCTACATGGGTGAGTTGAATGATGAATCACTTCGTGGTCCCACTCATCTAAGATAATAGGTCATCTTAAAGTATTATAACTCATCAATCTTACCCTTACCATTAGCAAGTACTTTATAGGGATTCATCCTTGATTTTTTAATCCCCATTAATTTGTCTTACCATGTGTTGTGAGTTGAAGTAGGTGGTTATTCTCGAAGTGCTTATTCCTTTGGCAAATTATAGTCAGAGAGTAAAGCTTTGCTTTTAGACTAATTATTTATTACTTGGAAGTTGATTTTGGAAGCCTGGATTATAGTGATCCTTGTTGGACTTTTTGACATGATGCTTGCTCCTATGCTTCGCTCACTTGAGGATCCATTTATGCATAAACACCATAAAGGTTTCAAGATGATCAAGATATCACACAGATTGTTGAAATCCACAAAGAAGTTTATGAGTGCTTGTGCCTTGGTCGTTATTCTTGGTGATTAAGATATATCAAACTTTCTAAGTTCTACTGATCATTTCAATCATCTCCCTAAGAGATCTAGTTCATCGAGTACAGACTTGAATCGATTGTCTATGACAACCAGTATAGAATGAACTTAAAAGTAAAGTTGGAGCAAACATTATGATCTGATAACTACGAGTGTGAGTTTTCCATAATGGGATAATGTAACTCAGTGTTCAACAATGACTTTCTCATATAATACACTTACTATTATCTTTCAATTTCTTCCCTAATTAGGATAAAATGCATGAAATCTTCTCTAATGCCTTAGTATAATAATAGAGTTTTTCCTTCTTTTGGGCTCTACAATAATGGTGGTGACATGCGTAGATTCTTTAAGTCACTAAAACATATTTTTCACGTATGATCCACTTGAACTTCTTGGTACCCAGAGAACTTTAAACAATGGAAAAAATATTCTTTAGCTTTATAGATGAATCAATTCAATCCCACAACTCACCTAGTGAGTCACTGAACTTCTTTGATCATTCATGGCAATGACATGCAAGAAATAGCCTTCACCATGTTGATTTTTATTCCCTCCAGGGTGATAAAAAATCCTAAGAATTTTTCTAACCTTGTATTGAATGTGCATTTAAGAGGTTTAAGATGCATATTATATCTCCTTAGAGTGGAGAGGTTTACTTCAAGTTTTTTATGTATTGTTTAGGTGACTTATTTTAATGAACATATCATCTATATAGACCTAAATGTTCCTACATTTTTTCTCCTTGAAGATATGATCTATCATCCTCTGGAAGGTCTCCCAAGCAATCTTTCATCATTTTCAAATGATTGAGCACTTTTTGCATAATGAATATTATTTTTTTCTAAGTTGGTGTGGTGCATTTGTATTTGATGACACCCTAAGAAGGCATAAAAAAAAAATGTGTTATTGTGTTTCCCTATTGAGGAAACGATAGTCAATCTTAATGAAGTCTATATGAATTTTCTATTTGACATCAATTTGATATTTGATATCCATTCTATATTGGACACCAAGTGAACTTCTTGATCTTCTTGGCAAGTAGAGTCATAATCTTCTTCCTCTTTTGCTTTATGGGCCAGACATCCTTTCAAATATTGAGTCGATGACAAGATATATTAATGTCTATGCCATACATCTTTTCTACAACCTATGCATATGAATCGATGTCATCTTGGAGAGTCTAAATGAAAGTTTCTTTATGCTCGATGCTAAAGTTTGAGCTGATTCTCAAGACTCTCTCTAAATTTTGTGTAGTCAGCCACTTCCTTGACCTCTTTGATAATGTCTATGATAGTTCATGAGACTTCTAGTTGAATAAGTTTCTATAGTTTGTTATAATCACATACTGCTCATAAGTAGTAAGATTTCGATTAGCTTAAATTTGCGGTGATTTCTTTTCCACTAGTTGGGATTTTGACCACTACATAGTAAGTCAACACCACTACTTTGATTGTACTGAGCAATGGTTAGCAAAAGATAGTATTTTTCATGGCAAAAACCTCCACAATGGTGAAATTGGCCATGGTTGTAAATTATCTCTCATCCTCTCCCCAAGTGATATGAAAAGTGATAGTTGCTTTGATTTCCCTTCTTTCATCAAAGAAGCCAAACAGTTGTCCTCCCATGTGATCAAGTAAATCTATAAACCCAATCTATCAAAGAGTAATTTGAAGATAAAATTGACTGAGCTCTTAATGTCAATCAATGGACCTCAAATTTGGTAATTCATGATCAGCTCCATAATAATAATGACATCAATATAGGGATTACTAACTACAAGGTGATCCTTCTTGGAGAAGCTCACTGAGAGTATGAGAGCATGCTCACAAGATAATCGGTGAGTTAACTTCTCCATATCATAGCCACTTGAAGCTGATTCATTATGAGGCTTCACTGACTCTAATGAAGATGGTGAGTACAACCCTCACAATGTAAATTGCATGAGCTATGAAGGGTTTATTTTCTATCTTAGTGATTTCCTTCTTTGGTCTCTTAGTGAACTCCTTGAGTTTCCTAGGTGTAATAAGCTCATCTACCAAGCTTTCAGGTGGCCACATCCCTTGGTGACATGCCCATGGTCGCGATGATTACACTTTGAAGACTCGAAACTAAAGTATTCTTTATTTTAAATGGCCTCTATAAACTCAGCCATTGATACCCTTATTGATCTGATTTTTAGAATGAGCTCTCAACCCCTCCATCTTAGAAATCAGACTTCTCTTAGACACTAAGAGTTCCTTAGTCTTAAGACACTTCTAGTGATTAGGTGAACACTTAACCTAACCCTAGAGACCTAGAAGAGTTAGTCATAGGAATAGGCCGTGCCTTAGGGGAGTTAGGAAAACTTGCCTACCCTATAGCTTGAACCAAATCCTTACTTCCTGCCTTCAAGTCAAACTTCACATCCAAATCAAACTTCAAACTTTAAATTCAAATCAACTCCAAATTCAAATTAACTTCAAACTCAAATCAATTCCAAATCAAAATTCAAATCAATATCATTTTCTCAAATCATTCAAATCGATTCCAATTTAATTGATTTTCTCAATTCTCAAATGATTGAAACCCATGATCTATTCAAAAATCTGAAATCTTTCCTAAGCCATTTTTATTCCATCTTATGGACTTAGCTCAAACCAAATTCAAATTAACCTCAAATCATAATCAAGTTCAAACCCAAACCAAATTCAAATCAACCTCAATTCCAAATCATATCTCAAAATCAATTTAATTGATTTTCTCAAACCTTAAATCAATTCTAATGGATTTTCTCAAATCATGAATCAATTCCAAATAATTGACATCTATGATCAAGTCCAAATCCAAAACCTTTCCTAAGTCACTTTGATTCCATCTTATGGAGTTAGCTCAAATTCAATCCAAATCAATTCAAACTCAAAAGATTTTCTCATAACCCATTTATATTCTCATTTATATTCACAAATATAAATGAAATATAAATTCAAACAATCAAAATGAATTCAAAACTCAAACCCAAATCTAACCAAAATCCAACCTAAACTCTTTGAAGCCAAATTCTTGAACTTAGCCAAATCAAACTCAAATCAATCCAAACCCTTGGATTTTTTAATGACTCAATCAAACCTTCAATCATGAATCTAAATATAAACATAAACTTCAATTATCAAACAAAAACTAAATTTAAAACTCAAACCCAAATCAAACTAATGTTCACCCTTTGAACTTGAAATTGTCAAATGAATCAAAACCTATTTGACTCTAAATCACTAGCAAATAGATTTATATTTCAAAGTCCATATGTGAGTTCAATCTAACTTGAATCAAGCCTTGATCAAGTCAATTAACCCAGTTAGGCTCACTTGACCTAAAGTGACCTAAAAGACCTTTTTGAGCCAAATTCTAAGCCTACCCAAATTAGATTGAACTAAGCCCACCCAAGACTCACATTATGAGCAATAATCATCATGAGATGATCAAGCACTCAAATTAGGTCAAACCAAGTCAAACCTAAGGGTTGACCAAGTCAACATTTAGCTAAAATGAAACCCAAACTAGCTAAAATCTACCATAGGATAAATTGATTGAAACCATTGATCAAAACAAGTTCACGATCAATGTTTGAACATGACCAAGTCATCATTTGAGCTAAACCTAGCCCAATTGGCCACTTAACCCAAGTTGACCCAACTTGACCTAAAAAGTTAAAATGTGTCAAATCTTGATCTAAGCTAAATTGATTGTAACCAATGGATCAAATTTATTTTAAACCACTTATTGAACTTCACCAAAGCATCAATTGGATAACTAGACCCAACCTAGCCCAATTGACCATGAACCTAACTTGAACTAAAAGGTCAAATCAAGCAAAAATCAAACCAAACCAAAATTGATTGAAACCAAAGCTTGAAAATATTTTGAATGACCAACCAAACTTAAACCAACCCATGACCTAGCCCAATTGGGTCAAATGGGTCAAATTGGTCAACTTGACCCATTTGACTTAAGTGAACTCAAATGAACAAACCAAATATAAATCAAATTGAACCAAACTAATGATGCCAACACATTTGAAATGGTCATATGAACTTGACCCAACCCTTGGTTTTACCTAATTTGATCAATTGGTCAACTTGACCCATGTTAACCCATTTTGACCTAAATGGGTTAACATGAGCCAAATGATATTAAATAACTCCAAATTCTTTGAAATTTGGCTCAACCTAATTTCAAACTACTTCAAATTTGTCCAAATTAAAATCAAAGATAAATGACCATTTTACCCCTAGGTCAAAGGGTAACCTATGGCCAATTCTACTTGGAATTTGGTCAAATCCTATTCATGGCCACTTGGCACCCTCTTAGTGGACCAAATGGACACTAATGAGGGTGGTACATTTGACCCAATGGGTTTGGGTCAGCCAAACCCAACTCAAGGCCAAAAGTGATCTACTAATTGGAAATTCTCCACATGGAATCACTCCTACACTCAAACAAACACATGTGCAACTTTACCACTCCCCTCCTCTGCCAAAATTGAATCACATGGCACTCAAAACCACCTAACAAACCCATTCCATGTGATCAATTTGATCAAAATGATAAGGAGAAGCTTGACCATTTGATTCAAGTAGAAGGAGATATACTCCCCCTAATTTGATTCCAATTCATAACTGTTGCATTCGATCGAGCCATAGAAACTCAGAAGAAGCATTAACGACAAGCTCTCCCAAGGTTTCCCGCTCTTTCCAATTCTCCATTTTCAAATTTCTTCAAAGCCGAAAGGGGAGCTCATTGGAAATTCCACTTTGCTCAATTCACTACCAAACTCCAATTTTTCTTGCAAGAACCTTCAAGGCATCAAGTCGAGTTCATCCAAGTCAAATCCCAAGCATCTAAGTCATGGGAGGGAGGAGCTAGACCAAAGCTGCAAGCCATTGAAGAGAGATTTGGCTAATAAGAAGATCCACTTCACCTCAAGCCTTCAAACCTTCAACAAAGCTTCATGTCCACTAGACGAAGCTACCTCAATGTTTGGGAGCAACAGTGATAGCCTCCGATGAGGTATGGATCAAAATTGAGCTTAGGGAGAATTTTCTTTAGTCCTTTGTAAAGGGAAGTGTCATCCCATCTAAAATTGATCATTGGATCTTTCTCTTCTTACTTCATGATGGTGTGCATTTGATCCTAGCTCAGTCCAAGCTCAAGTGAGCTCGGATCAAGCCATGGAAGATGGATGGTTACAATCTCTCATAGGCAAGGGCAAGGATGAATCATGGACTGTCCATCCCATGTGTTTTGGATGGATGGTCCTAATTAAATGATCTAGATCCAGTGATTTAATCCTATTAAAATTATGGGCTTGATCTTGACCATTCGATCTCGATTGGACGATCTAGGGAGAAAATGTGTAGTGTCGCCGACTGACATGACATAGGATGTGATAACTTAAATAACCAATCCTGTAGCACCACGCGTACCACGTCAGTGGTCCATGTGGCATCAACGGGATTAATTATATTAATTAGGTTAATTAATGACTATTAATCATTAAAACTTTAAATATTCATAATTAAATATAGAAAAATAAAAAAAAATGAATGAGAGCTCATTTTAAAGATAATTCAGAGGAATAATATAAAATTATTTTAAATTGATTTTAAATAGTAAATTTTTCTTAATTTGGGTTTATTTAAAATTTTAATAATCCTAATTACTTCCTAATCATTTCATTAATTAATTCCAAAATTTTTTATATATTTAGTGGGATGACCTCTGCCTCCCCTAATTTTCTTGGAATTTATTAATGAGTTAATTGGGAAATCAATTAATGAATCCCTAATCACTCTCTTAATATAATTAAGGGTAATTAAGCATATGAACAATGGTTTAATGACTTAATTAAGATAATTAAACATTTTTAAGTAGTTAGGAGGTTTATGGAATAATTTTGGGATATTTTCCTTAAGCTATTGCCTAAATCTCCTTTCTTCCTTAATCCAAACCTAATCAAGGATTAATCCACTAATAATCTTCTTAATTAGCTTAATCAAATGTTCAAATTCAATCTGAACTTAATCAATCCTTTGCTGGGTAGATACTTAGGTGTTCAATAACCTAAGTAAGCTTAAGGAAATCATTTCCAACTGACATATGTGGGGAAGGTTATGAAAGTACTTAATTAAGCCCTTTAGCTTAATTAATCATTAATTGTGAACCAATTGCATTAGGCCCTTTCTTTCCTAGGTGCATTACTGATTTAAATTCCATGTGGTTCCATATCATATGTTGGCTCATAATGTTTTGGTTAAATATGTTAAAGTGGTGTAGGTAAGGGGTAATTAATGAACTTAATGTACACCTTAACCTAAACAAAATATAAAATCAATCTAATTTCTCTAAACTTAAACTAAATCAACATACACATGGGGAAATGGGTTAGAACCAGTAAACATTCTTTTCACATTTCCTGAATCAAATAAAATCAAATTCAAAACAAAAAAAAAAAAATCTCTTTATATAATTTTGATTCTCTTTAAATGCTCTTATTTCATAGGATTATCTTTAGGAATTAATTAGGGTGAATGAAATTACATGCTTACATCACTTTATCTCTTTTTAAGTATGTTAAATATGTGGTTTTCCATGTGGACTCATCATTCATACCTTTTAAAAAAAATCAAATTAAAATAAAATGTTTTGTTTATGTCAAATTGCATGTTTTGGCTAAAGTAAGAATATGAATGGCTATTATCACTACTAAATGAAAAATTTTTTAAAACTTATAAATAAAGATTCTAAATGAAAGGTATGCTACTTATAATTATTTATAAGCTTGCATGTGAGTAAGACATAAGATGTGCATTATGTGAACTTTCCTTCTCCTCTCTTTTAGCATAGTTTTGAATAGAATTTGCAAAGTGTATAGTTCATTTGAAAAGAACACAACACTTGCTTAAATCCATTCCTATTCATTCTTATGTTAACCTTTAAGAAGGATCTTCACATTTGCACATGTAAATTGCATAACCAAAATGAACATAAACCTTTTGCATGATTCTTTTTCTATTAATTTCTTTTTGTACATGCACATGTATTTAAGAAAAGTGGTATATTAGTCTGGACATCCTGGGGTTGAGAGACTTTAAGTAGCCCCAAGCAGGTCTTGTACCTTACACCCTGGTGTAGAAAATAATGGTGTCGTACTCACTTATGTCTTTCATGCATGAAAATGTGAATTTGATTAATGGATAAAAGAATCCTTTACTTTTCTACTTAACAAAAAAAATGCATACATGAAACATTCCAAAATTTTCCTAAATAACATCTCTTAGCATACATCATCAAGGAGGTGTATTAACATTTCCATTTGCTTGTATAGATATGCTTAGGATTCATCCATCTGCATGTTATACATGTTGGAAAGAAATAAAGTGTTGTGTATTTTGTGATAGTAATTCACTTTAATTAATCTTAAAATGCCTTTCTTGTTCAATATTTTGTTTAGAGTCCATAAACTTAGGATAAATTAAAACACATAATAAAACATTCACTAAACAAAAACCACTAATGAATCTACCTTAGAAATTACTTAAGGTAGGGAGGAAAGAGAAGTTCACTGATCTTTTTCTCACTTTACAACACTTGATAATTAAATGTAGGTTCACTCAAACCAAACCAAATCACCAAATAAAATTAATAGATCAAATAAATCACTTAAATGAAACCACCCTATAAGTTAAACCTTTTCACACTTAGAAAATCTTAACCTTAAGCCTAGCTAAGACATGCCACACAAGCCTTAAATGGCACACACATTAGGCTAAGTCACCATTTCTAGTCCTATGTTAGGGTGGTGCATGATTTGATGCTTGATTTTATTTTTGGATGTGATGTTTTAGTCTGGATGTTAGGGTGTATGTGCGTAGATTGAATGGTAGAGCGATCTTAGTCTAACCGTTATCTTGTGCAGGAGATTGTGCTTAAGGGGCACTGTAATAAAAATATAAATGCTTTTATTGTGCACGCTTATACCCCTAAGCATAATCCAAAATAGGCTAGGTGGACTTGTTTACCCGTATGTGGGGTGCTAAGTCCAATTTGTTCATATACATGTTTGGGATTGTGTGATTTGTTTAGCTAATCTCTGTTTTATAGGCATTACTTAGATTTACTTTCCCATTTCATGTAATTTTTGCAATTAGGATTTGGAATGAATGTTATGGGGATTAGGATGAACATTGGTCAGAAGATTATGTCTTATGTACATGTGAAGCATTTGGAGCAACCATGTTCCAACCAACCAAAAGAAGAAAAAGAAAGAAGAAAGAAGCAAATCTAACATGAAGAAAGGAGAAAGAAGGAATGAAGAATGATGACCCCCCATAACATGAATTCCTTTTTTATTGTAATTAATTCATTTGTAATTCGGGTTGTATAAGGGTAGAGCTCGGTAACTCAATTGTTTTTTGGGTTTGTGCGGTGGAGCCTGACCACAAAAGACATCTTATTCTTTTGCGCTAGCTTTATAAATTATTTGATGTTTGTTTAGCTTGTGCATTAAGATGACATGTTTTCCTACTTTCTTTTTTTCTTTGATGAATAGCCTAGATGTGATTAGGCTCTTAGGGAAAAATAATTTTTTATCCATTAATCAACTCAAAATTAAAAAAAATAACAACTCATAACCTCACTTAAAGCCTAGGTTATAAAATCAAGATAAAAGAATTAGCAACCCCTTAATTGGATGTTATATGTTCACATCATGTATAGAAAGCATCTTGTTCACTCTTGTTATGGAGGGTTTCCACCTGTGCCATAACTTGGCTTGACCTTTGAGAGCCATGGTGGAAACACACCTCCTTCTTGTTGATTTTGGTCCATAATCAAATTTCTCATACATTAGGCATATGAATCCCATAAGCCCGTGTCAAATTAATTATCCAAAAATGAAAATAAAATAAAACAACACTTAGCTATCTTCCAAAAAATATGAATTGCCTACATGTATTTAAAACTGTAGGAGGAGTTAGTTGGCATCCACCCCCAGGCAGTTATAAGTTCAAATAGTTAGGTGGTTTATCCTCTCTTATGGAGGTAAACCATATACCCATTTTTTATTTAGGTGTGCTTTTCAAAGCTCCTAGATATAGGTTCTGAGGTTGCTTCTCCTCTTTGCAGGCTACTAGCATAAATCCTCACCTCGTAGGCATTCCCATGACCTTGTGTCATGGAATTTAAGTCATATACTTCTAACAAAAATTCAATTCAAACAAATAAATCACTTTAATTTCAAAAATATAAAGCCCACCCATAAGATAGTTTGGGATGCTTACTATACTTCTTAGTATTATAAGCATCATCTGCTTATCTACCTTTGGTTTCGATAATAACTCTCTCCTTTTGATCAATCTCACTTGATCTTCCAAAAATAAACCAATTGATTGATAGTCCTATCTTTGAAATCTTTGGAGACAATGATCATTTATCTTGTAGTATTTTAAAAAATCTTCTTAGGATAATAATTGGCTTGCCTTTATAGGGAACTTAATGAACCCGATTTAAAATAAACCCTGCTTTACTTTTCCATGTAAAGTAGGAGAAGAATCTCTGATACATACGAAGACCCATAGTCCTTAGGAGTCCTTATTAGGTGATTAGGTCCATTGTGGGGTGGTGACTTCTATTCTTTGAGATAGTACACCTTTCCTCAATATTGTACTCGATCACCTTAATAAGAACATCTGTGGATCTATGTGGTGTCCCATAAAGTGGTTATTATTATTTTTTTCATTTATCTCCTTTCAAAAGATAGATGAAGACATAAATAAAAATTTTCACCAGAGATTTTTTTGGTGACTCCGCTGGGGATGATTCCGCTCTTCATCTTTGGTAAATGATCGTTGTCTCCAAGTATCGATAGTGGGTTTGTATTTTATATGAATCCAAGACTATCTTTCTATTCTGTTGGCACTTAGTTTATTTTATCCTTAAGCTAAGCTAGCCAACATCCTTTAGGTTTTAGGGCCTCACCTTGTGTAGGTCTTAAAACCCCAATTTAGTTCCCCCAATAGGTGAAAATAAAAATTTAATAAAAAGAAACAACTAAAGACTTCTTTCTTACAATTTCTATGGTAAGGAAAGGTTCATTCCAAAAATAAATACTTCATAAAAATCTTGCTTTTTCAAAATACACATAATAAAATATTTGCACAAAAATTTTCATAAATCAACCTCATGTAACAATTTTCATGATTGTTATGTGTAGGATATTTTCAAAAATCAAAATCAACAATCACATTTTCAAAAATAAAATCCAAAATCATTCTTTTCAAAAAAGCACAAATGAAATCTTCATTCAATTTATTGAATGAAGATTTCATTTTCAAAACAAAATCAATATTCATCTTTTTAAAACTAAAATCCAAAATCATTCTTTTCAAAAAAAAGCACAAATGAACTTCTTCATTCAATTTATTGAATGAAGATTTCATTTTCAAAAAAAAATCAACAATCATCTTTTCAAAAATAAAATCCAAATTCATTCTTTTGAAAAAGCACAAATGAACATCTTCATTCAATTTATTGAATGAAGATTTCATTTTCAAAACAAAATCATCATTCATCTTTCCAAAAATAAAATCCAAAATTATATTTTCTAAAAGCATAAATGAACATCTTCATTCAATTTATTGAATGAATATATTTCATTTTCAAAACAAAATCAACCATCATCTTTTCAAAAATAAAATCCAAAATCATATTTTTCCAAAAGTTCAAATTAACATCCTTATTTAATTTATTGAATGAAAATTTTTCAAAATAAATCAACAATCATCTTTTCAAAATCAAATACATTTGGATCTTTCATTTAGCATACCCAAATTTTCTAAGTAAAGATCCTCTTTTCAAAAAAAAAAAATTATAAAAATAAAATCAATAATCATCTTTCAAAATCAAAAATAAAACACATGGATCCTTTCATTTAGTATACCTAAATTTGCTAAGTGAAGATCCTCTTTTCAAAATCAAAATCAATATTCATTTGGATTCTTCATTTAGCATACCCCAAATTTGCTAAGTGAAGATCCTCTTTTCAAAATCAAAATCAAAACATCAAAAATCAAAATACATTTGGATCCTTCATTTAGTATACCCAAATTTGCTAAGTGAAGATCTTCTTTTCAAAATCAAAGCACACATTTGGATCTTTCATTTAGCATACCCAAATTTGCTAAGTGAACTCCCTCTTTTAAAAAATCAAAACACATTTGGATCCTTTCTTTAGCATACCTAAATTTGCTAAGGAATCCTCTTTTCAAAAAATCAAAACAAAACACATTAAGATTCTTTATTTAGCATACCTAAATTATCTAAGTAAAAATTCTCTTTCCAAAATCAAAATCAAACACAAAACACTTTTGGATTATTTCATTTAGCATATACAAATTTGCTAAGTGAAGATTCTCCTTTTCAAAAACAAAACAAAATACAAAACACACTTGGACTTTATTTAGCATACCTAAATTTGCTAAGTAAAGATCCCATTTTTCAAAATCCAAAAATAAAATAACACATTTGGATTCTTTATTTAGTACCCAAATTTGCTAAGTGAAGACTCCATTCTCAAATTCACACATGATTCACAAACAAGCAAACAAAAGAAGAAAATTATTTTCAAACACTTAACATACCCAAATTTGCTAAGTAAATTCCAAAATCACAAATCCAAAAAAAATCAATTGACCCTTTACTTTAACATACTCAAATTTGTTAAATGAAGGGTCCCCAAATAATCAAAAATCAAATTCAAATATGAACTTATGGAAGCATCAATCTCTTCAAAAATATTTGAACCCATTTCCAACATACACAAATTTGTTGAAAATAGATTCCAAATTCAAATTTCTTTTCCAATCCAATTCTAAACTCAAATCTCTCACTCTCAACTCAAAGAACCCCACTTAACATATTCAAATTGTTGAGTGTGGGTTCAAATTCTAAAAATAAATTAAAATAGAAATTTAATTTGAACTTATTTTCTTGACTGCAGTTAGTTTCAATCGATTGATCCGGTTAGAGTTAAGTTCGGTTTAAATGGCATCAAGTACATGGTCACATTTCCTTTCTTGGGCCAACCTCCGTCGACTTTTACCTAATTCATTTTGGTCAAGGTTTGAGGGTGCTAGGATCACTTGTTAGGGGACCCTCATGCAGTCAGTGTGGTGGCGGGAAAAAGTTGGTCATAGGTTGAGATGCCATCCGAGAGATTCCCTCACTAAAGAGGAAGGCTGGTAGTTCTGTGATTCAGTTATGCGGTGTGCCCGGTTGTTCTGCTTTGATGTGGGATAGCACCCACTCGTTGGCTCCTTCCAAGGGGAAGGCTCCCCTGATTCCAAGGATTGCCTCCCACCTTAGTAGGGTTTAGTTCCCTGAGGTCCACCTGACTCGTGCCAAAATAAGAACTACATGATCAAGTGGTATCATACTTGCATAGCCAAGGAGTTGGAGGCAATTTCTTAGGTTGTCGTGGAGGAGTTACCTAGGGTAATGTCTCCTCTTATTATAGAGAACAAGTTTCACCCTCTCTTTGGATCTGATGAGAGGAGGATGTTGAGAGGATTTTAGTTTCACCTTCACCTGTAGTTCATTATCAAGCTCCTATCAAAGAGAGGAGAAGGTTGTACGCTAGCCTTAGATAGTTCTTCATTGAGTTGGTGGAGCCTACGGACGATCAGAGTCTGGGGCTCAATTTGATTTGAGATTAGTTATCCCCAATGTAGGTATTAGGCGGAGGGCGGAAGGCCGTACGATATCACTAGCCAAGAGAGGTGGAGGTATAGTAGGCAGTTAGCTGCTTCAACCCTCATGGACTTTCCCGATCAGCGCCACACTCGATCTACTAATATCATCTCTTGATAGGTACCCATCAGGAGAGGAGCTCTTGCCTAGAGAGAGTTGATGGTGCCTCCACCACACCACTCTACCCCATGTCCACCATCTTCGGTATAGGTTCCATCATCTACTGTTCTAGCAAAAGCCATAAAGGCATCAGGAAAGAGAGCCCCCCAGGTGACGCTGAGATCTCATTCCATCTACCCCGCCTACTATGGCGAGGCGGAGCTCTCCTACTCGACCTTCTACCCTAGTTGTGGTGAGGAGGAATGGCAACCTCAGAGTATCATAGTCATTTCATCACCACCACCACCCGGGCTATGGAGATAGTAGTAGTTGTGGGGAAGGAGACAGTACCACTATCACCATGATGATAGATCCTCCTAGGAGTACCACTCCATCCAGATCCAACAGCAGCTAGGAGCATCTATCCTCTAATGAGCATAGTCCTCAAAATATCAGCCCTTCAGCAGTAGGGAAGGTTAGATGTATTTCTTTTCATGACAGTGATCCTACTATCGGACATCCTCGATCTTTTGTATATGTTTAGATGGACTGATCCCTAGATGACATTATAGCTCTGCTGGTTGAGAAGAAGAAGATCTTAGGATATGAATGGTCTGACTTAGAGAAGGAGAAGGTTAGTTTTGATCCTAATGAGGATGATTTGTTAGAGGATTCAACGGGAGTACACATGGTAGACACCAGGGGTTCTCTCCTTCATGATCAATAGAATTTGGAAGGTGATGTGGCTGAGTAGGATGACACATCCCACTCGACCCAACACCTCCTTCAACAACTAAAGAAAAAAGATGAACAAATCAATAGGATGGGGAAGAAGCTTGAAGATTTGCTAGCAATAATTTTGGCACTTTAGAATTAAGCCCGGGTAGTTCATCCTACTATTACAAAGGCACGTCAGCCAAAGTTGTTGCATGTCTTGGATCAGCCTAAGAGTTTACCTTCGATAGAATAGGGTAGCACAAGCTTGTATAGGAAGGTAGTGGATAGTACCTCCGTACAAGAAATGGACATTAAACTCATGGTAGAGCAGCATGTTAGAGAAGTGCTAGTGCAAGCCCAAGGAGGATCATCGATTCCAAAGGGTAGACCCTACCCAGAGGAATTCGATGCCATCCAGTATCCTAAAGATTTTTTTCCACCTTCTTTCAAAAGCTTTGATGGTAGCGGGAACCCCCAATAGTACATGGCGCACTTCAAGTCTAGTTGTTGCAACGTTGGTGGTAGTGACATGTTACTCTTCCATCTCTTTGTCAGCAACTTAGTAGGCATATCCTTTGATGGGTATGCTGAACTCCAACGTTAGTGAAGACTTTCTTTGAGTTGGAGAACTCTTCAACAGAAGTTTATTGGAGCTCGAAAGGGTAGTAGGTGATCTCATTGTGGCTCAACAACACTTTGGTGAGTCCCTTATTATATATTCTCGGATGGCATAATTTGAGTATGAAATATATGACTCCATAAACGACATGCCATTGAAATTCTACTTAAGAATATTCATGGCCCGGTCGCCTTCATGCTAAAAGGTTTAACCATCAAGACATTTAAGAAGCTAATCAATAAGATGACTATCTTACAAGGAGAAGCTAAATAGTTGCCTTTTTTGGATCAATCAACAAAGCCAAAGCCACCAGAAGAAGCCGGGGAGATGAGAGGGAAGTGGCCAGGCGGAGAAGCGTGAGACCTCTTGCTCCACGGCCTCACTTCCACCTCCTCTACATCGAGCCATCTACCTCATTCTTCCTCAGCCTTCCTCTTGCCACATTCATGGTAGTAATTTTCACCTACCACCACACCATTCTACTCTATGGATAAACTACAGGACTTCTCTTAGACTTTAAGAGTTTCTTAGTCTTAAGACACATCTAGTGATTAGGTGGACACTCAACCTAACCCTAGAGACTTAGAAGAGTTAGCCATAGGAATAGGTCATGCCTTTGGGGAGTTAGGAAAATTTTTGTACCTTTGCTTGAACCATTCCTCATCTCCATTCCTTCAAGTCAAACTCCAAATCAATCTTACTTGATTTTCTCCAAACTCAAATCAAATCCATGATTGAAACCCATGAATGAAAATTCCTAAGTCTAAATCTTCCCTAAGTCCTTAATCTTCTTTTAAGGACTTAGCCTAAATCATGATCAAACCAAATCAAACTCATGAGATTTTCTCATAATTCATTTATATTCTCATTTATATTCACATATATAAATGAAATATAAGTTAAAAAAACCAAACTAAACTCAAAATTCAAAATCAATTCATAAATTTTTCTAAGTCTTTCAAGTTTTCCTTCATGGGCTTAGCCAAAATCAAATCTAAATCAATTCAAATTCATGGGTTTTTCTCATAACTCATTTATATTCTCATTTATATTCACATATATAAATGAAATATAAATATAAATCAATCAAATCAAATCAAATCCAAAAAATTAAATTCCAAATTTAAAATACTTCTTAAGCATAACTTAAATCATGATCAAATCAATTCAAATTCATGGGATTTTCTCATAACTCATTTATATTCACATATATAAATGAAATATAAATATAAATCAATCAAACCAAATTCAAAAATTCAAATCTCTATTCCAAAAATTTCCTAAGTCCTTTAAAATTCCATTTTAAAAGACTTAGCCTAGATCATGATCAAATCACTTCAAACTTATGAAATTTTTTCATAATCCATTTATATTCTCATTTATATTAACATATATAAATCAAATATAAATTCAAACAATCAAAAAATTCCAAATATCAAACTTAAATCCACTCAAAATCTAACCTAAGCCTTTCAAGTCAAACTTAGCCAAATCAACTTCAAATCAAGCCAAACTCTTGATTTTTCATCATGATTCAATCAACCCTACAATCATGAATCCAAATATAAATACAAACTTCAATCACCAAATCAAAATCCAATTCAAAAAATCAAAGCCAAAATCCTTTCATGTTCTCCCCTTTGAATATGAAATTGTCCAATGAATCAAAATTCATTTGACTTCAAACCACTTGTAAATGGATTTATATTTCAATCATAAGTCCATATACAAGTTCAACCAAACTTAAATCAAGCTTTGACCAAGCCATTTGACCCACTTAGGCTCACTTGACCCAAAGTGACCTAAAAGTACCCTTATGAGACAACAAATTAAATCTAACCAAATTGGATTGAATCAAACTCACCAATGCCTCTCATCATGATCAACAATCATTATGGGATGATCAATCAATCAAATTGGGTCAAATTAAGTCAAACCTAAGGGTTGACCAATTCAACACTTAGCCCAAAATGAAACCTAACATAGCCAAAATCAAAATCTACCATAGGCCAAATTGACTGAAATCATTGATCTAAGTTCATTCATGAACTATGTTTGAACTTGAGGAAGCCAACATTTGAGCCTAACCTAGCCTAATTGGCCACTTGACCCAAGTTGACCCAACTTGACCTAATGGGTCAAAATGTGTCAAAACTTGATCTAAGGCAAATTGATTGAAACCAATGGGTCAAGTTCATTCCAAATCACTTGTTGAACTTGACCAAAGCCTTAATTATTAACCTAGGCAATTGACCTTAGACAACCCAAGGGGTCATGTTGAGCCAAATTCAAACTTAACCAAAATTGATTGGAAACAAATATACCAATCCTCCATATGACTAACCAAACTTAAACCTACCCTTGACCTAGCTCAAATAGGTTAAATGGGTCAAATAGGTTGACCCATTTGACCTAATAAATCATATGAGCCAAATTCAAAACTAAACCAAATTGAATAAAAAAAAACCACCAAAACATTTCAAATGGCCATATGAACTTGACCCAATCCTTGGTTTGACCCAATTTGATCAATTGGTCAACTTGACCCAAGTTGACCCATTTTGACCTAAATGGGTCAACATGAGCCAAACCATATCAAATGAATTCCAAATCTCATGAAACTTGGCCAAACCTATTTTCTCCACATACCCAACATATTTCAAATTAAAAAATCAGCCAAATGGCCATTATACCCCTAGGACATAGAACAAATTATGGACTAATCCATGGGTAATTTGGTCAAGCCCTTTCATATCAACTAGATACCTTCCTAATAGGTCAAGTGGACCCAATGGAGAGTGGTGCACCCAACCCAAGGGTTTGGGTCAGTCCAAATGGACCCAAGGCCAAACTCAACTCCCTAGCTCAAATTGGCCATTTCAAAATCCTCCCTCCACCCAATTTGAAGCTCATGGGAGGTTTCCAATCCACTCAAGACCTCAAACAACCCATCCCATATGGTCAATTAAAGTGACAACTCATGGTTTGTTTGATTGCCATGAGGTATACTCCCCCTAATTCAATTTGAATTTATGATCCTCGCATTTGATTGAGCCCTGGTAAGTGTTAGGAAACATCAAAGAGCATTCCTAAGCTTTATAAAAGGGATTTGAATCTTTCCTTCCTTGATTTTCTTCCTTAGAAAATAAGGGAGCTCATTTCAATTCTAACTTCTTCCACACTCAAATCTATTCCAATTCCTTTGCACTTCCTCAGGATCAAGTCGAGTGCACCCAAGCTCTCATTCAAGTTCCCAAAGCAAGGAGGAGGTGAATTCGATCAAAGATGCAAGCAAGGAGAAGAGGTGTTGGTCCATAGAGAGATCTACTCAACCCCAAGGCTTAAAACTTTCAACAAGGCTTTGTCTCCACTAGGCGAAGCTACCTCATCGAGCTCGATTGCGGTGATCACCTCCAGCGAGGTATGAAATTTTTTGACCACTTAGCTTAGGAGGTGTTGGTCTTTGTGAATTATTGTCATCAGAAATTCCACCATTGGATAGGTTTATAATTGTGCTTAGATGGTGTGGGTACAATCTCATTCCAATCGAGCTCAAATTTTTTGTTAGATCATGGACGTCTCCATTATCCTCAGGGAAGAACTAGGAAATCTTGGCCATCCTTCCATGCATCTTGGATGGATGACCAAGATTAACCTCATGTTTTAGAAATCCTTTATCCCTTTTAAAATCACAGGATAATCTTTGGCCATTCAATCCTTGATCAAATGGCAGGATCAAGCGTCCACGTCACACCATCGGCAATGTTTAGGTAATCCCCTCATGGTGCGATGCATGTAAAGCGCGCTGACTACCACCACTACATGTCGCGTTGTGAGCTAAGGGTATTAGTTAGGAATTTAATTAATTTTAATTAATCTCCTAACCTTCAAAAATTTATATCTCTCTCAATAAAATTCAAAAAAATATGAGGTAAAATTCAATGGAAAGAGAATTCAACCTAGAATATTTTAAAATATTTCAATGGATTTTGAATTATCCTTTTCTCTGATTTTGGGTTTTCATGGAAATCTTATTTTGCTAATTATCTTAATTAATCCTTTGATTAATCCCAAACTTCTTGGATATGTTTTGGGGATGACTTCTACCTCCCTTAATTTTCTTGGGATTTATTTAAGGTTTAATTGGGAAAATTGCAAGTGTATTTCCTAATTAATCCCTTAACTTAATTAAGGATAATTAAGGTTGGATTAGTGTTTTAATCATCATTGGAGCTGATTAAGGTTAGATCCAATGAATAGGAGGCTTAGGGAATAATTTTGGGGTAATTTTCCCCTAAGCTATTCCCTAAACCCCTTTTCTTAATCCTCTCTTAATTAAGGGTTAATTCATTAATTACTCTCTTAATTAATTTCTAAAAATTCTAAAAACTTTCAAAACTTAACTAATCTACTTTGGGTAGATTCTTAGGTGTTTAAGAGCCTATGTTCAATTAAGGAAATCAAAACTCACCTGACATGTGTGAGAGGTGTTTTGAAATTACTTAAGTTAAACCCCTTAGCTTAATTAACCATTAATCATGAGCCAAATTGCATTAGGCCCTTCTTACTAGGTGCATTGCAAGTTTAAATTCCTTGTGAGTTTTTATGTCATCTCATTGGCTCATAATTATTTGGTTAACTATGCTAAGGTGGTGTAGGTAAGGGTTAATTAACTTGCTTAATTCATACTTTAACCTAATCAATATCTTAAAATGAATCTACTCATCTAAAAATTAAACAAAAATTTTAAACACATGTGGTAATGGGTTAGGAATAGCAAACTTAACTCACATTTTCAAAATTAAATCAAATTCTAAATCAAACAAAATCATCTTAAATCAACTTTGATTTATTTTAAGCTTTCTTGTTTCATAAGATTGTTTTTAAGGATTTAATTAAAGTGAATGTTTACATATTTTCATTACTTTAGTTATTTCACCAACATGTTAAATGTGTATGTCATATGGTTTCATGCATCCATATTTTTCAAAATCAAATTTAAAATGAAATTGTTACTTTATGTCAAAATTGCATGTGTTGGCTAAAGTATAATATGAGTGGCTATTATCACTACTAAATTCAAATTATTTTCAAAATATATGGTTCAATTATCAAAATTAAAAGTGTACTACTTATATTTTAATTATAAGCTTGCATGTAAAGAAAATATAAGGATGAGCTTAGTATAGGTTCTCCTTCTCTTCTCTTTTAGTATAATTTTGAATAGGGTTTGGTAAGATGTATAGTTCATTTGAAAAGGGCCTAACACTTGCCTAATTCCATATCCTATTCATTCCTATACTATTACTTAAGAAGGGTACCTATGCTTGCACACATAAATTTCATAAACAAAATGGATCAACTAATACAACTATTGCATTCTTTCTTTCTAATTTATTTCTTTTGTACACATGTTTGTAATCAAAGAAAGTGGTATATTAGTCTGGACAACCCCAAGGTTGCGAGGCTTTAAGTAGCCCTAAGTAGGTCTTGTACCTTACACCTCTGTTTAACAATGGCGCTATACTCACTTATGCATTTCTTACATTCATGTGTGTATGTGAAAATTGGATAGGGAATCCCTTTTCTACTTAAGGAAAATCATGCATCTTAAAACACCCAAATTTCCTTAAATGAATTACTTAGCATGCATCATAAAGTGTGTTAAATATTCTCATTTATCTATATAGATATGCTCAAGATTCATTCATATGCATGTTATACATGTTGGGAAAGAAATGAAGTGATGTATATTTTGTGAATTTGGTTCAAGTTATTTAATCTTAAAATGCCTTTCTTTTTGAATGGGTTTGTTTAGAGTTCATCTAAACTTAGGATTAATTGAAATATTTAATCAAAATATTCACTAAACAAAACTTAAAATATGAATCTACTTTAGAAATTTCTTAGGTTAGGAAGAAAGAGAAGTTCTCTTCTCTTATAACTTAGTAATTAATTGTAGGATTCACTTGAACATAATCAAAACATGAAATAAAATCAACCCAAAATAAAAATCACTTAAATGAAACTCTCCTCTAAGTTGAACATGTTTCACACACTTAGAAAATTCTACCATAGCTAAGCATACCACACAAACCTTTCACATACATTAGCCTAAGTCACCAGCTTTAGGTTATGGCGGTGCATGGTTTGATGTTATTTTGTTTTATGATATATGTTTTATTTGGATGTTAGGATATGTATAGAATGAATGGTAGGAATCTTAGTCTAACCATTATTTCTTAAGGGATTATGCTTAAGGCTAATAAATAAAAATATAAATGCTTTTGCTTAGGTGCTTATACCCAGCATAATCCAATAGGCGTGGACTTAGTCACCCATGTGGGGTGATAAGTCCAATATACATGCTTGGATTTGGGTGGTTTTATTTTAATCTATTTTTTGCAAGTGTTAATTAGATTTTCATTCTTTTCCTTTTCATGTAAATTTGTGTAATTAGAATTTTGGAATGATTATTATGGGGATTAGGATGAGCATTGGTCAAAAGATCCTATTTTATGCACCATGTGAACCTTGGAGCATCCACCTTCCAACCATCAAAGAAGGAACCAAAAGAAGAAAGAAGAAGAAGAAAGAAGAAAAGAAGAAAGAAGAAATGAAGTTTGAAGACCCCCATAACAATGAATTCCTTATTTAATTGTAATTAATTCATTTGTAATCAGGTTGTATAAGGTGAGCTCACACTAATTTATTTTGGGTTTGTGTGGTGCCGATCACAATGGCCTTTTATTCTTTTTTAGCTTTATAAATTGATTGATGATTTATTTAGCTTGTGCATTAAGTGGACATATTTTCTAGTTTCTTCTTGCTTTATGTATGGCTGGATGTGGATTAGGCTCTTAGGAAAAATAAATCTTTTACCAAATCTAACAACTCAAAACTAAAAAAAGAATTCATAACCTCACCTAAAGCTTAGGTTTAAAATCAAGATAAAAGAATTAGCAACCCCTTAGTTGGATGAGTATTTCTTTTACAATATCATGCATAAATGCATCTTATTTCACTCTTGATTGGAGGGCTTCCACCTTTGTCAAAGAAACTTGGCTTGACCTTTGAGAGCCATGGTGGAAACACACCTCCTCCCTTCTTGCTGATTTTGGCCAATAACTTTATTTCTCATGCATTATGCATATGAATCCTATTAGCGTGAGTCAAAATAATTTTTTAAAAATTAAAATAAAATGAAATTTGAATTACATTAGATTTAGATCATTTGAAGCATGTCCTTACATGATCTAGTCTCTTTAGTGAGTTTAAGGACTTAGTCTCTTTTAAATAAACTATCTAACTATCTTGCATAAGCATGACTTGCCTACATGTATTTAAAAATAGGAGGTTAGTTGGTTGGCCACCCCGGGTTGTAAGTCCAAGCAGTCGGGTGGTTTATCCTCTCTTGTGGAGGCAAACTAAATACCCATTTTCACCTTAGATTTAGGTTGTGCTTTCGGCCCTTGCCAAAGCTCCCTAGATTTAGGATTTGAGGTTGCTTCTCCCCTTTGTGGGCCATAAGCTTAATTCCTCACCTCTTAGGCATTTCCTTAATCTTGTGTTAAGGAATCATAAGTCCTAAATTTCTAATGAAAATACAACTCAAACAAATTAAATCAATTTCAAAAATGTAAAGCCCAACCATAGGATAGTTTGAGATGCTCATAGGTTTCCTAGCATTGGGTCTCCTTATCTTTCTTTTGGCTTCAATAACTCCCTCTCTTTGATCAATGTCATTTGATCTTCAAAATAAACTAATCGATTGATAGTCCTTCTATTAAAATCTTTGAAGATAATGATCATTTACCTTAATCGAGTATTCTAAGGGATCCCATCCTTAGGATGTAATTAACTATGGAGGCTTGCCCTTAGAACTTAATGAACCCATTTAAAATAAACCTACTTTACTTTTCCATGTAAAGTAGGGAAGAATCTCACATATGTAGACCCATCATCCTTAGGAGTCCTTATTAGGTGATTAGGTCCATTAAAGGGTAGTGACTATCTTCTCCAGATAGTACAATATTCTTCTTGATCGATCACAGATCTATGGCATTTAAAAAAGTTAATTTTTTATATTCTTGCCTCTTTCACCACAGATTGAAGGCGACCATCAATAGAAATTTTAATCCCATAGATTTTTCTGGCGACTCTATTAGGGATGGTTCCTCTCTCCATCTTTGGTAAATGATCATTGTCTTTGAGTAATGATAGTGGGTTTGTACTTTGGTATGAATCTGAGACTATGTTTTTTTCATTAACACTGAGCTTATTTCATTCTTAAGTTGAGTTAGCCAACATCTTTTTGGTTTTAGGACCTTGTTGGTCTTAAAACCCCAGTTCTCCAATGGGTAAAATAAAAGATCTAAATAAAAGAAAACATTTTAAAGACTTCCTCCTTATCATTTTATGATAAGGAAAGGTTCATTCTAAAAATAAAGACAAAATAAATTTTTCATAAGAACTTTGCTTTTCAAAAGCACTCTTTCAAAATGCACTTAATAAAATATTTTCACAAAAAAATTACCCTCATTTAACAATTCTCATAATTGTTACATGTAGAATTTTCAAAAAATAAACTAATAATCTTTTCCAAAAAACAAATGAACATCTTTCAATTCATTTTGATGAAGATTTCATTTTCAAAATAAAATGAACAATCATCTTTCCAAAAAAAATCAAAATTAAATAAAAGTTTTCAAAAGCACATGAATCTTTCCATTCAATACATTCACACCTATTGAATGAAGTTTTTTTTAAAAAATTAAATTTTTCAAAAGCACATATGAACATCTTCCTTCAATTCACTTTGATGAAAATTTCATTTTCAAAATAAAATAATATCTTTCCAAAAAAATCAAAATCAAGAATAAAGTTTTAAAAGCACTTGAATCTTTCCATTCAATATTCTATTGAATGGAAGTTTTCTCAAATAAAATATTCAAAAGCATAAACATCTTCCTTCAATTCACTTTGATGAAGATTTCATTTTCAAAATAAAATGAACAATCACCTTTCCAAAAAAAAAAATCAAAATAAAAAATAAAGTTTTCAAAATGACATGAATCTCATTAAATACACTCACATATTAAATGGAATTTCATTTTCAAATAAAATTAAATTTTTAACACATGAACATCTTCATTTAATACTCAAATTTATTAAATGAAGATTTCATTCTAAATAATCAATAAATCCCATAACATATCTCATATGATTAATTTGGAATTCTCTTTCAAAAGTATAATCACAAATAAAATTTTCACATTTCAAAGATTTGAACTCATTTACATAATTTGTTGAATGAGTCTTTTGAAAAGTCAAAATCGACAATCATATTTTTAAAAAAATTTAAAACACATTTGGAACATCATTTAGCATACTCAAATTTGCTAAGTGAAGTCCCCAAACTCAAAATCAAAAATTTTAAAACACATTTGGAACTTCATTTAGCATACTCAAATTTTCTAAGTGAAGTCTCCAAATTCAAAAATCAATAATCAACAATCATATTTTCAAAACTCAAACACATTTTGGAACTTCATTTAGCATAATCAAATTTGTTAAGTGAAGTCTCCAAATCCAAAACATAAAAAAAATTTCAAACAATTTTGGAACTTCATTTAGCATAATCAAATTTGTTAAGTGAAGTCTCCAAACTCAAAATCAAAATTTTCAAACACATTTGGAACTTCATTTAGCATAATAAAATTTATTAAGTGAAATCTCCAAATCCAAAATAAAAAATTTTCAAACACACTTTGGAGCTTCATTTAGCATACTCAAATTTGCTAAGTGAAGTATCCAAATTTAAAACAAAATTCTTTGGAACTTCATTCTTCAAATTTGCTAGAAAAGTTTCCATTTTCAAACCAAAACACAACAAAATTTTGAACACATCTTTTGGAGATTCATTTAGCATACTCAAATTTGCTAAGTGAAATTTTCATTTCACAAAACTAAGTAGGACTTCAACCTTAACATACCATATTTGTTAAAGTAAAGTCTCCACTTTCAAACAAATCAAAACACAAATGAAACACTTAGGATTTCCTTAGCATACTCAAATTTTCCAAGGATCCTACTCTTTCAAAAAAATCAAAACATCCAAAAATAAAATGAAACACTTAGGATTTTCTTAGCATACCTAAATTTGCTAGAATCCTATTTTAAAATCAAAATAAACTTGGGTTCACTTAGCATACCTAAATTTGCTAAGTAAATTTCAAAATCAAAAAATTCAAAGAAAATAATTATTTTCAAACACTTCATAGCATACCAAATTTGCTAAGTAAAATTTCAAAATCAACAAAAACAAAAAATTGACCCTTACTTTAACATACCCAAATTTGTTAAAGGAAAGGGTCCTCAAATCAAAAATTCAAACAAACATGAACCTATGGAAGCATCCTTTCAAAATATTTGAATCCATTTCAACATACTAAATTTGTTGAAGTTGGATTCATATTCAAAATTCTCTTTCAATCAATTAAATCTTCAAATCTTTGAACCCACTTAACACTTCCAAGTTGTTGGATGTGGGTTCAAATTTTAATTCAAATTCAAAATCTATAAGATGAAAATACAAACTCATTCCATATTTATTCTTTACATATTCTATGTGTTTAGTTTTAGTCTTTGTTGAAATGGTGGTTCATAGAAGTTCATTTTGACTTTCCCTTCATGGATTTGGCTTTTACCAGTAAACTTCCCCATTGGATCATACATTTTATCCACAGGGATTTGAGGAGGAGGATTACATGTGAGGCACTCCTCACTATAGTAGGACCAGGTGACGGGTAAAAGTCATCGATTGATCTACCTTTGATTGACATCTCCTGAAAGCGGTGGTCCCCAGTGATAGCATTAGGTAGTACCGGTTGACCTTGTGGTGGTTTCTCATTTTGGTAGCCTCATGTACCTCTGGGGTAAGGCTCCCCCCGGGCTTGCCTCCCTACTTTTGAGTATGGATCTAGCTCTCACTCCTCTCATCCTACCATGATACAGTGTAGGAAAAAAAACTATATGAACAAGCGGTACAACACTAGGATTGCTAGGGAGATAGAGGTAGCATTGAGGAGTTTCCCATTCTTCACCACTACCAGTTCCATCCTCTCTGGGTGAGAGAGGATGTTAGGAGGATTCACATCATCTCCTCTGGTGTAGCATGACAGTAGTTTTGAGGAGGTGTATGCGACCTCCTATCTTCGCTAGGTGGGTGGAGCTTATGGATGTTTTGAGTTCAGAGCTCAGTTTGATCTTAGATCCATTATCCCTTATAGTGTGGGGAAGCATATCTGCTAGGAGAGGGCTAGAGGCCCATACAACTCACATTACAATGGGAGGGAGGTTGATTGACGGTTTGATTTCTATTTTTCACATGCTACATGCCACCATCTCATCCCTTACTAGGACCTCACCATGGGAGGCGGCTCACGTGCATAGAGTCGGTGGTGTCTCCACCCCACCACTCTACCCCTGCCATACCTCATGTTTCATTCCATAAGGCCATGAAGGCCATATTGGGAAAGCACACCCGTTGGTGATTGACTATGAGGATCTACTACCCCACACCATGGTGAGCGAGCTCTCCACGACCTTACGCCCCTGGTGGTGCGAAGGAGTGGCGACCAAATCATGGTCATCCTTCCAACTCACCATAGAGATGTGGGTGGATTATTTAGAGGTGGCGATGTTAGTCAGTTGCACGGATAGTGGAAACTAGGATGTCACCCTCTCATAGCTAGTTGATCGAGTGTCACTCATCTAGTGAGTATAATGTGCATAGGATTGACTCTTGAGGCGAGGTTGGTGCCTCTCATATGCGGTGATCACATTGAGATTATTTATACCTAGATCATTCTTTAGATGAGATAGTGGCCCATTATTTCATGAAAAAGAAGGAGATCTTAGGTATGGTTGGTCAGATGAAGAGAAAGTCAGCTTTGATCCCAACGAAGATGACTTGTTGGGGGACTCAGTTGAAGTCTGCATGGTTGATACTAGAGGATCTCTCTTCTCGAGGGAGTAACCATGGAAGGTGATGAGGTTGATCAGAAGACAAAGCCATACACCGACATCAGTTGGTAGAAATATGAGAGATAGATAGGATGGCATAGAGGACTTCTTAGCGTTTTAGTGCTTGAAACAAACAGTTCATCTACTACATAGTCAACTGAGTTAGTGCATGTCTTGGACCCACCAAGACTCTACCTCGTTGAGCAAGGTAGCACTAGCATGTATAGGAAGGTAGTGGAAAGTACCTCCTGATAAAAAGACATAAAATCCATGGTTGAGCAAGTGAAGAAGCGTTGGCTCGAGGAAGCATCGGTTCCAAGGGTAGACCCTACAGGAATTGATGCTATCCAATATCCCAAGGGTTTTGTGCCACCTTCTTCAAAAGCTTTGATGGTGAAACCCAAGGTACACACTTTAGCTATTATTTATTGGTGGTGCTTTGCTTTTACCTTGTTAGCCTAGTATTGCTTTGATTGGTATGCTTGTTGAATTTATGATTTGAGCAACTCTTCATGTTCAATCGTGTTACTAGGTGATCTCGTTGTAGCACAACAGTGAGTCCTTGTTGATTATATTCTTGATGGCGTAACAGTATGAAGTGAAACAAATCGCCATATGCCATTGAGATTCTTTTGAAGAATATCCATGGTCACCTTCATGCTTAAGGGCTTCACTATCAACATTTGAAGCTAATCAACAAGGACTAGTCTACAAGGAGAGGCCAAATAGTTCCTTTTCAAGATAGTTGCTAAAGCAAAAAAGGTCTATGAGAAGAAGTGGGAGTGAGTGTGGTTGATAAGGAAGCAACTAGAGATCGGTCGAGACCATGACCTCAGCGGCCTCCACCTTCTTTGCCACCAGGTTGCCTACTAGCCTCCATAGAACCTCCATGGCAGCACACCTCCTCCATACCACCAGTGGCACTCATGCAAGTAGCTATGGTCCTACTCTTTTAGATAAGTTAAACAAACCTTATTCTTTTAAGAGGAGGTAATCATGAGATCTTTAAGAATCTCTTAAAGATTTTTCAGCTACACTAGGGGAGAAAGTAGGCAAAGTGATCAAACTTTTGCCCCTACCACCATATATCTAGGTCATGTTTTGGAGGATTGCTTCACATTCAAGGGCACAGTTTCAAGATAGCTATAGTTATCCCAAAGGAATACCTTGGAAGAACCTTCCGGTTCCATTAGGGTAATCCTTGGGATACATGTGATCTACCAAAACTAAAGAAGGTTGGGATATTTTATCAAAACCTCTAAGAAGATCATCCGAAGATCAAGAAGCTTTCCTTGTAGGTGCACAGTCCAAACCTCCAACACCAAGGAAGGTTTGCAAGTTGCAGTGCCAACTGAGGAAAGGGAGCTTGAGTGACACAATGTGTCGTAGCCCCGGCCCCAACCTGACCTCCAGCCTCTGTTGCCTTCCACATGACTTCTTCCATGACTAGCTCTTCTATTTCTTACTAGTAGAACTCTTGTATCGATGGATAAGGCATCAAATCACCACTCACTTTACTTGATTTCTACTTTACCTCAAATAATTCTAAGAAATTAAAGAATAAAACTAGTTTGAATTACATTTGTGTCACTTTTGATGAGTTGTCTTCTTATATTTCTAATGATAACTCTTCAAATAAAAATAACTATAACAATTCTAATCTTCCTCTTTCTGATTCAGAGTTGGACTTTCTTACTCTAAATACTATGGGTTCACCTCTTGAGATAGACTTGGAATCATCTAATTTTGAGGGTCCCATAGGAGGTGAGCGATGTGCGGGTAGAACTTCCATTACCTGCCAGATCATAGAAGTCAACCTCATGGTGGCAAGGTTCTACCTAAGAAAGAGGGGAAACAAGTCATTGGTAGTAAGAAGATGAAGCCCCAGGATGCTCCACCCTTGGATATGCTTGTGGAAGACCACCAAGGTGGACTACAATGTCCTTTCTCATCTAAGAAAGTTGTCATCTAAGCTAAGCATATATGATGCCCTTTATCCAAAGATGAGGGAATCACTAATCAAGGCTCTCTTGATCTTGAAATATGCTTAGACCTCTATAGGTGAGGAAGCACATTATGCAAAAGAAGCTCAAGGGATCACCTTCAGATGCTTAGGGGACTTGGAGCACAACCGTCCCTCTACATCATAATGGATGAGTTCACTTGTGTTCTCATGGATTGGTGCATGGGTGAACATTATGAGTCTAAAGACCCTTGATTTGAGGATCAACATCTCCACTCTGAGGTGATGATGTTGAGGATTCAATGAACAAGGTGAGCGGCTTTAGGTTATAGTGTTACCTTTAGATAGGTGATTGGAAGGTTGAAGCCAAGTTTACATCATTGATTCAATACTTTGTTCCTTTGCTTGAGGCCTTGGATACATTGACAAGATCATTCCATCCTCCCTCCATTGCATCAAGTTCAAAAAACATGGGATTGAATACCATGTCATGAGATGAAAAGCCATTTTTTAGAGGTTGAGATTTATGAGGATCGACCTACTATCTTCCTCAAAACACCCTTTCTCATGAACTTGGACAAAATTCAAATGCAAACAAAATAAAAGAAAATGAAGAAAAGAAAGATAAAAGAAAATGAAAAGAAAAATGAAAGTCAAATGAACAAGAAAGGGGAATTGAAGAAGAAATAGATCCTCATATCACATTAGTTCATTCCATATGGACATGTGGGTAGGATGGCTCAACCTCCACCAGGCAGCAAAGGCGAGAAATGAGGTTAGTGGGAGACCCCTGGTTGGCCATCAATAGAGGTCATGTTCAGTTCATGGAGTACCCTACTATTCACATAGACTTGGAATCCAGCTTGGAGGATGAGTCTAATGTGATTAGTATACCAGCCAACCCCTCTTAGTGGGTTCCATTGGAGGTGACTTTCGATCCAGATAGAGAAAAAGACCAGGCCTCCAAATAAAGTAAAGTATTCGTATCTGGTTTATGTGAAACTATTAGGCAGTAGTTGGGAACCTTAGCTCTTACCCTCATCTTAGAAAGTTGAAGGTTTGTAGTTAAGGAAGTCCCTAAGTCTTCTGACATGCAAGAAGTTCTTTTGGGATCATCATCCTCAAGTCAGAAGTTGATGTAGAACTTGAGGGATAATACTTTAAAGAATTAATGGAATTACCATTTGACTTTTACTTTCCTTGTGTTCATAATCTTATATAAAAAGGTTTAGTTCCTCACACATGGTCCAAGCATAGGTCAGAGTACTTTGAAAAGCTATGGAACAATACAGGGGAAGCAATCAAGAGCGGACTAGGATTGATACAATGGGTCGATGATGATGAGATTACTTGGTTGTTACCAATCATTTGGAGTCTAAGGTTCTTCTCACACACCCAACTCTTATGAGAATGTGTGTTTAGAAACCTGATGATCCAGATGATCTCCAAATCAAGAGACCACATTTGAAGAAGATTCATTCAATAATTAACAAGCTTAAAGAAATCAACCTCGGATAGAAGAAAAACATGCCCATACACATGGTTCATTGAAGAAGAAACCAATGACTTAGTTAGGCTATTGAGTTTAAAGACTACTTGCATGGAGTTATGAAGATGCTCATATTATCTCTAGCATTTCCAGCTAGCAATAGATCCTAACCTACCCTATTAAGCAAGCTCCTAGGCATGCGATTAGAAATTGAACAAAAGGTCATTTTGAAGTCAAGAAAGCGATCTGGTTTCATCAGGAAAAAAAATATCCTACCTGGTTAGCCAGTGTCATCCTAGTTAAGAAGAAGAATGGCCAAATTTGCATATGCGTTAATTTTAGGGACTTAAATAAGGCATGTCCTAAGGATGAGTTTCCTCTTCCTATACCAGAATTAATGGTGGACATTGTCTCATCTCATGTAGTTTTCTCTTTCATGGATGGGTCATCTAGCTATAACCAAATCAAGATGTCTCCTGAAGGCAAAAGAAACACTGCTTTTCGAACCATTGAATCTTCTTATAGGGTCATGCCTTTCAACCTTAAAATATTGGTGCTACATACCAGCAGCCATGACTCATCTTCAATGAACTCATCATCATCGGGTTGAGTGATGATCTGATCTAGTAGTCAAGCAGAAAAGAAGACCATCTCTTTGACTTGAGAGTAGTTTTCAAACAATTAAGATAATATAACCTCAAAATGAATCCCCTGAAGTGTGCATTGAGTAGCTTCAGAGAAATTCCTTGGGTTTGTTGTTGACAGGGAATAGAAATAGATCTAAAAGATCAAAGCTATCTTAGAAATGCCACCTCAGAGTTTAACTCAACTCATCCTTTCGGATGGTTAATATCTAAGATGCTTTATCTCAACCTATCAAGATGCAAGCCATTTTCAAACTTGTCAAAAGGATGCCAAGTTCAAGTGGGATGACAAGTGTCGCATGCCTTGAAGACATCAGTGTATTTGGTGAAGTGGAGTTCTAGCAAATCTGCGGAAGGCCACTCATCCTCTACACTACTGCATTGGATGACTCTCCTCTCTGTTGGCCCAAGCCAATGATGAAGGGAAGGAGAAATGCTCTCTCTTGCCTCATCATTTTGATTCTTGAAGCAAACTATCCACCTATTGAAACATTACCTAGCTTTGATCTTTGCTTCCCAAAGCTACGCACTATATGCTTTCTCATAAGGTGAACTTGATCTCATAACAAATCCACTATGTATCTCACGGTGACTATCGGATGTTTGGCACTGGTCCATGATTCTCTCATAGTTTGATATCACATTTGTACCCTGTGCGGTAAAAGGAAAGCGATTTCTTAGCAACACCCACTTCCTCTGATTCTCACTTGGTGATCTCACGATGAACAAATCATGAACTTAGGGAGGCCGACAACCATATGGGAGATGTATTTTGATGGTGCGCTTCTTTTCTTCAAAGGTGAAGCACCATGATCTATTCCAGCGGGTAGGAATAGTTCTTCTAACTCAAACGTGATGTGATGAGATTCTCATACTATCTTTCCAACCCTTGCACCAAATGAAGGCAGTATGAGGCTTTGATTGCAGTTACATCCATGTTATCATCAACATCATATCTTTGATTCTCGGTTGGTCATCAAGATTGCCGGGTTCTGGGTCCTCAAACCCAAGCTTCATCATTACTAAGTATACCATGAAGCTATTGGCCCAAATTCAGAAGTCACCATCTACAAGGTTCCCGAGAGAGAAAGATGCTTTGGCCAAACTTGCCAAAGAATTGGCATGTGGGAAGATGAGTCCATTTCAATAAGGGTCCAAAATAGACAAGTCTATCCCTTATTGATGTTGAACTCATCGAGAGACTTTCTCCTGAAGGGGAGATTTTCGTTGCAAAAATGGACAAGGAGCTGGATTATAGGAAATCATTCATAGATTACTTGAACATTAGAAAACTACCACATGAAAGGTCACAAGCCCATCAGGTGAAATAGAGAACTCTCTCTCTTACACTCTTGTTAATGGCACCTTCTCCTTTGACCAAATGTGGTTACACATTTTAGAAAACACAAAAATTGTAAATCAGGTACATTGGGTCAAGTAGAGCATCAATCGATGAAGATGAAGATGAAGATCAAGCGACTTGGATACTACTGGCCTTCGATGATTACAGACTACATGGATGTAACTAGGAGATGCCATCGTGTCGTACTGTGGTCCTCCACCACCCAACATTCTACACCCTATTGGCTTCATGGCCATTGAGTGTTGGTGACATTATGACGATCGATCCTCCTTCTTCCAAGGGCATCGATTCATCTTAGTTGTCATTACTACTTTTCCAAGTGGTGCCATCCCACTCGAGAGAGGTCACGCATGTCACTTTTTTTTAGGAACCATATCATATATAGGTTGGGGTGCCTCGATAAATTATATTTGATAACTACATTCAAAAGCATGAAGATCAACATCTAGAAGACGATATAGATTAGATACTCCACCATCTACTGAGAAAATGGCTTAGCAAGCATTCAAAACTCTCATCATATTGAAGAAGACTCTTGATGACAACAAATAATAGTGGAAGCAGTTTGGTTGAAGCCTTGTGCCTACACCACATACAACTCCAACTCAATACCCCATTTTCCTTTGTATGGGTCAGCCGTTCTACCTTTAGAAGTTCAACTCCATCAGGATAGCATTGGGTAGCAAGATCACTACGAGAATGCAAAGTTGTGAGGTTAGAAGAGCTCGAAGGTTTGGAGGAGAAAGTACTGCGTAGAACCTCGAGTTGTATAAGGCCAAAATGATTCAAGCTCACAACAAGCTGGTCTGCCCTAGGTCTTTTTTGAGTAGGAGAACTTGTTAGTCTAAGGAGACCAATTGTTGCCCATCAAAGATGGGAGGCAAGTTTGAACCCACTTGGGAAGGCCCCATGTCATAGAGACTAAGGAGGATCTTATCGACTTATTGATTGTAAAGGGGAACACGATGCTTCCAATTAATGGGCTCTATCTAAAGAAATATTACCCATGAAATAAATCATGTTTGAAAATAATCATTAATAAAAGAATAAATGATTCCATTCATCAAATCTTCTCTTCTTTGAAGCGTTGTTTCTTTTCTTGAATTGATGACGTGTTTAGGGTAGGTGTAAGAGTCCCCGTGGCATCCATCCCTCTTTCAAAATACACAACCTCAATGCTATTAGAATAGGTGTAGAGAACCCAGAGGCATCCTATTTCAATTAGCATAATAAGTTAGGTGTAAGAGAACCCAGCGACATCCTTTCTTAGTGGAATCCTTTTTTCATCCATGGCACCATTTCATCAAAACCGCATGTTTAAGGTGGGTGTAAGAGTTCCCAAGAGGCATTCTATTCCTTTTAACACATGCACAATAATTAACACAAATCTTTTATCTCAAGTTATTTTGATGTGGGAGCAAGCCCCCTATGGCACTCACTCATTAGTTGATCTAGGTCAGGTCTACATGCTACCTTGCTAGTATGTTATCCTAGTGGTCATTTATTTGGAAGATGTGATTCCATGCATTTTCTTCCCAACTTGATCATTAAAACCGAGGCCTTGTTAGTATAGTGTTTCACTTGACCGTATACCTCATGTTGACTTTGTTTAAGAAGATGTGAGTCCCATGCTTTCTTCTTGAACTAGCCATCATGCTAACTAGGTTATATTTGAGGTTTAGGATAAGTCCCAGGCTCCTTTCCTCTTGACTATTTGAGTTGATATAAATGGCATTCACTAGTGGCATTCCTAGGTGATGACTCGCTAAAGATAGACTATCCGATTTCTATAGAGGATGAGTCCCCAAGCTTTCTTCCTAGGCGGTGTTGTTTGATGGCACCTTAGGTTGGTTGATGTTTTACTATGCGACAGACTCACCCGGTGCGTACACCACTCTTGGAAGATGTGAGTCCTCACACTTTCTCCTTGAGTTGGACACCGAATACATATTGGATATATGACTAGCCATGTCAATTTCTCCACGGTGTTGGATTAAACCCTTAGTGGCCTCATCCCTTGCGGGCACTCTATTTGGATCACATCCTTTGCAACCCCATTTAGACACTACCCGGGTTACTTTTGGATTGGACAGTTCCCCTTTCCTAGTAGCCACCCCTGTGGTTGAATTTGTTTAGCGGATGCACAGATTCTCCCTTGGTTCAATAAATCTGAGATAGGTCTAGGCTGATATAAGCTCCTTCTCAATTTGATCCCTATCAAACTAAAAGGGTCCATGATAAAAAAACTAGAACAAACAAAATTAATTCGCTTGTGGATTAGGAATTCAATCCCCTAAAGGGCCCCTTTTCTCAAGCAGATATCCTATCTTTAGGGGTGTTAGAACTCCTATAGGAATTGCGACTACACAGTTGAGATAAGTCCTGGTCACTCACTCGGCCCAGGTCGGGTTCAATCTATTTCCATAAGCGGTTACCCCGGCAATCATTTCACTATGAAAGATGTAAGATTATGATGCATTCTTTCTAGCATGATTTATGCAAATGGCGACCTTAGGTTGGGATTTATTGCCCAAAGAAAATGATCACCCTAGTGGTCTTTTCTAGTGGAAGATGTGAGTCCCGAGCTTTCTTCCCTTGAATTGATCATTGCAAATTGAAAGGCACTCCTTTGGTTGGATAGTTCTCCCATCGGTCGAGAATCTACTCCCTTTAATTCAGTAAATCTGAGATAGGTCTAGGCTTCTATAAGCTCCTCCTCAATGTAATCCATCACAAACCAACAAAATCCATCAAAATAAATTTAAAAAATAAAATTAATCTTCACTATCTTTGAGTTGATCTAAGCCCCCCAGTGACATTCACTCATTAGACAACCGTAGGTTGGGTTCAATCTATTATGTTGCCAATAGATTATCTCAGCAACTGATCTATACTCTAGAGGATGTAAGTCTACTATGCTTTCTTCCTAGCACAGGCTACATACCAAAAGGCATCCCTTTGGTTGGCTAATCTTACTATGTGTTTAGTAGACTACCCCTTTGGATTGATAAATCTGAGTTAAGTCTTGGCCTCTGTGGCTCCTTCTCAATATGATCCATCGTAAACCAAATTCATCACAAAATTGAAACAAATTCAACCCTCTTCCCTAGTGGAAATTTCTCCTCAGTGAGACTTAAATCAAATCAAACCTCTCATCCCCTTGTGGATGACTTGAAACTGCTTCCCTAGTGGAAGGTTCACACTCTATCCCTTAGTGGATTCTTCCCTCTCTTTTACATCTCAGACATAAGTAGAGCCACATTGCACTAAGCTCTGGATTCTTTCTACACCTTGGGTTAGGATAGATTGTTTCTAGTGCTTGTGATCTTCGTTGTTGATCATTTGTCAACACAATATGTGTTCCCTTGTCACACCACACCTATTGGGCCTTTGTTGACCTCATTTTTAGAATGAGCTCTCAACCCTCCATCTTACATAGACTTCTTAGACTTTAAGAGTTCCTTAATCTTAAGACACATCTAGTGATTAGGTGGACACTCAACCTAGCCCTAGAGACTTAGAAGAGTTAGCCGAGGGAATAGGTCATGCCTTAGGGGTGTTAGAAAATTGCCCCCCTAGCTTGAACCATTCCTCACCTTCCTTCCTTCAAGTAAACTCCAAATCAATCTTATTTGATTTTCAAACTCAAATCAACCATGATTGAAATCCATGATTGAAACCCATGAATGAAAATTGTCAAATCAAGTCCTTTCTTCTTTAAAGACTTAGCCAAATCATGATCAAAACCAAATCAAACTCATGAGATTTTCTCATAATTCATTTATATTCTCATTTATAATCACATATATAAATGAAATATAAATTCAAACCAATCAAACTAAACTCAAAATTCAAAATCAATTCAAATTTTTCTAACTCCTTAATTTTCCTTATGGACTTAGCCAAAATCAATCTAAATCAATTCAAATTCATGGATTTTCATAACTCATTTATATTCTCATTTATATTCACATATATAAATAAAATATAAATATAAATCAATCAAATCAAATCCAAAAAAAATTAAAATTCCAAATTTAAAATCCTTAAGTCCTTAATTTCTTAAGGACTTAGCAAAAAATCATCAAACCAATTCAAATTCATGGGATTTTCTCATAAACTCATTTATATTCTCATTTATATTCACATATAAATGAAATATAAATATAAATCAATCAAACCAAATTCAAAAATTCAAACTCCAAAATTTCCTAAGTCCTTAAATTCCTTTAATGGACTTAGCCTAAATCATGATCAAATCACTTCAAATCCTGAAATTTTCTCATGAATCATTTATATTCTCATTTATATTCACATATATAAATGAAATATAAATTCAAACAATCAAAACCAATTCCAAAAATCAAACTCAAATCCACTCAAAATCCAACCTAAGCCTTTCAAGTCAAAATCTTGAACTTAGCCAAATCAACTTCAAATCAAGCCAAACTCTTGATTTTCTTCATGATTCAATCAACCTACAATCATGAATCCAAATATAAATACAAACTTCAATCACCAAATCAAAATCAATTCAAAAAATCAAACCAAAAATCCTTCCCTTTGAATATGAAATTGTCAAATGAATCAAAACCCATTTGACTTCAAACCACTTGCAAATGGATTTATATTTCAATCATAAGTCCATATACAAGTTCAATCAAATTCAAATCAAGCTTTGACCAAGCCATTTGACCCACTTAGGCTCACTTGACCCAAAGTGACCTAAAGTACCCTTATGAGCCAAATTCTAATCCTAACCAAATTGGATTGAATCAAACTCACCTATGCCTCTCATCATGATCAACAATCATCATGGGATGATCAATCAATCAAATTGGGTCAAACCAAGTCAAACCTAAGGGTTGACCAAGTCAACACTTAGCCCAAAATGAAACCTAACATAGCCAAAATCCACCATAGGCCAAATTGATTGAAACCATTGATCTAAGTTCATTCATGAACTATGTTTGAACTTGACCAAGCCAACATTTGAGCCTAATACTAATTGGCCACTTGACCCAAGTTGACCCAACTTGACCTAAAAGTCAAAATGTGTCAAAACTTGATCTAAGCCAAATTGATTGAAACCAATGGGTCAAGTTCATTCCAAATCACTTGATTGACCAAAGCCTCAATTGGCCAACTAGACCCAACCTAGCCTAATTGACCTTATACCCAACTTGACCTAAAGGGGTCATGTTGAGCCAAATTCAACCAAAATTGATTGAAAACAAAGATACCAATCCACTCCATATGACTAACCAAACCTAAACCTACCCTTGACCTAGCTCAAATAGGTCAAATGGGTCAAATAGGTCAACTTGACCCATTTGACCTAAATGAAGTCATATGAGCCAAATTCAAAACTAAACCAAATTGAATCAAACCAAAGCCACCAAAATATTTCAAATGGTCATATGAACTTGACCCAACCCTTGGTTTGACCCAATTTGACCAATTGGTCAACTTGACCCATTTTGACCTAAATGGGTCAACATGAGCCAAACCATATCAAATGAATTCTAAATCTCATGAAACTTAGCCAGACCTATTTTCTCCACATACCCAACATTTTTAAATAATAAAATCAACCAAATGACCATTCTACCCCTAGGCCATAGAACAAATTATGGATAAATCCCAAGGTAATTTGGTCAAGACCTCTTCATATCAGCTTGATACATTCCTAATAGGTCAAGTGGACCCAATGGAGAGTGGTGCACCCAACCCAATGAGTTTGGGTGCCTGGACCCAAGAGAAACCCGACCCCTTCAAATTTCAAAATCCTCCTCCACCCAATTTGAAGCACATGGGAGGTCAATCCACTCCCAAACCAACCATGTGCAAACCAACTCAAACAACCCTCCCATATGGTCAATTGGATCAAAATGGTAACTCATGATTTGACTGTGTGATTGCCTTAGGGGAGACATACTCCCCCTAATTCAATTTGAATTTATGGTCCTCACATTCGATTGAAGTAAGAGTGTTAGAAACATCTGAGAGTATTCCTAAGCTTTAAAAGGATTTGAATCTCTTGGTTTTTTCCTTGAAGGAGCTCATCTCAATAACTTCTTCCACACTCAAATCAACCAATTCCTCTTGCACACTCCCTTGGGATAAGTCGACCACACCTGCCTCATTCAAGTTCCCAAAGCAAGGAGGAGGTGAATTGATCAAAGACAAAGCAAGGAGGAGGTGTTGGTCCATAGAGATCTACTCAACCCCAAGGCTAAACTTTCAAGGGCTTCATCTCCACTGAAAAGCTTATCGAAGCTGAGCCGTGATCACCTTGAGGTATGGAATTTTGACCACTTAGCTTAGGAGGTGTTGGTCTTTGTGAAAGAAATTTTCATGGCATGAAAATCCACCATTGGATGTTTTGTAATTGTGCTTAGATGTGGGTACAATTCATTCCAATGCTCAATCGAGCTGATCTTCCCTAGATCATGGATGGTCTATTGATCAAGGAAGAATTGAGATCTCGGCCATCCATCCACATTTTGGATGGATGGTCAAGATTATTCCACATTTTAAATTTATCCTTTTAAAACCCCGGATGATCTCTGCCATTCGATCTTGATCGAATGGGATCAAAGCTCCCGCCATAGCCACCCTTGATGTTTAAGTACCTCATGGCGAAGCATGTAAAGCATGCGCCGCCACCGTGTCACTGCGTGAGTTAAGGGATTAGTTAGATTTTAATTTTAATTAATCTCTAATTTCAAAAAATTCATATCTCTCAAAAAATAAAAATATGAGGTTTCTATGGAAAGATAATTCAACCTAGAATATTTTAAAATTAATTTTAATGGATTTTGAATTATCTCATTTTGGGTTTTATTGAAATCTTATTTTGCTAATTATCTCTTAATTAATCCTCTGATTAATCCCAAACTTCTTGGGTATGTTTTGGGGGATGACTTCTGCCTCCCCTAATTTTCTTGAGACTTATTTAAGGCTTAATTGGGGAAATTGCAAGTGTATTTCTAATTACTCCCTTAACTTGAAAATTAAGATTGGATTAGTGTTTTAATCCCTCATTAGAGTTGATTAAGGTTAGATCCAGTGAATAGGAGGCCTAAGAAATAATTTTGGGGTATTTCCCCTAAGCTATTCCCTAAACCCCTTTTTCTTTCCTTAATCTCTTAATTAAGGGTTAATTCATTAATTATCCTTAATTAATTTCTAAAAATTCTAAAACTTCTAGAACTTAATTAATCTACTTTGGGTAGATGCTTAGGTGTTTAAGAGCCTAAGTTCAATTAAGAAATCATCATATGTGAGGTGTTTTGAAATTACTTAAGTTAAACCCTTAGCTTAATTAACCATTAATCATGAGCCAAATTGCATTAGGCCCTTTTCTTCCTAGGTGCATTGCAAATTTAAATTCCTTGTGAGTTTTATGTCATCTCATTGGCTCATAATTATTTGGTTAACTATGCTAAGGTGGTGTAGGTAAGGGTTAATTAACTTTAATTCATACCTTAACCTAATCAATATCTTAAAATGAATCTAATCATCTAAAATTAAACAAAATAAAACACATGTGGAATGGGTTAGGAACAACAAACTCAACTCATTTTCAAAATTAAATCAAATTCAAATCAAACAAAAATCACTTAAATAACTTTGATTTATTTTAAGCTTTCTTATTTCATAAGATGTCTTTAGGATTTAAAAGTGAATGTGTTACATGCTTTCATTGCTTTAGTTCTTTCCCAACATGTTAAATGTGTATGTCATGGTTTCATGCATTCATATTTTTTTCAAATTCAAATTTAAAATGAAATTGTTTACTTTATGTCAAATTGCATGTGTTGGCTAAAGTAAAATATGAGTGGCTATTATCACTACTAAATTCAAATTATTTTCAAAACATATATGAATCAATTATCAAATGAAAGTGTCTACTTATATTTTAATTATAAGCTTGTTGTAAAATATAAGATGTGCTTAGTATAGGTTTCCTTCTCTTCTCTTTAGTATAGTTTTGAATAGGATTTGTTTAGATGTATAGTTCATTTGAAAAGAACATAACACTTGCCTAATTCCATATCCTATTCATTCCTATGCTATTACTTAAGAAGGGTTACCTATGCTTGCACATAAATTGCATAAACATAAAATCAATTAATAAACTTTTGCATTCTTTCTTTTCCATTTATTTTGTACACATATTTGTATTTAAGGAAAGTGGTATATTAGTCCGGACAACCCCAGGATTGTGAGGCTTTAAGTAGCCCTAAGTAGGTCTTGTACCTTACACCTCCGTTAACAATGGTGTTGTACTCACTTATGCCTTTCTTACTTTCATGTGTGTATGTGAAAATTGGATAAGAAACCCTTTTCTACTTAAGAAAATCATGCATCAAAACTTCAAATTTTCTTAAATGAATTACTTAGCATGCATCATAAAGTGTGTTAAATATTCATTTGTATGTATAGATATGCTTAGGATTCATTCATATGCATGTTATACATGTTGGGAAAGAAATGAAGTGATGTATTGTGAATTTGATTCATTTTATTTAATCTTAAAATGCCTTTCTTTTGAATAGTTTGTTTAGAGTTCATCTAAACTTAGGATTAATTAAAAGATTAATCAAAACATTCACTAAATAAACTAAAATGTGAATCTACTTTAGAAATTACTTAGGGAAGGAAAGAGAAGTTCTTTCTCTTTCCCTCTCTTCATAACTTAGTAATTAATTGTAGGATTCACTTGAACCAAATCAAAACATGAAATAAAATCAACCCAAAATAATTAAACAACTTAAATGAAACCCTCCTCTAAGTTGAACATGTTTCACACTTAGAAAATTCTAACTTAAAGCCATAGCTAAGCATACCACACAAACCTTCAAAGCACACATATTAGCCTAAGTCACCACTTCTAGCTTTAGGTTAGGTGGTGCATGGTTTGATGTTTATTTTATTTTGTGATATATGTTTTAGACTGGATGTTAGGATGTATGCTAGAATGAATGGTGGATCTTAGTCTAATTATTATTTTCGCAAGGATTGTGCTTAAGGGGCTCTATCATAAATAAAAATATAAATGCTTTTGCTTGCAGGTGCTTATACCCCTAAGCATAATCCAATAAGTAGGTGGACTTAGTCACCCATGTGTGGGGTGATAAGTCCAATATACATGCTTGGATTTGTGGTTTGTTTTAGCTAATTTATTTTGGTGTGTTAGATTTATTTCTTTTTTTCATGTAAATTTGTGCAATTAGATTTTGGAATGATTATTATGGGGATTAGATGAGCATTGGTCATAAGATCCTATCTTATGCACCATGTGAAGCCTTGGAGCATCCACACCTTCCAACCATCCAAAAGAAAGAACCAAAAGAAGAAAGAAGAAGAAAAAAGAAAAGAAAAAAGAAGAAATGAAGCTTGAAGACCCCATAATAATGAATTCCTTGCTTAATTGTAATTTAATTCATTTGTAATCGGTTGTATAAGGGTAGAGCTCGCTACCCAATTTGATTTTGGTTTGTATGGTGCCCAACCATAATGGCCTTTTTATTCTTTTGTGATTAGCTTTATAAATTGATTGATGATTTATTTAGTTTTTGCATTAAGTGGCCTTTTCCTAGTTTCTTCCTTGCTTTATGTATGGCCTGGATGTGGATTAGGCTCTTAGGAAAAAATAAATCTTTTACCAAACTTAACAACTCAAAACTAAAAATAAAGAACTCATAACCTCACCTAAAGCTTAGGTTTAAAATCAAGATAAAAGAATTAGCAACCCCTTAGTTGGATGAGTATTTCTTTTATAATATCATGCACAAATGCATCTTATTTCACTCTTGATTGACCTTTTGCTAGAGAAACTTGGCTTGAGAGCCATGGTGGAAACACACCTCCTCCCTTCTCGCTGATTTTGGCCAATAACTTTATTTCTCATACATTATGCATATGAATCCTATTACCCTGAGTCAAAATAATTTTCCAAAAATGAAAATAAAATGAAATTTATATTTCATTAGATTTAGGTCATTTGATGCATGTCCTTACATGATCTAGTCTCTTTAAAGAGTTAGTTTAAGGACTTAGTCTCTTTCTAAATAAATAATAGCCTAATTATTTTGCATAAGCATAATGACTTGCCTACATGTATTTAAAATCATAGGAGGAGTTAGTTGGCAGCCACCCCCAGGCAGTTGTAAGTCCAAGCAGTTGGGTGGTTTGTCCTCTCTTGTGGAAGCAAACCAAATACCCATTTTCTCCTTATATTTAGGTTATGCTTTTGGCCCTCGCTAAAGCTTCCTAGATTTAGGTTCTATGGTTGCTTCTCCCCTTTGTGGGCCATAAGCATAATTCATCACCTCTTAGGCATTTCCTTAATCTTGTGTTAAGGAATCATAAGTCCTAAATTTCTAATGAAAAAACTCAAATAAATTAAATCAATTTCAAAAATATACATGATAGGTTTCACATGGAATCTCCTACTTATCTTTCTTTTGGCTTCGATAATAACTCCCTCTTTAATCAATTCCATTTGATCTTCAAAATGAACTAATCGATTTATAGTCCTTCCTATTGAAATCTTTGAACATAATGATCATTTACTTAATCGAGAGTATTCCTAAGGATCCCATCCCTTAGGATGTAATTAACTATGGGGCTTGCCCCTATAGAAACTTAACAAACGATTTAAAATAAACTCGCTTACTTTTCCATGTAAAGTAGGGAAGAATCTAGTACATATGAAGACCCATCATCCTTAGAGTCCTTATTGAGGTGATTAGGTCCATTAAAGGGTAGTGACTTCTATCTCACGAGATAGTAACTATTCCTTAATGAGATATCATCCGAATAAGCACATCGATCTATGGCATCTAAAAGATGAATTTTTATATTTTTCCCTCTTTCACCACAGATTGAAGGTGACCATATATAGAAATTTTAACCCCATAGAAGGTAGTTTGGAAAATCTTTAAGAATCTCTTAAAGAAACTTGACTTTCATACATATGGAGGAAGTGGGCAAGAGCAATGATCCTAACTTTTTTGCACCCAGCATGCTTGGTCATTTTGGAGGATTATTTTACATTAAAGGACTAGCTTGAGCATAGCTTCAAGACAATCTCCATAGTTATCCCAAAGGAACACCTTGTGGAACAACCATCCAGTTCCATTAGGGTAATCCTTGGGGATACTTGTGATCCTCTCAAAACTAAAGAAGGTTGGGATATCTCCTTTTCCCGAACCTCTAAGAAAATAATCAATTAAAACTTTCCTTGCAGTGCTGAGCAACTCAAACCTCCAACATTAAGGAAGGTTTTCAAGTTGCTGTGACAACTTAGAAGTGGGAGCTCGATGCAATAGCCCATGCCGACTGGGATAGCAAGTGGCTCAACCATCAGTAGTCTCACAGTCCAGAAGCTCACCTCTTTCTACTTCTAGCTCTTCCTCTAGTAGACATCTTGTATCGACAAATGAGGGCATCAATTCTCTCACCCCACTTACTTTACTGGATTTCTACTATGTACCTCCTTCAAAATCCAATAAATCAAATAATAAAGCTAGTTTGAATTACATTTATGTCACTACTGGTGTGTTGTATAATTCCACTCTCTTAGAAAGCTCTTCAAGTCTAAATAATAATTATAACAACTTCGATCTTTTCTTTTTTTGATTCAGAGATGGATTTTCCTTCTTTGAAAAATAGTGGTTCACCTTTTGAGATAGACTTGGAATCATCTGATTTTGAGGGTCCCATAGGAGAAGCTGTAGGTGAGCTTGATGAGCAGGTAGAATATTCAACTAGCTTACCATAAGAGATTACCGAAGTCAACCTCTGTAGTGGTAAGGTTCTACCTCCTAGGCCAGCACCTGAAGATAAGGGAAAATAAGTCATTGGTTCACATGCTCGAGAAGCTCCTCCACACGATGTTCCACCCATGGATATGCTTATGGAGGATCAACCCAAGGTGGATTATAATGTCTTCTCTCACCTAAGAAAGTTTCCATCTAAGTTAAGCATATGTGATGCCCTTATGTTATCCAAAGAGATGAGGGAGTCATTAATCAAGGCTCTTCTTGATATAGAGATATGCTTAGCTCAACTGACTGCTATCAGAGAGGAGGCACATTATTCCAGAGAAGCTCAAGGAATCACTTTCACAAATGAAGACCTTCTACTGAGGGACATGGAGCACAATCATCCCCTCTACATTACAATGAACATGGGCATATTTAGGCTTGCTAGAGTCATTGTTGATCCAGGTGCATCGGTGAACATTATGAGTCTAAAGATCCTTGCCTACTTGAGGATTGCCATCTCCACACTCCGAGGAGATCAGATGATATTGAGAGGATTCAATGAACCAGGCGAGAGGGCTTTTGGTTCCATAGTGTCACCTTTGGAGATATGTGATTGGAAGACTGAAGCCAAATTCTATATAATTGATTCAAATACTTCATTCATTACTTTGCTCGGTAGGCCTTGGATACATCAGAATAAGATGATTCCATTCTCCCTCCATCAGTGCATCAAGTTCACGAAAGGATGGTATCGAGTACTGTGTCAAAGGTAATGAAAAGCCATTTTTAGTCAGAGAGGTTGAGATATATGAGAATGTGACCTACTTCCTTCCTCAAAACACCTTTTCTTGTGAACTTGGTAAAAATTCAAACATAGAAGAAAAAGAAGAAAAACCAAAGGAAAAAAGAAAAAGAAAAAGAAAAGAAAGATGAAAGTTCAAGTGAACGAGAAAAGGACATCAAGGAAGAAGTAGAGCCGCATATCACATTCCATCCACAGTTCATTCCATCATATGGACATATGGGTAGGATGACTCGACCTCCACCAGAGGAAGGCGACATAATGGGTTCCAGGGTGGAAGATGGTTGGTCACTAGCTAACAGAGGTTATATTCCAGTTCATAGGAGTACCCCTATTATTCACATAGACTTGGAATCCAATTCGGAGGACAAGTCTCATGTGATTAGTATACTAGCCAACCCTTCTCAAATTTATGTGAAACTATCAGACAGTAGTTCGAAACCTTAGCTTTGACCTCACTTTCATCTCAAAAAGCTGAAGGTTTAGTAGTTAAGGAAGTCCCTAAGTCTTCCATTGAAGTGAAGTTGAAGAGATTCCTATTAGGACCATCATCCTCAAGTCCAGAAGCTAATGTAGAACTTGAGGATGATTCATATAAAGAATTAATGGAATTATCTTTTGATTGGTACTCACTGTCTGTGCTTAATCTTGTAAAGAAAGGTTTGATCCCTTATACATGGTCTAAGCATAGGTCAGAATACTTGAGAAGCAACAATGAGGTAGATACAATCAAGATCGGACTAGGATTCGATGGTGGTCGATCCAACATGATGATTACTGCTTAGTTGTCACCAATCATTTGGAGTCTAATAGGTTCTTTTCACACTACACTAGATTTTATGAGGATGTGTGTTTAAAAACTTTAGATGATCCAAATTATCTTCAAAGCAAAGATGCATTGCCTAAATTAGAAGAAGAAATCCATTCAACAATCGACAAGCTTAAAGAAATCAACCTCGATAAGAAGATCCACGACATACATCGTTTGTTGAATGAAGAAAATAATGACTTAGTTAGGATATTGATTGAGTTTAAAGATTACTTTGCATGGAGATATAAAGAGATGCTTAGATTATCTCTTGACATTGCGGTCCATAAGCTAGCAATAGACCCTAATGCCAACCCTATCAACCAAGCTCCTAGACTCATGATTAGAAATCGAACACAATGTCATTTTGAAATCAAGAAACTCGATGTTGGTTTCATCAGGAAGAAAAATACCCTACCCAGTTAGCGTCATCTAGTTAAGAAGAAGAATGGCCAAATTCACATATGCATCGATTTTAGGGACTTAAACAAGGCATGTCCTAAGGATGAGTTTCCTCTTCCTACAGTAGAATTAATGGTGGACATCGCCTCATCTCATGCAGTTTTCTCCTTTATAGATGGGCCATCTGGCTACAACCAAATCAAGATGGCCCCTTAGGATGAAAGAAACATTACTTTTTGAACCTCGATCAAAATATATTATTATAAGGTCATGCTTTTCGGCCTTAAAAATGTTGGTGCTACATACCAATGGGCCATGACTCAGATCTTCAACAAATTGATTCATCATCAGGCTAAGTGCTATGTTGATGATCTAGTAGTCAAAACCAAAGAAACGGAAGACCACCTCTTTGACTTGAGAGTAATTTTTAAATGGTTAAGATAATATAACCTCAAAATGAACCCCTGAAGTGTGCATTCGGAGTAGCTTCAAAGAAGTTCCTTGATTTTATTGTCTGACACTGGGGAATAGAGATAGATCCAGAAAAGATCAAAGCTATCTTAGAAATGCCATCACCTAAAAGTTTAACTCAACTTAGATCTTTCCAAGGGCAGTTGGTGTATCTAAGACACTTTATCTCCAACCTATCGGAGATGCAAGCCATTTTTAACACTTGTAAAAAGGATGCCAAGTTCATGTGGGATGACAAGTGCCATCATGCCTTTGAAGATATCAAGCAATATTTGGTGAAGCCGCTAGTTCTAGTAGCCCCTATCCTAGGTAGGCCATTGATCCTCTACACAGCTGCATTGGATAACTCCCTTGGCGCTCTGTTGGCCCAAGCCAATGATTAAGGGAAGGAGAGTGCTCTCTACTACCTCAATCGTCATCTGATTCCTACTGAAGAAAACTACCCACCTATTGAGAAACATTTCCTAGCTTTAATCTTGGCATCCCAAAAGATACAACACTATATGATTTCTTATAAGGTGAACTTGATTTCTAGAATCAATCCACTACAGTATCTCATGACACGGCCGATGTTATCCGAACAGTTGGTGCATTGGTCCATGATTCTCTCACAGTTTAAAATTACATTCATACCCCTACATGCAGTGAAAGGACAATCACTAGTGGATTTTATAGCAGCACACCCACTGCTTGTTGACTCTCCACTTAGTGATGATCTCCCTAACAAATAAATCATGAACTTACGGGAGGTTAACAACCACCGTTGGGAGATTTATTTTGATGGTGCATCTTTTTCATAAAGAGAAGCACCATGATCTACTCTTCCAAGAAAGCAGGGGTAAGAATAGTTCTCTTAACTTTAGATTGTGATGTGATGAGATTCTCATACTATCTCTCCAATCCCTACACCAATAATGAAGCCGAGTATGAGGCTTCAATTGTTGAGTTAGCCATTATAGTGTGTGTCAAAAGCATCAACATCTATGTGGATTCTCAGTTTATCATCAACCAGATTGATGGGTCTTATAAGGTTCTAAAACCTAAGCTTTGTCATTACCACAAGTACACCATGAAGTTGTTGGCCCAAATCCATGTGGTCACCATCTTCAAGGTCCTCGAAGAGAATGTAGTAGCAGATGCTTTGGCCAAACTTGCCAAAGAATTGACATGTCTGAAAAATGAGTCCATTCCAATAAAGGTTCAAAATAGATAGGTCCTATCCCTTATTGATGTTGAACTCATTGAGAGACTTTCTCTTGATGGGGAGGTTTTCGTTGCCAATAAAAATGAGAAGCTGGATTGGAGGCAACCATTCATAGATTACTTGAACACTTGCAAACTACATCAAGAGAAATCACAAGCCCATCAGATGAAATAGAGAGATCTCTCCCATGCTCTCATGGATGGTGCCTTGTATTGACGGTATTTCAATCAAATGTGGTTACATTATTTAGACCAACACGAAACCCATAGGATCATGATTGAGGTACATTCAGGTCTATGCAAAGCACATCAATCTAGTCTAAAGATGAAAGCAAAGATCAAGACTAAGATACTACTGGCCTTCAATGATTACAAACTATATAAATGTGATTAGGAGATGCCATTAGTGTTAGGTACACGATGTTGTCCTACATCAACCACCCAACATTTGACACCTACATTGGCCTCATGGCCATTTGAGTGGTGGGGTATGAACGTTGTGGGTTTGATCGATCCTTCTTCTTGTAAGGGTCATCAGTTCATCTTAGTTGCCACTGACTACTTTTCCAAGTGGGTGGAAGCAATCCCACTCAGAGAGGTCATACCTCAGCATGTGCTTCAATATTTCAAGAATCATGTTATATATAGGTTTGGGATGCCTCAATAAATTATATCTGATAATGGTACTGCATTCAAGAGCACCAAGATCAATAGCTTTGCCAGAAGACACAGTATAGATTGGAGATACTCCACCATCTACTACCCCAGGGTGAATGGCATAGCAAAAGCATTCAATAAAACTCTCATCCAGATACTAAAGAAGACATTGGATGACAATAAGTGATAGTGGCATGAGCAATTGGTTGAAGCTTTGTGGGCATACCGCACCACATACAGAAATCTAACCAGATCTACCCCATTTTTCTTAGTGTTTGGGTTTGAAGCCGTTCTGCCATTAGAAGTCCACTCCCGTCACTAAGGATAGCATTGGGTAGAAAAATCACTACATAGCAGAATGCAAAGTTGCGGTTAGAAGAGCTCGACGGTTTGGAGGAGAGAGGCACTGAGCATGCAAACCTCGTATATAATAAAATGATTCAAGCTCATAATAAGTTGGTCCGCCCTAGAACTTTCCAAGTAGGAGAACTTGTTCTGGTTCTAAGGAGACCAATTGTTGCTTGTCGAAAGTTAGGAGGCAAGTTTGAACCCACTTGGGAAGGCCCCTTTGTCATAGAAGAAGGCCTAACATGGAGGATCTTATCAGCTTATTGATTGTAAAGGGAAACACCCGATGCTTCCAATTAATGGGCTCTATTTGAAGAAATATTACCCATAAAAACATGTTTGAAAATAATTATCATTAAAATAAATTCTATTCTAATTCTTCAAAATCTTCTCTTCACTCGAAGTGTTATCTGCTTGTTTGTGAATCTTCCATGATGTGTTTAGGATAGGTGTAAGAGAACCCAAGAGGCATCCTATCCTTCTTTCATAACACAAACACAAGTTACATATGATTTTATCAATGTTACTAGAATAGGTGTGAGAGACCCCAAGAGGCATCCTATTTTGACTAGCAACTAAGTTAGGTGTGAGGCAACCCAAGCGGCATCCTTTCTTAGTGGAATCACAACTGCCACCTATGGCACCATTTCATCAAATTCTCCAACATGTTTAGGATAAGTGGGGATAACCCAAGAGGTGTCCTATTCCTTTTAACACAAGCACAAAAAATAAGCACATATCTTTTGTCTTAGGCTATTTTGATGTGAGAGAAAGCCCCTGTGGCACTCACTCATTAACTGCTCTAGGTCGAGTTGACATACTATCTTGTTAGTCTATTACCCCAGTGATCACTTATCTATAGATGTGAGTCCTTGCACTTTCTTCATAACTTGACCATTGCAGACTGACGAGTGCCTTCTCAACTTGGTAGACTTCATTGCGCAGCCAGTAAGCTACCCCATGTTAACTTTGTTCAAGAAGATGTGAGTCACCATGCTTTCTCCTTGAACTAGCCATCATTCACTGACTAGGTTGAGTATATTTGAGGCTTAGGATAAGTCCCCCAATGGCTCCTTTCCTCTTGACTACCTTTGAGTTGATATAAGTCCCCCAGTGACATTCATTTAATAGTCTCCATAGGTCGGATGACACTTATCAAGCTGAAGATAGAATATCCCAGCAATCGGTTATGCTATAGGAGGATGTGAGTTCCCATGCATTCTTCCTAGGCAGATTGTTGCAAACTAATATGCACCATAGGTTGGTTGATGTTCTCTATGCTGACAGTGACTCACTCGGTGGATACACCACTCTTGGCATATGTGAGTCCTTGCACTTTCTCCTTGAGTTGTCCATCAAATACCTATATATATTACTTTCTTCAAGGTGTTGGATAAAGCCCTTAACATCCCCTTCCCATGTGGGAACTCTACTTGGATTACATCCTTTGAGACCCATTTAAATAGTACCCAGGTTACTTTTGGATTGGATAGTCCCCCTTTCCCAGTAGCCACCCCTGTGGTTGGAGAATCCATTAAGCGGATGGGCAGATTCTCCCTTGGTTCAGTAGATCTGAGATAAGTCTAGGTTGATATAAGCTCTTTCTCAGTATGATCCCTCACAAACCAACATTATCCACTATAAGAAAATAAAAAAAACAAATTAATTCGCTTGTAGATTAGAATTCAAAATGACCCTTTTCCAAAGTAGGCATCCTATCTTTAGGCGGTGTGTGAACTCCCTATAGGAATTGCACGACTGAGTTGAGATAATTCCCGTGGTTGGCACTCTCTGATGCCCTTAGGTCGTTCAATCTATTTTTCCACATACAGGTTACTCCGACGGCCATTTCTCTTTGGAAGATGTAAGTCTACTATGCATTCTTTCTAGCATGATTGTCGCAAACTGACGGGCAGCTCTAGGTCGAGTTGACATGTTACCTCACTAATGTGTCACCCTAGTAGTCTTTTATTCAGGAAAGATGTGAGTCCCCATGCTTTCTTCTCTGAATTTAACCATTACAACTGAAAGACACCCCTTTGGCTGGATAGTTCTCCCCTCAGCCGGAAAGCTACTCCCTTTGGATTGATAAATCTGAGATAGATCAAGGCAAGGCCCCTACTCAGTGTAGTCCATCACAAATTAATGGGATCCATCAAACATAATTTAAAAATAAAATCAATCTTGACTATCTTTTAGTTGATTTAAGTCCCCCAGCAACATTCACTCAATAGTTAGTCATAGGTCGGGTTCGATTTATTGCACAAGCAATCGATCACCGCAGTGGTGCCTTATTTTGGAAGATGTGAGTCCCCGCACTTTCTTCCTAACTTTACCAATACAAATCAAAAGGCAACCCCTTTGGTTGGATAGTTTTACTATGTGGTTGGTAGTACCCTTTGGATTGGTAAATCTTAGCTAGATCAAGGCCAACATGGTCCTACTACCGGTCAATACAAACCAATAGAATCCATCAAAAATAATTGAAAATGAAATCAATCTTAATTATCTTTGAGTTGATTTAAGTCCCCAACTGCATTCACTCAACAGTCAGCCCTAACCAGGTTTGATTTATTGCACAAGCAATCGATCACCCCAGTGGTTCCTTATTTTAGAAGATGTGAGTCCCATGCTTTCTTCCTAACTTATCCATTGCAAATTGAAAGGCAACCCTTTGGTTGGATAGTCCTACTATGTGGTTGGTAGGCTACTCTTTGTATTGGAAAATCTAAGGTAGATCAAGGTCAACATGGCCACTACTTAGTGCAGTCCATCACAAACTAACAGGATTCATCAAAATACAATTAAAAAAAATGAAATTAATCTTGACTATTTTTTGAGCTGATTATTCACTCAGTAGTCAGCCCTAGGTCAGCTAGACATATTACCTTGCTAATGTGTTTCACGATGATTTCTTTTGTTTGAGAAGATGTGTCCCCGTGCTTTCTTCCCTGAACTTAACCACTAAAAATCGAAAGGAAACCTCCTTTGGTTGGATAGTTCTACTATGTGGTTGGTAGACTACCCATTTGAATTAGTAAATCTAAGGTAGATCAATGACAACATGGTTCCTACTGAGTGCAGTCCATTGCAAACCAACATGATTCACCTCCAAAATTCAAAAGTTAAAATCTGAAATAATTTCAACCCGCCTCCCTCAGTTTAGTTAAATCAAAATAATCAAAACAACTAAAATAAATAAACAAATCCAATCAACCTCCTCTACTGGAGTCAAATCATTTTAAACAATCGAAACAATCCTTCTCCTCAGAAAGATGCAAGTCTTTCTGGTTCCCTAATGGATCCCAATTCTAATCCCTCGGATTTTACAACCTCTTTTCCTAATGAGTGACTTGAACTTGCCCCCCTAGTGGAGAGTTCACTTTTTCATTCCCAATGGAACAAAAATCATAAATCAACAAAATAAATCAAATTTCCTCATCGGTGAGACTCAAATCAAATAAAACCTCTCATCCCTCAGTGATGACTTGAGCTTGTTCCCTTAGTGGAAGGTTCACATCTTCAATCCCTAGTGGATTCCTCCTTCACTCTCTTATGTCTTTGACATGAGTATAATTACATTGCACTAAGCTCTTGATTCCTTCTACACCTTGGGTTGTGAGTAGATCATTTATTTGTTCTTGTGATGGATTGATTATTGTTGGTTTGTCAACACCATGTATGCCTCACCACACCTATTGGGCCCTTTGTTGACCTCATTTTTTAGAATGAGCTCTCAACCTCTCCATCTTAGAGATAGGACTTCTCTTACAAAGTTCCTTAGTCTTAAGACACAGTGATTAGGTGAACACTTAACCCCTAGAGACTTAGAATAGTTAGTCATAGGAATAGGTCATGCCTTGGGGTGTTAGAAAACTACCTACCCAGAACCAAATCCTTACTTCCTTCCTTCAAGTCAAACTTCACATCCAAATCAAACTTCAAACTTCAAATTCAAATCAACTCCAAATTCAAATTAACTTCAAACTCAAATCAATTCCAACTTAAATGATTTTTTCTCAAATCATTCAAATCGATTCCAACTTAATTTATTTTCTCAATTCCAAAATCCAAATCATTGAGTCAAAAATCAAATGATTGAAACCCATGATCAATTCAAAAATCAAATCTTTCTTAAGCATTTTGATTCCATCTTATGGACTTAGCTCAAACCAAATTCAAATCAACCTCAAATCATAATCAACTTCAAATACAAACCAAATTCAAATTAAAATCAACCTCAATTCCAAATCAAATATTAAATCAATTCAAACTTAATTGATTTCCTCAAACCTTAAATCAATTCCAATGGATTTTCTCAATTCATGAATCAACTCTAAATAATTGACATCCATGATCAAGTCCAAATCCAGAACCATTCCTAAGTCACTTTGATTCCATCTTATGGACTTAGCTCAAATTCAATCTAAATTAATTCAAACTCAAAAGATTTTCTCATAACTCATTTATATTCTTATTTATATTCACAAATATAAATGAAATATAAATTCAAACAATTAGACCAATTTCAAAACCCAAACCCAAATCTAACCAACATCCAACCTAAACTCTTTCAAGTCAAACTCTTGAACTTAGCCAAATCAAACTCAAATCAATCAAACCCTTGGATTTTCTTCATGATTCAATCAAACCTTCAATCATGAATCCAAATATAAATATAAACTTCAATTATCAAACCAAAATTAAATTCAAAACTCAAACCCAAATCAAACTCATGTTCACCCTTTGAACTTGAAATTGTCAAATGAATCAAAACCCATTTCACTCCAAATCACTTGCAAATAGATTTATATTTCAATCATAAGTTCATATATGAGTTCAATCAAACTTGAATCAAGCCTTGATCAAGTCAATTGACCACTTAGGCTCACTTGACCCAAAGTGACCTAAAACATCTTTTTGAGCTAAAATATAATCCTACCCAAATTGGATTGAACTAAGCCCACCTAAGCCTCACATTGTGAGCAAAAATCATCATGAGATGTTCAAGAACTCAAATTGGGTCAAACTAAGTCAAACCTAAGGGTTGACCAAGTCAACACTTAGCCAAATGAAACCCAAACTAGCCAAAATCCATCATAGGCCAAATTGATTGAAACCATTGATCAAAACCAATTTATGAACAATGTTTGAACATGACCAAGTCAGCATTTGAGCCAAACCTAGCCCAATTGGTCACTTGACCCAAGTTGACCTAAAAAGTTAAAATGTGTCAAATCTTGATCTAAGCCAAATTGATTGCAACCAATGGGTCAAATTCATTTTAAACCACTTATTGAACTTGACCAAAGCCTCAATTGGCCAACTAAACCCAACCTAGCCTAATTGACCATGAACTAAACTTGACCTAAAAGGTCAAATCAAAATCAAACCAAACCAAAATTGATTGAAACCAAAGCTTGTAAAACATTTCAAATGACCAATGAAACCTAAACCAACCCATGGCCTAGCCCAATTGGGTGAAATGGGTCAAATTGGTCAACTTGACCCATTTAACCTAAGTGAACTCAAATGAACCAAAATCAAATACAAATCAAATTGAACCAAACCAATGATGCCAACACATTTCAAATGGTCATATGAACTTGATCCAACCCTTGGTTTGATTTGATCAATTATTGGTCAAGTTGATTTTGACCCATTTTCTAAATGGGTCAACATGAGCAAATGATATCAAATCAACTCCAAATTCTTTGAAATTTCGCCCAACCCAATTTCAAACTATTTTAAATCTGCCCAAATTTAAATTAAAGCAATAAATGACCATTTTACCCCTAGGTCAAAGGGTAACCTTTGGTCAATTTCACTTGGAATTTGGTCAAATCCTTTTCATGGCCACTTGGCACCCTCTTAGTGGACCAAATGGACACTAATGAGGGTGGTGCACATGACCCAATGGGTTTGAGTCAGCCAAACCCAACCCAAGGCCAAAACTAACCACTTAATAGAAAATTCTCCACATGGATTCTTCACACTCAAACAAACTGTGCAACTTCACCACTCCCCTCCTTTGCCAAAATTGAATCACATGGCACTCAAAACCACCTAACAAACCCATTCCATATGATCAATTTGATCAAAGAGGCAAGGAGAAGCTCGGCCATCTGATTCAAGTAGAAGGAGATATACTTCCCCTAGTTTGATTCCAATTCACAACTCTTGCATTCAGCCATAGGAACTCAAAGAAGCATTGCCAAGCTCTCCCAAGGTATCCCAACCTCTTTCAAATTTTCCATTTTTGGATTTCTTCAAAGCCAAAATATTGGAGCTCATTGGAAATTCCACTTTGCTCAATTCACCACCAAACTCCAATTCCTCTTGCAAGCACCTTCAAGGCATCAAGTCGAGTTCATCCAAGTCAAATCCCAAGCATCCAAGCTAGGGGAGGGATGAGCTAGACCAAAGCCACAAGCCATTGTAGGGAGCTTTGGCCAATAAGAAGATCCACTTCACCTCAATCCTTCAAACCTTCAATAATGCTTCATCTCCTCTAGACGAAGCTACCTCAATGTTTGGGAGCGTCGGTGATAGCTTCTGGAGGTATGGATCAAATTCAGCTTACGAAGAATTTTCTTTGGTCCTTTATGAAAGAAAGTGTCATCCCAATTAAAATACCATTGGATCTTCCTCTTCTTACTTCTTGATGGTGTGGGTTTGATCCTAGCTCATTGAGCTCAAGTGAGCTTGAATCAAACCATGGAGGATGGATGGTTTCCATCTCCCGTAGGCGAGGGCATGGATGAATCTTGGACCATCTATCCCGCATGTTTTGGATGGATGGTCCTGATTAAACGATCTAGATTCAGTTATTTAATCCTATTAAAACCATAGGCTCTATCTTGATCATCCGATCTTTGATCGTCCGATCTTTGATCGGATGATCCAGGGAGAAAATGCATAGCGCCATCAGCATAGAATGTGATAACTTAAATAACCAATCCCTTTGTACCCCGTGGAAAGCATGCATGTAACATGTGTAGTGCGAATTAGTTATATTATTTAGCATAATTAATGACATATTAATCATTAAAACTTCAAATATTCATAATTAAATGTAGAAAAATAAAAAAAATATGAATGAGGGCTCATTTTAAAAATAATTCAATGAGGAATAATATAAAATTATTTCTAATTGATTTTGAATAGTGAATTTTCCTTAATTTGGGTTTATTTGAAATCTTAATAACCCTAATTACTCCCTAATCATTTCATTAATTAATTCTAAACTTTTTGGGTAGATTTAAGGGGATGACCTCTACCTCCTGTAATTTTCTTGGAATTTATTATTGAGTTAATTAGAAAAATAAAATAATGAATCCATAATCACTCTCTTAACATAATTAAGGGAAATTAAGCATGTGAACTATGGTTTAATGACCTAATTAAGATAATTAAACTTTATTTAAGTATTTAAGAGGTTTATGGAATAATTTTATGATATTTTCCTTAAGATATTCCCTAAACCCCCTTTCTTCCTTAATCCAAACATAATCAAGGATTAATCCACTAATAATCTTCTTAATTAGCTTAATCAAATTTTCAAAATCAATCTAAACTTCATCAATCCTTTGTTGGGTAGATACTTAGGTGTTCAATAACCTAAGTAAGCTTAAGAAAATCATTTCCAACTCATATGTGGGGAAGGTTATGAAAGTACTTAATTAAGCCCTATAGCTTAATTAATCATTAATTGTGAGCCAATTGCATTAGGCCCTTTCTTTCCTAGGTGCATTACTGATTTAAATTCCATGTGGTTTCATATCATATGTTGGTTCATAATTATTTGGTTAAATATGTTAAAGTGGTGTAGGTAAGGGGTAATTAATGAACTTAATGTACACCTTAACCTAAACAAAATATAAAATCAATCTAATTTTTCTAAACTTAAACTAAATTAGCATACACATAGGGAAATGGGTTAGGACCAGGAAATATTCTTTTCACATTTCCTAAATCAAATAATTCAAATTTAAAACAAAAATAAAAATTTCTTTAAATAATTTTGATTCTCTTTAAATTCTCTTATTTCATAGGATTGTCTTTAGGAATTAATTAGGGTGAATGAAATTACATTCTTACATCACTTTATCTCTTTCCAAGTATGTTAAATGTGGTTTTCCATGTGGAATCATGCATTCATACCTTTAAAAAAATCAAATTAAAATGAAATGTTTTCTTTATGTCAAATTGCATGTTTTGGCTAAAGTAAGAATGTGAATGGCTATTATCACTACTAAATGAAATATTATTTTTTAAAACTTATAAATCAAAGACTCTAAATGAAAGGTATGCTACTTATAATTATTTATAAGCTTGCATGTGGATGCAACATAAGATGTGCATTATGTGACTTTTCCTTCTCCTCTCTTTTAGCATAGTTTTGAATAGGATTTGCAAAGTGTATAGTTCATTTGAAAAAAAAATACAACACTTTCTTAAATCCATTCTTATTCATTCCTATGTTAACCTTTAAGAAGGATCTTCACATTTACATATGTAAATTGCATAAAATAAACATAAACCTTTTGCATGATTCTTTTTTCAATCATTCCTTTTTATGTACATGAACATATATTTAAGAAAAGTGGTATATTAGTTTGGACATCCTAAAGTTGCAAGGCTTTAAGTAGCTCCAAGTAGGTCTTGTACCTTACACCCCTGTTGTAGAAAATAATGGCGCCATACTCACTTATGTCTTTCATACATGTAAATGTGCATTTAATTAATGGATAAAAGAAACCTTCACTTTTCTACTTAACAAAAACATGAATACATGAAACATTCCAAAATTTTCCTAAACAACATCTCTTAGCATTCATCATCAAGGTGTGCTAACATTTTTGTTTGCATGTATAGATATGCTTAGGATTCATCCATATGCATGTTACACATGTTGAAAAGAAATAAAGTGTTTTGTGTTTTGTGATAGTAATTCACTTTAATTAATCTTAAAATACATTTCTTATTGAATAGGTTTGTTTAGAGTCCATATAAACTTAGGATTAATTAAAACACATAATAAAACATTCACTAAACAAAAACTTCTAATGAATCTACCTTAGAAATTACTTAAGGTATGGAGGAAAGAGAAGTTTTCTTCTCTTTTCCTCTCTTTACAACACTTAGTAATTAAATGTAGGTTCACTCAAACTAAATCAAATCACTAAATAAAATTAACAAATCAAATAAATCACTTAAATAAAATCACCTCTAAGTTGACCTTTTTCACACTTAGAAAATCTTAACCTTAAAGCTTAGCTAAGACATGCCACCAAGCCTTAAATGGCACACACATTAGGCTAAGTCACCATTTTTAGTCCTATGTTAGGGCGGTGCATGGTTTGATGCTTGATTTTATTTTGTGATGTGATATTTTAGTCTGGATGTTAGGGTGTATGTACGTAGACTGAATGGTAGTGTGATCTTAGTCTAATCATTATTTTCTATAGAGGATTGTGCTTAAGGGATGTTGTAATAAAAATATAAATGCTTTTGCTGTGCAGGTTGCTTATACCCCTAAGCATAATCCAAAATAGGCTAGGTGGACATGGTTACCCATGTGTGGGGTGCTAAGTCCAATTTATTCATATACATGCTTGGGATTGTGTGGTTTATTTAGCTAATCTCTATTTTACAAGTATTAGTTAGATTTACTTTCCCTTTTCATGTAATTTTTGCAATTATAATTTGGAATGAATATTATGAGGGATTAAGATGAACATTGGTCATAAGATTATGTCTTATGTACCATGTGAAGCCTTTGGAGCAACCATGGTCCAACCAACCAAAAGAAGAAAGAAGAAAGAAGAAAAAAAGAAAGAAGCAAATCCAACATAAAGAAAGGAGAAAGAAGGAATGAAGAATGAAGACACCCGAAAATATGAATTCATTTTTGATTGTAATTAATTCATTTGTAATCTAGGTTGTATTAGGGTAGAGCTTGGCTACCCAAATTTATTTTAGGTTTGTGCGGTGGAGCCCAACCATAAAAGGACTCTTATTCTTTTACGCTAGCTTTATAAATTATTTGATGTTCATTTAGCTTGTGCATTAAGATGTCATGTTTTCTTAGTTTCTTTCTTGCTTTGATGAATGGCCTGCATGTGATTAGGCTCTTAGAAAAATAAATTTATTTATCCAATTAATTAACTCAAAATTAAAAAAAAAATTAATAACTCATAACCTCACCTAAAGCCTAGGTTATAAAATTAAGATAAAAAAATTAACAACCCCTTAGCTGGATGTTGTATGTTTCACATCATGCATAAAAAGCATCTTGTTTCACTCTTGTTATGGAGGGCTTCCACCTGTTCCAAGGAACTTTGCTTGACCTTTGAGAGTCATGATGGAAACACACCTCCTTCTTGCTAATTTTGGCCCATAATCAAATTTCTCATGCATTAGGCATATGAATCTCATAAGCCTGTGTCAAATTAATTATCCAAAAATGAAAATAAAGCATAACAAAATTTGTATTAGATTTAAATCATTAAATCATGCCCTACATGTTCAAGTCTCTTAGGGAGTATGTTTAAGGACTTAGTCTCTTTCTAAATAAACAATAACTTAGCTATCTTGCAAAAGCATATGACTTGCCTACATGTATTTAAAATTGTAGGAGGAGTTAGTTGGTGGCCACCCCTAGGTGATTGCAAGTCCAAACAGTCAGGTGATTTATACTCTTTTTGGAGGTAAACCATATACCCATTTTCACCTTAGATTTAGGTCGTGCTCTGGCCCTCGCCAAAGCTCCCTAGATTTAGGTTCCGAGGTTGCTTCTTCCCTTTCTGGCTACAAGCATAAATCCTCACCTCTTAGCCATGACCTTGTGTCATGGAATTATAAGTCCTATACTTCTAACAAAAAATTCAATTCAAACAAATAAATCACTTCAATTTCAAAAATATAAAGCCTAATCATAGGATAGTTTGGGATGTTTACTAGGCTTCCTAGTATCATAAGCATCCCCTACTTATCTGCCTTTGGTTTCAATAATAACTCCCTCTTTTTGATCAATCCCACTTGATCTTTCAAAAATAAAATAATTGATTGATAGTCCTATCTTTGAAATCTTTGGAGATAACGATCATTTATCTTAATCGAAAGTATTCCTAAGGAATCTCATTCCTTAGGATGTAATTAACTATGGGGCTTGCCTCCATAGGAAGCTTAATGAACTTGATTTAAAATAAACTCTGCTTTACTTTTCTATGTAAAGTAGGGAAAGATTCTTACAAAGACCCATAGTCCTTAGGAGTCTTTATTAGGTGATTAGGTCCATTGTAGGGTGGTGACTTCTATCTTTTGAGATAATACACCTTTTCTTTAATATCATACCTGATCACCTTAATAAGAACATATGTGGATCTATGTGGTGTTCCATAAAGCAGTTATTATTTTTGTTTTCATTTATCTCCTTTCAAAAGATAGATGAAGATAGAAATAAAAATTTCCACCACAACCCTCAAGGATGGTATCATGGCTATTTCTAATACTCATCGTGTTGATGATGAGTAAGTGATGTTTGGGTTCTTGTTGAGGTATCAATCTTTATGTCCTGCAAATGGTCTTTCTACCCTTATCTTATCTTCTCACTTAGAGTCTATCATTGAAGAGTCATTCTAAGGATAACTTCTTTGAGAGATGACTTCCATGAGCTATTGAGGAAGGCTTGATGGCTTCATTGTACTCTTATACATTGACATGGAAATTTTTTAGCTCTAGTAGTTTAGCAAGGTTATATTATTATAGCCTAGGAGAAGATTGAAAGGTCCTTCTTTGAAACCTTAAGAAAGCATAGCTTGTGTCACCACGAGCTTTAGATCTTTGATCACCAACATTTTCCTTTAAAAGGAGTGATGAATCTCAAAAGATATTTTTTGGGCTCCTGCTTCATTTGTAGTATGGTCTATGAGCTCTTTAATGGTTTCTCAGTGTTAGCAAACTATGTTGTAAAAATTCTCTTGAACTCGCACAAAAAGGTTATAACCCAAGTTGATAGTCACAAAAACCACATAAGAGTCGATTCTTTGAAAGTTGTAAAGAAGAGTTGATATCTCACTGCATCAACCAAATCCAAAAGGGATGTTTTTAGGCTCAAAGTAAGTAATATGGTTAGCAGGATTAGTGCGACCCCTATATGATTTTAAGTGTAGATTTTTGAACTTGTGTAGAAGGCAAGCTTTTACAATCTTCTTGGAAAAAGGATTGGTAAAGTTAATTCGCTTCTTTTGAGTGTCCTCATTTTCACTTGCTTGATAGGACTCATCATTATTACTCTTTTCAAGAGAGTTATTTCTCTATTTGTGACCTCAATGAGCCATCGTTCTTGAGGAGCTTTCATTTTCCCTGATCTTTGGTCCACTTCTTACCTTCTCCATGGTTGATTGTACCAAGCTAATAATTTTATCTTCCATATTCTTCAAGTCATATTATGTAGCAAATGATAGGGTAACTAGCTTTGCTCTAGCTTAGTTGTTCCATGCCAAGTAGTTTGATTCACTCTATCAAATTCTAATTCTAATCTTATCCATGGTCACCACACTTAGAATGATGTTGAATTCAACTTTGTTCATGGGTCAGAAAGAACTAACTTTAGGTGTTGTTTGTGAGCTAGACTTAAGTGGGAGGAATAGTAAAGTGAAAAAATAGGAGTATCCCTAGGGTTTTGTTATATTGAGAAATTAGAGTACAAGTGGCATTCCCTCTCCCTAGAAGGAGCAACAACATGAGGAAGATAAATAATAAAGGAGAATAGAGGGAAGAGATGAAAGAAAAAAGAGTTTCTAGAAAATGCATATCCAACCTTCATTCTTCTATTTATTTTTCATCCCTCACTTAAAACTTCCTTGGGACCACACTTTTATAGAGTTTAAATGGGTGACACTTACACCACTTACAAATAGTCAACATATAAAACTATCGAGTTTGGTTATTCCATGAGAAGCGAGATCACCAATGTTGGGTGGAGATTTCTCTTGGTTAGGAATCCTAGATCTTTGCAGGTCAATCTGTCTATCTGACACCTAGAATGAATTGTGGTCTGCTCATGGGTGAGCTGTTGGTCAAGAAGGTGAGCTATGGCCACTTAGTTGGTATGTTCTTTTTCTATCCGCAATATGTGAGTGAGTCTATGGCCTCTAATGTCGGTCAATGCATTCTAGATGTCCTAGTTTAGATCTTTAGCTTAGCTAGCTTGTGAGATGCTCATGGCTATGCAAACTTAATTAGGGTTTGATTAGTAATTAATTATGTTAAAATGATAGACTCATTTGACTAACTTAATTATCCTAATCAAGGTTTGATTAATGATCAATTATATTTAAGATGATTAAGTTGATTGAATGATTAACTTAACTAAGGCTTAATTATTTATTAATTGAGTTTAACATGATTACTTTAATTAGATGATTAGTTAATTAATGCTTGATTAATGATTAATGTAATTTGACCTTATTAACTTAGTTAAGTGATTAATCTGATTAAAATTTATTTAGTGATTAATTAAGTTTAACAAACTAACTTAATTAAGTGATTAGCTTAATTAAGGGTCAATTAAGTGGTTAACTTAATTAGAGATTAATTAATTAATAGTTAATTCAATCATGATTAACTTAATTAAAATTTAAGTAATAATTAATTATACACTTGATTAACTTAATTAAGCTTTAGTTAATGATTAATTACATTCAAGGTGATTAAATCAATTGAATGATTAACTTAATTATGACTTAACTAATGATTACTTGGGTTTGACATGATTAATTAAATTGAATAATTAACTTAATCCAAACATGATTAATAATTAATTATGTTTGAAATGATTAAGATAATAAAATGATTTAATTAATTAAGTTTAATATAATTTTTTATGCTTCTTAGTTAAAGGAGATGTTCTAAATTAATTAATATCATTATTGTAATTTTGGAATTTAGATTAATTATTTAATTAAATTATATTGAGAGGGTTGAAATTCATAGCTTTTTAATCTAATGATCCAAATTCCTTCAAAATTTTATTGATGTGATTATTGATGTGATGAACGAATCATAGAAATTTCAAGTTAAATAAGCATATACATTAAGAGTATTTAAAGAAATTTGTTTTTTTTATAATATTTAAATTCCTCTTAAAAAACATAGTAAAGTTTAGGACTTAATTTTCTTAGCTTCTTCTAGATGTTGAATCCATAGAGGGTCATTCTAAATATTTGGCTGAGTGGTTAATTTCTTATACATTTTTGAAGTTATCATTTAATTAAAATTTAATCCATTATTAAACCCTAAATTGAGTGATTTTATATCTAGTCAAATCCAATGGGTGTAATCAATTTTATTGATGATCTTTTCTATTAGTACAATGTTTTGAACCATTTTGATGTATTTTAATTATTTTTATAATGTTATATTAATTATTTTATTTAAATTACCTTAATACATCTCAAAAATCACATTTTATAAATAGAGCTTTTAATGACTTGACATTAATGAAAATTTTAGATTGATTAGAATAGTATTTTAGGAGTGATTAAAAAATTTTGATTTTCAATCAAACCTAAATTGCTACCAGATAATCAAATTTGGGCTTTTGGGTCATTGGATTCCCCTTTGGATGCTAAATCTAATGAAGGGTTATTTACAATTTTTCCTTTGATATTTTATTTGTTGTGATTTTTTAAAGTTTTAGATCAATTATTAAGGGGCCTTTAATCATAGCCATACATCCTAATGAAATAGGATGGAAGACTAAGTTATCTCCCACAAAGTTATTAAACAAAGAGGAGGTAAATGGTTTCCCCCAAACCCTAATTTTTTGTGAACTTTCCAAAAAAATAACTTTTTTCACACTAGAAATGTTTGAAATTAAAAAATCAAGGAAAATATAATGTTGTCTCTTTTATTTGTGCAAATACCTTCCATAAAAGCTCAACATCTATGGCTGATCTAAAATTTGGATACATTCCCTCACCGAAGCCCACATTAGATAAATTTTCATATTAGAGTGCTTTCTTGGGTTAAGATGAATCCCTAGTTCAAATCTACTCTCTTTCATCTCTATAAATGTCCAATCCATCGATGGTCACTTTACCTCACTATAGTTTGGTTGATTTTGGTATTTTATGGATGGAAATGATTGCGAAAGATTTGGTTTTATAAGAAGTGTGTGTAATGATTTTCTTAGTGGTCTAAAAGAGGAAAAAAAAAGGAAAGGGGTTGGAGTTATCTATCTTTAGTTGGCCTTTTTAAAATGGCATAAAATCTCCATTATGGAGATGGTGGAGGTAGTAAAAAAAAGCTGATGTTAAAGCTTGGATTTGGTGGTTGGCCAACTAAGTTTTTCGACCTAAATTTATTGGTTAGTTGATTTGACAAAATTTTTAAGACAAGGCATCGAATGAAGTTGTGAAGGAAGAGTTTTCCATGCCTTCCCATATAAAGTAAAGAAAAAAATTTCCTCCTTCCATGCTCATCTCCCTTATTTTTAATTATCTTGTATTTGGAAAGTGATTATTTTAATTAAAACTTAAATCTTGATTGGATTTGTACAATGGTGGGGTGAGACAATTCATTTTGATTTATCACTTAAGTTGGCAAAATTTAACCATAATTGGGATGGTTGAGTCAAGTGAGTCTTATTTCCCAATTGATTTATGTTTAAATTTAAATTATGTATAATTAATAATTTAAAACACTTATGATTTGTCAACATAATTTAATTTGGTTTAAGCCATGGTCGACTCAGTTTGACCTAAATAATCAAATTGTGATAGTGGATTCTTATCAACCTCCCAGTCATCAACCTTGACCATCATAGGTCATCTAAAGATCTATAAAACCCCTATTGAACTTGATGACATGGTTGTTGGTTGAATAGCAGCCTAATTCACAATAAGGCCAAACTAGATGGCAAAAGAGAAGATGAATTTTCTAGATGATATTGTCTCTCTTAAGATGGTTGTGCCTATTTTTGCTTTATTTTCCTTTCTCTTGTGGTGAAGATAGATAAGACATTAGTCATATGACAATTTGAATTTATATTTTGGACCTATAACCAACAAATTTTGTTATGGTGGGTGGGGTTCAAATAATTTTGTTTTTGATTTTGTGAAGATATTTTGGATATGAACATACCCATGTAAGAGGTTTGATAATTTGGAGAATTGTACAATTTTTGGGAATCTTATTCATCAATTTTAAGTATGAAGATAAGTTCAATAATGGATCTATACTCTTGGGGGTCAAAGATTTTAAAAGAATGTTTTGATTGTTTTAAAATTCTAAGACAAGGATTGGACCTTATCATTTTTTAGATGAATGAAACTTATTGGAGTTCAATGGGCTAGAACCTACTCATTTGACTATTGTAAATAAGAGGTTTTAGAACCTAAGGAAGTTGGCAACACTAGCCCAAGGCAGAAATTGGTGAGGTATATAATAGAAAGAAAAGTAGTCTAAGATTATGAGTGGTATAAGCTTACTATTGATGTACATGGATGCTAACTAGGCATTAAACATGGAGAAATATTCTCCCCAATGAAGTTGCTAGAAAAATTTGTGGTGTTTAAAAATGTGTGAGGATACCATGTAGATTTTAGAGGTACTTATTTAAATGATTGAGTATGGCATCAACAAATAAAATTATACCTTGTTAGGTAAAGATATCACCTAATAATGGATTCAATAATTTAATAGGGACTCTAAGGCTAATGAATCTATGTGTAGAAGAGATTTTTTCCCACCATATATGGATAAAATAAGGAAGGGTTTATTTTAAGTTGGGTTATGTGTCCTCTATAAGGGCAAGCCTATATAGTTAATTATACATTTTAGAAGACATGATTTCCTAAGAAGATTCTTGAATTAAATGATTAGTTAAAATCTCTATGGTTTTCAAAGTCTATGATCAAAGAATTGGCTATACTAGAAATCAAATGGGAGAACTCAAGTAGGAATAGTTCTTAATGGATTCCAAAGAGGATAAGTAAGAGGTGCTTTAACACTAGGAGACCTAATAAGTATTGCAGTCTACTTTATAGTTCAACATCATATTTCTAAAGTTTATATTTATATTAAATTTTGAGTTGAATGTAAGTATTGATACACCCAAGAGAGGGGTGAATTTGTGTGCTTTTTTCTTTTAATTTTCAAATTTGAAAGTAATCAAAATATAAATAGTAAAAACAAAACATATAAATCTAAACAAAGCAAAGGATCAATAAAAAAATGAAATAAAATGAAAGAAGAAATGAGACATAAGATTTACAGTGGTTCAATCAACTAACCTATGTCAACTCTCCAGATCTCCTCCAAAATCCATTAACTCACCTTCACACAACTCGCCAAGGTGGAGAAGCCTCTCTCCTTCATGAGTAATGGAGAAACCACACTCCCACTTCCCTTTTCTTTCAAGGCATGATGGACACTGCTCCCTCACAAGAGGTATAAAAAAAATCTCTCAAAGAAAAAACCAAGTTTACATAAGGTCTCATACTAAAGAATAGAATCTCAAGCTAAAAGCACAAGACTCTCCAACAACTACAACCTTACCTACAACAATTTCTTAGAAGAAAAGAGAATAGAGAGAGATCTCTCCACCCTTTCCTAAGCACTATTCCTTAAACCTCTTTAAAAATTTTTATGTTTAGATATCAGGAGTTAAGTCCCCCCAAAGAGGGTATTTATGGGGAGGAGGTTGAATAAAATACTATTAAATTTATTGTTGAAGAACTTGGTCCAATCATACTGATTTACAATTGTATTATACGATCAATTTAATTTGCTAGGGTTAATGCCTTGGACAATCAGGTCATCCTAAACAACCACAACCATTTGTACCATACGATTTCAAATCGTACTATATAAATACAAAAAAATTATCTCTCTATTCGTTCATCCTGTATAAACTAATTGTACAATACAAATTAATTTTAGAAAAATCCTTAAAAATTTGTTTCTCCTAAATTTCTAGAACTATAATTAGGTAATTTAATAAATTAGGATCATATTGTATGATTAGTTAATTTGGTAATTATCTAAATTAATCTTGGTTGCTATAAAAATTAACAAAAGTAAATCGTATAACATGAACTAAATCATCTTGTACAATTAGCTTAATTTGGCAAATTTTTGGGCTTAAATGGCCTATTTAAGTTTGATAGAAATTTAACAAAATGAATAATCATATAGTATGATCCAAATCATCCTAAATAATTAGTACATTTTTGACAAATTTAGACCTTAACTAACTTAATTTTTTGGCTAAAATAATCTACAAAATTGGACAATTGTATAGTATGATTTCCTTAAGAATTTTAGTTTTAAAAAGTTATTTTTATGTTCTCCAATGTGTGTGTATTCTTGGTTGTAATTTATTATTCACATGATAGATGAATAAAATATCAATACTAGATATGACCATACAATTTTTTGCACTTGACTCAAATCTTCTGGCAACAATCTCATTTGATATCTTTCTATGTTCTCGATCAAGCTTTTCAATAGTTTTCCATAATTTGTGCTTTCATGGTGATTTCTTGATTTGGCTACTCAATTTTAGTACCTACAATAAAATTATAACACAACCTATACACATAGCTGATCAATGAAAAGAAATTATTCAATTAGAAATGTTTGTGATTATCAGAACTTAGAATGTAAAGTGAGAGCTCTTGGGGCTAACATTGAAAACTTTTATTAGAATGCTAGGACATAAGTTTCGACAACATAATACTATGTGATTGCCTAAGAGGTGAGAATTTACACCTGTAATGAAGGAGAAATAGGCAACCTGAGATTCTAAAACTTAAGATGCTCTACATATGCTAGAAGCTTGACCTATCTTAATGAGAGATTATTAGGGTATATTAGCTCACTCTCATTAGAGAGTGACATACCATAACTCTCTCAAATTTATAACCTATCTGGATGGCTACCAATTAATACCACCTGCACATTAAAATCATGTGGTTGAGTTTCATGTAAATGTAAGTTGGCTAGAATGTTATTTAAAAAGAAAAGAATGTAATATCCTAAACACACACCCTAAGATTCTAAGAACATGTTGGGCATGAAAATGCTCTTAATTAACACAACAATTTTACATCTTTTGAATATTCCTTATTTATATAAAAATTTATTGATAAGGCTTGAAAATTAAATTATGTCCATAATGAGATGTTGGTCAAAAAAAAGGTTATGGCTAAATCCAAAGAAAAGGTAAACTTCCCTAAGAAGGTGGTTGTCTACATTGGTCAAACTCTACCCCATTTTGTGTAATTTTGTGTAATGGATCAATTATAAAGCATGACTCACAAAGTTTAGTGGTTTTAGTTGATTTTAATATTTATGCTTAGGCCTTTAATTAAATGACGTTATGAGTTGTAATTATTTGGTTAAAGTTGATTATTTGAGTTGAGTAGAAAATTAAATTTCTAAGAGTCTATTGAAATCATGGCTAACATTCAACAAAACATCACACTTGAAGAACCCACGAAAAGAATTTTCTTTTTAAAGTCTAAACCATATAAAAGAAGAGCTCAACTGCCCATTCTTTATTTTTCTTGGGTATAATAGAACTTGATTGCACAAACCTTTACTATTTTAATTTAACTTGATTGTTCAGTGTGTTTACATTAATTTCACAATAAGAATGTCATGCTTTTCATGGGTTTTCAAGTGTTCATCATGTTAAGTGCTTCAAGCTTCATAGGGCATCCCATGTTTATGCTTTTCAGCCACTTCTTGACTTCATCCCCATTGTTCTAACTTAGTTTTATTATAAATTACCCTTAAAATAAAAAAAAAAATTCTAACTACACTTGCAAAATAAAAGTTAGCCGGAACACACATCACACTGAACCATTATATTTCATATAGTGGAGCTTGGCATGAACAGGTGTTAAAGTCCACCTATCTTAATGGGCTATGCTTAAACCTACAAGAAAAAATGACTACATTTAGTTTTTTTATTACAATCACTCACTTTTATTTATTAATCCCAACCCCAATTGAAAATAATATTAATCTATAAATATCACCCTAGCATCTAAGCTATAAGCAAACAATCTTAACATCTAGTATAAAAAATGTTGCATCATAAAACAGAAAATCAATCCATAACCAAACACCATCTTAATTTAATTCTAATATTGGTGGCCAATCATTTTAAAGTGTGTGCAAGAGCAACCTAGTGAAGCTTTCCAAGATCTAAGTGTTTTTAAGTTATAAGCTTAAGTGAAGAGTTTAATTTATTAACAAAGGATGATCTCACTTTAAGTAATTACTAATTTAAGTGTTGTTTTATATTATGAATTTAATTTAGATTTAATTTGAATTTAATGTTTTAAAAAATGTGAATAGGGAGTGAATTCCACTTAAGGTGGAACCCATTCCTTTCCAACATCTTGTGCCTAATGAAGATCTAAAGAGATGATTTAATGACTTTTAATAATCTTAATGGAACATTAAGTTTTGATTGAGTATTAAGTTCAAATTAAGTTTAAGTTGCATTATGATTACTATTGACCTCATTTTTGGATGAGGTTAATATCATTTCTAAAATTAGTAATTAGACCACCTAATCCTAGATTAAGAGCCTCCTAATTAAGCACTTAGAACACTATACCTAATGACCTAGTTCATCCTCTTGGGCTTGATCTAACCTAATGCATTTAGGTAGACTCAACCCAAATCTCAAATATAAATTAAATTAAACACATTTCACTTGAAACTTTAATTCATTTGGGTTTAAACCAAGTTGATTAAACGGATTAACCTTATTTCCATTTAATTTTAAAATTAATTAAATCCAAAAGAAATTCAAATAAAATCAAAATAAATTCAAATCAAATGAATGAAATCAAATTCAAATCAAAGTCAAAAAAATGGTTAACCCTTTTGGCAAGGGTTTAACTCATGTGGGGTCCCATAAAGTCAAGGGACAACCCACCAAAATTTGACCAAACTATAATCATTCAAATGGTTTAAATGATAATATATTCATGTTTAAATATGAATTTAAGAGAATATAAATCTAATGGGGCCTTAATTAGGCTAAATAGGTTATTTGACCTAAATGGACCCTATTGGATTCAAATTCAAATCAAACCAAAATTAATCCAAAATTAATTGCATTAAATCTCATAGGAATAATCAATAAACATAAATAAACTAATCATTAGGCTCAATTTCCTTAATATGGACATTTGACTTAAATAAATCCAAACCTAACCCAAACTTAACCCATTGAGACTAAATGGGCTAAATTGGGTTTTAAACCCCATGTAAATGGAATTGAATGATCCAATCCATCCCTAAATGCTATAATCATCATAACTAAAAAACAAATGCATTGTAATTGAGCCAAGCACACCATTTGACTCAATTCAATTCAACCCAACCTGCTTAATTCAATAATAGGTTAAACATGAGGTAAGAAAATTATAAACTTTAAATTTCATTAAAATCTTTGATTAAAAACATCCTAAATGGCTAAATTGATATAATTGAAGCATTGATTTAATGTTTATCAACCAAATGAACCAAGCCAAATCAACCTTTACAAAAAATTTTGAAATGATACCAAATGAACCCAAGCTTAATCCAAACCCATCCCCATCCTATCCAGTTCAAGTCAATCCAAAACAAAAGAGTATGCCATGGCAAGCAAAGGGTGCATGAAGCCAAATCCAACTCCTCAATCCCCTCATTCTCTTTTCTTATGCACCTTAGTACCTCTAGAAAGGTGTGAAGCAGCCAAACACCCTTGTAGCTAGCCTCCAAAGGTGTTAATCCCTATGGCCTATTAAGAGAAAGAGAAAGGGATAAAGAGGCTCTAGGCCTCTAATGACAAAAAAATGAAAGAGACCATATCATGCTAATTTGAGCATTCCATCACTTTCAAAGAGTGAAATGAAGTTGAGCGCACCTATACCCCAATCCCCTCATCACTAAGAGGTTAGACATCGTCCAAGCTTGACAAAATCCATCTGTGCCTTGGTCCATAGGCTGATCCATGAGGAGGCAACTCAATTGGTTCTTCCAAAGAGTCATCACATCATTATGAACCTATTTGAATCAATCCGACTATCGGAGATCACCGCCAATAAGGTATGCCATCAACCAACTCTTTTAAGCTTTCAATTCTAGTCCTTTGTGAAGAAAACTTGATCTTTTAAGAGATATCAAGATGTATAGATGTGATCCACATGATGTCTTGATGGTTTTGGAAGTCAAATCAAGCAATTTCAATGATTGGACTACCAAAATCATTCTGAATTGATGGATGGCTCTCATCTTTCACCATCATAAGAGTTGAAATGTCCATCATTCGTTCCTTTTATTAAGAATGTGCATCCAAGATTTAGTCAATTGTTTAATTAAAACACCTATAAAAACTCACAGAAACATCTGAGTCATCCAATCAAACTCAAAATGAAACCCCATGCTCCATCATTTAATGTGGAATCCATGTGGATCCTACATGGTCGAATGGTGCGCCATTGCTTGTAAATTGGTGCCACGTCAACACCGACACGGTTAAAGATGAAAATCAGGATTTCTAATTTTAAAATTGCAAAAAAATGGTAAAACTTCAAAAAATCATAATAAATCAAATGTTAAGCAAAAATCTAAATAAAAGCTCTATGGATTTATCTCAATAAGAAGAATCCATTCAAAATTAAAATCCCTATTTAATTTGGGTAAATTTGAATTAATTGGACTTTAAATGAAAATAATTAAACCTAAATTATTCCCAATCCATTAAACCTAATGATTTGAAACTTTGGGAAATGAAATTTAGATTAACATACACTTTAAAGAAATATTTGATGATTTATTTCAAAATAAATCTAAAGATAATGAATTTTCAATCCCAAAGCCTAATTTTAATGAAATAAAAAAGAAAATTAATGGAAAATAATAAAAAAACTTAAATCATCATAACACACTCTAAAAAATTTAAATTCATCATTAAAACTTCTTGAAACTTAATAAAACGTAAAATCACCTATTTTAATGATTAATTGAATTAATTAATTCAATTAATTAATGTGAACTTAGAAAAATTATAGTAAATCAACCAAAATTCTAAAAATTATGAATAAACCCTCTATGAAAGAATCTTCTAGAGAGGAATCTAGAAAAATATAACCCCTAAGTACTTCTCTTTATGCTAAGCTTAATTTAGATTTTAATGAAATAATTAAAACTTTAATTAAACCCAAATTATACATTTGATCAAGATGAAATTTTGAAATCAAATTGGCAAAGAGCCTCATTTGTCATAAAAATTTTAAGGCTAATTGAACTCTAAAATGGGAGGTATTAAATTTCCAAGTCCTTAATTCAATTTATATGAAATGTTAAATTAAAAAAATTATAAAAATCAACTTAAAACATTTATATTAACTTCAGACCACTCAAAGATATTATTTAACTCTATGATGTTAATAAAATCAATTGCTTACATATTTAAAATGCCTAATAAAATGATTAAAGGAATAAATAATAATTAAATATTCACTTTTAACCACTTAGAATTAAAATTAGAATAATAAATTTTAGATCTAAATATAAATTTCTTTCACATATAAATACTCTAAACTCATTCAACTTGAGTAAACAACATAGTCCCAAAGCATTAACAAACACAAATTAAGTTAATTATACTTACATAATTTGAAACTTAGGAAATTAAATTCTTAACATATAATGAGCTAACATAACCAATAAATGAAATCATAAGTTGAAGCCAATGAAATTAATCCAAACTTCATAATGAAATGAAATGATTATATGAATGATAATAAAATCAAATTAATTGAAAATATATAATCCAATGCATTATGAAATTAAAATGTGATGAATTATTTAAGTAATGAAATTAAACTAAAATGTAAAACATAAATCTAAGTTACTAAACATAACATAAACATTAACCAAGAAATAAAATTAACTTAAAGCCAATATTAAATGAATAAGAAATTAGATTTGAATAAAAGTATTAGACAAAAGTCATAATAAGAACAATATAATAAATCTAAATAAACTAAACATATTATGGGTAAAGAAATCAAAATAAAAATTAAATCAAAGTAAATTATAATAAAATAAACATGAATGTAATAAATAAATCTATTTAATCTAAGTTAAATGAATAATACAAATTAAACAAATGAAATGAATGAATAAAATCAAATTACAAAACATAAACTATAATAAATGAATTAGACTCAAAGTGAAAACCAATTCAAATCAAATTATCATAAATGAACCTTAATTGAACTTAATTGAAGAAATATACTTTAAAGAAACAAAACTAAATTAAAATGTGATCAATCAAACAAAAAAGAGAGAGAATGAATAAAGTGGAGAATTCAAAATAGCAATTAAGACATTCATTGAATTAAACTTAAATTAAATCAAAATATCTAAATAAATTCAAAAAGAATTAATTAAGCTACTTAAGGTCATAGTTAGACCTTTGGAATGAACCTTCATCTTAGGGTGAATGCTTCATTCTGTTAAGATTTAAGATGTTGAATAGAATGGGTTCCACCCAAAATGGAACCTATTATATTATTCATTCTTGAAGACTTATTTTTATCTTAACATAAAATACACCTAAAATGAAAAAGAAATTATAAATCATTAAATCACTTAAATTGAAACCACCCCTAGTAAATTAAATGAATTATAAAACTAAAAGAAGTTAAAAGAATAAAGAAAAAATTCTTTATAATTAGGAGCATATGGTATGTAGTCTGAACACCCGAGGTCATAGGGCTACTAGTTTGAAAGAAGTCTTGATACCTCAAATCTCAATATATAACAATGACACATACTTAAGAATTGAAATTATAAAATTAAAAGTCATAAATTAAATTAAATAAATATTGAAAACCCAAATTTGAACTTGAATCTAAAAAGGCCTAGCAAAGTCTTGCAACACAAGCTCATTTCATTCGCACACTAGATTATTAGGTCACAGACCCTAGCCTTAGGTTAAGTCATTCTGTGATGTGTTGTGATGTGATGTGAGATATTTTTACTTATTTTATGGTGTACTATTTTAGACTAGATGGCTAGGATTGTTTATCATTAGTTTGGATGGTAGGATGTGTTATTTTTAAATCTAAAAATTCTAAAGGCCATCATTTTATATAAATGTAAAATAAGCAAATAAAGGTGGGCTTGGCAAGATAAGCCAATCTTACAAATATAACTATTTATGTGCTGTTTGCATTTTCATGACATTTATTTTGTTGGGCTTAGGATTTATTTATAAATAGAGCTTAGAATTATTATGATTATGGGGTTTAGGAATGTCAGGTGATGGCCAACCCATTGGATGTTCTTTAATTTAAATTGGCTTGATTTATTTTGGGTGTGCAATAGAATCAATCTAATTTTTTAGATTTCATTCTATGCTATATTTTTAATGATGGATGCCTGGATGATTAAGATATTAGGAAAAACTAATTTTCAACCCAATTTAAACTTAAACAACTTAACTATAAAATAAAGAAACTTAAAACTTCACATTAACTAAACCTTAAAATAACTTAAAATTAACTAAAAATAACTAGCTTTTGTGAATCATACTATCATATTATTCTAACTATGTTAATTGGGCACTTCACGCATTGCACATAAAAAGCATTTGACCTTTAAGGATTACTACCTTTCTGGGGAAGTTTGCCTTCTCTTCTTGATTTAGCCCATGATCACTTCTAATTGTATGTCATTTAGGGAATAAATTGAATACCCTAATACCTTAAATATATCATGAGTCAAAACATTTAAAACAGTTAGAAAATGTGCATTAGTTAGAGTGTGTATCATATCCTACATGATTCTAGGGATTAGGGAGTGAGTCTAAGTTCTTAGATTATTTGCTAAAATAAAATAGCCTTACTCTTGCATACATGAGATTTGGCATCATGGATTTAAAATGTACTTAGGTACTATTAGCTGGCAGCCCTTCCAAATATGTTATAAGTCCAGAAGAGTCAAGGATAAGTTTTCTTTTCCACTAAGAGAAAGAGCCAATAATTCCAAAAGTGAAACTAGGTTGAGCATCTAACTTGTGTTAGAAGCACTTAAAGACTTAGGTTCTCAAGAATTCAATTGGAGTAAGTCTTCAACCCTAAACATTTCTATAATCTTATGTTATTAGAATATATGTCTTAGATTTTTAATAAAATATCAACTTAAAATTCTATTTAAATTTCAAATTTTAAAGCCCAATGATAAGATAGTTGAAATGTCTACAAGGCATCCTAATATCAATAGACATTTCCTACTTAATCCTGATTGACTTCAAAAAATAAGTATTTCAACTTTACAATGTTCCTAATTGAAGTTTCAAATTATCATTTTCTTTTAAAACCATCTTAGAAATCTATAGAAATAATAGCTTATTTCTTTAAAAGAGTATTCTTAGAAAGATTTTATCTATTCCTAAGATGTAATTAACTATGAGGGCTTGTCCTTATAAAAAACTATGAAGCTAATTTAAAATAAATCCTAGTCTACTCCCCATGTAGTTTAGGAGAAATTCTCTAGTATATTAAAGACCCATTTTGCCTTATGAGTCTTTTATTAAATGTTCAAATCCATTATGAGATAACATGTTTATCTTCTGAGATAATATGTTTACTTCTTAATGACACATTTGATCATCCAAATAAGAAATTCCTAAAATTCAATGTGGCATCATAATTTTTCCCATAAATGCAAGCCTTATTGTCATAGGTGAAGTGCTCACATCCTCGCTCATTAATGATCCTCTCCATGCTCCCACCCAGATTGTGGAATCCCCTCTCTAAAATTAGATACTTGTTGATAAGAGCATGTTGCTACCTTTACTTTATATCTATGCTAACAAATCAGTTATAGTCGCTTGAGGTTGCCCTTTTTTTTGCCCTTATGGAAGTGTTTGAGCAGCATGTTTATTATTTTAGAAATAAGTGGAAGCTAACAATGGAAAGGTTGTAAGAATTCCTATAAGAACAAATTCCTTAGAATAAAAATATTCTAGCCTTAGGTCTTATTTATAGCTTGAACCTTGTGCGATGATGCTATGTTTGCAGCGATGAGATGCTTTGCTCTCAATTTTAAAATAAGGACTAAAGTTGGGACACTAGGCATGTCGTTATTATTCTTGTCAAAAAGATCATTTATTAACCACTTATTATCATTAATTATGTAACCAATAGAGTATGAAAATCATCCTAGGCAATTGATGGAGGGTCATGGCACTCTGACACATTATTCCAACACTGGTCAAAAGTTTCATCATTTTCGGTAAATGTGTTTATTTACCAGCCAGGCTTTTTGCACCATTTTTGACTAGCACCATGGTGCTACTTTGGCAACACCTCAGCATTGATTAACTAGTCAACCTACTTTTCCTTTATTTCAAACATTACATCACTCAATTTTTTTATCTTCTTAGCACTACATCACTAATTTTATAGCTCTAAGGCACCACCATCTTTAGTTTTGAGGCCTAATTTTTGGCCTTCAGATGTTATGGCACTGATCTCCTAGTGCCAAGGCACTGCTCTATTAATGCTTAGGTGCCACATTGCTAGCGCTGAGGCCCTTCCCCATTTAGCACCTAGGCGCTATCTCTTCGACACTAAGGTGCTACCCACAAGAGTTAAGAATAAAAAATTTGCATTTTCAAATGTAAACCATCTAATCCATTAGTTAGCTATGTGAACTCTAAACCCTATCTGGCATTCCAAAGGGATGTAAGTTCAATCTAACATCTTTCTAATAGATGTAAGTCCAACTTGTGCTTACAATGTAAGCACAATCTAAATCCTATTGGCATTCCAAAGAGATGTAAGACAAATCTAACAACTTTTAATAAATGTAAGTCTGACCTATGCCTGTAGTACAAGCACAATTTAAATCCTACAAGCATTCCAAAGGGAAACAAGTCCAATCTAAATTCTTAGAAGCCCTACCCCTATTTTAAAAACTAATTTTATTCTCTTAAATAATAATTTATATTTTTTATAAAATATCTCCTTATGATGAGCTTTCTTATTTATTATATTTTAAATCTAGAAAAGATATACTTGATTCTTTCACTTTGTTATATAGTTGTGATTGTAAGATAAGTGAGGAGTCCTTATCAAAAATGATAGTCTTATTAAGAATTCAATTAAAAAAAATTCAATGCCCCAAGTGCATGCTTTTGATACTAAAATAAGTAAGAAGAGAAATAAGAAAGCAAACAAAAGGAGAATAAATAATATTTTAAATAAAGTCTTTGATAAATTAGTGGATGTTTATAATAAATTGAAAAAGCAATCTGTTTCCACACAAAAAAATATTTCTTTTATTATTGCATATTCTATTCTATGTTTTAATGTCTATTAATTTACTAGTCATTCATTAATAGTTTAGGAGGTTAGTTTAAAATTTAGAGTTGTAGAATGGATCATGAATAAAATACCATGAAGATGGACTATATGCAGAGATAATTATGATAAAATTGTATAATCTATATTGAGATCAAATGAGTCTTGGCAATTTTTTTGCATTGAATCTATCATCAAAAGGTAGGTAGGTTGTGTGATGAAAATAAGGACTACATTTTCAAAGGAAAGGTAGCAACCACCATTATGAAACTTTAGTAAAATCCACTAATAATTAAAATTAGAACATATAAATCAACTCCAAGGTTTTATCCCTAAAGAGCTCTCCTTTACAAATTACTACCTTAATGTTTTGGCTAACATTTTAGTAGTTTTATTAATTTTACTTTAGTACCTCAATTTTTACTATCCAACTAATAGTGAATTATTTTAATTCCAGCAATTCATGTGCAATCTTTAATAAAATTGATACTCAAATCACTTTGTGTTCTCTAGCATGAGTGGATTATCTCTCCATCAACTTTCAAACATCCCTTGTCATATTTAAAAGCATTCTAATGATAATCCTTTTCACTCTCCTACCTAGATTGTGGAATCCCCTCTCCAAGATGAGATGTTGGTGAACAAGAGTGTGTTGATACCTCTCTTCCACCTCAACACTAATAAAATGATCGAGTCTCTCATGAACTCACTCTTTTTGTTCTTGTTAATGTACTTGATTGATAGTTTGGTTTCTAGATTTGGAGAAATAATAAGAAGGAAGGGTGGAAAAAAATCTGAAAAATAGGGCTTTGGAATGAAAAATTTTGCTACCAAGGGATCCTATATATAGACCAAACCTAACATCATGGTGTTGTTATGCCAGTGCCTAGGCGTTGTCTTTTCTATTCTATTTTGCAGAGTATAACATCATAGTGCTCTACATTTAGCGCTTAAGTGTTGGTCAACTGATCAAGGTAGTTTTTATTCTAGTTAAAAGATGCATTTATGGTATTAATTACGTAACTGATAGCATACAAAAATACATAATAGACATTGATGGAGCACCTAGGCGCTATGACATAGCAACACAGAGCTAGTCAACTTTTTTCTCTTTTTATATTAAATGTATTTGTTTGACTACCATGCTTTTTGAATGACCTTTTGACTGGCACCACGATGTTAGAGATTCCACTTTTCACTTTTTTATTCTTTTTTTTTTTTTTGCTACATTTCCTCATCGCTATAGTGTTGGGCTTATATATACTATTGTTTATATTTATTTTAGGATAAGAGAATATTTGCAAGCTTGATTATATGTGACCATTCTAGAAACTCATATGGGAAAAAGCTTTTACCTTTAGTCCAATTCTTAAGCCTCCTAGCAATGCTATCTCTTTCTAATGGATTTTCAACTACTAATCCTTTCCAATAAACACTAAACAACTACCACTTATACTTCCAACAAGCACTTAGTTTAAAGTCCTCAACCCCGTAAGTTTTTTAATTTTATGGTCTTTCATTAAATTAATGGAGTATTTAAATTCAGTCCAATTTTTGTCATAGTTTGGTTTAAGTCCTTAACCATTCACTTTAAAAAACTCATTCATTTTTAGATCTTAGATATCCACAGCACCATGTCTAGAAACTTTAATAACTAAGAATGGGCCGACCATCTTGATCTTAGTTTTTTCTCAAAATAAGTTCAATTTAGAATTGAATAATAATACTTATTGTCTCGGCTTAAACTATTTCTTAATGATCTTCCTATCATGCCATTTTTTTATTTGTTCCTAATATATCCTTGAATTATTGTATGCCCTTAATCTTTTTTCTTCTAATTCTTTCAAATCTATGAGTAACTTTTTGCACTTGTTTTCATATCAAAAAATTTCTAAATTGCCTAGAATGCTTTATACTCTAATTTCAATGATAAGTGACAAGCCTTCCCAAATACTAATTTGTACATAGACATTCTAATCGAGGTCTTGTAAGTAGTCCTATAGGCCCATAATACATAATCTAATTTCATTGACCAATCCTTCTTAGTAGTCTTTATAGTTTTTTTTTCTAAAATCTTTTTTATTTCTATATTTGAAATTTCAACTTACCAGTTTCTTAGGAATGATAGGAAATAGCTATTCTATGATGTCTTCATACTTTTTAAAAATTTGTGTTACTTATTTATTATAGAAATGAGTACCTTCATCACTAATAATTATTATAGGTGTTCCAAATCTTATAAAAATATTTTTCTTTTGAAATCAATAGTTACCTTAAAATTATTTTGATGTAGCTATTGCTTCTATCCATTTGGACACACAATCAACACCTACTAAGATATATTCATTCCTATATGAAGAAACAAATGGTCCCATAAAATCTATTCCCTAAGTATCAAAGATTTATACCTCTAAAATGTAATTTAATGGCATTTCTTGATGCTTATAGATATTTCCTCTCTTTTTAGCATTTATCATAATTTTTCACTTATTCATGCACATCTCTAAATAAAGTTGGCCAATAAAATCCACTTTATAATATCTTAGTTATTTTATTACTTGAAAATGTTCTCCTTTGTCCTTATTAAGAATCATGACATGATCTTATAATTTCTACAATTTTATTATCAAGAATGCATCATCATAGAATCTAATCTGGATATTTCTTATAGAGATAAGGTTCGTCTAAAATATAATTTTACATTAGGTAAAATTTCTTCTTCTGATTATAATTGATTCCATGGGATATAATTCCACTTACTAAATAATTCATAATATCTGCATACCATGGAATAACTTTATGCTTGAATGTAAATACTTGTTCATCTAAAAAATTCTTTCTTGATATCTCCACTATCACTCAACTCTTCCTTAGTTGTTAATCTAAATAAGTGATTAGCTACTTGATTGTTAGATCATTTTCATCTCTAATTTCTAGATCAAACTCTTGCAATAATAATACCCATTTAATTAATCTAGGCTTAGCTTCTTTTTTCTAATATATATTTAATTGCTACATGATCAGAATATACATAACTTTTGTTCCAATTAGATAGGATCTAAATTTATTAAAGGAAAAAACAACAACTAGTAACTCTTTTTTAGTTGTTGAATAATTTAATTAATTCTCATTCAAAGTTTTACTAGCATAGTATATCACATAAAAGATTTTGTCTTTTCTTTGTCTTAAGACTACCCCTATTGCAAAATCACTTATGACACACATCAATTCAAAAGATAAATTCTAATAAGGTGTTATAATAATCGGAGCTAAACTTTTTTTTTCATAAAATAAAGATTTCATTGCTCACTTTAAAGATACAAGTAATCCAAAATATTGAAAGAAGAGAAGTGTTACACAAATTTAGATCTGATGTAAGGTAAATCGATATTGTCACTATTCATAAGGAAGGTCAATTCTGGGTCCATATTCCTAAAGATGCAAAATGATTAAGAGGTAGCTCCTCATTTGGCCAACATGTTAGTAGGACGGATGCTTTCTCACCATATATGGGAGAAGGAGATGTATAGATTTTTCAGCAAGTTCTTCAAGGCTTTGAAATAATTAATAATAAACCAAGGTGTGTAGTGTTCCTTGTTCTCCTTAAGTAGTTTGATGAGGGTCATGGAATTTGATTCAATTTAGTATTCATGGTGAGGTTTTATGGAGACTATCTTGAGTGCATAAAGGTAAGATGCCAATTTAGCATGGTGGGGGAGAAAATGTAGCATAAGTCATAGAGAAGTGGATTGAGTATTTTTCATCATTCTCTCTGAAAAGTCCAATTCTAGTTTTTTCAATTTTAGTATATCCGAGCATTACTCTCATCCATTGAAGTGTGACCTTATAATTGTCCCATTATAGATTGCCTTGTGTAGATAAGTTTTAATATTCTTTGAAACATTCTTTGTTGTAATGATCTTTTCATTATGCTTCATTTCATATCTAGCCATCTATATGAACCATGAGATAATCAAAGAGGTGATCATCATGATGTTTATACTTAGGCTATCTTTTATTTTCCATTTTTCAATTAGCTCATATATTGATTTAGCATTATAATTCATGCCAATTTGTAAAAGGCTTGCAAATGCTCTCCATATATGTGTTCTAAAGGCAAGTGTATGAAATAATGTGGTATGTTCTCTTCCTTTTCTTACATAACAAACATATTGATGGCATCCATAATCTTTTAAGCTTGAGTATGTCATCCTTTGGGATAAAACTATGAAAAATCTCTAGTGATAAAAGGAAATCGATGGTTTAATGGTAGAGTTTCATAATGCATGTCCCCATGGAATTTTTCTAGTTCCTTCCCACCAATTCCCATTGATAGTTTGGGAAATGGATGAGGCTTTAGATTGACCTTTCTAATTAGTTTGTCTTCCTTATTGCCTTCTATTAGTATAGTGTTGATTTCCTTGCACATATGTAATGGGAGGCACTCTTCCAGTTTGAGTACATTCCATTTTGAGTCATTCCAAATTTTGAAATTTGTTAGTGGTTGTTGTGGTTTTCCATTCATCGTCCAATTGAAAAGTTAATCTTCCCCAATCCAGTGATCATTCTAGAAATCTAATTTTACATCTCCAATGTCCCAAAAAATTAGATTTTTTGCATATGTTTTCATGTTTAGGAGTCTAATTTCTTCAATTTACTGGTCATTCGATGAGTTTGTTGGAAATATTTTTGATGCATGAATTCAACTAAGATGAAGTTCTTTCTCTAAATTTGATCTACAAATTGATTGTTTTGCATTTAATATTATTTGTTAATGTTTTGAATCCCAAGCCACCATTGCAAGTTAGTTTGCTCAATTTCTTTCAACTGGGCCAATGGATTAATTTGTGTTTGGGGCTCCAAATGAATTTTTTGAGCATCCTTTCTATTCTCCTTTGAATTGTTTTGGGGATCTATTGTTTTTGGGTGGTGTATATTGGAATTGAGTTGAGGACACTTTTCACCAATGTGATCCTTCCACCAAATGAAAGGAAAGAGTTCTCCCAAGAGTTTATTTTGTTTTTTATTTTATCAATGAGCTCATAAAAAAGGGAAGATGTGAGTTTTTCTTTGTATAGTTTGATGCTAAGGTAGGTAAAAGGAATAGGGGAATGAGTGAAGCCTATCTTCTTCTTGATTCATTTGATTTTGTTTTCAGCAATTCATTTCCCTATCACAAAGAAACATTTGTTAGCATCTAGATTTATGCCTGACAGTGAAGTTAATTCTTGAATGATTTCCATCTGTGTATTGATGAGTTTTTTGCTTCTATAGAAAAATAATAGAACAATTATAAAAGCTAAGTGTGTGATCTTGAGGTTGCTTGTGGTGTGAAATTTGATTTCCTTCTTGGATGTAGCTTCTTTAGTCAGTTTTCTTAAGAGTAGGTCCAAAGCTAATATAAAGAGAGATGGGGAGACTAGGTCACCTTGCGTAACTTCTACTAGCCTAGAAAATCCATGTGATTGTCCATTAAGGAGGATGTTTACAGACATCCTTTGAATTAGAATGCAAAATTAATATGAGAAACCTCTTTCCTTAAGTGTTTTAGGATGAAGCTCTAGTTAATAGTATCAAAAGCTTTCTTGAGGTCAATTTTCATGATTACATTTCGCCCTCTACCCTTTTGTCATTGTCCTTGATGAGTTCTTGAGTAAGAAGTATAATGTCATTTATATTTCTATTTTTCTATGAAAGTTGCCTAATTTGCAGTGATGAGGATAGAAAGAAGTTTTTGAATTATATTTGCAATGATCTTATTGATAAGTTTATTGATGATAAGAGTTAGACATATAGGTCTAAATTTGTCCAAAGTTTGATTATCTCTTTCTTTTGTAATCAAAATAATAGTAGAGGTAGAGAAGAAATTATAAATATTTTGACCTCTAAAGAATCTTTGTATAGCAGTAATGACTTCAAGCCTCACAATATGCCATGCATTTTGATAAAAAAAATGGTAGTAAAGCCATTTGGTCTAGCTGCTTTGTAACCCTTGAATTGAGTGCACTCAAAATTTCTTCATCCAAGGGGACTGAGATAAGTTCTTCATTGTTGATTGGTTCTCTTTCAATCATAAAGAAGTTCTGGTTGGGCAAGAGGAATGTATTATTTGCAGGTGGTTGGTTGAGTAAGTTTGAGAAATAGTTCATATAATCCTCCATCATACTATCTTAGTAGTGAATCCATCTTATAGTAATGTCTTTTATTTTGGTAACCCATTTTCCTTCTCTTTATTCATAAAACTTTTTATTGTTCTTGTCTCCCTGGAAAAATATGTTTGATGAGGCTTTTTGTCTAAGAAAGTCCTCTTCTTTATTAACGTACCCTTATAAGTTTATTTGGAGTTTCTCTAATTGGGTTTCAAGTTCATGAGTATTTTGAGCATCCATTCCAGCCATTTTTTATTAATGTTGTTAATCTTATTCTCAGTAAATTTGATTAGAGTATGAATGTTGTCAAATACCTCTCCATTCAATTTTTTTTGAGAGCTTGGATGGTAGCTTTATGCAATGACCATAGTTTGAGCCAGAGGTTGTTATTTTCCACACCATTCCAAGCATTAAATATGTATCTATTAAACTCAAGATGCAAGGTCCACATAATAAGGAATCTGAATGGATGATGGCTCAAGTTGGAGATAAAGCTGAAGGTTACCAAGATAAGGGAGTGATTAGAGGCAATTCTAGCAAGGTGTTGTACCTCCATTGTGTAGAAGTAGGTGTATCAACCTGAGTTTATAAGAATTCTATCAAGACTTTTAAAAATCTATCCTCTCTTCTAGGTTAAAGGAGTGCCACTATAACCCACATCAAAATTGTTAGCATTGACAATGTATTTAGCAAGTTTAGAGATAATTGATAGGTTAGACTTTTTGCCTCCTTTCTTTTCAATCAGGCTTACGATCATGTTAAGATCTCCACCATCCAACGAAGGGCTTGTTGTGTTGGAGCTAATGTGTTTTATATAGTTCCAAAGTTATTTCCTATGTTATTTATTGCAAGCAACAAAAATGATGGTAGCATAAATTCTTACATTGATGTCTTGGATGTGGATATGAAGGTATTGGGTGGTATTAAGGAGGACTTGGATCTAAAATCTTGATTTACAAAATAACTAGATTTTGTTACTATCTTTTAAATGGATATTGAAGTGGGAAATATTCTTCTGATTTTGGGTAAGTTGTCTGTGCTAACTAATGGTTCCATAATAGCAAAGAGTTGAAAGTTATGGTGTCTCACAAGGCTTTTTAGTCTATTAGAGGCATTGGCCTTATCAATGCCTCTAATATTTTATATCATGATGTTTAACATAATGGAGGAGGTTTACTCCTAGAGGGCCTTTTGTTGACCCTTCTCCATGTGAATTATCTTTTGCTCTTTGGGTATTACTTGCTAGTAAGATTTTTTAGCTCTCTAATGCCTTTCTAGTTTTTCTTTATGTGTTTGTGGATTTGCTATTCTTCCATAGTTGTATTGTGTATATCATCATAGTGTTCCTCTCTAGTTTCTCTCCTTATGAGTGTATGTCTTCTTCCTCCCCACTAGTCATGGCTAGAGTTGTCAAATGTGGTGAGTTGTTTATGTTCTTAGGTATATTTTGGTGCTTCAATTTAGATGTAGTATGTTCTAAGATGCCAATTTTAACCTGATTTAGTCATGGGTGCAGTGTATTCATATGTGTTATTGGAGATTGGGTTCTTTGGGTTAATCATATTTTACAGTTGGGTTCATTGGGTTAATCATATTTTGTTGTCCACTTTGAACTGGAATTATATGTGATACTACTTATGTTGGCTAACTTAATTCTATTTCATGGAAGATTTCATTAATTTGATTTTTGTCAAGATATTTTAGTTGAGGTTTTGTCTCTCTATTATTATTCATAGCAAGTAGTTGTTGATTATATATGGTATCCAAGTTCTCCCCTGAAGTGTTGCAAGGTAGGCTAAATTTGTGTTATCAATGATGAGCCTATCATCTGTAAGAAGTAAGGTTGAGGAATGCTATAATTTTGTTTCCATTGCTAGTTATTTCTTTTTTTCCATTCTATTGTCTCTCAATTCAGGATGTGTTATAAATCATCTTTCAAGATTGTATCCAAACCTTCTACATTTCCCATAATATAAAGGTTTCTGATCTATCTCCACCTTTTGCTAATATCCATTTGATGGGGTGCCAATTTAGATTTCATCATTATAACTACCTATTATGTCCATTTCTACTAGTATTCTTGTAGTAGATGGTCTTATTGAATTAAAGGTAGAGATGTCTAGTTTTAAAGGTCTGTCAATGATGGCAACAATGGAGTAAAGGATCTATTTGTTGAAAAGGCATAGCTTTACACTTGATTGTTTAATTCATATGGTTGCAATGGGAGGTTTAATATCAGTCAAAGGAAGGAGTCCATTTAAAGACTTGAAAGAGACATTCTCAATGTGGTATAGTTTCTTGGTGAATAGTATAGCATAACCCTCCTCTTTGGAAAGTTTAATTACTATGTGTCTTCGATCAAGAAGACCAACATTCGTTCTCCAACCAGCTGAAGTTCTTCGAAATGTTTCCTGATAAGATCCATTTTCTGGTGTTTGAAAGTAATGTTTCCAACCAATGTAAACTTGAAGGGTTCAGCTAGGTTCCATGTTTTAGGTTCAGTTAGGAGAATATTAGGTTTTCCCCCCTTTCGAGCATCCTTCTTTAAAAAACCAGTGCCAGAACTATCAATAAACCAGTCATGGTAGCTCTATGGGAATAATAAAATGGTGAATGAAAGAAGTTGCCTTCATCTGGGAGTCAAAGTTGCCTTTAGTGAGGGAACTTAGAGCCACCACCTTAGCATAGAAGGAAGATCCATAGTGAATTAGAGAGAAGAAAACTAGGGAGGATTGAAGGTCGTTATACTAAAATCTAATGGAATAGTAATTGGTGAGAAAAGAGAATGTACTTGAGAGCAGTATCATCCTTAGTCCCTCTAAATCGAAGCTGAACTTAATTTGGCTTTCAGTAGATCTAAAACCACTTGGCATTCTTTTACAAAAATAGAAGGTGTGTCCTTTTCTAGTATGTTTCCTAATGGTTTTGATATTTTTAAAAAGTCCTTGATAAATCTCTTATAAAATCTAATATTTCTTAGAAAACCTCTGACTCCTTTAACATTAGTTAGTGGTTAAAGTTTTTTATAATTTACACTTTTTCCTTATCCACTTGTATTCTTTTTTTTTAGAAATTTAATGGCCTAGTATTATTCCTTCTCTAACCATAAAATGGCATTTCTCTCAATTAAGTAGTAAGTTTTCTCTTCACATCTCCTAAGAATGATTTCTAGGTTTTCTAAGAAATATTCAAATGTCAAACCAAAAATACAAAAAATCATCAATAAATACTCCAATGCAATTTTCAATTAAGTTAAAAATATAGCCATCATATAATATTGAAAAGTAGCAACTGAGTTACACACGCCAAATGGCATTCTTTTGAAAGAAAAGGTACCTTAAGGACAAGTGAATCTTATTTTCTCTTGATCCTCAAGTGCTATGATAATTTGATTACAACTAGAATACCCATCTAAAAAGCAATAATATGAATGGCCTGCTAACTTATCTAACATTTGGTCAATGAGAGGCAAAGAAAAATGATCTTTTCTAGTGGCTTTATTTAGCTTCCTATAATCAATACAAATTCTCCATCCTATGACTGTTCTAGTATAAATGATTTTATTATTTGCATTAGTAACAATAGTCATTTTTCCTTTCTTAGACACACAATGGATTGGACTTACCCTTCTTTCATGAAAGGATTTAATCTCCTTTGGTTTTCTATAAGTGGTTTACTATTTTACTTCCATTAAAATTCTATGCATACATATTGAAGGACTAATTCTTTTAATATTTGATATTATCTATTTGAATGCTTTTATAGACCTTTTAAGAATTTTGATTAATTTATCATGATTTTTTTTCTAAATCACATTAATGTTGATTTTTTCCCTAGAAGCATATTTCAAGTGATTTGGTAATAGTTTTAATTATAAATATCAGGCTTCTATTATACATGGTTTGAGATTCTTTCTTCCTATAAACATTTCTAATGGTTACTTTTTCTCTGATTGGGTGTATTTCTAAGGAATTGAATATCTTTTATTCTTCCATCATCATTTTACATTTTTGTTTTATAAAATAATTTATGATATAAGATGTCAATTCTTTTTTTACTTTACTCTTACTTAACCTAATCTTATAACATTCTTCATTTCTATCATCAAAAGACTTAATAGAGTTAAACACATTAAATATGACTTTCATATTATTTATTCTCATTGATAATTCTCCTTTTTAAACATCCATCATCATTTTTTTGGTAGCTAAGGAATGGTGTCCCTAAAATGAGAAGTATTTCTTTATCTTCCTCTATATCTAATATGATAAAATATATGGGGAATATGAATTTATCTACCTTAACTAGAACATCCTCAATAATACTCTTATGATATGTCAAAGATCTATCAGTAATTATAGAGTCACACTTGTAGGTTGTACTTCTCTTAGTCCTAGTATCTTGAAAATTGATAAAGACATTAAATTTATACTAGCTCCTAAGTCACATAATTCTTTTCCAAAAAATATATTCCTTATAGTACAAGGAATAGTAAAACTCCCTAGATTTTAAGTTTTTCAAGTAATATTCTCTAAACTATTGCACTACATTCTTCCATAAGGGATATAGTTTCATTTCTTTCCTAATCTTCTTCTTTTATATAGAAAGTCCTTCATAAATTTAATATATGATGGCATTTATTCCAAATCTTCAGTGAATGGTATATTTATAAATAATTTTTTAAATGATTTTCAAAATTAAAAAAATTGATTATCCACATTTTTTATTTTAATTCTTTGGGGAAATAGAGGGGGTGGTCTTTCTCTAATTTTCCTAAATGCTTCTCTTTTGCTTCCTTTTTCTTTTCTTTAAATTCTTTATTTTCATCTTTTTTCTTTTTTCCTTAATATTTTAGTTTCTTCATTTTTCATCATGTAGCCATAATTCTTTTTATTTCATTCCACTTTTCAATTCAATTTCCTTACATTATTCCTTACCATTATATTTAGGATTTACTTTAGTGTTATTAGGTAATTCCTTTGTTGTTTATTTGTAAAGTAATTATCCAGTTGTTCATTGAATCTCTAAATTTCTAATTGAAGCTATTTGGTTTTGCAATTGAGTTCACATTTGTATCACTAATTCTTCTAAGGAGGGTTTTTTTTTCTTAATTTGATTTCATGGAGGATATCCTGATGTAATGATAGGTTTAAAGTAAGAGTTTCTAGGGTTATAATTCGTATCATTCTATTTTCCATTTTTTTATTTTGATTATAGTTTGCATTATTATTCTAGGGAAAGTTTGGGTGATTCCTCCAACCTTTATTTAATATTTTGAGTAAGGATTATTTGATTTATTTAAGATATAGTTCAACATTATCAGTCCTTGATTAGTTTGATCTTCTAATACAAATTTCACCAGTTTCTTTCCCTTGTTCATATTATTAATATTTTGATTAATTCTTAAGTTGTCTAATTTCTTAGATAGGAAAACTACTTGAGAGGTTAACATTGTGATCATATCGTTATTGTTAATTCTACTAGCTACTTCTTAAATGATTTGATCTATTAGATGGTTGTTAAAAATTATTAGTTGTCATTTTTTCTATTAAAGCATAAGCTTTCTCAAAAAGTTTTGACATTAGGTGATAGTCCTTAAAGATTCTTTTAAGTCATTATAAAATGATTGGATTATCATTTCCTTAATAATTCATTATATTTTTCTTAAGCCTCATATATAGATCCATTATCTAATTTTATAAATGATGTAATATTATTTCTTAGCTTACAAATTTTAGATGGTGAAAATATTTTGGTAAAATTTTTTGAGTTAATTCATTCCAAGTTGTTATAGATCTTTGAGGCAGTGAATTCAACCACATTTTAGCTTACCTCTAAGTGAGAAAGGAAATAATCTTAATCTAATAGTGTTGTCACTTACCCCATTGTATTTAAATGTTGCATAAATTTTCATAAATTTCTAAAAAAAATTGGCAATATGCTTATTAGGATCTTTTATAGGTGAACCCCAAATTGAGAGTTTTGCACTATTTGAATTATAAATGGTTTTAATTTATAATTTTTGGCTTGAATAGTTGGTCTAGTAATACTCTGATGTTTTCCATCTACAACTAGTCTAGCATAATCTCTAAGAGGTCCAGATGATTCTCCTAGTAATTGATTGTCCTTTATTGGTTTTCTCACTTGTTCTCTCTTCTCTTTTCTAATTTTCCTACAAAGTCATTTGATGTCAAAGTTCAATGGTCCTATTTCTAAAGTTTTGTCTTTATGCATATAATGTTTAAAAATTATCACCTTTGGTTCAAAAATTGAAATAACAATATTACACTAAAGGAGTATAAGAATATTTCATACTTAACACATAGTACAAATACATATAACAAAAATATTGAATTAAAAACCATTCAACAAGATTAATATTAACTTAATACAAATTACAATTTCACTTTCAATCCTAGTAATAGAGCCATAAACTTGATTGATACTTTTAACCTTTATACACAAATGCACATGTCGAATCAAATACTACAAAATGCGTAGAGTATCATTTTCATGAGGATTAGAGTAAAATTAGATATTTTAATTTATATTAAGTTAAGTACTAATCTTTAATACCTAAATTTTATCCAATTAAATGCAAGTGCTTAATTAAAGTTACTTCTAATATTTTGCAAAATATTAAAAAATAATAATTTTTTTATATTTTTATGTTTGTATATTAAAGATGATAGTTTTCCTTAATTTTAAAATAAGTATTCTGAATTTATGAAATTTTTTAGACTATGTATTATATTAAACTATATGGTGGATTAATTTAAATCTTGTTGTGTCAACAAGAAGTAAAAATATTATACTATCTATCTCTCAACAAGTATAACCAAACCAATCATTTTATCAATTTTCTGTCTAGTGCTAAGTAAATTTTGACTGGTTGCTTTACCCTTTTTTTAAATGATTACAAATCTTAAAAATAATCATATGTTTAATGGCTAGCACATTATTGATTATTTGATACATTTGTTTGCCTTTTTCTCTAATTGTTCTTCGAAATTCATCGATATCTCTAGATCACACTTATTTTTAATTTTGTAAAATGCCAAATTATTAGTAATTGAAGCATGGAAAGAAGAAAACACCATATTCAATTAAAGCATAAATATATATTTTTATAGTAATCCACAACAAAGTCTAAATCAATATAAATATCCCAAAAGTTCACATAAATTTAGAGCACTTTTATAAATTAATGCTCCATAATAGAGAGAAAGAAATCATATTAAACATAGTAAAATAAGATGTAGGATAGTCAGAAAAAATAAAGGAAAGAGGACAGAGATCTTCTAAGTCCATTCCTCACAATCCTCTATCGCTTCCTCACGGAAATGTCTAGCATCCCCCCACTAAAAATCTTTGATTGTTGATGTCCTTCTTCACCTCTTGCTTAGAAAATACTCTTTCACACTATGCTTATAACACTCTCACTACACTTGGAGTGCCACTCTCCAAGTACTTCAAAAAGAACACACACACACACACACACACACCTCTTTCCAAGAAAAAATAAAAAAAAATAAATTGGAAAGATCTCTTTCACTTAGAAATGTACCCTATATATAGTCTAAGTACAATCCTAGTTGGTTGTCAAGACACTTGTGCAATAATTGCCTCAAAATCTTCTCAAAATCGTCGCTAAACCATTACCAATCTATTTTGTCGAGTTGTAGTGCTGTGACACTGTTGATGTAGCATTGCAATGCTGCTAATCCAGAATTTTGGCACTATGTTGTTGCTTCTACTTCATATTTTGTCTCTGGTACAATGCCACGATGCTGCTTATGTAGCATGTAGGTGCGAAGTTCGCTGAAAAACTTACCTAAAATAAGTCTAATATGATGTTGCGATATTGTTGATATAGAGCATGAGCACTAGCCTTGTTGTAAAATAACTTCAATTTAGACTAAATCTTAGATGACGACAAGATTTAATGTCAGTGAAAATTGATGTTAAATGAAGACAACCAAAGCTCATATTTTCTACAAATCTAAAATTCATCTTGATAAGAAATCTTCTCCTAATATTTCAAAATAGGGCATACTTATAAATTTATTCAAGAAGCATTTTATCATCAATATTCTGCATACTTATAAATTTTACAAAAATCTTAAACACTCCATGGATAATTCAAAAGGCCCTCTTTGATAATTATGCATTTCTTGAATATCTTAATGCCTTTATGAACTTGAAATTTAATCTTGAATTTGATACCTTCTTTTTATTGAGACTCCCAGTTTCCTATAAGGTTGTTTGAGCTCTAATCTAAGAGTTCTTGTTTTTATTGGGTTTATCTCATCAAATAGTATTATCCAAATTATAAGTTTGTAAAAGATGAAATTTGAGTGATCTTACAATAAATTTCTAAAAAATTTTGCCCCATCTACTCAAATGATTTGATCATAAAAATAAATAAAATAATAAAACGAATTTCTTTTATGGCATATCAAAGCCGATCAAGTGCTTGCTTTGCCATCCTGCTTCAAGTGTCGGAAATGCTTCATCTTTCATGATGCCTCGCTTGAAAAAAAAAGCAAAAAAAGATACGAAACCCAAGCTTTTCGCAATGCTGACGAAAAGAAAGGAAATGTTTTTAATTGGCCCTTCGAGATAAATTTTTTTCACCATTCAATTTACGCTTCATTTTAGCTTCGAAACTAAAAAAATTGTTATTTTTCTTGGCACCAGTAATCATAGAGCTTATTGTTAATTCCTCAATTTGTGAGTGCTGTGTAGATAATAATTTCTTAATATGTAGTAATTTAATAAAAAAATTTTAATATAAATAAAATTTATGATAAAAATAAGAAGATATTAAGATAAAAAAAATATTTTAAATCATTTATATAATAGTTATGAGTTTGTAAGAACAATCACCTTTAAATTTTGAAATATCAAATTTAATTAAAGTTGGAATAAACATCTTGATTAGAATTGTATCTTACAAGTGATTTAATTAATCTAATTAATAATTTAAAATAAGCTCAAATTCAACTGATTTTAATAAAATAATTTTAAATATGAAAATCTTAAAAGAATATATTTTAAGTATTGATTCATTAGTGATTCGATTAAAAAATATAAAATATTTAATAAATAAATAGAGTGACATATCTATATTTTTGATGAAAATAGCTCTAATTTTAATGTGATTTTTTTAATGACTTTTATTAAATTATTATTTTATAATTTATGAATATACAAAAAATTTTAAAGAAAATAATTTAAAGTATGATATTTTGTTAGGGTTATACTCTCCCCATTGTGGCCCCATTGTGGGAGAGTACAATTGTACTTTTTTGTGAGATATTTGAGCAAATTTAATCACAAACTCTCATACACAATAGATGTGTAAGGATTTGAACTCAAGATCTCTTAGTTGAAAGTCAAAGCTCTCAACCACTAGGCTAAAATGCTTTGCATATATAGTTGTACTTTATTTTTGTTAAGAGAGTAATTTCTTAACTAGGGTGGCTTGATGTGGACAAGACCTATTTGAAATTTTGATCGAAAACATGAAAATGTCGTGTCTATTGCCTCTATTTTTTTCTGTATTTTATTTTTATTGTTTTGTACTTTTTAGTTTATCATTATATCAAATTAAATTTAAAATTTTAACTTCTAAACTTTTTAAACATTCAATACACCTCTCTTAGATGCCATAGTTGCTTTCAAATCTCACCAAAAAAGATTTCTAACCTCAATCAGCTATTTTAGTTTGTATATGTATCTTTATTAAAGATAATTTATACCCATTAGAGTCATATGGTCTTGATTATATTTTTTTCCTAAAGTTGCTCTTCTTATAGCATTTATCTTCGTATAAATTAATGTTTGAAAAACCTTATTTATAATTGATACCACTTTACTTTTCACATTATAGTGATTTTATTGATACATTTCTTCTTCTCACTTGTTGTTTGTTTCGCTTATCTAAAAAGATATGAGTAGGGCCACGCATCACTTATAAATATATGGATTTAACAAAGAGAGAGAGAGAGAGAGAGAGAGAGAGAGAGAGAGACATATTCAATTTATTATTTTATTTGTTTAAAATAATTTTATTCACAACATTTTAAAAAATATTATGGGCGGTCAAAAAATTCATTGTTCACGAACAGCTCATATTCGGCTCTTTCATTAAGTAAGTGAGTCGAACACAACAATATTTTAAGCTCGATTTATAAACAAGCTAAAAATGAACAATCCTTTGTTCGATGTATTTCGATTTATAAAATAAAAAATTATATTATATTATATATATATATATATATATATATATATATATATATATATATATATATATATATATATATATATATATATATATATATATATATATATATATATATATATATATATATTACACAAAAATTTGGTCATAATTGTAAAAGAGTTATTTCCAACATAAATAAAATAATTTTCAAATGAGTTAAATACAAATAAGAGTTCAGACACTCAAATACAACTCATTTACGAGAAAATATTACGTGTATGGACATAGCTTTACATCCAGACGCCAATCGCTATGCAACACTTGCCCAGTATTAAAATATGACTTTTTTGTACTTAATGCAGAACTGACGACGCCTTAACGACGCGTTACCGCCGACCACCGTCTCAAAAAAATGGGGTGGAATATTACGTCATTCAGATTCTTCACAAATAGTTTTGGGATTTCTTTTACGCAAATTTTCTTACCGCTCCCCTCGGTGCATCCGACCTTCTCTTAGAGATTTGCTAAATCTTAGGCATTAAAAATTGAGGTATTATAGGCGACTGCATGAGATATTTCTTTCTGCATTCTTGAACTTTAATGAATTTAGAGTTTTCTTTATTATTCTCACCGTCGAATAAGAGAACATTTGGAACATTTGAGTTCTTTAAAAGAAAGAAGACTATTTTGCTAATTTTTGGAGATATTTTGCATATGTACTCTCTGTACTCTTATGATGGTACATGCCATTTATTTTCAAAATTTTCAACTGTGGGGCTTGACATATGTTTAGTATATTGTATTATAGGATGTTTGGTGTTGTTTCATGAAGGATTTGATGAATTTTGGGTCTGTTTGGATATAATATGTTCAGTAGATGGCATTACAATTTATTTGTAGGTTGCTTGATGGTTGTTTGTTTTAGTTTTTCATCTGTACTCTCTGTACTCTCAAGAGAGTACAGCCCATTTTGTCATTTTTTCTAGATTTTTTACCATGTTTGGATATAATATGTTCAGTACATGATTTTACAAGCAATTTGAAGGCTGATTGATTAATTTTTAGATTATTTTTCATGTGTACTCTCTATACTCTCTTGAGAGTATAGCTCATTTTATTTTTTAGTTATTATACCTTGTTTAGAGTTAATATGTTTACTAGATGCCTTTAGAAGCAGTTTGGAGGCTGCTTGGTTGGTTTTTGAGGTTATTTTCCATGTGTACTCTCTATACTCTCATGAGAGTACACCCCATTTTCTTAATTTTTTTTTTAACTTTTTTACCGTTTGGAGATAATATGTTTAGTAGATGCCATTACAAGCAGTGTGTAGGATGATTGGTTGGTTTCTAAGGTTGTTTTGCATGTGTACTCTTTCTACTCTCATGAGAATACACCCATTTTCTCATTTTTCTTAGCTATTTAACCTTGATTGGAGTTAATATATTTACTAGATGCCTTTAGAAGCAGTTTGTAGGCTGATTGGTTAATTTTAGGATTATTTTGCATCTATACTCTCTGTACTCTCTATACTCTCATGAGAGTATATGTCATTTTCTCATTTTTTTTAAAAGGTTTTTACCCTGTTTGGATATAAATTATTTAGTAGATGCCATTACAAGCAGTTTGTAGACTGATTGGTTGTATTTTAGGACTATTTTGTATGTGTACTCTCTATACTCTCATGAGAGTACACTCTATTTTCTCTTTTTTTTTAGGTTTTTACCCTGTTTGGACATAATATATTTAGTAGATGCCTCTACAAGAAGTTTGGAGGTTGATTGATTGGTTTTTGAGGAAGTTTTACATCTGTACTCTCAAGAGAGTACACTCCATTTTATCATTTCTTTTCAAGTATTTTATCCTATTTAGAGTTATAATATGTTTAGTAGATGTCATTACAAACAGTTTGGAGACTGATTGGTTAATTTTTATGGCTATTTTACATGTGTACTCTCTATACTCTCATGAGCGTATACCCCATTTTCTCATTTTTTTCAGCTTTTTTACCCTGTTTGGACATAATTTATTTAGTATATCTCTCTACAAGAAGTTTGGAGGATGATTGGTTGATTTTGAGATAGTTTTGCATCTATACTCTTTGTACTCTCATGAGAGTACATTCCATTTTCTCTTTTATCTTCATATTTTTTACCTTGTTTGGAGATAATATGTTTAGAAACCATTACAAGCAGTTTGGAGGTTGATTGGTTGATTTTTATGGCTATTTTGCATGTGTACTCTCTATACTCTCATGAGAATATACCTTATTTTCTTATTTTTTTCAGCTATTTAACTTTATTTGGTACGTGCGTCATTCCAGATTCGCCACAGAACAATTTTAGGATTTCTTTTTGCGCAAAAATTTTCCTCAGCTGAGCTCCCGCTCTCTCCGAGCATGCGTCCGACCTTCTCTAAGAGATTTGCTAAATCTTGGGTATTAAAAATTGAGGCGCATGAGGTATTTCTTCCCGCATTCTTGAACTTTAATGAATTTAGGGTTTTCTCTATTATTCTCATCATCGAATAGGAGAACCTTTGGAACATTTGAGTTCTTTAAAAGAAAGGAGACTATTTTGCTAGTTTTTGGAGATATTTTGTATGTGTACTATATATACTCTCATGATGGTACATGCCATTTTTTTCAAAATTTTTAACTGCGGGGCTTGTTATATGTTTAGTATATCCCATTATAGATGTTTGGTGTTGTTTCATGAAGGATTTGATGAATTCTAGGCCTATTTGGATATAATATGTTCAGTAGATGGCATTACAATTTATTTGTAGGTTGCTTAATGGTTGTTTGCTTCAGTTTTGCATCTGTACTCTCTATACTCTCAAGAGAGTACAACCCATTTTGTTATTTTTTTTTTAGATTTTTGACCCTGTTTGGATATAATATGTTCAGTACATGGTTTTACAAGCAGTTTGAGGCTTATTGATGGATTTTTACGGTTGTTTTACATGTGTACTCTCTGTACTCTCTTGACAATATAGCTCATTTTTTCATTTTTTTTCATTATTAAACCCTATTTGGAGTTAATATGTTTACTAGATGCCTTTAAAGTAGTTTGGAGGCTGATTAGTTAATTTTTGAGGTTATTTTGCATGTGTACTCTCTATACTCTCATGAGAGTACACTCCATTTTCTTTATTTTTTTTAGCTTTCTAACCCTGTTTGAAGATAATATATTTAGTAGATGCCATTACAAGCACGTAGAGGATGATTGGTTGATTTCTGTATTTTTGCATGTGTACTCTATGTGCTCTTATGAGAGTACACCTCATTTTCTCATTTTTTCAGCTATTTAACCCTGATTGGAGTTAATATGTTTAATAGATGCATTTAGAAGTAGTTTGGAGGCTGATTGGTTAGTTTTTAGGGCTATTTTGCATCTATACTCTCTGTACTCCCATCAGAGTATATATCATTTTCTCATTTTTTAAAGATTTTTTACCCTGTTTGGATATAATATATTTAGTATATGTCATTACAAGAAATTTGTAGGCTGATTGGTTGCATTTTAGGGCTATTTTTCATGTGTATTCTCTTTACTCTCATGAGTACACCCTATTTTCTCATTTTTTTAGGTTTTTTATCCTGTTTGGACATAATATATTTAGTAGATGCCTCTACAAGAAGTTTGGAGGCTGATTGGTTAGTTTTTGAGGCAGTTTTACATCTGTATTCTTTGTACTCTCAAGAGAGTATACTCCATTTTCTCATTTCTTTTCAAGTTTTTTAACGTGTTTAGAGTTATAATATGTTTAGTAGATGTCATTATAAGTAGTTTGGAGGCTGATTGGTTGGTTTTTATGGTAATTTTCCATGTGTACTCTCTATACTCTCATGAGAGTACACCCCATTTTCTCATTTTTTTCAGCTTTTTTACCCTGTTTGGACATAATATATTTAGTATATGCCTCTACAAGAAGTTTGGAGGCTAGTTGGTTGGTTTTCAGATAGTTTTGCATCTATACTCTCTATACTCTCATGAGAGTATATTCCATTTTCTTTTTTTTTTATCTTTTTACTTTGTTTAAGGATAATATATTTAGAAGATGCCATTATAAGCAGTTTGGAGGTTGATTGGTTAGTTTTCATGGCTATTTTACATGTGTATTCTCTGTACTCTCATGAGAGTACACCCTATTTTCTCATTTTTTTAACTATTTAACTTTATTTGGAGTTAATATCTTTACTAGATGCCTTTAGAAGTAGTTTGGAGACTGATTGCTAGGTTTTTAGTGTTGTTTTATATTTGTACTCTCTGTACTCTCATGAGAGTATAACCCATTTTTTTTCAAATATTTTTAGCTTTTTTACCCTGTTTGGACTTACTATGTTTAGAAGATGCCTTTACAAGCAATTTGGAGGTTGATTGGTTAATTTTTGAGGCTATTTTGTATGTGTACTCTTTGTACTCTCATGAGAGCACACCCCATTTTCTCATATTATTTTAGCTTTTTTACCCTATTTAAAGATAAAATGTTTAGTAGATGCTATTACAAGAAGTTTGGAGGCTGATTGGTTGGTTTATGAGATAATTTTGCATCTGTACTCTTTGTACTCATGAGAGTACACCTCATTTTCTCATTTTTTTTTAGCTTTTTTAGCCTGTTTGGAGACAATATGTATAGTAGATGCCTCCGAAAGGAGTTTGGAGGCTGTCTGGTTGATTTTTGAGGCAGTTTTGCATCTGTACTCTTTGTACTCTTATGAGAGTACAGGACATTTTCTCAATTTTTCATCTTTTTTACCATATTTAGACTTATTATGCATAGAAAATGCCTTTACAAGCAATTTAGAGGCTGATTGGTTGGTTTTGAGGCTATTTTGTATGTGTACTCTATGTACTCTTAGGAGAGTACATCTCATTTTCTCATATTTTTTCAACCTTTTTATCCTGTTTAGAGATAATATGCTTAGTAGATGTCATTACAAGAAGTTTGGAGGCTGATTGGTTGGTTTATGAGGCAGTTTTACATCTGTACTTTTTATACTCTCATGAGAGTACATCCCATTTTCTTATTATTTTTTTCAACTTTCTTACCTTGTTTGGAGATAATATGTTTAGTAGATGCCTCCAGAAGAAGTTTGGAGGCTGAATGGTTGGTTTTTGATGTAGTTTTGCATTTGTATTCTCTATACTCTCATGACGGTACAACTCATTTTCTTAATTTTTTTCAGGTTTTTTACCCTGATTGGAGATAATTTGTTTGATAGATACCATTACAAGTCAGTTTGGAGGCTGATTGGTTACTTTTCGGTTCATTTTTGCATGTGTACTCTCTATACTCTCACAAGAGTACACCATATTTCTTTAATTTTTTAAACTACGAGGCTTGTCATATGTTTCTTATATCTCATTAGAAGATGTTTGGAGATGTTCCATGAAGAATTTGCTGGTTTTAATGGTTGTTTTGCTTGTACTCTTTGGGCCTCCATTGTGCTGATAATGTTCTCATTAATTGACTTTTCATTTTTGAAGTTTAAAATGTCGGAAAAAGGATAACTTCCAGATGCAGGCCTATCACCATTAGAGCGGCATTTGAAAATATTTCACCACGCTTTATTGATAAAGTTCTTGACATTTTAAGGAGGCTTCATTTGCATCAATTCATTAGGCTGCATGGAATTCAGCAAGACTCAGCTACCATCACTTCAATTATATCTTGTTGGGATATAAAGAAGCAAGTATTCTTTTTTGGTGGCCAATGCATTCTTTTCACCCCCAATGAAATTGCATTAATTGTAGGGATGCCAAATAGAGAGTTGAAGGTCATATGGCAGAAATCCCCATTATCAAAGTTTAGCTTAGTAGATTTTAAGAATAAACTTGAGAATTTGGATCATCGCACACAATTTGTTGTACATACATACATTTTTTGCTTTCAAATATTTTTTTATATATCACAATTATAGAGTGGCATCGAAATTGATAGCCTATGCCGACGACATAGAGAAGTTTGTTGAGTACAATTGGGCAGATGCCATTTGGGCTTTTCTGGTTTCACAATTTGATGGTATTACATCAAAAATTCTGACATAGAAGGCACCCGAGACATGAGTGGCTTTGTCACTCTTCTAATGATACGTTCTACATCTTCAAGTTTATATTATTTGATGAATTAAAGTTAAGTTATATAAATATTCATTATAAATCTGGGCGGTAGAGCACATAGGCATCATAAGGTCGCCCTTTCCTTCTGCAAAGCCAAGTATATTACATGGCCAAAAATAAAAGTTTGTAGATGATTCCTTTAATGGTTTGGAAGGACACCAGGTGATGCAAAATAAATTCACATTATTTTATCTTAGAATGTATTTATTCATATTATAAATCATCATATTTTCTTATTAGTGTAACACATGTCTGCCTTTCATTTGAGGACATATCAGAGGAGGAGACATGGCTCCTTGAAACATTTCCCCCTATCTAGTAGACAAAACCATGTTGAGCCCGATAGCAGCCCCATTCCAAGTCCAAGGAGTGGTGGCCCCACTAAATCTCCACATCTCTCCTTGATATTCTCCCCCTTCCAATGTATCTAGCCTGCCCTCCGCTAGTACCCATTTAGAAAGCTTTAAGAAAGAGGATACTTTGTGGCCTGGAGAGAGTATCATATTTTGAAGCATCAATAACTGAGAGAATTTATGGAATTGATTTGGGGGTAGCTGCTATTGAGGTGATGGTTCACGAAGGGTCCGCATGGCAAAGCTCTAGGAAAGGGAATCTCTGAGGAGGCTATCACGGGCATCACCGGCTACCACGGGAAGCTGGGGAGTCACCATGGAGCTCATGAAAGCTCCACGGAAGCCCCTGTGGAGGCTTCCATTGGGGAAGCCCATGTGGAGGCTACCATGGGGAAGCTCCTGTGGAGGCTTCCACTAGACATGAAGAGAATGCTCAGCCTTCACTCAGTAGCATCGAGATGTGTGAAGGCTTGAGAGTTGAGGAAGAGGAAATTTGTATCCTCCCCATTCACACAAACTTATAAGTCATTAGAATAGGTAGCCTCCACATGATGAATGTGCATAAGAGGTATTACTTTGCTTTCCTTTAATTTAACCTAATAGAAGCGATTTCACTAATTTTTTTATGTATGTTAAGAAAGATGTTCCAATATCTGGATGAACCACCACTCATGGTGGTTGAGGAGCATCAGGCAGATGTATGCATCATCTTAGCTGATTAAGCCTTAATTCACAATGAATCTAGCTCTTCATCACTAATTTTCTTGCAGCCAGCTGAGGTACATCATATTGTTGACTTCTAATCAAGAGATTCCTGCCCAAGCTAATGCTGCAGCTCATTGACACCTTGTGCTCTCGATTCAAGGACAAGCAAGCCATTTTTCATTCAACTCATTCTATATACATAAAATCACCTATTCATTTAATAATGCTCATATTCCTATACTTCTCACATGCAGTTGTAATAGCGTATTTGCGGCTAGGAATATCATCATTGTACGAGGCCAAATTAATGAGTTGATGATAGATCAGTATCTATCAGATGCACACATCGATGCCTTCACCTTTTTACTGGTCGAGAAGTACTCTCTATGTCCTGGGCTATATGTCCCTTATCTGTATGTTTCATGCATGCACTGGGTGAGTTACTGCATAGAATTTTGGGTAATACGATCCATTATTAGATAGATAGTTAGAAGCCACTAATTATAAACTTTCTCTTGACTTCTTGCAGAGTTATGCTAAATATGGCCTACCAAAAGAAAGCAAAATATTCATCCAATATGTTACTGTAGATAGTGTTTCAAGGGCTGAGTTACGTTTACTTCCAATTAAAAATAATCAGCATTGGACACTCCTGATGGGGCATATTAAGCAAGGGGCTTGGTATTTTTATGATTCATTGCCAAACCCAACTCATAAGGCCATTCTTCATAATATTGTAAGATTTGTTCTCATTTTGATTTGCCTAAATTATATATTTTGTGCCTAATTATTGACTTTATTTTTTACTCTTTAGATTAAATTACTTGTTGAAGATGCTGACCAGTCTTTCCAGAGCGATCCCATAGAAGGGCCAATCAAAGTGATGAGTGGGCTACCAGTCCAACAAAATAGTGTCGACTGTGGGATGTTTGTGTGTAAATACATGGAGGCGGATCAAGAAACCTCAATGAATTCACCGGGATTGGCCAAAGAAGATGAATTGCTTCAGGGCTGAGTTCGCTTAGGCTATTTTTTGTTTAGGTATGAAAAATTGATTTGAAAAATGTTGAATTGAAATAGTTTTATGTGATGAAAATGTATCTGTGTGGTGTGTTTATGGATGCCATTAGAAGCTATTTTTTTAGCTTTTAAACCCTTTATAGAGATAACATGTTTAGGAGATATCATTACAAGCAGTTTGGAGGCTGATTTATATGTGTACTCTCTATACTCTAATGAAAGTACAACCTATTTTATTTTTTTTTAGCTTTTTTGGCCTATTTGAAGAGAATATGTTTAATAGAATCTATTACAAGCAGTTTGGAGGCTGATTAGTAGGTTTTGGAGGCTAATTTGTATGAGTACTCTCTGTACTCTCATGAGAGTACAACTTATTTTCTTTTTTTTTTCTAACTTTTTTGGCTTATTTGGAGAGAATATGTTTAATAGATTCCATTACAAGCAGTTTGGAGGTTGATTGGTAGGTTTTGAAGGCTAATTTTCATGTATACTCTCTATACTCTCATTAGAGTATAGCCTATTTTCTTTTATTTTTCTAGCTTTTTTGGCCTGTTTGGAGAGAATATATTTAATAGATTCTATTACAAGCAGTTTGGAGGCTGATTGGTAAGTTTTGAAGGCAAATTTGCATGTGTAGTACTCTTATTAGAGTACAACCTATTTTCTTAATTTTTGCAACTTTTTTGGCCTATTTGGAGAGAATATGTTTAATAGATTCCATTGGAAGTTGTTTGGAGCCTGATTGGTAGTTTTTTTGAGATGTTTTGTAGGTGTACTCTCTATACTCTCATGAGAGTATAGACTATTTTCTCTTTTTTTTCTAGATTTTTTGGTTTGTTTGGAGAGAATATGTTAAATAGATTCCATTAGAAGCTGTTTTGGAGCCTGGTTGGTTATTTTTTGATTTGCATACTCTTCTCATAGAGTACAACCTATTTTCTTAATTTTTTCAACTTTTGGCTGTTTGGAGAGAATATGTTTAATAGATTCCATTAAAGTATTTGAAGCTGATTGTTATTTTTTTGAGTATTTGCATGTGTACTTTATGTACTCTCATGAGAGTACAGACTATTTTTTTATTTTTTTTAGCATTTTTGGCCTGTTTAGAGAGAATTTGTTTAATAGATTCCATTGGAAGCTATTTGGAGACTAATTATTAGTTTTTTTTAGTTGTTTTGCATGTGTACTTTCTATACTCTCATGAGAGTACAAACTATTTTCTCATTTTTTTAGCTTTTTTGGCCTGTTTGAAAATAATATTTTTAATAGATTCCATTGGAAGATGTTTGGAGCCTGATTATTAGTTTTTTTAGCTATTTTGCATGTGTACTCTTTGTACTCTCATGAGAGTACAAGTTATTTTCTTTTTTTTCAATTTTTTTGGTCTGTTTGGAGAGAATATGTTTAATAAATTCCATTGGAAGCTATTTGGAGCTTGATTGTTAGCTTTTTTGAGCTGTTTTGTATGTATACTCTCTATACTCTCATGAGAGAACAAATTATTTTCTCATTTTTTTAATTTTTTTGTGTTAGAGAGAATTGGATTGCTCTTAACAATAGGAACAATTGCTGATTGGCTACACTTGAAATCTTCATCATGTCATTCCGGCGCCATGTGTCCATAACCTTCTCTAATCTCAAGAAATAATATGTGATTGAACTTGTTGGTTTAGATATTCCATGACATACATTATTTGTGGACTCACTACGTTGCATTGACAAGATACCCATACATAATGAGTGTTTGCAGAATGCGGTGGACTACTTGCATCTAATTTTATAAAGCTCAGACAGCCAAGCATGATCATGCAAATTGCCTTCATCTAGCATGGTAGACCAAGCTTGCTCAAACTCTTCCTGTGAGTCACTCTTGTTCATGCATGTATAGAATAGACTTTGTACAGTCTTATTAATATTAAAGCAATGTACCTTTGAAGGAGCTTTCTTCAAAATATGCCATTGACACAACCTATGATGAGTACATGGTAATGCAATTTTGATAGCTCATCTTGTCCTGATCTTGATCAGTGAATATTATTATAGGATGTGTGTCACTCATTAACTGGAGAAATATTTTGAATAGCTATGTGAATGACTCAATTATCTCTTCTGATAGAAATGCTACTCCAAATAAGATATTTTGCTAGTGATGATTCACTCCAATAAAAGTGGCACAGACAAGATTATATTTATTAAGTCGATAGCTTATATAAAAAATTATGACAATCCCAAAATAATCATATTATATCCTTGACATGCCATTGCTCCAAAAAAAACTAACCAAGCTATCTAACTCATCAACTTGGACATTCCATGCAAATATCTCATCCTCCGCTTGCCTTTCCTTGAATAGTTGTATTAATGCATTACTATCACCATTCATAATCCTCAATCTTCTCTCTTTTTGGATGAAATTAAAAGCATCCACCGTAACTTTCACTTAGATAGCTAAACGCATCAGTTGCTCTAATTCTGGCCTCTATCATTGTCTTCAACACAACCTCCTTCTCATCGCTGATGCCTCTATATGATCTGAGAAGATGTAGGTCACTTGGCTTTGCCAATGAATGATTATGACTTTTTATATATTTTTCAACCTTCCAATTCCCATCTAAATCAATAGAAAATCTAATCATGGCCAGACAACCACTCCTTGTATCTGTTTTCTGAAATTTGACTGAGCAGTTTAGATTGATAGCTTTCTTCCGACCTGCTTTTACACATAAAAATTCCTCGATTTCAATTTCTTGGAGTTTGGCCAACTAGTATGATCCTTCCTAACACTGAACCTAGTTTCATGTGCATAATCATAGTACAATGCATACACCTCCTTTTCATTATGAACACTGGTGCCAAGGAGTTCCACAATCGGGTCATTAGACATAACGGCTTCATCATCACACCAGTCATTTACTTCATTCACCCGCCCAGACACAAATATGTCATATGCAAAACAATCCCAAAACCAAGAAATTCTTCATGAAACACCTCCAAATATCTTACAATGGGATATACTAAGCATATGATAAGCCCCATAATTACAAAAAAAATGACAAAATGGGGTGTACCCTCATGAGAGTACATAGAGTACACATATAAAACAACTCCAAAAATAAAATAGTTCTTCATAAAATACCTCCAAACATCTTACAGTGAGATATATTAAACATATGACATGCCCCATAATTGAAAATTTTAGAAAAATATAGTGTACCCTCATGAGAGTACACAGAGTAGATATGCAAAACAGCTCCAAAAACTAGAAAATTTTTCATGAAACATCTCAAACATATTACAATGAGATATACCAAACATATGACAAGCCTCATAATTACAAAAATTGAAAAAAAAATGGGATGTACCCTCATGAGAGTACACAGAGTACACATACAAAATAGCTCTAAAAACTAGCAAATTCTTAATGAAACATCTCCAAATAGATTACAATGGGATATAATAAACATGTGACACACCCCATAATTAAAAATTTTAGAAAAATGGGGTATACACTCATGAGAGTACATAGAGTACACATGCAAAATAGCTCCAAAAATAAAAAATTCTTCATAAAACACCTCCAAACATCTTATAATGGGTTATACTAAACATATGACAATTAAAATTTTAAAAAAAAAGGGGTGTACCCTCATGAGAGTACATAGAGTACACATGCAAAAGAGCTCTACAAATCAGGAAATTCTTCATGAAACATCTCCAAACAGATTATAATTGGATATACCAAACATATGACAAGCCCCACAATTGTAAAAATTGAAAAATAGGGTGTCCTCTCATGAGAGTACATAGAGTACACATGCAAAATAGCTCTAAAAATTAGCAAATTTTTCATGAAATATCTCCAAACAGATTACAATAAGATATATTAAACATATGACACGCCCATAATTGAAACTTTTAGAAAAATGAGGTGTGTCCTCATGATAGTACACATGCAAAATAGCTCCAAAATTAAAAAATTCTTCATGAAACACCTCCAAACATCTTACAATGAGATATACTAAATATATGGCATGCCCCACAATTAAAAATTTTAAATAAATGGGGTGTACCCTCATGAGAGTACATACAGTACATATGCAAAATAGCTCCAAAAACTAAGAAATTCTTCATGAAATATCTCCAAACATATTACAATGAGATATACCAAACATATGACAAGCCCCATAATTATAAAAATTGAAAAAATGTGTACCCTCATGAGTGTACATAGAGTACACATACAAAATAGCTCCAAAATTTAACAAATTCTTCATGAAACATCTCCAAACAGAGTATAATGGGATATAGTAAACATGACATACCCCACAATTAAAAATTTTAGAAAAAAATTTCAGAGTACATAGAGTACACATGCAAAATAAAATGAAATTCTTCATGAAACATCTCCAAACATATTATAATGGGATATAGTAAACATACACAAGTCACACAATTAAAATTTAAGAAAAAAGGTGTACCTCATGAGAGTATATAGAGTACATACAGCTAAAAAAATCAAGAAATTCTTCATTAAATATTTTCAAATAGATTACAATGGGATATACCAAACATATGACAAGCCCCATAATTAAAAAAATTGAAAAAATGGGGTGTACCCTCATGAGAATACACAGAGTATACATACAAAATTACCTAAAAATTAACAAATTCTTCATGAAATATCTCAAAATATCTTACAATGAGATATCCTAAACATATGATAAGCCCCATAGTTGAAAAATTGAAAAATGGGGTGTCCCTCATGAGTATAGAAATACAGTACATACAAACATCTCCTAAAATCAACAAATTTTCATGAAACTTCTCCACACATCATCCAATAGGTTATGGTTAACAAATTGCAAGCTCTATAGTTAAAACATTTGAAAAATTGAGGTGTACTCTCACGAGAGTATAAAGAGTACACATATAAAAGAGTTCCAAAAACTAGCAAATTCTGCATGAAAATATCTCAAAACATCTTACATTAGGTAATGGTAAACATATGACAAACTCACAAAAAAAAAATTAAAATAAGATGTACTCTCGAAAGATAAAAAAGAGTACATGCAAAATAAAAATTAACCAATCAGCCTCCAAACTATTGTAAAGACATCTACTAAATATATTATCTCCAATCAGGGTAAACACGCTGAAAAAAACTGAAAAAATAAAGTGTATTCTCATGAGATAAAGAGTACACATGCAAAATAGTCCTAAAAATTAACCTCCAAACTCGTATTATGACATCTAATAAACATATTATCTCCAAATAGGCTAAAAAAGCTAAAAAAAAAGAATGGGTTGACTCTCTGAGCAGAGAGACATAGAAAATACTCTTAAAATAAACAATATCCTCTTGCAAAAAACTCTAAATAGTATAGGAAATATACATGTATTAAAAGAATTTCAAAGAATATCACTAATAAACCATTAAAAATCTTACATATAAAATGGTTCAAAAATCTACCGATGCATTTTTATTTAATACATCTGCTAAATTAGTTGTAATATCATCAAGTCCTAAACTTACAAATTAGTTCTCTATCTTCACGGTTCTTCTCGAAAAATGAAATGAGATTTTTTATTTATCTCTCTAAGCTCGATTTCTCTTGAAAAAAATATATATTATGCCTTAAATCTATTTATATATTGTTTTAAAATTCTCCTGCACATTCAACGTCGTTTCTCTCGCTATTTTAATGAGATCGGTTGGGCCTGGATTGGGTTAACGTAAATGATGTCATTAATGTGTCATCAAATAAATTATGTTTGTTAAGTAAAAAAAATTATATTTTAATATCAAATATGTGATGTATAATGATTGATGTTCAAACATAAAATTATATTTGAATTTCACAATATTTTTTTTCCTCGTGTACCCCTAAATTTCAGAGGCTTTTATCCGGCATGGCAGCTCACTTTGCACGTGAAACGCAGGAACACGGAGGTCCATGGGAGCAGAGCCGAGGTTGTAAACGTCGTTAACGACACCAGCAGAGCAGAAAGAAAGCGAAAGAGTGAGAAGCACAGGTCAAGGGCAAACGCAGAGAGAGAGAGAGAGAGAGAGAGAGAGAGAGAGAGGAGTAGTCTTCTCTGTTTTCATGAGTAGGTTCTGTGACTTCTGTCCCTCGACCGCAAGCCCAGTCATGCTTTTAAAGCAAGCAGGACACTCCAGGCCCCGGACCCATGATAAAGACACCACTTTAACATCTCTCGCTCTCTCTCTCTCTCTCTCTCTCTCAGCTCTACCCCTATTCGTCCGTTCTTTTACTCCTCCGCTTTCCTTTCTCTTCTTATATAGATGTTTCTGGTGCGTTTGCGCCGTCCTGAGCAACTGAAATGGAGGTGAGTGAGTTTCTTACTCTAAAACCGGATGACATCTCTCACACATTTTCTGCTTCTGGAAAGGAGAAATCCCATTTCTATGTTTTTTTTGCAGAAGTGTCAAATACCGGCGTTTGAGAGCTGGCACTACTGCGAGGCCGTAATCCACGCAGGGTTGACTCAAGCAAGTTACTTTGGCGACGAAGATCTCTTCAAATTGCCTGTGGCGATGCCGGTGAACTCTGCTTACCTCAACGGCGGCCATTATTACAACAAGGTGCGGCCGTTGCAGCTCATCGGTGATCTTTTGTTTCGTTTTTAAAGCTGCTGTGTATTTCAGGCGAGGAAAAGGAATGGATTTGTCGTCGAGAAACAGTGTTCTAGCGAGCAGATGCAGAAAAAACAGGAGAATGCCTGTGACTTCGCGGTAGGTACGCTAAGGAGTAGAGCCCCCAAGGCAGTGGATGAGGATTTGTACAAGATTCCACAGGAGCTTCTCTATCAGAAACCCAAGAGGGTATCTCTTTTTCTTCTTTATGTGCCTCAAATTTCAATTCTTTTAGGATTTGAATTGCGGGCATCTTCTATCATTTCACTAAGACTCTGCTTTCTTGCAGAAGAGGCTGCTGATGAATTTGCTATCCGGATGTCTAGGTCTCAGCTGCATCCCCTGAGCTTGTAATGGAATGTCTTTTCTCATCTTTTGCTTGTTCCCTTTCTTTCTCATTTACCAGCTTTCATGAATTTAATATGTGAAATGGAACGTATCCCACTTGTTGCTTTGTTTCTTTTCTTCTAAGTTCTGTTGGCATGTAAAAAAGTTTTTTGTTTTGGATATTTAAGAGAATTTAATAACAACTTAAAACATATAATGGATGTGCAAAACTTTCGATTCAAGATCTTTTAATCAAAAATTTAAACTGTCAATTATTAAATTGAGATGCCTTACAGAGCATGTAAAAATTGAATAAAAGATGAGCCCTGATCCCCTCAATTTCTCAAAAAATAAAAATAAAAAAAGATTTACATACATATCATATAATTCTTATGCATTTATATATCTAACACCTAAAATTAAATATTTACTTATCTAATATTTTCTTATGCTTAAAAATATGCATTTCATTTTTAAAAAATGAGTGATGATATTTTTGATATGATATTGAAGATTTAGGTGTTATATATATATGTAAAAATTAAAATTTAGTTGTTAGATATGTAAATATTTAAGAATTATGTTATGTATGAAATACCTCAATAATTTTAAAGCATGATGACAAGTTACAATAATTATAAATTTTGACACATTAAAATTCAAAATATATAGTAATTTATCTCAAATGATATGGTGATCTTATAACATAAAATGATCATCTTACAAAAAATCAACTTGCAATAAATTTGATAAAGGAAATGGCTCACTTATTTTTAAAGAGAAATAACAAATTTATTAAGAAATTTTTTAAATATTATTTAGCTTAATGTAAATAATAGACTAAAATAGAAATAATTTTTAAGTGAATAAGCAAGTGTTTATTATGCAACATATTAAATTTTAATAAATTTAAACTGATAAAATCAATATAAATAATTGGTCATGAATTTATATAAATTGATATTTAATAAGATAAATTTTTATTAATTTAATTATACAAAAAACTAACAAATATTTTAAATATAACCTAAATTAAATTAAATAAAATTATAAAAAAATAAAATAAATTCAGCACAAAATAAAATAATGTAGATATTATTTTACAAAATTGATTTTCAATGAAAATAAATTTTTTTAAATGTTAAATTTGTAATTAAAACAATTATAAATCAAGTATTATGCATATGATTTAGTAAAATGATAATGCACATATTGATTAAAAAAATCTATTTTATGATTAATGTGATTATAAAATGATGATAAGTATTTAATTTGATTTAAAGTGAACCATTTATCAATTGTATTGCAAATATACAAAACAAGACTCTAATCCTAACCAACCTATAAAAAATAATACTTAAATTTCCCTTGTTTAGTGAGTCTAGTTGAGTCATATAGTATTCTTGAAAATCTCAAAATAAATTATTAGTAATTTCACACATATATTTGTTATCATAAAAAATCAAATTAAGAGTTCACGGGCTCATGGAGCTAATAATCTCCCCCTTTTTTATGATAATAAACTTATATTGATAATATGCATAGATGAAAGTGTAAAGTGATCTTGCATCACACATTTCAAATCAAATCTATTAAAATAATTTATATGCTCCTCCTAAATGTTTGCATGTAAAAGAAGTGATAAATTAACATACTTTTTTCTCCCTCTTTTGGAAACATAGAAATATAAAATAATGAAGTATAATAATTTAAACATTTGGATCTAACATATTAAGCATGCATCTCAAAATATAAAAATGTTCTTCAAATTAATGTTTTATAAAATTGTTAGTAATTTGTAAATTAGTGCTAATGAACTCAATGTTAACATCATCTTTAAGAACATGATCCCTAATAAAATAGTGTCTAATTTTTGTATGATTGGTTCGTGAGTGCTGAATAGGATTTTTGATTAAACGAATTGAACTAGTATTATCACATTGAATTGGGATGTGATCTAGTTTAATTCCAAAGTCTTTTAATTATTGCTTTAACCAAAAGACGAGCATAACTACTACAGCTATGTACTCAGCCTTATAAATAGATAAAGCTATAAAATTTTATTTTCTAGAGGACCAATACACAAGTGATGATCCTAAAAATTAATATGTGCTTGATGTGCTTTGAAAAGTAGCATAAAAAAGCAACCAAATCTCATGAAAAGGAGTTTTAGGATACCACGGGCCTAACGTAGATGTGCCTATAAAATAACAAAAGATAAGCTTGATTACTATGAAATGAGACTGCATAGGGTTGGCCTGAAAATGAGCATAGAAGAAAATAATAAATATAATATCAAGTCTACTAGCAGCAAGATATAATAGTGAACCTATAATACTTCTAAAACGCTTCTAGACAGCTAATTATCTTGATTCAACCAAATCTCATGAAAGTTATACTTTATTTGAGTCTTTCATACCAAACCTTTCGATTAATTCATTTATATACCTAATTTAATAAATGAAAGTTTCATTTTCTATTTGCTTCACTTGAAGACCTAAAATATAGTTAAGCTCTCCCATCATTATCATTTCAAACTCCTTAAACATCAAAGATGAGAACTCATGGCACAAATATTCATTGATACATCCAAATAATATATCATATATATAAATTTGTACCATAATTAAATCATCACCTTTATTTTTAAGGAATAAGATGGTATTTACTCTACTCTTTCTAAACCCATCATCTATCAAAAAAATAATTTAACTTATCATACCAAATATGAGAAGCTTGTTTCAAACCATATAAAGCTTTTTTCAATTTATATACATGATCAAGATAATCAAGCCTCTCAAATCTAGTAGTTGCTCTACAAAGGCATCTTGGTTAATAAACTTATTCAAAAATGCACTCTTAATATCCATATGAAAGAGTTTAAAATTCTTATAACAAGCATAAGTAAGGAGTAACCTAATGTCCTCTCATTTTACTATGGATGCAAATGAAAATTCAAAATCTATACCTTCAATATTTGTGTACCCTTGTGTAATTAATCTTGCCTTATTTATAATAATACAACTTGAGTCATCTAACTTATTCTTAAAGACCCATTTAGTTCCAATAATATTTTGATCTTAGTTTTGGAGTCATGGGATTAATTCCCCAACATCGTTTCTTATAAAATAATTCAACTCCTCTTCCATATCTAGAATCCAAAAATTATCTTTTAATAATTTTTCTTTATTTTTGGGTTCAATCTCATATAACATTGTAGAATAATTCACAGCCTCTCTATTAAGTCTTCTAGTCATAATAGCTTTGGAGGGGTCTCCAACAATCAATTCTTTTGAATGATTTTTATTATATTCACTTTCTTTATGCAATGAATTATCTAATTTGCCTTCCTTTTTAAAAATGTTATTAACTTCTTCATTAGCCACTTCAATTCTAATTGGATCAATCAAATTTTCATCATTCTTCAATAATTAATTTTCTTTTATTAAAAACTTTATATTTTTTTAATATATATATATATATATATATATATATATATATATATATATATATATATATATATATATATATAAATAAAGAAATTTCACTATATAATAAGAGTTACAAGTCCAAAAGGTGGAAAAGAAAATTACAAACTTCTAATGTAAGGCAAATCAAGGAGGTCTCCATGAAGAGCATTTGTAATGGTGTTGAATGAGTTGATGAGAAGAGAGGCTCATCCAGGAAGCCCCCAATTTAGCTAAATAATTGCAGGTCTATTGCCTTCTCTTTTAATATGAGTGATTTGTAAATTCATCGGCTGGATCAAAAGGTGAACCTATCTGATAATGTAAGTAAGATATCAAGGATGAAGAGATTCCTTAGTAACATACTTACAAAGGCTTATGGAGTCCGTTTCTACCCATATATTAGAAAAGTGCAAGGTAGTAACAATTCTGAGAGCAGTGAGGCATGCCTGGGCTTCAACACATATTGCATTATCAACTAGTGTTGGAGAGGAGAAGTTATAAATGCAGTTTCCTTGACAATCCTAGAAAACAACACTAATGCTAGCCACCATTGGAGATGTCAAACTCCCATCAATTATGACACTTGTCATCAAACTTACATAAAGATTCTTTTTTATTATTCGAGATAAAATATTTGCATCCAAAAATGTGAATATAATTAGTCTTGGCATTTTTTCCAATATATATATATATATATATGGGGTCTTATTTAAAAATGGCCGCAAATAAATCATATTCATCATATAACATGGAATATTTATAGCTACTATCTAAAAGTATTTAGGCAATTTATACTCATCAAGCATAGATCTACTCCATTAATACTCTATTCTTTCTTTCAACAACTCCATTATGCTGTGGAGTTTAAGAAATTATATCTAATTCCATGTTCCTCACAATAATCCTTACATAATTTCTTTTTGAATTTTTCACCATTCTCAGATTGAATCTTATTAATTAAATGGCATTATTATCTTTGAATGTATTTAGCAAACATCTTAAATTCTCCAAACACATCATCATTATTCGCTAAGATTGAAACCAAAGTATATCTAGAGAAAACTATCAACAATCACAAATCCATAATTCTTACCACCTAGAGTAGTAGTGTTAATAAGATCAAATAAATTCATGTGCAATAACTCTAATGGTCTATTTGTGGAGATAATATTTTTTGTTAAAAAATATTTAAAATACTTACCATGATTGCATGCATCACATGCATAATCAAAATGAATGTTTAATTTATGCAAACTAATAACTAAATCAAGTCTTATAATTTTGTTGAGTGTATGCATATTAATATGGCATAGTACCTTATGCCATAGTCAAACATCATCATGAGTGCATTTAAAAAAAACCAAATTTAAGTTTGCATCACAACAACTATCAAAATTAAGGTAAATAGATATTTTTATGTCTATGTTCTACCGACAAAATATTATCATTATTTTAATAACATAATAAGATACAAAAATGTCACATTTAAGCCTCTATTAATAATTGACTAATGAAAATTAAGTTATGCTTTAATCATTCTATAAGAAAAACCTTATCTAAAGTTATAGAGTTCTTACTTATGGATCCAATACTGATGATTTTTCCTTTGTCATTATTTCCATAAATCATGAATCCACCATCATTTAGCTCTAGCACAGTGAAGTTTCCTTTATCTCTAATCATATGTCTTGAACATCTATTAGCCAAGTATCACATACCTTCTTTAATCTTGCTTTGAAGGCATTCCCACAAGAGAAAATGAAATGTTAACTTTTGGAACCCAAACATATCCGGGGTCCACATTTATAAAGAAATAAATGCTTTATAATATGTAGTGTTTGTACTATTGATACCTTTCGGTATTTAAATGAAAGATGATATTGCATAAGATTTTAATTTATTGGCATACAATCAAAAAAATATGTCCTTTCATTCCACAATAATGACACCAAACATTTGTATTTGCATATTGCTTAAACTTATGTATTTGATGTGATGTATGTGTGAAAGAGTCTTGTCCTGTTTCAAGCCCTTTGTGGTACCTTTCCTATATATATCTTGAGTTGGGAGCAAGCCCTTTGTGGCACCTTTCTCATGTCTTCACTATGAGTCTGGAGTAAGACTTTCTACACCATTCTAATAAACTTGGAGCAAGCCTTTTGTGGCATAACTCTTTCTTTTCTTATGTTAGGAGTAAGCCTATTTCTGGCACCCTTCTTATAACATTCCATAGGTTTGGAGCAAGTCTCTTTTGGCACCATTCCTATTGATTCAACATGATAGGATTAAGTCATGAAGACCCATTTTATGTCACATAGGCTATTTAGGATAGAAATAAGTCATTAAGACTCCTTTCCTATTAGACAAACTTTTGAGGATTTGATTAAGTCTCCAAGAATCCTTTTCTCTTCTTTAGCTATTTACATTGGAATTAAGAAATTGAAGGTGGAATTTTAATAGCTAATCACATAGGAGTAAATTCCCATAGTAGTCATCCTTCTAAAATGACAAGGTTAGGATAAAATCATTAAGACCCCTATCCTTAAGTCAAAACTAAAATTGTGAGGTTTAGGATCAAGTCATCAAAGACACATTTCCTCCACCCAAGCTATTTAGGTTGGATTAAGCCATTGAAGACCCTTTCTTAATAGCTATCTAGCTAGCTAGGTAGTTCTTTCTGAAAGACAAGGATAGGAACAAGTCATGAAGACCCTTTTCTTGTCAAATAGGTTACTTAGGTTAGGAATATGTCTTGAAGACTCCTTCCCTATTAGCCAAAATTTGAGGTCTAGGAGCAAATCATTAAGACCCCTCTTCTTCATTGTGGCTACTCAAGTTATATTAAGCCATTGAAGACTACTTAATATCCAATTATAAAGGAGTAAGTCCCTTAGCAGGCTTTTTTATAAGGATAGGATAAAGTTATTAAGACCCCTTTCGTTCTCCAAGCTACCAATATTAGAATTAAGCCATTGAAGGCCCCTTCCTGTTATCTGAACCTCATTAGAATAAGATCCAAGTCTTATGACTTCTCTTTTAATCAAAACAAAAGAAACAAAGGAATGAATATAAGTCATTGAAGGCCCCTTTCCTATGGACTACTCAAACTAGGAACTAAGTCCATGTGACCCTTGCTTAATAGTCAAAATGCTGAGGTTTAGGATTAAGCTATTAAAGCCCCTTATCCCTAGCTGAGCTATTTATGAGTGGAATCAAATCTTTAAAGACCCCCTCCTAATAGTAACTAGATAAGAGTAAATCCCTTTGTGGTATCATTTCCTAGTTAAAACATCATGTAGTATGGATTAGGAATAAGTGTCCATGTTGGCATCCTCTCCAACTACTATTCTCATACATGAGTGAGTCCTTTGAGGGCATTTTCTTTTAGTACACTGAATGTATTAAGACTAGGCCATCCATTGAGTTTATTCCTATTGACATCCATATTCATCTTGGACTTAGTGAATTTAAGTTCCTTAGATTGAATCAAATTGAAACAAACTTAGGCATACATATGCTTATCTTTCACAATCAAATCCAAAAAAAATAATTAAAATTAAAATCAAAACCATAATCAAAATTCTGAATTTGAACCCCTCGCCGCTTGCGAGCTAAAAAATGACCGAACCCAACGGAAGTGAAGCTGAGCTTGGTCAGGAGGTGATCCACAGGGTGGAAAGCCACCAAAATGCATCCATGGGATCATCACATCGAGGCGAAGCTATTAGAGTCGATCCCGCCACTAGTGATTACTAGAATCGAGGTATGCTCCACCACCGACCTCCTATGCGTTCAATTTTGGTTCTTTATGAAGAAAATTTGATCCCTATGAGGATCAAACCGTATAGATTGGTTGCAAATTGATCCCTAATAATTTTTCAATTGAAATCAAATCAAAATTCACTGGCGATTGACAAAAATTCATTGAGAATGACAGATGGTGTCCGTCTCTCAGGAGACGTGAGGGAGATGATCTCCAGCATTCAAAACTTCTATTTAGAATGGATGACTGAGTTCTAGTCAGATGATCCGATTAATTCACTTAAGGAGATCACGAAATGAATCAGGACCATCTAATCTTTTTTTGGACGGTTGAGATTCATCCCGCATAGCACCAATTTTGATGCAGATGCCACGTGAGATCTAGGTGGCCCAATGCCACCATGCCACGTGGTGAAGGCGCCATGTTGACTCATGGCTTTAAAATGATAAGTCACCTTTTATTTAATTTAAAAAAACCATTAAAAATCATAAAAAAATTAAAAATTCATTTAAAATCACAAAAAATTTGATATAAATTTTTAAAAAAGGAAACTTGTGCTTTATGGATTCATCTTTATGAGAGGAATCCATTAAAATTAAAATCATCAATTAATTTTGGGTATTTTCACCTAAATTTGACTTTGAATGAAATCAATCAAACCTTAATTAATCACAAATCATTAATCCAATTGAAATGAAACTTTAGAGAATTGAAATTGAGGTTAAAACACACCTCACACAAAATTTTCATGAATTATTTCAATGTAATTCATGAGATATAAAATTTTAAATCATAAACCACAATTTTATCATGAATATGAATTAAATCACTTCAAATCAACTTAATAAACCCTATGAACTTGAAAATATTAATGAAACTCATTGGAACACAATAAATCATAAAATGGCATAATTGAATAATTAATTGAATTAAATAATTAAAATAATTAACCAAAAATTAATTAAGTCACAATAAATCAACTAAATTTTCAGTAATTATGAATTCTTTGGAAACATCCTTTAGAGAGGAATCAAAGAAAAATAAAATCCCCAAATAATCTTTATTAAATTAGGCTTAATTTAGATTTTAATAAAATTATTAAATGCTTAATTACACCCAAATTATAGATTTAATCAAGATGAAACTTTGGAAATATGTAATTGGCATGAAACCCCACTTGCCTCAAACCCAATTGACCTTTGGATTGGTAATTATTCAACTTCTAAATCTCTAGGTCAATATAAATTAAATAATGAATTAAAAAAATTTATAAATCATAGAATTCATAAAATAATTTGAAATAATCTTCATTAACATCGAAAATACTTAGGATAGATCTCTAACTTCCTAAATCAAAGAACTTGATCAATTTCACACTTAAGGGTTTAAGGAAATTAATAATGCATATTAAGGGTAATTAAACCCTAAGCTAATGAACTCAATATTAAACAACCTAATGAAACATTAATCTACAATCAGTCTGACCTAAGAATAAATTCAAACATTAACCTAAGTACCTTAGGTTAACATAAATTAAATCAAATGAAATGAATATAATTCAATAAACCTAAACTAAAACATTAATGAAAGAAGTGTTAAACCAATTCAAACTAAATCAAATGAAACCATTAAACCAAACCAAATTAAAAATAAATTAAACTAAGAATGAAAGTAAAATCAAATCAAAAGAAATGAAATGAAGAATCAAATTTCAAAGGAAATAATTGAAATATTAAACAAAACTAAATTCAAACCCAAGTCATATAAATGAAACTAAAAGGAGTAATTAACATACTTAAAATCTTAATTATCCCTTTGGGATGGATCTTCATCTTATGATGAAGGTTTCACTCCATTAGGGGTTAAGATGTTCAATAGAATGGGTTCCGCCCAAAAGTGAAATCTATCATATTCGTCATTCTTGAAAAACCTGACTTCACTTTAATAAAATAAAAGTGAAAATAAAAATGAAAACAAATCACTAAATCATTTCAATTGAAACCACCCAAAGGTAAAATTCAAAGAAATTCAAAATTCAAATTGAAACTTAAGCTAAAGAAGCATAGCAAAGTCTTACTACACAAGCATGCTTCTTTCACACACTAGATCAATAGGTCATGGACCCTAGACTTAGGTTAGGCCATTTTGTGATTCCTTTTGTGATTTTTTTTTTGTGTTGTGATGTGATATGCTTCACATGTCTTCATGGTGTACTATTTTAGACTGCATGTCTAAGATTATTTTCCCATTAAACTGGATGATAAGATGTTATTTTTAGATCTAACATTGTCTTTTGCAAGGGGCTATGTTAGAAAGGACTACTATCATAAATAAATAAAATCTTATTTTCTTGCACGTGTGCTTAAGTCCTTAAGCATAACCCATAGGAGAGGTGGGCTTCATAAGTAGTTAAATGGTAAGTCCATATGTTTATGAAATATAACTGCTATGTGTTATTTGTATTTTACTGAGATTTATTTTGTAGTGCTTAAGATTTATTTTTAAATTCAAAATGTAAATTTGAGCATAGAATTAGGTTATGATCTATTATGTCTAGGATTAGTAGGAGTTGCCTGGAGATGGTGCAGAGGTTCCCTATGTAGCCCAATTGATGTCCCTGAAGAAGGAGATGATCCTAGAAAGAAGACCCATAGATCTAGACTTGTAGTTCTAGGTAGGGTTGTATAAGGGTGGAGCTCGACTATCTGTTTGCCTCTATCTTTTGGGGTGTATAGTGGTACCTGCTTTGACCTTTTTCTTAAATTAAGTTGGCTTGATTTATTTTGGGTGTGAAATATAATCAATCTACTTTTCAAGGTTTCTTTCTGTGTTGTGCTTTCCTATGATGAATATCTGGACAATTAGGCTCATAAGAAAATTAAAATTTTTACCCAATCTAAATCTAAACAACTCAAAAAAAAATAGAGAAAATTTAAAATCTCAGTTAAATTAAAGCCTTAGGAAAAACTTAAAATCAATTTGAAATAATTAGGTCTTGAAATCATGAAATCATATTGCTCTAATTCTTGAGTGGGCATTTCTCCCATTGCACATAAATGGCATCTGACTTGTGAGGGTGAACACCTTCTTGAGGAAGCTTGCCTTTTTTATGATTTGGATCATAACTATTTCTAATTGCATGATATTCAGGCATAAATTACATACCCAACACCTCAAATAAATCTTAAATCAAAACACTTAAACAATTTTAAAAAAGTGCATTTGTTAGATGCATTTCATACCCTACATTATCCTATGAATTAGGGAGTGAGTATAGGATTCTTAGATTTCTTTCTTAAAAATACAATAGCCTAGCCATCTTGCATTCGTAAGACTTGGCCTCATGAATTTAAAATGAGTTTAGGTGGCATTAACTAGCAGCCCCTCCAAGAAGGTTGTAAGTCTAGAAAAGTCAGATATATGTTAGATCCCTCAAGTGAAAGGAATGGTGATAATTTCCAAAATGAAACAAGGTTGAACATCTAACATGTGTTAGAAGCACTTGTAAACATAGGCTCTAAAGCATCCTCTTTGGAGTAAGTCTTCAACCCTAGGCATTTTTGCAGTCTTGTGCTGCTAAAATCTAAGCCATAGAATTCAAAGAAATATTCAATTCAAAATCTAAATTAAAATTAAAATTTTAAATCCTAATGATAAGATAGTTGAAGTGCCTACTATGCATTCTAGTATCAATGGGAATTTCCCACTTCATCTCATTTGGCCTCTTAAAATGAATCTTTTCACTTTGGACCAATCCAAATTGAAATTCTAAAAAATCAATCCTTTGAAAACCAACTTAGAAATCCTTAAAGGTAATGACTTATTTCTTTAATTGAGAGTATTCTTAGGAAGAGACCCTCCCTCAGATGTAGTTAACTATAGAGGCTTGCCTCTATAGGGAACCATGAACCCAATTTAAAATAAACCTGTTCTACCTTTCTTGTTGTTCAGGGGAAAAATCTCTAGTACACAAAAGACCCATTAGCTTTAAGATTCTTTTATTAAGTCATTGAATCCATTATAGGATAACATTTTTATCTTTTGAGATGATATGTTTATTTTTAATGATGCATTTGATCATCAAAATAAGAAATTCCTAAACTCTATGTGGTGTCAAACAAATTTTTACACATCAGCCACTTCCTCGCCCTGGGTGAGGTCAGGACATCTCACCCACTTATTCAAAAGGAGTAATGAATTGTGGATGAAAAGCAATCTTGGGCTCTATTATCTTCATAAAATCTTCTTCTCACTCCCTTTTCTTTTCTTTTTCTTTTTCTTTCTTTTCTTTCCTTTTGTTCCCTTTTTCTATTTTGATTTAGTTCATGAGAATAGATATTTTGTTTCTTAGAAAGATAATAGGCACCATCTTCATAGATCCCTACCTCATGTACCAAGAACGGCTTCAATCTTTTTTGACATAATACTCTATGTCGTGCCTCATGACCTTGATGCATTGATGGAGTGAAAATGGTACCATATTATTATCATGAATCCATGGTCTCCCCAACAAAGCATTAAAAGATTTATCTAAATCTATTATATGGAACTTGGCCTCAGTCTTCCAATTATTTATCTCATGTGGAAGAGCTATATGCTCATTGGAACTAATGACTTGTTTACCCTTATCTTGAGGTGCTACCCTAGGAGGTAGAACTTTGTGACTGTGGAGGTTGACTTTAGTTAATTCTTCAGCTAATGGATTTGTTGTAAATTATTCTTGCACATTGGGCATATCTATAGCTTCTCTTAAAGGATCTTTAGAGTTGGACAACTCTAAATCTATCTCAAGTGGAAAACCCTAGAGACTCAAAAAAGAAAAATCTATTTTTGAATCAAGAAGTAAGTGTTCAAAATTAAAATTATTATTTTTACTTGGAGAGCTTTCTATGAAAATAAATTCACTGAGGTCGTCAAAGAGAGACATAATGTAAATATAATCTTTCATCTTCATTAATTTCTTTATATTTGGATGTAAAAAATAGAAATCAAATAAAATAAGTGGAATGAGTGGTTTGGTGCCCTCATCTACTGATACAATGCTCTTGGAGGTGCAATGGTAGAGGTAGAAATGCTAAAATCAGGCGGTGGTTGTGCTTAAGAACTATACCGATTATATGGTGGCTATTGTTGGGCTCCCACGCTCTTTGAGTTATCCTTCACAACTAGTAGACCTTCTAAGGTGATGAAGGTCTGAGCTGAGTCAGAGACCTACAAAGAAAGTTTCTAGATTTTAGAGATGATTCTTTTAAAGGTACATGAGAGGGAGATATCCCGGCCTTCATTAGTCTTAAGAGGATCTAATGATTCCCCAGAGATTACTTTAATAGAGCTTAAAGGTTGCTTCATTAAGTATTCTTTGGGTATCACAATGACTCCTGACTTGTAACTACGTTCAAGCTAGTCCTTAAAGATAAACAATTCTCTAAGACATGATCTAGCATATGATGGTAGGGGCAGAAGTTAGGAACATCACTTCTACACACTTCCTCTGGCTTTTTAGGTTCGGGTAGCTGAAAGTTAGGCTTTTTAAGAGGGTTCTTGAAAATTTTTTTGACTACCTCCCTCTTGAATGAGTATGATTTATTTAATTTATCTACAAGAGTAGGTGAAAAGTAGCTACCTGGTGGTGGATATTGGTAGTACTGCTATGGAGGTTGTTGTGGTGGTCGGACAAGTGGAAGAGGAGGTGGAAGTGGAGGCTGCTGAACTCTAGGCCTTTGAGGGTACGCTCTCATGGGTTGCTTCCCCTTATCCAATACTGCCACTACTCCTACTTCTTCTCAAATACCTTCTGGAGCTTTGTCTTGCATAATTGGTCTGAGAAGGGTAACTATTTGGCTTCTTCTTGTAGGTTTTCCATCTTGCTAATTAGATTCTCAAATTTTTTTAATTATAAAGCCTTTTAGTAAGAAAGCAACTTGGCCATGAATATTCTTGAGAAGAATTTCAATGGCATGCTGCTCTTGAAGGTGTGGTTCACATTTCATGCTCAAGTTTCTCCACTTGAGAATATAATCAACAAGAGACTCATCAGGTTTTTATTTCTCTACAAGATGCCTCTATAATTACCCTTTGCTGAGCTCCTGCAAATCTTGATAAAAATTGCTCTAACTCTGCAAAGGATTTCAGTGAACCATTAGACATTTAGGCATACTAATCAAAAGCAACTTTGAAAAGGCTATTAACAAATTGGTAGAAGAGTAAAGCATCAATATCATCTACATTACAACAACTAGCTTTGAAGTGTACAATATGTTGCCTAGGGTTCCCACTGCCATCAAATACCTTGAAGGATGGTGGCACAAAACTCTTGGGGTATTGGACTATATCAAATTCCTCTAAGTAGGGTCTACCCTTTGGAATTGATGATGCCCCTTGGGATTGCACCAATGCCTCCTTCACTTGCTATTCAACCATCTGGTTGATGTCCCTCTCTTGAATAGTCATGTTATTTATACCCTTCCTATGAAAGCTGCTAGTATCTTCTTCTAACATAGTGATATTTTTCTACTGGTCTATAGTATGTGATAACTCAAATCTATCATATCCATAGGAATAGGCTGGGGTGCTGGTATCTAATTTTGGAGTGCTAAGATAGCTGACATATGCTCCTCCATTCTCCTCTTAATGTGATCTATGCGATCATCCTTTTACTTCAATTGGTGCAATAATTACTGAGTTGAGTTCAATGCATCACCCTCCTCAACTATAGCTCTGTGTGCTTCAGTGCTATGATGCCGCTTTCCATGGGAAATGGTTCTAGTATCTACCATGTGCACCTCTGCTAGTTCATCTAAAAGGTCATCTTCCTCTATGTTAATGTCAACCTTCTTTTCATCACTCTCCTCCATCTCTATGTCTTTTATGACTGCCTTATATTCAGCTAAGATCTCCTTAAAAGAACGACCATCTATATTTTTGGGATCTATAGGGATGCATCCTGGGTGATGATACTCTACCATGTGATCTTTTGAAGGAGGGGTATGCTGAATATCTTGGGTTGAGGAGGTACTAACCATAATTAGCTCAACTAGCATGGCAACCTTCTCTTCATCCCTCTTCTTCACTTCCTCTTCACCCTGGTGAGTTGATACAATAATGGAAACACTCTTAGGCCACCAATCCTTCTCCACTGATGATGTGGAAGGCTAAATAAAACAACTCGACCTCACATCATTAGTGTGAGAGGATGACATGTGGCCCTTCGGCCATAATCATATTGCTAGGGGTGGATTTTTCTTCTCTGATGTGGACTTCTGGTATTTAGTGGGTACATCAAATGGTGTGACATGGACAAGTGATTATGGACGGTGAGTGGAGTGATATGTGGTGGTGGCACTAGCTAAACATCTGCCAAAGGCTTCCTCCTCAGATCAGAACCAATGAGGACTATTCTATCAGAATGACCAACTCTATCAGCTCATCAGCTAGGATGGTGATCTACCAAAGCTGAGGATGCCAACTACTTAGCAAATCTTCTTCTATTTTTCTTGCCCATCTGGGCTGCTACCTTGGCCTATGTGGCCCTATCTCTATGGATCTAATCACTGATGCTCCTAGGGATGACTTATCTCAAATCATGGATCATGGCAGACTCAGATTGTCCATGGAATCTCCTTACTCTTCTAAGCATGGACCTCAAACCAGCATAGAGTCTCTTCCTCTCACTATCTGATGTCTCATACTTAAAGGGTAGTGGTAGTGATGCTATCTCTCTGGCATCCTCCTTTCCCTCTATAGTTGAAAGATGGTGAAACCTACTGTCTCCAAGGTGGGGAGAGGTCTCATATAGGGAACCCTTTTTAGCTACATGGAAGGCTGACTCAACTTCTTTAGCCATGTGCTTATGGCACCTCTTGATCTTTCGATTCTTATTGAGATGTTAAGTTTTGGTCAATGGGACATGGTGGGAGATAGCACTGACCTCAAATATGGATGGGACAACCTCCGATGCAATGACTTATTTTCCCTTAGAGGCTAGGGTTGCCAAAGAAGTTGTGCTAGTCCTAATTACTCTAGTGGACACAGTTGGGACTCATGGTAAGGGAATTTCTACAACTTTTCTCTTCAAAGAGGGGACTTAGTATCAGACTGCAAGTCAAACTATAAAAGTGGCTTCTTATTAGCCACCTCCTTTCTATTGACAGTGCTGAGGGTAGGGCTGTCACAAGTGATCTTGAAGTGCTCAAAGCCCATGTCAAACTTGATGATAGGTGCAGAGGTGAGTATGGCCTGATCTATGGCCAAATCCACACCTGAGGCGAAAGAGAAAATGAGCTTTCTAGAAGACATGGTGTAGTTGTTGCTTGAAATTAGAAGGATCGGGGTTGTATTTCTATTTGAAAAAGTTACAATGGGTTAGCAGACTTGATTTTTCTTTCTTCTTTGGTTAAATTTAAGTTTGAACATTATGAAATAATTTTAGTTATGATAGATAGAACTCCACTAATGAAGTGAGTCCAAGTGAATTTGTAATGATTAGTAAACTTGAATTTGTCAATTATGAAAGGATAATAGATTCACTGATTTATTGATTCTGAGATTGCATGGGTTATTTATGTTTGATTTTTTTTTGCTCCACATATTGGGGACCCAATAGAAGTTCTAAAACTTACTAGAGAGAGGTTTAGCACCAAGGAGATGTTGGCAATACTTACCCAAGAATGAAATGAGCAAGGAATTTAAAGGAATGAAGGGTAGCCTCGGGACTTACATGAAAATATAAGTCCACAATTGATATTTCAAAAAAAAATTTCACTGTTAAAGATGGAGAGAGGAAGTTTCCCCAACAGAGTTACCAAAAAAATCTGTGGTGTTTTAATTTGGAGTCATAGGGTACCACACATATCTTAAAAGAAGCTTTTTGAAATAATCAAGTATGATATCAAAGAATGATGTACTATCTCGAATGATAGAAACATCATCTTATAATTGGACTCAATCACCTAATAAAGACTCTAAGGCATATGTGTCTATATATATATACCAGATATTTTTTTACTTTACATGGATAGGTAAAATAGGGTTTATTTTATGCTGGGTTCTTTAGTTTCCTATGGAAGAAAGCTTCCATAGTTAATTACATCCTAGGAAATGAGAATTTTTTAAGAACACTCTCCATTAAAGTAGTTAACTAATGTTTCCAAAGATTTTAAAGGTAGATAATCAAAGAATTGGTCATTTTGGAAAACAATCTGGAAGAGGTCAATTAAGAAGAGTTCTTAGAAGATTCCAAAGGAGAATAAGTATGAAGCACGTATGATACTAGGAAGCCAAGTTAGTGCTACCCAATAGTAAGGTTTTACACTTTTGAAAGGGAAAAAATTATTTGGGTTAAAATTTTATTAGAATGGTAGGACTTAGATTCCAACAACACAAGATTATGAAAATGCTTATGAGGTGAGAACTTATACACACAACAAAAAAAGAAATAAGAAGCCACTAAACCTATACTTAGAGTGCTCTAGCACAAGCTAGGAGTTCGACATAATTCTGCTAGGAGAAATGGGATATATTGGTTTACTTCCACTAAGGAGAGTGGACCGATCCCAACATTTCTAGACTTACAACTACATAGAGTGGTTGCCAGCTAACATCTCCTACGATTTTAAAACTATATGGGCTAGTCATATGTAAATGTAAGATTGGTAGGATGTTATTAATTATTAAAGAACCTAAAGTCTTAAACTCACTCTCTAAAAGACTAGATCATGATTGGTGTGCAAGTTATGACCTAAACTAATGCAATAAAATTTACATATTTTTATTTTATTTTTGACTCATCATTTTGGACTCAAGCTTCAGAGAGTTTATGACTAAATACTAAAGAAATGGTATTCTCTCCTATAAGGGACTGCTCTCATAGGTCAAGTATCCCCTATCATGCAAGAATGGAGACCCATTAATTTTAAGAGTGAAATAATATGCATGCATGATAATATACAATACAACCATATAGCTAAGAGGTTGCTAAATCTTTTATTTTCTTGATTAACATCCTAGGCTTTCATGGTGAGGTTATGAGTTGATTGACTTTTAGTTGAAGTTATTTAAATTAGGCTAGAAAATAAATTTTTCTAAAAGAGCCTACTGTATCCAGGCCACACATCAAATAATCACACTTTAAGAAACTTATGAAAGGCATGTAATTTCTATTGTGCAATCAAAATAAACACAATAATCAAATAATCAATTTCACAAATGAATAAGAGTCCCCGAATATCACCACACACCCCAAAAATGAAAAGAAATTGGGTAACCGAGCTCTACCCTTATACAACTTGGATTATAATTAAAATTATAATAAAATTAAAAGCTATGGGGTTCTTCAATTCTTCTTCATCCTCACTTCTTGGATTTAAACATTCCAAGCTTCGTAGGGCCTCCCAAGTTTATGCTTTCTATCCACCGCTCATCTTAAATCCTATAGCATTAATCTTATCCCGACTACAAAAATTATACATTTTAACATTAATGGAAATCTAACTACACCTGTAAAATAGTAGTCAGCTTAACAAATATACAAACTAAGCAGTTATATTTTATACATTTAGACTTAGTGCCCTACCCTTGGGTAACTAAGCCCACTTGTCCTAATGGATCATGCTTAGGGACTTAACAACACCTACAAGCTAAAAATGTTAATATTTTTATTATTATAGCGGTCCCTTAAGCATGATCTCCTACAGATAACATCATTAATTTAGTATCATTCTAACATACATATTAAACATAAATAATCCTAACATCTAGTCTAAAATTACATCACACCACTACAATCATTGGTTTAACCTAGTGCTATGATCGATGGCTTAGTATTTTAATGTGCGTTCTAAGGCCATGTGTGGTATGTCTTAATTGGGCTTTAGAATTAGGATTTTTTAATGATTGAATGTTTAAATTTCTTATTAAGGGTGGTTATTCTTTAGGTTGTTTAAAGTTTAAATAAGATTTCAAATTATATGCTATTTTTTATTGTTTATTCTTTAATAGTAATTTAACATTATAAAGAAAAGAAAGAGAGTTGATTCTCTTTAATCTTTACCTTACATTGATCCTAAAGAATGAATTTTTATGGATTTTAAGCCTTTTAATAAAACCTTTATGAATTTTAATTAATCCTATGTTTGGATTTGACTTAATAAATCTTATTTAAACATGAAAGAAATCTTAAAATTAATGAAGCCAAATCATAATCAATTGAGCAATATTTTGATATCTTAGCTTCAATATCAATTTACATCACTAATTATTTTTGCTCTATTTTTTGATTTTATACACGTACATACATATCTTATATATATATATTAATAATAAAAGGAGTTTCACTTCATATTTACACACATGTATAAATGTATAAGAAGCTATACAAGTATTTGCCATTGTTAACCAGGAAAGTGAGGTTTATCTAGAACCTCCTTAGGGTTACTTAATGCCTCGTGTTCCCTAGATGTCCAGACTATATACTTATTAGCCTAAATACACACATACACATATATAAATACAAAGACAAAATCATGCAAAGCCACAAGTTATTATTCTCTTATGCATGAAATACAACCTTAATTTATTTTATCATTTATAATTGAAACCTACAAATACAAAGCTTTGATTTAAATTATTTAGTTAATAACAACATATGATTATTGATTAAAGAGAGAAAATAATTTGAGATTTATTAGTGAAATTAGCCATTCCATATATTTATATTTTCTCACATCATGTAATTGAATGCAACATATCTTTTTTTTTTAATTTAAAACATGAAAATTTGTGATAATTGAAGCAAAATAGTTATACATTATCAAATGATGTATTTGACTTCATTAAAACCTAAGGACAATCATGTTAAATAAATATACCTTAAGCCTAATCAAAGTATTTGTAAGGATTTTAGTTTTATTATTTTAAGCTATTTAATCCTAAAGAAGAGAAGTGAAAGCTAGTGTTCAACCCATCTCCATATTTGTTTGTTAATAAATTTAGAGAGAATTTAAGTATCTTTTATGAATTAATTAAGTTTGGCCTATTAATAATCCATTTAATTACCCTCATAAAAGGAAATTCATTAATTTGACTAATTACTAAGTAAGAGTCCATGAATCATGATGATATACTTAGAAAATAAATTTTTCAATGTCTTAAAGATTCTAATGCAATTAGGCCCATGCTTAATAATTAAATAAGTTAAGAGAATTAAAGTAATTACTTTCATAATTCTTCACACCCATGGAGAATCATGATTTCATTAAAGATCCTTATATTATCTAAGCACATAAGAAGGATTCAATTAGGCATCTTAATTAATTATATTGATTATGGTAATTCCACATTTATGAATTTCATTTTAATTAATTAATTAATTAATTAATTATGACCATTAAGAAGAATTTTAGAAAATTATTAGAATGATGGGTCATAATTATTACTTCTAATCATTTTTACTGTCTAAGTGATTAATTAACCTTCTATAATAAATTTCAAAATTTTCTTGATTTTAATAAATTTTAAATACATAAAAGGGTAATTAGAGCCTAAAAATTTGATTCTCTTAATCCACTTAAGAAATTAACCCAAGAAAATTAAGGGAGGGAGAGATAGTCCCATATATTCAATATGCCAAATCTTAAGCTAATTAACCAAGTAATTAAGGCTTAATTAAGAAAATTAATTAAAACTTTAAACTCTAATTAATTACTATTCAGTGGTTAACATTTGAAAATTTTATTTTTCTTGGAGTCTCCTCTGTCTAAGCTTTTCAAAATGAGATTATTTGTATTTTCTATTTTTCTATAATTAGCTATAAATTTTTGAAGTTTTGGCTAATTAAAATATATTTTAAACCCTAATTAATTCATTTACATAGTCGACATCATGCGATGCTGATGTGGCAGCACTTTCCATGTGACGCCATGAGATTGGTTATTTAAACTATTTGACATGGCTGGTGATCAGCGACGGTGGATGCTCTTTGGTCTTAATCGTCCTATCATGGATTGGACTATGGAGATTAATCTAGTGATTTTAACATAAAAATTTGAGAAAATCTAGCAAAATTAATCATGGACATCCGTCCTAATAATGCAGAACAGACGATGATCCACCATCTTCCATGGTGGAAGGCAGACACCATTCACCTTTTGCGCTCAATCCGAGCTCATTCAATGATAGATTAGACTCCAAAATGATCAAGGGGTGATTTTAAGGGGATCCTATGGTGAGATTCACATAGACTGATAATTTAATTCACAAAGAACCAAAAATCTTATGGTTTTCAATGGTTGGCCAAAAATTATCTCGTCAGAGCTCAAGATCGATGATTTTGACTAAGGTAGCTTTATCTTGAAGATTCAAAGCCCTATTGAGAAGCTCGTGAGCTACCTCCTCATCGGTTACTCTTTAGACCATGCGCCACTGTGAAGTTCACCGGAGTTAGTCTTATAGTGGCTTTTGGTGCTCGAATTGATCGGGAATCAATTCATTTGACTCGCCAGAGTGAAGTGAAGGTGAGGAAAGAACTAATTTAGCTTTGGTGGAGGTTTGGTAAGTTTGGATGAAATGGGCTCTCGGGTTTGAATGAGGCTCAGTCTCATTGGTGATTGAAGGCACGGGGAGCTCTAGGGATGCTTAGGGACTGCTTAGAATGCTCTATGGATAATTTGTGTAATGTTTGAATGGATGAGGAGAAGTATACCCTCCTCCCCAAGTGAACCAAGGCCTGGGCTACCTTAGTAGTTGTCCGATCGGCATAGGTGGTCGGAAGTGGAAGGGGACTGATGATGTTGAGGTACTTGAGTGGTTGAGGGAGTTTAGTGGCTTACCATGGGGTGTACACCTCTTTTGAGGTGGACCAATGGCTAGTCTGTTGACCTCATTTTTGGATAAGGTTAACATCATTTCTGAAACTAATAAATATGATACCTAATCCTAGATTAGAAGTCTCCTAATTAAGCACTTAAAACACTACATCTAGTGACCAATTGCATCCTCCTTGGGTTTGATCTAACCTAATGGGTTTAGCTGAACTCAACCCAAATTTCAAACATAAAGTAAATCAAACACATTTCACTTGAAACTTGAATTCATTTGAGCTTAAAATAAGGTGATTAAGGTACAACAACACAAGCCTTTATCCCACTATGTGAATTTATATGAATTCAATATGATTTCATTTGTCATGTGTCAAATTTTCATTTAATTCAATTTTTTTTTTATACATCTTAACTAAGTCTTTTAGGTCTATCTCTACCTTTCTTAACATAATCTAATGCATCTACTCTCTAAGATGACCAATGCAAAATAAGGTGATTATTTAATTACCCTTTAAGCTCAAAATAAAATAAATACAAATAAATAAAAGAAAATTCAAATCAAATCAATTGAAAGAAATCAAATCCAAGTCATCAAATTGTGGTCAACTCTTTTGCCATAGGTTTGACTTATGTGGTTTCCACCAAGTCAAGAGTCAACCCACTAAAATTTGATCAAATAAAATTATTCTAAATGATTTAAATGATAATATATTCACATTTAAATATGAATTTAAAAGAATATAATTCCAATGACTCCTTATTTAAGCTAAATAAGTCATTTGACCTAAATGAGTCTAAATGGACCCTATTAGGTTCAAACCCAAATCAAATCAAAACCAACCAAATCTGATTGCTCAAAATCACTTGGAAATAATAGTCAAACATAATTCAATCCATCATTGGGTTTAATTTGATTAATTTGGTCATTTGACTCAAATGAACCCAAACTTGACCCATTAAGCCTAATTTAGATCAAATGCGTCAAAATTGAAATCAACTTGAAATAAAATAAAATTAATCACTCCAAATCATCTCACATATGTGATTAAACATAATTGGCGTCCAAACATTATTTAATTAAGTAAAAATGGTCATTTGACTCAATAAATTCAACTTAACCCATTTAAAATCTAATTAAACCCTCATGTGGCATAGGCTAATTAAAGTCTCAATTATCTAATGGCCAATCAATGATGATTGTAACTTAAACTTAAAAATAAATCAATCAATAGTAACATGATTAAGCTTGAATCAAATTCAAATGGCATAATTAAACACCAAATGAACCTAAGCTAGAATCTAACCCATATAAACTCATTCAAACATATCCTAAGATGGGTTAGAAGTAATTGACAACGAAACTAATGTTAACTAAAGTCTAAAATGAAAGAATATGCCATGGCAAGCCAATGGAGCATGAAGCAAAATCCAATTTCCTCAATCCCTCATTCCCTTTGTCCATCCATCTCAACACCTCCAGATAGGTGTGAAACAACTGATCATCTTTGGAGCTAACCTCCAAGGGCAGTAATCAAACTTGCCGACCAAGAGGAAGAAGGAAAACCATTAGAGGCTCTCGGCCTCTAATGGCAAACCAAGGAAAAACCCATTTCATGCTAGTTTGTGCATTCCATCACTTTCCACGAGTGAAATGAAGTCGAGGGCACCAATACCTCGATCCCCTCGCCATTGAGAGGCTAGAGAATGATCAAGCTTGCTGGAATCCATCGTGCTTTGATCTATAGGCCAATTCATATGGAAAGAATCCAATTTCTTCCCACACCCTCATTGCATTATTCTGAAGCTATCAGAATCAATCCCACCAACGGACATCAAATGGGGTACACCATAATAAATTAACTATTAAGCCAAAAAATCCAGATAAAAACTTTATGAATTCATCTTAGTGAGAGAAATCTATTAAAATTAAAATCCTCAAATTTTATAGGGTAATTTTTGATAAATTTGGGTTTAAATAAAAATTTTAAACCTAAATTAATTATACTGATTTAAAACTTTGGAGAACTAAAATTGATGATAAAATGTACCTGAGAGAAAATTTGCATCATTCATTTCAAACTAAATTAGGATGTAATGAATTTTCAATCCCAAAACCTAATTTTAATGAAATAAATAAATATTAATTAAAGAAAATTATGGAAAATCATGAAAATAGCTTAAATAATCAGAAACACCGTAATGAATTTAAGTATACTATTCAAATTCCTTGAAACTTAATGAAACACAAAATGACCCAATTTGGCATTTAATTAAATTAATTAATTCAAATAATCAATGTGAACTTAGAAAAATCATTGTAAATCAACCAAAATTCCAAAAATAAGAATAAACCCTCTATAGAAACACATTCCAATGATGAATCTAGGAAAAATAAAACCCCTATGTATTTTTCTTTAAATCAAGCTTAATTTTGGCACTTATTTAAAAGTTGGATAAAAAAATTTTATAATTTAATTATGGCTTAATAATCATTTAATATTACTATGCTCAAAGAACCTCAAAAATTTAATTAAACATGATTATAAAATAAAATTATGAAAAAATTACATAACATGCATTAATAGAAATAAAACTCTTAAAAATTCTAATCCATTTGGGCTTATACTTTATGACTAATTAAATAATTTAAAAAAATAATTCTAAAATCATCAATTACATTCAAAATACTCTAAACCAATTGGGGCTTTTGATTTTATTGAAAACCTAGACCTACACAATTAGTTATGGATTTTCTAAATCCTAGGTCATTTAATGAATTATTAATTAATAATTAATCATAATAATGGTGGTTTTGAGTTTTAATCACAGCTAGAGATCCTGATAATTATTTTAATTATGTTTATGTTATGTGATTATTTTTATTCAATGAAATATAAATTTGATCATTTCTAAGATTTTTTAGTTAATTAACAGCTAAATTTGGACATTAAGTGCTCTAAACTTCATAACTTTTGATATAATTATCAAAATTTCATGAAAGTTTTATGAGAAGTGCACGTTGACATGAATAGCTTGCCATAAAAGTTTTAAGTTAATTAAGCATAAGCCTTAATTAAGATATTTTTGGGATTTAGTCATATCTGGAGAGTTTAATTAATTTTTCTAGAGTCGTTGATGTTGGTAAAAATAATTTCAATTATTTTGTTTTTTTTTATAATTTTTATATATTTAAATTAATTAGCCTATCTAAATTATCCCAAAAGAGCCTCAAAATCATATTTTGGTGATCTAAGGGTTTGATTGACTTAAACTTTTAATGGCAAGTAGATATTTGCAATAGTTTGTTACCTAAAATGTCAATTCAATTTGAGTTGTATTTTGGAAGTTATTAATGAATTATCATTTTCAATAATTTTTAAATTAATCTAAAAATATTTTATAAAATTTAAGAATTTTAATTTTGTTGGATTCTTCTTAGAAATAAGCATTCATAGAGGGTTATTTATATTTTTGACTAAGTGGTTTATTTACTATGAATTTTTGAAGTTTTGATTCAAATAAATCAATTACTTAAATTTTTTTTAATTTTTACTAAGCCTTAAATAAGAGAATTTTAAAATTTTAAATAATTTTGGGGGCTTAAATATTTTGGGTTTCTAGTTATTTGTTAGTCTTTTGAACCATTTTGATGAATTTTTATAATTTTTAATATTTTTTTATTCCAAAATTAGTCAATAAACTTCAATTTACTAACTCCTAAATTAGAAGCCCATTTTACTTGAAGTTTTTATGATAGTTGAGGATTTAGATCAAGTTTAATTCTTGAAAATGTTAGCTCAATTTTAATAATTTTTAAATTTATCTGAAAATACTTAATAAAATTTTATGATTTTGGGCTCATTAGATTCCTCTTGAAAAGACAAAATTCATTGCAGGATTATTTCTAATTTTTGGTTGAATGTTTTAATTTCTATTAATTTTAGAATTTTTATCTATTTTCTAATAATTTTTAGATCCAAAAATCCACCTATTTTTTACTTAAACCATTCAACGTTGATATGATATTCCATTATATGTGTCGACACCTAATTGGACAATGTAGAGATGACATAGATTGGGTGAGAAATAATTAGATATGGACCATCCAATTTTTAGATTGGATGGTCCAGATCAAAGGAGGTTTATAATAAATAAAAAATGAGAAACTGATTATGATCATTCATCCTAATCAGGTAGAATGGATGACCTTAGGCTTATCTTCTTTATGGGTGGCAAGCTAAAGAGGGAGGGGTGGATGGAATCTGCCCCAAAGCTATTAGATTTTGAATTTTTTTTAGCAATCTTCATCAAAAATCACTTCATTTCACATCAAGAAAGTTCAAAATGAAAAGTACAATAAGAATATAAGGGAAATCCTAAAATTGCATCATCTATTTCACAAAATAACAAGCCCGTGTCTTGCCTATGAGATTTAAAATTTACCTCACTTAAGCTAATATTGAGTGGATTTTTTTATTTGGAGATGATACTTGGTTTGAGATAAAGCTTTAAAATTATTTTTCCTGCTTGCTTCCCCTCAGATGGATAAAATTAACAAGTGTCTCTACCTTTACACTGAAAACCACCCATTTTCGGTGTTTTGTGTGTGAAAATAAAGGGAGCAGGCTGATTTTACTTCTCAAGATGGATAAGGTGTTTCTAGCCATAAAAAAGAGTGGTTTTGAGACTCTTTTCTCATGTTCTCTATATTTGGAAAAAAACATTATGGGAAGGTGATTTCAAGGTTTGGTCATTAATGGTGAGCAACTAGCATTCAATATGGGACTAGTTGAGTGATTAAAATTACTTCAAAATAAGCAAATGGAGTGATGTGAGGAGATGATGAGGGGATGTGAAGAGATGGTGTGATTTAGAGCTTTGCATTTTTTTTCTCTCTTTTTCCTCTTCCACATTTGACTTATATTCCCTCTCTCTAAGGCTGAAGTATAAACTCATACATCTAGAGATTGGGTGAGGTTGAGTGCACCCAAGCTTGCTTTGGGTTACATATTTTTCCTTTATATTTTGGTTAGCTTGGTTATATGTTGTCTTTTATATTTTGGTTAGTTTGTCTTGTGTTAATGTTCTAAAACTAATTAATTTTAATGAAAGAAGTGATTGAACAATATTTTTTTTATTGGTATGGACTTCTTGTGTAGCTATTGCAAGTATATTAGAATCAATTTTGAAATAATTATAGAGCCATTGTTTAATTTTTTTTGTAGGTGTAAAAAATCACAACATATGTGAAACTCTTTTAATTTGTTTCAATTTGTACATGTTTCTAGCAGATTTCCAATGGATTTCTATTGCTAAGGTTGATATGACCTATTGCAATAGCTTCAAGTGAACATGAAATTTTTGACAGTGGGTTTTTAGGGGGATTTCCAATGGAAACTAGCCATGGGAAATTTCTAGTGGCATTTCTGCCAGGGAATTTCTGGCAAAAATTCCCCTCTTGCAGGGTTTTCTATGGGTTTATTTGATGGTTCTTTATAAAACTATTTTCAATGGATTTTCCATTGGAAATAAATTGGAAATACCTTTCCATCATAATTTTTAGCCATCGGGATGCATTTCCAACAAAAATTTTATCGGTAGAGTGATATCCATTGAAAAACTATAATTTTGATGGATTTCACATGATTTTGATGTATTTTTCCACTAGAAATTAACAATTTTTTATAATGTTATGGTGTTTGAGTTTATTTGATTATAAATTATTTGAGTTTTTTTAGATTTAACCTAAATTACTTAACCAGGCCAATTTGGGTTCACATGGGTCCATTAGATAAATTAGACAAATTGGCCAAATTAGACCCAAAGGATGGATGAATTGAGTTTAATTAAGTGTCCTAAGTGATTTGGAGTGATCAATTTGATTTATTTTCAATTTAATTTGATTTCAGCTCAATATGGCCTATATAAGTCTATTTAGGTTAATTTGGGTCAACTTGACAAATTTACCAAATTGGTCCCAAGGAGCTATTGGATCAAATTCAAATGTTAATTTGAAAATGTAAGAGTGATTGGCTTGATTCAATTTTTCTTAGATTGGATTTTGGCTTAACATGGTTCATGTGGGTCAAATTAGGCTAAGTCAGGTCAATTGGCCAAATTAGCCAATTATTGAAATCGAGTTCAATTGATCATTAAATTATGCTCAAAAATTAATTTAAAGTATTTTTAAATACTTGATTTTGTTCAATTTGGATTAGATTTGGATAGAATTTGATTTTTGCATTATGAGATCTAATTGGGCTAACTTTGGCTAATTGAGTTAATTAGCCAAAATTAATCTTAATTAAGCTTTAACTAAGTTCAATTAAGATTTTAATTGATTTAAGTAGTTTAATTTCAAATGTTTTGAGTTAATTTTGAGTTTAGCTCCTTCAGACCTAAGTGGGTCAAGTTTCTATTGAGCTGATTGGTCAAATTTGACCTCATTTGTGTGTGATTTCAATATACTAGTGTTTTTGGTTTCATGTGATCAATCAGTTGAAATCAATTTGGATTTGATTAAGGTTTGAATAAAGCTAACCTAAATGATCAGATGGGCAATTTAGGCTAAGTAAGTCAGTTAGCTCATTTGAAGCCAAGTGTGTTTTGCTTATGTTCGAATTTTTATTTGGGGTTAAGATTAAATTAAAATTAGTTTGGCTTAGTGTGTAGTGGTTTGCGTTAGTTTGGGCAAAGTGAGGTCCACTAATCTAGTTGGGGTCTAACCTTAAGATCGATAAAATATTTGTTTTGAGTTTTGGTATCCTATTAATCACTAGAATTATCCTAACACTATGTAAGGAAATCCTAGTGCCAACTTGAAAACCTACATCTAAAGAAGATAGATGTCAAACTCACCAAAAGTGTGGTCAATAATGTCCAAATAAAATATCATTAACATAAATTTGCATAATGATCAAATCATCACCTATGTTTTGAGGAACATGATGGTATCTACTCTACCCTTTCTAAACTAATAATTAATTAGAAAATTACTCAACCTATCAAACAAGTCTAAGGAGAAAGTTTCAAACTACATAAAGCTTTCTTCAAATTAAATACATGATCATAAAAATTCAGGCTCTTTTAACCAAGGGGTTGCTCTACAAAGACATCTTGGTCAATAAACTAATTCAAGAATACACTTTTAGCATCGATTTGAAAGAGTTTAATGTCTTTAAAATAAGCATAAGCAAGGAGCAACCTAATGGCCCCTAACTTTGCTATGGGTGCAAAAGATTCTTTAAAATCTATTCCCTTAATCTTTATGTACTCTTGCATAACTATCTTAGCCTAATTTCTAATAATACAACCTAAGTCATCTTACTTATTTCTAAAGAACCATTTAGTTCTAATAAAATTTTGATCTTGGGGCCTAGGGACTAATTTCCAAACAATATTCTCTATAAATTGATTAAATTCTTCTTCATAACAACTATTCAATAGTGAGCCTTTAATGCTTTATCAATAGACTTAAATGTTATCTCAAATAGAAAAATTGAATGACTAATCACATCTTTATATCTTCTAGTTACAATATTGTGTGATGGATCTTCTATAATTAAGTCCTTAGGATGATTCTAAATAAAATTTCTCACTTTATGCAAGGAACCATCAACTTTTTAAATAAATTATTTTCTTAAGGTTATCTATATTATCATCAATTAAATCATCTCTAATAGAATCAACTAATGTTTCATAAAAAATGACATGCATAGATTCCTCTAAAATCATCTTCTTCTTATTAGAAACTTTGTATGATCATCTAGGGATAAAATCTCCAAAAATGATTCCATCAGATTTACTATCAAAGGATATGGTGCCTTGGCACTAGACTACAGTGTTGCAGTGCTGGTTCAAGGTGCCACAGTGCTGCAAAATAATTATTCTAACTTTTTGTTCAATTTTTTTGTAGTTTTCTCAGTAAGGGACACATCCCTTGGAGTATTGTACTTATATAAACACCAATTACAACCTAATGAAGAACTTGTTGACTATTATGTGAAACTTATAGTGAAAACTCTTTGGTTGGAGCTTGGTTGTCGGTCATCTAAGAGATTCAGTTAACTCTTACTACTGTTCTACTTGGCTGAGAAGAACTTCAGACTTCTTCCACTTTGGTGATAGAAAGATCTTCATTTATTCTATACTTTAGTGAGTAAAAGAATATTAGAGCATGTCTTTCTCCACATCCACAGTGACATCCTTCCCTTCATGATCATGCTTAACTAGTTTGTGGTATTAGAGCCCGAGGTTTGGAGTTGAATAGAAAGTACTTGTAGATAGTCCATATCAAATTCAAGCAAGGTTAGTTCTTTACTTTAGATTTTATGTAATTTTCTTTGTAAAATTAAAGATTTTGCTGGGAAGTGCTTTACTAAATTCATGTGGTAGACAATTCTATGACTTTTTTGTGTTACTACCAACTAGTTGTCTCCATTTATAAAGTGTATTCTTTCCCTACTTAACCTCACCATAAACCATCATACTTGAGTAATAACTTGAGTAAGGGAGAGTTCACTAAATAGCTTAACCTATATACAAACGCTACCTAAAAATAAAAAATTATATCCTTAAAAGTTTTATATTTATGTTTTTAAAAGTTGCTTAATTTTTTGTAGTATCCTCAAGTTACTTTTTTTAAATTTTATATTTCAAACTTTGAAGGCTAGTAGTCATTTTTAAAATTTATGCATTTTATTTATGAAGTTTAGTTCACTTATCGCATATTTAAATCATCATTTGGAAATGTCATATTACATCCTTTTTATTTACATCATGCCACCTAAATTCGTTACTTTGGACAATTAGAGGACTTCACTAGAAGAGTAGATGAGAATTTCATGGCAAGTGAAGAGAAATTCGTTAAGATAGAAGACCTACTCATTATTCTCACTGCATAAATTCTCACATTGAGTACTAAGCTTCAATCCCCACCTAGTATTCCACATTCGGATGACTTAGAACCCATAAAAGAAAAAAAACATTTAACATCCTAGAGATTAATATCCTATAAGAAGGCCAAACCCAAGGAACAATCTTAGACAATACTATCTTAGGATCCATAAAACATCACAAGAACCTACAAAACAAATTAAAATAGAAGTCCCAACATATGACAGTATTCGTGACCCCAATAAATTTTTAGATTAGTTAACACAAATTGATGATTTCTTTGGTTGGTATCATATAGATGATTATCAATGAATAATGTTTGCTAAAATGAAACTAGTAGGTCATGCAAAAAGAAATATTAGAATACCATTTTAGTTAAAGAAGAGAGATTCAGTAGAAATCACATGGCATGGGTAGGAATGAAAAAAAAAACTAAGGGTGAAATACTATCCTAGAAGTCATGATAAAAGACTCCAAGAATAATTGACTATTCTTAAGCAAGGAACTATATCAATAGTGGAATATATGAACACATTTGAGGATTTAATGGTTATAACTCAATAGATTGATCAAGAGTGGAAAATAACTAATAAATTTGTTATTGGATTAACAGGAGATATTAGGAATGAAGTAGAGCTTCATGATCCTCAAACTTTAGAGGATGTCTTTCATTATTCTTTACTTTTAGAAAGCATAAGAAAGTTGCATCCACATCCAAGATGAAAGCTTAAGTACCATCTAAAAATCTGCCTATATTTTATTTTCAAAAACCTAACTTTAGATCTAATCCTTTGACACCAAACAACCTCTCTAAAATGAACCCCACTGAACCTACATCTAAAAATGTGAAATAAATACTTTGCTTCAAATGTCATAAAAAGGTCATCTGCAAAATCAATGTAAAGCAAAAAATCACGTTCTCAAATGAATTAAAAGATTTATAAGAAGAGAAGGATATTAAAGAGATATACAATGATACACCCCTATCTAATGAAGAAGAAAATCCAAATATAGATAATCTAATATTAGTTATGAGGTGTATGATTGGTTCTAGGGAAGAAGAAGACTAGAGAAGGAGGAAAATTTTTTCTATGTATATCCTATGCAAAGAAAGAGGTGTAAGCTAGTAATAAAAATTATATCAACCCATGCTATTACTAGAGAAAATCTTAGAACTAAACCTCACCTAGAATTATTCTAAGTCAGTTGTGAAAATCACACATCCTTACATTTCACTAACAGTTGTCTTATACCAATTAAAATAAGTAGTTATAATGATCAAATTTAGTGTGATGTTCTTTCAATGGAAATAACTCATATCCTATTAGGAAGACCATGGCTTTATGACTTGAATGTAATCCATTATGGGATCAAAATACTTACATATTCAAATATAATGAGAAAATAATCAAGTTATTCCCTGTAAAGCCTACCAAAAAGAGATCAATTACACCCCCTCATAGAATTCTTCCTACACCTCCTCACAAACCCAATTCTAAACTACAACCCAAACTCAATCAAGGGAAGAATGTGAAACTCTAGTTAATAGTGATATTACCATTCAATGATTGGGAGGGTACTTTTGATATACATCCTAATACATATGAATCCCCTAGAACTCAAATTACACTCTTAGGTTTTAAATGTATGTTTAAAGAGTTTAATGACCCTACTTCTTTTTTATCTTACTCTTTTTGTAAATATTTGTGATAGTAATGATCATAATACCAACTGTAGTTATAGATCTATTATCTGAATTCACTAATTTAATCTCTACTGAATTGCTTAATGAGCTACCATCATTAAGTGATATACAACATATTATAGATCCGATTCCTTGTTCTACCTACGTTACCTCATTATAGGATAAATCCAACTGTCCATGCAGAGTTAAAATGATAAGTAGATGAACTTCTTAAGATGGGTTTTATACAAGAAAGTGTTAGCCCCTGTGTTGCACCTACTCTTTTAACTCCAAGAAAGATGGAACTTGGAGAATGTGTATCAATAGCATAATAATAAATAATATCACATAAAAATATATATTTTATATACCTAGATTGGATGACATGTTAGATCTTATTTTAGGTTCATCATTTCTCTAAAACTAATTTAAGAAGTGGATACCATTAGATAAGGATTAGACCAGGGGATGCATAGAAGATATTATTTAAAACTCATGATGGTATTTATGAATAGTTAATCATGCCATTTGATCTTTTAAACACACATAGCATTTTCATGAGACTAATGAACACTATATAAAACCTTTTTATTGATCAATTTAATTCTTTATAGTTCTAGAGTCTAGATGAGAAGTCACATCTACATCATTTAATAATGGCCTTTAAGAAATTAAAGTTAGAAAAATTATATGTAAACTTTAAGAAGTGTTTTTTTCTATCAACATAAAGTCATTTTCTTATGGTTCATTTTATCTGCTGATGGATTAAAGGCCAACCCATCTAAAATCAAATCTATTTTAGATTGACCAGCCCTAAAATCTTTTATAGATGTTATAAGTTTTCATGAAACTTTAGCACTATTGTATCCTTTATCACGTATATTTTAAAAAAGATAAATTAACGTAAACCATAGAATGCTAAAAGAGTCATGCAACAAATTAAAACTCTTATGACTTTCTCATCTATATTGAGACTTCCTAAATTTAATAAGATCTTTGAGGTGACTTGTGATGCATAAGGTATTGGAATATTAAATCAAAAAAAAATATTCCCATTAGTTTCTTAAGTGAGAAATTAAATAACACTAAACAAAAATATTCCATTTATGATTGAGAGATTTATTGATTACTCAACTTCTTAAGCATTGGAGGAACTATCTATTACATAAAGAGTTTATTTTAAATATTGATCATCAAGGTTTAATGTTTATTAACTTCTACAAGAAATTAAATCATAGACACGCTAAGTGGATCGAACATCTTCAAGACTTTTCTTTTGTGCTTAAATATACACTTGAAATTGAAAATAAACTAGTAGTTGCTTTAATAGAGTATCTTTAATGGTTTCATCCTTTGGATTTACAACTAAAGGAATATTATTATATTTGTCTTAATTTTCATATGATATACTTAGAACACAAATCTAAGCCTTTGACATTTGATAGTTTATTTATCATTCTAGATGAGTATCTTTACAAAGGCAACCAATTATGTATTCCTAAAATATCTCACAGAGTATTTCTTATCTTTGAATTACATTCAAGAAGTATATTAGGACATTTTGGTAAATTAAAGACTTAAACATCAGTTGAGCAAAGGTTTTATTAACCATCCCTAAGAAAAGATGTTGAATGAATTATAGCCCAATGTTACACTTATCGTCAAGCTAAGATTGTCAAACATATGGTGAGTCATCACACATGATTACATTTTCTTTCTAGAACATGGGAAGACCTATCCATAATATTCACATTAAGTTTACTTAGAGCACCTCAAGAACATGATAGCATATTCATCATAATAGATTGATTTTCTAAGATGGCATGTTTTGTACCTATTCAAAATCAAATGATGCATCTTACATAACAAGAATATTCTTTAGAGAAATTATTATGTTGCATGAAGTCTCTTCCACTATAATTTTTGATAGAGACATCAAATTTATATTTTATTTTTGAAAAATCGTATAGAAACTAAAATGAACACAACTAAAGTTCTCCTATGAATTTTAACCGCAAACAGAATTAATAGAACATTAAGAAATCTAGTAAGGTGCTTAGTTGAATATAATCTTGAAAATTGGGATTTAATATTACCAATATCTGATTTGCATATAATAGTTTAATTTCTAGAATAACTCACAAATCACCTTTCGAGATAGTTTGTGGATATAACTTAAAATTTTTTATAAACATAGGTAATACACCTACTCATTCATTTCTTGATTCAACATATACATTTGCACATAATTTTCATAGCCTTCATGAAAACATAAAGAAGCAATTGGAAATACCAAAATGCTAAGTATGCTGAACAAAAGAATTAAGATAAAATTTTTATGGAATATGTGGTAGGTGATTATTTATTAGTTCGTATCCATCCTAAGAGATTTTATATATGAAGTTATAAGTGAGATCATGTGGGCTATTTAAATTTATTAGGAAACTTTATACTAATGCTAATGTTCTTGAATTACCCCCATCATATATTTTTAGCCCTATTTTCAATGTGAAAGATCTTATATCTTTAAAAGGAGTTACATAAACTCCAAATTTGTATGATGACACTTTTGTAGGAGAAATAAATTATTTTTAGGTGATTATCCAACCAACATTCTTTGAGGTAGAGAACATTATCACAGTTGAGACACTCATAAATGATAGTACCAGCTAGAGATTCTTAGCAAGGTGGAAAGACAAGCCACCAAGTAAGAATACATGGATTACTTTAGAAGAACTACAAAACTTCATCCCCGAACATCTTGAAGATCTTCAGAGTTTTAACTCTTTAGAGAAGAGTTCTTTCAGGCCTAAGGGAGTTAATGTAGCATAATAAAGAAGGGAAGGCCTATTATAAAATCCCATACCAAGGCTTGATTTCAAGAGGACTTTTAGTAGACTTTATGTGTTGTGCATTTATATTTCACATGTTATATTTTATACTCATGATTGTATTTGATCATATTTAAGTGTTGTATAGGTCTTATGATTGAAAACATGTGAGTTCATCTGTTAATTTACATAAGTGTCATCCAGGCACCTAGGCACTGCCTTTCTGGCACCTTAGCATTGTATTTCTTGGTTTAGTGTTCAGGGACCAAGAAGCTGGCACCTTGGCACTAGGATATGGTGCCTCACTGCTATACACAGTGTCACAATGCTAGTTCATGGTGCCAGAGCACTAATAAATGATTGCTATAACTTTTTGTTTAGATTTTATTAGTTTTCTTCCCAAGGGGCACATCCCTTGGAGTATTGTGCTTATTTAAACACTTATTCTGACCTAATGAAAAACTTTTTGGCTTTTATTTAAAACTTGGAGTGAAATTTCTTTTGTTGGAGCTTGGTGGTTGGGCATTCTAGAGTTTCGGAGATCTCTCACTACTGTTCTACTTGGCAGTGGGACTTTTGGTAAGTGAAAGAACATTAAAGCATCTCTTTCTCTACAACTATTGCAACATCCTTCCCTTCATGATCACGCTTTTACTAAACTCCTATGCTTGATCATCCTAAAATTAATTTACATGCCATTGAAGGACAACTCCATTCTCATACCTTCTATGTTGATGGCTTCATCAATAACCATAAGGTCTAAGTCCTTATTGATAGACTCTACCCACAATGTTATTCAACATCACCTAGTTGACTTTCTCCATTTACTCATTCAATCAATAACCACATTCACTATTTTGGTTGGCAACAGTGAACACTTACAATGTTCTACCAAATTTCAAGAAATACATCTTCGAATCAAGAATTATTCTTTTATCCTAGATTATTTTATGTTACCCATCCAAGGTGTTGAAATTATTTTGGGAATCCAATGGCTTTAACAACTTGTCAACATTATTACCAATTTTTCTTTCTTCATAATTACTTTCACCATCGATGGCCATAATATCACATTACAAAGAAAAAAAACCTTTTCCATTTCTCCTATCCACTTCAACTAGCTCCTTAAACACTCCTTTAAAGGCTCCATTGATTCCTACTTCCAATTAGTTCCATCTAATGATACAGCTCTTACAACACCCCATCTCCCTTACACCTTGCATTGTAATCTCTATTAGCTGAGTATAAAGACCTCTTCACCCCACTGCAGTCTCTTTCAACCTATCTCCCCATTGGCCATCACATAAATCTCCTCCTAAATATACCACCAATTAATAGCTCTACCAATACCCTCATTATCAAAAGTCAGCCATTGAACAACTCGTACATGAAATGCTTCAATCAAGAATTATACAATAGAATACCAGTGCATTTTTATCTTTAGTTTTACTCATCAAAAAAGAAATATGTTATATGGCATTTCTCCATTGACTACAGAGCTATAAACTAGGCAACATTCTAGATAAATTTTATATCCCAATAGTCAATGAAATGCTTGATGAGCTACACAATGCCACCATTTATACAAAGCTAGATCTTCACACAAGATATCACCAAGTATGGGTTTTCCCATAGGACATTCACAAGACTACTTTTAGGAACCATGAAGGTTGCTATGATTTTCTTGTCATTCCCTTTGGCCTCACAAATGCCCCCTCCACTTTCCAAAACCTCATTAATACCATTTTCAAATTTGTTTTGCACAAATTTGTTATTATCCTTTTCTATAACATTCTTATATATAGCTCTACATTTCAATTTCGTCTCACCCATCTTCAATTAGCTTTTGATTGCCTTCACCATAATAAGCAATATCTACATATCTTTAAATGCTTTTTCACATCAACCAAAATTGACTACCTCAGCCACACCATCTCCCACAACCATGTCTTCCCAAACTCAAATAAAATACATGCTTTCCTCCAATAGCCTCAACCAACTTCAGCTAGCTCTTCAAAGCTTTCTTGACTTAGCAAGATACTATCATAAATTTATCCCTAAATTTGCATATAGTTGCTCTATTAACAAACCTTCTCTAATGAGACTCTTTACATTGGTCTCCTAAGGCACAATGAGCTTTCAATTCCTTAAATCAATGTCTAGATGCTCAAGTAACCATTACCTTTCTTGACTTTTTCCAACCTATAATCATTGATACTGATGCTTCTGACCATGGCATTGGTGCTATTCTTCATCAATGGAACCACCCTATTGCCTTTTTTAGCAAGAAATTGTGTCTCAAAATGCAACAAGCCTCCACATATGTCCATGAATTATATGTTATAATCAAAGAAATAGCCAAATGGCACCAATGCTTGGCTCTAAATTCGTCATCCTCACTAATCAAAAAAGCATTTATGAACCCATGTCTCAAATAATTCAAAATTTAAAGCAACATCACTTCCTCCTCAAACTCCTCAGCTATGATTACACCATTTAATATAAACCAAGCACCAATAATAACAATGTCGATGCATTCTCTCACCAACCTAATTTTTCCTCTTCCTCAACTCCATGTTCCACTAATTTCACTCTGATTGCATCACCTATTTCCACTCTGTTTCACAAGCTTTGTGAGAAGGTGTCAACCATTCTACAACCAATCTAGCTCCACAATAATATCTTCCACCATCTCGATGATTACACAAACTATAAAATTTATGATGGCTTTGTTTTATAAGAATGGATACATTCTAGTAGGTTTAAGTTTCCCCTTATGCCCAACTTCTTACAACAATACCATTCCATTGTAATTGGGGTACATAGAGACTTCCAAAAAAACATTACATTGACTCCATTCTCAATTCTTTTGGTCAAATATGCAAGCCAAAGTTTAGCAATTCATCACCTCATGTCCAACTTGTCAAGCTACTAAATATCAACCACTTGCTCTAGCATGACTATTACAGCCCTTACCTATTCCCCATGAGGTGTACCTACTCCCCATGAGGTGTGGTCTGATATCTCCATTGATTTTATCACACATCTTCTACCAATCAACAACAAAACTACCATATTAGTCATCATTGATCATCTCACCAAGTATGCTCACTTCATCACATTAAACTCCAAATTTTCTATACAATACATAACTTGGGCATTTATCTTAAAAAATTGTCGTCTACACAGTATACCCAAAATGATCATCTCTGATCATGATCGAATCTTTGTAAGCACTTTTTGGTGTAACTTATTCATGACAATGGCACCAAAAGTCCTCTTCAGCACCACCCATCATCCTCTCACTAGTGGCCAAATAAAAGTCACTAACCACACTTTAGAACACTATCTTCATTATTACGTTATGAATACTCCCTCAAAATGGCCTCCATTTCTACCATGGGCCAAGCACTCCTATGATACCTCCTTTCATTTATCTATTGGCATGTCTCCCTTTCAAGCTTTATATAGTTAACCCCTTCCACCCATAGAGTCGTATATTGGCAGCTCTAAACTAGATAGTCCACACTCATGGCTACAACAATTAGATTCCCTCCTACAATAATTATAGATCAAATTATAAATGGCTCAACTCACATGAAACAACAAATAGGTAAGCATCATTGTGACATTCAATTCAATGAAAATGACCTGGTCTTGGTCAAATTACAACAATATCAATAGACATCCCTTCGCAACCACCATTTTTTTAAACTTACAAAATGCTATTTTGGACCCTTCAAAATAGTAGAGTGCATTAAACTATTTGCTTACCACTTAGACCTTCCAGCTTCATCCAAAACTCACCCCGTCTTCTACGTCTCCCTCCTAAAATTGTACAAACATGACTCACCTTTACCACCAGACTCATGGCTCAGCTCTCCTATCTTTCAACCAGCTTCTATACTTGACACCCTATAAATACTTAATTGACTTACTACTATCACCCATCATCTTGTTCAATGGAAAGATTGCCTTGCTGACACTGCTACCTAGATTACTGATGCTAAACTCTATGTTGCCTACCAAAATTTCAACCTTGAGGACAAGGTCAAGCTCCCATAGTGAAGGGAAATTAATAAAACTAGACATGAGAATGGTGAAGGAGAGAAATCAATGTTGTCGATAAGTCCACCTCCCCATGATATGTCTGCCAGCTTTTCTAAATGGACTCTTAACTGGCGCTACAGTGCTATATGATCAGTGCCTAGGTGCTATTTAGTTCATCAACACAAATACTTGCCATAGAATGCTATAGTACTAATCACTAGATGCCAAGGTGCTAATTTGATAGCTCCATAGTGCTATCAAGTGTTCAGGTACTATATATCCAAAGCCTGGACATTATCTTAATAAACACCTAAGTGCTTAATAAAAATAGATCTGAATTACCCGCATGGCCTTGACATAGTAATAATTCCCTAAGTTCAACTTTTGAGGATGTGTGGTGTTTGTTTTTGATTATGTGTATGGGGATACCAAGCAGATCTGATGGAGTACTTGTTGAGGTGATCAGTGCGACATCAAAGAATAGTGCACTATCTCGAAGGTAAAAATAACCACTTTATAATGGACCTAATCACCTAATGAGGACTCCTAAGACATGATGGGCCTTCGAATATACCAGACATTTTTCCCCTACTTTACATGGATGAATAAAGTAGGGTTTCTTTAAATCGAGTTCTAAAGTTCCCTATGGGGGCAAAGCCCCATAGTTAATTACATCCTAAGAAAGGCAAATTCTTTAAGAATACTCTCAATTAATGTAGGAAATTATTATCTCCAAAGATTTCAAAGATAGGATTATCAAGAAATTGGCTATGTTTAGAAAATCAATTGGGAAGGTTCAATGTGAAGACTTATTTTGAGAAGCCAAAAGGAATGAGTAAGAAGTGCTCATGATACTAAGAAGCTTAGTGAGCAGTCTAACCTATCCTAAAATTGGGGTTTATATATTTGAAATTGAGAGGATTGATTTTATTAAAGTTAACATTTTATTAGAAAACTAGGACTTATAATCTCACAACACAAGATTATGGAAATGCCTAAGAGGTGAGGATTTATGCTTGTAGCTGAAAGAAAATAACTACCTCATATCCTAGAAGTAGGGAGTTTTGGCATAATCCAAAGCATGACCTAAGTCTAAGCGAGAAGATGAGTATATAGTTTACCTCCACAAGAGAGGATAAACCACCGGACTGCTGAGCTTACAACCACATAGAGTGGCAGCCAGCTAACTCCTCCTATGCTTTAAAATCATGTGGACAAGTCATATGTTTTGTAAGATGGTTAGGTCGTTATTATTAAAAAGAAGACTAAGGTCCTTAAACCCACTCCTTAAGAGACTAGACTATGAGTGGTATGAATAATGACTTAGTATAATGCAAATCTTTTTAATTTTTATTTAATTTTGGACTCTTCATTTTGACAAAGGCTATAAGATTTTTGTATGCCTAAATACATGTTGAAATGAGTTATGGGCCAAATCAAGAGAGAAGAGGGTGAAGCTCCATCATAGGTCAAGCAGTTCCCATGCGTGCAAGAATGGAGGCCCACATTTTACAAGAGTGATTCAAGATGGTATGCATGATATTAAGCATACAACATCCAGCTAAGGGGTTACTAAAATATTTTAATTATCTTGATTTAATTCCTAGGCTTTATGTAAGATTATGAGTTATTTATAAAATTTAGTTATTAGTTATAGTTGAGTAAAATATTTATTTTTCCCTAAGAGCCTAATCACATCGAGGCCATACAACAAACACCAATTATTAAAAAAAACTATGAAAAGACATGTAATTTCTAATGCATAAGTTAAACATAACATTAAACATTTTATAGCTACCACAAAAGAATAACATGCCAGTGCGGTCGGGTACCGCCGTACAACCCAAAAAAAAAGGTAGCCGAGCTCTAACCTTATATAACCCGGATTACAAAAGAATAATTACACTTGAGGATGAATACATGCTATGTGGCCTTTATCTTCATTCTTCATGTCTCCTTCATTTCTTCATATCTCCATTTGATTTAATTTGCTCCACTTCAAAGGCAGCACATGGCCTCCCAGGACAAAGCCTTCTAGCCAATGCTCATTCTTATCCCCCAATAATACTAATCCTAATTCCTAATGAAAAATTACATTAAAATTAGGAAATGAAAATCTAACTACACCTGTAAAATAGAGGTTAGCTAAATATACATTCCATCCATACAATTATATTTATAATTTGGACTTAGCACCTTGCACATGGGTAACCAAGCTCGCCTGTCCTAACTTAGATTATGCTTAGGAGCTTAAGCAACATGCAGAGAGCATTTATATTTAAATTTTTTTAACAGTCCCTTAAGCATAATCCCATGTAAAAAATATGATTAGGCTAATAGCGACCTAACATCCAGTCTATGAAATAGACACCCTAACATCTAGTCTAAAATAATACCTCATAAAACAAAACATACATCACTCCATACACCTCCCTAACATAAAGCTAAAAGTTGTGACTTAATTCTAAGGTGTATTAAGGCTTATGTGGTATGTCTAAACTAAGCTTTGTTATAATTTTCTAAGTAAGAAAGGATTTAATTATAAAAGATGGTTTCACTTTAAGGGATTTAATTGATTTGTAAGTTTTGCTTAATGTTTTTTTTGTTTCACTTGATTTGCATTTAACAACTAAGTGTTATAAAGAGAAGAAAAGATAGGATCACCCTTCTTTATCCCTACCTTAAGTCACATCTAAAGAATATTAATTAATCAATTCTCTTTAATGAATGACTTATTACATATTTTAATTAATCTTAAGTTTAGGTTCACTTTAAATAATCTCATTCAATAAGAAAGACATCTTAAGATTAATTAGAGTTAATTACTATCACACAACACATGTTTGTTCATTTCTTTCCATCATATGTAGCATGCTTATGATTAAGTCTTAAACATATCTATACATACAATATATTTTTGGCACACTTAAATGCAAGATGAATGAATGATTTTTATAGAAAATGAGGATTCTCATTCATTAGCTAAATACACATTCAGATGTATGAAAGTTCTAAGTAAGTTCTTCACCATTGTTTGACCAGGAGAACGAGGTAGGAACCTTCTTGGGGCTACTTAAAGCCGTGCATCATCAGGTGTCCAGACTAGATATACCCGTTATTCTTAAATACATGTGGATGTATAAGCAACTATAAGAATGGGAATCATGCAAAAATTTAATTTAATTTAATTTATTTATTTATGTGAATGAGTTAAAGCTCTATCCAAATTTTAATATCAAAATGCATAATAATGAAATTAAATAGGTACGTCACCATTATTTTGCACCATGGGAGTGAGGTAGAGACCTCCTTGGGGCTACTTAAAGCCATGCATTCCCAAATGTCCAGACTAATATAACCACTAATATTTGTACTTATGCAAATCAACATATGAATGAAAGAAAGGAACTTCACTTCATACACTAAGCTTATATTCACATGAACCTCTTATGTGTGTATAACTAATGTCACAACATGTATTATTATTCATTAATAAGCTTTTGAAATACATTTGAGATTTAATAGTGATAATAGCCACACATATTTCTAACTTAAGCCAACACATGCAACTTGACATAGAAGAAACTATTTATTTTAATTGATTTTTGAAAGAAATAAATGCATGAATACAAGTGGCATAAAAAATTTAATATGATTAGAAAAAAATAAAGAAACACAAGCATGTGATTTCATTCAATCCAATTAATTCTTAAGGATAATCACATTAAATAAGCCTATTTAAAATAAACCTAAGTTACTTTAAGTCACTTTTGATTTTATGTTTAACTTAATTTAAGAGAAAATAGGAGATTCAATCATTTTCTACTCCTAACCCATTTCCATATTGGTTAATTAATTTGGTTCAATGTATAAATTGATTTTATAGATTCATTAGGTTGCAATATGAGTTAAGTCCATTAATTACCCCTTTCTTATACCACCTTAGCATAATTATCCAAGTAATTATGAGCCAACATGATATTCACATGCTTTTGAAATAAAATCAATAATGATCATATGAAAATAAAAGGATCTAATGCAATTTGGCTCACAATTATTGGTTAATTAAACTAAAGGGTTTAATTAAGTACTCTTATAATTCTCCCACACATATGGGCTAATTATAATTTTCTTAAGATTCTCTTAGTTTATTGAACACCTAAGAGTCTGCCCAAGAAACTTAAATATATAAGATCTAGAATGATTATGATTTTAATTTACTTAATTAAGCCATTTTAATTAATGAATTAAACCATTAATTAGTCCCAAATTAATTAATTTCAAGTCAAGTGAAATGAACTTAGGGAAAAGACTGGGAAAGAGGTCCTAATCTCATTCCCCATGTTCATTCATTGTATACAATGATTAACAAGACTAATTAATGGTTTCCTCACTATTTAGCATTTTAATTAATCACCTAATTAATTAAGAAATTAATTAAGGCTAAGATAACCAATTTCCCTAATTAATTAAGCAATAAATCCCAAGAAAATTATGGGAGGCATGGTCATCCCATTAAGCAACCTTAAAAAGTTTGGGATTAATTACTTGGGTAATTATGGAGTAATTAAGCTAATCAAGTTTTAAATTAAAACTAAATTTAGCCTTAATTACTATCAAAATCAATTAGGATTAATTTTAAATTAATCTCTTCTAAAATACCTTTAAAATAAGTGTTTATTTGTATTTTTATGATTTGCATATGATTTGTTATGATTTTGTAAAGTTTCAGTTCATTTAAGTGATTTTTCATGATTTTATAAAGTCCATAATTTATTTTTACCATTTGATCTTTAGAATGTAATATCTGACAATCTAGAAATTATTTTGACTTGAAATTTTTATGATAGGTGTATTTTAACTTCAATTTCAATCCTTGAAAATTTTAACATAATCTGATGTGTATTTTTGGTTTAATCAATAAAATTTGGATTTTACTAAAACTCAAATAAAGCTCAGAATATTTAGTAAAATTTGGGGATTTTAGATTTGTTGGATTCCTCTCAGAAAGGCAAATACAATGAGTTCTTATGTACAATTTTTAGGTATGTATTTTATTTTCTATAAATTTTTGAATTTTTAGGAGTTTTAAATAATTTTTAAAATTAAAAAATCCCTAATTTCCTACTTAATGCCGACGCGCACGCAACGTAGTGCCACGCATACGCGATTGGTCGCGTGGTCCTCGCATGGCATTGCAGTACGGCAATCGATGAGGCGTGTGAGCAAGAAAGTGGGATGAACAGGAAAGGGACCAGCGGATCAGATCAGACTGTACGATCACGGATTAGATAGTCTAGATTTGATCCGCGATCTCTAAAGGATAGAAATGCTCGATCGGTGTGCAATTTGAGCCGTCCAATCCCACAAATCATGGGATGGACGGCTGCTGTGCATCACGGCCGGCCGAATAGCAATCCGAGGGCTTTGGAGTTTTTTTTCTTTGCAAAATCTAAGTGAAATTTCATCCGCATGGATTCATTTTCACATCGATTCACATCAGAAGACTTCTATAATTGTATTGGAACTAAATACAATGAAATATGCAGGAGTTTTCTAAAGAAATTCCTAGAATTACATGAAAATCATCATAAAATAAGAAATCCTAAAGCTGGCTACAGTTCTGAAAATTACCTCATTGAGGATGGTTTCTGGAGGTGGTGATGATCTGAGTACGCTCTTGAGTGGGGAAAGAAGCCTTGGAATGAGTCTAGACCTTTGCCTTCACTTCAAAATGATGTATCCTCTAAGTGCCATCGCTTCCTTGCTGAAATGCACTTGATTTTGTTTGCTTTTGCTCAAAAATCAAGTGGAAATGATTGCTGGTTGGTTTGGGAGCTCTAGGGGATGGAAATGAGGGTGGGAGAAATGAGAATAATGGTCTCTATTTTCTGTGCTTTGGTTTTGTCCGAAAATCCTCTTTCATTTTTTATTTTTGGCTCTAAATGGTTGTCATTTTCTTGGAGTGGTTGGGAATGGAAGGGAATCATCCTAAGTGCCTCATTTTGGTTGGCTAGGGCGTGGGAAGTGGCTGACATGAAGGACAAATGGGTCTCTTAGCAAGGGGTGGTGGAAGTCCTTCATGCCAAGTGTTCTAATGGGAGAGGTGAGGTGAATTGATCTCCCCATGAGTCATGGCTGCCCTAACTACCTCTTGGGTCAAATGATTAGTGTCCTTGGTGGCTAGGTGGATCAATGTATGAGTGTTAAGTGTCCAAGGAAGAGAAATGACCCACTTAGGTGAGTGTCTTCTCATGGAATGCCCTTGACCCAAGGGAAAAGTGGTCATTTGGTATTGGATTTGATTTGAACAGATTTAAAATGAGTCAAAAGTGAGTTGGACCAGAATTCATGTCGTTTGGAATTCATTTGGTTTAATTTGGGTCAATTTGACCCTTTTGGTTCAAATTGGGTCAAATCAGGTTAGGTTGACCAATTGATCAAATTGGGTCAAACTAAGGATTGAATCAAGTTCAAATGACTATTTGGAGTGCATTGGTTCAATTGGTTTCAATCAATTTGGTTTAATTTGGAATTAATTTAAATTTTGGCCAATTTGATCCTTTAGATCAATTTGGGCTAAGTTGGGTTAGGTTGAGCCATTGGTTAAATTGCAATCAATTATGGCTTTGGTCAAGTTCAATAATCAATTTGTAATGAACTTGAGCCATTGGTTATAATCAATTTGATTTAGGTTGCAATTTGGCTAGTTTGGGTTCATATAGGTTAAAGGGTTGACTTGGTCAATAGACTAGGTTAACTTGATTTGACCCAATTCATGACAATTGATTAACTTAAGATGATCAACAATCATGACATGAAGTTTGGATTGGCTTAATTCACTTTGATTTGAATTGAATTAGATTTTGGTTCATGTAGGTCAAATTGGCCACTTTGGGTCAAGTGAGCCAATTGGATTTAGTTGGCTTGATTTTGAGTTGAGTTTGATTTAACTGAGTTTATTTATGGATTTGAGATTGACATATAAATTCAATTGTAATTGTTTTGGGATCAAATGAGTTTTGGCTCATTTGAATACTTCAAGTCAAATGGGCTAAGTTGGGTTTGACTTGAGTTAATTTTGATTTGGCTTGATGATTGTAGGTTTCATTTATATTTGGATAGATGATTGAAGGAATGATTTATTCAATAGAAAATCCATTAGTTTTGATTTGGATAGGATTTGGTTAAGTCCAAGAAATTGGCTTAGAGGGTATAAATTGGATTTTGGTTTGATTTTTGATTTGGTTTTGCTATTTGAATTTATATTTCATTTATATTTGGAAATATAAATGAAGATATAAATGGTCTATGAGAAAATCACTTGAGTTTGAAGTGATTTGAAAGCAAATTTGACTAAGCTCATGGAGGTAGGTCAAAAGGGCTTGAGTAGGAAATTGATTTAGTTTGATTTATTTTTTTATCATTGGAAGGTGGGTTTCATTTATATTTATAATATAAATGAAGGAGTAATTAGTTTACAAAGATACCAATTGATTTCGGGTTGATTCATATGAGATTTGGCTAAGTCATTTGAGATAGGTCCATATGGCTTGAAAAGAGTTTTGATTGGATTTGGATTTAGTTTGATTTAGTATTGGCTATTTTAGTTTATATCTCATTTATATTTGTGAGTATAAATGAAGATATAAATAATTCATGAAGAGATAAATCAAATTTGGGATGAATTGGGTGGAGATTTAGCTAGGTTTATGGAATTCAACCATAAGGCTTTGAGGGAGATTTTGAATTTAGATTTGATAATGGGTTCTAATCATTTGGTTTGGAATTTGTATTTGGATTTGGTAAATGATTGAGGGATTGAATTGATCTTGGAGAAATTCAATTGAATTTGAATTGATTTGAATTAGGTTAAGGCTAAGTCCATAAGATGGAATCAAAGGGCTTAGGAAGGGTTTTAATTTTGATTTGATTATGGGTTTCAATCATTTGGTTTGGAATTTGGATTTAGATTTGGTATTTGAGTTGAATTTGAGGTTTGGTTTGAGAAGGAAAGTATGGATTGGGTTTAGGCTATAAGGTAGGCAAGTCTTCCTAAGTCTTTAGGGCACAACCTATTCCAGTAGCTAACTCTTCTAAGTCTCTGGGCTTAGGTTAAGTGTTCACTTAATCACTAGAAGTGTTGTAAAAATTAAGGAGCTCTTAGTGTCTATAAAAGTCCTAGATCTATGATGAGGAAGTTGAGAACTCACTCCAAAACTGAGGTAAACATGATGCTTCATGGATTAACATAAAATAAATTTAAATTTCCTTCATGTGTACGGACTTAAAGATCTTGGATACAATCTTAATGTATGAATAGGATGCATAAGCTAATTTGAAGATTAAATTAAAAATGCAAAAAATCTTTCAATTTTAATAAAAAATTATAAAAATATCTGTATGTGCTTCAACATATATCAAAATCTAAATTAAATGTATGAGGATGTTGTGCAGATTAATATCTTGGCAAGATGTTATGATTAGAACTGGGTCAAAAAAAACCTAATCATTCTCCGATGATTGTCATGTTGATTGTAAAATTCATATGAAGGGTACATGTTCAAATTAAATGAAGTTCATCATTTAAAAATAAAACAATAACTTAAGTAAATAATCATCTACCCATCCATCATTATTTTTCAAGGATGATAAGTAAAGAAAGCCTTTTCAAATTAAATATATCTATGTTCATACTCAAATAATCTCATACTAATAAGGACATGGCTTGTGTCCTCTGTCTGTGTGGTTTTGTCACCTAATGAAACCACATGAAATATGGATATGACCAAAACCTTTTGACCAGGTGGCTAGGCTTCTATATGGCTCCACTATATTTTGTCATGATAATAGTCCATATGTTCCCTAATGGCTTTGTTCTTTAAGCCATGAATTATAGAATATATTTAATAGATAGAAAGCCTTCTATTAGCTAAGGTTGACCTAAAATTTGTCACCTTAAATAAATATCACATTGGGTCTACAAGAACAACTTGGATGACATAAATCAGGGCTATTGATAAGGATTCTTCAATCAGGAACTACTTCTCCTGTCTAAGTAGACTAGGGACAATGAAAACCTAGGATGACAGAACTATAGGATCTTGACTGAGCATGTCATTATACCCCCCCTAATATACACTTTAAGTTAAATGACAACTATCTATGTCATGCCACACTCACCGCTAGACACTGATTCATATTAATAAGATATGATTATTTACAATCATAATCGAGAGTGCTCTCTTACTATGATAAGAGGGGTAATTAACTATGAAGGCTTGCATTCATATGAAGTAGAACCCATATCTAAATAAATCCTTAAATAATGTTAAGGGAAATCTGGTTGAATATATATCAATCTGCCTCATGAGAAATATACTCCTACCCATCTTAGTAAAGATGGTAGAGAGCATCCTCAAAGGTATTTTTCTGAGTGACCACTAGCTAAAAAATATCTACTTTTTATGTATATAATCATCTACTACAATCACCTACAACTATATTACAAAATTTTAGAGTTGATCTACAATGTTCTACCATGCTGAGTAGGCAGCTCCAAAGCATGATAAAAGAGTTAAATGATCCAACTTAGGAGATGTCAATATCATAATTAAGAAAATCACCTAAAGATCCATATTCAATGACATCAAATACAACCAAGGAATTTGCAGATGCAGTTATGTTGAAGTGTATTTAGGATTTATCTAAAGTAAGTTTCATAAAGTCTATTTTAAAAGGCAATCTTTCATTAGAAGGTTTCATTTAGGAAAATAATCAATGATCTTTGAAAATACTTTATTATTCTCAATTCAGAAATATTCAACATTAAAAAATACTTAGAGTTGAATAACTCTAGTTAATTTATAATTGATTTTGAATTTGCACTATGAAATTTAATTTATAGAAAAAACATTTCTCCTAAAGTTGTTTTTAATGTACCTCTTCAATTTTTTTTGATTATTTTCTTCAAGTACTCATGGTGGTGTTCACCCTCTTCAATATATTCAATAATATAATTATAATATCTCTATATTAAGTTATTCATTGTTGCTTTTACTATTTGTTTTTCAAAAAAAAAACTATGATTTAAAATAATAAAAAGATATTTCTTAGAATTCTCTTAATTTTGACTTCTTTTAGAATTTGAAAAAACATGCCTCAAATAGAGATGTTGCTTATCTCGATGTTCCTACTTTCCTAATGTTTATAAAGTGTACTTTTATTATTTCAAATAGAAATTATAATCTTATGACTACTCTTGAGAATTCCTTTTTTGTTTCTTCTTGTTTGCTCGAAAATGCCTCTAATAAGTTCTCTCAAGAGTTGTAGTGTCACCATTCTATTATGCCCACTTCAGGGTGAATCCATGCTCTCTACCAGAAATATAATGACATATAACTCATGTGTATCTTTCAACCATTCAAAAATTTGTGTCTTGCAAAGAGTGGTAAACCTTTGAACAATGTTTATAATTATGCACTCTATTGTTATCAAGAATTGTTCATATATGATTTCACTTTCTCTGATGATAAAGGCTCATCGACATCTTCAATTTTTTTTTTATTCATCCATACAAAAATAATGTAAAGTAGAATTTCTAGTATTATATTCCTTGTGGGTTTCTTACAAAAATAAAAAAATAAAAATCTCTTGTACATGACTCCATTCTACCATATATTTATTGCAATAGTTTATAAGGATGGTATTTTCTATGTTCTATTTAAATTGAATCAAGATTGTTGAACTAGAGAATAAGATAAGCAATTATAATGTTCATAATTACTTTGCACATTTATCAAAAGTGAAAGATCTCCACAAAAGTAGTTCTTTTTCATATTAGAAAAGCTTACCTTACAACCTTAGAAGAGAAGGAATATAAGACCTTCTTGATTTTTAAGGACTTAATCTTAAAAGTTGCACCATGATTCTTGATCATAAATCTCAGTAAATTTGTATTTTTAATTTTTTTTATCAAGTTGCTATCATTTTCTTTTTTGATTTTATGTTTCATAATCTTTACTAATAAAAATTTACCTTTAGAGGAAGAACTCATTGAATACTTAGAGACATGAGATAAAGGAAAGGAGGCTAAAGTTCTAATGGAGAAAAGGAAGAAGTAGAAGCCTCTATGATAAGAGTAAAGCACAAAACCCATATCTTACCTATTCACTTCAATGATAATGAAGAGCCAAACATTGTTATGGAAATCATTTATCCACAAGAATGAGAAAAAATTGTGAAAACTTCTTAGTTTACTAACTAGAAGGAGGGAAAAAGAGGGGATGATGAAGTAATAATCATTAAGGTTTCTACTTCAAGGGGCACTTTGTCCTTATACTCATCAAGGACAAAAAGAGAGAGGTGATGATAAATGTTCCTCTCAAGGACAAGGTGTATCAGAACAAAGTCATGATATCATGACCTACCTGACAATTGAGAAAACATCTAAGTTCTAACATTCAAGACTTAGTGATAGTTGTTAATTTAGGGGGTAGTATTCACACTGATGATAAGACCATGAAGAAAATAACATAAGAGAAAATGTAGTGAGCTCTATCCTCAGTCTAAGGAAAAAGAAGGTTTTTATAGATGAGCTTCTTCCACCATCATAAAAGAAAAAAATAACACTTAAAGCTTCCATCTAGTGATTCAATAAAAAGGAACCTTGGTTATGGTAGGATTTAATTATGGGTCCTTAATGAAGAGAGTGATAGTTAGGTTTAAATTTTTTTAAATTACACTTTTTTATGTTTTGTTTGATGTAAACAAATTTTATATCATTGAAAATTTATCTTTAAATTTAATTTACAATGAATTGCACTTTAAATGTCAATATATTATGAAAGTAAACTCTCAATCTTGACAACATTGATTATAAATTCTAATACTTAATTCTTATGTCGAATGTTGATCATAAAGTTTGAATACCACATGTAGTAAAGTTGAATTTGAATATTGAAGAATAGAAGTTGAAATAAATAGTTATAATAAAATGCACTTCAAAGATGTCATAGTTCTTCAATGATAATGTATATTTAATATTTAATAATTAATAATTTTATATGTGTTTTAAATTTTAGTGAAATATTTTGTAATTTTAGAGGATGATCTCTAAAATAGTTTTGGAGTTTATGCCCTCTAAACTAGGTCAAATATCACTTGAGTAGGTTGGTTTTAGATTTAGACTTGATTCTCCAATAATTTTTTAATGAAAAAACCTATAATTTATTGGAGTGGTGTTGACCTCATTTTTGAATGAAGATGTTATCCATCCCAACTATAGTAATTAGGATCGATAATCTTAGAGTATGACCTTTCTAATTAGACACCCAGGGCACAAAACTTGTTGACTAGGTGTTTAACTAACCTGAACCAAAATCATACAGCCAAAATGAAATCAAGCTCAAAATTGAAACCAAAAACCTTAAGGTGAACCTCAACCTAATGGACCCCACTAGGACTTAGTTTGACCCAATTAAATTAAGTGAGCCTAATCAAATCTAAGCCTAAAAATTTGTCAGGAATCAAAATCAAACATATGTGAGGTGAAATCTAAATTAAACTAAGCCTAAATTAATGTGATTGGAGTGGCTGACTCAATTAACCCATTTAAGCTCAAAATCACTTAAGTCCAAGAAAAATTAAATAAGATTAAAATAAATCAAAATTAAATCAAAATAAAAACATAAAATCAATGTATAAGTATAAATGAACATAAAACTAATTCAGAGGTACCAAATAGCTAACAAAGTTATTTGGCCTGTGGGCCCCACCAAGTAAAAAACTCAATCAATCAAAATTTGGTCAAATTAAGCAATCCTAAAAGCTTAAAATAAAGTCTTAAACCTCATAAAATAGACATCAAGAAAATAAACAATACACTGATAGTTTATATTTTAAACATACGAGCTTAGCATTAATGGTTGCCAAGCTCATCTATCCTATTGGGCTATGCTTAGAGACCTAAGCAGCACCTGCAATCAAACAATACTTAATTTATATTTATTACAATAGTTACTTTTAAGCATAACCCTTTATAAAAATAGTGTTATCCTAAAAAGAATGCTCTAACATTCATACTAGTGAACAAATAATTCTTAGCCATCCAGTCTAGACAACAAAATAAGAAAACATTATATCATCACAAATCATCACCTAACCAAAGTATAGAGTTGGTGATCTAATAGTCCAGTTTGTGGAGTAGAGGGGTTTGTGTGGAATGACTACATTAGGCTTTTTTAGGTTTAAGTTTGATTTCAAATTCAACATTTATTTAATGTGCCATTGGTTGGTTTTAATTTAATTAATTTTACATTTCATTTCAATTTGATGTTTACTTTTGTATTGAAATTTACTTTATGTTTTGAAGAATAAATAATAATATATATTTTGCTTTGGAACCCATTCTATTCAACATTCTAATACTAATAGAACAGAAGTTTCATTTTATAATGAAATCTATTCTATTGGTCAAACTAAAAACCTAAGAATCTTAATTAACCCTTTTTAAATTTATTTGAATGATTTAACTAAAATTCTAAAGTTTAAGTTTATTGAAATTGCTTTAATTTTATGAATTTTGCTAGTTGATATTGATTATAAATTTATTGACTTTTAGTTTGACTTAATTCAATTGATGTTTAACTCCTTTTCTTTCAATTAATTTTAATTCTATTTTTAGGTTTCTTTTTAAATATTATTATTAAACCTTATGTAGTTTATGTTGATTAAATAACTTTAATACTATTTAACTTTTATAATCTAGTATTTTCATTTAGATTTGATTTGAATTGGCTGATGTATATTTTAATTTACTTGTGATTTGATTAAGGTTTAAAATGATCTTTTTATTTGAATTCCAATTAAGAGTTTAAATTATTAAATTTAGTCATTTTGTTCATAACCAATCTTTTATTTAAGTCTAATTAATTTGTTTACTTTGTGTTTAATATATATGATTTCAATTTAAAATTCAATTGATTTATCTTCTAATAGTTAACATAACTAATCATTTATTAAGGTTTAATTCAATTAATTATTTTACTCAATATTCATTTCAAATTTAATATTTTATTAAGCTTGATTAGAGATTTATCAATTTCATGAAGTTGAATGATTTATGATGATATTATTTGGGTTTCATAGTTTTATATCCTAATTAAGATTAATTGACTTAATTGATTAGTTATTAGGCTTATTGTTAATTTAAAAAGGATCTTGTAATTTATTATTTAATTAAATTTCTTATTGTCAAAGTTTTGTTTCAATCTTGTTTAAACACTAATCCTATCTCAAGAAGCCTATAGAGATGAAACAATTAAGGCACCAAACCTAATCTAGGTCATCCTAGACTGTAAGGAGATTTAAACGTTCACATTATTAATTATTTAATTAAATATTTAAGTTTAATCATAATTTCAATTCTCCACTTAATATTAAGTGAATTTAGGATGATTTCAATTTTAATGGGTTTTTATTTGAATGTTAAATTCAGAGATTGATCAATCATAGTTTTTAGTTTATTATTTGATTTATTGTAGATTTCTAAACTTTATCCTTAAAATTTTAATTAATCATTTTTAAATTATTTATTAAACCATAGGGATTTAATTTTTAAGATTTTCATTAACTTCATAAGCTGAGGATTTTTCTTTAAGTCTCTTGATTTTAATGAAAGTATTTTAAATTTATTATAATGATTTCCATAGTTTCTATAATTTATTTAAATTCACCTAGAAGTTAAAAATTTAATAACTTATGATCCAAACGCCACTTTACCTTGAAATTTTTATCATAAGAGGGGCTTCTTGCCAATTTCATTTTCCTAAAATTTCATCTTTATTAGAATATATTTTAAGAATAATTAGGGTTTTAGTGTTTTCAATAAAACCTATATTAAGTATTAATTATTTGGAAGTAATTAGGGCTTTTAGATTTCTTTAATTCCTTTCTAAATGTTGAATCTAGGGAGTGTTCATTTAGAAATTTTGGATTTTTAGTTGATTTATTATGATTTTCAAAGCTTAGGTTAATTAAATGAATTAATTAAGTAATTTAATTCACTAATTATATCATTTTGAGGATTTATGGGTTTTAGTGATTTTTAATATTTTTGTTAAGTTTATTGCTGCTCATTTTAATATTTTGAAATTAACTACATAATTTTTCTTAATTTTTTTGAATTTGTTTGATTTTTCTTAATTAATTTCATTAAATTAAGGTTTGAAGATTGAAAATTTTACAACTTTTAATCCGATCACAAATAAATCACTAAAATTTTATCTAAGGTATATTTTGACCTTAATTTCAATTCCCCAAAGTTGCAAATTGATAGGATGAATGTTTTGAGTTTAATTATGATTTAATTGATTTTTATTAAACTCAACTTAACTTAAAATTATGTAATAAAAATTGAGGATTTTAGATTTAATCGCTCACTTAGATAAATTCATAGAGCCTTTATTTGCTGGTTTTAATTGGGTGGTAATTTATTTTCCATAAAAGTTTGAAGTTTTGTGCATTTTTTAGCATTGTTTTTATTTAGAAAATCTGATTTCCCGACTTAACCCAGTCCACACTAACTGGACGCTGACATGACACCATTTTTTGTGTGGAGCTACATGATTTGGCCATGTGAGATCCATGTGGATCCTGCATTAAAGTAGCAGTAGGGGCGCAATTTTATCAGGACTATCCGATCAAAGATCGGACAGCCTAGAATTGATCCATGATTCTTAAAGGATTAAATCACTGGTGTTTTTAGATCACAACCATTCATTCCAAATAAAAGGAATGGATTACTCTGATTTTGTCTTCCCCATCCATGATAAAGACCGTGCACCATCCATTAAAAAGGCTTGATCTTCAATGATCTAGATGACAAAAATTTAACTTTTTGATTGCAAAATGATCACTGATCAAATTGTAATCAATCCATATGGTTTGATCCCAATAGAAACAAGATTTGTTACACAAATGACCAAACTCAATTGAAATTGGAGTCGAGTTTGATCATACCTCACAAGCATTGAGTCTCAGTGGTCCTTTGCCTTTTGAAAACACTTGAGAGGATTGGACAAAGCTTAGGAGAAGAAACACAGCTTGCTTCCCTCTGGATTGATGTGGAGGTTAACACTCACCACTTCTCATTGGAGCTTGGTGTGGAGGGTGATTGAAGAGGTTTGGGAGGTGAACGAATGTTTATTCACGCTCGATTTCACTTAAAGAAGGTGATGGAGTCAATAACAGTCCTCAACTTAGATTTTTTTCCTTTTTATAAATGGCCAAGAATCATTTCATTGGCTTTGAAGGGAGGTCACCGATAATGAGAATTGGGACTCTATCTTGTGGGGTTTGAGTTACGTGAAGGCATTATGGGAGCAAGCATGTGTATGGCTTGGAGTGTTTAGCCATACTTCCTCTCCATGAACTCCACCTCATATAATCATTTTTCCATGTCAATCATCACATACCCATTTATTTGTTGTCGCATTGCTTGAGTTATGTTCAAGGTGAACTAAAAGTTATAATTAGGTCAAAGGATCAAGGGATGGGAAGAGGATAAGATTGTTTGGCTTCATATGATCATGCTTTGTGTTTTTCATCAATGGCATCTCTTTGTCTTTTGATTCCACCTCATCACTTTATTTTGGATTGTTGATTGGATGCCCAAGCCAAACCAAAGTGAGTTATAGATTGGGTTTTGGACTTATTTAAGTTTGGTTTATGTTTGAATGCTTTATGTTGTACCATTTAGATTTGGATTCCTTTAAGTTTTTTGATTGCATCCAATTCAATTATTTAGATTTGGTTTTATGTTCCAATTCAATTATTTAGATTTGGTTTCTAATAGCCTATCATATGATTCATGGATCAATGGATTCATATTTCACATGAATTGGTTATGATTAGCTTAGTTTGATTCCTTTGAGAGGACTCAATGTAGTTGAATTTAAGGAGTTGACTTTTTTGCTTTGGTGGAACCCACATAGATCAATTATAGGTCAAATGACCTTTTTTTACTATTATGAATCTCATTGAATTTATTTTTAGGTTCATTTAAGTTTGATCATTTATTTTATTTTTTTAATTTTATTTCATTTAGATTTATTCTAATTTTATTTGAATTTCCTTGAATTTAGGTGATTTTGAGCTTAAATGGGTCAATTGGGTCAACCATCCCAACTGTCTTTGCCTAAGATCAATTAAATTTATATTTCAATTCAAATTTATTTGTTTTATATTCGTATTAAATTTTGAGGTTTTAAGGAATTCACCTAATCCAACTAGGTTGGATCAAGTCCTAGAAGGATTCATTAAGATTACCTAGACTTACACCTTAGGGCATTGGGTTTGATTTTTTATACACTTGGCCATTAAGACTAGTGTCCTAATTACTTAATTAGAAAGCTCCTAATCTAAGATTAATTATTGTAATTATTAAAATTAGGGATGACGTTAACCTCATCCAAAAATGAGGTCAACAGTGAGTTTAAGAAACTAATTGAACCAAGTGTCTTCCTTGAGGAAACTTGAATGAACCCTTCTTATTTAGATTTTAACATTAATCTTCATGTGAGACTAGGTAATGACATAGCTTGGTTGATCATGCATTCAATTCCACTTAATCATGAAACAATTCGCTTGCAAAGGCTAAAATAAAGAGAAATTGAATAAGTTAGGCTCAAGTCACATCAACTATCGACCCAAATTCTTGAGAATGTTTTAAATAGAGGAAGAAGAGGTCTCATCATCGTTAGATGTATTTTAAATAATATCTCATGATCTTGATTAAGGCAGATCACACACATTCCTACCCTATGTATTTTCCTAGAATTTTCTTTTTATTTTTATTCATAGATGATTTGCTAATCAAAATTGGCTATAATTTTTATCAAGTTTATGTGAGCAATCTAGCAAAAAAAACTAAAAGCTTTTTATCCAACTTTTATATAATTTTAAAGTTAAAATTACTCATAATTATAATTAATAAAGTTAGCAAATGAGTTTAAAAATTGTTAAAATTCTTTAGGAGGTCTTTAGTAAAGCAATAAAATTTTGAAATCATTTAAATTATGATGTAAACGTTATAAAGTTTTAAAGGTATTTATTTATTATTCACAATTAATAAAAGTTAAAATATATTTTTAGAATTCAAAAAATTTTAGAGTGTTTATAAAGTTAATTTATATTGTTATAAATTTTTTTATAATTATTAAAATAATTTGGTCCATCAAGTTATTTTATAATACGAAATTTGACTATTTAAATTTTATAAAATTATTAAGTAATATTACAATTGGTGAGATATAGACATGAGATATTATAAAATATATATTAATATGTTTAACATGTTTACAAAATTTTGCATAATTTATAAAGAGAAATGTGACTAATTTTAAATTTCAAAAATTATATTAAATACTTAAAATAACTTAGAAAATTTATAATAGGATTTTATCCTGCTACCAAACTTTAAAAGGAAGGATTTCTTATAATCAGCACTACATTAAGACCACTTTTTGATAAAATAAAAAAATTAAATAATTATTTTTAGTGAGATCTAGATTATCATAAATATTATAGAAAATTAGTAATATTAAAATTACTAACATTAAGACCGTTTAGAATGTTTATTTTTATTATTATGAGTAATTTGACACTTATAAATAAGAAAGTGAGCATTACAATTTCAAGCCAATGTGTTAAAAGTCTTCCAAAGAAAATGTAGTAGAACACTAAATATGAATAATCCCTTGAACATTCATACATAGTTTCACACACTAAGATAATAAGGTTCATTAGCATTATAATTCTATATCGATTAAATTTAATTTCAATTTATTTCTCATTCATGAATGATTATATTAGTTCCCCATCTACACTTATGTTTGTGTGCAAAGTTTAGTTGAGTTGGTACTTAACTCAGTGGAAAACACGCATTTAGGATCATTTCACATAGCATAAAAAAAGTTTCTTTACTCAAGTAATTTGACTTGTTAACTACATGCATATCATCACTTCTCTTTTAGTTAAATTTATGATTACATATTCATTAGAATCCTAATGCTTAGTCAATTTCTTTGATCAAATATTAACCAATGCTTATTCTTTATTTTCATAGCCATATTTGCTTGGATGAGAAAACCCCATGGATCAATCATACCCATAGTGACTTAGTTCATTTTTGGTATAGCCATTTCCTTATGATTATACTAAGCTTTGTGTTTTCAATTAAAGTTTGAACAACACCACTTTTAATCAAACTTTTGCTTGACTAAGTCATGGTAGTTTTATGAGGCCTTTCTATAGTTCAATCATATTCTATGATTGAGCACCTTTTGGGATCCAAGTATACACAATTCCTGCTCCTTGCTTTTTGAATGGATATTTTTCATTCAGTACTACTATACACTTTGAACACAAGAAATATTATTTTGTTTGTCTTGAACCTATCTATTCTTAAGTGTTCATACCTCACTTGAGCGCATGATTCATGTACTTAATAGTTCATTATTTCAAATAATTTTATGATATTGATGCATATGCAAGCATACAAAGTGACGTCAATACTTTAGGTTAAAATATATCTTATTAGAATTTAGACTTAACCTTGATTATGATTAATTAGTTATTGTTATTAGATGATAGTTTATATAATAATAATAACATATTAATCATAATTGCATCTCATATGATCATGAAATAAGCTTAATTAGCCTAAAGCCTATCACTCTGATTCACAATAATGTGATAAGCCTTAGGACAATGAAAATTAAGAATAGGCTTAGCTTGCTAAGTCATTAGTCACATAAGATAACCTTAAGAAACATTGACTTATGTACACACTTACGTGTTGTGATAATTCACAAACCTATAGCCAATAGTATAGGGAGGCTATAGTTAGATCACTTTTATGTGAAAACCCTTTGATTTCTTAGGGGTGATGTTACCAAATGTAGTTAAAATATAAGGTTGATAGCTATATTTGCTTTGTGGTATGTTGTACTACTCTGGTTGTTTCACTACCTTATGATAAAAACATTTTTTGTAGGTACTAGGCATATGACCATTATTTTTTCTTACTTTTACGAAGGCCATGCCTCAAAATACAAATACTGTCATTAATCTGTGATGTTATATTTTTGTTCTTTGATGTAATATTTTTATTGTGTTGTGATCACTACATTTAGCCAAGGATATTATTTTAATTACTTGTTTTTTAGAATTTATATATGTGAAAATGAAATATAAGTTAACTTTTCTAACCCAATATATGCCCGTTCAAGTCCTAACAAATAGATATAAAGTTTGAGCTAGAAGAAGGATCATGAGCAAAGAGAAACTATATTTATACTTTATTACTTGACTAGTCTAAGCTTGTTAAGTAGAACTTACTACCTTTTATTTTACTTTATTTTGGATATGTATAAGTTGATTGCCCGACTAAATTAGCATGGTACCTATTTCTACATATCCATCACAACACAATGTTTTCTCTCCACTTTTCACTTTATTATTATATTATGATTATCTAGGACTATTGAAAATTTCATGCTAGACTATTAGAATAAAAATATTTTCTATGAACTTTAATAAAATATTAAATAACCTTAAAATTGATTAAGAAAGTATTTTGAAGTTAAAATTAAGGCTCACTTTATCCAATTATTTTAAAATTACTTTCACTTCTTTGTAACTCTTGGAGGAGGTATAAGATAAAGTTATCTAGTGATCAAAGCTCCCAAATTATTGTGTATATTTATAACATAGCCAAATCAAGCAAGCATTAGTACATTAGCACCTTTTAATGAATGATAGATAACTCTTATGGCATGTCATATACTTTAAGATAGAGCACTGGATATGCATGAATTGAATTACAAATAAAAATTCTTAGTGCGGTAGGTAGTGGTGGCCTAACCCTGACAATATTACGAGTCCAAAGTCAAGTAGCTTTCAATATGTATAATTGATCTATCTCATTTCATTTTCTTTCCATAATCATTTCTCTATGTATTTAGATATTGCTAGTTTTATGTTTTTCCATTTTTATTCTTATAAACAATGTATCTAAAAAATTATTAGTTTTCTTTCCCTAATTTAAGGTTATGAGGATAGCTCTACCTGATGTAATTCATGATTGTTGATAAAACATCTTATGATAGGTTGGATAGACTACCTTCTTAAGCTAAATAACCTTAGGATTGATGGCCTAGGATGATGGATTAATGAAAAATGAACTAAGGTTGTTTTCATTATTTCCTTGATCTCTTTTCCTTGTCTAATTACCATTTGAGTCCACTGTACTCTTTGTTATGTCTATGGTGGATCAGTAATTATTATCACATAGACCTACTATACATTAAGTCATCATCTTGCTTGGTTACAAAGAATCACCTTCTACTTTGTAGATTGACACGTAGTATATTGATTGCCCTATTATAAGAATAATTATTGAATCGGAAGTCCTCCTTAGAAAGCTTAAGAAAATAAAGTTGTGCTTTCATTTATCAAAAGTTTTTTTGGATGTGTCCATGAGTATAATTAACTAGAGGGAGCCTAGTCCCTCTAGGAGATTGAGTAACCCACATTTATGATGCCAAGTCTATGAATAAATATTTACCACTTATTTGATTGAAACATGAGAACCTCTTCTAAATTTTATTCTCATTTCCTCTTATAAAATATTTCATTTAAAGATTAGGCCATCCCATTAATACATTTTTCCCTACACTAATATAAAGGCATCATATGTGGGTTCTTCCTAAAAGTCAATCATGTGTTTAAAGGGCTCTTATGTCCTGAGAATCACTAAATGGTTTCACACCATGTATGATATTGGTAGCTTCATGTACTTCTTTATTGTTGGAGATTACCTCACCAAGGTACCTCGTAAGAAGATACTTCATGGACATGAATGCCTAGGTTCTAAATTTGTAGCTGAATTTTGTGGTTTGTGAGAAGTATGTTGAGATCCTCAAAGAGCTAGCATGAGTGATACAAGATCACAATGTCTCATGATACTTATTATATAAGGAATTTAAACATCACTAGGTAGTTGGTAGCTTGTTGGTGAAAGCTAAGGATGAGAGAAATATGCTAGTTGTTGAATTCAGAAGCAAAAAAGTAGAAAAGAATTAGCCAGTCACTTAATTTGCTAGCATTAAGGAGAAAATGGGTAAGCCTACTATAAAGCTTATAATCATGAGAAGGTGTTCCATTATATGGAAGTAGAGTTGAAGGAAAAATAATCAATGCAAACAAATTTCTTATAGATTAAGAAGTATAAGAAGCTTCTTATGGACAATTTTGAGATAGTTGCTAAATTCAAGTTAAGGAAGCTGACTAATAATGGTCAACTAGATAACAAGTTTTTGAACCTTAGCAAGGTTCTCGCCTTGTCAAAACCTAAACAAAGTGATGGGGACAATATTGTGAGCTAGATTATTTTTCATCCTTTTTGACTAGTGTGTGAAAATGTGTATGAGAGAGTAAATGTATTTATTCTTATTTTAGATAAATTTTGCACTCACCATTGGTAACTTTGATATTAAAGTAATTAAGTAATTTTACTCAACACACCAAAATTTTTATGATGGTGATAACCTCTCTCTCTCTCTCTCTCCTCTTTTATTTTTTATTAGCAAATTCAACATAACTAATGGCCAATGTACTCTTTAGTTATTATATGCTTTATTGTGAGCTCATCTTTTCTAAGTTATAAAGATTTACTTGTTAGAATTTGGAAGTTTTAACTATACTCACTAATGTGTCAGATTATTGCAAGGTTATTGGTTTCCCCTATAGTAACTTTCCTTTTGCTAGATTTGTAGGTCTTCACATGGGAACTCACAAAGGGTAGAAAGCTAGAATTTGTGGGATCCATGGTAGTCACCTTCTGTGCACTTTGCCATTCACTAGTTGCTTAAGTCTTCATGAGGTCACTCATACAAACTTGTCAGCTTTAAGAAACTTACTTGCTACTCATTATAAAGCTTGTTGCTAAGGGGGTGTCAGCTCATCAAAGCATGCTTATGTTCTCTTTATATTTATTTTTGTTTTTTTACAAGTAGGGTAATCAATGTGTTTTAGGTTATCTCTTATATATTTATTTTTAGTGATTAAAATGTAGTTGATAGTTGATAGTAGGTTGTCTTATAGGTGGGGTAATCATGCTATGTGTGGACATTTCTTCTCCTTGTGACTTTGGCTCTCTTGCAAGTATTTTTCTTGGTGCCCTTTACTTTCTTATAGTCAGTATACACAACACCTTGTAGCATTTTGAGGCCAAAAATGTGGTTAGCCTCAAAAGAGATTGACTAGCACTTATAGTTTAAGGCTTTTATTCATGGTTGAATTTAACATATTTAGCTCATGCCTAAAGTTGGCCAACTTTAGGGGTAATTGAGTAGATTTATGGCATAGATGGTTTCTCAAATTGTATTAGCATTTACTATTTGAGTTCTTGAGGATGACATAACATAAGTGAATTCACATTTAAGTATGGCGAGTATAATGAGGCTAGTCAAGTACACATGGTGATTTCCCTTAGTGCCTGATAAGTTATTTGTTATTAAAATTGCAAAAATGATTCATAAAAAGTTATAAATTGAAATAATAACTTTTTTTACATGTAAGGTAAGAATATGAGAACTAAAACATCCCTTAAGAATGGAACTTCTTTATTTCATGGACACTCGAATTCTTGGTTTATCTTTCTTAGAGTGAGTAAGCAATTGATATCTATTGGCCCTGCTTGCTTCTTTATTATGAAAGTGGACATCACATGTTGATCCAAGTTTATGAAGTTTGTTATTATGACTAGTGGCATTACTTTCTTCAAATCTAAGTTGTTGAGTTATAAGCTCTGCTCTTTTACATTGTTATTATAATACCTTTTCATCCTTCTCGTCATCTCTTCTTGTCTTAAATAAGCTTGGATCTTGACTTCCTCTAACAAGTCATGCATAGTCTCCATTTCTTCATCATTTTGCTTCTCTCACTCAGTCAATTACTAATCATACTCATGAACCATCATGACTTCCAAACTGTGAAACTTGTATTGGACTAGTAGTAATGCTTTTACTCTATAATAAAATACTAAAGGCATCTATCTCATCATTGAGGAAGGTGTTGTCTTTGGGAGTGGTAGAACCTCCACCCATTTGGTCTTAGCACCTTTAATTCTTTATGCTTTTATCTACAAAATGGGTTTCATTGTTGGTGATGATGAACATTGATAAGCCATAGCTTCAAATAATGTCAGACCATATAAAGTTTCTTACTATTTTTGTAATGACATTGGAAGGCTCTTTAGCTTCAATCAACTTGAAGAAATAGTCCACCATTGTAAAGATGAACTTCATTCACTATTAATGAGTGGTAGGGGACCAATCACTTTCTACACAACAAATAGCAAGGGACTAGTATCAGCCTTAGCTGATGTGAGGGTTGCAAGTGCATAGGTGAAAATTTTTGACATTTCTCGCATCTCCTTAAAATTTCTTTAAATTCCTTTCTCAAGGTTAACTAAAAAAATATCTTTATCTCAAGATTTTGTCGGCTACTATACTTTCTCTTGAGTGATCTCTACATTCACCTAAGTGAATCTTCTTCAAACCTTCTCTTGCTCATTTTCCTTGATGTACCTACAGTTGGATGAGGTGATTGATTTCTTAAATAACAGTTCCCTTAATAGATGTACTGGGATGCCTTGATCATGAATCACATTAGATCTTTTCTACCCATTTTAAGTTTCCTAGTCTTCAATTAATCAACAAATAGATCTACCCAACTTAGTGGGTAGCACTCATCTAATTTCAATGACTCATTTTCATCTATACATAGAATGGGGAGTTTTAAAAAGGAACAACCATCTAGATTGCTCAACATAAAAAGTAGGTCGACTAAGTAATTCTCCTCTTTATTTAAAAATATTCCAACTTGCTTATCTCTACCTTCACTTTCAATAAATATCTTTGAAGCATCTCATCACTAACTTCAAAGTCTCAATTAATTTTGTTTAATATTAATTATGAGTTTGACTAAAAAATTAATGTATGGTTTTGAGTCCTTAAACAAACCTCAATCTAGCAACTATTCCTTGTACTTAGATTGATTATTGTTGACTTTGAACTTAATTTTTATAAACTTGATAAAGTAGATTCTTGTTAGACTTTTAAGAACAATGATGACTCTCATTCCTTGTTCTCTAATGGCTCCACCTACATAAAATATTTGAAATTAGGAATTCTCCATGTTGTGAGTCATGGAAGTCCACAAAAAGTTAATGATTGCCTGCATATTGATTGATGTGCGGGGAAAGTAAGAGATATTGAACTAAAACAACTCAAATGACTATTCCCTAGTGATTGAGTTTTATAAGTATAGCCATAAGCAGGTAATCAGTAGCAATATATATATCGACTAGGCTTATAAATAAGAACAATGGCATCAAGCTAATATAATGAGAATAAGTGCAAGTTTCTTTATGAAAAGATCTCACAACTCATCTCCATTTTGTGACTTACTAACATAGTATATGGGCCACCACTTCTTTTTTTCCTAAATAAATACTAAACATAGAGCACCTTTACCTACTCTCAAGTCTAAAGGTAATGGTTCTCAAAGCCTATATTTATAATAAGTGCAACAAAGTGATTAACCACTATAACACTTAGAAAGCAGCTTAACACTCTTTTATCAACTTTAATCTTTTAGCTCTCCTAAATAAAAAAGGGTCTCACATCAAATATGAAGTGATTAAATCTTACCACCCATCCATTAAGTTGATCTACTTTTCTAATCATTCTTGGGGAGAGCATGTTGAGTATGCCCTTCACCTTGAAGCAATTAACTTGGTACTCCAAAAACATGATGGACCCTATGCTAAATGTGCACTTCAAAGGATAAGGTGAGATATTATAATTTTGTAGGATAGAGACTTCTCCTCAAATATAGTATGTATTGCTCTAACAACTTGATCTTCACTATTAAGTCATCCACATGCACTCCTACATTTTTTTTTTACTTTATAAGAACTTAATTCATCCTCCTTTGATAGGTGGTACATGTGTTCTTTAAACCCAATGACATCATCTTATAATAGTAAAGGCCTTCTTTAGTGATAAAGTTATCTTTTCAAAGTAGGTTAGGTGGATCTTAATTTGTAATAGCTTAGAAAGGCATATAAAAAGGTTACCACTAGTTATCCAACTATTGAGTCAACAAGTAAATTAATTCATAGTAATGGGTATGCAACCTTTAGATATGCCAAATTTATGTTTGTAAAAATGATGCACATCCTCCACTGGTTATTTACCTTCCATACCATCACAATATTAGGAATCTATTCTAGATTGATGTGCTCCACTTTAAGGTCTCTTGACTAGAGCTAAGGCCAAGGAAAAGAAAGCCACTCATAAAGGTCCCAACACTAAGAACAAGAGAACATTAAAAGGGCTTGAAATTTAAAGAAAGTATAATTAGTAGAACCTTAAATAAAACATAATTAGTTTTATTCATTTTATGTCTTTTTATTTTCTTTATGCCACATTATTATGTCTAAGGGTGTTACTCTAATTTTTTGAAACTCAAGTGCACATGTTCATGTATATTGTAGATGTAATTAAGGTATCCCCACCCACCCCAAACTTTTTTTGCACCTCTCAACAATTTCCACCTTTTTTTAAATTTCAAGTGTCTCATATATTAAAAACACTTCATGTTAATAAGGGATTATTGACATGTTTGTAAAGAAATTTGAGTGAAGAAACTCTTTGGTTAGAGTTTGTTGGCCGGCCAAAGAAGGATGATTTGGTGATCCACTTCTAATATTACTTTAGGAAGTAGTTCCTTTACTTAATTTAACTTCATGTAATAATTTTTATTTTAATTATTTGGTGTGATACATTCTTGATATTGTGTACTACTATAGAAAAATTATAAACTCAAAATTTTCTACCCAAATTCTTACTTAATTTCTGCTTGCAAGGATTGGCCATAATCTAAGCATCCTAGGGACTAGTCCACTTGTGGCTTGCAAATGGCTAACCAAACCTCCATTAAAAATTATAAAATTCTCTTGATTAATAGACCACTTAATTCTTTATAATGTCCATGTGTTCATTTAGTCATGTTATGTAAATTTTTATGAAGTTTAATTCACATTAAGTTCAAATCAGCCAACTACTAGAGCCTATTTTTTGTGTAAGCAGTTCAAAAAAAGTCTATAATATAAAAACTCCTTCAAAAATTATAAAACTTTTTTTTTCAAATCCACATTCATTGCCCTAAAATTTTAATTTTATCATGAAATTTGGTTCTTTAATTAGGAAGATCTAATTAGAAGAACTCAGGGTTCCAAATCTAGGAATCTTTGTTGTCAAGTGCTTGGCCGATCACTTTCACTTTAAAAATGCTAATTCCATCTAAGATTAAACTCCATTCCATATAGCCTTGCTCTCTCTTCCAATTGATGTCTTCAATAATATAACATAATATAGCCCCATATCCCCTTCTTAGATATTATACATTCTTGATAAAGTCAATATCTAGTAATTTATTTCCTCTTCTTCAATAGGCTCAATGATTTAAGTTGTCATCTTGCTTATCTTTTTATTTATAGAATATGCATCATTTCCCACATTAAGTCTTTGGCAGGTGACATTGATATTAATTTTTAGCATCTCTATAGCCAATTATGCATACATCCCTAATTCATCTTACAAAGCTTGGATGAATGCTCCTTGATGTTTAGCATTATAAGAGGTGCTTATCCTTAGGAATCACTTTGAGTCACCACTATTCACTTTCACCTCTTCAACAATTTTTGTTGTCTTAAATCTTATTATTGCTATCTCAACCTACATGACTTCCTCAATCATTTTTTATGAGTCATCAACTACCCTCAAATAGCATGCCCTTGACTAGTTGAGATCACCACTAATTGTAATATCTTATCCACCTATAAGGAAATTCACTACTCCATGATAAGTTCACATGACTATTTGGAAGGTGTTCAACAAGGGGTGGCTGAAGATGGCATTATAAGTGTTAGGAGCACCCATAATGATGAAGATGATAATGAAGATGAATTGTTTGTGTCCTTCTCTAATGTCATTGCTAGTATGATCATCCCTCCCATTCTTTTTACTCTTTAAAAAAATTGTAAATTACCCAATAAAGGGTGAGAATTTCAAACTTATCAAATTCATCTTTTAAACATAGATTTAAAAATAAAATTGATAGAACTATCTATGTTTATTAAAATACTTCTAATTTGGTAATCAATGTTTAATATTGTGACAACAACCACATCGATAAATGTGGTTACTAGTAAACCTTCTCCATATAACTCACTAGTGCTATCTTTGTGATAGGTGATTAAGTCTTTGCTGATGAGTGTACTTCTCATGACCTTAGTCTCTTAAGGTAGGCTTACTACAATGACTCAACACTATCTACTCCCAAAATTACATGCACCACCCAAGTAAAATAGATTTTTTTGGTGTACATAAGCTTATTCTCTTGGTCTTCCATTGGTTTCTTTCCTTGTCTGCTCAAAAACTCCTATAGTGCCTCTTCTTTAATGAACCCCTTGACTATATTATTTTAAAATTGACACTCCTCCATATTATGGCAAAAGACTTGTTAGTAGGTACAATACTTTAATGGATCATATAGTGAGCCATTGTCCCTTATTAGTGATGGGAACATAAAATAATCCTTATTCTAAATAGCCTCTATTAAATTGTACATTAACACCCATAATGGTGTAATTATGGAGAATGATGTGGTTGGTACTCTCCCTAGTATCCCTAGTATGGTCAATTTGGTAACAAAATCTCTTGGTTAACAACCTTTGGTGTAGTTCTTTATGTGGGCCATGGTTAGTTGGATTAGTCTTTCTTATGTACAACTCCATGTGAGGGATTTTAAATTTGGTGGTGGAAGAGTTTCAACAATCTCTCTAGTAATGGCATTAGCTAAAGCCTTAGTTGTTTGTCACCTTGGGAGCAAGGTTTCCATGCAACTTGTGTAATAAGAATTATCATGTAAGAATGGGGTCAAAGTTAGTACTCATTGAGGTGTTTTAATTTGGAGTCGTAGGGACACCACGTAGATCTTGGGGGTACTTATTGAAATGATAAAGTATGACATCTAAGGGATAATGTATTATCTCAAAAGATAGAAACACCACTCTACAATGGATTCAATCACCCATTAAGGACTCCTAAGTCAAATGGGTCCATATATATCAAAGATCTTTTCCCTACTTTACATGGATAGGTTTAGTAGGGTTTATTTTAAGTTGAGTTCTTTAATTCCCTATGGAAGCAAGCACCCATAGATAACTACATCCTAGAAAATTGAAATTTTCTATGAACACTTACAAAATAGATGTTAGCTAAAGTAAACATACAAACCAAGCAATTATATTTTACATATTTGTACTTAGCACCCTGCACTTGGGTAACCAAGCCTACTTGTCTTAATTGAATTATGCTTAGGGATATAAACAACACCTGTAAGTAAGAGAATTTATATTCATTTATTATTACAGTGTCCCCTCTAGCACAATCTCCTGCATAAAACATCATTAGGCTAATAATGACCCACCATCTAGTCAACATAAATAATCCTAACATCTAGTTTAAAATATTACATCACAAAATAAAACATGTTACCACAACATACACTGGCCTAACCTAATATTAGGATCGATGAATTAGTATTCTAATGTGTGGCTAAGGCTTAGTGTGGTATGTCTTGATTGAGCTTTAGGATTAGGATTCCTAATGTTTAGAATTTTTTAAATTACCCATTAAGGGTGGTTTCACTTTAAGTCTTTTAATAGGTTGATTGAGTTTTAACTTATGCATATTTTTATTTTGTTTACTTCTTTCTTAAGATCTAATCATTATGAAGAGAAGAAAGATACTTGACTCTTTCATCCCTAACCTAAGTTGATTTCTAAAGGTAGATCATTATTTCTTTAACTTTTTTTAAAAGACCATTCATGAATTTTATTTTAGCTAAGTTTAGATTAGCCTTAATGAATCTTATCCAAACATGAAAAGTATTTTAAGACAAATAAAATTGAGTGACCATCACATGAATAATACTCCACTACTTCATTTCATTATCAATAACATCCACATTCTTTCCCTTTTTTAGTTTCTTTAATGTTTGATTTAGTATATATGTATGTATAGATATATACATGCAATGTACTCATATTTTTTTCACACTTAATGAATGTTGATGCATGGATTTGATAGAAAAGGGGTATTTCATCCCATATTTAAGCATATGCAAATATGTATAAGGAATTTAAGCAAGTACGTGTCATTGTTAAACCAGGAAAATGAGATTATGTAAGACCTCCTTGGGCTAAGCCTCATGTTCCTAGGAAATACACATAAGCATGTACATAAACATAGAAATAAAATCATGAAAAGGTTATGTATAAATATATTTTACTTATGTAAAGCTTAATGTCAAAAGAAAAAGGGTTTTACCTCATGTTCGAATGTATGCACACACATAAATGAAATTAAGCAAGTGCATGCCATTATTAAACTAGAGAAGTGAGATTATCTTAGACCTCCTTGGGCCACTTAAAACCTTATATTCTTGGGATGTTTAGATTATATACTTGCCAATTCAAATACATGAATACATAAGTATGAACATAGGAATAAAACCATCAATTGACAACTTTTGATTACAAGTAAATGAACATTTCATTATTTTTACATAATTAAATATATATAATAAACATTGATTTAAGATTCATATTTAATATATAGTTTCAAAATAGTTTGAGATTTACTAATGATAATATCCACACCATATGATAACATTTGTCCAACTGATGCAATTTAAATGCGATCATATTCTTTTAGTTTTAAAACATGAATACATGAAGCACATGACATGTACATTTATGATAATTTGAAAGGAAGTAATTGAACATCACCACACAACATACTTGATTTCATTAAAACTTAAGAACAATAAAGTTAGATAAACATCCCTTAAATCTAATCAAAGTATCTTTAATGCTTAATTTTAATATTCGAGTTATTGAAAACCTAAAGAGGAGAAACAATGCTTAGAATTCACTCCATCCCATGTTAGTTATTTAATATGTTAAAAAAAAGAAAATTAGATATATTTTATGGATTAATTAAGTTCAATATTAATTATATCATTTTGATTACCCTTCCCAAGCTTCTTTAATTTGATTAACTACCTAAACATGAGCCTTCAATGAAATGCTTTGGAAAAATAAAATTTGCAATGCACCTAAAGTGATCTAATGCAATTAGGCTCATGTTTGAGAATTAATTGAATTGAAGAGGGAAAAGATTTAAGGTAAATACTATTATGGTTTTCCCATACCAATAAAAAAATCATAATTTCTTTAATGACTTTATAGTATTAAACACATAAAAGGATTCATGGGTTGCACTGAGTTACTTAAATTGATTTCATTCACATTTTGTTATTAATCTTTCTTAATGTACCCTTAATTATTAAACATTTAGAAATTGTTAAAAGAAGGGTTCCTAATGAATTCCCATGTTATCCCCATTATTTACATTAATTAATGAACCTTAATTACTTAATTTTACTATTCATTAATTTTAATAATTATTAAACCATTTAAAGAGGGTAATAAAGATTGAAAATTTGGGATTTCCCAAACCACATGATAAATAATTCTAAGAAAAATATGGGAGGCAAAGAACATCCTTTAGAATCAACATGCCAAATTGGAATTAATTAGCCAAGTAATTTGGCCTTAATTAAGATAATTATCTTAAGCTTCAAACCTTAATTAAATATTATTAATTAAATATTAATTAGGAATTTTATTTTTATTAAATTCTCATTTGTCTAAGCTTTCCAAAATGAGTTTATTTGCATTTTAAAAATTTTTTTGCAATTAGTTCTGATTTTTTGAAGTTCTGAATATTTATTTACATTTTAAAACCTAATTAAGTCATTTTAACCCATTAGAGCCATGTGGACACTAACACATCAGTGCTTTCCATGTGGCATAGTGTTATTCATTATTTAAAATGTTAGACGGTCCGACGTGGTGGATGTTTCATCATGGTCGCTAATCTGATCGAGGCCATGATTAATCCCATGATTATGAAGGGATTAAATTAAAATTTCTAGCATGATGAATTAGAATCATCCATTCTAATCACATGGAATGGATGGCTGGTGATCTGTCATCCCGCAAGCATTAGAAGATGGACACCGTCCACCTTTTGTCACTCGATCTGAGCTCACCGAAGCTCATTTGATGGTGAAATTGACTCCAAAATGATCAGGGAAGAGATCTAAGGAGATCCAATTGTGGAAATCACATAAAATCATAATTCATTTCAAAAAGAACCAACACCTAATGGCCAAATCTACGGTTGCTAAATTTTTACCTCATTGGAGCTAAAGGACGGTGGTTCATCAATAGATGTAGCTTCGTCTTGAAGAGATGCAGCCCCATTGAGAAGATCTTGAACTGCCTCCCCGTCAATTAGTCTATGAATCAAGCGCCATCACGAAGCCACCAAAGTTGGTCTAGAGATGCCTTCTAGTGGTCGAATTGATTAAAATCATTTTATTTTTGTTTGCCAAAGTGTGGTGAAGGTGTGGGGAAAGTTAACTTAGTTTTGGTGGAGATTTGGTGAGGTTGGATAGAAGGAGCTCTCGGGTGTAAGAAGAGGTTGGTCTCACCGATGATAGGGTGCACGGGGAGCTTAGAGAATGCTTGAGGACTACTTGGAATGCTCTGGAAAAGGTGTATGGTGAGTTTTGAATGAATGGGGAGTATACTCTCCTCAACTGAATGAAGGGATGACATTGGCTCAACCTTTGGAAGCCATCCGGCTAGAGTGGGTAGCCGGAGGTTTCAAGGAACTGGTGAGGTGGATGTGTGTGAGAAATTGAGGGAGTGTAGTGGGCTGACATGGAGTGCACACTCCTCCTTAGGTGGACCAATGATTGCTCATGGGTGAACTCACCCTCTCTTGGCCAAAGGCTAAACCCAATAGCCTTGGCTAAGGTTGGGTCAGTGGTCCTTTGTCCCAAGGGCCAAAGATGGCTGCCAAGGAGTGGGCAGGTGGAGAGCCCTTCCAAAATGGTATTTTGTCCCATTTGGAAGGCTTGGTTCAATGGGTTTTGACCCAACCCAAGTTCACCATGGGTTGGGCCCACTTGGGTAGGCTCATGGTAACCCAATGATGAGTCATGCAAAGTTTGGTTGGGTTTGGCTCAATTTACTTCATGCAGGTCAAACGGGTTCAATTGGTTAAGTTGACCATTTTAACCAAATTGGGTCAAAGTGAAAGTTTGGTTAAGTTTAATTGGACATTTGTAAGTTATTGCAATTGGTTTGGTTCAATGTCGATTAGATTAGGATTTGGTTCATATAGTTCAATTTGGGTTAAATGGGTCATGTTGACCAATTTGATCAAATTGGCCAAATTGGCTTGATCATGGGTTCGGTCCATGTTCAATTGATCAGTAGTGATTGAGTGGAAGAGTTGGTTTGAATTAATTTGGGTTAATGAGTGATTTAGTTCAATTTCATCTTCTAGGTTAAATTGGGCTATGTAGGTCAATTGGGTTGGTTTGATCAAATTGGGTCCAATTGAAGGTTGGATCATGTCTAATATCCAATTGGTGATTGATTAGAAGCATTGGCTTCAGCCAATTTGGTTTAGCATTTGATTTGGTTTAGGATTTGATTTGGTTTAATTTGGCCCTTTAGGTAAAATTGGGTCAACTTGGGTCAAGTGGCCAAATTGGCTAGGTTAGGTTCAATTTTCTTCAATTTATCATTGAGTCATGTTAAATATTCAATTTGTGGTTGATGAGAGTCATTGGTTGCAATTAATTTGGCTTAGAACATGATTTGGCCCAAATTGTCCCTTTAGGTCACTTTGGGTCAACTTGGGTTAAGGGGACAAATTGGCTTGGTTATATCTAATTGATTGTAGTGGAGTATTCAATAGTGACATACAATCATCAATGAAGAGATTGGATGGCTTCATTTGAACCAATCAGAGTTTGATTAAAGTTTTGTCTAATTGCGTCTTTTAGGTCACTTTGAGTTAAGTAGTTTGGTTAAGTCAATTTGGACTAATTGAGGCTATGGATGATTGGAATATATTCAATGATGAATTTGAAGTTGATTGGTGGATTTGACTTTAGTTGATTTAGGATCGATTGGGTTTTGGCTCATTTGAATCTTTTAGGTCAAATGGGCTAACTTGGGCTAATTAAGTTTAATTGATTTAATTAGCTTGATTACAAGTGTTGGAATAGTTTGAAATGATCCATTGGATAATTAGAATGATTGAGAGATTTAAACTGAGTTTAGTTTGCAAGAATTAGTTTGAATGGAGTTATAAGATTAAAGTGGGTTAACTTGGGTTAAGATTCAAATTAATTTGGTTTGGAGCTTGGATTGGAAGTTAAAATTCAATCAAGGTTAATTGATTGGCTTGGAGTTGAGGTCTTGATAATTTGATTTAGGTTTAAATGAATTGATGGGTATGAGTGTAGGTTTAGGCCCTAGGGTGGGTGAAGCCTACTTGTCCTAAGGTAAGCTCTAGGCTAAAGTCATGCTCTACATGTCTCTAAGCTTGGGTTTAGTGTTCCCTTAACTACTAGAAGTGTCTAACACTAAGAAAACTTAAGTGTTTAGAAGAATCCTAGACCTAGGATGGGAGTGATCAATCCTCACTCCAAAAGTGAGGTCGACACTCATCGATAGCCACTAACTCATAGAATCACCAAGTTAGAAGAGCCTTCTAACTCGTATTCATGTGGGATTCTTTACATCATGTGCATTTCACCTTAGACTAAGTGAGTTATATATTATTTTCTATTTCATTAAATTTTAATAAGTATCAAAGTGTTTGGTGTTTTACTCCATACCAACATAATTGCCTTTGATGGTTTGTCCTACTACTTGAAGTGCTTGGCTTTTAGTCTGTGGCATCTATCCATGCTCGTTATACAATAGAGGACTTTGAATCCTAATTTATCCATAAGTTAATACTAGACCTTATGAGTCTTTTTATGAGAAGTAGGAGATTAGAAAAGGAAATGAAAGTATATACACTATGCCAATGAGTAAAAGGAGAGTACAACCAAAATATGATTAAAGTAAAATATCCAAAGTTCTAAAAATTTGAAGTGTGCTAATGCACCATTAATTTATGAGATTAGAAGTTTGTGTGTTAAGCTATAGGTAACTTTCAAAATATTTAAAGGGAATACACATAGCCTAGGGACTAATTTATTACAAGCACAAGTACATTGAGATAGTGTAGCTGAGATGTTACTTCTAGATTATGTGGCTTCTTGTATGGTTATGCTCACTTGGGTCCATATATGGGGCGAGTACATAATCAATGCCCTTGTTAAGTTGTTGTAAAGGTGACTGGATGGTAAGTTGTCTTGGAAAGGTCATTAGCTTGGTGTGTTAGGCAAGTCTAGTGAGCTAGTTAGGCGAGTCACCTGAGTGGGTTGTGAGGTTCCTATTAGCCATCACCATGATACTACTATGGTGAGTGGGAGGTGACATGTATGTTGATCTTATCCATGCTTGATCTAAGTTCTTATCTTCATTGGGTGAGTCTCTTCTATTGGCAATATACATTGGGTATACATTAAGGATCCTGTTCATTTAACTCTTAATAATGGATTAATTTCAATTACACTTCAATAAAAAATTTGTTATTATGCGAATTTGAGAGATATTTAACACAAACTATTTGTCTCAATATGAGCAACCCCACCATATAATCTTTTTAAAAACATACATAAGTATATGCATTTGTTTATTTTAGAAAAAAAAAATAACTCTAAAGTTGCAATAAAATTTTGAAGAAATTTGATTATATATGCTTTATGATAGTGAAAATTGAAGAAATATGTCAATTATTTATTTGTTTTAAAAATATGCTCGAAAGGTCAATATATGTTAAAAATACAAATATTCTTATATGTCCAATATTCAAAGCATGCGCCTCTTCCCATTCATATATTAATATTATATTGTTTGAGTTTCATCACTTAAGAAGAGAAGATGATTATGATGGTGACATTCATCATTTCTCCATATATCAAATAGTTCAAACATGAGTCTTTTTTAATATTTCTATCATGATTCAAAGATTATATCATTTTGATGGAGCTCTCATTTAAATCTTGAAAGTATATTAAAGGTTGTGTTCTAATACCTTCAGAATATATATTTCAAACTTGTTTAAACCATAAAAAAATAATATTTGAACATGTTTGAACCTTATTTAAATCATATTTTTATCATGTTTGAATATGCTTATATCATATTTGAACCAAATTGAAAACATAATTGTGTCAAATATGTTCGTACACATATTTAAACCTTGCCATTTTTTTTGTTCTATTTAACTTTCTTGAACATGGTTCAAATCATGCAACCAATGTTTGAACATTGTTCAAACAATGTTATAATAGTACTTAAACTATACTCAACTAATTTTAAGGTTTGAATAAGATTTGAATATGAATTTACAATAATTTGAATATTATTTGAGCAAAAATTGATTTAAATGTTCCTAAAGCAAACTATAATCCAATATTTATAACACAATGTAATGAGAAACATTATATTATTTCTTAATATCTTCAAAATCACAAGGATAATCATTTAAATTATATTAGTTATAAGGGAAATATAATCATAGTAGGTCAGACATAGCAAATAAAACTTTTGATATGGATGAATATACTTGCAATATCATATTGTAGCACAATTAAATTGGCCCCTATCATCTATCAGGTGTGTATTCCATAACTTAATGTTCATGAAGTCAACCACTTTATATTACTATAATGTGTTCAAATCTATAGTTAATAGGCATCTTAGGACTTCATAAAATGTGTTCTTAAAAGTCATTACTGCTTAAATAATTCTCTTTGCTTAATAGTAGGTATATTTTTAATTTATAATTATAAGTTCAAGCCACTAAGCTAAAAATTGAAGAAATGATCAAAATTAAATTAAAAGATAAAACAAATTTTCATAAAATTACCAAATGAAAGAGCACACCTTTGCATTGTCTTTAGTAGTATATATATAATAATTAATTCTAAATCCAGCAATGATATAAGTGTTATTGCTTATAATATTTAACACAATGATGTAATTAGTTTTTAACCATTTGACCAATTTTTCCATCACACCCTCAAACATTTGCATACATAGCAAGATAACTAAAATGAGTCAATTCCAAAAGAGATATTGAGTGTAAACAAGTAGATTTGAAGTATAGTTGTACCATTTTTGAATAATATGCACATAATATTTGAATGATATTTTAAATAAGCTTTAATTTTGCTCAAACTTTGCTTAAATCTTGATTGAATCTTAACCAACTTTGTTAGGACTTGTTTGATAATTATTCAAATAATGATTAAATTATCTTCAATTATTATTTGAATGTTATTCAAATAAGAATGCTTATTGATGATAATAACATGTTTCAATTAAGGCTAAAATAAGTTTTAATCATTGTTTGAAGCTTGTAGACTATTGTCCTTCTAAATTTGGTGTTTAAAGTGTAAATAATATTTTCTGATCAAGACAATCACTATCTTTAAGCACAGCTAAAAATGCAGAGAAAATTTTTCTTTAGAACTTTGCTTATAAAATCATTACCCATGAACAACAATCACTAGAAAAGAGGAAGATGGTGACAATAGAAGGGTTGGACATTTTTCTTGTTAGAATGTTTGTTTATATAATACTCTAATGTCACTTTAACTCTTAGAAGTATTTTATAAATTTTTAATCGTATTTATCCGTGAAATGAAATAGCATGCATTATTCTCTAATATTTATTATGCAACATAAAAAGCCAAAATTTTCCTTTTTTGGGTGATAATTTGAAGTAATGTAATTCATTTAAATTAACAGAGATTAAAAAAGGCATTTAAAATATTAACATAATATAAAATAAGAACTTGAAAAATGAAATTTTTGTTTTTTAAACAAAACATATGAGCGTGCTTTTCTACATCAAAAATAAAACCCGCGAATATTAAAAGCCAGTTCTAGCCTTCTAAAACTGAAGGTATATATACTAAATCTTTTTCAAGCTAATCCATAAATTATTTTTCCTTTAAAATTATAAGTAGCTTTATTGAATACCATAAGAAAAGAAATATTAATTTTTCTTTGAAATCAAGATTTTATTATTCTGAAAGTTGAAAAGAGAATAATTAAAAATAAATTAAATTGGAATGAAATAGGAAGACTAAAGTCAGACAATAACAATTTAAGACTATATTTATGTTCTTAATTTAGCAAATTTATTTTGATTGAGTAGACAAAAATATGAAGATATACTTCCATTTAAATTCCAACAACATATTTTTCCATTATATTTGATTTCAATCATAGACACCATGGGCTTTAGAACCTTATAAAAGGAATTCACTAATTCATTTCTCTATCATCTATTATATATAAATGTCACATTAGACTCTAATGAAACTCACATACCTATCATAGTCTCTTCTATTCTCCTTGGTTTTCTTGATGCATCTTGATGATTTGTCTTTTTTAGAGACATTCAACATACCAATGACTTCATACCAAGTTCTCAAATTTCTAACCTTCATTATAAGATCAACCTTAAGCATGGTGATATTAAAAGATAAATTAAATAATTACTAAAAAACATATTTTATTGAGGAAAGTCTTAGTTCATGTGCAATTTCAGCTTTATCAACTCCTTGAAAGATTGAACGTGGTGAATGCATGCTTATAGATAGGTAACAAATAAAATTATAATTAAATATAGATTTTAAATTTCTAGATTGGATGATAAGTTAGCTTAACTCAATAGAAAATTATCTTTCTAAAATAGATCTAAAAAGTGATAATCATTTGATTTGAATTAGATTATGAGATGAGTTTAAAACTATTTTTAAAACCATTGAGAGAATTTATGAGTGACTAGTTATGCTCTTTCCACTTTCAATTGCTCTTATCTTGCCTTTGAATTGGCCTATGATGCATTGGGAATTGAAATTAGAGGAATTTTGATGCAAGAGAATCACCCTATAACATTCTTTAGTGAAAAGATTAATGAATCTTAAGTGCTTATATTCCACTTATAATAATAAATTTTATGTTGTAATTTAAATCTTAAGACACTAGACATACTATCATTTGCATGAACAATTTACTTAAATTTTATCAATACTCAATTAAAGTTGACTCATAAGCATTTCAAGTGAGTTAAATTTTTGTAACATTACTCTTGTGTTCTCAAACATAAACCAAAAATTTTTTTAAAAAAATTGTTGATACCTTGTATAGTGTGAACTTGATGATTCTTCTTTAGAAATTAAGATATCTAGATTTAATTGAATTAAGAATGATTATTCAATTTTCTTTAATTTTCACTTGATTTTCTTTGAATACTTAAACAAACATTTAACTTTATAAGAAGCATGCTCAGTCATAAATGAATATTTTATAAAGAAAAAATACTATATAATCCAAGGTCATATCTTAGAGAAGTTCTTACTACTAAATTACATTCTAGGAGAGTAACTGGTCATTTTAGAAAAGGTAAAATTATATATTTAATAGAGAATTTATTTTAATGACCTTCACTAAAATAAGATGTTCAAAAACTTGTAGCCCGATGATTATCCTATAAAAAGGTTAAAGTTACCAATTAAAGGTTAGGACAATACCCATCATTACCAGTGTTGTATAAATCATAAGAATATTAATCAACAAATTTATTATAGAATTACCTAAGATGACATGAGGTCATGATACTTTCTTTATAATAATTAATTGATTAATAAAATAGCTCATTTTTTTTACTTTTCTTTAAAATTAATGATGCTTCTTATGTAGTGAAATAATTTCTTAAGAAAATTGTGTGGCTCCATGGTCACCCTTCTGCTAATATTTTCATTAGAGATCTTAGGTTTATACCTTATTTCAAAAATATTATATAACTTTTTAGGTATAAAATTAAAAATTTCTTTTATCTTCCATCCCAAATAGATGGACAAACTAAAATGGTCAACCACACTTTAGAGAACTTGCATAGATATTTAGCAGAAAAAAGTTTGAAAAATTAGGATTTACATTCATCAAATATCTAAATTTTCTTATGATGATATTGTGTGTAGAACAAAAGCAAAAAACACCATTTGAGATAGTTTATGATCAAACCTAAGATATCCAATTGATATATTAAACCTACCATTTCATGCATTTTCTAAGGTTGCATTCTTACTTAGGACTTTCAAAGCCTCCATAATGATATAAGAAACAAATTACAATAAGTAATAAAAATCATTCTTCTAATGTAAATCATAATCACTCAACAAAAGAATATAATAAGGGAAATTATATTTTGATTTGCATTTATCATGAGCATTACCAAACTAGTAAATATAAGAGATTAAATGCACGAGCTTATGATTCTTTCAAAATTCTTAAAAAATTTTTTTTTGGTATTATGCTTATTCTTTCAATTATTAATTCAAAGATATTTTATCATATAAAAGAGTTGCAAATTTCCACTTATGAAATGTAACTATTTAGTATAAGGTATAGCTACTAACTTGTATGATCTCCTGTCAACATATGCCTTCTCAGAAGTTGACTATATTATGATTAAGGAAGTGTCCATAGTCTCTTCAAATGATTATAGATTTTTAGTTTGCTATAAAAATTGACCAACTATAAAAGATACAAGGCTGACCTGAACAAACTTGAAGATCGATACCCATCAACTCATAGAAGACTACTTGGAGTTTAACTTTATGGAGTGGAGTTCAAATGGGCTTGACTGAGTCTATATAGAACATCATGTGGATCACAAATAAAAAAAAAGCTAAAGGTCTAACTACAAGATCCAAGCTAGAGCACAATAAAGTGTCCTTGCATGTGTCTAATCAAAGTTTTTCATAAGATCCTAATTAAAAATAAATTAATAATTTCTTTCAATTATTATTTAAAATTAGATTTCAAATCTTGAAGTTGTAATTTTTTTACTTTGGAAACATGTATGGGCTAGCCATTATAAAAATAATGGAAGATAAATTTAGTAAGTAAAAGTGATAGACACTGTTCTCTATTAATGGCCACCCACCACTTTTACCACCAAGACTTTTTTTTTATTAATGGTCGTTAATGTACCCCAAAAAAACAAGTGAGTAAGATTGGCCTCCCTAGTGAAACTATCAGTGTAGGTGAGCATACAAGAGGAGGCTATTCAATGATGAAGACTCATCCCAACCAAGGCAAGTCAAAAAAGACTTAGAGAATGGACCAAGAAAACTAGCCATGAATTAATTCACCCACAACAGACTAGCGATTAAGGGAGGTCAGATAATTACTACTTGAGTTCAATGAATTGACCTTAGCTTGTGTGTCTGCATGGATAACAGTATGCTTGCCTCTACTATCCATCACGACTCCATTCACCTTCACATACTTGGCTCAAGCCAAGATGAGCTCCTTTTATACCTAACCAACCTTATGTGTACTTACCAAATGTAAAGAACATTTTAAAATATAAAAGGAGGGCACATTTTCTCTAAGGGGACTTTTCCTCGTCTTCTTTTTCTCACAATCATTGTACTCAAATTCTAAAAGGAATAAAATTTATTGTCTTTCTGCACTTTTTCTCATTCATGTTTGCCATATTCTGCTTAACCTTGTTCCATAGGTATCTGAAAATGCTCTACCTCAGTCCATAGATAAATTTGAATTCAACATCCTTCTAGGTGTGATTGTTGTTCTCATTTTTGGATACGATTGACATCACCACTAATTTTAATAATTATGATCATTAATCTTAGATTAGGAGCTTCCTAATTATGCACTTAGGACACTACACTTAGTGACTAGGTGAATAAAATAAAATTAAATAATAAATTAAATCAAATATAAATTTGAAATAAAAATTAGATTTAAAATCAAATCAAACTCAATATTATAAGATGAACGCCTATGTCGCCATAGTAGACCCTCTTAGGACTGACCTAACCTAATTGGATTAAACGAACCAAATCAAATTCAAATCTTATAAAATTCAATACAAGTATAAATGAGATATATTTGAATTGAAATCTAAATTTAATTGAGCTTATATTGACATAATTTAGATGGTTGACCCAATTAACCCATTTAAGCTCAAAATCACTTAAGTCCAAGAAAAATCAAATAAAATCAAAATGAATTAAAATTAAATCAAACCAAACATAGAATAAATATAACCATATAAATGGATCCAAAAATAAAATTAGGTGAGATTAAAAGTGGTCAACCAGGCCATTTGACCTAAAGTTCACCAATGTGGGTCCCACCAAGTCAAAAGTCAAACTATCAAATTTGGCCAAATTGAGCTACTCCAAAAGCTCAAAATCATCACATGAGTTTATTTAAATACAAAACTAAACTAAACTAAGTTCAATTAAGGCTCAGAATGCCTAATTGAGCAACGTAAGCCAAGTAGGCCCAAATAGACTTAAGTGAGCCAAATTTAAGATAAATTGAAATTAATTAAAATTAAACCTTCAAACTTATTTTAAATTCATGTATAAACATGATTCAACAAGTCTTTAGATTTAAATGGAACAATTCAATTATTTGACTTAAATGAACCCACCTTAACCCAATTAGCCTAATCTTGGTCAAAATTGATCAAACTCAAGGAGTAATTCAAATTAATTGAAATCAATCAATCTTAAATGCTCTGAATAATTTACTAAACATATTTAAAATCCAAATTGGGTCAAACACAAAATTAACCCAAACTAAATGAAATTAAGTGACCCAAAATCACTCCAAATGATTCATAAAATATAATTGATGCTAATCAAAATTCAAAATAATAAATTGAATCGTATAAGTCAAGTTAACCCACTTTGGTCAAAGTTGGTCAAAATGGGTCAAAGTAAGGTTAAATCAAGTTGGATTCAAATTAAATCAAATTTAATTGATGTTAAAAACTTTAATGAATAATTAAGCATGATTTAAGTCTCATTAAAAGATTAATAAATCAACATAAAGCATTAGGCCCAACCTAAATAAATTGGGTCAACATGGGTGAACCCAAAGCCAAACCTAAATTGAAACTTTGGTAAGCCAAACCCAATCCATCCTTTTATGTGTGGAAGGGTTTGACAGCCTTCAAAGGCTAAAGAGAAGTAGAAAAGGAAAGATTAGTGGCATGGAATTAAGTCATGTCTAGGAGAGCAAGTGAAACCTTAAAACATATCCCTCCTTATATTTTTCTCATCTAGCCACAAAAAGAGACTTCTTCTTCTCATCCTTAGCATTGGAACTGACCAAGCTTGTTGGAGAACAATTCCAAGGCTAATCCTTAATTAATTAACCACCACATTCATCCTCATTAATGGGATTTATGGCTAAGGAAAAAAGGGAGAGAGGAGAGGAGCTGGGGGTTACTATGCATTCCAAGGCATTCTAGAGAAAGAGAGAGGAGTTCAACCAATCCTTTCCCAAGTTCTCTTGCCACTGCTAGCCAGATTTTGGCCATTCCAAACCTTCCCTATGGCCATAGCTCACGACCAAGCTTGAAGAATGGAGGACAGCTTCTCATCTCAATCGAACTTTATGAACTCACTAAAGAGGTAAGAAGAGGTAAAACTGAACATCTCCTCATTTCCCTCACCACTGATGAACCGAAGAATGTCCAAAGCCGATGGCAAAGGGGATGGCTCTTGGATGTGTGTGGAAAATAGGAAAAAAGTGCTTCTTAAGGCCAATTGAACCTTCTTACATGTTCTTTAGATGGAGGTGAATTTAAATGAATCTTTACTCAAGCTTCTTATCGCCAACAAGATGGAATTCGACCATAGCTGGCGGGAATGGAGACATCCAAATAGGGAAATGATAGAAGAATGCTCATTGTCACACAATTTGCTTTCCTAAAATGTTCAATGGTTGAAGAAAACCCAACCATGCTCTCACCCGAACCCCTCACTATCAGCGAGCCAGAAAATGTCCAAGGTCGATGGAGGACTAGCTGAGCTTAGTCTCCATAGCGATTCACAGAGAGGCAAGCAGGGATCTGTTTTATAATGCTTTGCCTTGGATCAACTTCAGTGAGGTATCACTCCAAACCACCACATCCCTTTGCCTAGGTTGCTCCTTTGTGAAGAAAATTTGATCTCCATTTAGATCAAAACATAAAAATTGCTTACAAATCAATCTATAACCAAAATCCCACATTCTTGCCACTTGGATTACCGAAAATGAATGTCTAATGGTTGACGCTTCTTGATTTTCTGATGAGAGTTCAGAGATGAAATCACCATCATCCATTCCTTTTATTTGAAATAGGCGATTGTGATCTCATTGGATGATTCAATTTAACTACCGATAAGTGATTGGATATTCACTCAAACTCGCATCCTATCACCACTTAAATGCGAGATCCACATGGATCTTGTGTGGACAAATCCACTGTCAAAACGTAGAAAGACTCCGCCCATTAGCAGATGATGTGGATAAATAGGAAATTAAGAATTTTCAATTTTTAAAATTATAAAAAATGCTTGAAACTTTAAAAGAAACCATAAAAAAATAAAATACTCAACAAAAAATTATAAATAATGGCTCATTGAATTCATCTTTTAGGAAGGAATCTAATGAACCAAAAATCCCTAATGCTTATTTAGTAATTTTGGTTTAATTTAGCTTTGAATGAAAATCAAATTTAATTTAATTAATGCTAAAATAATAATCAAATTGGTATAAAATATATGGAATGAAAATATGGTTAAACACATATACTATAAAAATTTCAAGCCAAATGATGGATTGATTAGAAGTTATCAAATTTCAAAGTCTAAATGCCCAATTTTCATGAAATAATTAATTTAAAGACCTAGAATATTATAAAAAAGTTTCAAAATAGTTTAAAATAGTTTAATTAACATCAAATAACCTTAAGAAAATAATATATTACTCTAAAGTTTGCAAAACCCCAAAATTATATTCTTAGGATTTAATAAATCATTAATAAAATTCAAACTTCACCTAAATAAAATAATAATAATAATAATAATAATAATAATTATTATTATTATAATAACAAAAACAACAACAACAACAACAACAACAACAACAACAATAATAATAATAATAATAATAATAATAATAATAATAATAATAATAATATACCTAAAAGTTATCAACAAATTAAAACATAAACCCTCACTAATCAAACTTTAAGTTAGATTAAGTAAAAATAAATTAATCTTTAATTTAAACAAAACTAAATCTAATGAATATAATCAATTTTGATTGGAATGTAACTAAATTCATCATGCAAAACCCTAACTAAGCATCAATTAAATTTCAAACTCAACTAGATCAACCTAAATTATCAATCATTAATTGAATCATTAGTCAAAATCAATCATGCAAAATTAAAATAAATTAGGCTTCAATTAAAGTAAATTAATCAACCAAAATCATCTAAAAGTTAATCAACCATAAAAAAATTTAAGAAAAGAAGATTCAAACCTTAAATTTGATTAAGATTGAATTGCCCCTTTTGATTTAACCTAAATTTAATTAATCATAATCAATCTTTAATTGAATAAATCACCTAAGTTAAATACCTCATTAAACATAGTTGATTAAATTTATTAACACTTTAATCAATCATTGCTCAAGCTAAAGACTAAACAATCATTAGCTCAATCTTAATTGAGCCAATCATTTAATCAATCAATCATGACTAACTTAATCATCAATTAAGTTTATGTTATGTTAATTACTTAAACTAATAAATGATCATTTAATTAGGGTTGATTTAATTGATCACTAAATAAATTAAGCTCCTTAAAAAAACTTTTAATGAAATTAATCATTTATGAAAAGGTTTAATTAATCATTGATCTAATGTTAATTGAATTAATCATCTAAATTAAATTGATCTTATGAAAACTTAAATAGTATTTAAACAAATTAAAATCAAACAATGGTTTAACTTGAACAAGTCATGGCAAGTCAAATTAAATAAACCTTAATTATATCAATCAATCAAATTAAACATAAATAGCCAAATAATTATTCAACAAATTAAACTCAAGTTAAATTAAATTAAGAAGTCAAATTAAATGATAACTAATTTAATCAAACATAATCAAATTCAAGCAAAGTTAAATAAATATATAATAAATCCAAACCAAATAAATCTCATGCATCATAGGAAAGTGTAATTATATAAAAATGCCAAAATTACTAAAATATCTTTTAAATAACCTAAAATAGATTAATTGAATTATTGAATCAATTGGATTTAAATTAAAACATATAATTGCTATACTCAAATAATGAGACATGTAATCCAAATAAACATAAATCACATAAGCTAAAAAAAGCCAATAGAGTTAATTAAACATTAAGCTAGATGAAAGCAAATAAATAAAACTTAAATTGAAATGGACTTAATGAGATTAAATTAGAATTATTAACTTGATTTCAATAATTATTAAATTAATCAAATGAAACTTAATTTAGCTGAATCATTTAAGCATGTTAATTGCAAAATTTGATATAAAATAAATAAGAGTTAAAAAATTTAATGAATGAAAATCCAAATAAGCGATTAAAACATAAATTGAAATTTAAACTTAAATGAACCGAATGAGATTAAAGAACCTAATAACTAAACTCAAATCAACATTAATGAAATCATTAAATTCAAATGAAAATGACTAAGATTATATATTAGAAACGAAATTAAAATTATAAATAAATCAAACAAATATTAATCAAACTAAATAAAAAAGGTTAATTAAGATATATTGGTTCTTAGTTTGACCCATAAAATAGATTTTCACTTCAAGGTAAAGATTTCATTTTACTAAGACTAGGATGTTGAATAGAATAGGTTTTGGCCCAAGTAGAATATATTTTATTCTTCATTATTTAAAACCTAAATTCAATTTTAACGTAAAAATAAAACTAAAATTGTAATAAAATTCAAAATCAATTAAATTGAAATCATCCAATGGTAAAATTAAATAAATTCTAAATTTAAATCAAAACTTGAACCTAAAAAGGCCTAGTTCAGTCATACCACACAAGCATCTATTTTCACACACAAGATTGATAGGTCACCTACCCTAGAATTAGGTTAGGTCAATGTGTTGATTGTGATGTGATGCTTTTTCTTCTTTTTATGGTGTATTAGTTTAGGCTGGATGGCTAGAAATTATTTGTTCATTAGTTTGGATGTTAGAGAGTTCATTTAGGCTAACACTATTTTCCACATGGGGCTATACTTAAATGGAATGCTGCCATAAAGTAAAATAAACTTTGTTCTCTTGCAGGTGCTTCTTAAGTCCCTAAGCATAGCCCAATAAGACAAGTGGACTTGGCAATCACTAATGTTATGTCTGTGTGTTAGAAATATAATTTGCAGGTGCATTGTATGCTTTTCCTGACATCTATTTTGTATGATTTAGAATTTTATTTTAGGATTTTAAAATGTAATTTGAGTCTAAAATTAAGTTAAGATCTATATAGTTTCAGATTAACAGGAGCTGATTGTACCTATTTGAGGGTCCCCGATGGAGCTTAAAGAGGTCCATCTAGAAGGTGACGATCCTAAAGTTAATGAAGACCATATATATAGAAATTTAATTCTAGGCTGGGTTGTATAAAGGCAGAGCTCAACTACTTATTTTTTTATTCTTTTGACAAGTACAGCGGTACTCAGTCGCACTGGCCAGTTCTATTTAATTTATTTGGCTTAATTTATTTTGGATGCATAATAAAACTGCATGCTTTTAATAAGTTTCTTTTATGATTGTTGTGTTTTATGATGAAGATTGGATGTGTCAGGCTCTTAGAAAAATTAAATTTGTTTACCATTAAATTTAAATAACTCAAATATAAAATAAAAGCTCATAACCTCACCATAAATAAAGCCTTAGGCACAACATAAAAGCAACTAGAAATAATTAGACTTTGTGAACTATGTGAGCATATATTCGTAATTCTTGAATCAAGCGCTTCAACCATTGCACATAAGTGGCATCTAACATTTGGGAATGACCAAATTTCTTAGGGATGTGTACCCTCTCATTTTGATTTGGCCAATAACCATTTTCTAACTACATTTCATTTTAGGCATGAATTGCATATCCAAAGCCTTTAAATAAAACTATGAGTCAAATACATCAAATAAAAAAATTATTACATGAGATATATGCATAACACACCAGTCATTATCTTAGGGTTAAGAAGCGAGTTTAGACTCTTAGCTTCCATTCCTAAATATAATAGCCCAGTCATCTTGCATACTTAAGACTGTAATCATGATTTTAAAATCATTTAAGTGGCATTAGCTAGCAAGCTATTCCAGGAGAGAAGTAAGTCCAAAAGAGTTAGGAATAGGTTTATTTTCTCAAGTAAGAAGAAGAACTAATAATTCTCAGGTTCATAAAATTAGACCAAGATGAACTTATGACATATGTCTGATGTGCTTTTAAACATAGATTCTAAAAGCATCCTATTCGAGTAAGTTTTCAACTCTTAGCCATTTCTATAGTATTATGCTATTATAATCTAAGTTCTAGATTTCTAATAAAATGTTAACTCAAAATCTCAATAACTTTAATTTAAAAATTATAAAGTCCAACAGTAGGATAGTTAAAATGCTTACTAGTTTCCAATTTTCTAGAAGCATTTCTTGCTTACACCCAATTCTCTTTTGAATTTCTAAATTAATAATCTTTTTAAAATAAATTTTAAAATCTATAAAGATAAAGTCAATTTTTTTAATCGAGAGTATTCTTAAGAGGAATTCTCTTTCTTCTAAGATGTAATTAACTATAGGAGCTTTCCCTTATAGAGAACTATGAACCACATTAAAATAAATCTTATTCTACCTCTCCATGTAATTGAGAAAGAATCTCTAGTATATCAAAGACCCAATCTTAAGAGTTTTTATTAAGTAATCAAATATATTATAGGATAATTTATTTATCTTTTGAGATAATATATTTATTTCTAAATAATGTATTTGATTGCCTAAATAAGTACTTCAAAGATTAACGTGGTGTTAAAAATAAAAATCCCCATAAATTTTTCTAACGACTCCACTGAGAAGTAGTTCCCCTCTCCATCTTCAAAAATTGACTTTTGTCTCTATATATTGGCTATGTACTTGTACCAACGAGTAAGGACTGCCTTTCTTTTCATTGGGTAACTCTCCATTTCATCATTTTTAGAGATTACCCATCATTTTAGTTTAGGTTCTAGAACCCCTTATTTATCACAGTCTAATAAGTAGGTCCTAGAACCTTCATTGAAGTTTAATTTAAATATAAAAATTTCAAGAAAAATCCTTTTGAAAAATTAATCAAAATTTTCTAAAAACTTAGAATTGGTGTGAGTCACTCTATTAGATCTAACCATGAACATAAAGGATTTCCAAAAATATCAAGGAAAATATTCATAGAATTTTTCTTGCTTTAATATATCCAAAACATTTATTAAAGCATAAGAGGGATAATGCAATGTCCCTAAAATTAATGTCCCTTTATCGTCATACATTTAAGAGCATGCAAGTGCTCACTAGTGTATGTAGAAAGAGATTTTTCAAATAAAAATGTTTTTTAAAGATTTTCAAAAATAAAATAAATTACTAATATAATTTTTTTATTACAAAAAATGGTTGGACAGTTGATCTTCTCCTTTAATTCTAGAATTAACTTCAGTTTGGATAGTGGAAAACTACCCATTTTGAAGATATAAAATATGACATTTGATGGAATTACCTTAGCTCCAGTCACTAATAGCTAGATCCAAAGTAGGCAGCCCATACTAGAGTTTACTTTAATTCACGGGGCCACTAAGCTTGTTTCAACACCCTCTTCTAAGAAGAAGAGAGCAGCTGACACTTCAGCACCTGGGCCTACCATAGATTTAAGCATAGGTAACCTAACCAAAAGGACTAAGCAACCCTTGTCTGAGTTAGCTCTTTTCACTGCCCCCAACACCTTTGAGTTTGGGACCACTTCAAATACATTTAAGGTGACCAAGACCTAGAGAAAGAGTAGAAATAGAAGATTGAGGAGGAGGTTAGTGAAAGAGAGGTTGCAAGCTAAAGAAAAATATCAGATGATGCTATGACTGAGGAGGGGTTTACCCTTCTTACACCTCACCAGTCCTGGGTGGAAGTAGATTTCACCCACTCTTTGTTGCACAGGGGGAGGAGAGTGTGAGATGATGGCAAGCCCATCCTTTTCACTATAAGACTGAGGAATCACACCAACAAATGAGCAGAGAACATCAAAAAAGAATGAGATTGATCTTTCAAGAAATAGGGAATGCCTCTAGACATGCGAAGGAGGATGTACTCAAGGTATGAAAGGAAAAATCTCTAAGGAACTAGAGAGAGAAATACTTGAAAAAGATGTTGATGTTAGGCCTATGGTAGAAACCATAATGGTACCTAGAGATAGAAAGAGTCATTCAAGAGTGGTATCAATCATCACTGAGGGACATTATCACTTTGGGAGACCTAGGTCTGACCATAGTAATGGCATTATCTTGGTAGATTCAGGGAAGGGTAATAGTAACAAACTTGAAGTTAGAAAAGCCTACCTACATGTGGCGAGGGGCCACTAGTCCGTAGAACCAAATTTGTCTCATGCACCACCCACTAAGTCACTAGCCACTTCCACAACCCAACCATCCTCTATCAAGCCCTAAGCAGAGGGTCCTTCATCATCACCTCCATTTGATAAAGAAAATTGGCTTCTCTGAAGCCATGTCCCATCAAGGAAAGATTGGCTTCCCAAAGTCATCCCTTACTCCCAGGAGGTGACTAATGATGAGAAATTTGGTTTAAGAGCAGTTTCTAAATAAGAGGGTCAACCAATTATTTAGAAAGGGATTAAGTGATAATGAAGTGGAAAATGAAGAGAAAATAGGAATAGAAGATACTAATGTAGAAGAAGAGGCAAATAACATGATTTTAGATGATGAAGAGTATACTCCTTGTACTCAATCAACATGAATTATGAAAAGACTACTAAAGAGCTTTTAGAAAAAAAAAAAATCTTACATTAGCAAAGAGGAAGAACAAGAAAGAAGATTAGCTAAAGAAGGGGGTTATGACATTGATTGAGATGACCTAAGTTAGGAATACCTGAAGCACACAACCTTATGGTCGACACTAGGTCATTTTGTAGAGAATATGAAGTAGTTCAAGAGGTTGTTATAGGGGAAAGCCCTTCATTTTACTTAACCTATCCAAAAGAAAGATGAACAAATTCCTCAAATAGAGAAGAGGATGGAGGAGATGTTAGCTGCAATGCTATCACTCCAAAATCTAACGCATACATCATCATTGTCATAACCTATAGAGGAGCTAGATATCACTCATCTAATAGAAATTAAGAAATCTAATTCTGCTAAATAAAGCAAAAAAAAAAAAATAGAAGATGTTTTGCTTGAAAGAGATTTAAAGCATTTAATTAAACTCCAAGTATGAGAGGCATTGGTTTAATCTTAAGGCACAACATTAATTTTGAAGGGTAGACACTACCCTGAAGAATTTGATGTGGTGCCTTACCCTAAGGGATTTGTGCTTCCATCCTTTAAAGTGTTTGATGGCATGGGCAACCCTAGACAATACTTGGCCCACTTTAGAGCTAGCCATCTAATGTCGGGGTAGTGATGCCCTTCTATTTAGATAGTTTGTCAGTAGCCTGACCAATGTGGCCTTTGATTGGTATGTAGAGTGGCCAAATGGATCAGTGAAAACATTCACCAAATTAAAAAATATGCTTATTAAAATGTTTGATGGAACTCATCATCACATCACAGTAAGAGATTTAGTAGTGTAAAAACAAATACCCATTGAAAACTTAGTTGACTATATCCTTAAACGAAGGAATTTAAGCAAGAAGTGCAAACCCCAATTGTAGGAGTAGCATGCCATAAAATTCCTCCTTAGAAATATTCTTAGCACTATAGATTTTCTTTTGAAAGGTTTAATTATTAGAAATTTTTAAAAGCTATTAAACAAAGCCTATATTCTTCAAGAAGATGCTTCTAGGTTGTCATTTTGAAAGATCATTCTACATCAGATTCAAGAAAACTTAAACCTCAAAGGGTGCTAGAGAAAAGGTCAAGGTCAGTCTCAGTAGTGGATAAGATAAGATGTCAGTCAAAGCTTAGTCATAAAGAGTTCCCCCCTTAGAAATTATAATACCTCCTCCTCAGTACCATTAACCTCCCCTTAGTATCAACAACTTCTCCCTCAGTACTAACAACCTCCTTCTCAGCACCAACAATGACCTAAATACCAACAATAAAGTTTCTATTTTACAGCTTGCAATTCACATGCCCTTTTGAGGATATGCTCAATCAAGTTTATTCCTTTAAGAAAAAGAGAGGTTGTGAAAAAGATATTCAAAATTTTGTTAAGAAAGCCAAACTTTATAATTCTTGATCCAAAGATATCTAAAAAAGTAGATAAGGTTAATGAGCCCAACTATTGCTCTTATCATCGTATCTTAGGTCATGTGATTAAGGATTATTTTACTTTCAAAGACTGGCTAGAGAAGAACATTAAGAGAGGGTTAGTCATAATCCTAAAATAGTGCCTTGTTGATCCTCATTAGAGATCTATCATGGTAATCACATGTGAGTCACCTATCCTAATTGAGGATGCTTCTCTTTCTAATGAATGGGATGTAGCTTCATCCAATTCATCAAAAAAAGTATTTAATAAAAGCCTTTAAGACTTCCTTGCAGGTCCCCCAAGAAGCCCAGAAGCCAATCATCTAGGTTGACCCGCAGTGACTCTGGGTGAATCCTTTTCAACCCCTCTTAGAAACATAAGTCACTAAGACTTTTAGAGAGAGTGGGGAGGGAAAAATAAAATTGTATCTCATAGAATGATATTTGGCTAGGATGGTAAGGCTAAACCTTACATCCCTCTTTTTTGTATGATTATCTTAAACCTACTAATAATAAATCAATGAAAGGGGATGTTGCTTATATTTTGTCTTCTTCCCATGATAATGATATGAATAAAACTAAAAATAATAAAAATAATAGCAATGATAATTCAAGTATCTCCAAATATGAACCTCTAATAGATTTTTGTGACATTAATGACCATAGCTTATTTTATGAGTTAGGATCAAATAGTGATACTCATATGCTTGACTTTCAGGGAACACCCTTCAACATAGAAGTAAAATTGTCAGATTTTAATTGTTCTATGAAAGAACAACCAAATATCTTTGAAGGATGAGTTGACATGGCCCATATCTTTAATTTAGAGTAGATTATTGAAGTTATCCTTCTCAGCAAGAGAGTCTTACCACCTTGAGTGCCACCTGAAGAAAACGAAAGCAAATCATAGATACTAGTTAGTCATCTGATGCTCCATAAGGAAAACCTCCTCTAGATAACCCAATACATGAAAATACTATTCCCAAGGTCGAATATAATGTGTTAGCCCATCTTAGAAAGTTACTTATTAGGCTAAGCATTTATGATGCTCTCATTCTCTCTAGAAAAATGAGAAAATCATTGATAAAAGCACTACTCGATCTTGAAATATGCATTGCTCAACTAGCAACAACTTCCTCAAATGAGGCTCTTTACTTCAAAGAAGTCTTTGGGGTAACGTCCTCTGATGAAAATTTACTACTAAGGATTTTTTTATCATAATTGACCACTTTATGTTAATGTTAGTGTTGATAACTCTAGAGTCTTGAGGGTGCTTGTCGATCTAGGAGTTTCAATCAACATCATGAATGTAAGAACCTTAGTTTACATGAGGGTTGATACACTTAGGCTCAGCTCAGATAAGATGCTGCTATAAGGATTCAATGAAAAGGGAGAAAAGGCTTTGGGTTCTATTACCTTGCTGTTAGAAATAAGATAATTAAAAATAGAAGCAAATTTTCATATAATTGACTCAGGGAAATCCTTTAATGCTCTTTTAGGTGGACCTTGGATTCATAAGTAAAGAATGGTCTCCTTCTCTCTCCTTCAATGTAATAAATATACACATGATGGAGTTGAGCATGTTATTAAAGGGGATGTTCAACCATTTTTTATTCAAGAAATCAAAATTTATTAAGATGATGCATTCTACTTTCCTAAAAAGTAAGTTATATGTTCTATGAAGTCAGTCATTGGTAAGGCTCAAGGAAAAGAGAAATGAAAAGAAAAAAAAAAGAAAGAAAAAAAGGAAGAAAAAGAAAAGAAAGAAAGGTGAGAAGAAAAAGAAGAAAATAATTTTGAAAATAAACTTCCTGTGTACATATTGATTTAGAGTATAATTTTGATGAAGAATCAAGTATACAAAACACCTTGTAAAAGTTTGAAATATCTTTAGAATTAAATAGTGAAGAAGATTGGGTTTGAGAATTGAAAGATGTGCCTGAGTCAAGTACATATGAGAAGCTTAAGATATGTGAATACCTTAACTCTATCCCCACTATGTCATGATAAAGTTACAGGGTTAGAAGTCAAGATGGCTTCTAACCTTTCTAGAAGTTGGGAGAGTGCAAAAGTTTTATTCTGTGCCATAGCCTTCAAGCTCAAAAGTGGGTGTAGAGCTCGAAGATGATTCTTTTAATAAAATATTAGAGCTCCCTTTTGATTGGTATCCAGATTGCATCAAAAATTCATTTAAGCATGGTTTTATTTCTTATACATGGTCTAAAGGTATAGATCAACATCAAGAAAGGCTAAGGGATACAAAATTTAAAAAGTTCAAATCCAAAGCTGTCAGCTTTGGTACCGTTGGACCTCTCCATGATGATGAATATTGTCTAGTAATAACCAATAACCTAGAATCGGATAAGCTCTTTACAAGTTCACCTAACTTATTTAATGAACAATGTTTATAGATATCGGTGACTCAGAAGATGTTTTAATTCAAAGTGCACCTCCAGAGTTAGAGGAAGAAATTAAATCCTACATTGATGAATCAAAAGAAGTTAATCTTGGAACAGAAGAAAATCCACATTCTAGTTCTATAAGTTTGCTATTAGGTCAAGAGGATGCTAATGACTTAGTTAAATTACTTTTAGAATATAAGGACTATTATGTCTAGAGCTATGATAAGATACCTAGTTTATTTGTAGGAGGGATCCATAAACTTGAAATTATACTTGATGTCATTTCGATAAAATAGGCTCCCAATCATATATGGTTGGAAATTGAACAAGTAATTACTAAAGTCAAGAAGTTGATCAAAGCTGGCTTTATTCGAGAAGAAAAATATTCTTCTTGGTTAGCAAGCATCAATCTTATAAAAAAAAAAAGAATGGTCAGATCTGCATATGCATTGATTTTAGAGACCTAAATAAATCTTGTCCCAAGGATGAGTTCCCGTTGCCTATACCACAACTCATGGTGGATATAGCTTCTTCATATGAAATCTTCTCTTTCATGTTTGACTCATTTGGTTATAATCAAATCAAGATGGATCCTGAAGATGATAAGCACACAATGTTCAAAACCTTGATATGGATCTTCTATAACATGATCATGCCATTTGGTCTCAATAATGCTCGATCAACTTATCAAAGGGATATGATTAGAATCTTTAATGATTTAATCCATAATTAAGTAGAGTATTATATTGATGATTTGGTCATTAAAAGTAAATAAAAAGGAAATCATCTTTATGATCTAAATATTATCTTTGAATGGTTGTGTTGCTACAACCTAAAAATGAATCCTTTGAGTGTGCCTTTAGGGTAACTTCAGGTAAATTTTTGGATTTTATGGTGAGACATTGTGGAATCAAAATCAATCCCAAGAAAATTAAAGTCATTTTTTGAAATCTCTCCACCTAAAAGTCTCACACAATTAATGTCTTTCTAAGGTAGCCAAGCTTATTTAAGAAGATTCATATCAAATCTGCCTAGAAGATGTCAACCTTTCTCCATCTCAACAAAGAAGAATTCTAAGCTCTATTGGGATAAAAAATGCTTAATTTCTTTGTCTACAACCTATCTAGCTGCCCTATCCTAGGGAAACCATTAATACTTTACATTGTTGCTTTAGATGAGTCTCTCAACATCTTGTTGGCTTGGGTTAATGAAGAAGGCAAAGAGAACACCCTATATTATCTAACCTGTAGACTCATCCCAGTGGAAGTAAACTATCCTCCCATTGAGAACTATTGTCTGGCATTAGTTTTTGCTACCAAAAAATTGAGACACTACATTCTCTCTCACAAAATAAATCTAATTTCACAAGTTAACCCATTGCAATATCTTATGGATCATTTGATGTTGTATGGACATTAGTCATGGTGGTCTATGATATTGCTACAATTTAAAATAACTTTCATTCCCCTTCATCCTGTAAAGGATCATACTATCGTAGACTTCTTAGCAGCACACCCACTCCCAGAATGTTCTCCTTTGATCTCCTTGATGAACAAATCATGAGTTTAATAAGAAAAATAGTGCACTTGAGAGCTGTCCTTTGATGGTATAGGATCTTCTAAGAAGGCAAGGAACCAAAATCCTCCATCCCAAGGAAGGCCCAGATTGGGTTAGTTTTTGTAACTCATGAGAAGGGGATAAAGCGATATTCCTACCATTTATCTAATCCATGCACAAACAATAAAGTTGAGTATGAAGCTTTAATAATTGGTTTGGAATTAGAAATTTTAATGCAAATAAAAGAAATTAAAATCTTTTGGGATTTTCAACTAGTTATTAACCAAGTGGGAGAAATCTACAAAGTACTAACTCTGAAATTATATAATTATTACTAATATACCATTAAGTTGCTCGAGTAGATCTCTGTTGTGACTTTGTATATGATTTCATATGGAGCTAATTGCATAAATGATGCCTTAGCAAAGCTTACAAAGGAGATCTCTTGCTCAAAAGAAGAATCAATTCCTATAGAAGTACAAAATCAATAGGTTTTATCTCCTATAGGTTTAGAATTCATCAATAAGAACATGGTTGAATAAATAGCCACTATTATTGAAGGTCAAGAAGAGGTGCTAGAGATAGCCATTCTTTGAGTAGTTAAGTGATGGGAGGCTTCCACCAGATAAATCATTGGCTGATTAAATCAAGAAATGAACATTATCTTATACGCTAATCAATGATGTGTTATCGTTAAGTCATTTGACCATATATGGCTATGCTATTTGGACAAACATGAACCTCATAAGATCATGATCAAGTACATGTTGGATTGTGTGTCACATCAATCTAGCCTCAAAATGAGATTAAAAATTAAAAGACTTGGATATTATTGGCCTACAATGATTAATGATTGTATAAAACTTCACGTGATTGTCATCAGTGTCAGGTACATGGTGTTGTCTTGCATTATGCGCATAATGTATTGCATCTAACAATTGCCTCATGGCCCTTTGAGAGTTGGGGTACTAACATTATAGGGCCTATTGACTCTCCATCTACTAGAGGCCATCATTTTATTCTAGCTGCAATTGATTACTTCTCAAAATAGGCCAAAGCAATCCCACTACAAGAAGTTAAAGCACATCACATACTTCATTTCTTTTGAGAACATATCAACTATCAATTCAGTGTTCTGTGTTGAATCATATCCAATAATTCTATGGCATAGAAGTTTATCAAAATAAATGACTTTGTAAAAAAAACACCATATGGATTTAATGTATTCAATAATCTATTATCTTAGAGAAAATAGATTGGTCGAGGCTTTTAATAAGGCACATGTTCAAATATTAAAAAAAGTCTTTGATAAAAATAAATGTCAATGGCATAAAGGTTGGTTGAAGCCTTATAGGGCTATCAGACCACATATAAGACATCAACTAAGTCTACTCCTTTTGCTTTAGTCTATGAAACTAATATTATTTTCCTTTTAGAAGTGCAACTTCCATCATTAAGAATTACAATCAATAAACAAATCATGATTGAACAAAATACTAGACTTCGATTAGAAGATCTTGAGGGTCTTGAAGAGAAATGTCTACAAGCTCAATAAGACCTCAAACTCTACCAATAATGAATGGTTCAAGCTCATGACAAATTGGCCCATCCTAGAACCATTCGAGTAGGAGACTTGCTTTTTATTCTTTGAAGGCCAATTTTAGTCCATCAAAGAATGGGCCATAAGTTTGAACCAATGTGAGAAGGGCTGTTCATCGTAGAAAAGGTTTATGAAGGTGGTTCCTATCAGTTGGTAGATTTCAATGGTGAGTATCCTATATTAAAGGAGTAAAACACATGATTGTACTTTAATCAACTATGATAAAAAAATTTAAGTTATTTACAAAATGTTTATGCCATTAACTGGATCCAAATAAATATGTTCAATCATCCTTCTTCTGGAAAATTTATCAAATCTTAATAAGTTAAATATCAAAACCTTTCTAAATTATAACAAGAATTGAAATCATTAATCCATAAACCGTACTATGTTTCTTCCTTTACAAAAGCATTATTAGGGATAAGATGAAGTCTTTGCAACCTCTTTCCTAATTAGTTTATATAAGTTGGGGGTTAAGTCTTCTTGACCGCTTTCCTTATTCATGTTTCTCATAAGTTGTGAGTAAATCCCTGTGATACCCTTCTTATGACTATCTTGGGTTTGGAGTAAGCCTTTGTGCATTATCCCCATAGGTTTTGGAGCAAGCCCTTCATGGAACCATTCTTTCTTTCGATAGTTTGAGAGCAAGCCCTTCATGGCACCCTTTCTATACATATCTTAGGTCAAGAGTAAGCCTTTATGTACTATCCCCATAGGTATGGAGTAGCCCTTCGTGGCACCTTTTTTATCTTTCATAGGTTAGGAACAAGCTCTTCACATCACCTTTCCTATGTCTCTCTTAAATTTGGAGTGCCTTCGTGCACCATCCCCACAAGTTTAGAGCAAGCCCTTTATGGAACCATTCCTGCTTTCCATAAGTTAGGAGCAAATCCTTCATGGCACCCTTCCTATACATCTCTTAGGTTTAGAGTAAGCCTTTATGCACCATTGCCAAAAGTTTGAAGTAAACCTTTTATGGCACCATTCCTACTTTCTAAAGGATGGGAGCAAGCCCTTTGTAGCACCCTTCTTTTACTTCTCTTGGATTTGGAGTAAGCCTTCATGCCCCATCCTTACAGATTTGGAGCAAGCCCTTCATGGCACCATTTTTGCTTTGCATAGGTTGAGAGCAAGCCCTTCATTGCACCCTTCCTAAACATTTCTTGGGTTTTGAGTAAGCCTTTATGCACCATTCCCATTGGTTTAGAGTAAGCCCTTCATGGCACCATCCCTGCTTTTATAGGTTGGAGCAAGCCATGCATGGGGCCCTTCTTATACAAATCTCTCAAGTTTGGAGTAAGCCCTTTGTGATATCATTCTAGCTTTCCATAGGTTTGGAGCAAGCCCTTTATGGCACCCTTCCTATAAATCTTTTGGTTTTGGAGTAAGACTTTGTGCACAATTCCCATAGGTTTAAGGTAAGCCCTTTCTAGCACCATTCTTGCTTCCATAAGTTGGGAGCAAGCCCTTCGTGGCAACCTTCTTACACATATCTTAGGTTTTGAGCAAGCCCTTTATGGCACCATTCCTACAACTTATAGAAAGAATTAAGTCATCAAGACTCCTTTTCTCATTTTAGCTATTTGAAGTTTAATTAATTCATTGAAGGTCCCATTCCTAATAGCTAACCTAATTTGGTGTAATTATCCCAAGAGGCATTCTTCTCCAGTTGAAATTAATGTAATTTGGTTAAGAGTAAGTATTAATAGTGTCATCCTCTCTAACTATCATGTCTAGACATGAGTAAGTATTCATAGTGGCCTCCTTTCTAGAAAAGAAAACATTGGATCTAGTCTATCCAAGTATAGGTAATAATCGCTAGATTAAAAGTCAGATCCTCTCCTTAGGTTGGTTAATAATTAGGGTTATCCCCATAGCTAGGAAGTTGTGAGTCCTTAGACTTTGTTCTTTGGTTAGTCATCAAAAATCGACTGAAAAGAAAAAAAAACATAGGATCTAGTCTATCCTAGTATAGGTATCTGCAAGTTGGTTAGTCGTTAGGGCTATCCTCATGGCTAGTTTCACCCAGAAAGATATGATTCTATGTTCTTTCTTCCTAGGTTATCCAAAATCGAAACTAACCTTCATTGTAGTCAAGATAAGAATAAGTCTTCTGGAGGCATCTATTCTGACTATCACAATTATGTTAGAGTTAAATTCCTTAGTGAATCTTTTATAATAATATCTTTATTCTTTCTACAAACTATTAAATCTAGATTTTTCTAAGAATGAATCTTTCTAAATTAAAATAAATTCAAGTAGTTCATGCTTATCTTTCATAATCAAATTCAAAATAAAATTCAAGTCAAAACCAAAGCAAAATCTGAAACTTAGATTTCAAAATAAAATTAAAACCTTCACAAGCTTTGTTACTTGTAACCTTAATGGGATTTGTTGATTAGTTCCATCAACACCGATATGGATCATGTACTCTAGCAAGTCCACCACATATATTAAGGATCTATTTGTTGACCTCATTTTTTGATGAGGATAACATCATCCCTAATCTTAGTAATTAGGAGCTTTCTAATTTGGCACTTAGGACACTACATTTAGTGACTAAGTGAACAAACCAAAATCAAATAACAATTAAATCAACTATAAATTTGAAACCAAAATCAAATTTAAAATAAAATCAAACTCAATACTATAAGATGAAAGCTTATGTCACCCTTGCAGACCCTTCTAGGACTTGACCTAACCTAATTAAATTAAATAAACCCAATCAAACCTAAATCTAATATAATTTAACACAAGTCTAAATCAGACACATTTGAATTAAAATCTAAATTCAATTGAGCCTATATTGAAGTAATTTGGAAGGTTAACTCAATTGACCCATTTAAGCTTAAAATCACTTAAGTATAAGAAAAATCATGTAAAATCAAGATAAATTAAAATTAAGTCAAAATAAAGCAGAAAATAAATATACACATACAGATTAATCCAAAAAAATTTTTGGTGAGGTTCAAAGTGGTCAAACTAAATATGGATCCCTCCAAACCAAAAGCTAAACTATTAAATTGGGCCAAATTTAATTACTCTAAGAGTTCAAAATCATCACATGAGTTTATTTAAAAAAACTAAGTTCAATTGAGGCTTAGAATGCCTAATTAAGCCATGGCTGAAGTTGGCCCAAATAGACTTAAGTGAGCCAAATTCAAAATAAATTGAAATTAATTCAAATTAAACATTCAAAATTATATTAAATTCTTGTATAAGAATGATTCAACCAGCCTTTAGAATTAAATGGATAAATTCGATTGTTTGACTTAAATGAACCCACTTTAACCCAATAAGCCTAATCTTGGTCAAAATTAGTCAAACTTAAGGTATAATTCAAATTAATTGAAATCAATCAATCTTAAATGCTCTAAATAATTTACTAAGCATATTTGAAGTCTAAATAGGGCTTATATTTATCAATTGAGGCATCTAACCTAATTTGACCCATTTAGGCCAAATTGGGTCGAATTTGAGTCAAGCCCAAAATTAACTAAATGAAACAAATTTCTCACTGTCGCTAGTTGGATTCTAGCCATTCTAAACCTCCCCCATGACCATAGCTCACAACGAAGCTTGAAGTAGGGAGGACATAACTTCTCTTCTCAATCCAACTCCACCAACTCACTCTAAAAGTAAGAAAAGGAAAAATTGAACATCTCCCTAATTCCCTAGCGGCTGGCGAACTAGAGAACGCCCTAAGTCAATGGCAAAGGGGATGACTTTTAGCCATGTATAGAAAAGGGGGAAAAATGTGCTCCTCATGCCTGATTGAAGCTTCTTACACATTCCTTGGATGGAGGAAAGCTCAAATGAGTCTTTACTCAAGCTTCTCACCACCCCAAGCTGAAATCCGACCACAACCATCAGCAATGGAGACATCCAAATAGGGAAATGAGAGAAAAGTTTTCCTCTCTTGCAACTAGCTCTCCCAAAATGTTCTATGGGTGAAGACGAACCCAACCAAGATCTTACCTGAAACCCTCACCACCGGCCAGCCAAAAAACAACTAATGTCAATAGAGGATGGGTGGAGCTTGGTCTCCATGGTGATTGGCAGGGAGGCAAGCTAGGATTTCTTCACCAAAGCTTTTCCTCAATGAGGTGTTGGTGCTTGAAGCACGATAGCTACTGAAGATCAACGCCAGTGAGGTATCACTCCAAACCGCCACCCCCTTAGCCTAGGTTGGTCCTTTGTGAAGAAAATTTGAACTCCATTGAGATCAAATTGTAAGGATTGATAGATTTGTAATCAAAATCTACATTTTTTCCACTCAAATAATCAAAATCAGTGTCTAATGGTAGACAGTTCTTTATTTTCTAGTAAGAGTTCAAGGATGATCACCATCATTCATTCCCTTTATTTGGAATGGACAGTTGTGTTCTCGTTGGACGATTCAATTTGACTCCCTATTGGAATCATAGATTAAATGTAGACTATCTGTGATCAGATGGTCCCGCTCAAAGTCATGTTCCACCGCCACTTAAACACAAGATCCATGTGGATCCTATGTGGACCAAACCATTGTAGAAACGCATAAAGACTCCACCCCATTAACTGATGATGCAAATAAGTAGGAAATTATGGGTTTTTTTATTTTAAAATTACAAAAAATTCCTAAAACTTCAAAAAAATTATAAAAAATATAATACTCAATAAAAATCACAAATAAAGGCTCGTTGGATTCATCTTTTAAGAAAAATCTGATGAAACAAAAATCCCCAAATATTTATAGGGGCTTAATTTAGCTTGAATGAAAATCAAATTTTCTTAATTAATCCTAAAATAATTTCCAAATTGGTCTAATTTTTTTATGGAATGAAACTAAGGTTAAAACACACCTACAGTAAATAGTTCAAGCCAAAATGACAGATGGATTAGAAGTTATCAAATTTCAAAGTTCAAATGCCTTTCAAAATCTAGAAAATTATAAAAAAATCATCAAAATAGTTTAAATCTATTTAATTAACATCAAATAACCTTAAGAAAATAATATAATCCTCTAAAGATTCCAAAACCCCAAAATTATATTCTTAGGATTTAATAAATCATTAAAAATATCAAACTATAGCTAAATTTATAATAATAATAATAATAATAATAAATTATATACTAAGCTAAAATTATTGACAAATCAAAACATAAACCATCATTAATCAAACCCTAAGTTAGATTAAGTAAACATCAATTAATATTTAACTTAAACCAAACTAAACAAATGAATATAATTAATCGTTGATTGGAATGTAACTAAATTCATCACAAAAATCCCTAATTAAATATCAGTTAGATTTCAAACTCAATCGAATCAACCTAAATTATCAATCATTAATTGAATCATTAGTCAAAATCAATCATGTAAAATTAAATTAAATTAGGCTTCAATTAAAGTTAATTAATCATCTTAAATCATTTGATAGTAAATTAATCATAAAAGAAAAAAAAAATCAAACCTTAAATTTGATTGAGAGATTTACCCCTTTTGATTTAACTTAAATTAAATTACTCATAATCAATCTTTAATCAAATAAATCACCTAAGCTAAACACTTGATTAAACATAGTGGATTAAATTTATTAAAAGTTTAATCAATCATTGGTCAAGCTAAAGAATAAACAATCATTAACTCAATATTAATTGAGTCAATCATTTAATCAATCATTCACAATTAACTTAATCAACAAATAAGTTTGGGTTATGTTAATTACTTATGCTAATAAATGATCATTTAATTAGGTTGATTTAATTGATCATCAAATAAATTAAGCTCTTTAGTAAACTTTTAATCAAATTAATCATTTAATAAAGGTTTAATTAATCATTGATCTTATGTTAATTGAATTAATCATCTAGATTAAACTGATCTTAAGAAAATTTAAATGGTCTGTAAACAAACTAAAATCAAACATTGGTTTAATTTGATCAAGTCATGACAAGTCAAATTAAATAAACCTTAACTATATCAATCAATCAAATTAAAAATTAATATTTAAATAATTATTCAATAAATTAAAGTCAAGTTAAATTTAATTAAGAAATCAAATTAAATCATACTAAATTTAATAGAACATAATCAAATTCAAATAAAGTTAAATAAATATATCATAAACCAAATAAATCTCATGCATCATAGGAAAGTGTAATTATATAATAAGTCCCAAAATTACTAAAATACCTTTTAAATAACCTAAAATAGATGAATTGAAATATTGAATCAATTAGATTTAAATCAAAACATGAAATCACTATACTTAAATAATGAGAAACCTAATCCAAACTAACATAACTCACATAAGCTGGTAAAAGAGTTAATTAAACATTAACCTAGATGAAATCGAATAATTAGATCTCAAATTGAAATGAACTTAATGAGATTAAAATATAATTATTAACCTAATTTCAATAATTATTAAATTAATCAAATGAAACTTAGTTTAACTGAATCATTTAAGCAAGTTAATTACATAAATCAATATAAAATAAATAAGACATAAAGAATTTAATGAATATGTGAATGAAAATCCAAATAAAAGATTAAAACATAAATTCAAATCTAAACTTAAATGAATCTAATTAGATTAAAGGAACTATTAATTAAACTTACATCAACCTTAATGAAATCATTAAATTCAAATGTAAATGGCCTAAGATTAAACATTAACAACCAAATTAAAATTATAAATAAATCAAACTAAATCAAAAAATGGTTGCATAAGATACTTAGGTTCTTAGTTCGACCCATAGAATAGATTTTCACTTCAAGGTGAAGATTTCATTTTACTAGGATTAAGATGTTGAATAGAATAAGTTTTGCTCCAAAGTGAATATATTTTATTCTCCATTCTTTAAAACCTAAATTCAACTTTAACATAAGAATAAACCTAAAATTACAATAAATTTTAAAATTAATTAAATCATTTAAATTGAAACCATCTAATGGTAAAATTAAACAAATTCTAAATTTAAATTAAAACATAAATCTAAAAAAGCCAAGTATAGTCATACCACACAAGCCCCTCTTTCACACACTAGATAGATAGGTCACCGACCCAAGAATTTGGTTAGGCTGATATGTTAATTGTGATGCGATGATTTTTCTTATTTTGTATTGTATTATTTTAGACTAGATGGCCAAAAATTATTTGCTTGCTAGTCTCGATGTTAAAGCATTCTTTTGGTCTGGATGATCCTCTTTTCTAAGGAAGTGTGCCTTGTCATTTTGATTTATCCCATAATCCTTTTCTAACTGCATCTCATGTTAAGCATGAATTAAATACCCAAAGCCTTTAAATAAACTTATGTATTAAAATATATTAAAAAATATTGCATTAGTTAGATGCAAAACACACTAGCCATTATGTTCAGGTTAAAGAGTAAGTTTACGCTCTTAGCTTTCTTTCTTAAATACAACAATCCAGCCATCTTGCATATATAAGACTAGAATCATGGTTTTAAAACTTCTTAGGTAATGTTAGCTAGCAACCCATTCCAAGCAAGAAGTAAGTCCATAAGAGTTAGGGATAGGTTTATTTTTTTAAGTGAGAAGAAGAACCAATAATTCTTAAATTCAAAAAATTAGACTAAGTCGAACCTCTGACTTATATCAGAAGTACTTTTAGACATAGGTTTTGAAGCATACTATTAGAATAAATCTTTAACTCTTAAATATTTCTACAGTCTTCTGCTGTCATAATTTAAGCTCTAGATTTTTAATAAAATATCAACTCATAGTCTAAATAACTTTAATTTTGAAATTGTAAAGCATAATATAGTAGGATAGTTGAAATGCTTACTAGGTTTTCTAGTATATAAAATTATTTCTTACCCAATTGACTACTAAAAAAACTATTCCTCTTTGAAGCACTCCCTTTTGGATTTCCAAATTAATAATCCTTTTAAGATAAACTTTGAAATCCATAGAGATGAAGGTCAGTTTCTTTAATCGAGAGTATTCTTAAGAGGAATTTCATTTCTTATAAGATGTATTTAACTATAGGGTATTGCCCTTATAGGAAACTACAAACCCCACATTAAAATACACCCTATTCCATCTCTCCATATAGTTCAGGGGAAGAATCTCTGGTATATTAAAGACCCTTCAGTCTTAGGAGTCTTTATTAAGTAATCAAATCTATTATAAAATAATATGTTTATCCTTTGAGATAATATAGTTATCTCTTAATGAAATATTTGATTGGATAAATAAGTACCCCCATGATCTACGTGGTATTACAAATAAAAATTCCCACAGTGATGAGCGTGGATGAGGCTATGAACTAGTAGTCAAATACAAAGCAAAGAAGGACCCTCATCATGAGATCGTTCAATGGGCATGGAGTAGAACACCCAATAATTCACCATGTAATAAGATATAAGAGATATGAAAGATATGATTAGCCATCTCATTAGGTAGGCTATAGAGAAGGCACACCATGAAGAACCAAAATCAAAGAAAATGATGGATCCACAGGTTCTGCAACTCGTTGAGCCTATCAAGATAAAAAATAAATATTTAAGACTCCTAACATGGATGATAAGTCTTACTATATAAGTGAAGAAGAAGGTGTGTAGAAGAAGCAACCCAATTTGACCAATGCCTTCTCCACAAAGATTGTTGTAGCTCATCCTCCATAAATTCAAAATATGGCATTTAGGTCGAATAGACCCAATAAACCACTTAGCTTACTTTAAATCAATGACTTCACTGCTAGAATTGGATGATATGATAAAGTACCACTTTTTTTAACACTTTCAAAGTGTTGACCTTTAAATGGTGTTTACGTCTTCTAGTGGGAGTCAACTTCATTTACTAATTTCAAGAGAATCTTTGCCATGTAATTCACTAGTGCTTAAAAGCCATTAAAAAGTTCTCAATCTTTTCTGCAGATAAGGTAGGAACTTATAAGTTTTTGAGGGAATTCATCACCCTTTCCAATAAGAAATGAGGAAAATAAAGACTCAGAACCTGCAACATACGGTCTAAATAAGGGACACTTCAAAAATGTTCTTGGGCACCAATAACACAAAACACTAGCCAAATTATTGGAGTTAATGAACAACCATGTGAATGTCAAGGAGTACAATGAAGTCATCCATCCAGCACTATTGACTCAGATAAGAGACTCTATAAAAAGATCTCTTTCAAAGCAATTGATCGGAGACAAGTTTCTAGTATGAAGGTCAGACAAATGAAAATGATCTGAAGCACCAACACTTGGAAAAGGTTTTAGAAATCCCACAACTTGCTATCAAGGAGTTGACTACTCACAACCTACTCTAGCAACTTCTCTTAGGGTATAGATGGTCTAGTTAGTAGAAGCCATCCAAAATAAAAAATATTTTAAGTGGCCATTACCTATGAAAGCTGATGGAGTTTGCGACCACTCAGGTACTATGATTATCACCATGATCATGGGCATGAAACTGAAGAATGCCACCATCTAAGGAGTCTAATTGATAAATTGATCAAAGAAAGAAAGCACAAAGATTTCACTAGAAGGAAGGAAGTCATAAAATTGATAATAAGACTATCCTCGTACATATTGTTCGCATCGCAATAATCGTACCCACCATCTTTGAAGGTGATGGAGAATCCTTAAAAAAGGCAAGCCTAAAAAGACTTTGATCTGGAGAGGTCCCAGATTCCATGCTATGAGCACAACCACCACCATAGTTCCTATGACTTTATCTGAAAGGGACAAACTTTCCATTGGTAACCGATACAACCATGCAGTCATCATCAAGGAATTGATTGCCAATTATGTCATGTTAGAAGCATTTTGATTGACATGGGGAGCTCAATCAATATCATCTTCAAGTCCATCTTTGCTAAGTTAGGATTGGTAAACTCCAAAGATGTTCCTATAAGGGGACTATTGTATGGATTCTCAGAAGAATTATGAGAGATAGAGGGGATGATCACCCTTCTTCTAACTTAGGGAGAGGGAAAGAAGAAATTCATTGTTATGGATGATTTTGTTATAATGGATACTCTTTCTACTCATAATTCCATCTTTGCTTGGTCTTTCAATACATTCAGAGCGATGGTGTCAACATATTATGTGGTCATCAAATTCCCCCATTAAAGCCTATGAGATTACTATTAAAGTAAATCTCAATCAGTCTCAAGCTTTCTATTTGAAAGCCATTAGAAGGTGTAGCAGAGAAGACAAATTACTATAGTTAGTTGTCACGCAAACTGGGATCGAAGTCCTTAAGAAGATAAAAAAAAAGTCCTAACCATGCAAGACCTTGGGCGAGTTCTAAAGATTTGCTCAACTTTTTCCTCTAAGTATAAGGAAAATCTCATCGAGATTCTCTTGAATAGTCATGATGTATTCACCTGGACCTGGTAGAGATGCCAAGCATTGATATCAATATCTCTTATCATCACCTTAATGTTTATAAAGATGTCCAACCCATCAAGTAGAAGATGAGCAAGACTACCACCTCACTCATTGAGCCCATCAAAGAAGAAGTCACCAAGCTACTTAAAGTTATTTCATTGGGAAGTTCAATACTCAGAGTGGGTGTTGAATGTGTTTATGGTGTAAAAGTCAGGTGGAAAGTGAAGTATGTGGCATGTCCAAAGGGTGGGTACCTACTTCATGGATAAATGCACTCTTCAACTTGGCTGTCACTTACTCAGTAATGAGTTTCTTTGATGTGTTCTCTAGGTACCATTAAATACAATTGCATCCACCAACTTAGAGAAGATGACCTTTATCACTGGAAAGGGACTCTATTGCTATCATGTTATGCCATTTAGGCTCAAAAATGCATGGGCAACTTACCAAAGATTGGTGGACTGAGTGTTCAAGAGCAAAAGGAGAGAAATATAGAAGTTTATGTTGATAACTTATTGGTTAAAAGAAAATTTCCCATACAACACATTCAAGACCTTAAAGAAACATTCAGCACTTTGAAAAGGTACAATATGCACCTTAAACTCATAAAGTGTATTTTTGGTGCAAGATCAAGCAATTTTTTGAGACTTCTCATTACTCCTAAAAGCACAAAGGTAAATCCTGAGAAAGTAAAGGTAATACTTGAAATACTTTCACCCAAGACAATGAAAGAGGTGCAATGGCTCATGAAGCGAGTAGCCAAGTTAAATAAATTTATTTCTAAAGTTGGGGAGCATTGTTCAAAATTCTTCAAAGTTCTTGTGGTAGCATAAATATTCGAGTGGACTTTAGAATGTGAGAAAGATTTTTACAACTTAAAGGTAATACTCACATTTCATGTAGAACCCATTTGAAGGAGAGACTCTTACTAAACTTAGGAGTTGGAGATGACTCAATCGTTTGTCCTTATTAGAGAAGAAGGTGGAAAGCAAAGGCCCATCTATTATGTTAGCAATCTTTGCTAGGTGCTGAATTGAATTACTCGCTCATGGACTCATTATTTCGACTTGATGATTACGACCATACTTCCAGACACATTCAATCCAAGTCATTTTAAATTTACTCACTCAAATTTGTACTCACTAAACATAAACACACAAGGAGATTACTAAAATGGTCGATAAAATTAAGTGAGTTTGGTATATCATACTTGCCCAGAATGGTGATCAATGCCAAACATTGGTAAATTTTTCTCATCAATTTTAATAGTTCATATGACATCCTAGTCTACCCGAAACCTTTATGAAGACTATACGTGGATTACTCATCAAGTGAACTAGCGACATTGTATTGAAAAACTTGACAAGAATAACCATAATGTAGTAAGTAAAATTTGGTTTCAAAGTGACAAATAATCAGTCCAAGTATGAGGTTCTTCTTGTCAGACTAAGATTTTCCCAAGGACTTTAGATATCCCATGTTGTGGCTTAGCTAGTAGTGAGACAAATTAATGGAGATCACGAAGTTAAGGATAAGTCACTACAGAAATATTTATTCAATGTAAGACCAAAAATCAAGAAACTATAATTCTTCAAGATTGAGCAGATACCTTGAGAACAAAACCAACTCACTGACCTCTTGTCTAGTGCTAGCAGACTTAGAGAGTATCTGATTATACAACTCACCCAATTATGTACAGAGGAGGAAGATCTAGTGCAACTTGAGTATAAACACTCACTAAGCTAGATTGAACCTATCAATAAAATACTTGTATACTAAAAAAGTTAAATAAATAATTAACAATTTGAAGAAATTCAAAATTAGAGCAGCCTAGTACTTACTAATTGAGCAACCTTAGATGTGTAAGAGTTCAAGAAAATGAAGGTCCCTTGAGGAGATACACTCAAGTGAATGTAATAGTCACTCGAGGGGAAGAACACTCTTCCATAGAACCCTATGGCAAGGATATTTTTGGTCTAGACTCAGGAAGATGTGGAGGACTTCGAGAAGAGATGTGTGCAATGTCAATAATCGACCACACTCTAATAACAGCTACCACAACCTCTGCAGCCTATTACGAGCCTATGGCCCTTCGCTATTTGGGTAATGGACTTAATAGGCTTGTTGCTAATAACCACTGGGTGAAGAAAGTTCATCCTCATCATGATTGACTAATTTAGCAAATTGATTAAGGTAAAACCTCTTGCCAATATCACCTCCCACATAGTTAAAAATTTTATTTGGACTATCATCATTTGCAAGTATGGACTACACAAGGTGATCATCATGGATAATGGGTCACAATTTGCTTAGAAGGGTTCGAGAGATTTTTGTGTCTCAGGGGATCAAACTGAAATTCACTTCAATACATCACCTATAGACCATAGTCAAGTAGAGGCCGCTAATAAGAAGATCCTAAATCTACTCAAGAAGAAGGTGCAAAGTGCCAAATCTAGGCATGCTACTCATTGTGGTCTAGGCCCTTTGAACTACTCCCATCAATGCAACATTTCATTCTCTATTTACACTATCACATGGAGTGGAAGTGATCTTGCTGATCAAGTATGACCTCCATAGCTAGAGGATCCTAACAATGGAGGCCATACAAAGGGATGATGGCAAGTGGGAAAAGATAAATTTTAAAATCCTGGAAGACACACTCAATATGCTAAAAGAATTAAGAATCAAAACATCATTAAGGAAAGAGAAAATAAAAAGAAGAATGAGAAGATACTTTAATAGCCATGTTAAAAAGTAGCACTTCATGAACAGTGACATGGTATCGAAGACCTGGACACTATAGCTTGACAAAATACTTTGGGAAACCTTGCCCATGATTAGAATGGATCATTCAAAATCAAAGAACAAGTTGGTCATGGCACATACCTACTATAGTCCTATTTAGACAAAGACATACTAAGAATATGGATTGCAAGAGATTTGAAGAAGTTTTTCATGACTAGAAGTTTTCCAACTTGTACTCACTCTTTATGACTTATATGTTATTCATCTTTCTACTTTGAATAATAAAGTTTTTAATATTTTGTTTCTTGGCCAAGCTAACATATAGAATAATAGTGACTATCAAAGAAACATACCCTAGGAGCTGAGTGGTGGCTCAAGCCTCAAAAAGGTAAAGACTACACTCAAGAAGGTGCTTGTGAGCTGAGTCATTCAGCATATCATTTTTGGCCCAAGTTTCAATGTAAGGCTTGGAACACCATATTCAGCCCAAACAATTAAGTTTACTTGCCTATTCGAACTAACGATAGCTGAAAATAAAGACCAATACTTCATGTGGTTGGTGAATAAAGTGTAAGATTGATACCCTATGAAGTTGGCTGCTTAAAATAAGACTATCACTCCATGTGGTTGGTGACTAAAGTGTAAGGTTGACACCTTGTGAAACCAGAAGCTCAAACAAAAAAAAATTTAACACTTTATATAGTTAGCAACTAAAGTGTAAGATTGACACCTCGTGAGGTCAACAGCCCAATAAAAAAGACTAACACCCCGTGAGATCAGTACATCAATACATAAAAAGGCCAACATTATGTGTGGTTAGCAACTAAAGTGTAAGATCAGTACCCCGTGAAGTTGGTAACTCAAAAAAAATAATTAACATCCCCTGAGGTCAGAACATCAATACAAAAAGAGCCAATACTCCATGGCATTGAAAACCCTATATAAAAAGACCACCTCCTATAAAGTCGATGACTCAACAAAAATATAGACATCTCAATGAGTTGATGACTATAGTAATAAAAAATACTACTCATCATACATAAATGTCAACTTTTGTGACTAGAGATAAGAAATTCATCTAACTCATGGTAGTTGATGACTATTGAAGGTTAATGGCCATGTTAAGTGCTCGCGTGTACCTTAAGTCATGAGTTTTAAAATTCATGCAACATCTAATACAAGATCAATATTATGAGTAAACTCCTACCCAAGAAAATATAAGGAATCTCCTTCATTGCCAATCAAGTAAAAACCTTTATAACCATAATTGTAGTCGTACACGATGAGGATAAGAGAAATTATTATTTTCATTCATGAAATAAAATCTTTACAAGAAGAGTGAGTAAAAGATACATGTTTGCTCTTTACTCACAAAGAAAAAAAATCAACTTGTACTATCTTAATCATCATCTTCATCAGATTCTGAAAGGGCAAGTACATTGGATAATTACAAGAACTTAGTGTCCAATTGGCCATGTTTCACAAGCTTAACAGTAATAAAGTTAGCACCGACCTTGAATTTATATTACAGTAAGTTCTAATACTCATCAAAGTCAAGAAATCAAGTAAACTTAGCTTCTTTTCTCTAAAAATCTGCAATGCTATGAGAGAGCTCTTTGTTCAGCTCTTTGTTCTCCTATACAAAGCATGTAAGCTCTAAAGAGGCCTTATTATTCTCTACCTCTTGTTGAGCCACCTTTGATTGAAGATCTTTAAATGGCTTTGAGGGATTAAAGCTCTTTCTTTACAGTCAACAATCTAGTATTTCTGGTAAAGGTGTCCTTTCTCTTAACAAAATACTTTCAGCATATCTCAAGGGTCAATTGCCATGTCATTTCTTGAGCAATCATGACAACCTAAAGTAGTCTGCCATTGTAAATATTCTCTAGAAGATCATTAAACTTCTTGGAGAAGATCTCTTTCTTGAGTTAATGAGCCTCACTAATAAGTTTAGCCAATTTCACAGTGTAATTATTTTCAGCATATCTGCCCTACTCCCTTCTCCTCTTTAGACTCACCCTACTACTTGTGACCCCGAGGAGTTGAGCTCATGGCTCTCTTCCTAGATTTCTTTGGAGCTATACTTAGCATGGCTTCATTGGTGGCCTCTATGGGGGCCATGCTCAACCCTGTCTTTTTGGTGACCTCAATGAGAGTCGACCAACCATCACCAACCTCATGCTCACCAATCTCAAGCTCGCCTATCTCACACTCACCCTCCTTAAAGAATTTAGCTACTTCAGGATCAAGTGGAGGGGGGTGTTGAGGTCACCTCTCCTATGAAAGAACAAGTAAATTAATTAGAAAGGGTGAGTCATAAAAATACATAATAAATAGCAGTAAGCAATAAATACTCATCACAGATGAAACTTGTAACATTACTGAAATTGAAGTAAAGGAAACTATTAAGTGTTCTACCAAACACTATTTCTAACATCGAGATCTCTTGGGCATCTAGCTTGTCAACTTTGCTAGACATGTAGGGAAGAGAAAGGGTCGACATTGGCCATGATGATAAGCTCTTGATAAGCAATACTTTCGAGCACCATCGCTATACCTTGTTTGCTAGACTGTGAATCTTCAATGAAGTCACCAAAAATTATAGTCTCATCTTGATGGCCCTTCACCATGAAGATTCACTAGAAAAGGCTCAAGCTCTAAGGTAGATTCTTTTTTCATAGATAAAGAATGAAGGTAATAATGCTTACCACTGAGTTGGAGAGAACTTGGGTTGGCACTAATTGATACAAATTTAAGATGCCAACCTACACATGGGGAAGAGGGAGCTGAAACCCATTCTTGAAGTGGGCAAAAGGGATGCACAACTCACCTAATTGAATAGTGTTGAATCACTCATGCCTTTCAGCTATCTGTGAATGCAAAATGGCCATAGCAATACCCAAAGAAGACAGAGGTCATGTTGAATTGATCCAAGTCTGGCACTTCTTTAGCCTATTTCTACAAGAAAGCTAAACCCACCTTCTTTAGAAGCGCAATTGCAAGAAAGATCACTTGGATAAGAGCAAAGGTGTGATCTACCTTTTGAAAAGAATTGCTACTCTTTTAAAGTCAAAGAATTAATAAAGACTCATCATTAATGGTAAGAATGAATTTATAGATGCAATATGCATATGTTACATCAAGTATTAAATAAAGAAATGATTACTCAATCCTACAGATATCTCAGGTGACACAAATTACAATAAAAATTATTAATAATGTTCACTCATATCATAAAGTAAACTTAATAAAGAAAAAATGGTGTGTAGAAAAAGCAACATTTTTTATTAAAGAAAAATAAAATACAACACACAGTCACTATGGCTCCTATACATTATTTTTTGAGAAATTTAATGAAGGGGTATAAGTGCCACTCTTTGCCGAGTCCACCCTTCTCACACATATAATACTAATAATAAGTTTAAACCAAAAAGGAAGATAAAAGTATTCCATGACTTAATTTGAGTTTTGAAGTTGAGACTCCACCTCTATGGACTACCTTCACTATGACTCCAACTCTAGTAGTGACCTCAACTCACTTATTTCTTTCCTCGACAATTCCAAGTCCTTCTTTAAAAGGGTGACCTCCCTTGGAAAAACAACATGCTTGGAAGAATTATCAAGCACCCGTAGCTCTTTTTCATCGCCCCCTGTAATTGAGAAGACTCACCCCTTGTAGACTTGCTACTATCTCATTGAGCAAAAGAAGAAAAACTTGCGAACATCTCCCTAATATCATTCAAGGTAAAGTTAATCACCATAGCAGAATATAATGCAATTACCTCAATGACTGTCCCATATGAGTGTAAGCCATCTATTGAGATCGTACTAGAAGCCACCAAGTTGGCCAATGGTATAGCTGGAGTCACTGTTGAATGGCAAGAAAGGACTTCATTAAAAATTGGAAAAAGAATTTCAATGAGAGGATTAGCAAAAGCCAAACCCTTGGAAATAAAAGCCATCCTTCAAGTAAATTAAATTCTCCTTATTTGGATCATGACCTAACAAATCACTTATAGTAAGGTGAATTAGTTCCACAAAACCTCCTAGATTGTCAGAAGTGATAACTTGAAGGGCTGGTGAGTGCCCCTCATCACCCTTAGCCAATGTCTGTACACTAGTCATGCCTAACTATGACCAATGAGAAAGTTTAGAAGCACAAACAAAGGAACTTGAGATACAAGTTCACCTTAGCTAAGTAATCCTCTACAATCTCCCTTAAAGAGGTAGTCTTTGCCAAACGGTTCACCATAACCTTCATGTGCCTATTCTGTGAGTTATTATAACACCTAAGAGTGGGTTGGGGTGTGTCCACCTTAGCCAAGTAATCCTCTACAATCTCCCTTAAAGAGGTAGTCTTTGCCAAACGGTTCACCATAACCTTCATGTGCCCAATCTGTGAGTTACTATAACACCTAAGAGTGAGGGGAGGGGGGGCAGTGAATTAGGCGATATTAAAAATTTTAAAAGTTAAATCTTAAAATTTAACTTTTAGTGGAAAATTAATTTTTGATTTTATAATGAGAAGATATAAAACTCAATGCAGCAAAAATAAAAGTACAGTAAAGTAAAGAGAGATAATAGGCAAAAAAAATTTATGTGATTTGGCCAAAATCCAAAATTGGCCTACGTCCATGCCAAGCCACCCCTAGCTAGGAATCTACTAAATACAAAATAGCTTACAAACTGTACTCTCCTATAACAGGATGAGTACAACCCCTACAACAATATGTACTCTCTTACATCTTTTTTGCACTTCATCTTTTTTTTTTCCATATTCTGGCTAACCTATTTCTATGGTATCTCAGATGGATTATTTCATTCTATGAATAGATTTGGATTCAATAATTATAATTTCTATAACTAAAGTTAGTATGGAATGAAATTTCTCTGCTTTTTAATGATAAAATTACTTTGGAAAAAGACAAACAATGTTGTAATGGGGGATTTTATTTCAAATCAGTCAAATTATAGATGACCCAAAATTTATTCATGTCCACGTAGACTATTGTAACTTTACTTTTTAGGTGACTATAGTTTATGCAACTTGCTCTAGGGAATCAAGGAGAAAATTATGGAGTAAATCCTTACCATAAGCATTAATTTTTAGGACAACTGTTCAGTTGGAGGATATTTCAATGTGAACATTAACTCAACAAAAAAAGAAAGGTGGGAAAAAGCCAAACAATGTTGTAATGGGGGAGTTTATTGATTATATTGATGATGCTGGACTAATTGTTGCTAGTTTTAGTGGTTCTCCATTCACATGGTGCAGAGGAAAAACTTATGAGAGAATTAATAGAATCTTGGTCAATGCAAACTGATTCAATAGCTACCATTACTCTAATGTGCAACATTTACCTTCTCTAACCATACTCTATTTTTATTTTTTGTTAATTTCATGTCAACCCAATCAGAAAGGCTTTCAAATTTCTTAATATGTGGACTAAACATGTTAGATTTCTTGAATGCCTTAAGTGGGGTTAGAATACAAGTATTAAAACTAACCCATGGACAGGACTTTAGAACTTCACAAGAACTAGGTTATCAGTTTAAAAGCATGAAATTGGAATATTTTTCGGGACATCGACTAATAAATAACTATAGTTGAAAGTAGAGTATGTCAGTCAACTTGAAAAATCTTGCATAAATGATTACTAACTTGATGTAGAAGCTAAAGTACAGAAAGCTCAAGCTAGCCTCCTTAAGCTAATTTTCATGGAAGAGGAATTCCTGATGCAAGAAGCTGTAATTACCAACATCAAAGAAGGGGATAGAAATACCAAATATTATCATGTCATATTAAAAATGGAAAAGAATTTAAAGCCATCATAAAAATAAAAAATTCCCATAATTAGATACTCAATCAAGAAGAGATTATAGCCGAGGGTATTGAATACTTTGAAAGGATGTTTCAATGTAATATCATTAACCTGGACAATTTTCAAGAGAGATTCTTTAAAGTCATCATAAAAAAAGGGAAAGAATTTAAAGCCATCATAAAAATAAAAATTTCCCATAATTGGATACTCAATCAAGAAGATATTATAGCCAAGGGTATTGAATACTTTGAAAGGATGTTTCAATGTAATAGCATTAACCTAGACAATTTTCAAGAGATATTCTTTAATGATTGAATGAGAGTCCTCAAACATGTTGATCTAACATTTATTCCAAATGGAAAAAAAAAAAAGCAGATAATGACTCAATGAATAACCCCAAAACTACTAGGCCATATGGTTTTACTGCTCATTTCTATAAGCATCATTTGTATTCAATCAAAAAAGGATTTTATGAATTCTATCCAAGCCTTCTTCTAAGGTTAGGACATGCATAAGTACTTCAACTATTCTACAATCAATGATAAATACATTTGGAATAACTTTAGGCCTATCAATCTAGTGTCAGTCATCAACAAAATTATAAGCAAGATTATTACTACTCACATCCAACCTTACCTACCCAAACATATCAGCAAGAATCAGGTTGCTTTAGTTAAAGAAATAAATATTTCAAAAAATAACCTCCTTCCTCAAGAACTACTTATTAACTTGGAAAAAAAATGTTGAGGTGGCAATATATTTATCAAACTCGACACTAAGAAGGCATTTGATAGCATACACTGAAATTTCATCTTAGCCACATTAAGAGCTAGAGGCTTCAACAACAAATTTTGCACTTTGGTGGAGAGGCTACTAGCTAATAATTACTATTTCATTCTCATTAATAGAGAAGCACATGGCTTTTTTAAAGCTAATAAAGACATCAAGCAAGGTGATCCTCTTTCTTCCTCCCTCTTTATTCTTACTTTTGATTATTTTCATGATTAATTGAAGCCACTCATGAGAAGTATTGATACACCAACTTCAAGACTAGAGAGAAAATCAACATCTCTCATTTAGCCTTTGCCAATGACATTTTATTTTTTTGTAATAGAAGAAAAAATTCAATGAAAAAGATTATGAATATCATTAATGTTTTGAGACAACCTATTTCATGACTTTTAAAAAGCCAAATGTCTATTTATCTTGGGGAAAAATTGTAAAATTAATATGAAATGGATCCAACAATATATGGCTTTCACCAAATTAAACTTACCTCTAAAATATCTTAGAGTTAACATTTTAAAAGAAAGAAAGAAATCTCAATACTCTGATGAAGTCATAGGCAAAGTTCAAAAATAAGTTAGTTCTTTGGAAAACACTCTCTTATCACTTGGTGAAGAGTTACTTTGATCAAAAGTGTATACTCTATGTTTCTTTACATCATTTAAACTAAGTATATGCCTTTTATTATAAAAACCCAACTTGAAAGGCTATTCACCAAGTTTATTTGGAATAGGAAAAGTAGCTACATCCATTAGGCTAACTAGAAGAAATTTTGCAAGCCAAAATGTGAAAGTGGATTGGGCTTTATATCTTTAGCTAATTTCAATAAAATCAACTAGATTAAGCTTTGGATTATTTTTAAGAAAAATGAATCATTTCCACAACATTCATGCAATGGAAGCAACTCCCATTAGTGTGATTCTATAACTTTAACACAATTTCATCATCATAGGGACATTGCCAAAAAATGATCTTCTAGAATATTGGTGATGACAACTAGCATTTCACACAAACCATTTCTTTCTTGATGGGTTGATGGCTAACCTTACTATTCATCCAATCACAATCAATGCCAAAATTTTGGAAGGATTTTAATTAGAACATTGACAAGTTAAGAAAATATAAACCATTTTATATCATCAAGGAAGTGTTGAAGATTCTTATTACTCCCAACCATAAGGGCGTGTTAATCCTAAAATGTGAAAACAAATCAAATTCTATTACTAAGGTCATTTCCAACAGAATTCACAACCACCTGATAACTGCTAAATGGGGTGAGTTAACATGGCACAAAGCACTTAAATCATCAATGTCCTTCTTTTGTTAGTCACTACTGCATAATTTCTTGCCAATTGATGATATCATGAAGATCAAAATACTAAAAGTCCCATCCAAATGCTTGCTATATTCAGTTAAAGAGAAAAGCATAAACCACCTTTTACCACATGCTAGATCAACAAGTAGATTTTGACATCCTTAGAAACATTGTTTTAGATGTCTCAACCTAGAAGAATCCTTTTTTGGAATACAAATTAGCTTGGAGCCAATCATCTCAGCTCAGTCAAAAAAAGCATCTTTCAATTATTGTTCCCATACTAACCTTTTGGTTCATTTGGGTGAATAAAAATTCAAACAAGCATGAGAACAAAAACTTGCAACTTACTGAAATCTTGTTCCAAATAAGAAGTTATCATGGTAAAACCATATCTATTGGATGCTTTACTAAATCATCAAAAAGCATGACTATCAACACTCATAACCTCAACACTCCTCATCCCAAATATTTAATGAATAAGTGGCTGAAACTTGAAACCAATAACATTAAGATTAACATAGATGGTAGCTTTAAAAATATAGATCAAATTGAAAGTATTATAGTTGTGTTCAGAGATCACTCATAACCTCTTCTCTTAGTAATGCTCTCCATGTTGAAACAATGGCATGTTACATAGCATTGAAGATTTCTACCTTCTTTACAGCCATGTCAATGTGGATCAAACCTAATTCTATTACATGTGAAAGTTAATCAATGGTTTACTTGAAGGACCATGGTATCTAATCCATCTTCTCAAGCAAATTAGTTGTTGAAAGAGCATATGAGCTTCAAAATCAGTCATATGCATCGAGAAGGGAACAAGCTAGTTAATCAACATATGAAGATGGGACCTCAACTTAATAGGATACTCTTCTCCTTCAAGCCTATTCCTTAGGTGCGTTACCTTATAATTAGAGATAATATCAAACTTCCCTACATTAGAGCACGTAGCATCCATTAAGCTTCTCATGTTGTTTTTATTAGGCTCTCTTGATTTTGTTTTGTATTCATTTTGTATAGTATAGTGTATATATATATATATATATATATATATATATATATATATATAAGCGATGTGTATCCCCCTTTTAGGCTCTAGTACTCCTTATTTGAGAGAATTTTTTATACTTTTTAAGGCTTTTGTTCTTTAGCAGGAAGACTACTTTTGGGTGAGAATATGTACCTTTTATGCCTTTAAAGGCTTTTGCCCCAAATGGGAGTATTATTTTAAGTGAAAATAATATATCCTTTGGGGAATTTTGATATTCATGTAATTTATAAGGCTTTTATCTTCAATAATTATTATTATATAAGTACCTTCTAAGCTTTTAACCTTCTGTGATTTTCATTATACTTACACATTTTTAAGACTTTTTGTCTTCTAAAAATTTTTTTATGCTTATATTGTAAATAGCTTTTAACCTTTTGAGATTTTTATTATACCTATATCTTCTAGGACTTTTATTCTTCTGAGATTTTTCTTGTACATATATTATCTTAGGCTTTTAGCTATTTAAGATTTTTGATATACTTACACCTTCTAAAGCTTTTAACCTTCTATGATTGTTGGTGAGTAGAGACCTTGTTCTCCACTTACTCTCTTAAATTCTTTATAGTGAGGACCCTATTTATTAATATCTTTCCATTGAGGCTTCCTCAAGGCATACCTTCCAGGGGTCAAAGGAGACATTGTCTAGTAACTTCCTTCTTGAAGTCATTCTAGTGAGGACACTATCTATTACTTACTTCCCATTGAAGCAACCTCATGGGTGTGCCTTCCAAGAATTTTAACTAAAGAAGATATACTATAATTTATACTGAGGAAAATACATTGATAATATAATTTATCACTTTATATATAGAGTTTTATCTTGGTGAAGCTAAATACATCTGGGTTACTTCAACTTCATTTGATTATTCCAATAATTTCTTTGTCATAATTCTTCTGAACTTCTCTATTTTAAAGTTGATAATTTATATGTTACTCTAGTAATGATCAAGATGTCCTAAATGAACCAAACATGTAATTTTTTCTTTCAAATGAACACATTATTCTATTGAATATCCCTTCAAATGATAGAAATGATAATATTAAGATTTCTCTCACCTATTTTGATTTTTTAGTGGATTTGACCACTTGAGGTATTTGAAATTCTAGATCTCCATTATGATATTAGTCCTTGGTATGTTTAATGGAGTACAATTGGAAGTTTCAAGTTAAAATTTATGTGGAGGATATCAATGATCTCTCAAATCATGCATTTTAACGTATATATTATTGTAATGCCTTATTGGGTATACTTGTGTTTATTAGAAGTATGTTCAAATTATATTTTTATTTGCATTGATGGCTTCATCTTTTGTAATTTGTGCTCTTACATGATGGATAAGGTTAGCATAAGAATGAATTGTCTCTTGCATCAATGAAGAGTAGAATAGCTTGGGGCGGAGCCCTCCAAGAAAGAAACCCCTTAGTGATTTAGGATCCATACTTAGTATATAATAGGATTCAGAGGAAAATATCTGAAAGTACTTTGAGTGACTCTCCTTCATTTTAGTGAATTCCTAAGAGGTGAGAAGAAACCTTAATGATTCTTTGGTTGGTAATAAATTACTCCATGAAGATCTTGGTAAGTTCATCAAAATTATGAATAGTTCTCCTTGAGAGAGAGTAGAATTAAGTGTGGGCTTGACCCTTGCGAGTGGTAGGAACAACTTGACATAAAAGTGAATCTTGAGAATTAAGTGCGGGCTTGATCTTGATAATGATGAGTGTTGGAGCGGGAGGCTACGTTATTACGGATATCACACCTATTGGCTAAAAGACAAGTATTTGTAGAGCTTGTGGTTATGTGATTCTAGTAAGTTCTTAACGACAAAAAAATAGGGGTTAGCTCGTTGAAATATCCAACACCTACAGATAAAGATAACAAAATTTTTACATGAAAACCTTATAAGAAAAAAATCATGAGGCCTTGCCAAGTCAAAACAATCGACTATATAACTGAAATTAAAAGATTTCATCTTTCTCTTTCATTGGAGAATATGAGATAATAAAGTACATATTCATGCAACAACAATTTGGAGAAAATAAATAGACTACAATAGTCTTTAGTAGTGATCGGTGGTGGATGCCAACAATGGTTGGCTTCAAGCTTTTTTCATAACTATAAACTAAGCTCTCAACTTAATCTCCTCAACATAAGATAAGAATGAGACTATTTATAGTGTTTTTGGAAGAGGTGTTTTGATAATTTGAGCTCAAATCCCAAAATAGTCAATCAAACGGTCTACATTGATTACTTTGTTCATAAATCATTCCTTCAGGAGTTAAGTGCTATAATAATCTTAGATGTGAGTGATTCTAGGCTCGTTGGATTCCTCTCGTTGAGCATTCAGTATGACTATAAGCATGTTATATTTGGAAACAATTTGATCTTTCAAATAATATTTCAAATCTTTTTATTATACTTCTGAGGCTTAATTTGAACTTATTTGGAATCAAATCAATCCACTCTAGGTGTCGATGGATTTGCATCATCAAGATGTTCAATTCTAATAAATTTACCAAAATTCACATTTGAATGATCATAAATTAAAATTTTGAAGAATTCATCATATATATTGTCTTGAGATTCATGCCTAATTTGTGAGATTTTATTTTTTTTGATATATACAAACACATACATTTTCTATTTTAATTTATTTTCTTGAGCTATGGTACCTTATATGCCTATAAAATCACTTATTTGTTCGTTTATTTTTTATCAGTGCAAATTTTTATATAAATGTAAACATAAAATCATTTGATTCTCAATAGGGGTTTATTTAGTTCATACTACTTAAAAAATCATAATTATAATAACTTTTAAAAATTTATGTTTTCGATAAAATATCTACAATAATATCCTTGATAAATATAATTTAGAAATATATCTCTCTAATTCATCTTCAATTAGTATTCTTAAAAAAATGAAAAAAAATATTATGGCATTCGGATATAATTTAAATTTGTGTGGGTTTTAGTAAAATATTTTAAGATTCACGTTTTAAATTAAAAGTTATAAATTATTTTTAATTTATAAATTAATTTAATAAATCAAAGACTTGTCCTGATTAAATAATTTATATCTATATGCTGGGATAAATTTTTTTTTTTATATTTAAGTAAATTTAATCATAAACTTATATATATAATATATGTATAAAGATTTAAATTTAAGATATTTTGATTGAAAATTAAAATTCTAAATTAATAGACTAAAATATCTTCTATCGATAATATTTAAAAAATTGGCATCTTAAGCGCCACGTTGCCATATGCTTACAACTGGCCCATTCAACTAACTAACCGCAAACCCCGCTCGGTAGCTTAGTGGTCTCGTTTCAAAAAAAAATAAATAAATAAAATAAAATAAAAGCACCGGCCGTTGGGCTATTTTTAAATCCTATCCGCATGCGAGTCAATTTCTCGTGCCATCAGTTCAAAAAACTATCCATTTTCACAGCCCAAAGATACAAGAACGTATTCGCATGCGATCGGTTAAATTAACATGAAGAAAATATCACATAATCCGGACCTGCAACCGGTACTGCCGGAAGCAACTGCTACGTGTCGGTAATAAGATAATGTAGAAAACTCCCACAAATATCCGGGGATTTTAAGCGAGACTGCGCTAAACTCGAGCACGTACCGGTTGGAGCTATGCTCATTTTGTAATGACTAATTTAACCCCGTAAGACTAAATATCGACGGCCATCACCGACTCCGTGCTGTCCCGCAATCCGTAAATTTAATCCACCGTAGCAGGAACCTGAGGCACAGTTGTAATTTCATTTTATTTCAGAGGTATTTCAGTTGATCATTTCGACGGTTATGATTTCATGGAAGGGTAGATTAATAAATGGTATTAAGAGATTAAATTTTTTTAGTACGCAGCGCTCGCCTTTCTCAGAAAATTCATCTCTCAATCAATGTCTTTATAAAAGCGCACTACATTCTACATTTTCTTTTCACTTTACCTGATCTCTTTCCTAGGGTTTACGCTTTGGGCCCCGATTTGTTTTATCTCTCGTCCTTTCCAGCTCTATGGCGCATGTACCCACCTCTGTCACACAGGACCTGGAGGCGAATTCCGAGCGCAGCAATGGCAACAGCGGCAAAGCATCGAACATAGTGTCTTTCAAACCTCAGCTGGTGCTTCCGACATCGAAGGCAGATGAAGCGGTGCGTTTCTACAAGGAGGCTTTTGGCGCGGAGGAGCTTATGCGAGTGAATCACCCCAAGCGCAAGGCCGATCAAAACCATCCGCTCATTATCTGTTCTGAGCTCAAGATCGGCACCGCCTCCCTTCTTGTCTGCGACCAGATCGATGACGTCATCGCGTAAGCTCCTCGTTCTCTCATTTCTTAAGGTTATCTCCATCGATATAGTGTTTTTAGCTTTGCTGTTTGTTCTGTGGCTTCTTTCACGTTTGTTGCTGTTACTGATGTGCTCTAAAAGTTAAAATACGAGCCGGGATCTTTTTGCTGTTCTTACTGATTTAATTTGCAGAGCTGAAGGCGGTAGCTCCGGAATCATCTTCATGCTGGAGACAAGAGATGTCGCTGACGTGGTAGCGAAGGCAGTGAAGGCAGGTGCGGTTGCTGATGGTGAGATCACTGAGGTGGAAGGTGCTTGCGGTGGACTTCTTGGCAAGGTGAAGGATCCCTTCGGCGTCGTCTGGATCATTGCCTCCTCTGTGGAAAAGTCCTGCGAGACTGAGTCTCAAAAAATTTAGTCACTCGGTGTCTCGGTAGCCCTATTGCATCTTGTTATCTTTTTTTTTTTCCGACTATATGGAGCAATGTGGAGCCATTCGTATGATTTGATTATGATGGACGATGAATGGCCGTGACTTTCTTATGTTCACTTGTAGGCTCGAGCAAAACAGTCCAGCTATATTTTATTTTCTAACCTGACCAGAACAGTATGCAATTTTCTTGTCTGTGGTTGGCTTATATTGGTTTTTGGCGTCGCTATTTTTTGTGCTTTATCATGCCAATCACAAATAACTCGTGCGCAGAAAATTTTCATATTATTTTTTTCGTTTTTTTTTTTAAAATTTTGAGAGATATTTTTGTGCATTCTTACTAAGCCAAATATCCGCGAGGGATTTTTAAAGACATTTGATTTAAAGGCTTCTCACCGAATCTTTCTTTGTACTGTTTGAGAGGTCTTAGAATTTCTGATAATCTTATCTACCGTTCCATCAATCTTCAGGCCATGTGTGTATTTTTATAGTCACTTGTTTTCTTGTGCTTCCATTTGCGATGAACTTTGTTAGGAAAATGCTTCTGATGTTGAAGTTTTATTTTTTTTCTGTAATATCTCGCTGCTACGAATTCTTAGTGGGAGTGCCTTTCAACGATAAATACTTAATATGTGTTCTTGTTTTCTTTGTTTCAATTTTTCCTTCGTGATTTTCGCTGCAAAAATTTCATTCTGCTGCTTCTGGGGTTTGGTACAGGTGGTCTCATTTGCATCCTCTTCTTGCAATTTATTTGGCTGCATTTTTGGTCGAATAATAGGTTACATACAGGTGCTGCTACGCGGTGAATTAATTTTTATTTGTTTTACATGGAATTTAATTTTAATATATCAGTTTTGAAAAACCAACTCAATCAATTGGTTGGCACAAGAATGGGCAATGTTCAACTTTTTAAGTTTTTTTCCTTATGATCCTACGGTATTTTATATTTTTATTTATTTTATTTTATTTTAAAGTAAAATATATTTAATGATTATTATTATTTTTAAAAATCATACTATTTATTTTTTAAATAAAAATAAAAATATGTTTTTAAAAATAATATATAAATAATAAAAATTAAAATTGATGTCAAACTGCCCTTGTCTATTTCGATCGATATCGTTTTTAGTTGTTGCATTTGATTGAACTTTGATTATGGCACCATTTGTTGCTCCGCTTTGAGCTTCATGTGCTCCGTTTTATGAAGGAATTTAAGTGGGAGATCCTGTGCCAATTGTCTCTCTCCAACTTGTCTATCTTCCTATTTTGTTGTTCATCTAATATTAGGGTCTTTTATTTTTTGTAGCTCATTTATTATTTTTTACTCTATTTTAGGTGATCATTTTGTCAATCCTTCTGAATAGTTTTTCTGTAAAAATATGATTAAATAATTTTCATTTAATTTATTGCTCTATCTATAAATAAGTTTGATATTTAATTTTGTAGTGATTTTTATTTAAATTATATGGATTTAATACAAGCATATTGAATAATACCACATCTAAATTTATTACAAGTACTTTATATATCTAATAATTCATTATATTTTTTTTACATTTTTTTTTGCATTTTTTTACAAGCTCTTAATAGTGCATGCAAGCCAACCCTAATATGATTGTAACATATAGTAATGTATTTATGTTTTATTTAAAGATAAATATTTTTATTCAAAGATAAACATTTTTAGATCTACCTAATAGTAATCTGATTAAAATATGTATTTTACAATATTGCAAGTAATCTTTGTATGTTTAAGTAAATTTTTTTACTAAGGACCTCAATTAAAGAGTCAATAGGCAAGTTTCACATACAAACAACAAGTAATCTTAGACATTAGATTATAATATATTTTTCTATCTAAAAAAAAAAATCTTTTTGCTATTTATCTTAAGCCCTTCGCTCTGTTGTTTTCTATTTTGTAGATCTTTATAAGTATTATTAGTAAACTTTTGACATCACTCATGAATAGATTTAGATCTCACATCTTAAAAAGTACTATGAATGTCTAGTGATGTCAAGAACACTTAAGGAAGCATTAAAATAAGTAAGGCAACAAAATAAATAATTTAAAATATGAAGAATTAAGAGTCTATACCATCAAGTGACTTGCATTAATTGAGGAAAGGATCATAAAGATGATGTATAGGGTTTTAGAGCATGCTCTTAGTGTTGGATTTAGATCTATCTATGGAATGATAGCAAACTTTACTCGTAAGATTTGCTTGAAGAAGTGGGATAATAGGAAGATAGATAAACAATTTTAGAGAGAGAGAGAGAGAGGAAATATGAGTATATTTGTTAGTAATAAAAGAACATTAAAGACCAAGTGAGTTTGAATCCTAAGTCTTAGCAAAGAAAATTAAAAGACTAAGAGAGCTTAAAGTGATAAAATAAAAAAAAAAGCCAAAAGTGAAAAGGTCTTATGCATGCCTTTTAGCATTTTATTTATAAGGTTGGAGGGGTTTATGAATAAATAATACCAAATGTTTAAACTTTAAGAATTGCTCTAGTACAGACATGTGTATAGTAGCATAATGTAGAGTAAGGTGGTGCCTCTAAATGATGTGATCTCCCATGTGAATCAACTCAGTTCCTAAATGTGTGGTGAGTTTAACAAATCAATCCTTGTTGAGTTATGCATTGGGCAAGTTAATGGTGAGTTCACCCATTGTTGGCACCTTTCTTGTACACTGAACACATTCATCAAGTGAGTTATGGTGAGCTTAGCAAATGAGGCGGTGTGTTACCTTTGGATTTTGCTTCCTATCAGACATGTTCTTTCTATCTTTGAGTGGGTGGTGATAGTGTTGAGTGAGCTATGCATCAAGCATGCTTAAATGAGTTGCCAACTAACTTAGAGTGGCACTCCGGATAAGCTCTTTAGTTTAAGATATATCTTGGTTATACACTTAATTTGTCAATTCTCTCATTTCTTGTAAAGGTGAGTTGTAAAAGGATGAGAGAATTCATAGTTAAAATAAAAATCATTTATGTTATAAGAATTAAAATTATTGGTGCATTTAATTTTTATGAGAATTTTTCAAAAAATATAATACATCATTTTCACTTAAATTATTGATGTGATAGCTGAGACTAACCCTTGCTTATATATTTAGAGGTTCGTAAGGCAAGGAATCACTCATCTCCCTTTTCCATGTCTCCCAAGTGTGTTGCTGAGATGGCTTCCTCAATTTGGTCAGCATTGTTATCAATTGTAGTCAATTGTAAATGATTTTGAAGAAGTAAAAGGTTATTATGGAAGCTGAGGGGTAAAAACAAAATCATCCCTTTTTTGTGATGAGTTTCACATTTATCAAGAAAACTCCCGTAATGGGTGATGTGCCACTAAAGTACCTTAGGTGATAATTGACATTTTGATTGAAACAAGGGTGTTTCAATAAGAGGAGGAGGTCCTACTAATATGGTGGTGTGTGAAGAGAGTGCTGATCCACAAAAAGCTATCTTTGGCTCACCACTAGTTAACAGGGGCATGCCTCGCTAAGGTATTATCATGCTGCAATTTCTTTTATTGAATTTATTGAGATTTATTATTTACTTGTAGATGAAACTGATGAGTGTGTCAAGTTTGTTGATAATGAGTAGTCAGCTTTTGAGTGCTACAGGTGTGTCATGTTATGACAAATTTCTTTATTGTTGATAAGCTATCTCTTACCCTTATGAAATTAGTGTTCTTCACACAGTGGGTGAGCTCTTAGGTGGGTGTCAAGTTTGCAAGAAGCATCATTGATCTTATGGTGGACTCCTGAGTTTAGGATGATTATCATTGCAACTAGTTTCATCACCATGTTAATATCTTCTTTAAATAAAATTATTATTAATCTTGTAGCTTCATTGCCTTTAATATGAATAAACATGGTTAAGAAGAGTGGGGGAATGGTGAACTCTCCCCTCTTAACTTCTCATGATGCGGGGATCATCCCTAAAGAAAAGGAAGCTCTCGCTTCCACTATATTAGATGAGTTATATGCCTCCCCCCGCTCTTGCTTCCACTAATAAGGGCTTTTTTTTTCTTATACTTGTGTCAAGTATGTGTGCTTAATACTCATGGAGAACATATTTTATATAGCCTTCTCAAGGATTTCAATACTGAGTTTAGTAGAACTTTATAATGAATACGATAGAATTTATCATTTAATGTTTGATTTGATATTATTTTTAAAATCAAGAATTTTACCTCTTATAAATGCCCTATTCTGTAGTTGGTCACCCTGCACAGTTAAAGAAAATTTACGCATGTGAGTCAAGACTTGAAATCTTTCTTTCCAAATCTCAAAAGTTCTTTCCACTACTAATCTCTATTTTTGCTTTTTAGTTTGAGTTTACTTTATTTTTAGGTGTGAGTTTGGATTGTTTCTTCATATTCCTTTTTGTGAGTGTGTTCATAATGAGAATGAGATGTTATGCTCGTGTTTTTGGACTCTAAGTTCAATGAGTCCTTATGTGCTACTGGATTGTTGGTGCATATGGCATTCTTGGGTTACTATTCATGTATCACAAAATTTCTAATACATTTTATGAGGATGAGCTATATGGGGCATCCAATTACTTTAAACTCGATATGTAGTTCTCATTATATCTAGACTTGGTTGACATTCTCAACCTCTATGGGTTGGTGCCGACTTAGGTTTTTCTAACTTGATTGTGAGTATAATGATCATTATTTCTTACTTATGTGGCAAACATATCCCTTATAGTTTGACACTATTTCATCGCCTGTTTGCCACCAAAGCCCAAAAAGATGGAATCATTCAATTTTTTGGAGTCTAAATTCACATTATTGGGATACTGAACAAAGTTAGAATCTAGTAAGATCATTCCTTTATGTGAAGAGTATGATTGGGCCACCATGCTTGCCAAACCCACCACTCATTTTAATAAATTAAATGCAATTGTGTCAGAGCTAAGTGCAGTGAAGGTTGAGCCCTTTAAAGGTTCAAAGAAGAGGCCACACAATTGACTCTAGTTTCGAGGTAGTTGAGCTTACCAAATCTTATATCATAAGAACTCATCACTTTGTTGTGTTTTATTTGTGTAAGCCATTAGTTAATGTACATGCTCTTCTATTTCATAGGTGGTGTTACTATTGCCATATAGTAAATTAATCCTATGGTGCTTGCCTTCTTAGGTGACTCGCCCCTTAGCTCTCCACCTACTTCTAAGTCTATTCCAGCAATCCTAATCACCATGATTGAGTCAAAGAAAATATTGGTTGGTACATGGCAACCTTAGAGGCAATGAAGTTTGCAAGTGAGGTTGGGATAATACTTTAATTTCATGTGGAGTATTAATGAGATTAGTACTATAACAAGAGGTGTTGAGTGCTTTCATTGGTGCTACTCAAGTGCACCCTTTTTAAAGAGCATTGTATAAAGATAATGATAATATTGCTAGTATTGAGTCCTTAAGTAAAAAAGAAGAATAATAAGAAGCAGGTGAGATCAATATCTCTCATTTAAATAATGGGCTCTTATCACTCGTGTTAAGATGTTATGACACCCAAGAGGAGGTTGGATTGGGTATTTTAAAATATTATCAAATTAAAACTTAGTTTTTAAATTTTTGTTGAAATATTAGTTACAAAAAATAAGGTTATTTATAATAAAAGATTAAAGCAACAACCAAACTAGATGCAAAAAAGTAAATGCAGAAAGGTAAAGAGATAAGAGGCACAAGGATTTTCATGTGGTTCGACCAAACCCAAAAATCAGCCTATGTCAATGGCTAGTCACCCTGACTAGAAATTTACTAATCAAATGAGATTACAACCAACCTTTTGTACTCTCCTACATTAGGCAAATAGAACCCCGACATGTACTTTCCTACAAAAGTGAAATCTATCATACTCTTCATTCTTGAAAACCTAAACTTCACTTTAACAAAATTAAAGTAAAAATATAAATGAAAATAAATCACTAAATCATTTGAATTAAAATCACCCGAAGGTAAAATTCAAATGAACTCAAAAATTCAAATTGAAACTTGAACTAAAGAGGCCTAGCAAAGTCTTGCTACACAAGCATGTTTCCTTCACACACTAGATCATTAGGCCACAAACCCTAGAATTAGGTTAGGCCGTTCTGTGATTCCTTTTGTGATTTTCTGTGTTGTGATGTGATATGCTTCACATGTCATTGTGGTGTACTATTTTAGACTACATGTCTAGGATTGTTTGCCCATTATATTGGATGATAGGACATTTTTTTTAGATATAACATTGCCTTCCACAAGAGGCTATGCTAGAAAGGATTGCTATCATAAATAAATTAAAATATTATTTTTAGCAGGTGTGCTTAAATCCTTAAGCATAGCCCATATGATGGGAGGGCTTGATAAGCAGCTAATGCTAAGCTTGTATGTTTGTGAAATATAACTATTGTGTGCTGTTTATATTTCTCTGACATTTGTTTTGCATGGCTTGGGATTTACTTTTGAATTCAAAATGTAAATTTGAGCTTAGAATTAGATTAGGATATATAGGGTCTAGGATTAGCAAGAGTTGACCGTACCCAAAGATGGTGCAAAGGTCCCCTGTGAAGCCTAATGGATATCCGTGAAGAAGGAGATGATCTTGGAAAGAAGACCTATAGATCTAGACTAGTAGTTCTAGGCTGGACTGTATAAGGGTAGAGCTCAGCTGTCCTTTTTTTTCTTCAGGGGTGTACATCAGTACCCGACCACATTAGCTTTTATTTAATTAAAATGTATTGATTTATTTTGGGGTGTGCAATAGAATAAATCTACTTTTCCAGGTTTCTTTTTATATTATGCTTTCTTGTGATGAATGCCTATAGGATTATGCTAATAGAAAAATTAAAATTTTTACCTAATCTAAATCTAAACAACTCAAACAAAAATAAAAAAAATTTGAAACCTCATTTAAATTAAAGCCTCAAGCAAAACTTAAAAATCAATTAGAAATAATTAGGTCTTGAAATCATGAAATCCTATTGCTCTAAGCCTTGAATGGACACTTCTCCCATTGCACATAAGTGGCATCTGACCAGTGAGGATGACCACCTTCTTGGTGAAGTTTTTCTTCTCTAATGATTTGGCTCATAACTATTTCTAATTGCATGACATTAGGCATAAAAATACATACCCAAGACCTCAAATGAATCATGAATTAAAACACCTAAAATTTTGAAAAATATGCATTAGTTAGATGTATTTCATACCCTATATTATCTTAGGGATTAGGGAGTGAATTTAGGATTCTTAGATTCCTTTCCCAAAAAAGATAACAACCTAGTCATCTTACATTCATAAGACTTGACATCATGAATTTAAAATACGCTTAGGTAATGTTAACTGGCAGCCCTTTTTAGGTGGGTTGTAAGTTCAGAAGATTCAGGGATAGGTTAGTTCCCTCTAGTAATAGGAATGACCGATAATTCCCAAAATAAAACCAAATCGAGCATCTGACATGTGTTAGAAGCACTTGTAGATTAGGTTTTGAAGCATTCTTTTTGGAGTAAGTTTTCAACCCTAGGCATTTCTACAGTCTTGTGCTGCTAGAATCTAAGCCCTAGATTTTTAAGAAAATGTCAATTCAAAATATAAATAATATTTCAAAAGTTAAAGCCCAATGATAGGATAGTTGAAATGCTTACTAGGCATCCCAGTATCAACAAGCATTTCCTATTTCATCCCATTTGAATTTCAAAAATAACTATGTCACTTTGGACTGTTCCCAGTTGAAAATCTCAAATATCAATCCTTTGAAAATCAATTTAGAAATCTTTAGAAATAATGACTTATTTCTTTTATCGAGAGTATTCTAGAAAGAGACATTTCCTAAGATGTAATTAACTATAGAGGCTTGCCTTTATAGGGAACCATGAACTCAGTTTAAAATAAATCCTGTTCTACATTTCCATGTAGTTCAGGAAAAAAATCTCTGGTATATGAAAAACCCATTAGCCTTAAGAGTTTTTTTATTAAATGATCGAATCCATTATAAAAAAATATGTTTATCTTTTGAGATAATATGTTTATTCCTTAATGATGCATTTGATCATCTAAATAAGAAATTTCTAAACTCTACATGGTGTCAAACAAATTTTTACCCATTAGAGTATATTTTTTGGTGACTCCGCTAGAGAATTGTTTCGCTCTCCATCTTTAGAAACAAGTTATTATTTCTATATATCGACAGTGTACTTGACTACTCACAGATTAAGATTGCCTTTCTTTTTGTTGGATGCCTCTCCATTTCAATCTTAGTTGAGCTCATCCAACATCCTAAATTAAGATTCTATAACTATTCATTTGCCGCTGTAAACTGATTGGCCCTAGAGCCAAACCCCAAAATAAAAAAAATAAAAAAAATGAAAATCAAGTTAATTCTATTAGACCTAAGTTTGGTCAAGACGGATTTAATATTATTCTAATGTGAAAAAGAAATGTTATATTCAAAAAGTTTAAAAGATATCTCAAATGTTGAAAGCTTAAATCTTAAAAATAAAATCTCAAAGTTAAATTTATCTTTGATCCTACTTTGGCTTTGTGCTAAAGCTAAAGAAAATGGGGACAGTGTCCTTGAATTGATACCATTTATTCTAATACATTCAAAGGTATCAAATACCTAAGGATGTGTATTGAAATGACGGAGTTCTTTTAAATCATGAGAAAATCCAAATCAAAAGAAGGAGGCATAATTGTACCATTGCCCCTTACCAACATGATTGAAGCTTAAATTACATTCTAAAAAAGAATCAACTTAAAAGAAAATTGTAAAAGAGGGATATGAAAAACCAACCCAAAAGAATACCTTATTGACCTTAGGCAGAGATTGATTAAGGAATTAAATGTGAATCTTCTATTCTTATAAAAGGAAATTTATATAAATGCAAATTAGCTTTAATCTTAATTCATCTCTATACGTCCACTAGAATTTTGAAAAATCAATTGCTGAAGCTAATTGGCCAATTTTAAGGAGTGACTTGGAGGTAACTCTCTTTTATATTGTCCAAAATCTTGAATCATTAAGAGTTTAGGAGAGAGTTTAAAAAAGGAAGATGACATGACATTCAGAATAAAAAAATGGCATGAGAAAATCTCACTTTTGCACTTAATCAATAAAAGAAAAGAGTGGATAGCAAAAGAGAATTATGATTCTCCTGTTAAAGTTGAAATGAATGAAATTTAAATCTAATAAATTTAATCAACTTTATTAATGGGAATCTTCTTCCATTGAGTGATTGATATTTCATAAATAACCTTAATTAATTTTAAGTACAAATCATAAAAATGAATGAAGACTTTAATCCTTCTAAAGAAATCATGACCTTAGGATTGGGTCCTAAGGGAGATATTTCTATCTCTTAGAGTGAAAGTATGTAACTTCTATCTCTAGTAGGTTGATAGATAAATCACTTAAGAATGTGTTAGTTCAAATAAATGACAAAAGTTTTAGTTTTCTCCACTTAGAAACTAAGACATTATATGCTTTCATACAAAGTGAATCTAAGGTGAATCCCTTGTAATGTCTTATGACCCATTTGATATTGTCTTAATGTCTAACATGGTGGTAAAATATTTCATTATAATTTGAGTAACTTTTAATCTTGTTTGTGCCATAAAAAAGTACAAGTCATATTTGGCTCTCTAGTAGCACATCTTCTACCCTAATGGGTCCTCTTTTAAATGATGATCTTACAAATGAATAGTTCATGAGCTCTATGAACCCATTAAGAATAAAGTTAGACCTACCCTCCCTCCATATCAAAAGGGAAATTCTTGAAATTAAACTCAAAATGGTAGAGTCATACCACCTCAAATGACATTGAAAAGAAATGACAAATAAGTCATCTTCAAAATATGATGTTTTTCACATCTTAGAGAGGTTGTTTGCAAAATCAAGCATCATAATGCTCTATAAAAAATGAAAATGAAATGAAATAAAGGAAATAAAATGAAAAGAAGTGAAAATGAAATGACCATTATCCAAGGCATTACATAATCATGTAATTTGCCTTCTTTAATTATAAGAAACTTCCTGATGTGGCATTCCATTATAAAATAGGATTTAGGGTTATCTTCTATGATGAAGATATACTATTAAGGACTTATCAACATTAGGTGATGTTTGCTCGATCTTAGGTGATGTTTATAGGCTGCCCTATCTAGGTGGGTTGTAAGTCCAGAAGATTCAAAGATAGATTAGTTCCCTCAAGTGAGAGGAATGATCTATAATTCCCAAAATGAAACAAGGTCAAGCATCTGGCATGTGTCAGAAGCACTTGTAGATTAGATTATGAAGCATCCTTCTTGGACTAAGTCTTCAAACCTAGGCATTTCTCTAATTATATGCTACTAGAATCTAAGCCCTAGACTTACTAAGAAATGTCTATTCAAAATCTAAATAAAATTTCAAATTTAAAGCCCAATGATAGGATAGCTGAAATGCTTACTAAGCATCCTAATATCATGAGCATTTCCTATTTCATCCCATTTGGATTCCAAAAATAACTCTCTTAACTTTAGACCATTCCTAATTAAAATCTCAAATATCAATCCTTTGAAAACCAACATAGGAATTTTTAAAAATATTGACTTATTTCTTTAATCGAGAGTATTCTTAGGAAGAGACCCTTCCTAATATATAATTAACTATAGGGGCTTGCCCTTATAAAGAACCATAAACTCAGTTTAAAATAAACTTTGTTCTACCTTTTCATATAGTTCAACAGAAAAATCTCTGGTACACAAAAGACCTATTAGTCTTAGAAGTTTTTTATTAATGATCAAATCCATTATAAGAAAATATATTCATCTTCTAAGATAATATGTTTATTCCTTAATGACATATTTGATCATCTATATAAGAAATTCCTAAACTCTATGTGGTGTCAAACAAATTTTTATCCTTTAATGTACTGCGAATGGTTTTAGATCGCCCTTGACACTGTACTCCATGCCATCTTTTATGAACTTGATGCACTAGTGGAGCGATGATGGTACCATGTTGTCTCTCATGAATGTAAGGTTGCCCTAGCAAAGCATTGAAGGATGTATCTAAATCTATTATATGAAAGTTGGTCTTAGTCTTTCGATCATCTATTTCCAATGATAGTGCAATAGAGCCAAAAAGCCCTCTAGCCTAGTTCATTAAATCCTTTCAACATCATTTTTTTTAGCTTGAAGCTTAGTGATGTCAATCCTCAAGAAGGAAATGGTTATTAGGCTCATGATAGTCTAAACTTGCTAACATCCACTATAATGTATAGAAGAATGTTGTATTCTATAGTTCAAAGCAACAAATCATTGTCTAAAAAGGTGATGCCTAGGACTTCCTTTGAAAAGCATGCCTCTTCTCTGGCTAGATCGATAACAACCAATTGAGCTAAATATATCTCAAGATCAAGAAGTTCTTTGATTAATGATTCCCTCATTTCTTTAGACAAAATAATGACATCATATATGCTTAGCTTAGCTGGCAACTTTCAAAAGTGCACTAGGACATTATAGTCAACCCTAGGCTGGTCCTCCACAAGTGTATCTAGGGGTGAAGCATCTTGTGGAGGGGCTATCTGCTCACTAGAACTAATAACTTGTTTACCCTTATCTTGAGGTGCTACTATAAGAGGTAGAACTTTATCATTATGGAGGCTAACTTCAATGACTTCTTCTAATGCATAGTTTGTGAAAAGTTCTACCTACTCATCGGGCATACCTACAGCTTCTCCTAAAGGATCATCAAAGTCAAATGACTTCAAATCTATCTCAAGTGGAGAACCCCAAAGATTCAAGAAAAGGCAATCTATTTATGAATAGGAGAGAAACTGATCATAATTATTTAGATTATTGTACTTATAACTTGGAGAGCTATCAATTAGAATGAAATTACTAAGCTCATCAAAGGTAGAGAAAATGTAAGTGGAACTTGTCTTATTCATTGATTTCTTTAACTTTGGAGGTACAAAATAAAAGTCAAGTAATGTAAGCAGTTTGAGTGGCTTAGTGCCCTCATCTGGGGATACAATGTTTTTGGTGGTGGTGGTGGAGCTAGCAGAAGTAGTAGCTACATCGATAGGAGTAAGAACATCAGACTTGGATGGTGGTCGTGCTAATGGACTATCTTGGGAATGTGATGGCTGCTGCTGCTTTGCTTCCACTCTCTCTTAGTTGTCCTTCATAACTAGTAAACCTTCCATGGTGTTGGAGGTCTGAGTTGAGTCAAGCACTTGTAGAGAAGGTTCTTAATTCTAGAAATAATATTTTTAGAGGTACGAGACAAGGAGATATCTCAACCTTCTTTATCTTGAGAGGATTAAATGATTCCCTAGAGATTGGTTTGATGGAACCAGAGGATTGTTCCACTATGTATTCTTTGAGGATCACTATTGCTCCTAACTTGTAACTACATTCAAGCCAGTCTTTGAAGGTAAAATAATCCTCTAAGCATGGCCTACCATGTGGTGGTAGGGCAGTAGTTAGGATCATCATTCTTGCCCACTTACTCCAGCTTTCTAGGCTTGGATAATTGAAAATCAGGCTTTTTAAGAAGGTTCTTGAAAATTTTCCTGATTACCTCCCTCTTGAATGAGTATGGCTTGTTTATCTTATCTACAAGATTAGGTGGAAAGTAGCTACATGGAGATGGATACTAGTACATTGATGTGGTGGCCAGACAGGTGGAAGAGGAGGTGGAAAGAGAGGCTGCTGAACTCTTGGCCTTTCCGGGTATGTTCTCATGGGTTGCTTTCCCTTATCCACTACTGCACTACTCCTCGCTTCTTCTCAAATAGCTTCTAGGGCTTTGGCTTGCATGATTGGTTTGAGAAGGGTAACTATTTGGATTTCTCTTGTAGGTTAGTCACCTTGCTGATTAACTTCTCAAATATTTTAATTGTAAAGCCCTTAAGCATGGAAGGGATCGGGCCATGACTATTCTTATGAAGAGTTTTAATGGCATGGTGCTCTTAGAGTTGTGGTTCATATTTCATACTCAGGTTTCTCCATCTGAGAATATAATCAACAAGGGACTCATTGGACTTTTGTTTCTCTACAATGAGGTCCCCTACAATTACCCTTTTTTGAGCTCCTACAAATCTTTTGATGAAAAGCTACTCTAACTCTACAAAGGATTTTACTAAACTATTGGGCAGTTCAACATACAAATCAAAGGTGACTCTGGAAAGGATATTAACAAATTTCCAAAAAAAAAGAGATTAAGGCATCACTGCCACCTACATTACAACAACTAGATCTGAAGTGTGCAATGTGTTACCTAGGATTCCCACTACCATCGAATACTTTGAAAGATGGTGGCACAAAATCTTTGGGGTATTAGACTACATCAAATTCTTCTAAGTAGGGTCTACCCTTTGGAATTGATGATGTTGATTGGGATTACGCCAAAGCTTCTTTCACTTGATGTTCCACAATCTATTTAATGTCCCTTTCCTAAATGGCTACACTATTTGTACCCTTTCTATAAAGGTTGCTTATGTCTTATTCTAATCGAGTGATATTCTTCTTCCAGTCTATAGTATGTGCCAACTTAGATCTACTGGTGTCTATAGGGATAGGTTGTGGTGTTGGTATTTGACTCTGGAGTGTTAAGACAACTGGCATATGCTTCTCCATCCTCCTTTCCATATGATCTATCCAATCATCCTTCCTCAACTACAGCTCCATGTGCCTCAGTACTATGATGTTGCTCTCTATGTGAGGAAGTCCTTGTCTCTACAATGTGTACTTCTGCTAGTTCTTCTAAGAGGCCATCTTCCTCCATCTTGAAGTTGACCTTCTATTCATCGCTATCCTATCCCACCACATCTTTGATTGTCTCCTTATATTCAGTAAAGATTTCCTTAAATAAATGGCCATCCAAGTTCTTAGGATCTATAGAGACATATCCTGAATGATGGTCTTCGATCTTGTGCTCTTTTGAAGGAAGATCATGCTAGATATACTAGGCTGAAGAAGTGTTAACCATAATTGGCTCAACCATCATGGGGACCTTCTATTCTCCCCTCTTGCCCTTATTAATCTCCACCTTGCCCTACTAAATTTGTACGGTGATGGCAACACTCTTAGGCCGCCACTCCCTCTTCTCCACTGATGATGTAGAATGCTGAATATGGGAGCTTAGCCTCACACCATTAGTGTGAGAGGATGAAGTGTGGTCCTTGGGTTGAAATCGTATCACCAGGGGCAAAAGTTTCTTCCCTGATGTGGACCTCTAATACTTGGTAGGAAATTCAAATGATGTGAGATGGACAGGTGATGGTGGGTGGCGAGTGAAGCTGTGTGATGGCAGTAACACTGGCTGCACATCTGCCAAAGATCTCCTCCTCCTATCAGAACTGGTAAGAACTATGTTGTATGAATGTCCAACTCTATCAACTCATCAGTTAAAGTGGTGATCTACCAAAGCTAAGGATGCTGATTGTCTAGCAAACCTCTTCCTATCCCTCTTCCCCACATGGGATGCTATCTTCACCTTCGTGGACTTTTCTCCATGAATCTGATCCCTCACACTCTTAGGGATCACCTGCCTTAGGTCATGAATGGTGGCTGACTTAAAACATCCATATATTCTCCCTACCCTCTTAAGTAAGAACCTCAAAATAGCATAGGGCTTTTTCCTCTCCCTATCTGGTGTTTCATACTCTGTGAGTCATGGGGGTGATACATTTATCCTTCTAATATCCTCTTCTCTCTCAGTAGATGAGAGGGGGTAAAGCCTACTACCACTAAGGAGAGGAGATGTCTCACGAAGGGAACCATCCTCAACTACGTGGGAGGCTATCTCAATCTCTTTAGTCATGTGCTCATAGTACCTCTTCAGCTTAGGGTTCTTGTTACGATGATGGGTCTTGGTTAGAGGGGCGTGATGGGAACTAGTACCAACCTCGAAGGTAGATGGGACAACCTCTTACACTAGAACTACCTTCCCTTTGGAGGTCAAGGCTATCGCTGAGGCTGTGCTAGTCCTAGCTACAATAGTGGTGGACATAGTAGGGACTTATGGTAGTGGAACTTCTAAGGCCTTTCTCTTCAAAGAGGGAAACTCAATGTCAGACTATAGATTGAACTATAAGAGTGGCTTCTTTTTGGCCACCTCCTCTCCAATGACTATGGTAATAGGTGACTTTGAAGTGCTCAAAGCCCATACAAAACTTGATGACAAGAGCAGTAGTGAGTATGGCTTGATCTATGGCCAAATCCATACCAAAAGTGAATGAGAAGATGGGATTTCTCAAAGACATGGTAGTGTTGTTGTTGTTGCTGGGAAGAAGGAAGAACTGAAGATTTTCTCTCTATTTTGAAAAAGAGATTGCATGTGATTAGAAGACTTCATTATTCATTATTACTTTTATTTGGATTTGGGTTTAATCCCTCATTTAACAAATTTGATCATATTATATAGGGTTTATATTTAGGGAAATTTAAAATTTGAGGGATATTTTGCTTAATTCAAACTTCACTAAAGAGTGAGTTCAATTGAATTTTAGAGCTAGTGGAAGAACTTTGCTTTGCCATATTTGTGATAATATGTTTTGAAATTTCATTTGAGTTTATGTGGTGTATTTAACATGTTGCTTTTTTTGTTTTGTTTATTTTTTCTTATTGGGAGTCCAATAGGGGTTCAAGTACCTACTGGACTAAAGTTCTAGAACTTAAGGAATGTTGGCCACACTTGTCTAAGGATGAAATGGGTAAGGAATCCAACGAAAAGATAGATAGTCTTGGACTTATACAAAGTATAAATCCACTATCGATACTTGGAGGTAAGAGTTGACTACTAAAGATGGAGAGAGAAACTTTCCCTAACAAAGTCACTATAAAAAAATCTACGGTATTTTAATTTAGAGTCGTAGGGACACCACGCAGATCTTAGGAGGTACTTATTGAAATAATTGAGTATAGCATTTAAGGGATAATGTACTATCTCAAAAGATAGAAATACCACATTATAACGGACTCAATCACTTAATAAGGACTTCTAAGGCAGATGGGTCTACATATATACTAGAGATCTTTCCCTTACTTTACATGGATAAGTAAAGTAGAGTTTATTTTATGCTGAGTTCTTTAGTTTTTTATGAAAGAAAGCTTTCATAGTTTATTACATCCTAGGAAATGAAAATTTTTTAAGAACACTCTTGATTAAAGTAATTAGCTAATATCTCCAAAGATTTCAACGGTAGATAATCAATGAATTTGATCATTTTGGAAAGCAATCAAGAATAGCTCAAATAAAAAGAGTTCTTAGTGGATTCCAAAGGAGACTAAATAGGAAGCACACATGATACTAGGAAGCCTTGTGAGTGCTTCAATCTACCATATAGTAAGGCTTTACATTTTTGAAAGAAAGAAAATTATTTATTTGAGTTGAAATTTTATTAAAATGCAAAGACTTAGATTCCAACAACACAAGATTATGGAAATGCCTAAGAGGTGAAGACTTATACTCATAGTAAGAGTAAAACAAGCCACCTCAGAACCTAGATCTAGAGTGCTCTAGCACAAGCTAAGAGGTTGACCTAATTCTACTCGGGGGAATGAGATACCTTGATTCACTTCCACTAGGGAGAGTGGATCGATCCCAACTATTCTAGACTTACAACCGCCTAGAATGGCTGCCAACTAATAGCTCATATGATTCAAAATCAAGTGGACCAACCATATGTAAATACAAGATAGCTAGGTTATTGTAAATTAGAAAAGAGTTTAAAATCTTAAACTCACTCCCTGAGAGACTAGATCATGATCGGTGTGCAAATTATGACCTAAGCTAATGCAATAAAATTTACATATTTTTATTTCATTTTTGACTCATCATTTTAGACTTAGGCTTGGGAGGATTTATGTCTAAATGCATGATAGAACTAGATTATTAGCTAAATCAGATAGAAGGGGTGTTTCCACTATAAGGGACTATTCTAACATGTCAAGCCTGTCCCCTATCATGCAAGAATGGAGATCCCCTATTTCAAGAGTGAGATCATATGCATAGGTATGATATTAGAACATACAACATCCAGCTAAGGGGTTGCTAAATCTTTTATTATTCTCATTAAAAGCCTAGGCTTTAAGATGAGGCTATGAGTTGATAAAAATTTAGTTAGAGTTATTAATAAGAGTAGAAAATTTAATTTTATCCTAAAGAGTTTAATATATCCAGGCCACACATCAAACAAACACACTTTAAGAAACCTATGAAAAGCATGCCACTTTGCGCACTATAAACACAACAATCAAACATTTGAATTTCATAAAAGAATAAAAGGCCGATTTACCCGGGTACCACCATACACTCCAAAAAATAAAGAAATTAGATAGCCGAGCACTACCCTTATACCGCCCAGATTATAATTAAAATTACTATAAAAGACAAAGCGATTGGGGTCTTCAATTCCTCTTCATTTTCACTTGTTAGATTTGAACACTCCAAGCTGATAGGGCCTTCCAAGTCTATGCTTTCTAGCCATTTCTCATCTTAAATCCCATAACACTAATCCTAATCCTATTGCAAAAAATATATTTTTATGAAAAATTAAATCTAACTACAGCTACAAAATAGATTCTAGTTAAACAAATACACAAGCTAATCAATTATATTTCACATATTTGGGCTTAGTACCATGGACTTAAGTAACCAAGCCTGCTTGTCTTAATTGGATTGTGCTTAGGGACTTAAGCAGCACCTACAAATAAAAGGCATTTTTATATTTTATTATTATAACAGTCCCTTAAACACAATCCCCTACAAAAAAAATATCATTAGGCTAGTGATAGCCTAACATCCAGTCTACACACAAGCAATCCTAATATATAATTTAAAACATCACATCACAAAATAAAATATATCACCATAATAATCACTGACCTAATATAATACTATAATCGGTGACTTAGTATTCTAATGTGTGTGTTGTAGCTAGAGTGTGGTATGTCTCACTTAGGCATTAAGATTGAGATTCTCTAATGTTTGAATGTTTAAACTCCTTATTAAAGGTGGTTACACTTCAACTAGCTTATGACTTTTTTGAGTTTTAAATCACATATTTTTTCTTTTATCTTTTACTTATAATTTATCATTAAAGAGAAGAAAGAGAGTTGAACCCCTTTAATCCCCACCTTAAGCTGATTCTAAGAAATGAATTTTATGATTCTTTAAATTTTTTTAATGAATCATGAATTTCAATCAATCCTATGTTTGGATTTGACTTAATGAATTTTATTTAAACCTGAAAGGCATCTTAGAGTTAATGAAACCAAGTCAACATCAAATGCATAATGCTTTATTATTTTAGTCTCATTATCAATAATATTACAATCTCATTTCATTTTACTTCACTTTAATTTAATAGATATACATACATCTTATACATATTTTGGCATACTTAAGCATGGATATGCATAAATTTTGTAACAAAGGAATCTCACTTTATGCATACAAGTGTGTAAGAAAGTTATGCAAGTATGTGCCTTTGTTAAACTAGAAAAGTGAGATAATCTAAGACCTCCTTGGGGCTACTTAAAATCTCATGTTCCCGAGATGTCTAGACTATATACTTACAAATTCAAATACACATGTACTTTACATATTCATTTTGACACACTTAAAACACAAATATGCATGAATTTTGTATCAAAGGAAATCTCACTTTGTATTTAATTATATGCATACAAGTACGTAAGAGAGCTATGGAAGTATGTGGCTTTGTTAAACCCAGGAAGTAAGATTATCTAAGACCTCCTTGGGGCTACTTAAAGCCTCGTATTCTAGGGATATCTAGATTATATACTTGAAAGTTTAAATACACATGCATACATATGTGGATACAAAATAAAATCATGAAAACTATAGGTTATTATCTTGTAACAAATGAATTTTTATTTTGAGTTTTATTACCAACAATTAGACTTGCAAACATAAATATTACTTTCTAATTATTGATAGTTAGCACCTAACTTTTACCCAATAGAATTTATATAGTGATAATAGCCACACCATATAGTTTATTTCCCACATCATGCAATTAGATGCAACTTTTTCTTTTAAATTTAAAACATGAATGTATGAAACATATGGCATGCAAACTTATGATAATTAAAATAAGATAATTAAACATCATCAAATGACATACTTAGGTTCATTAGAGCCCTAGGATAATCATATTAAATAAACATACTATAAGACTAATCAAAATTTGTTTAAGATTTAGATTTTATGTTTTGACTTATTTAATCCTAAAAAGGAGAAGTAAGATCAATTTATTTAACCCATACCCATGTTGGTTAGTTAATGAATTCAAAAAAGAAATTAATTAAATTTTATGACTTAATTTGATTTAGTTCATTAGCAAGTAAATTAGTCACCCTTCCAAAGAGTCCCTTAATTTAATCAACCATTAAGTAAGGGCCTATGAGACATGATGATGCAATTGAAAATAAAATTAGCAATGTCCTGAAGATTTTGATGCAATTAGGCCTATGCTTAAATGATTAATTTAATTAAGATGATTAACCTAATTACTTTCATGATTTTCCAAACCTATGAGAAATCATAATTTCATTAAAACCCTTATGTTAACTAAACACACAAGGAAGATTAATTAAATCAATCTTAATGATTGAACTAATTATGATGGTGTAATTTTTATTTATTTATTTTAAGTCTCTCTCTCTCTCTCTTATTTAATTACTTAATCACTTAATTAAAGGATTTAAAGATGATTTTGAGAAAATAATTATGAAGGGAGGTCCTAATTATGTCTCTTGATCATCTTTGCATTATGATGATTAAATAACATTCCCTAATCAATTTCATAATTTTCTCAAATTTAATAATTATTAAATCACTCAAAAGGTGTAATTAGAACTTAAAATTCTAATTTTCTTAATCTACGTAGCGAATTAATCCTAGAAATTTATGGGAGGCAGAGGTCATCCCATGTATCCAACATGTCAATTTTCAAGCTAATTAACTAAGAGATTAGGGCTTAATTAAAGTAATTAATTGAAATTTCAAACAATTAGTCAATGTTCATTGGATGAAACCTAGGGATTGTATTTTTCTTGGATTCTCCTTTATCTAAGCATTCCATAGAGGATTTATTTGTATTTTTTCAATTTTTCTATAGATAGTTATGAAATTTTAAATTTATAGTTAATTAATCACATTTTAACAATAATTAAATGATTTACACAATCAATGCCATGCGGATGCTGATGCATCAATGCTTTCCATGTGGCGTCGCAAAATTGGCTATTTAAAATGTTCGAAGTGGCAACCGACTCAGTGGTGGCGGATGCGGTTTCTTCTCGGCCATTCGACCTCAGATCGAACTGCATAGATTAATCACATGATTCTAAAGGAAATAAATTAAAAAAAATATAACATGATTAATCACAGTCGTTCGTTCTAATCACATAGAATGAACGACTGATGATCTATCATCCCATGAGTGCTGGAAGATGGGCACTGTCTGCCTTCCATCACTCGACTTGAGCTCACTTTGATAATGGAAACAATTTCAAAATGATTAAGGATGAAATCTAAAAAGATCCTACCATAGGATTCATGTGAAATCACGATTCCTTTCACAAAAGACCAATAATGCTATGGATTTCTATAGCTTGCTAAATTTTACCTTGCTGGAGCTCAAGACTGGTAGTCTGTCGACTGTGGTAACTTCATCTTGAAGTAATGAAGCCCTGTTGAGAAGCCCGTGAGTTGCCTCCTCGCCGGTTGATTTATGGACCAAATGCCATAAAAAACTCACTAGAGTTGGTCTTGAGATGATTTTTGGTTCTCAAATCGACCAGGAATCGATTCATTTTGACTGGCGAGGCTAGAGGAAGGTGTAAAATTAATTTGGGTTCAGTGTCAGTTTGGTGACTGACAGAGAGGAGGCTCGGGTTTAAGTGGAGCTTGGTCTCGCCAAGGACCGGAGGCATAAGAGAGCTCGGGAATGCTTCGGGATTGCTTGAGATGCTCTGTGGAGTGTGTGTGTTGAGTTTGAATGACAGATGAGAGGTATACTTCCCTCCCAAACTGAACCAAGCCATGGGATTAGTTTACCTTTTGGTAGTCATTCGGGCGACATGGGTGGTCGGATGGGGTAAGGGCTTGGTGATGTGGAGGTGCTTATGTGGCTCAGAGAGCTTAGTGGCCTGCCATGGAGTGTACACCTTTTTTCAGGTGGACTAATGGCCGGCCAAGGGGAGGAGATCCTCCCCTTGGTCAAGGACTGAACCCAATAGCCTTGGGTTAGGTTTGGGTCAGTGGGCCAATGTCCAAAAAGGGCTAAAGTTAGTTGACAAGGGGTAGGGAGGTGGGTATGCATTCTAAATGGGGATTTTTTCATATTTGGAACCCTTGGTTCTCTTGGATTAAACCAAACCTATTTCACCATAAGTTGGGTCCACTTAGTTAGGTCAATGAGAACCCAAGGATGACTTATGCCAAGTTTTCTTGGGTTTAGACTTAGGTTGATTGGGTTTGGCTCAATTTGACCTACATAGGTCAATTTGACTTTGAATGGGTTAGGTTGACCAACTGACCAAATTAGGTCAAGAGGGCACTTGGGTTATGTTCACTTGGTCATTTGGAATGCATTGGTACAATTAGTTTGACCCAATTTGAAGTGTATTTGAGTTTGGCTCATTTAGGTCAAATGGGTTAAGTTGATCAAATTGGTATGAGTGGAAGATTGGTTCATGTTTGAATGGTCATTTGAGATTATTTGTAGCTATTGATTTGAATTGATTTGAATTAATCTGAGATTTGATTTAAATTGATCCTTTGGGCCAAATTGCATCCATTAGATTCATTTGATCAAATTGGCTTCAATTGGTGGTTAGATTGTGTTCAATACTAAATTCATGATTGATTGAGTTTATTGGTTGTAATCAATTTGGATTAGAATTGGATTTGATTTGATCAAATTGGGTCAACTAGGTCAAGTGACCAAATTGGCATGGCTAAGCCTAATTGGATGCAATTGAATAATCAATGGTGATCAACAATCATTTTGGAAGAGATTGGGTGAGTTGGTTTTGTTCAATTAAGGTTTAATTGTAGCTTAACTCAATTGGGTAATTTAGGTCAATTTAGGTTGGATGGATCAATTGAGTTAGTTGGCTTGATTGAGTGGATTGTGATAGTTCATGACGTTTTGGTAAGATGCTTAGAACAATCAAGGAATTTGAATTTTGTTGGATTAGTTTGATCCAAACTGAATTGGGTTTTGATCTTAAGGAATTCAAATGGGCCAACTTGGGTTATGACCTAAGTTGACTCGACTTGATTCAATTAGATTATGATCAAGGTTTAATCATGTTGAATTAGAGTCCAAAGGAGTTTCGATAGGTTGAGTTTCAATCAAGCCAATTTGAATTTGAATACTTCAAATAGGTTAGGTTAGGTTGAGTCAACTTAGGCCATTTAGCCAAGTTGAGCCTAAATCAATTTGGCATTTTATTTGGAGCTTGGATTGTATCCATTTAATTTAGATCTAGTTAATTAATTTATCATGGACTTTGGTTGAGTCCTAGGGTAGGTGAGGTTCACTTCTCCTAAGGTAAGCTCTGGTCCTAGGGTTGTGCCCTATAGGTCTCTAGGCTTGGGTTTGGTGTTCCCTTAATCACTAGAAGTGTCCTAGAACTAGGGAACTCTTAGTATCTAGAAGAGTCCTAAATCTAGGGTAAAGGTAGTCAACCTCACTCCAAAAGTGATGTCAACACAAACTTACTCAGCTTGACAAATCACTTAAGCAATCTCCTAGAGTGATCTGATTTAGCAAGTCCAACTCTAAGAGGGTGATCAATGATAACTTGAATTGAATGCACTTGAAATTAAAGACAAAGTTGGCTAGTGAAATTATAAGGTCAAGTTCAAGTTTCTCCATGATTGAGTATGAAAACTTGGCATCTCATTAGGTCTTATTAATATAGTAAATTTTCCATTACTACTTTTTTTTGCTAATCAAGATTTAGCTCTTAATATCTTTACCTACTCCTAATTAGAGAAATAAGTTTTATCTTGGTTATAGGTTTCATAGTAATAATGGTGATGTCAGTAGAGAGTTTAACTAATGGAACTTAGTGTAGTTGTGAAATTTACAATATTTTTTATACATTAGATTATAAATACAATGTGTATTAACTAGCTTTTAAGAATTTTCTATACTTATTATTTTAGTTTTGAATTTCTGTAAATTCATACTGAAGAAAGAAAATTATATAATTATCGCACAAAATCAAATCAAGAAATGTCTAGAGCAGATTTGAATGTGAATGGCATAATTTAAGGCTAAATTGATGCTTGAAGCTAATTCAACACTTAAATTGGTGCCAATGCAAAACACTAGGGGCTCCCATGCACCCATCAATAGGAACCAACTAAAAAGGCCAACACTTAGGCATCGACCATTAGTACTTAGGCACTAGAACTTGATTTACAGTGTAGTCCAAGATAAAGAACTTGACACCTAAGTGATATACCTAGAAGTTTCTAATGCATTCAAGATAGAGAACATGACACCTAAGCATTTGATTTTGGTGCCTTGGCATTGGCCTGGTGACTATTATGAATTGCTCTAAATCTTCATCAATTTCTTTCCATTTTGAAAAGATTTGATGCAACCTTATTTAATCAAATCATGAAATGAATTTAGGGACTTCTCAAGCCAATATTCTAACATTTTGCTTAAGATCTTAGAGGGTCCAAGAGATCTTCTAGAAGCTTCTTCAAGCATTTTAATGGAGCCATTAAGGAGATCTTACGAGCAAGATGACAAGGTGACGAAGGAATTCTCAATGGGATAGATTTTTTTCATTTCTTTTATTTATTATAAACATAATCATGTATTAGTCTTTAATTTTTTCTTTTACTCATCAAGAACTAAATTTTTATTTTTAGCATTGAGTGTAGCCATGTTGTGTTTATTTTCATTTTAATTTTAATAAAAGTTTGGAGTTTTATTTATTTTAATTACCATGCATCTTATTCTTAGATTTATCACTCATTGAATTTACTATCCATCATTTTTAATAAATTAACAGGTATGCTTGGAATCAAGAGGTTGAAAAGAGATCATCATGGACAAAATACCATGATGATGGGTCATAAGCTAGAGGTAACTATGACGAAGTAGTGTTTGTTTTGAGAACTAAAAAAGATTTAATAGATTTTTCTTGCATTAAATTTATCAATGAGTGGTAGCACCAAAAATATTAACATCATAAATCAACATTGGGGAAATCTAATTTCTAAGCTTAATGACACTAAGATCACCACCACATATTTCTATTTTTGTTAGTTTATTAAGCTTTACTAATAGATTTAAGAATAGTTGTAGCTTTTTCTTTGCATCTCCATTTTAGCATCCAAATAATGGACAATAAACCTTTCAGTACTTGAAGTTCAATCTTTAAGGGAATGTTACTCTACTCTCACTTATTACTTGATACAATCATATACACATGCATATATGATTTACCCCACACAAGATCACATAGTTTTTCACTCATTGATGTATTCAAACCTCTTGGCACTTCTAAGAACATTCAAGAAGGATGAGCAATGCTCATCTACTTTAGAGATTAAATGGTTAAGATTGGTGACTCATCCTATGAGTTGTTATAAATCCTTAGCTATCCTTTCCAAAGGCATATCAAGTTTCACTTTTACTTTAACTAGATTTATAGGTTTAAGGAGATACCTATGGAATTTACTTGACCCTATGCTAAATACTCACTTCAAGGGATTAAGGTGTATATTGTACTTCTCAAGGGTATTAAAAGCATTCATGAGGCCAAGTATGTATTTTTCAAGTGACTTGCTTTTCACCAATGAGTTACTGATGTGGACTTCTATGTTTCTTCACTCTACCTTTTGAAGACCTGATCCATATTTTGAACCAACATTCTTCAAGCTATAAGGTGACAATTTATAATAGTACAATTCTTTCATAGTCATTTATATGCATCTTAAATTGGTGATAACCAAAAAAGGCATCAAGGAAACTCATGCTGAAATAGCTAACTATCAAGTTGACCATGGCATTAGCTTATGATAGTGGGCACCTATTCTTTGTGCATGGCATTATGAGTTAAGGTTAGTGAAGTCAATACACATTTTTCATTACTCACTTGCTTTATATACCATCACTACATTTGTTGGAGTTTGCATCTAATAGCTTCTCTACTTTCTCTTTTATTGGCTTAATAAAGAAGATTATAATATTTTTATATTATACTTTATCAACCTTACATTCTTTCTAATTCTAAGCTTATGGTAGGTGACATTAATATATATCCCTAGCATCTTGACCATTGTCCATGCAAATACATCCAATTCATTATGTAAGACTTGAATGAGTTTTTACTAGTGTTTTGGACTATACAAGGAGCTTATTCTTAAGACTTGCTCAATGTCATCTTTGGTTGCTCTAACTTCTTCCATACTCTTCTTTATTTCTAACCTTAATATTTAAACTTTTAATTATAAAACTTTCTCAATTTTTCACTATTAGTCAATCACTGCTTTAAGGTAACATTTCCTTGACTATAAAAAAATGCCCCTCCTAATGATTTCCTATCTAATATTAAGAAACTTAATAATTATGTGGAAGGTTAACACCATATCCTTAAAATTGTTTAGTATTAGTCACCAAAAGATGGTTTTGTAAGTGGTTGGCGCATCCACTATGATGAAGTAGGCTTTAACTATAAATTGTCTCACTTCTTTCTCCTAAGTAACTTAGAGAGTGATAATCTCTTTAGCTTTTAGTCACTCTCACAAAAATTTATAAAGTGGCCTAATATTGAATGTGAGCTTTAAACTCATCAGTTCATCTTATCACCTACCTACTTAAAGGAGTAAATTAATAAATATGATGGTGTCTGTTAATATGATGTTCATCTAATAGTTGGTGATTACTACTATGATCACTATTGTATTGTTAAATTGATTCCTAATTATTAGTTTATTTAGTTTTGTGAATCTAATTTGCATCACTTTAGTTATAAAATCCTGAGTCATTACTAATATGTTAACCTTTATAAACCTTAATCATTTGAGGCTAGATCATCATGATGACTAGACATAGTCTTTTCTAAGGATTCTAGGAACCACTTAAGACATGGATTACTCTAGTAATTATTATGGAATTTTATTTGGAAGCCAAGAAGATCTTGAGGGTTACTTATTTAAGTGATTAAATGTTTCATTAAGGAATAATCAAACATCTCAAGAGATAGAAATGTCACTTTGTAATGGATTAAATCACTTAATAGGGACTCCTAATATTGGTGGGCTACATATACTATAGATTCCTCCCTTGAGCTATATGGATAAAGTAGAACATGGTTTATTTTATACTAGGTTCTCAGTTCCTTAAAAAGGCAAGTCCTTATAGTTAATTACATCTTAAGAGTGAGAAACTCTCTAAAGAAAACTCTTGATTAAAGCAATAGCACCCTATTTTTGTATATTTTAAAGTTGATTTCAAGGCTGCTAATATGGAAGTCAAATGGGATAGATCAAAAGAAAAAGTTTTTTTTTGAATTCCAAATAGGAAGAAGTAGGAAGTGCTTTGATACTGGGAAACTTAGTAAGCACTCTAACCTATTTTATGGTTGAGCTTTATAACTTTGGAAGTAAAATTTATTTTTATTATGATTAATATTTTATTAGAATGCAATGTCTTATATTATAATAGAACAAGATTGTATAAAAGTCTAAGAGGTGAAGACTTAGTCTAATAATAAGGGAGAAACAGGAAATGTCAGACCCCATATCTAAGTGCTCCTAATATAAGCTAGGAGCTCAACCTAATCTAACAAAGGAAATTTGGGATGTATTGGTTTTTTCTTACCATAGAAAGTGAAACTAATATTTACTCTTCTGGACTTACATCCTACCTAGTAGGATTGCTAGCTAACACCTCCTACACACTAAAACTTGTTAACCTAATGATATTTGACATAGTATTATAAGTTTAGATGATCATAAACACTTTTGGTTGAACAATTATTATTACTAGTTAGTTGTGTGTTTAGAATATGTTAAGCTTTCAATATAGGACTTATAATTATGAATCCTAATCAAGACTCACTATGAGAGCATGAACAATAGCTAACTTTCAAAAATTTGATCAAGAAAGAGCCCATGAAGACTACAAATGAGGAAAGGTCTATGCTAAAAGACTCATGTCAAATATTGTTACTATATGATCTTGATCTTACTGTATGTTTAACCATGCTTATTAAATTTTTTAGATGCTATAAATTAAGTTAGCTAACACTTAAAGTTGCCAAATTTGAATTAACCATATTGTACGGTCTCCATCATACTATATCATTATATATTTTTGTTAATTTTTTAGCAATCATGATTAAGTTACTTAGTTAAAAATTATGCCTAATTTGATTGATTATACACTACAATGTTAATTTATAGTATAATTTTATTTGATAATTACTAGATTTTAATCTAGAATTAGAGAAATTTGATTTTTGAGAACTTTTCTTTAATATATTTGTATTGTATGATGTGATCGTACAGGACAAACAAATAGAGAGCTAAATTTTTAGTTTGTACTATTCATATAGTACAAAAATTAGTTATATAGTATGAATAGTGATGACAAATTAGATGATCATATCTTTGAAAGTCCTTAACCCTATAAAAATGAATTAATCATATAGTACAATGTAAGATCATATAGTATGATTAGATTGATTTTTTTCAAACTTATTTTATTTTAATATTTTTTATTTAATTTTCTCTCTATAAATACCACCTTTAGGGGTCTAACCTAATCATCTTGAATATGAGAAAATTCAAAGGAGGCTTAGGGAAGAGTGCTTTATTTAGGAGAAAAATAGAGAGGTCTCACTCTCCTTTTCATTTGAAGGGATTTTATTTAGTAAGGTAGCACTTTGATTTTGGTTGTTTATTTCTCATCCACCTTGCCTTTGTGTCTTATGCTTTAACTTGAGAGTTTTATCTTTTGAGAACTTGTGTAAGCTTTGTACTTTAGAGAAGATTTTCTTTGTACCATGGAAAGGTAGTGACTTTCCTTCTTGCCTTAAAGAAGAGGGATCCATTACCCGACAAGGAGAGAGGCATCTTTACCTTAGCTTGTTATGTCAAAGAAGTGTTAGTAAATTTTTAAGAGGAGATCTAGAGAATGAATGTAGGTCAGTTGGACTGAACCACTGTAGATCTAGAGGCTTTCCTTTCCTTCTTTTATTTTTATACTACTCTTTTCTTTATGTTTGGATTATTAACTTTTTCTATTAAGTTTCTTTCTCTCATTGAACTATAAAGATTTTACCTTTATTTTAAGATAATTTTTAAAAGCACATCAATTCACTCCCTTCATGGGTGTACCAACTCGTACATGTGATATCAAAGCTAGTTGCTTGATTCACGGTCTAAAAACTGCAAGCAGATCCATCAATGATATATTTAGAGAATAAAAAAACTATGGAAGGGTACTCTATTATGTGATCACTTTTTTGATGATATTCCTTTTGATTTTTAGAAGATTCCCATGTTTACTTTTATTCAATCAAATGGTTTTTGAATATGGAATATGACTAAGGTTGAAACTCCTTTTAACTCTTGGTAAATGGAAGATAGGAGGATCATATTGAACTCTAAATGCTTAAATTACTTTTTCATGTTCTTTAATTCTAAAGATTATATGTGTGATTCCACTTACAAAATTAGTGAAGAAATTTAAAGAAAATTTTGTGTTACTTATGAAGGGACTAATGATATTAAATAATCTCAAATCAAGATGCTCTTTCTGTGAGTCACTATAGCACCCAAGAGGAGGGCGGAGGGGGGTTAATGAATTGTGCGAAATTAAAAATTTTAAAAGTTAAATCTTAATTTTTAACTTTTAATAGAAAATTAATTTTTGATTTTATAATGACAAGATACAATTCTCAATGCAACAAACAAAAAGTACATTAAAGTAAAGAGAGACAATTAGTACATCATTTTTATGTGGTTCGGCCAAACTCCAAAATCAGCCTACAACAATATGTACTCTTATACAAAGAGGCGAGCCCCAATATAAATTTTACTGCACAAAAAGAAAAATATATAATAATAAATTTTGATAAAATATATCTCACAAATATACCAAGCTATCCATTCAAAAAGTAATCTGACAACTTATAAATGATCACTTTACAACTTATAATTTTGACAAGATAGAATGCTCACTTAATTTTGATAAGAAATAATAAAATAAATATCTTAAAGTGATCTTACTAAGATTTTTTTTGTTATTACAATTTGTAGACTAATATAAAAATGATTTCAAAATAAATCATAATTTTCTATTGCACAATAAAATAAATTTTAGCAAGGAATAATTTTAAGTTTAAGAGAAACTATAACTAGTATGTATATAATAGTGTAAGATTGATTAACTCTCCATTAAACTTCTTTTTTAAAAAATTATTAAACAATAAAAACAACAAGCTTTACAAAATTTCAGCAAGATAAATTTATTTAAACAAATGATATTAGTTGGATAAGTGATGAATAAAATAATTGAACTTCTTATAAATTTTATTTTGATCAAGAAACTTGATATATAATAGATCTAGCATATACTCTAAAATTCCTGCAATAATTTATTTATTTTAACAAAAATGATGCTTTCACTTAATGCAACTAATCATAAAATACTTAAATAAAATAAGTATATGATAGATCTAAGTAAACTAGTAAACTTTTAATTAAAAAGAGAGATCTAGCAAATATGAAAATATTTTTAGCATAATAAACTAATCTAAAATGCCTAAAATATACATTTAAAATAGATATAAGAATAAATGATCTTACAAATAAGACTAATGAATAAATATTTAAAAAAACCAAAAGAAATTTGTAGGAAGATAAAAATTTTAGTAAGATGAACTAAATTCTGCAAACTATCCCAGGAGTTTCTCATAAAAAAATTGATTGAAAAAACTTTGATGTGAAAAATTTAAACTTTGAAGTCTAAAAATATTAAAAGTTAAATCTTAATTTTTAACTTTTAATAAAAAATAATTTTTGATTTTATAATGACAAGATACAATTCTCAATGCAACAAAGAAAAAGTACATTAAAGTAAAGAGAGACAATTAATACACAATTTTTATGTGGTTCGGCCAAACTCCAAAATTGGCCTACAACAATATGTACTCTTATACAAAGGGGCGAGCCCCAATATAAATTTTACTGCACGAAAAGAAAAATATATAATAATAAATTTTGATAAAATATATCTCACAAATATACCAAGCTATCCATTCAAAAAGTAATCTCACAACTTATAAATGATCACTTTACAACTTATAATTTTGACAAGATAGAATGCTCACTTAATTTTGATAAGAAATAATAAAATATCTTAAAGTGATCTTACTAAGATGTTTTTGTTATTACAATTTGTAGACTAATATAAAAATGATTTCAAAATAAATCATAATTGTCTATTACACAATAAAATAAATTTCAGCAAGGAATAATTTTAAGTTTAAGAGAAACTATAACTAGTATGTATATAATAGTGTAAGATTGATTAACTCTCCACTAAACTTCTTTTTTAAAAAATTATTAAACAAACAATAAAACAACAAGCTTTACAAAATTTCAGCAAGATAAAATTATTTAAACCAATGATATTAGTTGGATAAGTAATGAATAAAATAATTGAACTTCTTATAAATTTTATTTTGATCAAGAAACTTGATATATAATAGATCTAGCATATACTCTAAAATTCCTGCAATAATTTATTTATTTTAACAAAAATGATGCTTTCACTTAATGCAACTGATTATAAAAATACTTAAATAAAATTAGTATATGATAGATCTAAGTAAACTAGTAAACTTTTAATTAAAAAGAGAGATCTAGCAAATATGAAAATATTTTTAGCATAATAAACTAATCTAAAATGCCTAAAATATACTTTTAAAATAGATATAAGAATAAATGATCTTACAAATAAGACTAAAGAATAAATATTTAAAAAAACCAAAAGAAATTTGTAGGAAGATAAAAATTTTAGTAAGATGAACTAAATTCTGTAAACTATCCCAAGAGTTTCTCATAAAAAAATTGATTGAAAAAATTTGATGTGAAAAATTTAAACTTTGAAGTCTAAAGACTAATCCACCAAAAACTAAAATTTTGAAAGAAAAATAGATGGTGAAACTAGTATGAACAACTAAAAGAGATTAAGATCAAGAAAAATAATCTCATGTAATTTGAGAAAGCTTGCTTAGTTGAAGATGTTGAAGCTTCCAAACCAAGGATTTAATCTTGCAATAATTGGAGAACACTTGGAAGGGAAATCTAGGAAGTTTTCTATTAGATTTGTTAGAGAGATTTTGAATTTGAATGAGCAACCCTTTCATGAAGAGAATGAGGGTTATTTATAAGAAAAAATATATTATTCTAACATCATTTTATCATAAAATAATTTAATATTTAATAAAATATTATTTATATTAAATAAATATTAAATTCAAATATCCAAAAATAAGCTAGTCACATAGGCAAGTCAAAAATAATCAAATATGGCTCTTAATATATTCAACGTATATATCATGCATTCATTATTAAAATTAGTTAATATTTGAAAAATCATAATAAATTTATTTTTAATCAAAAGTGGGCATGTACCTATCAAATTAAATGACAAAAATCCAAGGAATCTATTAGAGATGATATCATATCTAAATTTCTTGATTATAAAATGACTTTGGCTAAAATACTAAATTTCATGCATGTTTGTTAATTTTGAAATATGATATTTAAAATTTTATGATATAATTTAGATATAAGCATACATATTTTAGTTATCATATAACATTTAAATTTAAATTAAAATATTTAATTTTATTAAGTTATATAAACTAGTTACACTTAATAGTCATAATTAATTATTATTTATTATTTTGATAATTTAAATATTATGTATGAAGCATATAATTGAATGTTAATTAAATAAAGATTTATATAAATTAACCTCATTATTATTATTATTATTTAAAATAAATAAAAAAATATGTTAAGTTGTGAGAAAATTAATTCATGTCAATGAACTCATATGAACCTCTAAGATAGTTATAAATGCATATAACCTAAAATATTATATCTTCAACTTCAAGGTTTCCATTTTGATCTATGTTTCATTCTTCCATACTTACTATTTCATCAAACATATTATGAGATGTATTGGATATGCAATTAGCAATTAATATATCTAAAACACATAAAACAAACATTAAAACATCCAAGCATACATTTTCTATCATCAAAATTAATAGTATTGAACATGAGGCTCATAAAGCCAACAATCTACCTTTTTTGATGATGACAAACTAATGTTGTGTATTGATTTTGATGAAGGTGCAAATTGACTTTCATCATAATTTTTTTTAAAAAAAATATTTCTCTTTTATTAAATAAAATTTATGCATAAGAGATGAATAATGATTCTCCCCCTACATCTATGCATGAAATAGACTTAATACTAACCAACATTTTACTCTTCTCCCCCCTTTTGACAATATCAAAAGAGAGAACAAACTACATATAATTTTTAATATTAGGATCTAACATTCCAAGCATGCATCTTAAAGTACAAAAACATTCTTCTAGTAATGGTTTTGTAAAAATATCTGCAATTTGTAAATTGGTACTAATAAAATTAATATTAACATCGCCTTTCAAAACATGATCCCTAATAAAATGATGTCTAATTTCTATATGCTTTGTTCATGAGTGATGGATAGCATTTTTAGTCAAACTAAAAGCACTTGTATTGTCACACTGAACTATAATGTGATCTTGCTTAATACTAAAATCTTCTAATTATTGCTTTAACCAAAGGACCTGAGTAACACAACTACCTACGCCTATGTACTTAGCCTCAGCAGTGGATAAAGTTACAGAATTTTGTTTCCTAGATGACCAAAACATATGAGATGATCCTAAAATTTGACATGTGCTTGATGTGCTTTTTCTATCTACTTTGCATCCAGCAAAATCTTCATCAGAATAAGCAACCAAATCACATGACAAAGAATTTTTAGGATACCATAAACCTAACCTAGAACTACCTATCAAATCGAAAGATACGCTTGACTACTATTAAATGAGATTCTTTTGGGTTGGCCTAAAATGAGCACACAAACAACAACAACATAATATCGTGCCTACTAGCGAAGGTATAAAAGTGAACCTATCATACTTCTATAAAATTTTTATCAATAGATTTTCTTGATTCATCTAAATCCAATTTTGTAGATGGGTTCATAGGAGTTTTACTATATTTGAATCTTTTCATGTCAAACCTTTCAAGAAATTTATTTGTGTACTTAGTTTGACAGATGAATGTGTCATTTTCTTATTACTTCACTTGAAGACCTAAGAAATAATTAAGTTCTCCCATCATACTCATTTCAAACTTCTTATGGCACAAAGATTCATTTGTACTTCCAAATAATATATCATCTACATACACTTGTACCATAATCAAATCATCATCTATGCTCTTAAGGAATAAGGTGGTATCACTCTACCCTTTCTAAATCCATGATCTATCAAAAAGTTACTTTACCTATCATACCAAGCACAAGGAGCCTATTTTTTTACCATAGAAAGCTTTCTTTAATTTATACACATGATCTAGACAATCAAGGCTCTCAAATCCATCTTGGTCAATAAATCCATTCAAAAATGCACTCTTGACATCTATCTGAAAAATTTTAAAATCCCTAAAATAAGCATAAGCAAGGAGTAACCTAATAGCCTCTAGTCATGCTACGAGTGCAAAAGATTCTTCAAAATCTATCCCTTCAACCTGTGTGTACCCTTGTGCAACTAACCTATCTTTATTTTTAACAATACCTTATTATTCCTTAAAAGATCCATTTTGTTCCAATGACATTGTGATCTTGGGGTCTTCGGACAAATTCCCAAACATCATTTCTTACTAATTTATTCAACTTGTCTTCCATAGAAATAATCCAAAAATTATCTTTTAATGCTTCTTCTAAATTTTTAGGTTCACCCTCAGATAAAAATTCTAAATGATCTACAACCTCTTTACTATGACTGCTGGTCATAACTCTTTTTAAAGGATCTCCTATAATCAATTCCTTTGGATGATTTTTATTATATTTATGTTCTTTAGGCAATGAATCATCCACATTATCTTCTAAAGATAATTTCTTAAAATTATTAATCTTTTGATCAAGCACTTCATTTCTAATGAGATTAATTAAATTTTCATCAAAAATAACATGTATTGATTCTTCTACAATCATTTTTCTCTTATTGAAAACTCTATAAGCTCTACTAGAAAGAGAGTATCCTAAGAAAATGCCATCATCTGATTTGCAATCAAACTTACCTAAAGGCTCTTTTCTATTATTCAAAATAAAGCATTTACATCCAAATACATGAAAGTGTTCAATCTTAGGCTTCCTTCCAAAAAATAATTCATAGGGGGTCTACTTCAAAATTGGTCTAAAATAGATACTATTCATCACATAACATGCAATATTTACAAAATTGGTCTAAAAATAACATGTCTAAAATAGATACTTTTGCCTAAAAATATTTTGGCAATTTATACTCATCAAGCATAGATCAACTTAATTCAATTAATATTCTTTTTTTTCTTTATACTACATTTTGTTGGAGAGTTGTAGGTGAAAAAAAATTATGTCTTATCTAATGTTCATCACAATAATCCTCAAATCATTTATTTTCAAATTCTCCACCATGATCAGTTTGAACCCTATTAATCAAAAGACCTTGTTCTCTTTGAATATATTTATAAAACTTTCTAAACTCACCAAAACCATCATCCTTATTAGCTACAAACAAAACCTTAGTATATCTAGAGAAATCATCAAAAATCACAAAACCATAATTTTTATCACCTAAGCTAGTGGTGTTAATTGGATCAAATAAATTCATGTGCAACAATTCTAGAGGTCTAGAAGTAGAAATAATATTTTATTTTTAAATGAGCTTCTAGAATGCTTACCATGAATACATGCATCACAAACATAGTTTGAATAAAATTTTAATTTAGGCAAATCTAACTACTAAATCAAGTTTAGTAATTTTATTGAGTGTGCGCATGTTAATATGACATAGTCTCCTATGAAATAACCATATATCATCATGAGTGCATTTAAAAAAAAAGTAAATTCAAATTCACATCATGAAAGCTATCTAAATCAATGACATAAATATTTTTATGTCTTTTTTTTAATAACACAAAACATTTTATTATTTTTTTATACAATATGATGCATGAAATACTACATTCAAACCTTTATAATATAATTGACTAATAGAAATTAAATCATGTTTTAATCCTTCTACTATAAAAACTTTATCTAAAGTGATAGAATTCTTATAAATAGAACCAATGCCAATGATCTTTCTCTTTGCATTATCTCCATATGTAACAAATCCTCCATCACTTGATTCTAAAGTTGTGAATTTATCCTTATCTCTCATCATATGTCTTGAAAATCCACTGGCCAAGTACCACATGCCTTCTTTGATTTTTCTTTGAAGGCATTCCTCCAAAATAAAATCACATGTTAACTTTTGGAACCCAAACATGTTTGGGTCCACATTTCAAATTTGAAGCAAAATATCTAGCATGTGTGATTTGTGTAGTGCTTGTACCTTTTCTTACCCATACATAAGATGATTGCTTAGTGTTTTGAAATTTATGTGCATAGCAATCAAATGAAATATCCCATTTTCTACCATAAAGGTTGCACCAAACATTAGTGTTTGCATATGGCTTAGCATGATAATTATAAAATATATGAGTGGGATGTGTATTATGCAAATAATTTTTATTAAATGTTTTACTTGAAGCATTATAATGAACTTATGATTTCAAACATAATTCTAATTATGCTTTTAACAAGATATTCTCTCTTTAAAGTTTACATACAAGTAAGGAACAATCTAATAAAGAATTAATTTTATTTTTCAAGTTATCACATTCATTTTTTAAATCACAAAATTGCATATCTAAATTTTTATGCTTCTTTCCTAAGGTTTTTTATTTTCTTTTTAAATTTTTATATTCAATAACTAAATAATTAAAAATATCATCTAATTCTTCATAAGATATATCATTACATACCTCTTGAGAACCTAAGTTAGATTCTCCATTTACCATAAGACATATGTTGACCTCTTCATCAGATGAGCAAGTACTTGATTCATTTGAATCTAGATTGGCCCATAAAGCCTTCTTCTTCTTCTTATGGTACTTTTTCTCTTTCATATTTTTAATTCTCTCCACATTAATCTCTTTCTTCTTTGAATCAGCAAGTTTTGGACAATCACCTCTTACATGTCAAGGCTTTTTACAATGGTAGCAAATGATCCCTTCACCTATAGAAAAATTCTTAATTTAAAATTTATAGTTTTTATATTTTTAATACCTTTGATTATTATTCCTTAGCAAGTTCCCAAGCCTTTTAGATAGCATGGCCACCTCATCACTATCACCATCCAAACTTCAGGCGCCATGCTCAGCACTATCATCAACTTGTAATGCAATGGCTTTTCCTTTCTCCTTCTCCCTTTTTTGTTGAGTTGTCCATCTTATCCCTTTGAGCAATAACCTATTCATATGCTATCAAAGAACCCAAAAGCTGGTCAAGTGGATAAGCATATAAACCCTTAGCTTTACTAATAATTGTTACTTTAGCATCTCATTCTTTTGGAAGACATCTAAGAATCATATAGACTAAGTCTTAATTCCTATATAATTTTCAAGAGAATGCAATGTGTTAATTATTTTTATGAATCTAGTATACATATCAGAAATAGATCCAGCAGGAGACATACGAAATAACTCATAGTCTTGAACAAGTCTATTTATGTGAGCATCTCTAACTTCACTTGCTCCTTCATAAGTTATAATTAATTTATCCCATAATTCTTATATTTACTTAACATGGAAGTTTTCATGTAATCATTAGGAAATAAAGCATAATGTAAAGTATTACATGCCCTAGCATTTAGTTCATCAAGTTCTCTTTCAGCTACAACCCATTCCTCAAATGGTTTTTCTACTTTAATTCCATTTACTTCTACATTGGGTGTATGATATTGATGTGTCAACATATACCACATACATGCCTCTTGACCTCTTAAAAATGTACTAATTCTATTTTTCCAATAATCAAATGGTATAATATCTAATAGTGGAGGTCTATGAGTGGATTGTCCCTCTCGTAGTGAACCCTTTGGGAAACCTTATGCCAAAGTGAAAAGATCTATTCTTGGATGTTAAGCCAATAAAAGAGCCAAGGCTTTGATACTAATTGTGAGTCACTATAACACTGAAGATGGGGGGGGTGGAGAATTGGGCAATATTTAAAATTTTAAAAGTTAAATCTTAAATTTTAACTTTTAGTAAGAAATTAATTTTTTATTTTATAATGACAACATATAATTCTCAATGTAGGAAAATAATGTACATTAAAGTAAAGAGAGACAATAGGCACACAATTTTTATGTGGTTTAGCCAAACACCAAAATTGGCCTACGTCCATACCTAGCCACCCCTGCTTAAGAATCCACTGAATGTAAATAGCTTTCAAACCACACTCTTCTATAACAGGGCGAGTACAACCCCTCTACTCTCCTACAAAGGGGTGAGTACAACCCCGATATAAATTTTACAGCACAAAAAGAAAAATATAAAATAATAAATTTTGATAAAATATATCTCTCACAAATATACCAAGCTATCCAATTCAAAAAGTGATCTCACAACTTATAAATGATCACTTTGCAACTTACAATTTTGACAAGATAGAATGCACACTTAATTTTGACAAGAAATAATAAAATAAATATCTTAAAGTGATCTTACTAAGATGTTTATGCTATTATAATTTGTAGACTAATATAAAAATGATTTCAAAATAAATTCACAATTATCTATTGCACAATAAAATAAAGTTCAACAAGGAATAATTTTAAGTTTAAGAGAAAATATAACTAGTATGCATATAATAGTGTAAGAATTATTAACTCTCTACTAAACTTCTTTTTTTAATTATTAAACAATAAAACAACAAGCTTTATAAAATTTTAGCAAGACAAAATTATTTAAACAAAGAATATTAGTTGAATAAGTGACAAATAAAATAATTTAACTTTTATAAATTTATTTTGATAAAGAAACTTGATATATAATAGATCTAGCATATACTCTAAAATTCTAGCAATAATTTATTTTATTTTAACCAAAATGATATTTTCGAATTAATGCAACTGATCATAAAATTCTTACATAAAATTAGTATATGATAAATCTAAGCAAACTAGTAAGCTTTTAATTAAAAAGAGAGATCTAGCAAATATGAAAATATTTTCAACACAATAAATTAATTTAAAATGATTAAAATATACTTCTAAAATAGATATAAGAATAAATGATTTTTCAAATAAGACTAAAAAAAAAATATTTCAAGAAACCAAAAGAAATTTGTAGTAAGATAAAAATTTCAACAAGATGAAATAAATCCTATAAACTATCATAGGAGTTTTTCACAAAAAAAAATGATTGAAGAAACTTTGACATGAAAAACTTAAACTTTGACATCCAAAGACTAATCCACAAAAAGTAAAATTTTGAAAGAGCAAATAAATGGTGAAAATAGTATGAATAACTAAAAGAGATTAAGATCAAGAAAAATAAACTCAAGTAATTTGAGAAAGCTTGCTTAGTTGAAGATGTTGAAGCTTCCAAACTAAGGATTTGATCTTGCAATATTTGGAGAACACTTGGAAGGAAAATCTAGAAAGTTTTTTGTTAGATTTGCTAGACAGATTTTGAATTTGAATGAGCAACCCTTTCATGAAGAGAATGAGGACTATTTATAAGCAAGAATGTCATTTTGAATTATTTCAAAGAAATATATTATTCAAATATCATTTTATCATATAATAGTTTAATATTTAATAAAATATGATTTATATTAAATAAATATTAAATTAAAATAGCCAAAAAATGGCTAGTCACATGGGCAAGTCAAAAATAATCAAATATGGCTCTTAATATATTCAAAGCATGTAGCATACATTCATTATTAAAATTAGCTAATGTTTAACAAATCATAATAAATTCAATATAAATCAAACATGGATCTTGTAACCTATCAGATTAAAGGACAAAATCTAAGGAATCCATTGGAGATGATATCAGATCTAAATTTCTTGATTATAAAATGACTTTGGCTAAAATACTAAATTTCATGTATTTTTTGTTAATTTTGAAATATGATATAATTTAGATTTAATCATACATATGTTAGTTATCAAATAACCTTTAAATTTAAATTTAAATATTTAATTATATTAAATATATAAAATAATTACACTTAATAATCATAATTAATTATCATTTATTATTTTGATAATTTAAATGCTATGTATGAAGCATATAATTGAATGTTAATTAGATAAAGATTTATAAAAGTTAACTTCATTATCATTATTTAAACTAAATAAAAATAATATATTAAGTTGTATGAAAATTAATTCATGCTAATGAACTCATATGAATCTCTAAGATAGTTATAAATGCATATAACCTAAAATATTATATCTTAAACTTTAAGGTATCCATTTTGATATAAGTTTCATTCTTCCATACTTGTAATTTTATCAAACATATTGAGATGTATTGGATATATAATTAGCAATTAATATATCTGAAACACATAAAACTTACATTAGAACATCCAAGCATACGTTTATTATCATCAAAATTAATAAGATTGAAGATGAGGCTCATAAAGCCAACACTTCATGATTATGAACTTTTTGTATGTTACCTCATGAGTCTATCTCTAACATGTGCACACATTTCACTAAAATTATTACCTCATAGCTTGCTTTGGAAATAGATTTAACAAATAATAAAAAGGTTAATAAAACTCTATACTATTGACCTAAATCTTGGGATGCCAAGGTTACTACTATTTTTGAATCTAAACTCTTATCATTCTAATCCATTGATCATCGACTTGGTTCCCTTATTACTTATGAACAGAAAAAGTTGCAGAAAAATATTGACCTTAGTGACAAAAAAAGGAGAAGATACTTGCTCTTAAAGTGAGTACTTCTAATTGCAGCAAAGTGGATAGCAACACTAATAATGATGACATCATAATTATAACTAGAAAATTTAAAAGCTTCTTAAAAGATAAAAATAAGAGATTTGAGTGAAAGAAAGGCAAAGGTAAAATAAAGAACTATTCAAAGGTTACTAATCTAATTTAATATAAATGTAAAAAAATAAAGTCACATCAAATGCGAATGTTTCTTACTCAAAAGCACCAATCAGAAAGACAAATTGGAAGAAAATGGTGATATAAATAAGGGAAAGTAAAAAAGACTTAGTGTGCTTTTTGGATCAACTCTGATTTAGACTCTAAATAATAATTCATAGAAGAGGCCATGAACCTTTGTTTGATGGTAGAAGGAGATTCCATGATTCTGAAGGTGAATAGGTAAGTAATCTCAATTATGATAATTTTTTTATTTTTGTGAGGAATTACATGCTGCATTCAAATCCTTAAGAAGAAAATTTTCTCTTCCATTACATTCATGGTACATTATTGGATGAACATAAAAATTTGAAAAATGAGTACAAAGAATTAGAAATTAAAAAGGCAAAAAGGCAAAAAAAAAATGATTTATCTAAAAATTAGCTATCTTGAATGTTCAAATGAAGATTTATAAAAAGAAAGTTGAAAATTGTAGAAAGAGCTCATCCATTCAAAAAATAAAATTTAAAACTAAACCCTAGTACTCATTGCTTTGCTTGTGGCATGTTTTGACATATTGCTAATCTACGCATACATACAGCATAGGCATGGATTCCAAAAACTCTTGTAACTCTCTTATTCTTAAAAGTAAAGAAGCTAACCAACTATGAGTTCCCAAACTACTTACCTACTATTTTGCAAAAATCCCTTTACATAGGGGTTGGTGGAGACATGTGGTACTTAGACAGTGATTGCTCAAAATATATGACTGGTGGCAAAAGCAAATTCATCTCTTTTGAACTCAAAAGCGAAGTAAAGACCACTCTTGGAGACAACACAACTTGTTAAAGTACTCAAGTCATATACCATTGGTATTAAAATAAATTTATCCTTTAAAAAGTCTTTCCTATTGATGGTTTGAAACACAATCTAGTTAGCATCAATCAATTATGTGAAAAGAGCTTTAATGTCAAAAATTTTAAAAATGAATGCTTGCTCGATTTAAATGGAAAAATTATTTTAGGTGTTAGGATTAATGACAGTTACATAATTGATCTTGATAACTTAAGTTATTCTTTGGTTATTTGCTTAAAGCTTACACTAGATGAGTCCTAGCTAAGGCATAGGACACTGTGTCACCCTAGCATGCACACACTTAGAATGATTACATGAAATAATTTGGTTTGATGTATACTTAGATTAGATTTCTCTGATAATCATTTGTATGATGCATATATGCATGATAAGCAAACAAAATCTTCTTTCAAATATACATCAAGCACTGTCAGCACCACTAATTTAGGGGAAAGTCATAAGAATTTGTTTTTATTGATGATTCTACCATATTTACTTGGGTGAGATTTTTGAAATGGAAAATTAAATATATTATAAAATTTAAGATCTTTATGATTTAGATTTAAAGAAAAACTAGTTGTAGTATTGCATCTTTTCATAGTGACCATGGATGTGAATTTAAAAATAATAAATATGAAGCTTTTTTATTATATAGAGATAGAGCATAATTTTCTTCCTATAAGACCCCACAACAAAATGAAATAGCTGAATGAAAGAATAGAACACTTATAAAAGTTTCTATATTCTTGCTCAGTGAATACAAGCTTTTTAGATACTTCTAGGTTGAGGCAATTAACATCACTTGTTATGTGTTAAATTGAGTAAACATTAGATACGAGCTAAATAACTTCTAAAAGGTATGAATCTGAATCTATCTCATTTGCATGTTTTCAAATGTAAATGATTTATGTTGAATAATGGGAAGAAAAATTTAGCAAAGTTTGATTCTAAATCTATTGAGGGAATTTTTCTAGGTTACCCTTCTATATGAAAAGCTTATAGAATCTTCAATAAGAGAACCCTATTGGTAATGGAGTCAGTGCATGTTATTTTTTATGAATTTGTTATTTTTCCCTATCCAAAGAGCCTGTAGATGAAGATGATTTAGTGTCTAAAATTGAAATTCTAGGTTTGAAAGAAAATTAGGAAGCCGAGGGGAGACTACCTAGAGAGTGGAGATATGCATTGAGCCATCCTTGAGATTTGATCATAGGAGACCCATCTGTAGGTGTTAGGAAACACTAGGAATTGCTTTAAAGAAGAGGTTAGCCATACAACCTTCATTTCCTTGATTAAATCCACTAGTGTACTGTTGACCTCACTTTAGAGTGAGGACTCATCCTTCCTTAGACTTAGGAATCTTCTAGATACTTGGATTTCCCTAGTCATAAGACACTTTTAGTGATTAAGGGAACACTAAACCCAAGCCTAGGGACTTATGAAGGAATACCCTAAGCTTAGGATATGCCTTAGTATAAATAAGTTTTATCCATCCCATGGCCTAAACCATAACCCATGCTTATCCATTCATCCAAAACCAACCTCAATTGCATTTTTTTTTTATATTTAAGCTCCAAGACAAATTAACTTAACCCTTAACCTAAACCAATTATATTACCATCCTATGGATTAAAAATCCAAAGCCCATTCATTTGACCCAAATCCAATCAATCTTTACAAAAGCACTCCAACCATTCAAACCTCTATTTCAAACCCTTCCAAGATTCACAATCAAACCAATTGAACAAAACCAATCCAATCAACCCAAGTTATCCCATTTGACCTAGATGGTCCAAATTAGCCAAAACCTAATTAAATCTAAATTAATTGCAACTAAAAGCTTCAATCAATCCTAAATCAATCATCAAACTCAATCCAACTCAATTCAACCCAATTCAACTCAATTGACCCATTTTGGTCCACTTGATCCAAAGTGACCTAAAGGAACAATTTGATCCAAACCTCAATCCAACCTAAATTAGATTAAATTAACCCATCCAATCTCCCCTACAATGATTGTTGATCATCCTTGATTGACCAATTGCAATCAAGTGGATCAAACCAAGCCAATTTGATCACTTGACCCATGTTGATCCAATTAGCCCGTATGGACCAAAATGAACCAAACTTCATCCAAATCTTAATCAATTGCAACCAATGATTCCTATCAACCATAAATTGACCATTGAATATAACCTCAATCCAACCACCAATTGAGCCAAACAAGCCAATTTGGCCTCTTGACCCAATTTGACCTAAAGGGCCAAATTGAGTCAAATTTTATTCTAAACCCAATTGATTGAAACCAATGCCTCTAATCAATCACAAATTGGTTATTGAACATGATTCAACCTTCAATTGAATCCAATTTGATCAAACCAACTCAATTGGCCCATTTAGCCCAAATTGACCTAAATGGTTCAATTGAACCAAATCATTCCCAAATCCAAATTAACTCAAACCAACACTAAGAATCATTTTCAAATGATAAATTGAACATAAATCAACACTCCACCCAAGCCAATTTGGTCAAATTGGTCAACTTAGCCTATTTGACCCATATGAACGCATATGAGCCAAATCCAAATCCACTTCAAATTAAACCAAACCAATGGCACCAATACATTCCAAATCATCATTTAAACACATTCAAACCTTTGGTTTGACCCAATTTGACCAATTGATCAACCTAGCCCAATTGAAACCTATTTGACCCATATGGGTCAAATTGAGCCAAACTCATTCAAACCAAGCCCAAACCAAACCTAACTTGGAATGACTCATCCTTGAGTCACCATATGTCAGCCCAAATGGGGCCCAACCCATGGTGAACCCAGTTTGGGTCAAAACTCATGAACCAAACCACCCAAATGGGATAAAATCCCCATTTGGATGGTCTCACCCACACACAAACCCATGACAGCCACCCTCAGCTCATTTTGGACACTAAGACCACTGACCCAACTTGACCCAAGGCTGTTGGGTTTAGCCTTGGGTCATCAGAGGGTGAGCTTACCCCTAGCCCACCATTATTTAACTTGGGGGAGGAGGTACACTCCAGGCTCGCCTTTGCAGCTACCTTAGCCTCTTAAGACCCTCCACCTCAACAGTCCCATACCATCTCCGGCCACCTACCTCGGTCATACGACTACCAAAGGTTGAGCCAATCTCAACCCTTGGTTCACTTAGGGAGGAGAGTATACTCCTCCCCATCCATTCAAACATGACACATAGCATCTTTATGTGATTTTGAGCAATCCCAATGCTTTCCTCGATCCCTCAGTGGACCCCATCATCGACGAGACCAAGCTCCATTCAAAATTGAGAACCCCATTCATCCAACCTCATCAAAACTCCACCAAACTTCAATTAACTCTTCTCACACCTTTCCCAAGCTCTGGTGAGTCAAAATGAATCGATTCCCAATCGATTTGATCACTAAAAGGCACTCTTAGACAAACTCTAGTAAGCTTCACTATGGCATTTGGTCCACAAAGCTATCGACGAGGAGGCAACTCATGAGCTTTCAATAGGGCTTCATCTCTTGAAGATGAAGCTACCTCAGTCAATGGACCGTCGATCATGAGCTCTGATAAGGTAAATTCTGGAAAATTGTAGAAAAGTCATTAGGTGTTGATGTTTTGTGAAAGATATTGAGATTTCATGAGATTTCCACTATAAGATCTCCTTAGATCTCTTCCCCACATATTTTGGAGTCAATCCTGACATCCTAAGACCTTCGGTGAGCTTAGAACATGCAGAAGAGGGCGAACAGTGTCTGTCTTCTATCGCTCGAGTGATGAAGGATCATTCGCCATTCATTCTATGTGATTAGAATAGATGACCTTGATTTAATCTACTAGAAAATTTGATTTAATCTATTAGGAATCACAAGATTAATCCCCATTGTCTGATCCAAGATTGGATGGTGGTAACAAAACTACATCTGTCGCAACTAACTCAGCCACCATGGGGGACGATTTAAATAACATATCCTGTGGCACCACGCCGAAAATGATTCCACATCAGCTCCCGCGTGGAGCTGACGGATTAAGTGTTTAATTAGGTGTTTAAAATGTGATTAATTAGCCAAAACTTTAAAAATTCATAACTAATTGTAGAAAAATTATAAAAATAGGTGTAAACTCATTTTGGAAAGGGTAAATAGAGGAAAATTTAATAAAAATAAAATATCTAAGGTTTAATTAATGAACAATGCTTAATTTGAAGTTTAGGCTAATTATCTTAATTAATCTTTAATTACTTGGCCAATAGGTCTCAAATTGGATAGGTTAATTCCATGGGATGTCCTTTGCCTCTCATAATTTTCTTGAGATTTATTGGCTAAGTAATTAAGAGAATTTAGAATTTTAACCTTAATCACCCTCCTTAATTAATTGAATAATTATTAAATTTACTAAACATTAAAATTTTGGTTATTAATGATAATTAATCACTATTAATAGTGGAAATGATGAGGGTAAATGATTAAGGCCTCTTCCTTGGTCATTTGTATAAGTCTCTTTCCATAGAAGGGTTAATTAACTTTTGATTTAATTAAGAATTAATGAAGTTAATTAATGATAAAATTAATTCAATTTGAAATGATAATTGTTTTAAATAATCTAAATTAAATTTATGGGTTACTCTTTATGTGCTTAATAATATAAAGACCCTTAAGGAAATTATGGTTAACCGATGGGTGTGGGAAAATCATATGAGAACTTAATTAGATTCTTTATTAATCTAATTAATATTTAATCATGAGCCTAATTGTATTAGATCCCTTTAGGAGCATTGCAAATTTTAATTTCTCTTTTTCTATCATTGGAGGCTCAAGATTAAATGATTAATTAAATTAAAGAGACATAGGAAAGCCAAATTAAATGAATTGCTTATGATTCAAACTTAATTAATCCATAAAATACATTTAATCATCTTTTCCTTAAACACATTAAATCACTCACATGGGATGGGGAAAAATAGCAAATATCATATCTCCTCCTTAAGAATTAATGATTTAAAGATAAAAAATCAAATTTCATAAGAAGCTTTGGTTAATCTTAAATAATTTTATTTAACTTAATTATCCTTAGGAAGTAATGTGATTGGATGTATTATATGGCAATATTTAATTATTCCTTTTTAATCATCATAAATTTGTATGTCATTTGATATCATGCATTCATGTTTTCAAATAAAAGAATCAATTAAATTTAATTATGTGTAAATTGCACGTGTTGGATTAAGCCTATTATATGTGTGGCTATTATCATTAATAAATTCAAACATTAATTTTAAAATTATAAATTAATGATGAAAATTTAAATTGATGTTGGATATGAATATTCTATATGATTGACATTTGTTTATAGCTTAAACATGTTAAAGCATTATTTTATTTTTCATGATTCATGTGTATGTTTACAAGTATTTGAATGCTAAAATGAATATAGTCTGGAAATCCTAGGAATACGAGGCTTTAAGTGGCCCCAAGGAGGTCTTAGATTACCTCACATCCTGGGTTAACAATGGTGCATACTTACTTAATTTCATTTACATGTTTACATACATTAGAATTTGGATAAAGCTTTACTTTGCATGAATAAATAAATTTGTTAACATATAATCTTTTCCATAATTTTCATTCTCATTGTTATGTATACATTCATATGTATTTAAGATAACAAGTATATAGTTTGGGCATCAGGAATATGAGGCTTTAAGTAGCCCCATGGAGGTCTTAGATTACCTCACTTTTCTAATTTAAATAACCACATGTACTTGCTTAAATCTTTAATACATGTCTATGTGTACTTAGCTAAGAAATGGAATCCCTATTTTCTACCAAAAATATATGCATTCACAATCATTTAAGTGTGCCAAAATACATTGCATGTATAAGTATAAAACCAAAATATAAGCAATGTAACTGAACGAAGTAATAAATATAACATTATCCAAGTTATAGTAATTCAATTTCATTAATCTTAAGATGCCTCTCATGTTTGAATAGGATTCTTTATGATTAACCTAAACTTAGGATTGATAAAATATTTAATAAATCATTTATTAAAAGAAACCAAGTTACAACAACATGCTTCAGAAAATAACTTAGTGTAGGGATGAAGAAGGTTAAACCTCCTTCTTCTCTTTATAATAAGTATATGCTAAGTAAATATCAAATGAAACAAAACAAAATATAAATTAAAATTTTCAAATCCTCTTAATGACTTGAAATGAAATCACCCTCATATGTAAGTTGAACATTCCAAACATTAGACAATCATAATCCTAAAGCTTAACTAAGACATACCACATTAACCCTAAGCACACACATTAGAATACTAAGTCACCACTTCTAGCTCTAAGTTAAGGCAGTGTATGTTATGATGTTATGTTTTTGTTTTATGATGTAATATTTTAGACTGGATGGTAGGTTTGTTTATGCGTAGACTGGATGTTAGGCCACTATTAGCCTATTAATATTTTTTGCAGGGGAATATGTTAAAGGGGTTGCTAAAATAAAATAAATATAAATGCTTTTTCTTGCATGATTGCTTATACCCCTTTGCATAATCCACATTATGACATGTGGGCTTGGTTACCCATGTGCAGGGTTCTAAGTCCAAATTATGGAATATAACTGCTTGAGTTTGTATGGTTAATTTAGCTAACATCTATTTTTTTTGGTACAGTTAGATTTTATTTTCTATAAAAATGTAATTTTTGAAATAGAAATTGGGATTAGTGTTATGGGGTTTAGGATGAGTAGTGGATAAAAGGCAAAGTCTTGGGAAGCCTTGGAGAAAATCAAATCAAGCCAAAGAAGGAAAAGAAAAGATGAAGAATAAAGACCCCCATAACATCTAACTTAATTATAAATATAATATTTTCTGTATAATATGAGTTTTATAAGGGTAGTGGTCAGCTACGCAACTTCTTTTATTTTTTGAGGTGTTTGGCAGTACCCGGCCGCACTAGCCTTTTATTATTTTATGAAATCTATCAATTTTTTATTATTATGTTTATCTTATGTAATAGAAATGGCATGATTTTCATAGGTTTCTTAAGTATGATGATTGATTGTGTGGTATGGATGCAGTAGGCTCTATAAGATAGAAATTACTTTTTCTACCTCCACTAATAACTCATAATTAAAATTTAAAATAATTCATAATCTCACTTTAAAGCTTAGGTTATACTCAAAATAATTAAAAGATTTTGTAACCCCTTAGCTGAATGATATATGTTTTAATAATCATGCATATCATATTATTTCTTTCTTGAATAGGAAGGGTCTCCACTCTTACAAGATAGGGGAATGCTTGACCTCTGAAGGCATCCCTTGTAGTGGAGAACACCTCCTCCCCCTAATTTAGCCAACAATCTGAATTCATCATGCATTTAGGCATAATTTTCCTAAGCCTTTGTCCAAATCAACGTGTCAAAAATGATATAAAAATGTGTATAATCTTGTATTAGTCTAAGTCATGTCTTCATGCCAGTCATGATCTAGTCTCTTAGGGAGTAAGTTTAAGACTCTGGTTTCCCTTATTAATTAAATAATAGTCTAGCTATCTTGTAATTTTAGAAGACTGACCTACATAGTTTTGAAGCATAAGAGGTGTTAGCCAAGAGGTTGTAAGTCAACAAGGGTCAGATAAGTTTATCCTCTCTTGTGAAGGTTAACTACTATGTCCCCCTTCCATTTAGATTTTATATTTAGGTTGAGCTCTTAGCTTGTGCTAAAGCTCCTTAGATTTATGAGTCACTATAGCATAAAAATTAAATCTTAAATTTTAAGTTTTAATGAAAAATTTATTTTTGATTTTATAATGATAAGATACAATTCTTAATGTAGCACAAATAAAAATACAGTAAAATAAAGAGAGACAATAAGCACATAATTTTTATGTGGTTCGGCCAAACCCCAAAACTGGCCTACGTCCACGCCTAGCCACCCCTCGCTAGGAAACCACTAAATAAAAAATAACTTACAAATAGTACTCTCCTATAATGGGGCGAGTACAACCCCTACAATAATATGTACTCTCCTACAAAGGGGTGAGCACAACCCCAATTTAAATTTACAGCACAAAAAGAAAAATACAAAATAATAAATTTTGATAAAATAAATCTCTCACAAATATACCAAGCTATCCAATTCAAAAAAAATGATCCCACAACTTATAAATGATTACTTTACAACTTAAAAATTTGGCAAGATAAAATGCTCACTTAATATTTATAAGAAATAATAAAATAAATATCTTAAAGTGATCTTACTAAGAAGTTTATGTTATTACAATTTGTAGACTAATATTAAAATAATTTTAAAATAAATTCACAATATTCTTTTACACAATAAAATAAATTTCAGCAAGTAATAATTTATTTTATTTTAACTAAAAGATTCTTTCAATTAATGCTATGATCCTGAAATACTTAAATAAAATGATTATATGATAGATCTAAGTAGGCTAGTAAGCTTTTAATTAAAAAGAGAGGTCTAGCAAATTTGAAAATAATTTCAGCACAATAATTTAATTTAAAATGCTTAAAATATACATCTAAAATAGATCTAAGAATAAATTATCTTTTAAAATAAGACTAATGAAGAAATATTTCAAGAAACCAAAAGAAATTTATAGGAAGTTATAAATTTCAACAAGTTGAAATAAATCCTACAAACAATCATAAGAGTTTTTCATAAAAAAATGATTGAAAAAACTTTGATGTGAAAATCTTAGACTTTGATGTCCAAAGACTAATCCACCAAAAAGTATAAATAGGAAAGAATAAATAGATGGTGAAAATAGTATGAATAACTAAAAGGGATTAAGATCAAGAAAACAAACTCAAGTAATTTGAGAAAGCTTGCTTAGTTGAAGATGTTGAAGCTTCCAAACCAAGGATTTGATCTTGCAATATTTGGAGAATACTTGGAAGGAAAATCTAGGAAATTTTCTCTTAGATTTGCTGGAAGGATTTTGAATTTGAATGAGGAATGCTTTCATGAAGAGAATGAGGGCTATTTATAGGTAAGAAGGTTATTTTGAATTATTTCAAAAAATATATTATTCTAATAATATTTTATCATATAATAATTTAATATTAAATAAAATCTAATTTATATTAAATAAATATTAAATTCAAGTAGCCAAAATTTAGCTATTCACATGGGCAAGTCAAAAATAATCAAATATGGCTCTTAATATATTCAAAGCATGTTGCATGCATTCATTATTAAAATCAGCTAATGTTTGAAAAGTCATAATAAATTCAATTTTAATCAAACTTGGGTCATGTAACCTATCAAATTAAAGGAAAATATCCAAGGAATCCATTGGAGATGAAATCAGATATCTTCCTTGATTATTAAATGACTTTGGCTAAAATACAAAATTTCACATATTTTTGTTAATTTTGAAATATGACATTTAAATATTATGATATAATTTATATATAATAATATATATTAGTTATTATATAACCTTCAAATTAAATTAAAATATTAAATTATATTTTGTAAATAAAATAATTACACTTAATAGTCATAATTTATTATCATTTATTATTTTGATAATTCAAATGCTATGTATGAAACATATAATTGAATGTTAATTAGATATAGATTTATATAAATTAACCTCATTATAATAATATGTTAAGTTGTGAGCAAATTGATTCATGCCAATGAACTCATGAATTTCTAAGATAGTTATAAATGCATATAACCTAAAATATTGTATCTTGAGCTTCACATTATCTATTTTGATCTATCATTCATTCTTCTATTCTTGTAATTTTCTCAAACATATTATGAGATGTATTGGATATCTAATTAGCAATTAATATATCTGAAACACATAAAATCATTCATTAGAACATCCAAGCATTCATTTGTTATCATCAAAATTGATTGGATTGAACATGAGGCCCAACAATCTCCCCCTTTTTGATGATGACAAACTAATGTTGGGTATTGATTTTGATGAAGGTGCAAATTGACCTTTCATCATAGTTTTTTTTAAAAAAATTCTCTTCTAAAAAAATTTATACACAAGAGATGAATAATGGTCCACCCCCTAAATGTATGCATGAAATAGACTTAATACTAACTAACATTTTACTCTTCTCCCCCTTTTGACAACATCAAAAAGTGAGAACAAACTACATATAATTTTAAATATTAGGATCTAACATTCCAAGCATGCATCTTAAAGTATAGAAACATTCTTCTGGTAATGGTTTTGTAAAAATATCTATAATTTATAAATCAGTACTAATGAAATTAATATTAACATCACCTTTCAAAACAAGATCCCTAATAAAATGATGTATAATTTCTATATGTTTGGTTCGTGAGTGATGGATAGGATTTTAGGTCAAACTAATAGCACTAGTATTATCACACTGAACTAGAATGTGATCATGCTTAATACCAAAATCTTTTAATTGTTGCCTTAACCAAAGGACCTGAGCAACACAACTACCGACATCTATATTCTCAACCTCAGCAGTAGATAAAGCTACAGAATTTTGTTTTCTGGATGACCAAGATAAAAGCGATGATCCTAAAATTTGGCATGTGCATAATGTGCTATTTCTATCTACTTTGCATCCCATAAAATCAGCATCAGAATAACCAACCAAATCACATGATAAAGAATTTTTAGGATACCATAAACCTAACCTAGTACTGCTTATCAAATACCGAAAGATACGCTTGTCTGCTATTAAATGAGATTCTTTCGGGTTGGCTTGAAAATGAGCACACAAAGAAACAGAAAACATAATATCAAGCCTACTAGTAACAAGGTATAAAAGTGAACCTATCATACTCCTATACAGTTTTCGATCAACACATTTCCTAATTCATCTAAATCCAATTTTATAGATGGGCTCATAGGAGTTTTACTATATTTAAATCATTTCATATCAAACCTCTCAAGAAATTTATTTGTGTACTTAGTTTGATAGATGAATGTTCCATTTTCTTGTTGCTTCACTTGAATACCTAAGAAAAAATTAAGTTCTCCCATCATACTCATTTCAAACTCTTTAGACATCAAAGATGAGAACTCATGGCACAAAGATTCATTTGTACTCCCAAATAATAAATCATCTACATGAACTTGTACCAATATCAAATCATCATCTATGCTCCTAAGGAATAAGGTGGTAGCTACTCTACCCTTTCTAAATCCATGATCTATAAAAAAGTTACTTAACCTATCATACCAAGCATGAGGAGCCTGTTTTAAATCATATAAGGCTTTCTTTAATTTATACACATGATTTAGACAATCAAGGCTCTCAAATCTAGGTGGTTGCCCTACAAATACATCTTGGTCAATAAATCCTCATTCAAAAATGCAGTCTTGACATCCATTTGAAAAAGTTTAAAATCCCTAAAATAAGCCTAAGCAAGGAGTAACCTAATAGCTTCTAATCTTCCTACAGGTGCAAAAGATTCTTCAAAATCTATTCTTTCAGCTTCTGTGTACCTTTGTGCAACTAACCTAGCTTTATTTCTAACAATACAACCTGAATCATCTAACTTATTTCTAAAGACCCATTTTGTTCCAATGACATTTTAATCTTGGGGTCTTGGGACTAATTCTCAAATATTATTTCTTACAAATTGATTCAACTCCTCTTCCGTAGAAATAATCCAAAAATTATCTTTTAATTCTTCTTCTAAATTTTAAAGTTCAACCTCGAATAAAAATGTTGAATGATCTACAACCTCTCTACTATGTCTTCTGGTCATAACTCCTTTTGAAGGATCTCCTATAATTAATTCCGTTGGATGATTTTTATTATATTTTCATTCTTTAGGCAATGAATCATCCACATTATCTTCTAAAGATATTTTCTTGAAATTATCAATCTCTTCATCAATCACTTCATTTCTAATGGGATCAATTAAATTTTCATCAAAAATAACATGTATTGATTCTTCTACAATCATTTTCTCTTATTAAAAACTCTGTAAGCTCTACTAGAAAGAGAGTATCCTAAGAAAATACCATCATCTAATTTGCAATCAAACTTACCTAAATGGTCTTTTCCATTATTCAAAATAAAGGATTTACATCCAAATACATGAAAGTGTTCAATCTTAGGCTTCTTTCCAAAAAAATAATAATTCATAGGGTGCCTTCTTCAAAATTGGCCTAAAATAGATCCTATTCATCACATAACATGCAGTATTTACTACTTCTACCCAAAAATATTTTGGCAATTTATACTCATCAAGCATAGATCTACTTAATTCAATTAATATTCTATTTTTTTCTCTCTACTACTCCATTTTATTGGGGAGTTCTAGGTGCAAAAAAATTATTTCTAATCCCATGTTCATCACAATAATCCTCTAATAATTTATTTTCAAATTCGCCACCATGATTAGTTTGAACCCTATTAATCAAAAGGCCTTGTTCTCTTTGAATATATTTAGAAAACTTTTTAAACTCACCAAAAACATCATCCTTGTAAGTTACAAATAAAACCTAAGTATGTCTAGAGAAATCATCAACAATCACAAAACCATAATTTTTTTCACCTAAGCTAGTGGTGCTAATAGGACCAAATAAATCCATGTGCAATAATTCTAAAGGCCTAGAAGTAGAAACAATATTTTTACTTTTAAATGAGCTTCTAGAATGCTTACCATGAATACATGCATCACAAACATAGTTTGAATGAAAATTTAATTTAGGCAATCCAACTACTAAATCAAGTTTAGCAATTTTATTGACCGTGTACATGTTAATATGACATAGTCTCCTATGCCATAACCATATATCATCATGAGTGCTTTTAAAATAAAGTAAATTCAAATTCACATCATGAAAGCTATCTAAATCAATGACATAAATATTTTTATATCTTTGTCCTACTAACAAAACATATTCATTATTTTTTATAATGCAATATGATGCATGGAATACTACATTCAAACCTTTATCACATAATTGACTAATAAAAATTAAATTATGTTTTAATCCTTCTACTTAAAAAACTTTATCTAAAGTGATAGAATTCTTACAAATAGAACCAATGCCAATGATCTTTCCCTTTGCATTATCTCCATATGTAACAAATCCTACATCATTTGATTCTAAAGTTGTGAATTTATCTTTATCTCCCGTCATATGTCTTGAACATCCACTGTCCAAGTACCACATGCCTTCTTTGATTTTTCTTTGAAGGAATTCATACAAAAGAAACTCACATGTTAACTTTTGGAACCCAAACATGTTTGGGTCCACATTCTAAATTTGAAGCAAGATATCTAGCATGTGTGGTTTGTCCAAGTACCACATTCCAAATAAGACATATGTTGATCTCTTCATCATATGAGAAAATACTTGATTCATTTGAATTTGGATTGGCCCATAAAGCCATCTTCTTCTTCTTATGATACTTTTTCTCCTTCATATTTTTTCTTCTTTCCACATCAATCTCTTTCTTCTTTGATTCAACAAGTTCTGGATAATCCCCTCTTATGTGTCCAGGCTTTTTACAATGGTAGAAAATGATCCCTTCACCTGTAGGAAATTTATTAGTTTGAAATGTATAATTTTTAGATTTTTTATACCTTTGATTCTTCTTCCTTAGCAAGTTCTCAAGCCTTTTGGATAGCATGACCACCTCATCACTATCACCATCTGAGCTTGAGGTGCTATGCTCATCACTATCATCAACTTGTAATGCAATGGCTTTTCCTTTCTCCTTCTCCCTTTTTGTTGAGTTATCCATCTTATCCCTTTGAGCAATAACCTGATCATGTGCTATCAAAGAACCCACAAGCTGATCAAGTGGATAAGTAGCTTCACTAATAGTTGTTACTTTAGCTTCCCATTCTTTTGGAAGACATCTAAGAATCTTATATACTAAGTCTTGATTCCTATATGTTTTTCCAAGAGAATGCAATGTATTAATTATTTTCATGAATCTAGTATACATCGTAAATAGAAGAGACATATGAAATAACTCATTTTCATGAGCAAGTCTTTTTATGTGAGCATCTTTAACTTCACTAGTTCCTTCATAAGTTATAATGAGTTTATCCCATATTTTTTTTGCTATACTTAACATAGAAGTTTTCATATAATCATCAGGTAATAAAGCACAATGTAAATTATTACAAGCCCTAGCATTTCATTCATCAAGTTCTCTTTCAACTACAGATCATTCCTCAAAAGGTTTTTCTACTTTAATGTCATTTACTTCTACTGTGGGCGTATGATATTGATGTGTCAACATATATCACATGCGTGCATCTTGACCTCTTAAAAATGTACTAATTCTATTTTTTCCAATAATTAAATGGTACACTATCTAAAAGTGGAGGTCTATGAGTGGATTATCCCTCTAGTAGGAAACCTAGTGCCATAGTGAAAAGATCTACTCTTGGATGTTAAGCCAATAAAAGAGCCTAGGCTCTGATACCAATTGAGAGTCACTATAGCACCCAGGGGGGGGGGGTGGGTGAATTGAACGATATTAAAAATTTTAAAAGTTAAATTTTAAATTTTAAGTTTTAATGAAAAATTTATTTTTGATTTTATAATGATAAGATACAATTCTTAATGCAGTAAAATAAAAATATAGTAAAGTAAAGAGAGACAATAAGCACATAATTTTTACGTGGTTCGACCAAACCCCAAAACTAGCCTATGTCCACGCCTAGCCACACCTCGCTAGGAAATCATTAAATGTAAAAAACTTACAAATAGTACTCTCCTATAACGAGGTGAGTACAACTCCTACAATAATATGTACTCTCCTACAAAGGGGCGAGTACAACCCCATTATAAATTTTACAGCACAAAAAGAAAAATATAAAATAATAAATTTTGATAAAATAAATCTCTCACAAATATACCAAGCTATCCAATTCAAAAAAAAAAAGATCCCACAACTTATAAATGATCACTTTACAACTTAAAAATTTGGCAAGATAAAATGCTCACTTAATATTGATAAGAAGTAATAAAATAAATATCTTAAAGTGATCTTACTAAGAAGTTTATGTTATTACAATTTGTAGACTAATATTAAAATGATTCCAAAATAAATTCACAATATTCTTTTGCACAATAAAATAAATTTCAGCAAGTAATAATTTATTTTATTTTAACTAAAAAGATTCTTTCAATTAATGCTAGTGATCACAAAATACTAAAATAAAATGAGTATATGATAGATCTAAGTAGGCTAGTAAGCTTTTAATGAAAAAGAGAGGTCTAGCAAATTTGAAAATAATTTCAGCACAATAATTTAATTTAAAATGCTTAAAATATACATCTAAAATAGATCTAAGAATAAATGATCTTTTAAAATAAGACTAATGAAGAAATATTTCAAGAAACCAAAAAAAATTTGTTGGAAGTTAAAAATTTCAACAAGTTGAAATAAATCCTACAAACAATCATAAGAGCTTTTCACAAAAAAAATGATTGAAGAAACTTTGATGTGAAAAACTTAGACTTTGATATCCAAAGACTAATCCACCAAAAAGTATAAATAGGAAAGAATAAATAGATGGTGAAAATAGTATGAATAACTAAAAAGGGATTAAGATCAAGAAAACAAACTCAAGTAATTTGAGTAAGCTTGCTTAGTTGAAGATGTTGAAGCTTCCAAACCAAGGATTCGATCTTGCAATATTTGGAGAACACTTTGAAGGAAAATCTAGAAAATTTTCTCATAGATTTGCTGGAAGGATATTGAATTTGAATGAGGAATGCTTTCATGAAGAGAATGAGGGTTGTTTATAGGCAAAAGGTCATTTTGAATTATTTCAAAAATTATATTATTCTAACATTATTTTATCATATGATGATTTAATATTAAATAAAAATATAACTTATATTAAATAAATATTAAATTCCAGTAGCCAAAATTTGGCTATTCACATGGGCAAGTCAAAAATAATCAAATATGACTCTTAATATATTCAAAGCAAGTAGCATGCATTCATTATTAAAATCAGCTAATGTTTGAAAAGTCATAATAAATTCAATTTTAATCAAATGTGGGTCATGTAACCTATCAAATTAAAGGAAAAAAAAATCCAAGGAATCCGTTGAAGATGAAATCAGATATAAACTCCTTGATTATAAAATAATTTTGGCTAAAATATAAAATTTCACATATTTTTGTTAATTTTGAAATATGACATTTAAATATTATGATATAATTTATATATAATCATACATATGTTAGTTATCATATAACCTTCAAATTAAATTAAAATATTAAATTATGTTAAGTAAATAAAATAATTACACTTAATAGTGATAATTTATTATCATTTATTATTTTGACAATTCAAATGTTATGTATGAAACATATAATTGAATGTTAATTTAATAGAGATTTATATAAATTAATCTCATTAAAATAATATGTTAAGTTCTCAGCAAATTGATTCATGCCAATGAACTCATTTGAATTTCTAAGATAGTTATAAATGCATATAACCTGAAATATTGTATCTTGAGCTTCACATTATCCATTTTGATCAATCTTTCATTCTTCTATTCTTGTAATTTTCACAAACATATTGTGAGATATATTGGATATGTAATTGGCAATTAATATATCTGAAACACATAAAAATATTCATTAGAACATCCAAGCATTCATTTGTTATCATCAAAATTGATCAGATTGAACAAGTGGCCTAACAAGATTTAGGTTCTGAGGCAGCTTATTTCCTTCAGGCTATGAGTATAAATCCTCATCTCTTAGGTATTTCCATAATCTTGTATTGATGGACTTTATGCCCTAACTTTCTAATAAAGTTTCAATTCAAACAAAAATAAACTATCTCTTTTAGATATATAAAGCCTCATTGTAGGATAGAATGGAGTGCTCACTAGGCTCCCTAGCATTATGAGTGCTCCCTACTTATCCTCCTTTGGGTTCTAAAAATAAGTCTTCAAAATTGAACTTTCCCACTTGATTTTCCTAAATACCCAATTCATTGATAGTTTATCCTTGAAATCCTTGGAGATATTTATTGAATACTCTAATCAAGAGTTTTCTTAAGAAGTTCACACTCCCTAGAATATAATTAACTATGGAGGCTTGCTTCCATGGGAAATTAGAGAACCTAGCATAAAATAAATCCTGCTTTACTTTTCCATGTAAAGTAGGGGAAAGACCTCCAATATATACGGAGACTCGTCTACCTTAGGAGTCCTTATTAAGTGATTAGGTCCATTATAGGGAGATTCCCCCATCTTTCGAGATGGTACATCATGCCTTAATATCGAACCTGATCACTTCAATAAGTGCCCTCTAAGATCTGCGTGGTGTCCAAATAACTCATGATTAAAACACCACAAAATTTTTTGATGATTATGCTAGGGATAGTTCATCTCTCCATCTTTAGTAGTCAATCATTATCTCTAAGCATCGACAGTGGACTTATATTTTATATAAATTTTAGACTATCATTCTTTCTGTTGGACACCCTACTTATTTCATCTTTAAGCAAAGGTGGCTAACATTCTTTAGGTTTTAGGACATCACTCCAAGTAGGTCTTAAAATCCCTATTGGACCTCCAATAGGTAAAAGAAAATTATTCCAATAAAGCACCCAAAATATAAATCAAGCAAAATTAAGAACCTCTTACCACTACCTTGGTAAATCAAGGTTCATCCAACATTTCCAAAATTCTAATGAAGTCCAAAAGTAAAGCAAAAGAATCTTCTCCAAAATTCCAAAATCTCTCTAACATACATGAACCCCATTCAACATAATCAAATTTGTTAAATGAGGGTTCCAATTCAAAAGTCAATGTCAACAACAACAAAGCAAAAGTCTAATTCTATGTCTCTTTCAATAGTGAAGTAGAAATCCCATCCCTCTTTTCTCAAGCACACTTCCTCCATGTCATCCAGAAAGCTTATTTTCTCCTTTTTTTCCAGTGTAGATTTGGCCTTGGATCAGGCCATACTCACCACCACCCCCATCATCAAGTTTGGCCTTGGCTTTGAGCACTTCAAAGTCACTTGTTAGGAACCTGCCCTCACCATAGTTAGTAGAGAGGAGGTGGTTGACAAGAAGCCACTTTTATAATTTTACTTGTAGTCTAATTCTGAGTTTCCCTCTTTGAAGAGGAAGGCCCTAGAGGTTCACCTGCCATGAGTACCAACTGCACCTACATCAGTTTTAGTCTGGACTAGTACCACCTTGCAATTTCCCCAGTATTTAAGGGGAAGTCTGTCTTAGCCTCTCAGATAGTCTCCCCCATATTTGAGGTCAGTTATAGCTCTTGTCCTGCTCCACTAACCAAAGACCCAATGTCGTAATAAGAATAGGAAGATCTAAAGATATTATCAACGAATGGTTAAGGAGGTTGAGGATGCCTCCCATGTGGTTGAGGGTTCCCTTCCTAAGACCTCTCCCCTTCTTAGTGGTAGAAGGTTTCAACCCCTCTCATCTTCAGAGGGAGAGGAGGGCATAAGAAAGATTGTTACATCACCCCCATGATCTGTGGAGTATTAGACACCGGATAGGGAGAGGAGGAATCCCTATGCTAGTCTACAATCTATGCTCAGGAGAGTTGGTAGAGGCCATGGATGCTCAGAGTCTGCTACATTGCATAGTCTAAGGAGAGTGATCCCTAGGAGTTTTAGGGATCAGATTCATAGGGAAAGGGCCACAGAGGCCAAAGTTGCAACCCAAACGGGCAAGAGGGATCGAAGTAGGTTTGTCAGGAAATTGATGACCTCCACTTTGATATACCATTCCTATTGGTAGCGTGATAGGATCATTCATTCTAATAAGATTGTACTCACTGGTTCTAGCCGTAGAAGGAGATCTCTGGTAGAGAGGTAGTCAGTCTCACACCCATTACACCGTTCCACTCACTAAGCACCATCACCCATTCATATTCCACCATCTGAAGTCCCTTCCAAGTTCCATAAGTCCACATCTAGAGAAAGAGCATCCCCCTTGGTGATATGACTATCTCCTAAGGACCCCACTTCATCTACTCCACTCGTTGAGGTGAGCCCGAGCTCCCTCACTCAACCTTCCATTCTAATAGTGGTACAAAAGGAGTGGTGGCCCAAAAGTGACATGGTCGCTCCTCCACCACAACTGAAGCAGAAGGAAGGAAGGGATACTGAAGTGACCCCCATGATTATTGAGTCAGTTAGGGAGAGCACTCCATCTATCCAAACCATTCAGTGCATCACTTTGTAGAGCCCAGTCCAATGGTTAGTCACCATTCAGTCTATGTTCTAGTAGGACCAAGTCAGGTGGATGACCAATCTTTTGAAGATATTATAGAAGACTATCGTGTCACGGTGAGGCAGATAGTAGGGGATGATCAGTCTGACCAAGAGTACAGTATGTTTGAGTTTAGTGCCGATGAAGATGACCTTTTGGATGATACTACTAAAATTCATATAGTCAATACCCGAGGATCCTTGTATAGGGAGCAGCATAGTCAAGAAGCTCAAGGTGCTATACTTAAGGAAGGTGAGGAATCATACTCAACTCAATGCTTCCTCCAATAAATCAAATTAAAAGGCCATCAGATTGATAAGATGGGGAGAAGGGTAGAGGAGTTAATAGTAGTGGTCTTAGCCTTGCAGAACCAAGCCCCAGTTTTACAACCCACTCCTATGGAGGCCGATCAGCTTGAGCTAGTGCACATTCTAGATCATCCCAAGAGAACTTCTATGGATAAAGATGCTAGTAGTTTGCATTTGAAGGTGACTGATAGCACCTCCATCCATGAAAAGGATATTAAGCAGATGGTACAATAGCATGTGAAGGAAATGTTGGTGCATGCCCAAGGGAGCTCATATGTTCTAAAGGGTAGACCCTACCCAAAGGAATTTGATGTAGTTCAATACCCTGAGGGTTTTTTACCACCATCCTTCAAAGTTTTTGATGGTGGTGGTAACCCAAAGTAGCATATAACACACTTCAGGGTCAGTTGTTGCAATACCGGTGGTAGCGACGCATTACTTTTTCGGTAATTTATCAGTAGCCTTTTAGGGATTACATTTGATCGGTATGCTGAACTACCCAATGGTTTGGTGAAGCCTTTTGTAGAGTTAGAGTAGCTCTCCATCAAGAAATTTGCAGGTGCTTAGCAAAGGATAATTATAGGGGACCTTATTGTAAAGAAGCAAAAGCCAAATGAGTCTCTTATTGATTATATTCTTAGATGGCACAACCTAAATATGAAATGCAAACCATAACTGCAGGACAAGCATTCCATCGAGATTCTTCTCAAGAATATCCATGGTTTAGTCATCTTCATGTTCAAAGGTTTTACCATAAAGATAATTGAGAAATTAATCAGCAAGGTGGCTAACCTACAAGAGGAAGCCAAATAGTTATCCTTCTCAGACCAGTCATCTAAGCCCAAGCCTTAGAAGGTATTTGAGAAGAATCTAGGGATTGTAGTGGTAGTGGACAAAGGGAAGTAGCCAGTGAGAGCATGATTTAACAGGCCCCGAGTTCAGCAGCTTTTACTCCTGCCTCCTCTTTCACTACCTCAGCCATCACAATGACCATCACAGTAGCCTACATAGTAGCGATATCAGTATCCACCGCCAGGTAGCTATGTTTCACCTACTCTTGCTGACAAACTCAATAAGCCATACTCATTCAAGAGGGAGGTAGTCAAGAAGATTTTTAAGAACCTTCTTGAGAAGCCTGATTTTCAGGTACCTGAGCCTAGAAAGCTGGATGAAGTGGGCAGGAGTGATGATCCTAACTACTACCCCTACCAATGCATGCTAGGCCATGTCTTAGAGTATTATTTCACATTCAAGGATTGGCTTGAGCGTAGCTACAAATCAGAAGCCATAGTTATCCCTAAAGAATACTTAGTAGAACATCCTTCTAGTTCTATTAAAGTAATCTTTGGGGATACATCATATCCTCTTAAGATTAAAGAAGGTTGGGATATCTATTTATCCCGTCCCTCTAAATAAATAATTTTTAAATTCAAGAAACTTTCTCTAGAGTTGACTAACTCAGCTCAGACCTCTAACATCAAAGAAGGTCTGCCAGTTGTGAGGGACAACTCGAGGAGGGTGGAAACCCAGCAATAGCAACATCATCACTTTCCCGAGATAGTTTCATAGCATAGTCATCATTTGAGTCTAGCATTCCTCCTTCCACAATTACAGCTACTACATCTACCAGCTCCTCCACCTCCATCAGGAGCATTGTATCTATGGATGAGGGCAGCAAATCACTCATACCACTTACTTTACTTGATTTTTATCATATACCACCTCTAAAATTAGATAAATTAATGAAGATGAACAATTCATCTTACATTTTATCTACCTTTGATGATCTTAGTTATTTCATTCCAATAGATATCTCTCCAAGTCAAAATAATAATAATTTAAATAATTTTAATCAATCTCACTTTGATTCAAAAATGAATTTTCCTTTTATGAATCATTAGGGTTCACCACTTGAGATTGATTTGGAGTCATCTGACTTTGATGATCCTTTAGGATAAGCTATAGGTATACCTGATGAGCAGGTAGAACTTTTTACAATCTCCTTATCATAAGAAGTCACTGAAGTCAATCTCCATAGTGGCAAAGTTCTACCTCCTATGGTAGTACTTCAAGATAATGGTAAACAGGTCATTAATTCCAGTGAGCAAATAATCCCTCCACAAGATGCTCCACCCTTGGATATGCTTGTGGAGGACCAGCCCAAAGTTGACTACAATAATCTAACACATCTTAGAAAGTTTCTAACTAAGTTAAGCATATATGATGATGTTGTCTTATCCAAAGAGATGAGGGAGTCATTGGTCAAAGCCTTGCTTGACCACAAAATATGCTTGGCTCAGATGGCCGCTAATGTAGAGGAGGCATACTTTTCAAAGGAGATCTTAGGAGTCACATCAATAGATGAAGACCTACTTTTAGGGATGACTCTACATCACAATGGATGTTGGCAGGTTTAGACTGTCAAGAGTGTTTGTTAATCTGGGTTTATCAATAAACATTATGAGCTTAAGAACTCTTGCCTACTTAAAATTCGATACCTCTAAACTCCAAACAAATAGGATGATGTTGAAAGGGTTTAATGAACAAGGTGAGAGGGCCTTAGGCTCCATAGTGTTGCCTTTGGAGATAGAAGATTGGAAGATGAAGGCTAAGTATTACATAATAGATTTTGAGACATCTTTTAATACTTTACTTAGATGACCTTGCATACATGAGAATAATATGGTTCCATCCTCCTTACATCAGCGCATCAAGTTCCTAATGGGTGGAATCGAGTACTGTGTCAATGGAGATCTCAAGCCATTTACAGTTCATGATGTCAGAATTTATGAGGATGCGACATATTACCTCCCTAAGAAACAAAATATCTTCTCTCATGACCTTCATCAAAATGAAAAAGAAAAAGAAGAAGAAAATAAAATAAAAGGAAAGAAATTAAAAAGAAAAAGAAAATGAAAAAGAAAAGAAAAGGGGCGAGAAGAAGATCTTAGGGAGGATATAGAGCCTGGGATTATATTCCACCCACAGTTCGTTACTCCATTCGAACAAGTGGGGAAGGTGACCTGACCTCCACCAGGATGAGGAAGAGGCAAGTCCAGAGAGAGTCATAGAGGTGGAAGACCTCCATAACAACCACCTACTATGAGATTCATTCTAGCATCCAGGAGTACAGTTGCTATCTACATAGACATAGAATCTAGTTCAAAGGATGAGTCCTATGCAGTTAGCATGCCAACCAGTTCTTCTCAACAGCAGATCCCATTGGAGGTGACACTCAAGCTAGACAGTGATGAAGACCAGGTCCTTAAGCAAAGCATGAATGTATCCAAGTCTCTATTATGTAAAACTGTAAGACAACAGATGGGTACCTTAGCTCTAACCCCACTTTTCTCATAAAAAGGTGAGGGTTTGGTAGTTAAGGAAGCCCCTCAAAGCATATGCAAACACTAAACTCCAAAGTTTTTATCCAGAAGTAACATCCTCAAGTCCAGAAGTTGATGTAGAACTTGAGGATGATTTATTTAAAGAATTAATAGAATTATCTTTTGATTGGTACTTATCTTATTTTCTTAATTTAGCAAAGAAAAGTTTAATTCCACATATATGGTCCAAGCACAGGTCAGAGTATTTTGAAAGGTTATGGACAATAAATGCAAGAATTCTCAATGAAGATCTCGACTAGGCTTTGGTATAGTAGGCCTGGTCACCAATCATTTGGAATCTGTTAGATTCTTTTCAAATTATATTAACTCATATGAGGAGGTGTGCTTAGAAACTTCAAATGATCTAGATGATCTCCAAGTCAAAGATGCACCTCCAGTATTTGAAGAAGACATCAAGTCATTCATCTATGAGCTCAAAGAAATCAACTTAGAGACTGAAGACAATCCAAACCCGATGTACATCAGCTCCTTGTTGAATCAAATTGAAACCAATTACTTAATTGGGCTACTCATTGAGTTTAAGGATAGATTTGCATGGAGTTATGAAGAAATGCCCAGATTACTCTTGAAATAGCGGTTCATATGCTAGTGATACAGGCTGATGCCAACCCAGTCAAGCAAGCTCCTAAATCCATAGGATTGGACATTGAACAATAAGTCATTTCTGAAGTCAAGAAACTGATCGATGTTGGTTTCATTTGGGAGAAAAAAATTCCCCATCTGTTTGGCCAGCATCGTCCCAATTAAGAAGAAGAATGACCAAATTTGCATATGCATCAATTTTAGGGATCTTAATAAGGCATGTCCAAAAGATGCATTCTCACTACCAATACCAGAACTGGTGATAGATATTGCATCATCTCGTGTTGTCTTCTCTTTCATGGATGGTTCATCTGGATATAACCAAATAAAGATGACACCTAAAGATGAAAGGAATACTAGTTTTAGAACCCTGATCAGAATTTATTTCTATAAGGTCATGCCATCTGATCTTAAAAATATTACCATATACCAGCAGGCCATAACTCAAATCTTCAATGAACTCATTTATCACCAAGTTGAATGTTACGTCGATGATCTCATGGTAAAAAGCAATGCAAGAGAATACCATATGTTTGACTTGAGAGTATTTTTTGAGTGACTAAGGCAATACAACCTCAAAATAAACCCTCTAAAGTGTGCATTTGGAGTATTCAGTGAAGTTTCTTAGGTTTGTTGTCCAACACCACGGAATTAAAATTGACCCAAAAAAGATTAAAGGAATATTAGAAATGCCACCCCCCTGAAATTCTAACCCAACTTAGATCATTCCAAGGGAGGTTGGCATATCTAAGATGCTTTATATCCAACTTATCAAGTAGATGTCACTCATTTTCAGCACTAGTCAAGAAGGATGCCAAGTTCAAGTGGGATGATAAGTGCCAACATGTCTTTTAGAGCATCAAGAAATACCTCATGACACCGTCAGTCTTAGCTGCCCCTATCTCAGGAAAACCTCTGATCCTCTACACTGATGCATTGGAAAACTCTTGGTGCTTTGTTGGCCCAACCCAATGACGAGGGAAAAGAAAATGCACTCTACTATCTTAGCATTCATTTAATACCTGCTGAAACAAACTATCCCCCCATTGAGAGGCATTGCCTAGCTTTAATCTTCACAGCTCAGAAGCTATGATACTATATGATATCTCGTAAAGTAAAGTTTATTTCTAGAATCAATCCACTACAATATCTCATGACATGGCTGACGCTATCTGGATGATTGGCATAATGGTCCATGATTTTATCGTAGTTTGACATCACATTCGTAGCCCTTTGTATGGTGAAAGGATAAGTGTACTCGTGGATTTCCTAGTAGCATATCCACTTCCTGCGGAATCCCCGCTTAGTGATGATCTCCCTGAAAAATAAATCATGAACTTAGGGGATTCAAGCATTCATCACTGGGAGATGTATTTTGATGGTACGACTTCATCTCAAAAAAGAGAAGAACCATAATCTACTCTCTTAGGTAAGGCAGGGGTAAGAATAGTTCTTCTTACACTAAATCACAATATGATGAGATTCTCATATCATCTATCTGAGCCTTACACCAATAACAAAGTCGAACATGAGGCTCTAATTGCCATTCTAGAGTTAGCCATCTCACTAGGCATTCAGAATATCAATATCTTTGGGGATTCTTAAATAGTGGTCAACTACATCACTGGGTCCTACAAGGTCTTGAAGCCCAAACTCCATCACTACCACAAGTATACCATGGAGTTACTAGCACAGATCCTAGAGATCATAATCTATAAGATTTCTCAAGGATAAAATGATATAACTGATGCCTTAGCCAAGCTTGCCAAAGAATTGACATGTCTGGAAGATGATTCCATATCAATAGAGGTCAACAATAGACAAGTCCTACCTCTTATTGATGTTAAACTCATCGATAAATACTCTCTTGAAGGAGAATTTATCGTTGCCAAAAAGAATGAAGAATTAGATTGGAGGCAACCCTTCATTGATTACTAAATAAAAAGAAAACTACCTCAAGAGAAGTCTCAAGAGCATGAAGTGAAGCAAAAGGCAGTCTCCTACGCTCTCATGGATGGTGCCTTATACTGACGGTCCTTCAATCATATGTGGTTTTGATGTTTAGACAAACACTAAGCCCATAACATCATGATCAAGGTACACTCAGGACTATGTGGAGCTCATCAATCTACTCCCAAGATGAAATCCAAAATCAAAAGACTTGCATATTACTGGTCAATGATAATTGCAAATTTCATGGATGTAGTAAAGTGATTCCACCAATGCCAAGTACATGGAGTGGTCCTACACCAGCCATCCAACAGTCTTCATCCAACTTTGGCCTCTTGACCATTTGAGTTTTCGGATACCGACATAGTGGGTATAATTGATCCTCCTTCATCCAAGGGTCATTGATTCATTCTCGCAGCAATGGACTACTTTTCGAAGTGGGCGGAGATGATTCCGCTCAGGGAGGTCAAAGCCCAGCATGTGCTCCAATTCTTTAGGAACCATATCATTTATAAATTTGGGGTACCCCGTCAGATCATATCTAAAAAATGGTACCACTTTCAAGAGCACCAAAATCATCAACTTCGTTAGGAGACACAACATAGATTGGAGATACTCTATCATCTACTACTCACGGGTGAATGGTTTAGCAGAAGCCTTCAACAAAACTCTCATCTAGATACTCAAGAAGATACTTGATGATAATAAATGACACTAGCATGAGCTATTAGTTGAAGTCATGTGGGCTTACTGTACTACTTATAGAACCCCAACTCAATCTACGCCATGCTCCTTAGTGTATGGGTCCGAAGTTGTTCTCCCATTAGAAGTTCAACTCCCATCACTATGGATAGCTGTGGGCAACAAATCACAACCGAATAGAATGCCAAGTTGCAGCTAGAAGAACTCAAAGATTTAGAGGAGAGGCGCTTACGAGCATGCTAGAACCTCAAGTTATACAAAGAAAATAAGTTGGTCTACCCTAAAGCTTTTCAAGTAGGAGAGCTTGTGTTAGTTCAAAGGAGACCAATTATTGCCTGTTGTAAGATTAGAGGAAAGTTTGAACCTACTTGAGAAGGCCCTTTCACTATCAAAAAGTCCTACTAAGGTGGATCTTACCAACTCATAAATTATAAAGTCGAACGTCCGATGCTTCCTATTAATGGGCTTTACCTAAAGAAATACTAAGCATAAACAATGTTCCAAAACAATTTTCCATCAATAAAATTCTATTTTAATCAAACTTTTCTCCATATTGAAACATTTTCAAATTACTAAACTCTTGGTGTGTTTAGGGTAGGTATAGAGAACTCAAGCAGCATCCTATCCTTCATTAACACATCTCCAACACAAAATTACACACAAATCCAATTTTTTTGGGATACTTTGAGTTAGGATAAAACCCTTAGCAACTCTCACTCCGTGGTTGCTCTAGGTCGAGCCTGATCCACTACTTAACTAGTGTGTCTCTTCTGTGGCCTTTTTCCCTCAAGCAGATATAAGTCCCCATGTTTTCTTCCTAGCTTATCCACTACAAATCGATGAGCACCTTATTAGTGAGGTATGCCTTATTATATGACTAATAAGATATTGGGATGTTGGATTTGCTTAAGAAAATGTGAGTCTTTGAGCTTTCTTTTTGAACAATCCACCATACACTGACTGGGTCCGAGTTTATACTTGAGGATTTGGGTAAGACCCCCAACGGCTCCTTTTCCCTTGACTACTTCAAGCTTGGGTTCAGCCTTTATTTGTGACTCCCCACTTGGTAGTCATCATAGGTCAGATAGTAGCTATCTAGCCGATGATAGACTATCCTGAAGATTAGTTCTACCTTGGAAGATGTGGGTTCTCGATGCTTTCTTTCTAGATTGATTGTCATAAACTGACGGGTACCTTAGGTTGCCTGGTGTTCACCTTGTTGATGACAACCCACCTAGTGGATAACACCGCTCAGGCAGATGTGAGTCCCGTGCTTTCTCCCTGAGTCAATCATTGTATACCTACAGGCTTTATTTTTTAGAGATTAGGATAAGACCCCCAGAGGCACCTTCCTTGTGGGCATTCTATTTGGATTAAATCTTCACAACCCCATCTAAATATGACCCATGTTACTATTGGATTGAATAGTTCTCCTTTCCTAGTAGCCACCCATATGGTTCAAAGTTATGTACTACAGATGTACAGACTATCCCTTGGGCTAGTAAATCTGAGATAGGCCAAAACTCTCATTTCTCCTTCTTAGTGTGGTCCCTCATAAACCAACAAGGTCCACAATAATTGAACAAACAAATAACAAAATGAAATATCTTATGGATTAGGATAAGACCACCAGAGGCACCTCTTCCCAAGTAGGCATCCTATCTTTTGGGCAGTGTCAGCAAAACTCCCTATTAGAATTTCCTTGACTATAAGTTGAGATAAGACCCCTAGAGGCACTAACTTGATAGTCACCCTAGGTTGGGTTTGACTTATTGTGCCACTAATGGGACACCCCAATAGCTGATCCTACTTTGAAAGATTTGAGTCCTCGATGCTTTCTTCCTAGTATAGTTGTTGCAAACTGACGGGTAACCCTTAGATTGGATATTCTCTACTATACGGCTGGTAGACTTCCCCTTTGGATAGATAAATCTAAGGTAGGCCTAGGCTATTATAACCCCTCCTTAGTGCGATCCATTGCAAATCGACAAGATCCAAACAAAATTAACTAATAAAATCAAAACTAAAATGAATCAATAAATTCAAATCAACATAATCAAATAAAATCATAACCGAAATTCAAATTAAAACCAATCAACATAATCAATCTATCAAACCAAACCAACTCAATCCAATCTCAATCCCAGCAGATTTCCTTTTATTCCCTGGGCATAAATCAATATATTAAACCAAACAAATTCAATAAAATCTCAATCCCCAACAGACCCCCCTTATGCCCTGGACATAAATCAATCTCTAATCCAACAAAATTTGTGAGCAATCCCCAGCGGATCTCACTTCGTGTGTTTGGCGCAAAGTTAATTCTTAATAAATCAAATCAAATTCACTCAACTCTCCCATGCTCTTGGCATGATAGCAAACTTCATTGCACTAAAATTGTGATTCCATCTACCTCTCCACTTAGGTACGGATGGCCATCATTAGTGCTTGTGATCTTCCCAGATGCTATTGATCATCTCTGTCAATGACAGTACATGTGGTGTGCCTTGTCAGTTACACCACACCTATTGGGGGTCCTTTTGTTGACCTCACTTTTGGAGTGATGACTCATCCTTCCTTAGACTTAGGAATCTTCTAGACACTTATATTTCCCTAGTCATAAGACACTTCTAGTGATTAAGGGAACACTAAACCCAAGCCTAGGGACTTAGGAAGGCATACCTAAGCTTAGGATATGCCTTAGAATAAATAGGTTCTATCCATCCCTTGGCCTAAGCCATAACCCATGCTTATCCATTCATCCAAAAACTAACCTCAAGCCAACCAATCTCAATTGGATTTTATTTTATATCCAAGCTCTAAGCCAAATTAACTTAACCCTTAACCTAAACCAATTCCACTACCATCTTATGGATCAAATACCCAAAGGCCATTTAATTGACCCAAATCCAATCAATCATCATAAAATAACTCCAACCATTCAAACCTCAATTTCAAACCTTTTCAAGATTCACAGTCAAACCAATTGAACCAAACCAATCCAATCAACTTAAGTTATCCAATTTGACCTAAAGGGTCTAAATGAGCTGAAACCCAATTAAATCCAAATCAATGGCAACTAAAGCCATCAATCCCTAAATCAATCATCAAACTCAATCCAACTCAATTCAGCCTAATTCAACTCAATTGACCCATTTGGTTCACTTGACCCAAAGTGACCTGAAGGACCAATTTGATCCAAAACTCAATCCAACCTAAATTGGATTGAATCAACCCATCCAATCTTCTCTACAATGATTGTTGATCATCCTTCATTTACTAATTGCAATCAATCGGATCAAACCAAGCCAATTTGATCACTTAACCCAAGTTGACTTAAATAGCCCATATGGACCAAAATGAACCAAACTTCATCCCAACCTTAATCAAGTACAAATAATGATTTCATCCCAACCATAAATTAATCATTGAACATAACTCAATCACCAATTGAGCCAAACCAATCCAATTTGACCTCTTAACCCAAGTTGACTCAATTTGACCTAAAGGGCCAAATTGAGTCAAATCTCATTCTAAATGTAATTGATTAAAACCAATACCTCTAATCAATCACAAATTAGTTATTGAACATGATCCAACCTTCAATTGAACCGAATTTGATCAAACCAACTCAATTGACCCATTTAGCCCAAATTGACCTAATGTATTCAATTTAACCAAATCATTCTCAAATCTAAATTAACTCAAACCAACACCTACAGTCATTTTCAAATGATCAATTGAATCTAAATCAACCCTCCACCCAAATAAATTTGGTCAAATTGACCAAATTGGTCAACTTTGCCCATTTGACCCATATGAACCCATATGGGCCAAATCCAAATCCACTTAAAATTAAACCAAACTAATGGCACCAAAACATTCCAACCCTTAGTTTGACCAAATTTAACCAATTGGTCAACCTAGCCCAATTGAAACCCATTTGACCTACATGGGTCAAATTGAAACAAATTCATTCAAATCAAGTCCAAACCTAACTAAACTTGGCATGACTCATCCTTGGATCACCATGAGTTAGCTCAAATGAGCCCATCCCATGGTGTACTCGATTTGTATCAAAACCCATGAACCAACCCACCCAAATGGGATAAAATCCCCATTTAGATGGTCTCATCCACTCACCAACCCATGCCAGCCACCCTTAGCTCATTTTGGACACTATGACCACTAACCCAACCTTGCCCAAGGCTGTTGGGTTTCGCCTTGGGTCATAACAGGGTGAGCTTACCCATACCCCATCATTAGTTCACTTGGGGGAGAAGGTATACTCCATGCTAGCCCTTGCAGCTGCCTTAGCCTCTCAAGACCCTCCACCTCAACAATCCCCTACCATCTCTGACCACCTACCTCAATCGAATCACTACCAAATGCTGAACCAATCTCAGCCCTTGGTTGACTTAGAGAGAAGAGTATACTGCTCCCCATCCATTCAAACTTCACACAGAGCATCTCTAAGCAATTCTCAGTAGTCCTAGAGCCTTCCTCGATCCCCTAATGCACCCCATCATTAATAAGACCAAGCTCTATTTGAAATCGTGAGCACCGTCCATCCAACCTCACCTAAACTACATCAAACTTCAATTAACTATTCCCAATCATGAGCACGAGTCAAAATGAATCTATTCCCAATCAATTCAATCACTGAAAGGCACTCCTAGACCAACTCTAGCGAGCTTCGCAGCGGCATTTGGTCACAGAGCTATAGCCAGGGAGGCAACTCACGAACTTTCAACAGGGCTTCGTCTCTTTGAGATGAAGCTACCTCAGCCATTGAACCGCCAGTCTTGAGCTACGGTGAGATAATTTAAGGAAAAATATAGAAAAGTCATTAGGTGTTGGTGTTTTGTAAAAGATTTTGTGGTTTTATGTGATTTCCACCATAGGATCTCCTTAGATCTATTCCCCACACATTTTAGAGTTGATCCCGATCTCCCACAAGCTCCAGTGAGCTCAAATTGAGTGGAGGAGGGTGGACAACATCTATCTTCTATCGCTCAGGGGATAAAGGATCATCCTCTGTCCATTACACGATTAGAATGGACGGCCGTGATTTAACCCACTAGAAAATCTGATTTAATTTATTAAGAATCACAAGATTAATCCCCACCACCCGATCTTGGATCAGATAGCGGGGATGAAATCGCATCTGCCACCGCTTACTCAGCTCCACAGGGGATGATTTAAATAGCCTATCTCATGGTGCCACATGAAAAGCGACGCCACGTTAGCTCCCACGTGGCGTTGACAGGTTAAGGGGCTAATTAGGTGTTTAAAATGTGATTAATTATCTAGAACTTCAAAAATTCATAACTAATTATGGGAAAATCCTAAAAATATGTGTAAACCCATACTGAAAATCATAAACATAGGAGAATTTAATAAAAATAAAATACCTAAGGTCTAATTAATGAATAATGCTTAATTAGGGTTTTAAGTTTAGGATAATTACTCTAATTAAGCCTTAATTACTTGGCTAATGGGTCCTAAATTGGATAGGTTAATTTCATGGGATGTCCTCTACCTCCCATAATTTTCTTGAGATTTATTGGCTAGATAATTAGGATAATTTAGAATTTAATAATCACCATCCTTAATTAATTTAATAATTATTAAATTTACTAAATAGTAAAATTTTGATTATTAATGATAATTAATCACTATTAATAGTGAAAATAATGAGGGTAAATGATTAAGGTCTCCTCCTTGGTCATTTGCCTAAGTCTCTTTCCATATGAGGGTTTATTAACATATGATTTAATTAAAGATTAATTAAATGAATTAATGATGAAATTAAATCAATTTGAAATGATAATTATTTTAGATAATCTAAATTAAATTTATGGGTTCCTCTTTATGTGCAAAATAACATAAAGATCCTTAATAAAATTATGGTTAACCCATGGGCGTGGGAAAATCATAAGAGTACTTAATTAGACTCTTCTTTAATCTAATTAGTACTTAATCATGAGCCTAATTGTATTTGATCCCTTTAAGAGCATTGTAAATTTTAATTTCTCATTTACATATCATTGGAGGCTCATGATTAAATGATTAATTGAATTAAAGAGACTTAGGAAATGGAAATTAAATGAATTGCTTAATGATTCAAACTTAGTTAATCCATAAAATTCATATAATCATCTTTTCCTTAAACACATTAAATCACTCACATGGGATGGGCCAAAATAGCAAATATCATTTCTCCTCCTTAGGATTTAATGTTTCAAACATAAAAATTAAATTCCATATGAAGCTTTGGTTAATATTAAATAATTTTATTTAACTTGATTATCCTTACAAAGTAATGTAATTGGATGTATTATGTGGCAATATTTAATTATTCCTTTTCAATCATCATAAATTTGTATGTCATTTGATATCATTTATTCATGTTTTCAAATAAAAGAATCAATTAAATTTAATTATGTGTAAGTTGCATGTGTTGGATTAATCCTATTATATGTGTGGCTATTATCACTAATAAATTCTAAAATTATTTTCAAAATTATAAATTAATGATGAAAAATTAAATTGATGTTGGCTATGAATATTCTACATGATTTAAACTTATTTATAGCTTAAACATGTTAAAGCATTATTTTATTTTTCATGATTCATGTATATGTTTACATGTATTTGAATGTTAGTAAGTATATAGTTTGGACATCCCAGGAATACGAGACTTTAAGTAGTCCCAAGGTGGTCTTAAATTACCTCACTTCCTTGGTTAACAATGGCACATACTTACATAATTTTATTCACATGTTTACAGACATTAGAATTTGGATAAAGCTTTATTGTGCATGAATAAATAAATTTGTTAACATATAATCCTTTGCATGATTTTCATTCTCATGGTTGTGTAAGCATTTATATGTATTTAAGATAGCAAGTATATAGTCTGGACATCCCGGGAATACGAGGCTTTAAATAGCCCCAAGGAGATCTTAGATTACCTCACTTCTAGCTCTAAGTTAGGATGTTGTATGCTGTGATGTTGTGTTTTTATTTTATAATGTAATGGTTTAGACTGAATGGTAGGATTATTTATACATAGATTGGATGTTAGGTCGCTATTAGCCTAATAATATTTTTTGTATGGGATTATGTTAAAGGGGTTTCTAAAATAAAATAAATATAAATGTTTTTGCTTGCAGGATTTCTTATACCCCTTTGTATAATCCACATTAGGACAAGTGGACTTGGTTACCCATGTGCAGGGTGCTATGTCCAAATTATGGTATATTTGATTTAGCTAACATCTATTTTGCAGGTGTAGTTAGATTTTATTTTCTATAAAAATATAATTTTTGCAATATGAAATAGGATTAGTGTTATGGGGTTTAGAATGAGTATTGGATAGAAGAAAAAGTCCTGGAAAGCCTAGTAAAGCCTTGGAGCAAATCAAATCAAGCCAAAGAAGGAAAGGAAAAGATGAAGAATGAAGACCCTCATAGCATCTAACTTAATTATAAATATAATATTTATTTGTAATCTAGGTTGGATAAGGGTAAAGCTCGGCTACCCAACTTCTTTTATTTTCTGGGGTTTACGGTAGTACAGGCCTTTTATTATTTTATAAAATCTATGAATGTTTGATTGTTGTGTTTATCTTGCGTAATAGAAATGGCATGATTTTCATAAGTTTCTAAAGTATGATGATTAAATGTGTGGGCTAAATGCGGTAGGCTCTTTAGGACAAAAATTAATTTTTCTACCCCTACTAATAACTCACAATTAGATTTTAAAATAATTCATAACCTCACTTTAAAGCTTAGGTTATAATCAAGATAATTAAAAGATTTACTAACCCCTTAGCTGAATGATGTATGTTTCAACAATCATGCATATCATATTATTTCTTTCTTGAATAGGGAGGATCTCCACTCTTGTATGATAGGGGAATTTTTGAACTGTGAAGGCAACCCTTGTAGTGGAGAACACCTTCTCCGACTAATTTAGACAACAATCTAATTTCATTATGCATTTAGGCATAATTATCCTAAGCCTTCGTCCAAATCAACGTGTCAAAAATGATATAAAAATTTGAAAAAATTTGCATTGCTCTTAAGTCATGTCTTCATTCCAGTCATGATCTAGTCTCTTAGGGAGTGTGTTTAGTACTCTAGTTTTCCTTTTTAATTAAATAATAGCTTAGCTATCTTATAATTTCATAAGATCAGCCTCCATATTTTTGAAGCATAGGAGGTGTTAGCTGGTAGCCACTGCAGGTGGTTGTAAGTCTAGAAGAGTCAGATGAGTTTATCCACCCTTGTGGATGCAAACTACTATGCCCCCCTTTCGTTTAGATTTAGGTCGAGCTCTTAGCTTGTGCTAAAGCACCCTAAATTTAGGTTCTAAGGTGGTTTGTTTCCTTCGGGCAATAAGAATATATCCTCACCTCTCAGGCATTTTCACAATCTTGTGTTGACGAACTTTAAGCCCTAACATTCTAATAAAGTTTCAATTCAAATAAAAATAAACTGTCTCTTTCAAATATATAAATCCTCATTGTAGGATAGATTAGAGTGCTTACTAGGCTCCCTAGTATCGAGTGTTCCCTACTTATCCTCCTTCGAATTTTGAAAATAATTCTTCTAAATGGAACTTTCCTAGTTGATTTTCTTAAATATCCAATTCATTGATAGTCAAACCTTACAATCCTTGGAGATATTTATTGACTTCTTCAATGAAGAGTTTTCTTAGGAAGTTCACACTCCTTAGGATGTAATTAACTATGGAGGCTTGCTTCCATAGGGAATTAAAGAACTCGACATAAAATAAATCCTTCTTTACTTTTTCATGTAAAGTAGAGGAAAGATCTCTGGTATATATGAAGACCCATCTGGTTTAGGAGTCCTTATTAGGTGATTAGGTCCATTATAGGGTGATGCCTCCATCTTCCAAAATGGTACATCTTGCCTTCATGCCATACCTGATCACTTTAATAAGCACCCCATAAGATCTGCATCGTGTCCAAATGACTCTTAATTAAAACACTACATGTACAAAAAGTGATATCTAATGAATCATGGGTTTAGATAATGTAAGAAAAATTTAATCAATCTACAAAATATAATTTTTTTGTATTAGTGCCAAGACCCTCTTCTTAAATTGTGATTGGAACAAAGTGGAATTTCAAAATTAAATTAAATTAATTGGGAATTATTATTAGGAATAAAGAAAGGCTTGTGGCCAAAGGCTTTAATCAAATAAAAGGCATTAATTTTGAGGAAACTTTTGTACATATTCCTCATTTGGATGCTATTCAAATATTACTTGCATTTTCTTATTTTAATAGTTTTAAATTATATTAGATGTTAAAAGTGCATTTTTGAATGGTATTATAGAAGAAGATATTTTTGTTAAATAGCCACCTGAATTTGAGCACTCATCATATGTTGATTATGTTTATAAATTGAAAAAGGCATTATATAGTTTTAATTAAGCACCTTGTGCTTGGTATGATAAACTGAATTCTTTTCATTTAGAAAATTATTTTAGTTAAAGGATCCATTAAAGCTACTTTGTTTATCCAAAGAAAAAAGATCTAATATTTTACTTGTTCAAATTTATTTTGCTGATACACTATTTAGATCTAGTGACTCTTTTTGTTTGAATATTTTTCAATATTGATGACCAAAAAAATTTGAGATAAGCATGAAGGGTGAGCTTACTTACTTCTTATAATTTAATGTTAAGCAAGGTCAAAATGGTATGTTTTTAAGTCAATCTAAGAACATGGGAGAGTTAATCAAAAAGTTTAGATTGGAAGGTTGTAAGAGTATCAACATCCCCATGAGCCATATCACTAAGATAGTCAAAAATCTTACAAGTAAATCCATCAACCCTAAGAAATTTCATGGGATGATAGGCTCTTTACTTTACTTGACAACTAGTATACTTGATATCATGTTTAGTGTCTATCTGTATACATGATTTCAATCTGTCCCAAAGAAGTTTCATTTAAACATTGTGAAAAAGTTTTTTTTTTATACTTGATTGGTAAACCTATTATAGAAATTTGGTCGCTCGTGAGAGCACTACTTTTGATCTCATTATATATTATGATTCTAGTTTTGATGCAAGGTCAATAGCAAAAACTTTATTTTAGTTTGTACCTACTCACTTGTCTTAGTGCTAATAGCAAATTTTTTTAGCCTTTTCATTTGCTAAATCTAAATATATTGTTGTTGAAAGCTGTATGCTCCAAATCTTATGGCTAAAGCAACAACTCTTGGATCTTGGTCCACATGTAAGGACAATTCCTATTTTGTGTGATAACACTAATGCTTTTTGTATAACTAAAAATATCAATCAGCTCTAACATATAAAACACATAGATATCCGATATCACTTTATTAAGGATCATGTTATAAAAGGAGATGTTGAAACTCAATTCATTGACATGAAAAATCAATTAGTAGAAATTTTTATAAAAGCCCTAAATTTTGATAAATTTAGCACTCTTAGGACATAGTTAAATGTGATAAATTTCTATGATTAGGATTGTGTTCTTTTGTATTTTTCTTTTCTTACATCTTTCTATTTTTATTTCATTGTTACATTGTATCTTTATTTTCTTATGTCTTTTTAATTTTTATATTTTTTTCTCTTCTTCATTCATCATATATTTTTTAAATTTTTTATACATGCATGTTTCATTTTTATGCAAATTTTTACTTTTATTCTTCATTCATCATATTTTTATTTTTATTTTTATAAGGAATGCAAGATAACTAATTCAAAGCCACTCATCCAAGTTAAATCATCCTTTCTCATTTTTGATCTTTTTGCAATAACTTTCCTTCAGTTTCTTATTTCTCTAGTCTTCCATTCTATTTTAATCTTCTTTACTCTAACCTCACTATCCTCCAATCTAGAGTATGTGGTAGAGAAATATTCAGCTTTGATGTTGATTTTCACTATTACCTCCACATCTCCAATTCTATATTTTATGCCCATAGTATAGCTAATGACTCCCCTATAATTGGGCCTCTATCAATTTGATCATTTGTGACTCACCCATTCATCAATACCAGCAACTAGTTAGTAGCCTTATGCTGAATGCTCATGTTATCTAACACGTGCTTAAGGACAATGTCATTGTTAAAGTATGTGATGTATCAACATCACCCCATTACTTTTTATTATCACTTAATTTTGCATGACCCACACTTAGTTCAATATTGTAGATCTTTTCATTCATTGCATTGAAAATCTCACCATCGCAAAAAATTGAAAAGGAAGTACCTTGTCTATCTACTTGAGTTCAAATACAACTTATCTTTTCCTATGGAACTAAAAAATTTTATTTTTTATTTTATAGACCACTCTTTCCACACTTTTATAGTGAGAAGTGGTGGCCCACTCAGGTCATAATAGAGGCAGGAGAGGAGGCGACAACTAGAAAAGGGTGGGAGGGAGGCAGGGAGGGGTGGTGGTGGGCCTTTAGCGCATTATCATTACCCCTAGAATGCTTGGATGGAGCACTTTGCTAGACTTAAGCTTAAAGTAGACAGAGTAGGGAGCATGGTGGAGGAGTACTAATGATAGTAATTAAAGGACTTAATTTGGTTTCAAGCTTAATTTGAGGCTTTCTATGGCATCTTTTGACCACCACTATCAAACCAGGGACCTTCAGAGTTCTAAGTTCTTGTTTCTTTTTTATATGTATTGTAGTTTGTGTTCATTTTATATTTTTTCCACTCGATGTACTTTTTATCTTTCTTTTGTCTTACACTCCATGATTGTGCTATTTTAGTTGTATTAGTTACTTTAGCATACTTTATTCTACTAGTTTGTGTTTTGTGGATTTGAAGTTGATGCAATATTTTCTTTAAATTTTGTTTCCTACATTTTTATAATCATGTATTATTTAAAATTCAAAATTTGTGTAGTTGAAGTTTGAATAGCTAACTCAACTAAACATTCTAAATATTATTCAAGATGATGCACATGAATTTTATTATGTAAATTTCATCTCTTTCTTTAACTTGTGCATAAATATTATTGTAGATGTATTTGATATTGCAAATTATAGAATGAATCGAGTAACAACAATTGTAAGATTGGGATGTTCAACTTGGGATAAACACAAGATAAAAAAATCCCTAAAGTTGTATTAAATTAAAAACTCCATAAAGTGAAGAAATATAAAATTAAAAAAATCCCAAAAAGCAAAAAAGTATTAAAAAATAATTCACACTTCCCAGTTAGACATTAAGTGATTTGCCATAACAATTGTATGCTTGTTTAAATAATGCAATAATATCTCTATTCATTCAAATAAAATTTAGGAAATATTTTGTTTTTATTACAAACATGTTTAGAAAATTAAGTAAATTGATCAATATTATTTACATAAGTTATGAAATATAAAAAAAGTAGTAGTGTTGCACTTAAGTAGAAAATTTTGTAGGGTAACTAGAAAATAGTTAATGACACATATCATATTATCATTGATTAAACATTCAAAATTTGCTTGTTCTATAAAGATGTGTTCTAAGAATATTTTAGACAACTTGCTTGACTTCAAATTCATAAAAAGTCACTAGTGTTTAATTTACTCATCTTTTTCTTCAATCTTTTTTGATGTGTCAAAAGGAGAGAAGATTACTATTTTTTATTTTTGCCTTTTCCTTTTCGCATCTTTTGCATACATATATACTTTTTGCATCTTTTTTTTTTTGGCTAATTTTTTGTGCATAAATTGAGGGGAAGTTATTTCATTATTCTATAATATATTAAACTCTCAAAACTCAACTAAAAATATTTTTTGATCATCAAAAAGGGGGAGATTGCTAATCCCATGAGACTTCACATAATTTTCTAAGTTCAGATGATCTCAAATATCTCTACTTGAATAATTATTATTACTAATCAATTGTGTGTGCAGACTATGTTAAGTTTTTAATGTAAGACTTATAATTATGGCCTAATCAAGACTCAATATGAGAGCCCAAACAATAGCTTACTTTCAAAAGTTTGCTAAAAAAAAGAAGCCATGAAAACTACAAATGAGGAATAGTCAATACTTGAGACTCAAATCAAACTCAAATGTTGTAATGTCATGTTTGGTATTTTTACTTTGTCTTCATGTATTTGGCATGCGAATGATGAAAATAATCAAACACACACACACAAACACATGCTCTTGAGGAAATATAAAATAAAATTTTAAGGAAATCATATTATACGATCATGATTGATCATTCTTATTACTTTTTTTAGCTGCAATAAATATTAAGTTAGTTAACACTCAAAATTGTAGAATTTGAACTAATATTACTATATGATGTCCATCCTATTGTATGATTATACATTTTAAAAAAATTTAGTTGCCATTATTAAGTCATTTTGTTAGAAATTATGCCTAATTTGATTGATTGTATAATAGATTTTAATTATATAGTAGGATTTTATTTAGTAATTACTTGATTTTAATTTAAATTAGAGGGATTTAATTCTTGAGAATTTTTTTAATATATTTATAATGTATGATGTGATCTTACAGGATGAACAAATACATAGCCGAATTTTTAGTTTGTGCTATTCATATAGTACAAACCTTAGTTATACAGTATAAATAGTGATGATTGATAGGATGATTGCATCTTCTAGAGTCCTTAAGCCTAGAAAAATGAATTGATTGAATAGTACGATGTAGGATCATATGGTACGATTGCACCAATTTTTTCTATAATTATTTATATTATTATTTTTTTATTCAACTTTCTTTCTATAAGTATGCAAAAAAAAGGACATTTTGGGTCAAGTTGCTTGACTTGGGATTTATCCTAATCAATGAATCAAATGTACACATTAGAATACTTTTTTTATATGGTGAAATTCATTGGCCAATTTGACAGGTTAATGATAAGTCCATAGAATTTTGAATTCAATCTAAGTTAGGGCTATGGTTGGCATTCTTGGTCTTTAGCCAACCAGCCATATGTCCAAGGGTTCTAGTGATTATTTGACTCAAAAACATGCAAAAGAACATCTTCAAGTTGAATATACGAATTGGTTAACCAATTAGGTTGGGTCATCCAGTTTAGGACATTAGTGGAATAAGAATAACTGGGTATCATTGATTCAATTGTGGATTAAATTTTCTAGGTCAACAAAGGACCCCCAACATTTATGGTAAATCAATAAATGTAGTCTACTTGAATTGATTTTGAGGATGGCTAAGATAATCCTTGGAGTTCATGAGTATTATATGCATAATTAGACCAATGAGATAGATTGATTACTTAAGATTAACACTTACATCTACTAGAGAATGATTGAACCAAAATAAAAAATGTAGTCTACTTGAAGGTTGGCTAAAGTCAAACTTGTAATGTCAGAAGAATTTGTAAGTAACCCATTAACATGTGTTCCTCTTAAGAGTTTACTAAGTCTAAACTAATTGGTTAGATTGGATCAAATGTTTGTTGTTTGAGGAGGATATGGGGTTAGGCCCTATTGATATTTTCTAAGTCAACAAAGGACCCCCAACATTTATGGTAAATCAATAAGAGATGCCATAAATCATGGAAAGATGGCATGATTTTAAAGTTGAGTTTTTATTACTAGACTCAACTAGTTGGTTCATAGCTAGGAACAATCTAGTTATGGCTTATATTTAAAATCCTCCAGTGCATCTATATTTAGGAATATGTCTTAGTGTGATTAGAATTATCAATCTAATATGTGACTCCAACTGCATGAACTGATTGGAAAAACTAGACTTAAAACCCAAAATTGACTATCAAATAAACAATGTTGGGGTTATTCACTATAAGGTAGAGGGTAAATTATCATATTTGAGTAGTTCAGCCCTTTCTATAAAGCATGCTTATATAGAGATATTCAAGAAGAATAGTTTGACACCACATGACTTAATCTGACAAATCAAATCAGAAGGACATGAAGTAAACAAAAAAATGAAGTTCCATTATATAAATTTAATAGTAAGATGTACAATGACTAGGTGTGGTTAAACTTATAAGTCACTTTAGCTTATGCTTCTCATAGTATTATATGTGAATGTAGATCAAAGCAAGCTTGGAGCATATCATAATTATATGGATGTGTGTTTGCACATGATTTAAATATAAGGGTATTCATTGATGACTCATATAGGGAACATACATGAGGTCAAGCAATACCTTATAGGTCAGGCTATTAAGCACTATAGCTTTTATAATGGCCCTCCCTTTGGTTTTTGGTGACTAGACCAACTCTTAAGACCAAATGGAAAAGGTGAAGTGACAAACCATGAAGGGACAATACAATAATCTCTTAGGTGGGTTATGATGACCCAGAGCAAGTCATAGAATCCAAATAGAAAATAAATTTACCCACCTTTACAGATGTTAGAATAGCTTTATTTAACCTAAATAAAGGCAAAAATGAATGAGATTTGATGACCCCGACTTAGTCATATGATACAACTAGAAGATGAAGTTACAAAGGATAGAAGGACATTATTGTAACGTTATTTAACTTGATTGAATGCAGAAAGAGGTGAGTTTTGGTGACCTAGACCTAGTCTTAAGACCCAAAAGAAAAATAGGCAAGGTAGCACACAACTAGATATTTTACAGATTTAACTCAATTTTAAATTGCTTCTCAATATCTGAGATAAAGAAGAATATGAGGGCTAGATGATGAATCTTAAAAGATAGTGATTTCTAGGTGACTCTTATTAGAAGAGAATTAAGAAGAGAGCCACTTTAAGTATTACCTATTTTTGTAGTAGAGATGACCCACAAAATGGACAAAAAATGATTGTTTAAAGATTATTGTGTAGAAATACACAATAGTCCAATTTTTAAAGAGATGACATGGTGGACAAATCTAATTGAAGAATAGTTTTCATAAGCAGCAAGGTTGAATGCATCAATGATTTTATAACAACCTTCTTTAAAGATGGATGAATTATGATGAACTAGACACATTCTTGAGACTTGACTGGATTATTTTTAGATAAGGTTGAACACCATAGAGATTTTTACAATGACCTAATATTTTTTATTTTAGATTATATAAGTTTGAACATTATCAATGATTTTACATTAACTTTTCTTTAAAGGTGAGTGAGTTTTGATGAACTGGACTCAAGTTTGAAAAACTTAGAAGAAATAAGTTTGAACATAGTCAAGGATTTTATGCCAACCATTCTTTGAAGGTGAGTGAGTTTTGACTTACCATACTCACCTTTGAGATGGAAATTATGTGTGATAAAGTTGAATATAATCAAGGATTTTACAATAATAATTGTTGACCTCACTTTTGCAGTGAGCTCTTAACCTCCTCTTCTTAGACTTAGGACTCTTCTAGACACTAAGAACTTCTTAGTCATAAGACACTTCTAGTGATTAGGTGAACACTTAACCTAAGCCTAGAGACTTAGAAGTGTTAATCATAAGATTAGGCTATGCCTTAGGGCTTAAGGAAATAACCTATTCCATAGCCTAAACCCAATCTAGATACACTTTCTCAAATCAAACCCAGATTCAATTCTCAAACAAAATCTCAAATTCAAATTTAAATTCCAAATCTAAATTTAGATTTGACCCCAAATGATTGAAACCCAAAATCAAATTCAAATCCTAAGACCCTTCTTAAGCCATATGAACCACATTCATAAGCTTAGCCAAAACTCCCCTTAGATCAAATCAAACTCAATTAATCTCTTTATAAATCAATTATTCCTTCATTTATATTCACAAATATAAATGAAATCCAAATTCAAATGACCAAAATCATATCGAAAATCAAATCCAAACTCAATCTAAACCCTTTATGCCAATTCTTTCAACTTAGCCAAATTCTATCCAGATCAAATCAAAACTAATGAATTTTCTCTTGAATCAATCATTCATTCAATTATCTACCCAAATATAAATGAAACCTACAATCATCAAATCAAATCGAAACCAACCCAAGTCAACCCAACCTAGCCCTTTTGACTTGAAAATTTCAAATGAGCCAAAATTTCTTAGACTCCAAATTGATTGCCATTGAATTTATATTCCAATCTAGGGCTCATATATAAGCTCAACTAAACTTGAATCAAACCAAAACCAAACCAATTGACCCACTTAGGTCTACTTGACCCAAAGTGACCTAAAGGACCATTTGAGCCAACTTCCAATCCAACCCAAATTGGATTGAACCAAGCTCACCAAAACCTTCCACCATGATTGTTGATCACCTTAGGATGATCAATTGCAATCAATTGGGCCAAACTAAGCCCAATTGGCCATTTGATCTAAATTAACCCAAATTGGCCTGAAGGACCAAATTAGGTCAAATCATGATCTAACCCAAATTGATTACAACCAATGGTTGAATTTCATTCCAAATTGATTATTGAACTTGATCAAATCCATAATTAAACTTAATTTGATCAATCAAGTCCAATTGGTCAACTTGACCCAATCTAGCCCAAATTAGCCTAAAGGGTCAATTTGGCCTAAACCCAAATTAAATCCAAATTAATTTAAACTAAAGACCAAATTCATCTTCAAGTAGCTAATTGAACATGAATCAACCCATAACCCAGGCTAATTTGGCCAATTTTGGTCAAATGGTCAATTTGACCTAATATGATCCATATGATCCAAATTAGGCCAAATCCCTTGAAACCAAGCCAAGACCCATTGGGTCTAATCAAACCCGACCCAAACCCATTTGGGATCAACCCAAAACAAACCCAACCCATTCAAACCCCTCATGGATCCTCCCCCACATAGGATTCCACCCAACCTCATTTAATTCTCCCCCATCACATGCACTTAACTCCTCCCCAACATTTGCATTGAATAGGGCTGATTATATGGTAGCAAGAGAGGAATTTGAAGCAAAACTCTAAAGTTCTCAATCAATCTATCATCCACCCCAACCACCCCAAGCAAGATGACAATCAATTTATAGCCAAAAAATTCAAAAACTATTGGATTTTCATTCATTATAAAGGGAGGGGGAGATGAGACTTTAGATCTCTTCCTCTCACCACTATTCAGCCCCCCAAAAGCTCCCCAAAGCAAAAAAAGAATCCCCCGCCTCTTTGATCCATTTTTTAGCTCAAAAATACAAAAAATTACTCTTCCGACGAGGCGATAGTAAACATCAGAGAAGATGACGCTCCAAAGGGAGGCAAAGGTTAAAAATCATTCTGAAGCTTCCTCACATACCTAGGAGTTCGTTCGGATCTTCACCGTCGCTAAAAACTATCCCGACGAGATAAATTTGGCACATTTTTTTGTTAATTTTCTTGACATTTTAGGAACTTCTCGTAGAATATCCTATTTTTATTTTAAATCATCCCAATTAGAAAATAGAAATTTTTTTGGTGTGAATCGATGCAAAAATGAGTCCATTTGGACAAGTTTTGTCTTAGAAACCCTCATTTTTCCAAAAAAAAGGGTTGAAAATACTGTTCACCGCCGGCGAGGATACAATCGCCGGTAGGGATACAACTGCCCTTCGATCCCGCAGTTCGTGGATCGGATGGCTCGGATCTTATCGATCCGACCGCCGGATCGCGATCGTCGGACCTTCGACGCATGGTTCGCACGATCGAATGGCTCAAATCGTGTGCCAATTATGCGATCATTGCTTTTAGACCGTGCGATGTAATCCAAATTATCCCATCGGCGTCGATGTTTCGGAAGCTTTCCAAGGGTTGAACCATTTCACGCCGTTATCATTGACACCGCCAAATCGCAGCGGTGGTATGGCGTGCGTACACAGCGTGTCCAATCGCGGAGTGCCATGTGGCACCGCATTCCCACGTCGGTGCCATGCGAATTTCCTAATTTAAAAAATTAATTTAAATCACTTGAAACTTCAAAATTTCATAGAAAATAAAATACTTAACCAAAAATTGCAAACAAGGGCTATAAATTGATTTAAAAATAACAATAATACTTTAATCAAATCAAACATAAGTAAAACACTTAACTAAATCAAATCACTCACATGTGGGAAATTAAGTCATTAATCTCTAATTAAATAAACCCTTAATTAATCTAATGATTTAAAATTTAATTACCCTTAATCAAACTTAATTAGTCAAACATCTAATTAATGCAAACTTAATGAATTAATCCATCCTCTTAATTAATCAAATTGATTTAAATAAGTTACATTAAAGCTAACTCTAAAATTAAGCTTAAATTAAACCCCTAATTAAATTTAAAAATCAATCACACCCTTCAAGTAAACTAATTAAGTTAATCAAATTAATCAAATTAAACCTAAGCTAAATCAAACATAAATGCAATTAAATACTAATCAAAACCTAAATTATTAAGTCATTAATTACATCATTAACCTAAACAAATATGAAATCAAATTGAAAATTAAACAAACCTTTATAATTAACATAAATACACTTCTTAATTAAACAAATCACATAATCACATTCAACCTAAGCAAACCCATAGACTAATAAAGCTAATCAAATCAAATTAAATCAAATTAAATTAAATTAAGAAAGGCTCTCATCAATTTAATATGTAATCAAATCGAATCTTTTTCCACCTACTTAAATAAGATAAACTAATTAATTATGTGTAAATCAAAATCAAAATAAACTTTGATAAACATGACAAATGGATGAGATTAAAAGATAAAATCCTAATTACAAGGAATCAAACTCATTAAAATCAAAATAAAATCTTAATTAATCTAATCCGATCAAACTACAAATGAATGAACCATAATCAAATCAAATAAACATAAAGTCAACTCACATAATCATAATCAAAGAAAAGAATTAAATATTAATTTAAAAGGACATTGAATTATCAAGATTTAATTAAACCAAAACATCTAATCTGAAATTAACCAATCAAAAACACATGAGTTTAAACAAACTTAAGCTTCATTAGATATCGAGGATATTGAATTATCAAGATTTAATTAAACCAAAACATCTAATCTAAAATTAATCAATCAAAAACACATGAATTTAAACAAACTTAAACTTCATTAGATTTTAAGGATATTGAATTATAAAGATGTAATTAAACCAAAACATCTAAATCAAAATCAATCAATCAAATATTTAAACCTACTTAAATTCTATGCTCTAAATCAAATCAAATAAATCAAATCAAATAAATTACATAAATTCAAATGGGCAAATTAAGATACTTAATGGCCTTAGTTAGATTCTTCAAGAATTATGATGTAGAATAAGGTGAGTTTCATCAACAAATGAAATTCATTCTACTCTTCATTCTTTAAAACCTAAACATGATTTTAACCAAATAAAAGTGAAATAAAAATGAAAATTAAATCATTAAATCATTTAAATTAAAATCGCCCAAAGGTAAAATTTAAATAAATTCGAACTCCAAATTGAAACTTAAACTAAAGAAGCCTAGTAAAGTCTTGCCACACAAGCCTTAAGCACACATATTAGAATACTAAGTCACCACTTCTAGTGCTAAGTTAGGGTGTTGTATTTATGTTATTGTGCTTTATTTTGTGATGTAATATTTTAGACTAGATGTTAGGGTGTATGTTTCGTAGATTGGATGTTAGGCCGTTATTAGCCTAATCATATTTTCTGCAGGGGGTTGTGCTTAAGGGGCCCCTATAATAAAAATATAAATGCATTTGTTGTGCAGATTGCTTAGCCCCTAAGCATAGCTCATGTTAGGATAGGTAGGCGTGGTTACCCATGTGTGGGGTGCTAAGTCTAGATTATTCATATAACTTCTTGGGTTGTATGGCGTGTTTAGCTAACATTTGTTTTACAGGTGTAGTTAGATTTACTTTTCCTATTTTTAATGTAATTTGCATTAGGAATTAGGATTAGTGTTATGGGGGATTAGGATAAGTAGTGGCCAGAAGGCTTAGTCCTTGGGGTGCCCTGTGATGCCATTGGAGCAAATCAAATCCAAAGAAAGAGAAGGAAGAAATGAAGAAAAGAAGACCCCATAGCATGTATTATTTTTTGTAATCCAGGTTGTATAAGGATAAAGCTCCGTTACCCATCTTTTTTTTTCTCTTTTCGGGGTGTACGGTGAAACCCGACTGCATTGGCTTTTTAATCTTTTAGATTATGCATTAGAAAAAGCATGCTTTTCATAGTTTTTTTATGATTGATGCTTGAATGTGTGGCCTAGATGTGGTAGGCTCTTAGGATAAAATTAAATTTTATATCCCACTAATAACTCATAATTAAAATTTTAAAACAACTCATAACCTCATATAAAAGCCTAGGAATTAAATCAAGATAATAAAATTTTTAGCAACCCCTTAGCTGGATAAATGAATGTACAATATCATGCATGTCATATTATTCCACTCTTGTTAAGAGGGGGCTTCCATCTTTGCCAGAGAATGAAAGCTTAACTTGTGAGAGCTTTTGATGGAAGAACGCCCCTTTCTCTCCTAATTTGGCCCATAATCAAGTTCTCATGCATTTAGGCATACAAAATCCCATAGCCTATGTCAAAATAAAGAGTTCAAAAGAATTAAATAAATTTGATAAAATTTGCATTAGATTAAGTCATGAATTCATACCACTCATGCTCTAGTCTCTTAGGGAGTGAGTTTAAGGACATAGTCTCCTTTCTAAATAAATAACAGCCTAGCCATCTTGCAAAGCATAAGACTTGTCTACATGGATTTAAAGCATAGGAGGAGTTAGTTGACAGCCACTCCAGGCGGCTGTAAGTCAAATAGTCAGGTGGTTCATCCTCTCTTGTGGAGGTGAATCAAATACCCACCTTTCGCTTAAACTTAGGTCGTGCCTTTGTTTTGTACCAAGGCGCCTTAGTTTAAGAATCTGAGGTAGTTGTTTCCTTCAGGCTACAAGCACAAATCCTCACCTCTTAGGCATTTCCACAACTCAAATAATTAACTCTCTTCAATTTCAAAAATATAAAGCCATATTATATAATAGATTGAAATGTTCACTAGGCTTCCTAGTGTCATGAACATTTCCTACTTTCTCCCTTTGGATTCCAAAAATAAGTCTTATCCTTGATCTATCCCATTTGATTTTCTAAAATAGCCAATCCTTTGATAGTCTTAACATTGAAATCTTTGGAGACCCTAATTATATACTTTAATCAAGAGTATTCTTAATGAATTTCCATTCCTTATGATGTAATTAACTATGGGGTCTTGCCTCCATAGGGAAATTAATGAACCCGGCTTAAAATAAACTTTATTTTATTTTTCCATGTAAAGTAGGGGAAAGATCTATGGTATATTCGAAGACCCATCATGCCTTAGGAGTCCTTATTAGGTGATTAGGTCCATTATAGGGTGGTGATTTCTATCTTTTGAGATAGTACATCATTCCTTAATGTCACACCCAATCACTTCAATAAGTACCTCCTAAGATCTGCGTGGTGTCCCCCATCTCAAAAATAAATACCACAGATTTTTCTGGCAACTCCACTGGGGATGGTTCCTCTCTCCATCTTTAGTAGACAATTATTATCTCCAAACATCGATAGTGTACTTATATTTTATATAGGCCCGAGACTATCATTCTTTTTATTGGCACTTAGCTTATTTCATCTTTAAGCAAAGCTTGCCAACATCCTTTTGGTTTTAAGATTTCACTCTGTGTAGGTCTTAAAATCCTTATTGGATTCCCCCAATAGGTGAAAATTAAAATTAATCAAAAAAAGGAGATGACTAAAATTAAAGAACCTCATCATCATCTTGATGGTGAGGCAAGGTTCATCACATGAACAATAATAAAATAAAACTCTTCTACAAAATAACATGTCTTTCCAAAGGCACTTTTTTAAAATCCACATAACAAGAGATCTTTACACCAAAAAAAAAATTTGTAAGAAATTTTCAAAAAGGCACAAAATACATATAACCATACCTCTTTTAACAAATCTTATGAGTGTTACAAGAAGGTTCCTTTTTAAAATCAACATCAACCATTTTTAATGTCTTTTTCAAAAGCACATTTTCTTTGGAAAAGCTATCCCCATCCCACACACTCAAATTTGTTGGATGGAGATTCTATTTTCGAATAAAATCATGATATAAAAATTGAAACTCTAGTTAGCATACTTCACATATGCTAGAGTTGAAGTTTCTCCTCTTTTCGAAAAGTAATAAACCATACACATACAAAAGAGAAATCAAGGCATATTTGAACCCCCCACTTGACATAACCAAATTTGTCAAATGGGAGTTCCCCTTCCCTTGGAGAAGGTAGAGAAAATTGAATTCTATTTGCATTTATCTGATAAAACTCCTTCTTGCTAAAGTCTTGGACTTCAAAACACATTGGGAGCTCATTTGACATGTCCAAGTATATCAAATGAGAACCCCCCTTTTTTTGAAAATCATAAGAACAAATTGAACTCCATTTAACATACCTAAGTTTGTTAAATAAATTCATTTTCTTTCAAAAATCATAAACGCATTTGACTTTCACTTAACATATCAAATTTGTTAAGTGAGAGTTTCATTTTCAAAATTCATAAATACATTTGACTTTCACTTAACATACCAAATTTGTTAAGTGAGAGTTTCATTTTCAAAAAAATCATAAACACATTTGACTTTCACTTAACATACCAAATTTGTTATGTGAGAGTTTTATTTTCAAAAATCATAAACACATTTGACTTTCACTTAACATACCAAATTTGTTAAGTGAGAGTTTCATCTTCAAAATCATAAACACATTTGACTTTCACTTAACATACCAAATTTGTTAAGTGAGAGTTTCATTTAAAAAAAATCATAAACACATTTGACTTTCACTTAACATACCAAATATGTTAAGTGAGAGTTTCATTCTCAAAAAAAAAAATCATAAACACATTTGAATTTCACTTAACATACCAAATTTATTAAGTGAGAGTTTCATCTGACTTTCACTTAACATACCAAATTTGTTAACTGGGAGTTTCATCTTCAAAATCATAAACACATTTGACTTTCACTTAACATACCAAATTTGTTAAGTAAGAGTTTCATTTTCAAAATCGCAATCACATTTGACTTTCACTTAACATACCAAATATGTTAAGTGAGAGTTTCATTTTCAAAAATCATAAGCACATTTGACTTTTGCTTAACATACCAAATTTATTAAGTGAAAGTTTCATTTTCAAAATCATAAACACATTTGACTTTCACTTAACATACCAAATTTTTTATGTGAGAGTCTCTTTTCAACGCATATTTGATCCCAATTTTAACATAATAAGGATCCATTTTTTCTTGTCAAACCACACTTGAGCTTCCACTTAATATACCAAGTTTATTAAGTGAGAGTCCTATTCTCAAATAAAAAAAACAAACATATCTCAAACACATTTGGGGCTTTCATTTAACATATCAAATTTGTTAAGTGGAACTCCCATCTTCAAAGAGAAGCAAATTTATCTCACAATCACATTTGACTTTCACTTAGCATACCAAATTTGTTAAGTGAAAGTCTCATCATCATGCATAAATCAAACACATGTGGCATCTACTTAACATACCAAATTTGTTAAGTAAAAAGTCTCATTTTTAAAATATCACACAATCAAATCTTCACAAGCAAAAATATTCCAAACACACAATCACAACCTCTTCTTATCATACCCAAATTTGCTAAGTAGAGGTCTTTCAAACTATCAATATTTTCAAGCAAGATGCACAAAACATAAATATCTCCAAGAATATCTCTCCTCAAATTTAAGAACCCCACCCAACCTACCTAAATCGGTTGAGTATTGGTTCTAAATCGAAATCAAATGGCAAAGACTCTTCTCAATATCCAAATCTCTCCAATGAACCCCACTTAACACATTTGAATCATCGAGTGTGGGTTCAAAACTCCAAACTTCTGTTACTTTCATGGAACAAATACCAAGGAAGAAATCTGATATAAGTTATATTTCCATAAATCCAGACACACAACTTCGGCCAGTCTTTTCGGTTTTCACATGGAAGCTTCAATGCGTGTTTACTTTTCTTTTAGGATGGATTTTCCCCGATCGGGGCCTCTCCTGACTTTTCCCACCTCATTCATTTTGGCTGAGGTTTCGAGTGGGCTAGGATCACTTGTGAGGGGACCACCCTCACAACCGTTAGCAGAAGTGTGGTCATTGGGCAGAAGCCAGTCCTCCAGGTTGAGATGCCATCTGACTCAGAGTTTCCCACACTGAATAAGAAAGTTGTGGCAGTTCCCATAGTTGTTGTAGTTCGGTGTCTGCACTTGGTTCCCTTTACGCGATAGGCTAGCACCACTTTGGCTCCTTCCAAGGGAAGGCTACTCTATCTTTAGGATAGTGTCCCCCCACATGAGGTCTAGTTCTGTCGCCCCTCTAGTAGGACTCCCAGGTCGCTGTCGCATCATGATCGCATAGCCAATGAGCTAGAGGTAGTTTCCAAGTCTGCAGTAGAGGAGTTACCTAAGATATTATCTCCTCTTATCACAGAGAACAAGTTTCACCCCCTCTCTGGTTCTGATGTAGAGGAAGGCATTAGGAGGATATCAGTTTCCGCCATCATTCTCCTCTGGCAGGGGAAGGTCGTATGCCGGCCTTAGATCAGTTCTACATCGAGTTGGTGGAGCTTACGGACGATCAGAGTCTGCGGCTCAATTTGATTTGTATTATGTCATCCCTCGCAGTGTGGTTAGACACATCAGATAAGAGAGGGCTAGGGAGGCGGTGTATGATTACTAGCAGAGAGGTGGTATGCTAGATAGTCGGCGGCCTTAGCACTCGTGGAACTTTCCGATCGATCGCTACACCGCATCGATCATCGATAGCATTCTGGCTACCCAACATGAAGAAAGCTCTGTCCAGAAAGCGGTGTTGCCTCCACCACACCAATCCACTCCTCACCCACCATCACCTGTTCAGGTCCCGCCATCCACCGTGCCTACAAAGGCCCAAAAGATAACACCTGGGGAGAAGAAAGCTCCATTAGTGATCCAGCTATGGCCAAAGGGTCCCACTTCATCTACTCCACCAACTTAGGTGAGGGCGAGTTCCCCTACTCGACCTCTAACTTTAGTCTTAGTGAAAAAGGAGTGGCGACCCTGCAGCATCATGGTCACACCACCACAACCCCCATCATCAAAGGTAGTGACTGCAATAGCCATAGAAGGAGAATGGGATAGTTCTGTAGTCCCCATGGAAGTGGATCTCCCCAGGGACACCACTCCACCAATGAACAGGCACGAGCATGTCTCTTCCAGCAGTCCTGACCCTCCTAGAGCCAGCACTCCAGTGATAGGAGGTGTTAAGTTCATCTCCGTCAGTGAGCACAACCCCTCCACCAGTCAGCGGTGAGTGTTTGTCCCTGTACAATTAGATCGCTCTTTAGATGAGATCGTCACTTAGTACTTTGTTGAGAAGAGAGAACTATTTGGAAGTGAGTGCTCTGATGAAGAGGATGCTAGGGTCAGTTTTGATCCAAATGAGGATGATCTCTTGGAGGCCTTAGCGGAAGTCTATATGGTTGACACTAGGGGTTCCCTCCTTGGGATCAGCATAGCCAGGATGGTGTAGTTGAGGAAGAAGACATAGCTCATTCAACCTAACACCTTCATCAATAACTGAGGCAAAGAGATGAGCATATTAGTAAGATGGAGAAAAGAGTTGAAGACTTGTTAGCAGCAGTCCTAGCACTTTAAGGCCAAGCTCCATCAATACAGCCTGCTCCCTTAGAGGCCGACCACCCTGAGTTGTTGTATGTTCTGGATCAGCCCAAGAGTACATCTCCCATGGACCAAGATAATGGAAGCCTGCATAGGAAGTTGGCGGACAGCACCTCCATATAAGAAAAAGATATTAAGCAGTTAGTAGAGTAGCAAGTGAAGGATGCATTGGAACAAGCCCGAGGTGGCTCCTCTGTTCCAAAGGGTAAACCCTACCTAGAGGAATTTGATGGTGTCCAATATCCTAAGGGTTTTATGCCTCCTTCCTTCAAAATTTTTGATGGCAGTGAGAACCCCTACATAGCACATTTGAGCGATGTTGCAATCTTTGGTGGCGTGACATTTCTATTCTGTCTCTTCATCAGTAGTTTGATAGGCATCGTATTTGATTGGTACGCTGAACTACCTAATGATTCAGTGAAGACATTTGTTGAGTTGGAGCAGCTCTTTATTAAGAGATTTATTGGAGCTCAACAAAGGGTAACTGTGGGCGATCTCATTGTAGCTCAACAACACCTCGGTGAGTCCCTTGTTGATTGCATTCTTAGATGACACAATTTAAGTATGAAATGTAAACCACAGCTGCTTGAATAGCATGTCATTGAAATTCTACTCAAGAATATTCATGGCCTGGTCACCTTCATGCTTAAAGGGTTTACCATTAAGAAATTTGAGAAATTAATCAACAAGGTGGCTAGTCTACAAGGAGGGGTCAAATAGTTACCTTTTCAAGACCAATCATTCAAGCCTAAGTAGGAGAAAGCATTCAAGAAGAATCCAGGGGTAGTAGAGTCAGTAGATAAAGGGAAGTAGCCAGCCATAACTCAATATGAGAGACCTCATGCACAGTAGCCTCCATTTCCACCTTCTCTACCACCACCTTGGCCAGCATACCGACCACCACAGTTGCCACAGCGGCCACCGCTACCTCCTCCACAATATACATAATAGCAGTACTCATATCCACCGCCAGGTAGCTATTACCCACCTACTCTGCCGATAGATTGAATAAGTCATATTCATTCATGAGGAAGGTAATTAGGAAGATTTTTAAGAATCTCTTAAAGAAACCTGACATTCAGTTACCTAAGCCCAAGAGGCCGGAAGATGTGAGCAAGAGTAATGATCCTAATTATTATCCCTACCACCGCATGGTTAGTCATGTCTTAGAGGATTGTATCACCTTTAAGGACTGGCTTGTGCACAGCTACAAGTCAGGAGATATTATTATCCCCAAGGAATACTTATTAGAACAACCCTCCAGTTCTATCAAAGTAATTCTTGGGGATACTTATGATCCTCTTAAGATAAAAGAAGGTTGGTATATTGCCTTATCCCGAACCTCTAAAAAAGTGATCTCTAAGATCAAGAAGCTTTCTTTACAGGTGTTTGAAGTAAATTAAATCTCCAATAACAAGGAAGGTTTGCAAGTTGCCACAGACAACTTGAAGAAGGTGTCAGCCCAGCAATAATAGCAGTCTACCTTACTTGCCCAGGATAGCATAGCAGCACAACCATCGTCCATGTACAGCACTCCATCCATCATTGTAGCTACTACTCCTTCCTCCACTAGCTCCTCTTCTACTAGTAGGATCGTTGTATCAACAAACAAGGGCACTATACCCCTTATCCCTCTTACTTTATTAGATTTCTATCATGTACCTCCATCTAAGAAGAAATCAATGAAGAAAGCTTTCACTTACATCTTGTCCACTTCTGATACTCTAGATTTTATTCCTCTTGAAAACTCTCTAAGTCTACAAAATAATAATGATAACTCTAGTTCTGATCATTCTTCTTCTGATTTAGAAATGGATTTCCCATTTCTAAATCACATGGATTCACCTCTTGAGATTGATTTGGAGTCATCTGACTCTAATGATCCTATAGGAGAAGTGGTAGATACACCGGATGAGAAGGTAGAACTTCCTACAAATTCATCATTCCAAGAGGTCACTGGAGTTAACCTTCGTAGTGGCAAAGCTCTACCTCCTAGGGTGGCACCTCAGGATAAGGGTAAGCAAATCATTGGTTCTAAAGAGCAGATAGCCCCTCCACAAGATTCTCCACCCATGGATATGCTTGTGGAGGATCTAGCCATGGTTGACTACAATGTCCTACCACATCTTAGAAAGTTGCCAGCTAAGTTAAGCATATATGACGCCCTTATCTTATCCAAAGAGATGAGGGAATCTCTAATCAAGGCTCTTCTTGATCCAGAGATATGCTTAGCTCAACTGATCACTACTGAAGAGGAGGCTCGTAGTTCAGAGGACACTCTAAGAGTTACATTAAATGATGAAGTCTTGCTTCTAGGAATGACCAAGCACAACCGCCATCTTTACATTATAGTGGATGTTGGAAGATACAGATATCCAGAGTTCTTGTTGACCAAGGTGCATCAGTGAATATTATGAGTCTAAAAATCCTCGCTTACTTAAGGATTGACATCTCCAAATTTTCAAAGAGAGGATGATGTTGAGAGGATTCAATGAACAAGGTGAGAGGGCTTTAGGCTCTATAGTGTTATCATTAGAAGTAGATGATTGGATGACTACATCTTTCAATGCTTTCCTTGGGAGACCATCAATACATTAGAATAGCATGGTTCCATCCTCTCTACACCAGTGCATGAAGTTCATGAGGGGTGGGATTGAATACTACGTCAAAGGAGATCTTAAGCCATTCACAGTTCATGAGATCAAAATATATGAGGATGCGACCTACTATCTCCCTCAAAATCAACAAGTCTATTCTCATAAACTTGGCAAAAGATCAAAAATAAAAGAAAAAGAAAAAGAAAAAGAAAACGAAAAAGAAAAAGAAAAAGAAAATGAAAAAGGAAAATAAAAGAAAAAAGGAAATGAGAAAGAAAATAAAAGGGAGCTAGAAATAGACTTGGAGGAGAAAGTAGAACCTAACATTAGATTCTACCCACAGTTTGTTACTTCATTCAAACATATGGGTAGGATGACTCAACCTCCACCAGGTAGAGGAAGAGGCAAATCTAGAGACATGCCTAGGGATGAAAGACCTCCTTATTGGCCACCCAATAGGAGTTATGTCTCTGCTACCAGGACTACACCTACTATCTATATAGATTTAGAATCTAGTTTAGAGGATGAGTCATATATGATTAGTATGCTAGCTAGCACTTCCAAATAGTAGATCCCCATGCAAGTGATAGTTGAGCAGCGGTGATGAAGATGGGGCTCTAAGCAAAGCATAAGTGTATCCAAGTCTATATGTGAAATGAATCGGTTGGGAACTTTAGCTCTAACCACTTTCTCACAAAAGTTGAGGGTTTAGTAGTTACGGAAGCCCCTAAGTCTTCCACAAATGTAAAGGTGCAGAAGTTCTTCCTTGGAGCATCATCCTCAAGTCAAGAAGCAGATGTAGAACTTGAGGATGATTCATATAAAGAGTTAATAGAACTACCTTTTGATTGGTACTCGCCTTGTATTCTTAATTTAGCAAAGAGAGGATTAATTTCACATGTTTGGTCTAAACACAAGTCAGATTACTTTGAAAGGTTATGGGACAACAAATGCAGACATTCACAATCAAGACCGGGACTAGGATTTCTGATAGTTGTTCATGATGATGATTATTGCTTAGTCATCACCAACCATTTGGAATCTGATAGGTTCTTTTCAAATCATGCTAACTCATATGAAGAGGTGTGCTTAGAAACTTTAGATGATCCAAATGACTTTGAAGTCAAAGATACACCGCTAGAGTTCGAATAGAAGATCAAATCAACTATTGATGAGCTCAAAGAAATCAACCTGGGAACTGAAGAAGATCCACGCCCAACATATATCAGTTCTCTATTGAATGAAAAAGAAACCAATGATTTAGTGAAGCTATTGATTGAGTTTAAGGATTACTTTGCATGGAGTTATGAAGAGATGCCTGATCTATCTCCTGACATAGCAGTCCATAAACTATGATAGACGCATGGATTGAATAACGGTCACTTCTAAATCAAGCTGATCGATGTTGGCTTTATTAGGGAAGAAAAATATCCTACCTGGTTGGCCAGTGTCATCCTAGTTAAGAAAAAGAATGGCCAAATTTGCATATATGTGTTGATTTTAGGGATCTAAATAAGGCATGTCCTAAGGATGAATTTCCACTTCCTATACTAGAATTAATGGTGGACATCACCTCATCTCATGCAATATTCTCTTTTATGGATGGGTCATCTGGCTACAACCAAATTAAGATGGCCCTAGAGGATGAAAGAAACACTGCCTTTTGAACCCCGATCAGAATCTATTGCTATAAGGTCATGCCTTTCGGCCTTAAAAATGTCGGTGCCACATACCAGTGGGCCATGACTCGAATCTTCGATGAACTCATTCATCATCAAGTTGAATGCTACGTTGATGATCTCATTATCAAAAAAAGCAAGGAAGACCATCTCTTTGACATCAGAGTAGTTTTTGAATGATTAATACAATACAACCTCAAAATGAACCCCCTGAAGTGTGCATACGAAGTAGCTTCGGAGAAATTCCTTGGCTTTTTTGTTCGACACTATGGAATAGAAATTGATCCATGGAAGATCAAAGCTATCTTAGAAATGCCACCCTCTAAAAATCCTAACATAACTCAGATCATTCCAAGGGTGATTAGCATATCTAAGACGCTTCATTTCCAACTTATCAGGAAGATGCCAACCAGTCTCAACACTTGTCAAAAAGGATGCCAAATTTAAATGGAATGATAAGTGTCATCGTGCTTTCAATGATATCAAGTATATCGATGATGCGGTCCTAGCGGCCCTATCGGGCAAGCGCTCATATTATATCTTTGCTAGATGACTCCCTTGGCTTTGTTGGCTCAAACCAATGAAGGAAGGAGAATGCTCTCTATTATCTGTCATCATCTAATCCCTGCTGAGGTAAATTATCCACCTATTGAAAAGCACTACCTAGCTTTAATCTTTGCATCTGAAAAGCTACGGCACTACATGCTTTCTCATAAGGTGAACTTGATCTCTAGAGTCAATCCACTATAATATATCATGACATGGCCGATCATATCTAGATGGTTGGCACATTGGTCTATGATTTTGTCTCAGTTTGACATAACATTCATACCCCTCCATGTCATAAAAGGACAAGCACTTACAAATTTTTTAGCAACGCATCCACTCCCTGCTGAATCTCCACTTAATGATGATCTCCCCAATGAACAAATCATGAACGAATGTACTTTGATGGTGCAGATTCCTCTCAAAGAGAATAAGAACCATAATTTACTATCCCAGGGAAGGCAAGGTTAGGAGTAGTTCTCCTAACTCCAGACCACGATGTGATGAGATTCTCATATCATCTGTCCAATCCATGCACCAACAACCAAGCTAAATATGAGGCTCTGATTGCTAGTCTAGAGTTAGTCATTACACTATATGTTCAGAGTATCAACATCTTTGGGGATTCTCAATTAGTCATCAACCAAATCATTGGGTCTAATAAAGTTCTAAAGCCTAAGCTCCATCATTACCACAAGTACACTATGGAGCTATTGGCCCAAATCCCAGAGATTACCATTTATAAGATTCCTTGAGGAGAGAATGCAGTAGCAGATGCATTAGCCAAGCTTGCCAAAGAGTTGGCATGTCTAGAAGATGAGTCCATTCCCCTAAGGGTCCAAAATAGACAAGTCTTATCCCTTATTGATCTTGAACTCATCAATAGATTCTCTCTTAAAGGAAGGCCATTCATAGATTATTTAAATATAGGCAAACTACCTCAAGAGAAATCACGCACACCAGAAAAGAGCCCTTTCCTATACTTTTGGCGACACTTTGTACCGGTCTTTATCATATGTGTTACATTGTCTGACAAACAAAGCCCATAGGATCGTGTGAGGTACACACACTATAGCACATCAATTGGTCCAAAGATGAAAGCCAAGATCGAGAAGGATACTGGCCTTCGATGATCACAACGCATGGGCGTAGCTAGGAGATGTCCCAATGTCGTATGGTGTGGTCCTACATCAACCACCCAATATTCTACATCCTACATTGGCCTCATGGCCATTTGAGTGTTGGGTTACTGACATTATGGGTTCGATCGATCCTTTTTCTTCCAAGGGTCACCGATTCATTCCAACTACTACTGACTACTTTTCCAAGTGGGTGGAGGCAATTCCACTTAGAGAGGTCACAGCTCAACATGTGTTCCAGTTTTTCAAGAACCATATTGTGTATAGGTTTGGGGTGCCTCGATGAATTATATTCGATAATTGTACTGTATTCAAGAGCACTAAAATCAACAGCTTTGCTCAGAGTCACATCATAGATTGGAGATATTCTACCATCTACTATCCAAGGACGAATGGCTTAGCAGAAGCCTTCAACAAAACTCTCATCCAAATATTAAAGAAGACACTAGATGACAACAAACAATGATGGCATGAATAGTTAGTTGAAGCCTTATGGGCTACCGCACTACATACAGAACTCTAACTCAATCTACCCCCTTTCTCTTTAGTGTATGGGTCTGAAGCCGTTTAACCATTAGAAGTCCAACTCCCATCACTAAGGAAAGATGTAGGTAGTAAAATCATAATAGAGCAAAACGCTAAGTTACGTTTGGAAGAGCTCAAAGGTTTGGAGGAGAGATGCCTATGGGCATGCCAGAACTCCGAGTTATACAAAGCCAAGATGATTCAAGCTCATAACAAGTTGGTCCGTCCTAAAGCTTTTCAAGTAGGAGAGCTTGTTTTAGTTCTAAGGAGGCCAATTGTTGCTTGTCGAAAGATAGGAGGCAAGTTTGAACCCACTTGGGAAGGCCCTTATGTCATAGATAAGGCCTACCAAGGAGTGTCTTACCAACTCATAAATTATAAAGGAGAGCGCCCGGTGCTTCCAATCAATGGGCTCAACTTAAAGAAATACTATCCATAAATCGTGTTTGAAAATAATTATCAATAAAACTTCTTTTCATCTCAAATTTCATTTCTTCTATGTTGGAAATATCTTTTTCTTGCTAATCTACCACGATGTATTTAGGGTAAGTATAAGAGAACCCAAGAGGCATCCTATCCCTCCACAACACAAACATAAACTACAAAATGATCCTCCGGTGCTATTAGGATAGGTGTAAGAGAACACAAATGACATTCTATTTCTTCTTTCATAACACAAATAAACATATATCTTTTATCTCAGGCTATTTTTATGTGGGAGCAAGCCCTTGTGGCACTCACTCATTAGCTGCTCTAGGTCAGGCTGACATGCTACCTTGCTAGTGTGTCACCCCAGTGTTCACTTGTCTAGATGAGTCCCAGCTGCTTTGACCCACTTTGCAAACCAACGAGCACCTTCTCGGTTTGGTAGGCCTTACTATGCACTAGCTACCCCTATGTTGACTTTATTTAAGAGGATGTAAGTCACACTTTCTTCTTAGACTAGCCAATATGCATTGACTAAGTCTAGTATATTTGAGGTTTAAGATAAGTCCCCCAGTGGCTCCTTTCCTCTTGACTACTTTAAGCTTGGGTCTAGTCCTTACATAAGACTCCTCATTTAATAGTTGCCCTAGGTCGGATGGCCCTGTCAGCCGAGACTATCCCATGATTAATTGCTTTAGAGATGTAAGCTCATTCTTCTTTCTAGGCGATGTGCAAAAAGCACCTTAGGTTGATTGATGTTCTTATCACGGCGACTCATAGATGGATACACCACTCTTGGCGATGTGAGTCCAGTGCTTTTCTCCTTGAGTTGGCCTTTGATATGACTAGCCATGTCATCTTCTCCAGGGTGTTGGATTAAGTCTTTAGTGGTCCCATCTCCTATGGGCATTCTATTTGGATCACATCTTTTGTGACCCTATTTAGACACTACCCGAGTTACTTTTGGATTGGACAATCCCCCTTTCCTAGTAGCCACCCCTGTGGTTGGAGAATTTGTTTAGCGGATGCATAGATTCTCCCTTGGTTCAATAAATATGAGATATGTCTAGGCTGATATAAGCTCCTTCTCAGTTTGATCCCTTGCAAACCAACAAGGTCCATGTTAAAACAAACTAAATAAATAAACAAAATTAATTCATTTGTGGATTAGGAATTCAGGCCCCCAATGGCCCTTTCCCAAGCAGGCATCCTATCTTTAGGGCACTATCAGCAAAACTCTCTATAGGAATTGCCTGAGTACTTTGAGTTAAGATAAGTCCCCGGATCGGCAGTCTCTCAGTATTCACCCTTAGGCAGGGTTCAACTTGTTGTACCACCAACGAGTTACCCGACGGTCATCTTTGCTTTAAAATATATAAGTCTATTACATTCTTTCCGATGATCATTGCAAAGCGAGCCTTAGGTGGGTTTGAATTATTAGCGATCGATCACCCGTGGTTCCTTATTTAGGAAGATGTGAGTCCACGCTTTCTTCCTACCATTACAAATCGAAACAGGTTGGTTAGTTCTAGCGGTAGACTATCCCTTTATAAACCTAAGATAGGTCTAGGCGTAGCTGCTTCTTAGTAGATCCATCGCACATCAATAGGGTCCATCTAAAATTAAATTAATTTTGATTATTCTTGAGTCGATATGAGTCCACATCGACATTCGCTCAAATAGTCACCCTAGGTCAAGATTGATTTATTGCGCCATCAACAGATCACCCCAACGACTGATCCCTACTTTGGAAGGTGTAAGTCTGCTACATTTTCTTCTTAGTACTCACTGCGAAAGGCAACCCTTATCTAGTCCTACCTTGTGGCGGTAGACTACCCTTTGACTTGTAAAAGAGACAAGTCAAGGCTGACATAGCTCCTTCTTAGTGGGTCCATCGCACGCCAACAGGGTCCATGATATAACATATTAAATTAAATTAAATTAATCATCAGAACTACTCTTGAGTTGAGGTAAGACCCCCACTCTCGTAGTCACCCAGGTTGGGTTCAACTTGTTGTCACCAATGAGTTACGATCTCTTTACTTTCTTTCTACGATTGATCATGCACAGAGTCCATTTGTGCAATCACATCCTGTGGTTCCTTATTTAGGAAGATGTGAGTCCCGCTTTCTTCTAACTTGACCATTACAACGAAAGGCACCCCTGGTTGGTTAGCTCTACCAATGGCGGTAGACTATCCCTTTGGATTTGTAAACCTAAGATAGGTCTAGGATGATATTAGCTCCTTCTTAGTAGATCCATCACACATAGACAGGGTCCATCTAAAATTAAAGTAATGTTGACTATTCTTGAGTCGATATGAGTCCACGGCGGCATTCGGTCAAATAGTCCTAGGTGGGATTGATGATTTGTCATCAACATCACCCCGATCCCTTTGGAAGATGTAAGTCTGCTCTGCTTTCTTCTTAGTACAGTCATTGCACACCAAAAGGAAATCTTTAGATCAGAGAGTCCTACCTTGTGGCTGGTAGACTACCCCTTTGGACTTGTAAATTTGAGATAGGTCAAGGCCGACATAACTCTCTCAATGGGTCCATCACATCAGGTCCATATAACACACCAAATTAAATCAAATCAAATCAAATCAAATTAATCATCAAGACTACTCTTGAGTTGAGGTAAGACCCCCAATGGCACTCACTCAGTAGTTGCCTTAGGTAGGGTTCGATTTGTTGCACCATCAAAAGATCTCCCCAACGGCTGATCCTTACTTTCAAAGATGTAAGTCTACTATGCCTTCTTTACAATCATTTACACCAAGATAACTTAGGTTGGATAGTCATCAAGTAGACTACCCCTTTGACTTAAAATCTAAGAGCAGCCAATCATGGCTCCTTCTTAATGTAGTCCATCGCACACCAACAATCCATAACAAAATAAATTCAAAACCAACCTCCCTAGTGAAGCCAAATTAAACATATTGAACAAATCAAATTTCTCTCCAGCAAGACCCAAATCAAATTGGCCTCCCTTGTGGAACCTAGATCTAAATCAAACAATTCAGTGTACACCCCTCAATCTAGAACCATTCTCCTGAATCAAATTAAACCAATCTTGGTGAGTCTAATCATAAAGAAATATAATCAAATTCTCCTCAGATAACTACTTGCTTCCGTGGAAGGTTCACATAAATCTAGCAAATTAACATCCCTTGATATGCCTCACATCAATTAGTAAAACAAATTAAATCAATTTGATCTTGATCTATAAATTCATGTGATACACACCAACAATCTTGATCAAACTCAAATTCTTATCCCCGATAACTTGAACTACTTTCCAAAGGTTCATGTACTCAACCCCAGATTCCTTCTCACTCTCTTATGCCCACATAAAGAGAATATTACACTAACATCATGATTTTACCTTTTGGGTATAGATCACTTCCATTTTTTGTTGCAATCTTTTCGGATGTTTTGATCATTTTATCAATGATACGTGTGGTGTGCCACTTACCACACTATTGGGGTCCTTTTGTTGACCTCACTTTGGAGTGAGCTCTTAACCTCACTTCTTAGACTCTTTTCACTAAGAACTTCTTAGTCATAAGACACTTCTAGTGATTAGGTGAACACTTAACCTAAGCCTAAAGACTTAGAAGTGTTAATCATAAGATTAGGCTATTTCTTAGGGCTTAAGGAAATTACATATCCCATAGCCTAAACCCAATCTAGATATACTTTCTCAAATCAACCCTAGATTTAATTCTCTAACCAAATCTTAAATTTAAATTCAAATTCCAAATCTAATTTCAGATTTGACTCCAAATGATTTAAACCCAAAATCAAATTCAAATCCTAAGACCCTTCCTAAGCCATATGATCCACATTCATAAGCTTAGCCAAAACACCCCTTAGATCAAATCAAACTCAATTGATCTCTTTATAAATCAATTATTTCATCATTTATATTCATAAATATAAATGAAATCCAAATTCAAATGACCAAAACTATATCGAAAATCAAATCCAAACTCAATCTAAATCCTTTAAGCCAATTCTTTGGACTTAGCCTAATTCTATTTAGATCAAATAAAAAGTAATGAATTTTCTTTTGAATTAATCATTCATTCAATTATCTACCCAAATATAAATGAAACCTATAATCAACAAATCAAATCGAAGCCAACCCAAGCCAAACCCAACCTAGCCTTTTGACTTGAAAATTTCAAATGAGCCAAAATCCTTAGACTCAAATTGATTGAATTTATATTCAATCTAGCTCATATATAAGTTCAACTAAACTTAATCAAACCAAAACCAAACCAATTGACCCTCTTAGGTCCAGTTGACCCAAAGTGACCTAAAGGACTCATTTGAGCCAACTTCTAATCCAACCCAAATTGGATTGAACCAAGCTCACCAAAACCTTCCACCATGATTGTTGATCACCTTAAGATGATCAATTGTAATCAATTGGGCCAAACCAAGACCAATTGGCCATTTGATCCAAATTGACCCAAATTGGCATAAAGGAACAAATTGGGTTAAATCATGATCTAACCCAAATTGATTGCAACCAATGGCAAAAGTTCATTCCAAATTGATTATTGAACTTGACCAAAGCCATAATTAATTTGATCAATCGAGCCCATTGGTCATTTGACCCAACCCAAATTAGCTAAAGGGTCAATTTGGCCTAAATCCAAATTAAATCAAATTAATTCAAACTAAATCACATTCATCTTCAAAGATTGAACATGAATCAACCCACCCAAGCTAATTTTGGCCAATTTTGGTCAAATGGGTCAATTTGACCCAATATGACCCATATGACCCAAATTGGGCCAAATCCCTTGAAACCAAGCCAAGACCCATTGGGGCTGATCAAACTTGACCCAAACCCATTTGGGATCAACCCAAAACAAACCCAACCCATTTAAACCCCTCATGGATCCTCCCCACGATTCCACCCAAACCTCATTTAATTCTCCCCATCATCATGCACTTAACTCCTCCCAACATTTTACATTGAATACTGATCATATGGTAGCAGAGAGGACTTTAGCAAAATCAAAGTCTTCAATCAATCATCATCATCCCAACCACCCCAAGAGATGGAATCAATTTGGAGCCAAAAAATTCAAAAAAAGTGTATTTTTTGGCCATTATATAAGAGGGAGATGAAGGCTTTAGATCTCTTCCTCCCACCACATTCAGCCCCAAAAGCTCCCCAAAGCAAAAAAAGGAACCCATCCCCACCTCTTTGAGCCATTTTGAGCTCAAAACATAAATAAATTTCTCTTAGAGGCAGGTAAACATCGGAGAAGATGACATACCGAGGGAGGAAAAGGTTAAAAATCATTCCAAAGCTTCCTCACATACCTAGGAGTTCGCTCGCATCTTCACCACTACCAAAAACTATCCCCGGTGAGATAAATTTTGCCAAACTTTAACTGGCCTTAGGATTTCGCACATTTTGTGTTAATTTTCTTGCAATTTTAGGAATTTCCCCTAGAATATCCCATATTTTTTACTTTCAATCATCCCAATTAGGAAATAAAATTTTTTCGGTGCGAATTGACACAAAAATGAGTCTATTTGGATATGTTTTGGCTTAGAAACCGTCATTTTTCCAAAATTCACCCGGCGGGGCTCTCCTCGATCTCATGGTTCAGATCCTGCATGGATCATGTCCGCCGGATCACGATGATCGGACCGTCCATCGCGTGGTTCGCGTGTCGGATCTCGAGATCGCCGACGCGATCGCCTCGGATCGCGCACCGATCCGCATCGATCTGTCGGATGGTCAGATGAACCACTTTCGCGTTGACCTTCCCACGTCAGCGGCGGCCGCGCGACATTGCATCGGCGTGGCGATAACACGTGTTTGCGTTTTTTTTATAAAAATTAATTTAAATCACCTAAAAGTTTAAAATTCATAAAAATAAAATACTTAACCAAAATTGTAAACAAGGCTTGTTGGATTTGTCTTTTTTGAGAAATCCAACAATCCAAATTTAACTAAGTATTTTGAGCTTAATTTTGATTTTAGTGAAAATTATTTCATTAATTAAACCAAAATATATGTCATTAAGTTGAAATTTTAAGATTGAAACTAAAGTTAAAACACACCTACCATAAAATTTCAAGTGAAAGGACTTAGATTGGGAGAAATTAAATTTTGAAATTCAGATTATCCATTTTAATAAAATAAATCAAATAAAATTCAAATTTACAAAATCTTCAAAATGCTTAAAACTTCAATTGACATCTAGGACTCTTAAGAAAATAATGTGATCTTTTTGAATCTAATGAACCCCAAAAACACTTAAGATAGAGTTTAATCAATTGAGTTAATTAAAACATAATCTAAAATAATTTAAATATATCAAATCAAAATAAAATAGCACTTAAGCAATCATTAATCAAACCTCAAATCAGAAAATATCATCCTTAGAGAAATTAAATTAAATATGATTTAAGTTAATAAAACTCAATTAAATGATTAAATCTTAAATCAAACTAAAATTAACAAATCAGAAAACTTTAACATGGGTCAAACTATAATTAAACTACACTAAGCATGGAATCTTAATCATATGAAACCCCAATTATAATAAATAAACTAATTAATCATTAAATAAACTAAAAAAATCAAATTGATTAATAAACTAATTCAACATAATCATTTAATACTAATTGAATTAAACCAAATAAGTTAAAGTAAACTTAATTAACATATGATTAAATCATCCATTTGGAATAAGATAATTAATTAACCCTTAAATATTTCAACCAAATAACTAAATCAAACATGTTAATGAAATCAAACAAACATAATAAATGAATCAAATCAAATATAACTCTAATCATAAATAATCAAACTTAATTGAAATGAAATAAATAATTAATTCACTTAATAATAATGATGGTAATAACATTAATCATTTAATCAAATCAAACTTAAGTAAAACACTTAACTAAATCAAATCACTCACATGTGAGAAATTAAGCCATTAATCTAATTAAAATAAACCCTTAATTAATAATGATTTTAATTACCCTTAATCAAACTTAATTAGTCAAACATCTAATTAATAATCTTAATGAATTAATTCATCTTAATTAATCAAATTAATTTAAATAAGTTACATTAAAACTCTAAAATTAAGCTTAAATCAAACCCACAATTAAAATTTAATAATCACACCCCTCAGTAAACTAATTAAGTTAAACAAATTAATCATTAAACCTAACTAATCAACATAAATGCAATTAAATAAACCTAAATTAACTAAATTATTAAGTCATTAATTACATCATTAACTAAATAAAATAAATCAAATTAAATTAAACAAACCTTTAAAATTAACATACACTTCTTAATTAAACTAATCATTGAATGCAAACCCAATACATAAACTAATCAAATCAAATTAAATTAAAAAGACTCAAAATTTAATATGTTATCAAATCTTATTCAACCTACTTAAATAAGATAAACTAATTAATTATCTAATGTATGAAATCAAAATGCAAACCAAACTTTGATAAACATGACAAATGGATGAGATTAAATGATAAAATCCTAATTACAAGGAATCAAACTCAATTAAAATAAAATCTTAATCTAATTCATCAAATTATGAATGAATGAAACCATAATCAAATCAAATAAACAAATATAAGTCAAGTCATAACCATAATCAAAGAAAAAATTAAATATTAATTTAAAGGATATTGAATTATCAAGATTTAATTAAACCAAAACATCTAATATAAAATTAATCAATCAAAAAAACACATGAATTAAAACAAAACTTCATTAAATTAAGGATATTGAATTATCAAGATTTAATTAAACCAAAATCTAATAATTAATCAATCAAAAACATGAATTTAAACAAACTTAAACTTCATTAGATATTAAGGATATTGAATTATCAAGATATAATTAAACTAAAACAATCAAAAATCAATCAAATACTTAAACCAACTCAAATTTTAGTCTAAATCAAATCAAATAAATTACACAAATTCAAATGGGCTAATTAAGATACTTGGGAGTTAGATTCTTTAGGATGTAGGATAGAATAGGTGAGTTCCATCTACAAATGAAATTCATTCTCTTCATTCTTGAAAACCTAAACATCATTTTAACCAAATAAAAGTGAAATAAAATGAAAATAAATCATTAAATCATTTAAATTGAAATCACCCAAAGGTAAAATTTAAACAAATTCAAACTCAAATTGAAACTTAAACTAAAGCCTAATAAAGTCTTACACAAAACTTAAGCACACATTAGAATACTAAGTCACCAGTGCTAAGTTAGGGTTGTATGTATGATGTTGTGTTTTGTTTTATGATGTAATATTTTAGACTGAATGTTAGGGTGTATGTTTCGTAGACTAGATGTTAGGCCGTTATTAGCCTAATCATATTTTCTACAGAGGGTTGTGCTTAGGGGGCCCCTGTAATAAAAATATAAATGCATTTTATTTATGCTTAGCCCCTAAGCATAACTCATGTTAGGACAGTGGGCTTGGTTACCCATGTGTGTGCTAAGTCCAATTATTCATATATAGCTTGGGTTGTATGGTGTGTTTAGCTAACATTTGTTTTGCATGTGTAGCTAGATTTACTTTTTTATTTTTGATGTAATTTTATATTAGGAATTAGGATTAGTGTTATGGGAGATTAGGATGAGCAGTGGCCAGAAAGCTTAGTCCCTGGGGTGCCCTGTGATGCCTTTGGAGCAAATCAAATCAAAAGAAAGAAGAAATGAAAAAGAAGAGACCCCATAGCATGTATTATTTTTTTGTAATCGGGTTGTATAAGGGTAGAGCTTCGGCTACCATCTTTTTTTTCTTTTTTAGGGTGTATGGAAAAATCGCAGCCTTTTATTTTTTTTACGGTAGTCTATAAAATTGTTTGATGTTGTGTTTAGATTGCATATTAGAGCAGCACACTTTTCAAAGTTTCTTTATGATTGATGCTTGAATGTGTGGATGCGTAGGCTCTTAGGATAAAATTAAATTTTCTATCCCATTAACAACTCATAACTAAAATTTTAAAATAACTCATAACCTCACATAAAAGCCTAGGAATTAAATCAAGATAATAAAATTTTTAGCAACCCCTTAGCTGGATGAATGAATGTATAATATCATGCATGTCATATTCTTCACTCTTGTTAGAGGGGCTTCCATCTTTGCCGGAGAATGAAGGCTTAACCCAGAGCCTTTGATGGAAGAACACCTTTCTCGATTTGGCCCATAATCAAGTTCTCATGCATTTAGGCATACAAAATCCCATAGCCTGTGTCAAAATAAAGAGTTCAAAAGAATTAAATAAATTAGATAGAATTTTCATTAGATTAAGTCATGAATTCATACCACTCATGCTCTAGTCTCTTAGAGAGTGAGTTTAAGGACTTAGTCTCCTTTCTAAATAAACAATAGCCTAGCCATCTTTTAAAGCATAAGACTTATATACATGGATTTAAAGCATAGGAGGAGTTAGTTGGCGGCCACTCTAGACGGTTGTAAGTCTAACAGTTGGGTGGTTCATCCTCTCTTGTGGAGGTGAATCAAATACCCACCTTTCACTTAAACTTAGGTCGTGCCTTTACTTTGTACCAAGGCTCCTTAGTTTAGGAATCTGAGGTACTTGTTTCCTTCAGGCTACAAGCATAAATTCTCACCTCTTAAGCATTTCCACAATCTTATATTGTGAAATTATAAGCCCTAGCAATCTAATAAAATGTCAACTCAAATAATTAACTCTCTTCTATTTTAAAAATATAAAGCCCAATTATATGGTAGATTGAAATGTTCACTAAGATTTCTAGTATCATGAACATTTCCTACTTTCTCCCTTTGGATTCCAAAAATAAGTCTTCTCCTTGATCTATCCCATTTGATTTTCTAAAATATCCAATCCTTTGATAGTCTTAACCTTGAAATCTTTGGAGACCCTAATTATTTATGTTAATCAAGAATATTCTTAAGAAACTTCCATTCCTTAGGATGTAATTAACTATGGGGGCTTGCCTCCATAGGGAACTTAATGAACCCGGCTTAAAATAAACCCTACTTTACTTTTCCATGTAAAGTAGGGGAAAGATCTCTAGTATATTCGGAGATCCATCATGCCTTAGGACCCCTTATTAAGTGATTAGGTCCATTATAAGGTGGTGATTTCTATCATTAAGATAGTACATCATTCCTTAATGTCGCACACGACCACTTCAATAAGTACCCCCTAAGATATGTGTGGTGTACCACATCTCAAAAATAAACACCACAATAATTTTTAAAATGTGGGTGAGTTTTGCTGAACCTAACACATCTTAAAGAAGAAATTGGCCAAATAATGTTTACCATTCAAGGTAATTTGGAAACTTTGTGAATGAGTTTTCTTAACTTGAACTCAATCCTTAGCCTTAAACAAGATGTTACTTCTACCAAAGATTTGAGAGTCTTTGGTAAAAGAAACTCACCTTGTAGACAATAGCTAAGAAAAATTTATAAATCATTGGGTATTCTAAATTAAATTTCTTTTGAATGGGTTTTGTTAAGATAAACCCAATCCTTGAACTTATTCTGAATCGAAGATGCTCACCCTCAATGCTTTTATTACAACTTTATGTGAACAAGTTTCATTATGCAAGACCAAGTTCTTATACTCAACCAAAAAAATTCATACTAAAATAGTTTATAAATTCTTGAAATTGTACTTAGACTTGATCTCTATCAATGATGGTGGTTTAGAGAATCCAATCTTAAAGATGATTCTTTCTTCATCATAATGAAGATATGTACAGATAAAAATTTATTACCACTTCAAAGATTTTTAACATAACGACTTTTCTATAAGTTAAAATATCTATGAGTGGATGAATTAAATTTATCTATTATAAATTCAAAGGCCAACTTATCTCTATCAAAAATTATCTTAGATCTAGGATTAGAAAGATTCATTAGATGATAAGCCTATATATTGACATTTGTCAAGATTAAAGATAAGGAATGTTTACTAAATTATTTTAGCAGTAGAAAATCTTTGTTTGAAAGATTTATACACTTATTTCGCTCATCTTTTGTGATTGAAACTATTTTAATCAAAGTTTAAATTATTCAAGATTCATTAGATGATAAGTCTATTTTCTGATATTTGTCAAGATTATTAATAGAAAATGTTTATTAACAGATTTTATCAATACAAAATCATTGTTTGAAAAATTTTGAGACTTATTTCACTCATCATAAGTTATTGAAATTAATTTAATCAAAGTTTAAATGATCCATACCCCAACCTATAAGTCAAATAAATTTCATTTTATCAATGGAAGACGGACCTAATTTTGTCAGAATGACTAAATCAATAATTAAGCATCAAGTGCTAAGCATATGTTAGTAGTTGCACACTCTTAATTTTGAAGCATTCAATACCAAACTTGGAGTCTAAGTTGACTTGATTAGAAGAGAAGTGAGCTCTTTCTCAAGAAAATTAAATCTTATTATAGAGAAGATATTTTCCATAATATTTTTTGTGATCTCCTAGAAAGAATTTTGATCAAGAAGATTGAAACTACATGTAGACTATAACATATAGTTATCCTTCTTATTATTGATTCTATGTGGATAATAAAATCATGTATTTTAATGATATCGACCAAATCCTGTTGACTAGATCAACAAAAAACCTTTTCCAAATATGGGTGTAGCTAAGCAGTTTGATAGAGTCTCCAAATGAAATATAAAGGAAAAAAATGAAATATTTACTATGAGACAATGAAAGGTAATCCAAGTGAGACTTCAATATTTTCATCTGAACTCATGTTAAATAGTCATTTATAAACATATCATTAAGTTAAGTAAAGAAATCAAAAGAATATGAGGTACTCGATTTCCGAGAGGGACTAGCCTTCCTCTCATTAATTACACTCTAAGAAACCAAAATGAAAAACACTCAATAAGTGGAAACATACCTCTATTTTGAATTAATTTTTCTAGGTTTTTCAAGGAAGATTCATGATTCAATAATTATCATCATAATAAGATGATTTTATATATAGGGTGTTAATTCACATGGTAGAGGGTGAATCATCATAATTAATTGAGGTAATGACCATATATATAAAAGGCTTACATGATAATAGTTACTTAGCCACTAAAGACTTAAAAAGAGTTCGATGGCCTCAAAAGGTAAGTGGGCATTTGAAAGATATCAAGGAAGATCTAGGATCAAGCTTAGTTTGAATTTCATAGTTCCATCATCCTTGATTATTAAACTCAAAATCATTTATCTTGGGAAGATAGTCAACCCTACCAACCCTTTAGATGTTTTATTAGTAATTATGATTTATGTCATTATGAGTTAGCCTCATAATCTAGATTCAAGAGAAGAAAACTTAAGATTTATTAAGTAAACATATTTTAAGAACAATCATGGAAAAATGGAGGGCTTGTAATATTTACATAGGTAGAGAAATGTCTTTGGAAGATAAAAAATGTTATTGCTAAGTTATATGCTATCATAACTACTCAACATAGACTTATAATCTTATCTAGGTCATCCTGCCATTACCTAGTGTACTAAGAGTACCTAGGCATGATTTAAATCATGCTTACCTAAAGCTAACTCTTAAGGGATATGACTTGTCATGCAAATTATCTATCCTTTAGTGAAGACTACTAATGCATGCTTAATTTGGTTATATTATGAATGTGCACTAGTGCTTGAGGTTCCAATTATGGTTGGCTCTAACTTATACTCTTTTAGGAGATATAAAAAGCTAAAAGTACTTTAACATAATTTATTAGAGAGAGCCTACAAATTTTAAATATTTTTTTATTATTTTTAAAGTTACTAAATATTTTATAAAAGTTGATAAAAGGTGTTTTTTTCTTATAAGCCTAGTGTGAAATTATCCATAATCCTAGAAAATCATAGTACTGTAACACTAAGAGAACAACAATAATGGTAAAAATGAACAGTCAATATACTGTAACGGAACTAAAAGAATAAGTAATAGGTTGGTGTAATTGAGAAATTTGTTTAAGCATACCCATAATAAAAATAAAAAATGGTAACTGAGTTCTACCAAACAAGGTCAAACATTTAGAATTATAGCATAAGTTCAATTTTCCTTTGTTCTTGGGCCTTCTTCTAGTTCAACCTACACATCTATTTTTTAAAATTAGGTCATCTTATATGAAGTTAGGAAACTTAGTTTTTTAACTTTTTTTTACAAGAAAATTTCTAAAGTAAATGTACTAAAGAAAGTATCTTTGGCTAATGAAATCATCATATCACACAAAAATATCACATCATAGAGTGGAAATATAATATCACATATTAATAAAATCATTTATATTTTGATGCATGACTTCTATAAAAGTAAAGAAGTAATGGTCACACATCTAGAACCACTAAATATACCAAATAATTAAATCATCACTACATAACACAAAGTAAACATAATAATCAATCAAATAATCTAATTGCACTTAACAAACTCGTCCTAAGAAATTAAAGGATTTGCACATCAAAATGACCTATGTACAGCATCCTTATGATAAGTGGTTATAAGGTTCTTAACTATGATAATACCTAAAGTGTGTATAAAAGTTAGTATCCTAAGGTGATCTCACATGACTTGATGACTTACCAAGTTAAGAAGCTTATTATAACTCAATTATCCTAAGGTTTTTCACTTTATAGTCAATCAAAGTGATAAGATAATGTTAATTATGTTATTAATTTATCACACAAGAAGTGATCATGATAAAAAGTTTTTAATTTCTAGATGAACTATCATCTAATAATAAGAACCAATTAATCAAAATTAAAACTATATTTTAGTTTTATAAGATGTATTATATCCTAAAGTGCCAACATTATTTTATATGCTTGCATATGCATCAATATAATAAAATTAATGGAAACCATTACCTATTAAGTACAAGATTCAAGTGTTCAATTTACATATATATAGTTAAAGATATATAGAATTTGGACAAGTAGAAAAATACTCTAGATATTTAGAGTGTAGAGTAATGTTGAATACAGAGTAATCTATTCAAAAAAGGAAAGAATGAAACAAAGTATATGTGCATATGTAGTATACACCCAAAGTGTGCACATGAACTTAGTAGATAAACTAGTATGAAAAGAACATAGAGGAAAGTAGAAAAGCTTGAGCAGATACTCACTCGCCAATATCTAGAAAGACTTGCCCTCATATGGGCAACTATAAGAAGAAATTCACCTCAGTTTGACAGCTGACTCCAAGCTTCCTATTTCACACAACTAACTAAATAATAGAAATTGGTGCTTAACATACATCACCCTTCAAACTTATAGAGCACAAGCTAGTGCTAAGGCGATAGCACAGACAGTTGTTGTATTTTGGATAAGTATTATAGCCGACATGTAGCTTTTAGAAACTAACATATAGTTTTATTTTATAATCAACCCTCAAACCCTATGAAAAGATAAGATCTTGAGGGGCTAAGGACTTTTGTCTAGCTTTTTTATTGTTTCGAAAAAGGATAGTGAACATATTTATGTATTTTAGTCTCTTGCTTATACTAACATTTTAACATAGAGAATTTATTGCATTCTTTCTTCTTAGTGTTGTCTGATCTTATTATTTTACTTCTAATGTGCTTAAGTGTGGTCCTACATCACTCCATGGATAAATTTATATTTAACACTTATAACCCATAGTGTTTAGTGCATGACTAAACTATGTGATGACTTTGCCCAACTTGTTTGACATAATTAAGTAGGAATCTGACCAAAAGTGGTATTGGTCAATTCCAAATTGAACTTGGTTAAAAGAATAACAAAGTTTATATAAGAGAATTAGTATAGTCATAAGAGTATGAATATATTATGAATAGAGTCAATTGTTATGCATATGATAAGCTTATAGGATTTGCTAAGCTATGTGGGCATGACTAAGGATATGAAGAGAATACATGCCTAAGAAAATAGACCAATTTAAATAAGAATATTTAATCAAATGAATTGACTAAGTATTAAAAATCTGGTAGATATTGTAATACCAAGCTATAGAATTAATTCAATAAGAAGGATCACTATGTTTGATGATTAAAATGCAAATTATCAGAAATTATCAAAAATAGTCAAAAACCTAAGTCATTATATAAGGTGATTTTAGATTGTGTGTTCTCCAGTAAGCTAGATGTGTGCTTGGACAACTAAGTTATGTACTCAAATATTAGGGTAGGAGTTAATTAATATAATTAACTTAATAAGAAAAATTAAGTTGACATCAAATAAATCAATTTCAAAGGTACTTTTATGGTGCAATTATTTTTGTGTTTCTAATATAATACATATATGCAGTCAAGGAGTGCTAGCATACTAATGTAGTATAGTGTTCTGCTATGATTTCTTGCATTGATAGATTTATTATTTAAAAATAATAAATCATTGCATTAAATTTTAATAAATAAAATTATATTATGAGCATCTATTACACCTCCATGGAGCATCACATGATTGTGAGCCACCAAGGGAAAATGTTAATTTTGCTAAAAATATAAAATATGTTATTTTAAATAATACAAATATTATGTATATCATATAGATAAATTTTGATAAAATTCAAAGAGATGTTTTCTATCTGTAAGAATCTCTCTTAACTTAAAATTAAGAAATATTTAAATCTTTACAATTAATTAACTAAATAGATCAAATAATATTCAATAATTTTTATTAAATTAAAAAAAACTATAAAACCATGTTAGAAATACCTACTAATTTTCATAGAAAATTTTAATTACTATTTTTATTAATTTGATTTTTAAATAGAAATAACATCATTTGAAAAATAATAATAATAATAATAAGTTATCCATCAAAATTCAAATAGGCTTGAATTTTTAATTGGAAGAATTGTGATTTATTTTATCCTCCATAGTGAATTTTAGAATTTTGCAAGTTAACTTGAGGCATTAATTTATTAAAAATAATAAAATATTTTTTAAATATAAATTAATATTTTATTTGAAATGTTTTTTTAATTCCTCATCTTTTAAAAATGCTTAAGTCCAAAATTTTATTAAATTGTAGTCAGTAATCAACTAAGAGAAAAAATTCTTAGAAAATACTTAAAAAATCTTAAGAAATTCCTGAAATATTTCTTCATCTTATTTTTGCATCCTACTTTAACAAGGAGTTTAGGCTAGGAGAGAGTTAGCCAACTTAACAAATTTATCTAAATTCTTATTTTTCTTATTTTTAAATGAAATTTAGTGATTAAAATTCCAAAAAAAAATAGAAGATCAAGAGCTACACACCTATTACAACCACCTAAGCCATTAGGATCTCAATCATTAGAAAGACAAAGCTAAAAGAGAATGGTTAGATATTGAAAATCTAATCTATGTAAGATTCTATGCTGGTATTTCTTGACTCAACCACCATTATTGAGTTAAGTAATCCCCTCCTTAGACTTGATCTAAAATAACTTGGATTGATGTGTTCTCGAATACCCCTTCACTCTATATATGAGCTTAGTGGCTGACCTGATCCAATAGCTTTGGGAAGATGGAAAATATTTAGTTTTCTTCATTTCAACTTCAGGATGGTATTCCCCATAGCCCCCTCACAATGGATATGATTCTTCTCTTGAATGTCCATGTGGGCATAAGTATACATGAAGCAACCATGGCTAAACCATAGTTAATCCATTAACTAGCTAGCTAGATCTTCTACAAACACTTAGGAGCATGCCATTAGGGTTTAGGTGGCATGGAATGACTAACCCCCATTGGTTTTCTTGTAACTATCTTATCTCCTCTAACTTCAAATTTAATTAATTTCTATCCATAGTAATTTCATTAATCGCATAAGCTAAATGTAACGAGCCAACTAATTATTTTTGGATAAACATTATCAAAATATTTTTCATATTAAAAAAAAGCTAATTTGGGTCAAATATTTAAATTATTCCATTTGACTCAAATAAGACAAGTTCACCCATGTGGTCAATTTAACTTACTCAAAGTGGTCAAATGAATTTGAGTCAAACAAGAAATTTATTTCAAACATTAAATTTTAGAATCACTTTCAAGGGTTTGAAGTGATTCAATCATTAGATAAGTATAATTCCATCTTAACCATGAGTGGTTTTATTTAGGCCCCAAAAGGGGCATGTTAGTCCATTTAATTCAACTAACCACCTTGGAGGGGTCTATATGTTGGTCCATTTAATTCAATTAACCACCTTGGAGAAGTTGAAGCAATATAGATTGAGCATTTATCAATAGCATCCTTAGCAATAATCACTCACAAGTATTTCGTTAGATATCATGATTAGCTTAACTTAATCAACCACCAAAGATGGGTGTTGGCCTTAATAGGAATAAAAACCTTATTTATCCATGGAGAAAGTAGACCTAATAATGTTTGAATCATGTTTAGGACATTTATTCTAATCAATTCAATGGTTAAAGTCAATTTGGCCATATTGACCTAATTAGGATAATTTGGGTTAAGTAGGTTAGCTTTGGTGTAATTGGCCCAATTAATGGATCAAATTCCCATATTAGAATAATTTTATTCATTGACCATTTTTGAGTGGTCAATGAGTATTTCATAGAATTTTGAATTTGATTTGAGCTTACGGTTGACCTAGGTTTAGTCTTTGGTCAACTAGTCATATGTCCAAGTGTTTTAATGGTTATTTACATCATAATTATACTAAGAAAATTCCAAAGTTAAATATTTGGTGTGGTTAACTAATTGGATTGAGTGGGATAGTCATTTAATTTAGAAATTAAGTGGGAAAAAATAGGTTGTTATCTTTGACTCAACCATGGGTCAAATTTTTCAAGTTGATTTTGAGGATGGCCAAGCTAATCCCTAAGATCACATGATATATTATATAAGTAATTAGATCAATGAGGTGATTTGACTACTTAAGATGAGCATTTACATTTGCAAGAGAATGGTTGAACCCAAGTAGTGGAAGATGTGAGTCACTATAGCACCCAAGAGGGGTGGTAAATTGGGTGTTATTAAAAATTTTACAAGTTAAATCTTAAATTTTAACTTTTTGTAGAAAATTAATTTTTGATTTTATAATGACAAGATACAATTCTTAATGTAGTAAAAAAAATAAAGCACATTAAAGTAAAGAGAGACAATAGGCATACAATTTTTATGTTGTTCGGCCAAACCCCAAAATTGGCCTACGTCCATGCCTAGCCACCCTTGGCTAGGAATCCACTAGATACAAAATAGCTTACAAATTGTACTCTCCTATAACGGGGTGAGTACAACCCCTACAACAATATATACTCTTTTACAAAGGGGCGAGTACAACCCCAATATAAAATTCATAGAACGAAAAGAAAAATACAAAATAATAAATTTTCATAAAATATATCTCTCATAAATATACCAAGATATCCAATTCAAAAAGTGATCTTACAACTTATAAATGATCACTTTACAACTTACAATTTTGACAAGATAGAATGCTCACTTAATTTTGATAAGAAATAATAAAATAAATATCTTAAAGTGATCTTACTAAGATGTTTATGTTATTATAATTTGTAGACTAATATAAAAATGATTTCAAAATAAATTCACAATAGTCAGTTGCACTATAAAATAAATTTTATCAATGAATAATTTTAAGTTTAAGAGAAACTATAACTAGTATATATAGAATAGTGTAAGAATGATTAACTCTCTTCTAAACTTCTTTTTCTTAATTATTAAACAATAAAAATAGCAAGATTTACTAAATTTCAGCAAGATAAAATTACTTAAATAAAATATATTAGTTGGAATAAAATGATAAGTGATAAATAAAATAACTTAACTTTTAATAAATTTTATTTTGATAAAGAAACTTGATATATAATAGATCTATAATATACTCTAAAATTTCAGGAATAATTTATTTTATTTTAACCAAAATAATGCTTTGAATTAATACAAATGATCACAAAATACTTAAATAAAATTAGCATATGATTGATCTAAGTAAACAAGAAAGCTTTTAATTAAAAAGAGAGATATAGCAAATATGAAAATATTTTCAGCACAATAAACTAATTTAAAATGCTTAAATATACTTCTAAAATAGATCTAAGAATAAATGATCTATCAAATAAGACTAATGAAGAAATATTTCAAGAAACAAAAAAAAAATTGTAGAAAGATAAAAATTTCAGCAAGATGAAATAAATCCTACAAATTATCAAAGAGGTTTTCACAAAAAATGATTGAAGAAACTTTGATGTGAAAAACTAAAAATTTGATGTCCAAAGACTAATCCACTAAAAAGTAAAAATTTGAAAGAACAAATAGATGGTAAAAATAGTATGGATAACTAAAAGAGATTAAGATCAAGAAAAACAAACTCAAGTAATTTGAGAAATCTTGCTTAGTTGAAGATGTTGGAGCTTCCAAACCAAGGATTTGATCTTACGATATTTGGTGAACACTTGGTAGAATAATATAGGAAGTTTTCTCTTAGATTTACTGAAGAGATTTTGAATTTTAATTAGCAACATCTCATGAAGAGAATGAGGGATATTTATAAGCAAGAATGCCATTTTGAATTATTTCAAAGAAATATATTATTCTAACATCATTTTATAATATAATATTCAATAAAAATATGGTTTATATTAAATAAATATTAAATTAAATTAACTAAAAATCAGCTAGTCATATGGGAAAGTCAAAAATAATCAAATATGGCTCTTAATATATTCAAAACATGTAGCATGCATTCATTATTAAAATCAACTAATATTTGAAAAATTATAATAAATTTAATTTTAATCAAACGTGGTCATGTAACCTATCAAAGTAAAGGAAACAATTCAAGGAATCCATTGGAGATAAAATCAAATCCCAATTCTTTGATTATAAAATGACTTTGGCTGAAATACTAAATTTCATGTATTTTTATTAATTTTAAAATATAATTTTTAAAAATTATAATATAATTTAGATATAATCGTACATATGTTAGTTAAAATATAAGTTTTAAATCAAATTAAAATATTTAATTATATTAAGTATATAAAATAGTTACACTCAATAGTTATAATTAATTATCATTTATTATTTTGGTAATTTAAATGCAATGTATGAAGCATTGAATGTTAATTAGATAACGATTTATATAAATTAATCTCATTATCATTATTTAAAATAAATAAAGATAATATGTTAAGTAGTGATCAAATTAATTCATGCCAATGAACTCATATGAACTTCTAAGATAGTTATAAATGCATATAACCTAAAATATTATATCTTGAACTTCAAGGTATCCATTTTGATCTATGTTTCATTCTTCCATACTTACAATTTCACCAAACATATTATGAGATGTATTGGATATATAATTAGCAATCAATATATCTGAAACACATAAAATATACATTAGAACATCCAAGCATACGTTTGTTATCATTAAAATTAATCGGATTGAAAATGAGGCTCATAATGCCAACATAAGAGATTTAACCTAGAGATAGCTAAGGTTAACTATGTAATGTAAGAAATATTTGCAAGTGGATTCCTCCTATCGATTTACTAAGGCCAACATAATGGGATAACTTGGTATAAAAATTTATTGATGAAGGAGGATATGAGGCTAGATCCTATTGATGTTTTTTATGTTAACACTCACATTATTCGAGCATATTATCATTCTAGGCTTTGTTAAGCTTATAGTCAAATTTTATCAAGATTATTCTACTATTCTAATCAAATTTGAATATTTTAGTTGTCTTTAAATTTCATACTGACTATTATACATAATGATGAACTATCTAGAACCTGAAAGTTAATGCTTAAGGAGTTGTCTGTGTAAGGTTCTTATAAGTAATCTTATAAACCCATAAAGCTTCTAACAATTTATTATGCTTTTCTCATTTATCACTAAATAAAAAAATTTTAATAAACTCACCAAAGTCTTATTGAAAGATTCTACCAAATCATTAGTGTTTGAATAATAAGTAGTTGAACAGTGCCAATTCATATCGTGGCAACAAGCAAGTTAATGTATAATGTGATTTCAAATGAAATGTAGTGCATTATTTTCTTTGGCTTCTTTATAGGAATGGCTTTTTCTTACTTGGGAAAATATATAGTGTCATCTAATATGAATCTATAACCATTAGAAGAATGAGGTCATCATTCAAATCACCAAGAGGTAATGGTTTGGTGTAGGACATTGGGGAACACATAATGGATTAGACCATGATTTGACATTAATAACATTTTATAACAAAATTAATACAACCATGCTTCATGGTGGGCAAATAATAGCCTAATCTTTTAATTTTAATTTCCAACCTAGGGCCAGATTTATCAGACCCACATAACCCTTAATAAGCCTTATCATGACCTTTTTTTATTTATTTAAACATCAAATCCACAATTGGCCAAATGATAGCCAATATAAAACACTATGAGCATAAAAGATAATGCTCCCTTTTGAATTTGAAGGACTAATAACTAGTCCACAAGAAGGATCCCTTTCTAAAAAAAACAATGAATGTTTATCTTTAATTAATTCTTTTGAAATAGAAGAACTAAGAATGAGATCTAACTATTTCAAAAAAAAATTTATCTAAATAAGCTAGAGACAAAATCCATCAATTTTGGACCATTATATAAAGGGTATCTTCGTCTATATTAGATAATGTTTTGGCGAAGCTTTCCAAAGCATCTACTTGACCATTCAAACTCTACAAAGCTTTGATCAAAGTTACACATGGGATATTTTTAATAGATGACATAACTCTATGATGGTAAGCATATAGATAAAGCATTGAAACTTTGAAATTGCAAATTACTTGACTAGTAATCAATTGAGAATCATCATCAGTTTTAATTCTTTTAATACCCATTTGAACAGTCAATTCAAAATTGGTTATCAAAACTTCTTATTCTACTTCATTGTTTGTATGAAGGTTATAGAAAGCATGTGTATCTTGTAATTCCTCTATCAAAAGGACATAAAAGTAAACAAATTCTTGCTTTAAGTTGACAAAATTTATTAGAATTTATAATGGATGAAGCTTATTAAAAATGTAAACTTATTTTATATTTTCTAAGGTTAAGATTTTCTTATCTTACAAATCATCATTTAATAAAAAACTTAGTTGAAATGGGATGAGCATCCATAAATTTTTACTAAGGCTTGTCTATTAACCACTTTAAGGGATGTACGTAATATCAAATAACAACAAAATATAACCCATCAAGCCGATCTTCCAAACAACATACCATTAAGATTTTAAGAGATTGACTAAAGAGATTAAAGTAATTTTCTGAGATAACATAAAATATCATAATTTTAAAATTACAAAAAATAGTAATAATTCAAGGCAATGTTTTTTTATACCTAAATATTTTATTTCAATAGGGATAAATTGACCACTTATGTGGTATAAGCATTTTCTTGACTCTATTCATTTTCTTGGGCAAGCAATGCTCCTATAGATTTGTCTAGAGCTATTATATTCAATATTAGTACCTTTCCAGTATTATACAGTTGAAAATTGGGGGATCTAATAAGTATCTTTTAATTTCATCAAAAGCTTGATTATATGAATTATCCTAATAAAATTGCATATTTTTCTTAGTTAATGTTCAAAATGGATAACATCTGATAAGTAAAAATAAACCTCCTAAAAATACCAATTATTCTTATAAAGATCTTAATTGACTGAGGGTTTTTGAAAGCTTCATTTCTAAAATTTTGTTTGTTTTGGTAGAGTCTATCTCGATGCCATCGTGTCGCATAATGAATACTAGGAATTTTTATAATATGACACTTGAAGCACATTTTAAACTAATCATTTTCAACTCATATTTATGGATTTATTGGAAGACTATTTGAAAGTCTATTATATGATCTTCAATAGCCTTACTTTTACAGTAATATCATTTATAAAATATTATACTTTATAATGCAATAACTAATTAAAAATTTAAGTCATTATTTGGTGATAGATAGCACTAGAACTCTGCAATTCGAAGGGCTTAACTTTATAATAATAAATGCTTATCAGGATTCTGAAAGTTATGTGACATTCATCCTAAGAGGCCATTTTGATCTCATTATATTTTGACAAGCCATCCATTAAGGAGAACATCAAGTTGGTAGAGATTATGTCAATCATTATTTTAGAGATTAGCAAACAAGATTCATCTTTAAGAAAAGCCAAATTTAAATCCTTATAATGAACAGAAGCTAGAATTTGTCTTTTCATTTTATCAATGGGAATAATATTGGCTATTCAAGTATGATATTTCTCTTCTCAAACAAATACAACTTCAAGAAATCTCTTTGTTTTCTAAATAACAAATTTTTCAATATCAGTCTACATTCTTTATGGTGTTTATTTTAGTGGAGAAACATTAGGATTGTTCAAAATTTTTATTCTTTTTGAAGAAAAACATGGTTTTTCAAAATAATTTTAACTAAAATAATATTAATTGTTCTTTGAAAGTTGAGTGATTCATGATGTTAAATCATTTGATAGTGATTTTTTAATAATTGGGAGGTGAGAGTTATTATTGATACCTAAATTATTTTTGACCAACTCATCATTAGTGAGTACTTTCCTCTAATTTATGTGGTGTATTTTTATCTTTAATTTCTTGCACATCATCATCATTTTTAATGAGGTGTAAGAAATCATATTGTAATCATATTGACTTTTATCATGATATCCCAATGCTTATCTTTCTTTATTAAGGAGCATCCTCCATATTCCATAGCCTATTTTAGCATGACTTTTATGCCAATTTTAAGGAAGCTGGATTTTTTCTTTAATAATTTCAAATCTAGAATACAAATTACTAAGAAATAAGTTATTTTTTCATCACATAGGTTATATTGACATACTAGCAACATTTTAGTACCTCATATCAATATAGTGTAAAGAATGTTGGAGTCTCTTTACTTCCTTCTATAGGATGCATTTAAATCATTTTTAAAGGAGATGCCCCAAATAATGTAAGTAAATGTAAGATCTCGATAAAAATATCATTGAACTAGAATAATGTTTAATACTTGACTTGGTAACTATCATTCACTGAAGCGTAGTGTCTAAAATAGTCCCATCAAGGTCAAGAAATTTTTTATCATTTAAATTAAAAGATCTTCTTAAAAGAAAAATAGCTCCACAATTTGCTAAACTTCTTTATATGAACTATTATGAAGTATAATCTTTCTAGATAAAAAGGTGGGGAAAATATATCCTTCCAAAATTTGGAATGTCTGACCTTAACCTTATCTCTAATAAACTTTCATTCATGCTCTTTATATTGATAAAAGGATAAAGGTAGAGTAACTTACTTATAATCTAGGTTCATTAAGGATGCTACTGTATGAACTAGCTTTTCCTTTGGAAGAAAATATTGAATGTCATTGTGAACACTAATTTCACTTACTTATGGAAGTGTAAGTCACCTTAGATGGAGAATTTTTCTCCACCATGAGAACATTTGATACACTGATGTAGAGTTGATGGTACCATTTTATACCCGTAGAGACAAGACTAACTTGTAATTCTTAGAAGGATGTATTTGCGACCTTCACATAGAACTTTTCCTCAGCTTTAAAATCATTAAATCATAATGGCAAAGTGATAGAGCTTAGTTTTTATGGCCTTTTTCATTAAATCCATGTAACGTCAATTTATGTAAACAAAATTTTTTTATATTTAAGTATAAGCCATTCTAGAGTTTGCACTATAATCACACTAACTAAGAACCCGAGGTCTATTGGTATTTTACTAAGGGTATTCTCATAGACCATTGTGGTTTCATACAAGATTCTATTATGTGGTCAGTGATTATTAAAAATAAATCTTAATTAGTAAAGGCGATGGTGAGAAAGGCTTCTGAAGAGAGGGTTTCCTTCATATTTTCTTTATCATAATGAGCGAGAGAAACTTCAAGTTCAAGCAGTGCTTTAATTAGATTTTGATATATCTTGGATGAAAACATCAAAGTGTCATAGATTCTTAACAATGCAATAAGATTTTTTAAATGAACCAAGACATTATAGTCAACTTTAAGTTGTTGAGTGGACATTCAATAATATTAATTCTCTTTGGTTAAATTTTTATCAAAATTCTTATTGCCTAATTTTGTATCCATAACTTTTGCTCAATCCTTAAGGTTTGAAGTATTTTGTCACTTCTTAATTGTACTTCATGAATTTTTTCTAAATATATTTTTTCATCTTTTTGAACTTTTTAAAAAATATTTGAGGTTCACTCTACCTCATATGAATCATTAAGATCAAGCTTTAACTACAAGCTCATTTAGCTAAAATAAAAATAGGTTCCAAAGCTATTTCTACATTAGATGAATGAATCATAAAAATAGATTGTGTGGCAAGATAATTAGAAATTAAATTTTTATTTCATTATGGTTACAAGTGATAATACATTTTTTACAAAATAGGTTGGTTTCTTTAAATATTTCTCGAGGATCTCAATTTTCTCTATTATATACTAATGATACATTTTACATGGAGTGTAATTTTTATTGTAGGTCATTACAAAAGTGAAAATTTTAGGTATCTCAAGTCTATTGTTCAAATTGATGGTGAAATAGATGGAGATGTTACTGGTATAATTCAAGTTGGATGGTTGAAGTGGAGAATGCATCAAGCATATTATGTGATAGAAAAGTGCCACTTAAACATAAGGGAAAATTTTTCTAAGATGGTGGTGAGACCTACAACACTTTATAGTGTTAAATTTTGGCTTGTAAAAGAGAAGCATAAATACATTAAATATTGTAGAGATGAGGATGCTCAGGTGAATGAGTGGCTTTACACTTAGAGATAAAATGAGAAATGAATATATACATGATAAGGTTGGAGTAGCTCCTGTCGCATATAAATGAGAGTGAGATACCCTAGATGGTTTGGTCACATAAAATGTTAGTCATCCACTGGCCTAGTTAAAAGAGTAGAAGTACTAAATTTGAAATATGTTAAGAAAGGTAGAGGTAGACATAAAAATATTGGGCTATAAAGTATGAAAAATAATCATATTTTGTTTTAATTAAATGAGATTGGAGACATTAGAGAAAATGATTCATGTAGCTAATTCCACCTAGTGGGATAATGCCTATAGTTTGCTATAATAAAATGAGAATATTACAATTAATTAGGCACATTAGAGAAAAAGGATTCATGTAACTAATACGACATAGTGGGATAAAGGTGTTATTATTATTATTGTTGTTGTTGTTATTATTATTATTGTTGTTGTTGTTGAATACTAATGTTCCAACATATCTTTAAATGTGACATAATTTTTATTTGTATGCCCAAGATATTGATGGAATGGGCACTTAGATGAGTCATTAATTTTCCCTACCTCCTCAAACATCTCTAGTTCAAGAAGCTTCATTCCTGAGTGTAGTAACATTTTCTATAGCTCTTCATTGCACTCTTCTTGAAAGAATATATCCTATCAACACATTCCTATAAAGTAGTTTGGAAATTTTTTGGAGGAAGGAAGTGTAGTTAACTTAATAAAATTAGTCGTAATAACCACACTTCTCAGAGTATCCCTTGAAGAAGAGAATTCAACCTTGCATAACTTTCTTCTTAAGTTTCTCCAAAGAGTCTTCTTATTACACAATCAAATAAGAAGATTCACCATAGAGACAAAATAATTTACTAAATCATTTTTTAAATGTATGAATAGAAGTTTTGAAAGCAATGCTACTAGTCTGGTGATACAACCAAGTAAAAGATTGATGACATTATTCTCCAGGAGTGACAATTTAGAATTCATTATCATATCTCACCATTATAAAATAAAATCTGATAGCATTTTAGAGGGTTTTTTTTCATAAAGCTATCAAGTCATGCATATTGACCTGCTTATGCAAACCCCTTTATGAAAACTTTTCTAACTCATCAAACATCTTGAACGACCCATTTACAAGTTTGTATACCACTCAGATGCAAACTCTAACAATGAAGCGATGAAAAGACACTATAAAAGGGCATAGTTATTACTTATGTTGTAACATAGAGCCTTATAACATCCTTTAGATAGATAATTTAAATAAGATAATGTCCCTCCTTAATCTTCCATAAAAAAGTTTGGTGTAGTTCACAAGTTTTCATAATATTTGCATTTGAAAAATAATCATTTAGTGGATGATCTATTATAAGTAAAGGAGCTATTGAGAGGTTAGCAAGTTCTTAGCCTTTTACAACATGTTAAAATATAAATGTTCAATCATATAATAAAACTATCGTAGGCCATAGTGTGAGATAATTTGGAAATATTGTATAAGTCATAAAATAATAGCATGAATTCATTCTCAGAATATGATTTTATATGTGAGTATATAATCCATAAACTTCAATACAACAAAGATGTTCATCTAAATAAAATGATTTTTTATTTTAATTAGAATCAATCATCACCTTAGATTTTATAATACATTTTTAATACTATAATCATTAACTTGTGCTAAGAAGAAGCTAAGAGATTCAACTTATGTAATTTTCTACCAAATAAGAGGTCCCTCTTGAGTTGCAAGTACTAAGGCTTTATGTGATGTGAGGTAATTATTTATGTTTTCAGAATATTCTTTGAAAATCTACTCTAACAAAAATTGTTATTTTTGTTAGTTAATAAAATAAAATTATTAAATATACTACAAAGATTATAAATAATATGCCAACCAACCTTTAGATGATCTTAATCATGTAATACTTGTAAAAGGTAGCTTATTTAAGATGACACTATTAATGAAAAAACTAATTTTTATACCTTTTTGTCAAACTATGAATCCTAACAATTAATTTGCCATGACACTGAATTCACATTTCAAGTTGTTTATCTTAAGATCATGGTGATAAAAAAAAACTCAAATGCAATCTTTAGATTAAAAAAAATGATCTTTTTAAACTTTAATAATAACTATCATATCAATAACTTAGCTCTTATTCTACTTATGGATGAGATCATCAAAGAAGTGGTTCAAATATATTGCACTAAAATTCTATAACCTAAAAGGCAAAATTTTATAATAATAAATAATACAAGGTTTCTAAAATATAATATGAATTATTAATCATTTATATCCTTCTTGTTGTAACTAGCTTAGTCATCATAACAACAACAACAATAACAAGCCTTTATCCCACTATGTGGGATCGGCTACATGAATCCTTCTTCTCCAATGTGTCTTATTATGTGTCAAATTCTTATGTAATTCAAGTATGATAAAGTCAATTTTTACACATCTTAACCAAGTATTTTTAGGCCTACCTCTACCTTTCTTAACATAAGGCAAATCTAATGCATCTACTCTCCTAACCGGGTCAATGGATGACCAATGCTTTATGTGACCAAACCATCTAAGGTGACTCTCTCTAATCTTATTTGGCACTAGAGCTATTCCAACTTTTTCTTGAACATACTCATTTCATATTTTACCTCTAAGAGTAAAGCCACTCATCCACCTGAGCATCCTCATCTCTGCAACACTTAACTTAGTCTTATGCTTCTCTTTTATTGGCCGACATTCTGCACCATAAATCATTGCAAGTCTTACCACCATCTTATAAAATTTTCCCTTAAGTTTAAGTAATACTTTTGAATCACACAATAGGTTAGATGCATTCCTCCACTTCAACCATCCAACTTGAATTCTACTAATAACATCTCCATCTATTTCACCATCATTTTGAGCAATAGAGAGCCTAGATATCTGAATCACTCACTCTTTTTATTGACTTGTTCACCCAATATCACAACACTTACCACTAGAACCTCTACAACTAAATTTACACTCCATATATTCAATTTTAGATCTACTTAATTGAAAACCTTTAGACTCTAAGGTTGACCTCCATAATTCAAGTTTCTCTTGGACTCCCTCCCTAGTCTTATCAATAAGAAGAATGTCATCAGCAAAAAGCATACACCAAGATACATCTTACTATAAATTCCTAGTAAGAACATCCATAACTAATGCAAAAAAGATAAGGGCTTAAAGCTAACCCTTGATGTAATCCAACTAAAATAGGAAAATATTTTGTCGATTCTCCTTGTGTTTGGACACAAGTAACAGCTCTAGCATACATATCCTTAATGACTTGAATATAACAAATATTAACTCCTTTCTTTTCTAGAACTCTCCAAAGAACATCTCTTGAAACTTTATCATAAGCTTTCTCTAGATCAATAAATATCATATGTAGATCCTCCTTGTTTTCTCTATACTTCTCCATCAAACCTCTTAACAAATGCATAGCATCCTTAGTAGATCTACTTGGAATGAAACCAAACTAATTGTGAGAAACTTTTGTATCACATCGTAACCTATGCTCAATTACTCTCTCCCATAATTTTAATGTATGATACATTAACTTAATTCCTTTATTATTTGCACACTCTTGTGCATCACCTTTATTTTTAGATATAGGAACCAACAAACTCTTTCCCCACTTATCTGGCATCTTTTTAGTTTATAAAATAACATTAAAAAGATTTGTAAGCTAAGAAATTCCTTGATCTCCTAAACAGTTTCACACTTCTATTGGAATTTCATCAGGTCCTATTTTTCCACATTTCATTTTCCTTAAAGCTTCCCTAACTTCAAATTTACTAATACAATAATAAAAACAAAATTCTCTATTTTTGTTTAGGGTATTAAGGATACTAAAATCAATCATATTTTGAGATCTTTCATTGAAAAGTTTATCAAAATATCTCATCCACCTATTTTCAATATCCTTTTCTAAAAAAGTACTTTATGATTTTCATCCTTAATACACCTCACTTGAACTAGATATTTACTTCTCCTATCTCTTTGGTTGACTAACTTATACATAAATCTTCCAGCTTCTTTGGTATCCAATCTATTTTATAAAACACTAAAAGCTAAATTTTTTGCATCATATATTGCTTTTTTAGAATCTGTGCACGCCACTTTATATCTTTCCCAATTCTCTAAGTTTTAACAACTAAACTATGTTTTATAACAATGCTTCTTATTTGTTATATTTTCTTGCATATTCTGACTCCACGATCAACTATTTTTATTAAAAGAAGCTTTTACTTTTGATTCTCGAAGCACATTTTTTACAACTTGCTTAATTTCACTTTCTACTTTTTCCTACATATCATTAACTTCTTTATGAACATCCCAAATTCTAACCTCTTGTAGCTTGCTCTAAAATTTTTTTTATTAGTGTTCTTTAAGTTCCCCCATCTAATCTTAGAACAATAATTTGATTTATTTTTCATCTTCAAATCTTTCATCTTAAAATCTAAAACTAATAGTCGTTGTTGGGTACTTAAACTTTTACTCAAAATGACCTTATAATCTTTACAATCTAAATGATCTATTTTTCTTATTAGAAAATAATCAATCTGTGTTTTACTAGATCCATTTTTATAAGTAATAATATGTTTATCACTTTCTTTAAATAAAGTATTAGCAAGTACAAAATCATAGGCTAAAGAAAAATCTAATATAGTCCTACCTTCTTCATTAGTCACTCCAAATCTATAGCCACCATGGATATTTTTAAAATCTTCCACCACTCTACCAACATATCCATTTAAATCTCCTCTAATAAATACTTTTTTCTTCAAGACGTATCTTTTGTATTAATCTCTCTAATTCATTCTAAAATTTTTCTTTTGAGCCTACATCTAAACCTACTTGTGGAGCATAAACACTTATAACATTGATAATCTTATTATCAACAATAATCTTTAAAGCTGTGATTTTATCTCCAAATCTATTAAAATTTATATCATTATCCTTCAAACTTTTATCTATAATCACACCTACGTAATTTCTAATTCAACTTCTACCTAAATACCAAAGTTTAAAATGAAAACTATCAATGTCCTTGGCCTTCTCCCCAACCCATTTACTTTCTTGAATACATAAAATATTTATCTTCTTATAAACCATAATATTTATTAATTCCATTAATTTACTTGTAAGAGTACCTATATTCTAAGTTTCTAATATAATTCTAGTTTCAAGGACTAACTTTTTGCCCGCATCAGTCCATAATGTGGGAACCCTTGCTTATTTAACACAGGTTGTCGATGCATGTACCACACACTTATTCAAGTCATACAATGGCTTCCAGGGGACATCCTAGCATTAGCACAATGTTATAAAGGATTCATGTCATGATTATTTCAACGAGTTTTATGCTAACTGTCGACTGCCTATCGCAACCCTCCACTTTTCACATTCGGACATGGAACTAGCAAAGGTAGTGTTCATTAATGAAGAAAAATATGCTATGTGAAGAGACTATGTTAAATCATTAATTTCAATACATATAAAGAAAACTCATCCTTGGAACATGTTTTACTTATTTTTGTTAACAAGGGTAGAGAAGAAAGTTTTTTTTTTTGTAATATACACATATTATCATATTCGATGAAAAAGTTAATCGCTCATAAATTAAAATAATAATATTACTTTTAAAATAAACTAAAATCATAACTATTGATGTAAAGTTGATATGAGCAAAAAGAAATCCATATAAAGAGCAACTCACAAAACACTCATGCTTACAGCTGATATAGCACAAAGAGCAAATGCATAAGAATGTCTAATCATAAGGACTAAAGAAAGACAAATAAAGGCTAATCAAGATGGTTGAATTATAAGGAGCAAGAGTGCCAATAGAAAAAATTTAGCTTGAAGTAATGAAGACTATGGAAGGATTAATGTGTGTATTTGTATCTTATTAAATGTCATGTAAATGTTGCATTATTTCATGTATAAAATATTAAATTTTATGTTTGTTATCATTTAAATTGTAGGGAGTGCTTAATTATAATTATGATTATATAATTCTAATTAATTAAGCAGTCCATTTCAAGGATTGGTTAGTGGATCCAAGAGTGCATATTTTGAACTGTCTCGATTATTATGTATTATTGTGTATTAATGTGTACATGAGTCCATATAAGCTATGCACTAATCCCGTGTATGCAATAATACACAGCAATATAAAATAATCCGGACAGTTCTGACCCCGACGTAATAATTTCTCCATGCTTTAGTGGGTTAGAGTTTTGTATGAGAATTAAAGAATAAAGAGGTGCTACTGATCAGCTCTTATACTTCTCACAGTGCGGATCTCTAATTTTTTTTTATCAGAATAGAGTGATTGTAAAATTACAGGTCAACTTTTCTTGGCTGCTTGTATCATCTTGAGATCCCATTACTGATATATAAGAGAGTGAATGGGCTTCATCTTTGTTTAATATGAGGGTTTATTGTGATTTTAGGTAGAACAGTGATAGTTCACTCCTTTTGTTCATCTTATGTCTTAAATTTAGAGGATCAGATTATCTCCCTATTTTATAAATATAGGTTTTACTCAAATAAAATCTATAAATAAAGTTCACTTTTTCATGTTCATGTTCTGGATCTTATAGATGGGTCCACGTCCAATGTTTTGAGGTGCAACTAATTATAATAAATAACTTAAATGTATGATATTTGGGTGAATATTTACGCAGTAGAAATGTTGCTTCCTCCACAACACAACACAAGCTCATTGATCATTAGCCAACTTTAATGCCTCAGCACTTCTCTACTCTCCAGAGAAAGCTTTGTGAAACATGAGAGAATTGTTGTGACGAAGGAAAAGAGGAATGATCCTGATGTGATCAAAGAATAAAGATTTATTTTTTCTTTTCTTTTGGTATAGATGGCTGATTCGATTGATTTTAAAAGCGCAGATAACCCTCATTATGTTAGCCCTTAAAACAGCCATTGCTATGAAGTGCAGGATAGATTCTGCACAGAATCATTATAATATATTATGGAATTTATGTAAATAACTAAAAATAATAATAATCTGGTCTCAAGTGTCCAACAATCAACTAAAATTAAATCATTGCACTTCTATTTAGAAGTAAGAAGCCGAGTGTCTAGTGGAAAAACATTTCCTAAGAGCACTGCAAAGTTTATCCACAAGTTTCTATCAAAACCAATATGACAGAATTAACATCCATGACCAAGTAGCTTGTGAAAAATTTTTAATCTAAATACAATTAAAAATTAATTTAAATAATAATTAATAAGTTCAATGGCTAGGTGGATACCCTGATGCAATGAAGTCCCCAGTTTAACTGGGCAACCAGCCCCTATTATCATTTTGGGAAATGCTAAATAGTTATTAAGATTGTTTTTATTTCTTTTGGATGCCACAAAAAAGTAATTGATTGGTTAATGATTAGTCCCGAAAGTGTTTTTTGTTTTTATTTTATGTCACAAATCCCTTATTTATCTCCATCTTCTTCCTCGTCTAGTTTTCATCTTCTCATAACATCATTCTCCAACTCCACTCCATAATTTTTCTTTTTATTCTCCACCATTTTCCATCTTCAATCCATGACTGACCTAAGCTTTTTTCTTAGAAGGTTGATTTGTTGGCATGTTGTGCTCGACCTTCGAATGTAGATAATAAGTAGTATATTTCATTGCACAGTTTATTTAGATATTTGATGTTAATATATTTACATATTTGTCATTATTATTCTTACATTTGGTTTGACTCTTTTACTGTTATTTCATTTCAGATATTTGTCATATTACTTTTGATTATTATTATAAAGTTAGAGTTTCTTAGGATGAAATTTTAAAATTGAGCAATACTATAATAAAGTTGTAATTGAACTTTAATCAAGCCGAGTCATGAGTAGCTTGTTCGCGAGCAGCTTGTTCATGAACTTTAAATGATACTGTTCATGAACATAAATGAACTGAACAACAAGCTGTTCAAGCTTATTTATTTAGCAATTAAGTATTTACAAAAGTGCTCAAGCTCATTTGATTGGTTAATCAAATGATCATGAATGAGCACTAATCGAGCCGAGTCATGAGTAGCTTCTTCAACGCTCGGTTCATTTGCAACCCTATTAAGCCTGAAAGAAATGAATGTTGGGAATTTTGAATATGGGCTCACATATAAATTTAATTATAAATTAGGTGATATCTTATTTTTAAGCCTATTAATTTTGTGACCAAATAAAGATTAATTAATTTTAGGCTTTTGAGGTATCTTATTAATTTTGTATGAAATTATCATGTGAGATCGTACATTTTATTTTATTTTTATGATGACTGAAATGAAATGAAATGCACTGAAGTATAAATAGAATCATGGTCCTCATTCTAAATGGTAGGTTCATATTTTCCTCACATCTCATCTTGAGTGAAAAAGAAGTTTCTCTCTCTCTTTCAAGAGCACCCTTTTAGAAGTGGAAGGCCAAAATTCTCACAATAGCTCTTCCATGGATTTAGGTACGCTTCTGATAAAATCTTCTTGATGATTTGACATGAGATCTTTCAATTAAATCTTCCATATGTATGTATGTATATATATATATATATATATATATATATATATATATATATATATATATATATATATATATATATATATATATATATATATATAAGATTATTAACAAAGAAAACTTTTTTTATTATTTAGTTAGAAAGACATGTCTTTTTTTTTCTTTGAGTGAAACAAAAAATGAAAATAATAAATAACATTTTTGTGAAATATATTCAGTTTTGCAAGTGGGATCATTGAAGCAATCGCTTTATGCAATCATAAAATATTGAGTAATCAAAATAGAAGAAAACCAAGTAGAAGGCACTCTAACATTTCAGTTAGTTTTAAGTTGATCCTTTTTTTTATTTTGCCTTCTATAGGTTTTGTTTTAATTTTCTTAGTATTAAAAAAAGATTCATTTTAAACTAGAGATTAATGTGGACTCTTTTTTTAATCTCGTTCTTTTAGTTCTTTGAAATAAATTTTTCATCATATTATTATTGACTATATATCTTATGTATCTCACTATTTGATTTGATGATAATAAATTTTACATAGTGTAGACCAATACTTTACTAAATACTAGTGTTGCAAGTTCATTTACCTATAAAAATTATCATGATTATCATTATAAATATTATATTTTTATAACAAATATATGATCATAATTGGTAATGTTTATCTTTGCAAGACAAAAATCAAGTGTCATTTTCAAGAGGTTTGTTGGAGTCTAATGGTGGTAATGATGTAATTTGCAAATATTTGATAAATGTGGTCACAATAAAATAAAATGGAGAGTATCAATTTATAAATTTATTCATCATTTTATCAAAATCAATAATGTGTTTTTCCAATTTTTCAAAATCATGCACACATTGTTTGGTTCATGAAACTTCAATTAGCCTAATTAACTCATGTTTAGTTTATTTCATTGCAAAATCATAAATTATTTATTTTATATTATTGTAATATTTTATTTTATTTTTCAACATTTTGTAGAATTTATTTAGCTTAAATTTCCATTATATGTTATTATCATGTTTAATCACATTAATCTTAATTTATTTACAAAATGAAATCAAAATTAAATTAATGAAAATCATGGCTGCATGTTTTCTTTCATTTTTTAATTCATTTCTTTTTATTTGAGATTTTTTATCAATTAATTAAGTTTTTTTAATTATTTCATTTTATTATGCTTTACTTTATATCTTCTTTCCTATTATATCTCCACCTAATAATTCCTATTGTTTAGCCAATATTTTTATGGATTATTTTAGATTTTATTTTATTAACTCTCTCCAAAATCTCTTAAATAAAGTTCAAATACTCTCCTAAACAATCCTTTGTTCATTTAAAATTATTCTAACATTAATTATTACATTACTATTTTAGTAATATGCTAGGGATCGGCCATGGCATGTGATTCATCTAATTTATTCCTTTGAAAAAACCATTCAAATTGACTCTCTAGCCTTAAAATCATTCCAAACCAAAACCTTAAGCAAAATTGGATGGTTACATTGATTTTTCTTCTCCAAACTAAGCTCTTATCTTGAAAAATATAATTTTGGTTTTGAAGTATCTCTCATGCTCTCTTGCTAGATTTAAATTTAGTGCATCATGATCTTTCGCATAGAGAGTTGTGCATGCAATACAGAAGGCTCATTCAAAGGCTCGATTCTACTTGATTCAAATTTCTAAAACTTTGACTTAGATCTGCATCCCCCTAAATTATCCCTTTGATATTTTGTTACATATGCTTGATTAATCATTTTGATTTGATTAGTGATCATCAACTTGATTGAAATACAAATTTTTTATCTTTCATTCAACTTGATTGCACCTCTTTGAAATTTCTTCTTATAAGAAATAATTTGTGATCTTAAGCAAATTTTATCCATTTAATTTTATCATTGTATTTAGCTTAGTTTAATTTATCCAAATTATGATTTTCTTTAAGAAAGCCCCCTTGATTAACTTAGTTATTCTAATTGAAAGTATATTTGCATCATTTCCATTTTAATCAAATTATATTTGTGTGAAATCAACTGTGACACTTTGTTGGAAAATTTTCTATTTTCTCGAATTTTTTTGTTCTCCTACAAAGTCATTGGCTTTCTTGAAATATTTTAATATAAGTGATGTTTGAATCATTTAGAATCAATTTTTTAAGTTTATTTTAAATGGTACAAAATATTAATTTTTTGAAATTATTTTTCTAATTTTTATATTTTTTTCATTTATTGGGAAAATACTTAGTTTACCTAAAATTAAATCATCCTAATTATATTTTGCTATCTTATATTCAATTGAAGCAATTTGGAGCTCAATCTTGATTGATACTAAATTATTTTCTTTCTTCAATTTAATTTCTTTTGCTGATTTTATTATAATTTAGATTGTTTCATCATAATTTGCCTTCTAAGAGATTTAATTGTTTGCATTTCATTTATCCTTGCATAAATAAATTAATAGCTTGCAAAAATTTAATTTGGTTTTAATTTTATTGTCTCATACTTAAGGAAAAAAATTAATGTAAAACAAAATTTTCATGCATTGGTATATTTAATCTAGTTATGATCACTAGTAAAATTAAAATTAACTTTGCTAAAATTTATTTTGTTGGATAATAGACTCTTGTTTATTTACTTCAAAATCATTTTTGCATTAGTCTATTATTTATAATAAGCTATACAATTTATTTAAAACATTTTCAAAAATTATTTTATTATTCTTCATAAAAACAAGTGATCCATTTACTTTAATAAATTTAATGCAAATTGTTGATTATTATAAGGTGGTCATTTTGAGTTATAAGATCATCATTTATTTGACGAAATTGCTAGAGATTTTGGGATTTAATTGTGTTAAAAAATTTACATTTTTTTTTGCTTAAAATTTATTTTTGTGAGATTGTACTCACCTTATTATAAAGGAGTACAAGATTTTGTTGAGATTATACTTGCCCTGTTATTGATGTAGATCATTATGTGGATCAAAAATTTGGATCTCAAGATCCATTTATTAGATCTCAAGATAAATGTCCATTTATCAAATCTCAAGTTAAAGTCCAAGAAAAACAATTGAAGAAGAATGGTTAGCCCATTAACCCACGAAAGCCCATTTTAAGATTATTTTTTTAAATTGTGTAGTTTTAATTTCTTTCTAAAAGGTCTAAATTTGAAACTTTGAATTTAAAAATTCAAAGCATCATAAGTGAAATTGTTGAATTCACATAAAATAATAGCATATAAAGGTCCATTTAATCTTTTTCCTACATCTTAACATCATCTCCAACCATCCACTAAGCCTATTCCACTCAATAATACCTCTACATCACTGATTACGACCTAGTCTCAATCTTTATACCAAAGTAACCTCTTAAACCCTACACATTTCAATCAACTACTTCAGATCCTAAATACATATTCTAACCTAAGCCTTCATAAGTATTTTCAGCTATTTATCGCACTTAAAGTTCCTTCTATAAATTTATATTTTAAATCAACCCAATCTAGCTAAAATTGGATTAGTTTAGGTATTTTCACTATCATATTATCCTACATCGTTCATTATGAGAGTGACTATGGCACCCAAGGGAGGTGGGGGTTGAACTATGTGTTTAAGGAAAAAATTTATAAATTTAAAGCTTTAAATTTAATTTTAAAAAGTAATAAATAAATAAAATTATAATGCACAGAAAAAGTAGAAAGAAAATAGAGACAATAAGCACAAAACTTCTTATGTTGTTCAGACAAAAGCCCCAAAACAGGCCTACGTCCATGCCTAGCCACCTGGCTAGAAATCCACTATCCTAATAAAAATATATTGCAATTGTACTCTCTTACAATGAGACGGGTACAACCCCAACAAAACCTTGTACTCTCCCATAATGGGGCAAGTACAACCCCGACCAAAAAAATAATTTTAAAGCACAAAGAAAAATTATAATACATACAACTTTTACACAACAAAAACCAAAATATCTAGCAATTTATTCAAATAGAATGGTGATCTTACTAAGCAAAATGGTCACCTTACAAAATATCAACTTGTAACAAGTTTCACAAGTAAATAGCTCACAATTTTTTTAATGAGAAATGGAAAATTTATCTTTTAAAAACTAATATTTAAAATTTTTAGCTTAATGTAAATAATATACACATACAAAAATGATTTTGAAATGAATATGCAAGTATCTTTTTTCTAATAAACTAAATTTCAACCAATGTCAAATTTATTTTCACAAAGGATTATAACTAGTTTAATGTAGCAAGGTAATAATGATTTATTTTTCACTAAAATGATTTTTTTTAATATGAAATAATAAGAACAGCAAAGTAAAGTAAATTTTATCAAGATATAATTTAAACTAAAGCAAAGTGTAAAGTATACAATGCAAGGATTAATGAAAACAAGATCAAATATAAACTGTATGACTTAAATCTTAACAAACTAATAATTTTTATGATGACTTCAAAAAATTTAGCAAATGGAAAATAATTCAGAAACTTTTATTTAAACCAATATAATGCACCAATGTGTTTCAAATGATTGAGGATTTCAGTAAATGATATTAAGTAAACTAAGAGTTTTTGTGATGAAAGAAAATTTTCAAAAAAGTAAAAATATTTTCAGCAATAATAAACTTTTATTCCACTCAATATGAGACTTCAAAGAGACGTTAATGATTAAGGACATTGCAAATAAACCTTAGGGTAAATAATTTTGTGTATTCAAGTGATTTTTGTAGGAAAATAAAATTTTCAATAATATAGAATATTTTCCTACAATATGTCTCAAAAATGTTTTCAAAAATATAATTTGCTCTACATTCAAATGAAACTATAATAAAAATATCAAGTTATGTCAAGAGAGCTTTCTCAAGGAATATTATTGTATGATTGATAAAAATCAATCTAAGCACAATAATAAAAGATATAAAGAAAAACTTAACAATAGTTTCTTTAGATCACAAAATGATATTCTGTGAAAAGCGGTTTCAAGTTTAAAACTAATCAAAAGATAAAACTAAGAATTGAAATTTTGATCAAATTGATTACAACTAATTAAATCAAAAAGATTATTCAAATATTTGTAATGAAATATCAAAGAGAGAAATTTGAAGAATAAAGATCTCACTCGAGGCTTTGGAAATCTAAACCAATTTAAAAAAGAACCTTGGAATGAATCTTACCAAATGCTTGCATAACTCTCCTTGTAAAAGATCTTGATGCACCAAAGAAGAATCTAGCATGAAATCACAAACCAAAATCTCAATACTTGAAATTGTTTGCAAGAGAGATAAAGATCAATTTTTGGGGTTGGATTGAAGCTATGGCTACCTAAAAATAGGTTTTTGGTGCTATAAAATTATTTTAAACATTCTCTAATGAAGTCCACAACCAAGTAGAGGTATTTGGAAGGCTTTTATTATAAAATTACTTGATTAATTAATTAATGGTGGCTGCCCCAAGAATTTTGCAATTATGGAAAGAAATAATGCAAGAATCAATTCAAATAGCCAAGAAAAATTAATGGTGGAATTTAAATTTAATCAAAGGAATTTATGAGGGAATTTCTCAATAAAACCTAGAATAAAAGTTAAACTTTTCAACTAATGTGTGAGGGTTCAAAGGGTTTAGTTATATTTCAAAAGTATGGATTAATGTATATGCATTTAAATAAATAAATTATAATTGTATGATCAAACACCCCAAAAAAATCTCAAATAAAATGAAATAAAGTAAGAATCTAAACAATAATATGTAGCCATTAAGTTATATGAATTTATATTTGACTTAAATGACATTTAGCAAGGTGAATTTTAATTAATCTAATTAAATAGTAAAATTGCAAATACTTGAAGTTCAAGCCAAAATAAATTTAATAAAATTAATATAAATAATATAAATTAAGCACAAAACAAAATGGTTAAAATTATGATTTATATAATTTATTTTTAACAAAACAAAAGGAATTTCTTTGAATTTTAACTTTATAATTGAAATAATTATACATCAAGTAATGTGCATATTATTAAGTAAGATGATAATTCACATATTATTGAGAAGAAAGTATGATTAATGTGATTATATAATTATAATAAATATTTAATTTTATTAAGGTGAACCATTTGTCAACTTTATTGTAAGATATACAAAGCAAGACTCTAGTCCTAGCTCAACCTATAAGAAATAGCACTTGAGTTTGAGTTTCTCTTATATATCGAATTTTGTTAAGTCTTATAATTTTCTTGAAAATCTTAAAATAAAACATTAGTGATTCCACACATATATTTGTTATTAACAAAATCCAAGTTAAGAGTCCATGGGCTCATGGAGTTAACAATCTCCCCTTTTTTAATAATGACAAACCTGTGTTGGTAATGTGTGTAGATGAAGGTGCAAAGTGACCTTGCATCACACCTTTCAAATCAAATTCATCAAAGTACTTTATATGCTTCCTTTAAATGTATGCATGTAAAAGAAGTGAGATACCAACATACTTACTTCCCCCTTTTGACAATATAAAAAAGCTAGAAATAATGATTCATAAACAATTTAAACATTTGGGTCTAACATGTCAAGCATGCATCTCAAAGTGCTAAAAAAGCTATTATGGTAAAATATTTGTAAAGATGTTAGCAATTTGTAAGTCATTGTAATGAACTCGATATTAACATCACCTTTAATAACATGATTCATAATAAAATGTTGTCTAATTTTTATATGCTTGGACCATGAGTGTTGGATAGAATTTTTGGTAAACTGATGGAACTAGTACATAGCTGCAGATAGTTATATTGCTCAAGTCCTTCCCTTAAAGAAATAATTAGAGGACTTCATTATAAAGCTTCTGGTCAACTAATTTTATTGGCTATTCTAAATCTATTTTAGTGTATGGGCAAATGGAGGTTTTACTTAATTTGAATCTCTTTATGTCAAACCTTTCGATCAATTCACTTGTATACTTGGTTTGAGAAATGAATGTGACATTTTTTTGTTACTTCACTTTAAGACCTAAGAAAAATTTGAGCTCTCATATCATACTCATTTCAAACTCCTTAGACATTAAAGATGAGAACTCATGGCACAAAGATTCATTGGTCTTAAAAATAATACATCATCTATATAAAATTATACTATAATTAAATCATCCATTACATTTTTAAGAAATAAAGTTGTATCTACTCTACTTTTCCTAATTTCATGGGTTATAAAAAATTAATTAATCTATCATACCAATCATGAGGAGCCTATTTCAAGCTATATAAAGCTTTCTTTAGTTTATATACATGATTAGGATAATCAAGGCTCTCCAATCCAGGGGATTACTCTGCAAAAATATTTTGGTCAATAAAATAATTTAAAAATACACTCTTAACATCCATCTGAGAGGATTTAAAATTCTTATAGTAAGCATACACAAGGAGCAACCTATGACCTTTAATCTTGATATTGGTGCAATGGACTCTTCAAAATCTATACCTTCAATCTATAAGTACCCTTATGCAACTAACCTAGTCTTATATCTAATAATACAACTTGAATCATCCAACTTAATTTTAAAGACCCATCTAGTTCTAATAACATTTTGAACTTAGGGTCTTGAGACTAATTCCCAAACATCATTTTTTATAAATTAATTTATACCTTCTTCCATGGCAATAATTCAAAATTTATCTTTTAGTGATTCTTCTATATTTTTGGGTTCAATTTTGGATAATACTACAGAATTATTAAAAACCCCACTATTTTGTCTTCTAATCATAATGCCTTTAAAGGGATCTCCTTTAATCAATTTTTTTCGATGACTTTTATTATATTTCTATTCTTTAGTCAATTAATCATCCATTTTATTCTCTAAAATGTTTTTCTCAAAGTTATCAATCTCTTCATTAATCACTTTATTTCTAATGGGATCAATTAAATTTTCATCAAAGATAGCATGAATAGATTCTTTTGCAATCAATTTTATTATTAAAATCTCAATAAGCTCTTACAAAAATAAAATATCCTAGGAAGATACCATCATCAGACTAGCAATCAAACTTACCTAAAGATTCTTTTTTGTTATTCATGTTAAAACATTTGCATCCGAAAACATGAAAATGATTAATCCTAGACTTCTTTCCAAAAAAATAATTCATAAGGGTCTTATTTAAAGTTGGTTTCAAATAAATCCTATTCATCACATAACATGGAGTGTTTATAGCTTCCACTCAAAAGTATTTAGGTAGTTTATACTCATCAAGCATAGATCTATTCAATTCAATTAATACTCTATTTTTCCTTTCAGCCACTCCATTATGTTGGAGAGTTCTATGTGTAGAAAAATCATGTTTAATACTATGATCATCACAATAATCTTCAAATAATTTATTTTCAAATTTCCACCATGATCAGTTCGAATCATATTAATCAAATATTCTTGTTCTCTCTTTGAATGTTTTAACAAATTTCCTAAATTCTCTAAATCCATCATCTTTATTAGCTAAGAAAAAGACCCAAGTATCTCTATAGAAATCATCAACAATCACAAATCCATTAAGAATCTCCTTTGTGTGATGTGTTTGCTTAAGAACAATTTTAACTTTATAAAAATTACTAGTCTTTCAAGGATATTTGGTTACTATTAGTTTGAAAGCAATTCAATGATTAAATAAAGCCTTAAATGTAAATTGTTAATTTTAAGTTAAAATTTTGTTTAGTTAGTTTTTGCTTCCAACAATGTCTAATATGTTTCTAACTATCCTCAAATTTTAAAATGCAAATTTATCAATCTTAAGTAGTATATTACTCACTAACATTATGTAAACATCATATTTAAATACAACACATGTGAGAAATGAACTTTTAACATTATTTTTTACTTAAATAAATAAAAATATCAATTATTTTGACAAAGTGCTTAGCCCTCACTGAATGGCATCATCTTTCCCTTCCCAAGTACGTCTCTTCTTCCTTTAGGGAACTGTTCCATCAATTATTTTTCCATTGCTTTTCTCTTCATGGAAGGCTCGTCTTATGTTAGTGTTCTCTCAAACAACCATCCTTCAAATGAAATTTCTAATCCCTCCATCAAACTTATCTTCCCGCTATCATACCATGATAAATTTTACGAATACAGTGGCTCTAGTTTCATTAAAAAAGGCAGCCATAAGAATGGAAAGTCAGCTCTATTCCTCTCTGATTCTGAATCTGCTCAACTAGCAAAACCCCTTAAGTTTACTTTGGTTGACAAGTTCACCTACAAGCACCTTAAGATGGACATTATATGGAAGTACTTCCATGAACTCAAGCTCATTGGAGATTGGAATGTCAGACTATTAAATGCAAGGCATATTGTCATAAAGCTCAGCAGGGAAGAAGACTATGCTTGGCTCTCCTCAAAAATACTTTACCACATTGACAATGTACCAATGAAGATATGAAAATGGACTCCCACTTTTGATTACAACATTAAACCTCTCATAGTCCTAATATGGATAAAGTTTCCAAGTTTAAAACTTCATTTGTTTAACAAGCAAATCCTCTACTCTCTTGCTGCAAACTTTGGTAAACCTTTAAAGCTTGACCTGGGAACTTTCAACCTCACCAAACCATCTGCAGCTCGTGTCCTTATAGAAATGCATATAACAGCTTCTCATGCTAATGAAATTTGGATAGGAACTCCAACAAATGGTTATTGGCAACAAGTGGTGATTGAATAGAAGCCACATTACAGCCCAAATGGAAAATGTTTAGACATCTGCTTGACAATTGCTATATTGCTAACCTAGAGTTAAGGATAAGGAATTCCAAACCGAATGGTACAAAGGAAGGAAACCCTGAGGAGCTTACAAACTTACATATTAAAGACTAACTGCAAGTTTCCACAAACCTGCCTGAACATGTTATCATAGAACAACCTATGGCAATGATAGCAATTGATAGACTAAAATTTATAACTCAAGGATACAATATTGATGTGATAATAAAGGACCAACTACCCATTCCAACTAATCAGATCAGACAACTCGGCAATGAAATATTAACCCATACACCTTTGGTGTCAGAGCTACCAACAATCAAGAAGGTAATAATTTAAAGCCTTTCAAATGTCAACCACAACAAACATAACCTAATGATGTGCTCTCACCAACATTTACATAACACATGACCAATTTAAAGATTTAAAGCACACATTTCAAGACATAGAGGAGGAATGGTTGATATAGAAATCCGAAAGAAACAAGCATAAAGAAATAAGAAAATTAAGGCATATAAATCTGAATGTTGCATCATTTATAGAAATACCTCCTCAGTTGAAATTTTAGCCAATTTGGATGATAAGATTGCTACTATAGCCTCTAAGGGCTCAAAGTATCCGAACCATGAATAATTTTTTGATTTGAAACATTAGAGGCATTGTCAACAATGAATCCTCTAATAGATTCAAGAGTCTAATAAAAACTTACAACCACCAAACTTTTGCCATCCTAGAGCTACTTATTCAACCTCACAACATTAAAAATCTTAGAAGGAAATTTCAAAGGTTCAACATTGCTCAAAACTACATAAATAAAACTCTACTATTTTGGAAAATCCCTTTTTTACATTGACCTCTTGATTAATGACTCCAAATTTCTTCATGTACACATCAGTTATAGTAAATATTCTATACAAGCCACCATTGTATATGCAGCTTTCTCTAGATATTCAAGAAGGGATCATTGGACAAAAATAATTTCCATTTGCCAAAACTGTCAACATAGTTAGCTAGTGGGGTGATTTCAAAATGAACACAAACTCTAATGAGAAAAAAGGAGGAGAAAACCAAATGAAACTGTTATGGGGGAATTTACTAACTACATTGAAGATGCACACTTAATCAATCTTGGTTTTAGTGGATCACCTTACACATAGAATAGAGGAAAGTCTTTGAACAACTTGATAGAATTCTATTCAATACACCATGGTTTGGTCATTTTCAGTATTCTGTAATAAGACACTTGAATATAACATATTCATACCATGTTCTCTTACTGTTAACTATTGACTACCTTTACAAACCATACAAACATGTCTTTAGATTCTAGAATATGTGGACAAAGCATGACCGCTTCATCAATTGCCTTCATAGTGCATGGACATCAAATTCAATAGACCCATGGACTAGATTATAGAGATTATACAATAACTTAACCACAAATCTCAAGCAATTGAATTGAAAAATCTTTGGCGACATACACCAAAAAACTGAGGCACAAGAACAAAAAGTATCAATGACACCTCAATGGAAGCTGAAGAAGACCTTGAATAAGCCCAACTAACTCTCAATAGCCTCATTGCTATGGAAGAAAATTTCTTAGCACAAAAAGCTATTGTAACTAATCTCATAGAAGGGAATAGAAATACAGCATATTATGATGCTTGTATCGAAAAGAAGAGAAAATATAAAGCCATCACAAGAATCAAATCAAATCATCATTGGATGCAAACAAAAGAAGAGATAATTGAGGATGGTATCAACTACTTCAATTCACTGTTCCTAGAACAAGAGGTAAATCTGAATATATTTTGTGTTTGTTTATTCAATACTAACATTGTTGAGGTAAGCTTGTTAAACTTAGCATACACTCTAATTGAGGATAAAATTTGGAATAGCCTTGACTCTCTCCGTGGGTCAAAAGTTTTAAGCTTTAATGGTCACACAAGACACTTCTATCAACACTCATGCAATGGATTAAACAAGATTGTATGCTATCCAGGTCTTCTTTAAGGGTAATGACATGCATATAGCTCCACAACTATCACACTTATCCCCAAGTCAAACAACAAATACAATTGGGAGGATTTTAGGCCCATCAGTCTATCATCAGTCATAAGCAAAATCATCAACAAAATTGTATCCATTTGTCTCTAGCCATACCTCCCAAACTCATTTATAAAATCAAACAGCTTTTGTCCTGGGGAGGAACATAGTCAAGAATATTCTATTAGCACAAGAGCTTATCTTAAACCTTGATAATAAAAAATAGGGGAGGAAACCTTTTTATAAAGATAGATATAAAGAAAGCCTTCAATACCATCAACTGGACTTTCATCATGGCAATTCTAATAGCTAGATGTTTTCAAGAGGAATTCTACTCCTTTGTTAATAGACTACTCTCAAACAACTATTATTTTATCATTATTAATGGTGAAGCACATGGTTTCTTCAAAGCATCAAAGTCATAAAGGAAGGTGATCCTTTATCTCCATCCCTTTTTATACTAACACTTGATTTCTTTTCTAGAATGTTGGAAGTAAATCACAACTCCAATAGAGCAATCAACTATACAACCAAAGTGAAAATCAATATATCCCATTTGGCATTAGCTGATGACTTAATATTAATTTACAATGGATCCAAAAAGATCAATCCAAAGAATCATGCTCATTCTTAATACCTTTGAAGTGGTCTTTGGGATGACCTTCAACAAATCAAAGTGTTTATTTATATTAGAGAAACATTACAAAATGGACTAGAAATGGATCAAAGATTACACTGGTTTCACACATTCCCACCTCCCACTCAAATACCTTATCATCAATATACATAAAGGATGACAAAATGCTCAATACTTTGATGGTTTTATAAACTCTATTCAAGATAGAATCAATTCATGGGAGAACACTTTCTTATCAACTGAAGAGAGGATTACCCTACTATAAAGTATTATCAACTCAATCCCTCTTTATTCCTTACAAACCATGTTAATTCCAAATCAAACACAAATCAAGATTGAAAAAATCTTTAATAAATTTTTATGGAGTAGGAAAAATGTTTCTATATATTGGGCGAGTTGGAAAAAGATTTGCAAATCTAAAAGGGAAGGAGGGTTGGGCTTCCGATCATTAGCAGACTTTATTCATATCAACTAGATGAAACTATGGATCAAATTAAGGCAAAATGATTCCTTATGGGCCCAATTCGTACTTAGCAAAGATTGTCAGAAAACCCATCCAACTGTAGTTTAGCAACAAATAACAAACTCTCAACTATGGAAGAGCTTGTTGCATCATAGAGAAGTAGCTAAAAATTTGATTTTTTGTTTTATTTTTTTTTTTTTTTGCATCTGAGGAATGGAGCACTTAGCTTCTCGAAGGATCACTAATTTTTAGAAGGATTACTATCCATTTTTATAACAAAAACCATCATTGATCTGGTAAAAGTTTGTGATTTCTAGATTGATGACAATTGGAATATCTCAAAGTTCATAGAATATCTTCCTGAAGATGTTCCAAAAGTAGTATCTAGAAACCCTCTTACCCCACATACAAATGCCAAATTGATGTTGAAATGCCCAAAATGTTAAGGTCTCCATGTCTAAGATCCTTTTACATGATACATATAATTCTAGGAGATCCCCTGAATGGCAGCCTATTTTTTGGAATGCTACTATCAAACCATCTATGTCTTTTCTATGCTAGAGATTATGAACAACCTAATCCCCACAGATGATATATTAAAACTTAAGGGCCTTAAGAACACTTTTATATGACACATGTGTAGAAAGGATGAGAAAAATACAATGCATCTATTCATCACATGCTCAACTAGCAAAGAAATCTTGGATGGAATGCACTCTCAATTCCAAATTGACAAATCAATGGATAACTCAATACAAAGCTACTTCAAGGTCTGGAATAGTTTAAATCATTACAACAGGAAGGATCATACTTACATTATTCCCCTCATTATTGTAAGGTTCATTTGGATGGAAAATAACCCAAACAAGCATGGAAGCCAAGGAGAAGGTGTGATGGATATAATATCACATATCAAAAACCATATTACTAAACATGGAACTACAAACCTATTCAAAATCTCTCCTATAACTAAGGAGAAGCCAAGACTATTTCAACCACTTCTCATACATTTGAACAACCAGAAATCGAATGTATTAAGATAAACATTGGTGGCAGTTTTATGACAATAGACAAACCAACAGGTATTCGAGGTGTATTTAGAACACACACAAGCCAATGCATCTTCCTATTCTCCATCCCTTGCTATACAATAAATACTCTTCATGTTAAAGCTTTAGCCTACCACACAACTCTAAAGTTAGCAGCCTCCTCCATTTCAAAAAATTCTTGATTGAAATAAATTCTTCAACGCTTTGCAACTACATTTCATTAGTGAACTCTATCCCTGGAACATTACTTACACATTAAGAACATTATGTCTAAACAATTCTCAATTAGATTCAGTCACATCCATCAAGATGGAAACAAACTTGCAAACAATTTGACAAAGATGGGAACACTTGCAGACAGACCAATCTTCTCACATCAACTTGTATCTCAAATCCTCTATACACTCAAAAGTAACTTACTAAAGTTGCCTTATGTTAGAAGCTTGTGATGATCTTTACTTTTCTTTTGTTTGACCTCTGACTGTACTTTCATTTTAATTTCATTATAAAAGTCATCTCTGATAAAAAAATATATATATAAATATAAATACACAAACTTAAAACATCAAAAATAAAAATACACAAAAGTAATATTATATAAAAATACATAAAAATAAAAATAAAAAAAACTTTCCTAGTAATCTTCCTCTTCTTCTCCTTCTTCTTCTTCTTCTTCTTCTTCTTCTACATCTTCTTCTTCTAGCCCTGATTGGTGGCTAATATAGGGTATATTTTATAGCTATAAGAAAAGTAATTTAATTTGGTCCAACATTAAAGTTGTAGTTTTTGAACATGCTAATGAGTGTTGAGTTATACTCAACCATATATGAAAACTATTGCTATTGTTGACTCATATGATGATTAGTTTTTCTTTCTAATTTATGTTGCTATCAACTGCTTTCATTAACTCTTTTTCTTAGATCAAAGACTTCTCCTCTAATTTCTTAGAGTTATTTGTTTAAAATTTTAGAGGATTTAGATCTAGATTGATGAGTGTGTGAGCTTTCTCCTACCTCCATTGTTTTAACTCAATCCTTCAATTGACCTTTTAGTGAGGGTATCCCTTTATATAAGAACCTTCTTATCTGACTCTCCTGCCACACCAGCCAGAAGTCATAAAGAATAAATAAAAGAGGAGTGACCAAAATCTACTGTAGTACTACCCTTAATCATATTATAAATTGAAATATTAATTATCTTTCCTACATCTATAGAAAACCCATTTGAATTGCATAATTCAAAATGACTCCATCCTTAGTTTCCTCATTAATATTATAGGTGAGCATCAACTTGTCTGAAATGAAGTAATGCCAAGCTTTAGCCTCAGTGATCATGCCCTTGGTAAGAAAATTAGTAATATTTTTCTTCCGCTATTTCCATTGGACATTAACATTTTTATAAGAATTTTATCAAAATCTAAATGACTATTAAAATAAGAAAGATATTCATCATATCAATAATTTTGCAATTTGTAATATAATTAATGGTAATACTATCAAAACTTACCCATTTTTATCTCACAAAAATCTTGTTGTCCTAATGCTCCTTGTTGGCAAAGAACTCCCATGCCATAGGGATAGTCCCACGGCGCTCTACATGTAGTGCCTAGGCACTAGTCAACTGGTCAAGGCAGTTCCTATTCCTATCAAAAAGTATATTTATAGTTATTATTATGTAACCTATAATATATATAAGTCATGTCAAGCATTTATGTAGTGCGTAGTCACTGGGTATAACATCGTGATGCTGCTACAAATTTTTTATCCTTTTATGATAAATGTGTCTATTCAACTACGAGCCTTTTAAACATTCTTTTTTACTAGCGCCATGGTATTGCTTTGGTAATGCCTAGTTGCTAATCAACCAATTAACCTAGGTTCATTCATTTTTTTTACTACAATGCTATAGCACTACAGCACTGCTTATGCTGCACCTCGGCACTAGGCCCATGTACAATATTTTTATATATCTTTTCATCTAGGAGAAATAAATATTTACATGTTTGATTGTATGAGACCATTTTCAAAACTTAAAAGAAGGGAAATAGGTTTGCCCTTAATCTAATTCTTAAGCCTCCCACCAATGCAACCTCCTTCTAATGGATCTTCAACTCTTAATCTTTTACAACTTTTACAACTAACATTAAACTTACTGTTAATAAATATTAATCATATATATTGGGCTGCCTCCCAACAAGCACTTAGTTTAACATCCTTAGCTCGACATAGATTTTCTAATATTTAGGAACTTTGACTAAATTAATAGATTATTTAAATTAAGTCTAATTTCCTCGATAGTGTGGCTTAAGTCATTGACCATTCACTTTAAAAATCTCGTTCGTCTTTAAGTCTTGAATATCTATAGCACCATGTGCATAAACCTTAACAACTAAGAAAGGGCTTGATCACCTTGATTTTAGTTTTCATGGAAATAATTTTAATTTTGAATTAAATAATAATACTTATTGTCCAGGTTTAAACTGCTTCTTAATGATCTTCTTATCATGCCATTTTTTTTTCATTTATTCTTCATATATCCTTAAACTTTTATATGTGCTCAATTTTATTTCTTCTAACTCATTCAAATATACAAGTCACTTTTTCTACTCTTAACTTTATAAAAAAAATTATTTCTTAATTACCAAAAATGCTTCGTGCTCAAACTCCAATGGTAAGTGACAAGCCTTCTCAAATATTAATCTATATGGAGACATTCCAATAGTATTTTTGTATGCAGTTCTGTAAGCCCATAATGCATCATCTAATTTTAATGAACAATCCTTTATAGTAAGCCATATAGTATTTTTCTAAGATCCTCATTTTCTCCCTACTTGAAATTTCTACTTGGCCACTAGTTTGGGGATGATAGGCAGTAGTTATTCTATGTTGTACTCCATATTTTGTTAAAAATTGTTCACATATTTATAACATAAATGAGTACCTTTATTATTAATAATGATTCTAGGTGTTTTGAATCTTGTAAAAATATTTATCTTAAAATCATTTTTCAATGTATCTATTACTTCTATCCCATTAAAAACATAATCAACACATACTAAAATATGTTCATTCCCATATGAAGAAATAAGTAGTCCCATAAAGTCTACTCCCCACACATCAAAGATTTCTACCTATAAAATATAATTTAAGTGCATTTCTTGATGCTTTGAGATATTTTCTATTATTTGGCATTTGTCATATTTTTAACATGTTCATGTACATCCCTAAACAAGGTTGGCCAACAAAATCAACTTTGTAATATTTTAGAAGCTATTTTATTACCTCTAAAATATCCTCCATATTTAAAATCATGACATGATCTTATAATTTCTAAAATTTCATTATCAGGTATGCATCTTCTTAGAATTTGATTTGAACACTTTTTATTGAGATAAGGTTCATCCCAAAAATAGAATTTTACATCATATAAAATTGTTCTCTTTTGATGATAATTGATTTCATAAGGTATAATTTCACTTACTAAGTAATTCACAATATATGCATACCATGGAATAAATTTACGCTTAAATAAAAATAATTATTTATTTGGAAATTCTCTCTTAATATCACCACTAACTCTAAATTCTTCCTTAGCTGTTAATGTAAATAAGTGATCAGCTACTTGATGTTCAAATCATTTTTTATTTTTCATTTTTAGATCAAACTCTTACAATAATAATACACATCTAATTAATCTAGGTTTAAATTATTTCTTTTCTAATAGATATTTAATTTTTGTATGATCAGTATATACTACAAATTTTATTCTAACTATATATGATCTAAATTTATAACAGGCAAAGACAACAAATAGTAATTCTTTTTCAATTGTTGAATAGTTTAATTGATTTTCATTTAGAGTTTTACTAGCATATTATCTTACATGAAAATTTTTGTCTTTTCTTTATCTTAAGTCTACCCCTATTGCAAAATCACTTGCTTCACACGTCAATTCAAAAGGAAGGTTCCAATCAGGTGTTATAATAATTAACAATTAATAGATTAAAAGCTTCTTGACAGTCTTTTGTAAAAATAAACAATGTATCCTTCTCTAATAAGTTGTACAATGGTTTTGATATTTTTGAAAGTTCTTTGATAAACCTCTTATAAAATTCAACTTATCTGTTGAGCTCACTTTTGGAGTGAGCTCTCAACTTCCATATCATAGATCTAAGACTCTCATAGACACTAAGAGTTCCTTAGTCTTAAGGCACTTCTAGTGATTAGGTGAACACTTAACCTAACCCTAGAGACTTAGAAGAGTTAGCCATAGGGATAGGTTGTGCCTTAGGGATTTAGGAAGACTTGCCTACCCTATAGCCCAAATCAAATCCTTGCTTCCTTCTTCCAAATAAAATCTCAAATTAAAATCCAAATTCCAAAATCAAATCCAACTATCAAATGATTGAAACCCATGATCAAATCAAACTCCAAATCCCTTCCTAAGCCCTTTGCTTTTATCTTAAGGACTTAGCCTTAACCAAATTCAAATCAACCCCAATCCAATTAATTTTCTTAATTATCAAATTCAATCTCAAATCAAATTCCAAATCATAAATCAATTCCAAACTCCAAATGATTGAAACCCAAATCAAATCAAATTCCTAATTTTAGCTCTTTTAGATAAATTCTTGAACTTGGCTAAATGATACCCAAATCAATTCAAAACTCATGGATTTCTTCATGATCTAATCATTCCTACAATCATTGACCCAAATATAAATATAAACCATCATTATCAATCCAAATCAAAATCAACTCAAGTCAAACCCAACCTAGCCCATTTGATTTGAAATATTCAAATGGACCAAAACTCATTTGATCCCAAACTAATTACAATTGAATTTATATGTTGATCTCAAATCCATATATAAACTCAACCAAATCAAACCCAACTCAAAATCAAGCCAACTAAGCCCAAATGGCTCACTAGACCCAAAATGGCCAATTTGACCTACATGAACCAAAATCCAATTCAATTCAAATCAAAGTGAATTAAGCCAATCAAAACTTCATGTCTTGATTGTTGATCATCTTAGGTTAATCAATTATCATGAATTGGGTCAAACCAAGTCAACCTAGCCCATTGACCAAGTCAACCCATTAACCCATATGAATCCAAACTACAAAAATTGCAACCTAAACTAAATTGATTGCAACCGATGGCTCAAGTTCATTCCAAATTAATTATTTAACTTGACCAAAGCCTCAATGGAGCCCAATTTGACCAATTGGTCAACATAACCCAACTTAACCCAACTTGACCTTAAGGGTAAAATCAACCTAAAACCAAATCAAATCTAAATTGAACTTAACCAAAGTCTATAATATATTCCAAATGATCAACCAAACCCAAACCAAGCCATGATTCAAGCCAATTTGGTCAATTGGGTCAAATTGGTCAACTTAGCCCAAATTGACCTAAAGGATCAGATTAGCCAAAATTCAAATTAAATCCAAATTAAACTAAATTGATTGAAACCAATTGAACTAATTCAATCTAAATGATCATTTGAACTTGACCCAACCCTTAGTTTGACCCAATTTGACCAATTGGTCATCCTAACCCTTTTTGACCCAATTTGACCCAAATTAAACCAATTGAGCTCCAAATGACATAAAATTTGGTCCAACTTACTTTTGACTCATTTCAAATATATTTAAATCAAATCCATTATTAAATGACCACTTTGTCCTTGGGTCAAGGGCATCCCATGAGAAAAGACACTTGCCCAAGTGGTCATTTCTCTTCCTTGGCCACTTGGCACTCATCCATTGGTTCGCATAGGAACCAAGGACACTGATTTTCTACCCAAGGAATGGTTGGAGCAGCCATGACTCATGGGGAGGTGAAATCACCTCCCCTCTCCCATCAAAACACCTGGCATGAAGGACTCTCAGCTCCCCTTTCCTAGGACACCAATTTTTTCATCATAGCAACCACTTTTTATATCTTAGCCAACCAAAATAAGCCACCTACGATGATTCCCTTCAATTCTCAACCACCTCAAGCCAAATGATAATATTTTGGAGCCAAAATTTCAAATAAAATATGGATTTTTGGCCACATTCAAACCAAGGGAATTAGAAGCAGCAAAACTCAGTCTATTCCTCTCATTTTTCATCCCTTAGAGTCCCAAAACTAACTAGCAATCATTCTCACTTGAGTTTGGGATGAAAAATAACAAAAATAAGTGGATTTTAGCGAGGAAGTAGCGGCGATTGGAGAACGCATCACCCTAGAGTGAAAGCAAAGATCTAGGCTCATTCAAGTCTTCTTCCACCACTCAAAAACATGCTCGGATCATCACTGCAGCTGAAAATCATCCACGGTGAAGTAATCTTCAAATATTCATAGCCGGTCTTAGGATTTCTTATATTTTGGTGATGTTTTCATGCGATTTCAAGATTTTTCCCTTAGAAATTCCCTACATTCTTTACTTTATACAATTCCAATATGAATTAAAAGTTTTTCGGTGTGAATCGCTATGAAATTGACCCCATTCGGGCAAAAATTCATTGAGATTTTGCATTTTTTCCCTATTTCCCGTATGTTTCGTCGATCAACGCACATCAGCTATTCAATCCCGCATTATGGGGATCGGATGGCTCATATTGCGTCGGTCAGAGTCCCGACCCTCCATCATGCAATCGACCTTCAGATCGTGGCTCGTCACGGACCGTTCGATCTATGATCGGCGATCAGATCGATCGCATGTCACTCTCTTACCTCCGATATCTCCCTTAGTGTAGCCGCGGCCCAACCGTCACGATGCCGTGTGGCAGCGTGTAGCAATCGCGACAATCATGCGGCAATTGCGCGATGCTGCATTGCCATGTAAGCGCCGCGAGTGGTGCTGACTGGGTTATGTGGGAAAATTTGGATTTTCTAATTTTAAAAATTATTTAAATCACCTAAAACTTTAAAAATTTATAGAAAATAAAATCCTTAATGAAAGTCTCAAATAAGGGCTTGTTAGATTCATTTTTCCGAGAGGAGTCCAACAAACCCAAAATCCCCAAATTTTACTGAATATTTTGAGCTTGGTTTGAGTTTTAGTAAAAATCAACTTTCATTAATTAAACAAAAAAGCATGTGAGATTAAGTTGAAATTTTTAGAGATTAAAATTGAAGTTAAAATACACCTACCATGAAAATTTCAAGTCAAAAGAGTCTTTGGCTTAGAAGATATTGAGTTTTGAATTTTAAATAATTTATTTTAATAAAATAAATTAACAAACTTCATAAAAATTAGTTAAATCAATTGAAACTTCCTAAATTCATAACTAATTGCAAAAAAATCTAAAAAAATGCAAACTCATGTTCATTTTAAAGATATTTTGGAGTAGAATCTAGGAAAATTACTATTAGTTAATTTTGAATAGTAAATTTAGCTTAATTAAGCTTAATTAGAAATATAATTAGCCTAATTACTCCCTAATTAACCATCCAATTAATCTCAAACTTTTTGTGTATATTTATGGGGATGACTTCTACCTCTCCTACTTTTCTCGGATTTTATTATTGCTTAATTAGGTAAATCGATTGATTAAGCCTTAATCACCTTCTTAATATAATTAGTGATAATTAAGCAAATGAACAGTAAATCAGTCAATCAATCAAGCTTCTTAACCTCTGTTAATGATGATGAAGTCCAAGGAAATGAATTGGGACTCCTTTTTCAATCTTTCCTTTAAGTCTTCTCTAATCCCTCTTAAATAGTTAATTAATTAACACATCTTAATTAATTAATCCACAAAATTAATCAAAATCCAAATCATATATGAACCATAATAAATTAATTGAAAGGATTTAGGGATTAAGACTTAGGCTCTCTTCTTCGTCTCTTTCTCTAAGCTCATCTCACTTTAGTTGGTTAAGGCTAATTCAAATTTAATTAACTAATTAATGAACCTAATTAATCCATTGAATCTATTTCTCTAATCTAATCTTGGGTAGCTCTTTAGGTGTTCAATAACCCAAAATGGGGAGATAATAAAATTATGGTTGGTTCACATGTGTGAGAAAACTATAAAAATAGTTAAGTAAGATCCCTTAAGCTTAATTAATTATTAATCATGAGCCAATTGCATTAGGCCCCTTTCATTTCTTAGGAACATTGCAAATTTACTTTCCATATGGTTGCATATCATGTTGGTTCATTATTAATTAGTTAATTAACTTAAAGTGATGTAAGTAAGGGTTAATTAATCAATTTAATTTATACCCAAACCTAATTAAATCATAAAATTGACTTAATTACTTCTTCATTAACCAAAATTAACTCACACATGGGGAATGGGGATTAGGACCAGCAAACTTTTCTCACTTCCTTTAACTCAAATCAAACTCAAAATGAAATGACATTAAAGAACCTTTGATTTACTCTAAGTGGCTTTATTTAGTATTAATGTCCTGAGGACTTAATTGGATTTGAATGAAATCACATGCGTGTGTTGTTTTATTTCTTTTCACTCATGTTAAATGTTGCTTGTCATATGTAATCATGCATTCATTTATTTTAAAATTAATTAAATGAAATGGTTTATATTATGTCAAATTGCATGTTGATTTAAATTAAATATGTGTGGTTATTATCACTACTAAATCAAATATTATTTTTGAAAGCCTATAAATCAGTTATTGTAAATGAAGTGATGACAATACCTATAAGCTTGCATGTGTTGATAATATAAGACATGTAACATGAATTCCTCTTTCCTTATCTTATATGGATTTATATAGGATTTGCAAATGTATAGTTCAATTGAAAAAAATATAATATTTGCCTAAATCTATTCCTATACATCTCCATGTCAAGACTAAGGAGGGATTTCAAATTACATATATAAATCATATTAACCAAATTAAACATAATTATTTGCATGATTTCTTATTCTTATGGTTCTTTTTATACATTCATATGTATTTGAGAAAAGTGGTATATTAGTCTGGACATCCTGGGCCTACGAGACTTTAAGTAGGTCTTGTGCCTTACGCCCCTAATGTACAAAACAATATTGTTGTACTCACTTAAAACTCTTATACATTTGTATGTGTGATGTGGCCATTAAGTAAAGATGATAATTCACATAACCAAATTAAACAAAATTCCTTTCATGATTTCTTACTCTTGTGGTTCTTTTTGTACATTCATATGTATTTGAGAAAAATGGAATATTACTCTGACATCCCGGGGCTGTGAGGCTTTAAGTACTCCTAAGTAGGTCTTATACCTTATGCCCATGGTGTAGAAAATAATGGCACCGTACTCACTTAAAACTCTTATACATGTGTATGTGTGATGTGGTCAATGAATAAGAATCACAACTTTTGCACGGATTTTTCCTATCCCTATAGTTATTCATACATCTACATGTATCTAAGAAAGTAGTATATTAGTCTAGACATCCCAGGATTATGAGGCTTTAAGTAGCCCTAAGTAGGTCTTGTGCCTTACGCCCTTGGTGTAGAAAATAATGGCACTATACTGACTTATGATGTTTATACATGGGAATGTGTGTTTGACTAATGGATGAAAAATCCCTCTTTTCTATTAAAAAGGTATGAATTCACAATTAAATTAAATTAAATATTTCAATTTCATACAAGCTTCTTTACATTCATCATTGAAGTATGCTAAGATTTACATTGTACGTATAGGTATGCTTAAGATTTATTCATATGCATGATATACATAATGGAATGAAATAAATGAGCATGTGTTATGTGATAGTAATTCATTCTAATTAATCCTAAGATGTCTTTCTTATTGAATAGGGTCATTTAGAGTGAACCTAAGCCTAATATTAATTAAAACATGTAATAATCTAGTCACTAAAGGAAATTAATTAATTAATTTGCTTTAGAAGTGATTTAAGGTAGGGATGAAAGAGAGATTTCCTCTCTTTCCCCTCTTTATAACACTTAATTTTTAAGTGTAAGCCAAATTAAATGAAAGAAAACACTAATTAAAACTTGAAAATTAAATAAATAACTTAAAGTGAAATCACCCTTTGTACATTAAATCTCTCACATTTAGCAAATTACAACTCTAAAACCTAATTATGACATGTCACACAAGCTTTAATTCACACACTTTAGACTAAGTCACCATTTCTAGCTTTATGTTAAGGTGGTGCATGATTTGATGTATATTTAGTTTTGTGATGTATTATTTTAGACAAGATGTTAGGGTGTATGTGCATAGTCTAGATGTTAAGCCAATATTATCCTAATCATATTTTCTACATGGGATTATGCTTAAGGGGCCGTCATAATAAAAATATAAATGCTTTTATTGTGTAAGTTGCTTAGCCCCTAAGCATAACCCAATTTAGGATAGGTGGGCTTGGTTATCCATGTGTGGGGTGTCAAGCCTAAACTTTTCACATAACTATTTGGGTTGTATGGTGTGTTTAGCTAACATTTATTTTGCAGGTGTAGCTAGATTTACTTTCCTTCTTTTAATATAATTTTGCATTAGGATTAGAATGAGCATTGGTTATAAGACCAAGTCTTATGTACCATGTGATGCCTTTGGAGCAAGCATATCCAAATCAAGCCAAAAGGAAGAAAGAAATGGAGCAAATCAAAAGAAGAAATGGAAGGTGAAGAAATGAAGAAGGAAGAATGAAGAATGAAGACCCCTATAACATCCATCATTCTTAATTGTTATTATTTTCTTATAATCCAGGTTGTATAAGGGTAGAGCTCGGCTTCCCACATTTCTTTTCAGGTTGTACGGCGGTACCTGATCACACCAACCTCTTATTCTTTTGTGATTGCTTTATAAAATTGTTTGATATTTTGTTTAGCTTGTGCATTAGAATATCTTTTCATAGTTTCTTTATGATTGGTGATTGTTGTGTGGTCTGGATGTGATTAGGCTCTTAGGATAAAAATAAATTTTTTATTCCATTAACCAACTCATAACAAAACTTTTAAAATAACTCATAACTTCACCTAAAGCTTAGGTTTTAAATCAATATAATAAAATATTTAGCAACCCCTTAGTTGGATGTTGTATGTTTAACAACACGCATATCATCTTATTTCACTCGTGATTAAAGAGGGCTTCCATCTGTGCCAGATAGAATGGGCTTAACCTTTCAAAGCCTATAATGGAAGAACATCTCTTTCTCTTTTGATTTGGCCCATAATTAATTTCTCATGCATTTAGTCATACAAAATCCCATAGCCTGTGTCAAAGTAAATTATCCAAAATCAAATAAAACTTGAATAAAATTTTACATTAGATTTAAGTCATTATTCATACTCCTCATGCACTAGTCTCTTAGAGAGTGGGTTTAAGGATTTAGTCTCTTTTCTAAATAATAATAACCTAACTATCTTGCAAAAAGCATAAGACTTGCCTACATGGTTTTGAATCATAGGAGGAGTTAGTTGATCACTCCATATGGTAATTAGTCCAGTAGTTGAGTGAGTTACTCTCCCTTATGGAGGTAAATCATATGCCCATTTTTGCCTTAGATTTAGGTTGTGCTTTGGCCCTCACCAAAGCTCTCAAGATTTAAGATCCGAGGTTGTTGTTTTCCTTTGTGGGCTACAAGCATAAATTCTCGCCTCTTAAGCATTTTCATAATCTTGTATTGTGGAATTATAAGTCTTAGATTTCTAATAAAATTTTAACTCAAACAAATAAATCTTCTCAATTTCAAATGTATAAAGCTCAACCATAGGATAGATTGTAATGTTCATTAGGCTTCCTAGTATCATGAGAATTCTCTATTTTTCTCCTTAGGCATCGATAATAACTCTCTCCTTTTGATCCGCCCCACTTGATTTTTCTAAAATACAACCAATCATTTAATAGTCTTATCTTTGAATTCTTTGGAGACAACAATCATCTACTTTAATCGAGAGTATTCTTAAGAAATTCATTTTCCTTAAGATGTAATTAACTATGGAGGCTTGCCTCCATAGGGACCTTAATGAACCTGATTTAAATAAACCCTGCTTTACTTTTCCATATAAAGTAGGAGAAAAATCTCTCGTATATTCGAAGACCCATCATGCCTTAGGAGTCCTTATTAGGTGATTAGGTCCATTGTAGGGTAGCGACTTCTATCTTTCGAGATAGTATACTATTCCTCAATGTCATACCCGATCATCTCAATAAGTACATCCTCATAACTGCACGGTGTCCCCTCAAATATACACACATGAATAAATCTAAAAATAAACACCACATTGTCATAAAAAACCTCTAACTCCTTTAACATTAGTTATTGGTGAAAAGTTTTCTATAATTTATATTTTTTCCCTATCCACTTCTATTCTTTTTTTTTAAATTATTTAATTTAGTAGTATTCCATCTCTAACAATAAAATGATATTTTTTTTCTCAGTTAAGTACTAAGTTTTTCTCTTCACATCTTTTAAGAATAAATTTTAGATTTTCTAAGCAATGTTAAAATGTTAGACCAAAAATAGAAAAATCATCCATAAATACTTCAATGTAATTTTTAATTAAATCAAAAAATATAGCCATCATACAATGTAGCAGGTGCATTACATAAACCAAAGAAAATTCTTCTAAAAATGAAGATACAATGAGGGCAAGGGAAAGTTATTTTTTTCTTAATTCTTAAATGCTATGACAATTTGGTTATATCCAAAATACCCATCAAAAGAGAAATAATATGAATGGCCTACTAACTTATCTAACATTTGATCAATGAAATGTAAACGAAAATTATCTTGTTCTAATGGTTTTGTTTAACTTCCTATAATTAATACAAATCCTTCATCATGTGGTTGGTCTAGTAGGAATGATTTCATTATTTTTATTAGTAAAAATAGTCATTCCTCCTTTCTTAAACACATAATGGATTGGACTTACACATGTACTATCAGATATAGGATATATAATTCCTACATCTAACTCCTTTAAAATTTCTTTTTTTACTACTTCTTTCATGATAGGATTTAGTCTTATTTGGCTTTCTATAAATGATTTAATATTTTCTTTCATTAGAATTCTATACATACAAATTGAAGGACTAATTCTTTTAAAATATGTTGTTGTCCATCCAAATGCTTTTATATGTCCTTTTAGAACTTTAGTTAATTTATCTTCTTGATTTTCTTCTAAATCAATTGAGATAATATTGATAATGTTGATTCTTTCCATAGGTAAGCATATTTCAAATGATTTACTAATGGTTTCAGCTCTAGTTTTAGGGCTTCTATTATAGATGGTTTAAGATTCTTTATTTTTATATACATTTCTAATGGTTCAAATTTTTCTTTAAACTAATTGGGTGTAACTCTAAGGAATTGAATGTCTTCATATTTTTTCATCATCATTTTTTATTTTTGTTCTATAAAATAATTTATAATATAAGGATCCAATTCTTTTTTTATTTTACTTTCACTTAACCCAATTCTATAACATTCTTCATTTCTATCATAAAAATTTTTAATAGAGTTTTATATTTAACTTTCTAATCATTTACTCTCATGGTTAATTCCCCTTGTTGAACATCTATCATCATTCTTCTAGTAGCTAAGAAAGGTCACCCTAAAATGAGAGATATTTCATTATCTTTCTCCATATCTAGTATTATAAAATTTGTAGAGAAAATGAATTTATCTACCTTAACTAAAACTTTTTCAATAACACTCTTAAAATAAGTTAAAGATCTATCTTCTACTTATAGAGTCACATTTGTAGCCCTAGTCTTAGTTTCTTTAAAACTGATAATGGCATTAAATTTGTGCTAGCTCCCAATTCACATAATGCTTTTCAAAAAAATTTATCCCTTATAGTGTAAGGAATAGTAAAACTCCCTTGATCTTTAAGTTTTTAAGATATTTTTTTAATTATTACACTATATTCTTTAGTAAGAGATACTATTTTATTTTCTCCTAATTTTCTTCTTTTATATAGAATGTCTCATAAATTTAGCATATAAAGGAATTTGTTCCAAAGATTCAATGAATGGTATATTTATGGATAAATTCTTAAATACTTCTAAGAATTTAGAAAATTGATTATCCTTTTTTTTAAGACTTTGGAAAAATGGAGGTGGTGATCATTCTCTCATTTTCCTAAATGCTTCACTTTCTACTTATGTTTCCTTTTCTTCAACTTTTTTATTTTTTTTAATTTTTTTTCTTTACTTGATAATTTATTTTCTTCATCTTTATCATTTAGTCATAATTTTTTTAATTTTCTTCCACTACTTAATTCCTTTTTTTACACTATTCTTTACCTTTATCTTTAGGATTTACTTCAGCGTTATTAGGTAAATTTCTTAGAGGTATATTTGTAAAGTTATTAACCAATTACCCTAATTAAATTTCTAAATTTTTAATTAAACCTCCTTGACTTTGTAATTGAGTTCCCCTTTGTGTCACTAATTCTTTTAAAGTAGGTTTCTTTTCCTTAGTTTGATTTTGTGGAGGATATCTTAATGGAATGGTAAGTCTAAAGTTAGAGTTTTCAGGGTTATAATTCCTGTTATTCCAACTTCTCATATTTCCATTTTAATTAAAGTTTGCATTATTAATTTAGAAACATTTTTGGTGATTCCTCCAACCTTGATTGAATGTATTTGATTAAGGATCATTTAATTTATTTGAGATAAAGTTAAGCATTTTTAATCCTTGATTAGCTTGATCTTCCATAAAAAATATAAGAATTACTCTTTTAAATATCTTGTAAAATAGTAGACAGTCATTTTAATTAAGCACTTTATATTTTGTTAGATAAAAATCAAGTTTTAAAAGATAAGTACCTAACTTAATATTAAATTAATATTTTTTTCTTCTTATTTTTATTAAAAATAATATAGATAAAAATAAAAAATTATATATATATATATATATATATATATATATATATATATATATATATATATATATATATATATATTTTGCTCTAATCCTCATGAGAACTATACTCTACTCATTCTATATTACTTGATTTGATATATGCACTTGTGTATGAGGTAACTACACCAATCAGAAATATGGAGGTCAATGTAAATGATATATTGGTTAAAAATAAGTTGCCTGAGTAACCTATCGTCGATTTAAAGGAGGCCTTTTTCACATTATATAAATATAGTGTGTCTTAATCCTTTGAAGTGCACATTTTACATAGGGTCAATCCAGTTCTTAAGATTTTAACTCACTCTAAAAGGCATAAAAATGATTTTAGACAAAGTCAAGGCCATACTCGACATGTCATCACTAAGGTCGACTAAGTACATGCAATGATTCACTGAGCGAGTCACTAGATTAAACAGTTTCATCTCTAAAGTGGGTGGCATTGCTCACCATTCTTCAAAATATTTAAGATTGTCAAAAAATTTGAATGGACCTCAAAATGTGAGATAGTCTTCGACGATCTATAGGCTTTACTCAACTTGCCACCTCTACTACAAAGTTTTAGAGAAAGAGAAACATTGCTACTATAGTTGGAGGCAGAAGAGGTGCAGTAAGTTATATTTTGATTAGAGAGGAAAAAATAAAGTAGTTGCCAGTTTATCATGTAAGTAAATTGTTGAGGGGTGTTGATCTACATTACCCAATCATGGAAAAACTCACACTCACCCTACTCATATCAGTTCAGTGACTTTGGCCATAATTCCAAGCTCACCAATTCAAGTGGTGATTGACCATCCACTTAGGTCAATACTCATGAAGTTGGATCATTTGGGGAGATTACTAAAAAGGTCAGTAAAGTTGAGCGAATTGGGATGTTTCATACCACCTCAAATGGTGATCAAGACACAAACACTCACATATTTCCTTATAGAGATCACTAACTCATAGAATGTCTCAATTAACTCTAAGCCATCATGATAGTTGAATATAGATGGATCTTCAAGATAGCAAGGAATGGAAGCTAGTATTGTGTTAAAAAGCCTAGAAAAAATCATAACCACACAATCACTGAAATTTAAATTTTTAGTGACAAGCAATCAAATAGATATGAAAAACTACTTATCAAACTCTGATTTACACAAGGACACAAAGCCAAATATATCATTACATACTCAGATTCATAACTTGTGGTAAATAAAAAAAATAAATATTATGAAGTAAAAGATGAATCTTTATAGAAATACTTGCTCAAAGTTAAAAGAATTGGAAAACTTGAGTATTTTAAGATTGAACAAGTTCTAAGAGATGAAAACTAATTTACTAATTTGCTATTAAAGATGGATGGGATCGAGGAGTGGCATGTCCTTGAGATTACATAGGTACATAGAAGATTATACTATAACTAGGGAGTTAGAGAAGGCATCCAGAGATTTAAGATTGAGGTTGCCTAATAAACTTTGATTAATAGTAAGTTGTTTTGAAGGTCAACCACCTCATTAAACTTAAGGTATGTATTTGGAGATGATCAAGAGAAAGTGCTTAGTAATGTACATTCAAGAGAAAGTGGGAGGCACTTTAGAGGAAGGACACTTGCCTACCATATTATGCGATAAGGATACTTATGGCCAACTTTAAGGAAGATGGTGAAGAATTTGCTAAAAGTTCCAAGCAAAGTTTTTTCCTATGTATCTGATGTCACCGAAACCACAATGACTTACCATAGGACCTTTGCCTTTTGTAGTGTGTAAGATAGAAGTTATAGTCCCTCTACTAATCGCTAATGGACAGAGAAGATTTATACTCAACATGATCAACTACTTCAATAAATGGATTAAGGCAAAGCCATTCTCTAAGATAACCATCTAGGTAAGTTAAATTTTATTTGGACTAACTTAATTTGCAAGTACATATATCTATGTAAATCATCACAAATAATAACCCACTGTTCACTGATAAGCGACTAAAAGAGTTATGTGAGTCCTAGAGAATCTATCTTAATTTTAGAGAAATTTCAAGATCCTTAACTTGTTGAAGAAAAGAGTCAAACATGCCATGGAAAAAATGATTGATGCCCAAACTATCATTCTATGATCTATCAGATTGACTCCATCATCAGTGATTAGACAAACCACATTCATCTTGTCACATGACAGTATGGTGGTTTCCTAGATGATATGAGTTATGTAGTCAAAGAGTCATGAAAATTGCTATGCTTGATCACAACATCACCGAATGGGAAAGATAAAATGCAAAAGCCAAGGAAATCATACTCAACCTATTGGAGAATTTACGCATCTAAGCATCGCTTAGAGAAGAAGAGACCCAAAAGAGAATGCCCAGATACTACTACTACAACAACATCAAAGAAAAGCATTTCAAACCAGATGGCCTAGTACTAATGAAAGTGGATGCAGTTGCTCATCAAAACATGCTCAACAAACTTTGCCATTCTTGGGATGGGTCCTACTTTATTAAAAGGGAGGCTAGACCAAGAGCTTAATAACTATAGGAACATTCAAGACAAGATGCACTCTAAACTTGGAGTGTGATAGATCTAATAAAATTCTACACTTGAGGGAAGTCTTATCTTATATCAATTTTTCTTTTAATGATTTATCATAGTTTGAAAAAATAGTTTATCCAAATGAATGCAAGAAAAATCTTATTATTCATGAGATAAAATTAAAACTCTACCCATCATAAATGATATATCTTTACTCCCTTCTTATTAATCATGTGCACAACATTTGTGAAATTCATTTACATGTCCATATTGTGCTTTCATTCAAATAAAATCAACTAGTACTTAGAAAATTCATGAATCATTTAAGGTGATATAAAGTTAAAATGTCACAAAGACATGCTTAGTGAGCTACATGCTGAGTGTGAAAGCTAACTTAATAAATAGTAATTGCTTGAGTAACCTAATGAGCTACATTATCTTGAATGTCTTGGTGAGCTACACTTGCCTAAGTGGCTTGGCAAGCTATGTATAGATCTGTGTCACTCGGCAAGCTACATTTGGCCAAGTCATTTGGTGGTTTATTTTGTCATCTACCTTCAATACAAGTTAAAAAAGAGTTAAGGAGTTGCGTGTTGACTCAAGTCCCTCAATGAGTAACATTTGGCCCGAGTAAAAAAGCCTCATTCAGTGAGCCTAAATTGGCCTGAGCACAAAACCTAACACAGTGAGCTACTTATTAGCTTAAGCACATTACCTCACTTAATGAGCTACATTTGCCCCAATGAAAAGGCCAAAACTTGATGAGTTACCTTTGGCTCGAGTCTAGAGCTTAACTTAGTAGACTGTCGAACATCGAAGTGATGAGACTACTCAAAAGAGCTATGACCACCCTTTAGAAGAAAGTCTACAATTACAAACATTTCCAATCAATCCACTTTAAATGAGTCCCCAATATTAAGGCAACTTCAACACTTATGATATTTCTCTAAAGACCTCAAATTACATAAGCCAACATTAGGCAAGTAAAACAAATGCCAATATTCCACGTGGTTGGCGAATTCAAACTAAGACCAATAGCAGATATGGTTGGTGACTACAAACTAAGGCCAACACTCCACATAATTGGAAACTATCAACTAAAGACCAATAGTTCACGTAATTAGCAACTATGATTTAAAGACTAACTCTTTATGTGATTAGTGACTACAAATTGAAGACAAGTACCTATGTGGTTGCTGACTATAAATTAGGGTTGATCCTTTAGTAACTCAGTATTTTTCAAAGTAATAAACTAGCCAAGGCAACTATTTGAGCATTTAACCAAACATCTCTTAAGCAAGTACAATTTCATATAGTAAAGTGAGTGTATTTATACAAAATAAATTATGAAGCAAGCACACGCACAAAATAAATGACAAAAACTCAATGAGAAGACAAGTAAAAGAAAAAAAATCTTCATTTCATTCAAAAAACTATTTAAGCATATAAGCAAGTGGTGAGTATAAAAAGAATATTTACAATTACCTTTTCCTCCCACTCATAGGTATAAGAAGAAATAAAAAATAAAATAAAAAAAGAAATGTCAGTGCTTCCCTCCTCATCGCCTTCTTTGGAATCTGACTATGATAGAAAGAGTAAATTATCAAAATCAAGAAACTTCCATCAAATTGACCTTCCCTAACTAACTTCTTAATGACAAGCTTGATGCAATCCTTCAACTTCTTTTTTATGATCACCTTGTACTGATTAGAGTCAAGGAAACCTATCAACTTGGCCTCCATTGAAATTCCTCAATACAATAAGTGAGTTTGGCCTTCAATTGTTTATTCAATTCAAAAAGGCGAGTCAACTCCAGAATTGCTTGATCTTTCTCTTCTTCTTAAGGCACAACCTCCCATTCATGCTTGTCCATCCTAAACTCAGTGACCTCCAACTACTGCCCCAATAAATCTCAATTTGTGTTGGTGTCAACTATGACTTTCAATCTAGATGTATATTTTTGACTAAGCTTCTAAGCCAACTACTATGCCATTGCCTACATAGTCATGGTAGCATAATGTAGTCGCCTAAAGGGAAGCTCCACATGAATATTGTCCATCTCAATAAAGAAGAAGTGGTAACCAATGGCGTAAGCTTGTCTTGTCAGATTAGTAATGTTTGGAGAATAATTTTCCTTTAGATAGATGTATAAATGATCCTCAGTGGGATCTTTTCCTTGCAATGCTTTTTACTTAGTGAAGCTCAGGTAGCTTGTAGAATCGCCGCATTCCATAGCCTCTTCTTAAACTATTATGAGGTTGTTGAACTCGATCCTACCACACTTGCCTCTTTGGACAACCTCTTAAACACAACCTCAACAGGTGCAGGCATGCCTACACCGTCCTCTCCTTCATCAAACTCACCCAAGAAATAAAGTACTTTGGGATCAGTTGGGAAGGTGGTAGAGACATCATGGCCTACAAAAGCAAAAAAAAGTTATTAAAGAAAAGAAAGAAAATGATTAGTTATAACCAAGCAAGTACTTAGGGTAGATTTTTTTGCAATTTTTGTTGCACTAAGGAAAAGTTGAATTTTGAGCGACTTGTCTAATAGCTGAATATCTTCTCCTCAATAGGACTTGCTTGAGAAACCACAACTTTGTAAGTAGTGAAGAGAGCAGGAATAGTCAGCATTGGCCAATCGATAAAATGCTTAAGGAAACAAAGCTTGGAACACCGATTCCTAACTTTATTCACCAAGCCGCTATCCTCAAATGGACTGCTGAGAACTACACAATCTCCTCATTATGGTCCTACACCAAGAAGGCATGTAAAAAGAGAGTCAAGCTCCACTATAACCATTCTTGCTATAGATGTAGCATGAAGGTCATCTTATTGAGTTTGGTAGTACTTGGGTGAGCACTACTAATTAAAATTAAGGATGTCCACCAACTTGATGCACAAAGGGAAACAAAGACCATACTAGAAGTGGTTGAATAAGATGTAGAGCTCATCATCCTTCATAGTATTTAGTCGCTCATTGCTCCTAACCACTCACACTGAGAAGTTAGAATTATCATGGAAATATCCATGAAGCCATCTTGGGATCAAGAGTGGATGACTCACTCACCATGCTTGCCAAGAAGTTAGCAGAAGCTTTCCTCAAAAGTGCCATGACCATGATTTGGGAAAAGAATGTGCTAGAGAATAACTTTTAAAAAGTTAAAAAGAAGACTAGTACAAAGGAACAATTGCTACCCAAAATGAAATCATAAAAATAAAAATCTCACCTACTTGCGGACAAAGGTATAATAGATGGGGTAAAAATTTTCAAAAATGTGAGTGTCACATTAAGCATTTAATACACAAAATCTCAAAATTCATTAATAAATCATTTAGAAGAACTCAAGCATTGCACATAATGACAAAACAAATGATATGTTCACTCACCGATGAGATAAAAATATATAAACTCGATATAATGGAAAAATCATTTAAACAACAGAGCAAACACGATAAGTGAATAGAGTAAAAAATATCTCTTTTATTAAAATATAAGTTTATAAGCACTCTCTCTTGCTTATTAAATTTATTTTTTAAAAATTACTTAACTACAAGATCGGCAAGACACTTGGCAGCAAGTGCTCTCTTGCTTGATAGGTGGTCAAACATAAAATTGACACCCACAATAAGTGAGAAGATATGCTCAACTCATCGTAATGATGGAGTGAAGTTAAAATGGCTTCCATGACTATTAGCCTCCTCAAAACCTTTATCAACACTACTCCTTTTGAGTTCATACCTTCCACAACAAGGACTACTTTCTCCTACAAAGAGATGAACCCAGCAAAAGGATCACAAGGTAGAGGACCTTCCATGGCATTTCATCCTTTTAGAGGAAAGGACTTATTTTCTTCCAACATGCTACTTTCATAATGAGTTGAAGAAGAGAAGTGGATCAACATCTCATTCAAATTTGTCAAAATAAAACTTGTCGCTTAGGTGATAAAGAGTTTGGCACTATCGAGTCCTTTTCTAGCATAAGGATGAATGCTCCTAATGAAAAGCTCGGAGCCACCAAGACTTCACTAAGAGGGATTAATTGAGGATCATTGATGATAGGAATAGTTTTCACTAAATCCAACCCTACATGACTAGAAAGAAAATCATAAATTGTGATTAAAGAGACAACTATATTACAATTACTTAGAGGAATCATCCCACTGAATGGTATCCATTAGTGAATCCATATCACTTCCTCTTCATGAGGATATGTATAGGTAACTCACCCATAGTAAGGTGAATACTCAACTCAACTCTACCTATAGATCCTAAATAAGCACCTACGTGAGTCAGTGAATACCCATTTCCACTTTTAGTGGACTCACACACACTTGTCACTCTAATCTGTAAGAACAAAGAAACTTGAATAAATTTCTTAGTAAAACTAATAGAAATGTAAAATAAAAATAGTCTCATGCCTCGTTGAGGCAGTCCTCTGCCAACTTCTCCATAGTTGGGGTTCTCACCAAACTACTCATTAAAACCTTCTAACAATGAATAAAAAGAGGACAATCCTCTTCATCTTTCATAAAAATCTCAACACTCGTGAAGTCACCTCTTCAATAAGAGGCAAGATAGTCATAGCCACCTCTCCAATGACACTCACTTCAACAATATTGGTTAAACTCACCTCAATTCAAGAGTCCACACATCTTTCTTCATCAAGTGCATCCCCACAGCAACAATCAACTTTATCAGAGTCAAGAAGCACACCTCAACAAGAGGTTCCAAGGCAACTTCCCCTTCAAGAATTCTCTTAGTTTTCTTTTTCTTTTTCTAGAAACCTGACCAAAGTATAGCAGCATCAATGTCAACATGGAGTCTCTTGAAAGCCATACTGAGCAGTCAATCAATTACTAGAGAGAGTCAGTGAGTAATCAAAGAAATACTCATCGAGAGCATAAAGCTATAGCAGCAACCACCTCCAAAATGTAAGAGCCCTTTATATAATGTGAAAAGGAACAAAATAAGTCAAATCAAAGGTGATGTGACAAAAATATCTCCAATATTTTGATAAAAAAATTATAATACTAGAACTAATAATTACTTTTTATTTTATTTTTTCTATCCTTTCCACAATTCATCTCTATAAGGTGAAGAATAGTCAAGGAGCTACATGTACCCCCAATATGCGCATAGGGTCTAGCAAGTGGGTCAATATGATGAATACTTAGTGGTGAAATGTCAAAACTCAAATGGAGGTTCACTCACCTTCGATAGATGGCCAACCTACTCACTTGCATCTAGAAGGACTCACCTTCACTTAGGCGAGTACTGAAAGAGTTCACCTCTACCAAGAAATCAATGCCATCCTCTCCTACTTATACAGGAGACCACACCAAGGAACTCGCCACTCAGCATATGACACTTGTCCGACCACCAAACATATGAATGATTCTCTTTATATTATAACTAATATATAATTTTGAAAAATTGACATGTACTTTCCTTTTGTAACTGTCCCCAAAATCTTATAAGAACAGGAATTTAGGGTGGTGGGGATCTTTCTCAACCTTTTTGCCTATTTTTGAGGGGGAAAAGTCTGAGACATGCACTCTTTTTCTCTACCTATGCAGGTATTTTTGATATAGTCAAATTTCACATACTTTCTACATTCTTCTATTTAGTGCTATATGATCTAGCTCTACTTCTTATGTGCCTAAGGTTCTACAACATTCTATAGATAAATTTGGATTCAACACATATAATCTTATGAAATTTAATTTAATTAGCATATAAGTCAACTAAAAGATAAATTAGCGCTCGAAATAAAATCACATGGACCCTCATTCATAATCAATGCCTAAATGCAAGCGCATTAATAATTTATCATGCTCCTATGTCAAGTTATGCTTTTAGTATTTAGTGATCTCATATGCTAGGTAATTCGGGCCCTAAGCAGGCTCTAATGGTTACTAAATGAAATATAAATTATTTCTACTTCAACTAATATATATTCTCATACTGATACTTGAACTTCAGGCCACATTATCTATCCATTGGCTGTTCTTCTTAGCCACTTGTATCTAATTTTGTTATAGAAATCCATATCTTTAATAGAAGCCTCAATATTAGTTATCTTTTGAAACTCTTCTAAGAGCAATCATATGAGTTAATGCTGGTTAGTTATTCACATGATTCTTCTCTTCCAAAAAAAAAAAAAAAAAGTTTTTTTATCATTGTCTCTCCAAACTATATGTTGTATATGATAATTCTTATATTTGAAAAGATGTTGCAAACACGACTTTGTGAAGTACCATCCTTTCCAGAGAAGTTCCGATGAACCCCTCTTGCATCGCATTTGCTGCGGATAGCCATCTGTAAAAAGAAGAAAAAAAAAAAAGGGAAGCAACAGCATAAGAAGAAGATTCACCCTAATGATTTCATGTGATTGAAGAAAACAATGCTATAAGATTTTCAGAAGTGCTTAGGAACCGTTTGGGATCATTTTTTGCATTTTTATTTTTTATTTTGTATTTTATTTTATTTTGTTTATGTTTTATTTAAAAATAAAATATATTTGATTATAATTATTATTTTTAAAAATACTCATAAAAATTGATTTGAACATTTTTAAAAATAATTTTTTTTTGAACTAAATTATAAAAACACATAACAAACATTCTAAATAAATGTTTTTAAAATAACATAAAATAAAAACATCAATCATGAAATAAATTGATCTCAAACATCCCTTAACTTTTAAGGTTAAGATGATTTAACAACATAAATTTATGATTGTGATTGGCTGAGTCAAAGAGAACTGATAATACAGCCTATTAATTTAATTTAAAACTTTAAAAGCTGCTAAATAGAACTAAAACAAATGTGCTAGAGCATGCTTTGACAACAAAGTTTATAAGAAAGTGGGAAAAAAAACTATCACAGAGCTATCCAAATGTTTATGATGCTATCCAAATTTCATTTGTAAGCATATTCAATTTAGAAAATTTCGCCATGACTGTTAATGAAAACAAAGCAGGGAAGTCAAAACAAATTGAATTCAACCAGCGGAGTCATTAATGTTCAATAAACTATAATTGTAGTTGTGTAGCCGGTCCTTGACTTGCTTAGAGAGAGAGAGAGAGAGAGGAAAGCTGGCACTTCATTTAGGAGTATGACGTTGTACATGACCTCAGATTATTATTTATTTTTAATTTATCTGTCAGGCAGGTATTATTAACATAACTTACCAACCAATTTCTGAGTATCAACTGCTCAAGTATCCTCGTGAGCACTATCGCGGGAGGTGATTCCACTCTTGAGACTACGGGTTGCAAGAAGCTTACTTCTTGCATTGACTCTAGATTGATCGTTGTCGATTCTTTCTGCTTGGCTTCAATAGAATGAGAAGATAGTCGATTCGATGGTTGACGCACATTTCTCATCTTTACTTCCCCTTCAATGGAAGTATGTTCTCCTTCTGAAGATTGCATCGACGTGTGATGAGACTTTATAGCTGAATTTTTCAGGCTTCTGCTCATTTCAAGCTTACCTCTTGCACCAAGCCCAGAGTGAGAGTAACCTAGTGCTTTCTTGTTGGATTTTAATAGAAGGGGAAGCCAAACGATTGAACGATACTATTTTCTTCACTATTTTTTCAGTGGAGCCATTGCCATTTGACGCAGAAGAAACAACAAGATGTTCTTCTTGAACATGTATGTTGTTAGCGGCAGAAACTTCGGAATCACGTAGCTGTAAATGTTGCTTGCCCCTACTGGGCTGTTGGTGTATAATTCTGTAATCATCATCAAATGTTTTAACTTCATCTTTACCTAAACCATTTGATAGTAGGTGAGCTGCTCCCAGTGCTTTAAGTCTATGCAACTCTTCCTCCAACTGTCGAATCCTCTTGTCCTGTTCGACACTAATCTGACGCAGTGATTGAAGCTCTTGTCGATCCTTGCATGACATTAACCACTCGGTGTCTCCTACTTGATCCTGAAAAGCATAACAAAATAAGGGATTTGAATAAATTAAGTTTTCTGAAAATTATTGGAATTTTTTGAGATAAGAATGATTGTTTGAGTAAGAAATGGACAAAAGATTTTGGATGATAGAAGAGGAGAAATTGAATCTTGAAAAGATAATGCAGAATTTTATTATTAGTATTTGTTGAGTAGTTTTTAACTTGACTTACAACATAATGATCTTGCCTATTTATGAGCATGAAAATAAAATCTAGAGACTTCTACAATATTATAATTTTTTCAAAAAATTATACTCTGAAATCTTCCTATTTATTACAAATATCTTATAATCTTCTACTCTATATTAGTAAATCATTCAAGATAACCATAGTGTCGAATCTTTTTTATTTATTACAAGTGTTCCACATGTACACCCCAAGAAACAAATGAGTAAGATTGACCTTCTTAGTCGGACTATCACTGCGGGTGAACCTGTAGGAGGAGTCTACTCAATAATGAGGACTAGTCCCAAAAAGGGAAAGCCAGCAAAGACATAGAAAATAGATTAGTCAATTCACCCACAACAAGCTAGCGACTAAGGGAGGTTGGATGGTCACAGCTTGAATTAAGCGAGTTGACCTTGACTCGTGCATCTACATGAACAACAAGCTGGTAGCCTCTAATATCCCTCAAGTTGCCACTCACTTGCGCGTACTCGCCTCAAGCCAAGTCGAGCTCTTATTTATACCCGACCTGTCATATATGCACTTATCAAATATAAAAGACTCTCGAAAATTTAAAAAGGGGGGCACCTTTTTTCCAGGTTGGGGGTGATTTTTCTTTTTCTCCTTTTTCTCACTATATTTGTACTCATATTCAAAAAAATAAAATATACTATCTTTTGCACTTTTTATGTTTGTTGTATTCTATCTAACCCTATTTGCTAGGTATCTCAAAAGGCTCTACTTCAGTCCATGAACAGATTTGGATTCAACATCCTTTTAGATGCAGTGAGTGTGGATGAAGCATAGGATAAAATGTCAAATATAAAGCGAAGCAAGAGCCTTAGCATGAGATCGTTTAGTGGGCATGGAGTAGAACACCCAGCAATTCGCCATGCAAGAAGACTTAAGAGATATGGAAGATAGGATCATTCACCTCGTACAACTAGCTATGGAGAAGGCACATCATGAAGAACCAAGAATGAGAGAAAACGAGGGATCTACGAGGATGGTGACTCGCTGAGCCAGTTAAGATAGAATAGAATTGTCAATGTCTCCTAGCTTGGACGACAAGTCTTACTATGCAAGTGAAAAAAAAGACACCTAAAAGAAGCAGCCCAAACTAACCAATGTCTTCACCACAAAGATTATTGAAACTAGTCTCCCGCACAGCTTCAAAATCTTGCATTTAGAATCATATAAAGGTCAAATAAACCCAACATACCATATAACCAACTTTGAATCGACGATGTCACTACTAGATTTGAATGATACGATGAAGTACTACCTTTTCTTTACACTTTCAAGGAATAGACCATTATGTTTCACATCTCCCATTAGGGATCATAACTTCATTGGTAGATTCCAAAAGAATATTCACCACATAATTCGCTAGTGCTCAAAAGTCACTGAAAAGTTCCCAAGCTCTTTTACAAATGAGGTAGGAACCTAGCTAGTCTTTATGGAAATGCTAGAGATTAAAGACTTAGAACCCATGGTTGCCCAAGCCACACTCACCCAAGGTCTAAAAGATGAACCCTACAGATATGCTCTTGGACTCCAACAACCCAAAACACTCGCCGAATTGTTAAAGTTGGCAAACAACCACTTGAATGTCGAGGAGTACAATGAAGTCATCTAGCTGACGCCATTAACTCAGACAAAAGACTCAAAAAAAGATCTCCTTCAAAGAGATTGTCCGGGAACAAATGCTTGGGCAAGGTTTTAGAAATCTCATGAGTTGCTATCAAGGAACCAACTATTCACAACCTACTCTAGTAGCTTCTCTTAGGGTATCGATGGTCGAGTTAGTATAAGTCATCTAGATTAAAGATTAATTTAAATGACCACTACACATGAAGGCATTCGCAACCGCTCAAGATATTTCACTTATCACCATGATCATGAGCATGACACTAAAGAATATTGTCATCTGAGGAGTTTAGTTGACGAGTTGATTAATGCAAGAAAGAACAAAAAATTCACTATAATGAAGGATAAGAAAATTGTTGAAACCAACAATGAACCCATCCCCATACATATTGTTCCACAGTGCAGGTTCTCGAGGTGACGAAGAATCCTCAAGAAATGCAAGCCTAAAAAAATAGTGGTCTAGAGAGGTAAACTCGACCACCATACTAAGAGGACCACCTATTTTCATAGTTTCTGTAAGTTTCTCATAAAAGAGCAAACTCACCGTTGGTAACCCATATAATGACACAGTCTTTGTCACAATGTTGATCACCAATTATCAAGTTGGAAGCACTTTGATGATATAGAGAGCTCAATCAATATCATCTTCAAGTTCGTCTTCGATAAGTTAGGATTAGCAAACTCCAAACTCGCCGCTATAGGGGAACCACTATATGGCTTCTCGGGAGAACTTAGAGAGACTTGAGGGGATACCCTTCTTGTAACTTGGGGAGAGGACAAGAAGCAATTTATGGTTATGACAAATTTTGTTATAGTAGAGGCCCCTATCACATACAATGCCATTTTTAGCCGACCTTCACTCGACACATTCAAAGTGGTGGTATCAACATATCATGTGGTAGTCAAATTCCCTGCTGGAGGTGAGGAGACTACTGTCAATGAAAATCTCAATCAGTCTCAAGCTTTCTATTTGAAAGCCGTTAGCGGGTTTGTCAAAGAAGACAAAGTTCTATAGTTAGATGTCGCGTGAATCGAAATTGAAGTCCTTGAAGAAATCGAGGAAGTCCTGACCATGCAAGACCATGGGTGAGTTTTAAAGATTAGTTCAGTCTTTTGCCCTGAGCATAAGGAGGATCTCGTTCAGACTCTTTTGGATAATTTTGACATATTCGCCTAGACTTGGATAATTTTGACATATTCGCCTAGAGCATAGTGGAAATGTCGAGAATTATTATTAATATTGTTTGTTATTGCCTTGGTGTTCATAAATACCCTTAACCCATCAAGTAGAAGATGAGAAAGACAACTGAGCCCAACAAAGAAGAAGTAGCCAAGCTACTTGAAACTAATTTTATTAAGAAAGTTCAGTACTCAGAGGGAGTGTCAAATGTGGTTATGGTGCAAAAGTCGAGTAGAAAGTGGAGAATATGTGTCAACTTCACCAATTTATAGTCAGCATATCTAAAAAATGGGTACCCTCTTCCACAGATAGATGCACTCGTCGACTAAGTTTCCTGTTACTCAATAATAAGTTTTATTGACGCATTCTTTGGATATCATCAAATACAAATGTATGTCACCGACTGGAAGAAGATAACATTTATTACTTGAGAGGGATTATATTGCTATAGAGTTATGTCTTTTGGGCTCAAAAATGTAGAGGTGACCTACCAAAGATTGGTAAACTGAGTATTACAAAAATAAAAAAGAGAATATAAAGATTTACATGGATGACTTGCTGTTTAAAAGCAAATCACCCACACAACACATTCAAGACCTCAAAGAAACATTCACCACTTTGAAAAGGTACAATATGCATTGTAATCCCTTAAAGTGTGTTTTTGGTGCAGGGTTGGGTAAATTCTTAGAATTTCTCATCACTCCTGAAAGCATAAAGGTAAATTCTGACAAAGTAAAAGCAATACCCAAAATTCCTTCACCCAAGAGTATGAAAGAGGTGCAACGGCATATTAGACAAGTAACCAGGTTGAACAGATTCATTTCCATAGCTAAGAAACACTATTCATCATTCTTCAAGGTTCGCAGGAGATTAAGAAAATTCAAGTGGACTCTAGAATGCGAGAAAACCTCTAGCGACTTGAAAACTCTGCTCACATCACCACCTCTGTTATAAATCCTTAAGGAGGGAGAGACTCAAGCCCCGAAAGGGTAAAAGATACACATGAGGAGCTGCATTATGACTTAGAACACTTAGCGTACTATTTTTGGCCCAAGGAAAATGGCCCACTCTACGAGCTACAAAAAGCCTAAGTATGAGATTCGAGTGTTTGGTGTGCCATTCTTGGCTTGAGAATACTGATGTCGAGCAAAGCAATCCAAGAATGATGGAACACTCGAGGAGCTACGTGATGACTCGGGATACTTGGTGCACCATTTTTGGCCTAAATAGGAGATCCGAACACTTGGTGTGCTATTCTTGGCCAAAGGATACTGTAGTTGGACAGGCAATCCCCGAGTTAAAATTTCTAAGTACTCACCTGAACTTATTTTATAAAATTAAAGTGTAAGACCAACACTCCATGCAATTGGCGACAATGACACCCCGAGAGGTCGGCGGCTATTAACTAAAAGACCAACCACTCATACCTAGCAACTGGAAAGACCGAAACTCAGTGTAGCTGATGACTAAAGTGTAAGACTGACACCCTAAAAGGTCGGAGACTATTAACTAAAAAAATAATTCCTCATAGTTGACAACAAAAAAGCTCAACACTCCATGTGGTTGATGAATCAAGTGTAAGACCGACACTAGGTCAGCAGTTATTAACTAAAAGATTGACTTGCCACAATCAACAAAGTAAGAATTGACCCTCATGGATTGAAGACAAGGAATCATCAAACTCATCAAAATTGATGACAATAAATAAGCGATCTCCCACATTCGACAATCAAGTGCAACCTAAAGTCAGTATCTATAATTTGCCTAAGTCCCAGACAAAATATTCTTACAAGTAGTGTAAGTAAACTCCTACCAAGAAAATCCAATGAATCTCCATGAAGGCACAACTACCATATTCGTTCAAATATAAAAACATTTGTAATTTAGAAGGTACTCGGTAGAAAATAAATTGTTACTTTCATTCACAAATAAGATCATTACAAAATATGCGAGTGCGAGCCACATATCTTTCTTGACTCGCCAAAAAAAAAAGAAAAAAAAGTCAACTTGTGTTGTCCTCGTCGTCTTCTTCATTAGATTCTGAAAGGTCGAATACATTGGAGAAATCCAAGAAGTTGGCGTTCAATTGGCTGGCGACAATGAAGTCAGTGCTCGCCTTAAATTTCTGTTGTAGTAAGTCTTGGTACTCATCAAAGTCAAGGAATCCACCAAACTCAACTTTCTTTCTTTGAAAATCCTCAGTGCGACGAGAGAACTCTTCTTCCAGGTCTTTATTCGCTTCGGTTAGGCGGATCAGCTCCAAAGTGGCCTTATTCTTCTCCTCCTCTTGTTAAGCAACCTCTGCATGAAGATTTTTAAATTTGTCCTCAAAGGATTGAAGCTCTTTCTTCAAAGTCTCCACGTCGAAAGCGCCTTTTCTCTTGACAAAAAACTTCTGACAAATCTTTCAAGTCGACTGTATGTCATTGCTTGAGTGGTCATGATAGCATAAGACAGTCGCCCACTAGAAATATCCTCTAGAAGATTATTATACTTCTTGAAAAATATTGCCTCTACGAGCTCAGAGGTTTCACTGTTCGGGTCAGAAAATTTTGGAGTATAGTTATCTTCAACATACTCTCCCTACTCCTCTTCAAACTCATCCTTTTGTTGGTAACCTAGAGAAGTTGAGCTCACAACCCTCTTCCCAAACTTTCTTGGAGTTGTGAGGCATGTACTTGACCCAGCCTTATCAGCGGCCTCCGTGGGGGCTGTACTCGGCCCCACCTCATCAAAAACTTCACTAGGAGCCAACCCACCTTCACCAACCTTACGCTCTCCTACCTCATGCTCACCCCCCCTCTAAGAATTTGACCACATCAGAATCAAGTGGAGGGGGTGCCGAGATCGCTTCTCCTACAAAGAGCAAATAAGAAAAATATGTATCCAATAACGAGTAAGTGTTGAAGAATTCACCATAGAGAACACTTGTGACCTTGCTAAAGTGAAGGTAAAAGAAAATGTTCATGGTTCTATTCATCACTTTTTCCAACACCCACCTCTCTTGGGCATCCGGCTTGGCGAGTTCCATCACCTTGCTAGACTGGAAGGGAAGAGAAAGAGTCGACACTGGGCATAGTGGCGAGCTCTTGACGAACAAGAGCTTCAAGTGTCATCACTACACCTTATTCGCTAGATCGTGAATCTTCAACAAAGTCACTAAAAATTGCAGCCTCATCTTTATAACCCTTCACCATGAAGACTCAAAAAGGCTCAAGCTCCACTATAGATTCTCTTCCCATAAAAAAAGAATGAAGGTAATAATGAGCTGGCACCAACCCATAAAATTTGGAATGTTAACTCACTCACCAGGAAGAGAGAGATAGAACTCACTCCTAAAGTGGGCAAAAGAATACACAACTTACCTGATCGAGTGGTATTGAATTGTTCGTGCCTTTCGACTACAAGTACTGTGAAGTCAAGATTGTCCCAGTAGCAGCCGAGGAAGATGGAGGTCACACTGGACTGATCTAAGTCTAGCACTTCCTTAGCCTGTGTCTGCAAAAACATCGAAGCCGCCTTCTTCAAGATCACTTAGACAATAATAGAAGTGTGATCTACTTGCCGAAAATGAAATCTACTCACTGAAAGACGAAGGAGTAAAAGAGACTCAACCACTCATGGTAAGAATGAAGTTATATATGTGATAAGGCGTAGTAATGCTGATGTCACATCAAGCAATAATGAAGAAATGATTACTCGATCCTGCGGACATCTCATGTGGCACATATTTTAACAAAAATAATTAATGATGTTCTTGACAAAGAAAAAATAGCTGGTAGAGAAAAATAACATTTTTATTAAAAAAAAAATTAAAAATAGAGTACAATGCACACTTGTTACGACCCCTATACATTTTTTAGCAACTTTATGATGGGGTCCAAATACCACTCTATGTCGAGTCCGCCCTTCTTGCACATTTAATCAAACAAAAAAGTTGTGCTAAAAAAGTGGGAAGTCCCCTGTGACTTGATTGAGTTCTGAAGCAAAGTCAACTCAACTCCCATAGTCATGAAATTTAATTGAGACTCCACCTCCACGGACTACCTTCATTGCGACTCCACCTTTAGTAGTGCCTGTAACTCACTTATTGCCTACCTTGATGAGTCCAGAGCCTCCTTTAAGATGGTAACCTCCCTTGACACAAAAATTGTCACACCCCAGATGACCCCTTACGCGATGCTGGTCAAGTCAAGTGTAACAGATAAGACGATTGGACACAGATTCATTAATGCTCCAACCTATGCTATCATGAACGAGCAAGTGAAAGGTGTATCTAATCAAATCATCACTAAAATTTGCAATTCATATACTACTTAACTTAATTCATATCACATTTACTGGAAGAATAAAATCTTTAAGTTTGTAAATAAATACAGAGCAGCTAAAGACATTTAATTTGTACATACCCAAAAAGCCTTTAAGTTTCTCAAAACTATACAAACAAAAAACATTATTATGACATAGAGCTAGTTCATAGATATGATTTCATTGAGCATATAGAATATTTTAAAACATGTTAAATGCAGAATGATAAACAGGAAATGTCGGAAAATTGTGAGGAAGGCTATGTTAAAGGAATCGAGATAGTAAAAGTTAAGATGAGCCGTGATTAGGGGATCTGTATCGACTCGCATTTTGAGGTTGTCGTTGTCGTCTAACCTGTCAGTGTATGTAGAGTATGGTTCCGGCCCCGCTTACCTTCGCTTTAGTAACAGTGACGACTATGAATGAAAGTCAAAACCTATGCAATTATAAATGACATTTTTAGAAAATGATTTGATAAGAGAACCGAAATGATTTAATGAAAATTATCGCTCCAACGATACAAGATGTACCTACAAAGATATTACCTACAAAGATATTATTATATGTTACATTTCTACAAAGACCACAAAGATATTATTCCATAATGTTACATTAGCATATTTATCTACAGTTTTACCAGCTTTGTAAATTTTCATGTACATGCATGATTGTTTCTACTGTCTTGTACTGAGCTTACTTTAATATGCTCAATGAAATCATATGCTATGAACTAACTGTCTATAATCATTATAAATCAGTATAAATCAGTAATCTATACTAGGTCAAGTATAAGCATTTGTAATTGCCTACAATATGACAGAGATATATCATTCATACAATTTATACAAAGTGGTAAACAATGGCATATAGGAATAAATTGAATTTACATTAGCAATTATGTCTCACCTCAGTGTCTAAGTCGTGATGTGCTCCTCGATTCCTCCTCGAGTACACAACCTAAAATGACATAACTCTTCTAAATACTTCTAATACATGAAACTCATAAATGAAACTCATAACTAACACCAATCTTACCTGAAATTGATATCTCCTCATAAGCTTTCGAAATACTGGAATACGACTCCAAAGTAATCTACTAACGCCAATATTACCTGCTTCAATCAACAAAACTAAAATTAACAAACAATGTCAATCCTAAATCCCCATTTTAATACACAATAACTCTACAACTCACCTAGCAGCCAAGTTCGATTTCCCAATCACGTATTTCACGCATTTCAACCCCAAGAAGGCTTGCGAAAGAAAAGGGATAAAAAGAAAATTAGCATTACAAAATTCCCTAAATTTCCCGATCGGCAGAACAAGAAATCCGAACCGGACGGTCACGGATTTCACCGATACGGATTTTCCAACCCGCCGACTTACGTGCTTCCGATAGATAAAGGCGGGCGAGTCCAGCGAGCCGACCGATTCGCTCGCACGCACCAGCCTGAGCACCGTCGACGCCAATGAGGGAAGGACGGCGGCTCTCGTCACGTGAGCCGTCGTCGGCCAGGGAACGAGCGGAAATCTGTCGACACCGCCGGTGGAATGGGAAAGGAGGAGAAGAACTCGCAAATATGAAATGAAATAGTCAGCCATGGAAGGAAATGAAATTACCTTCGATCGATCCACCATACACGCCGAGTGCTTTAATCCGCTTTGACGCTAAGAGTGCTACAAGAATACAAAGAACGTTAATTAGCTAAAACAAATTTAATTAGGCATTAAATTAATGGATATTATAATTTCCCCCTCTTAAACAAAAATTTCGTCCTCGAAATTTCTTCTGAATCATTCAAACAGAAGGAAACTTCGCCTCATCTTGTTCAACCTCCCAAATTCTTTGATTGGTCTGCTTCCATTTAATTTTAACATGGAAATTTGTCTATTTCGCAATCTCTTCACATCAAATTCCAAAATCTTTTCGCTCCAATGCATAAGTCAACTGGTTGTATTTCAAACTTGGTATATGGAATCTTCTCAGACTGATCCATTTTCTCAACATTGAAATGTGAAAGACGTTATGAATGTCTCAATCAATGGGTAAGTGTAAGCCATATTGCCGATCCTTTCAATGATTTCAAAAGGTCCTGTACCTAGGGCTCAATTTACCTGACCAAATCTACTAATTCCTTTCATAGGTTTGACTTTCAAAAATACAAAATTCTCCAACTTGAAATTCTACTTTAAGTCGAATACTTTAACGATATGCCTTTCAATCTATCTCTCTCGATTAATCTGATTTTCTCGTAATTGATCAACCAACTCGACCTAAAGCTTATCTTTTCTCCCACTTCACCCAACTTAATGGAGTTCTACACTTTATACAATGCTTCATACGGAGCCATCTCAATACTATATTGGTTAAAAGTAAACTCGATCATAGAATATGATCTTCCCAGCTACCTCCAAAATCTAAAACACATAGTCTCAACAAATCTTCTAGGACTTGAATTGTTTTTTCTGATTGTCCATCGAGGATGAAAAGTCAGATTCTTAATCAACTGCCTCTCAATTCCTTTCTTTCCATAATCTGAAGTAAATCTACCATCTCGCCGAGACGATCACTTTTGGTACACCATGAAGTCTTACAATTTCTTTAACATATAATATGGACAATTTATCAACTGAATCTGTCTGTTTCATGAGCTGACTTGGTCAATCTATCCACAACAACCCATATATCTATCATGAGATCTAGAAATCCCATAACAAAATCCATAGCAATTTCTTCCCACTTCCACTCCCAGATAGTAATGATCAGAATAACAATGTCTTTGATGCTTTAACAATCAAGCTCGACATTTAGAGACATATTCGCCTATGTCTTTCTTCATACCGACCACCAAAATGCTTTTAAATCTTTATACATTTTGAACTACGGATGAATAGATATCCGGAGCCTCCTCAAAATTTCGTCTCAACATCGATCACCGTACCTATAATTGTAAATTCTTCCAATAACACCCTCTCAGATCTACAAGAAAATTCTCGCTTCGACTAATGGATTTGTTCAATGATATCCACGATCCGCCATAGCTGATTCTATCAAATAAAGTTGATCAGATCAATCGAGATAAATGCCCAAGACATCAATCTTCTAACTTCCAAGATTTCTAATTCTTCCTCGATCAACTCGATTTTCAGTAATAACTAAATCCCATTTCCCATGGATTTCATGTAATGTGAGTTGGGATTGAAAAATTTGTCTTGTAAAGCTGCCCACGATGGAGGAATGAACCAATCTTTGAATACTTTGACAAACTCATCCCATTTGATCCGAAGTAATGGGTATCATTTCAAATCTTTCCCTATGTTGAGCTCGCCACCACCTTTTCCCCTTCTAATACAAAGTAAGATGTCTTACTCTTATTTTCGGGACAAATCATTCCATCCGTAATTTTTCAATTTTAAGCGACCAATCTTCCGCCACTATAGGATCACGCTCCCTTGAATCTTTGGTGGTTTGAGCGTTTGAAATATCCTCAAATGTTGGTCCACCGAACCATTCGATCGTACTTGCCGATTTTTCCATAAGCTAGCTTATCAACAACAGAAATCAACTGAACTACCGCAATTCATCGATCTACCTTCACCACTTGCTCTAGGTTGTATTTCACTCTTGTTAGAATTATCTTTTGAGTGCGCATTTAGTCTAGAGGGTGACCCTCTAACCTTTGCATTTCTTGAGCAAATTAATCAAATTATAAAAGTATTTATATGATACATATTTATTAAATATCATACATGCATGAAATTAAGAACATATAGATTCCTAACCCAACATTAATCGTCCTATAGCTCTGTATTGATCAATTCAACTCTTATCCCTAAATCCAAATCATGCTTCCATTCCTATCAATCTTTTTTGCTCTGTTCTCAACCTTGCTCGATCACTTTTTTTGTCACACCCGGATGACCCCTTATCGCGTCTTGGGGTCGAAGTGTAACAGAATAGGATGACTTGATTGGACACAGATTTCACCGACACGTTCCAACCTGTGCTATTGCGGAACGAGCAAGTGAAAGGTGTATCTAATCAAATCATCACTAAAATTTGAAATTCATATACTACTTAACTTAATTCATATCACATTTACTGGAAGCATAAAATCTTTAAGTTTGTAAATAAATCGACTAAAGACATTTAATTTGTACGTACCCAAAAAGCCTTTAAGTTTCTCAAAACTATACAATTCAACAAAACAGACTAGCTTCTACCCACCCTGTCTTTTCACGAATTATCAACGGTAGCAATCATAAGCTAAAGCTTAGTGAGACAAGAATGCTAAAGTAAGCTCAGTACAAGACAGTAGAAACAATCGTGCATGTACATAAAATTACAAAATTTGGTAAAGCGTAGGTAAAGCTGCTGATAATGTAACATTATGAACAATATCTTTGTAGATCTTTGTAGAAATGTAGCAATATAACGGAACAATATGCTGTAGGTAATATGCTGTAGGTACATACTGTATCAATGTCAAGGAGCAGTAATTTTCATTAAATCATTTCAGTTCTCAGTTCTATATCAAATCATTTTCTAGAAATGTCATTTATAATTGCATAGGTTTTGACTTTCATTCATAAGTGCGTCACGGCCGTCGACTAAAGGCGAAGGTGAGGCGAGAACCATACTCTACATACTATGACCCACGACACCGGTTGGGCGACTAACGACATGCAGTCGGGGATACTAAGATCCCCTAATCACTCATCTCGAACTTTTCTGCCATTCCTAACATAGCCTTCCTAATTTTTCATTTCTGTTTATCACATTATTGCATTTAACATATTTTAAAATATTTTATATGCTCAATGAAATCATATCTTATGAACTATACATAATCATTATAAATCGGTATAAATCGGTAATATCTAGGTCAAGTATAAGCATTTGTAATTACTATATATGAGATATGTCATTCATACAATTTATACAAAGTGGTAGAAACAATGGCATACATAGGAATAGAAATTGAATTTACATTAGCAATTATGTCTCCTCGATTAAGTCGGTGTGTCGTGATGTGCTCCCGATTCTCCCGGTACACAACCTAAAATGACATAACTCTTCTAAATACTTCTAACATGAAACTCATAAATGAAACTCATAAGCACCAATCTTACCGAAATTGATATCTCCTCATAAAAATCTTTGAAATCAAGTATCTACTAATGTCAATATTACGCTTGATCAACAAAACTAAAATTAACAAACAATGTCAATCCTAAATCCCCATTTTAATACACAATAACTCTACAACTCACCTAGCAGCTAAGTTCGATTTCCCAATCACGCATTTCACGCATTTCAACCCCAAGGAAGGCTGCTAGCTGAAAGAAAAAGGGATATGGAAAGAAAATTAGCAATTTACAAAATTCCCTAAACTTCCCTGATCGGCCAGGAACAAGAAATCGACCGAGCGATCGGTTCACGGATTTCGACGGCAGCCGGATTTTCCAACCCGTCGGGACTTACAGTCTGCGTTTCCGGCGATGGTAGCGGTGGCAGTCGGCAGCCGATTTCGCTCGAACCGAGATCACCAGGAGGGTGCGCCTTGTCGGCCGCCGATCGAGGAAGGACGGCCGGCTCGGCGTTCAGTAATCCTGAGCGACCATCGGCCGAGGCGAGGCGAAATCTGTCGATCTAGCGGGAATGGGAAGGAGGAGAAGAACTCGCAGCGTGAAGGAAATGAAATAGGCCGCGACTATGGAAGGAAATGAAATTACCGATCGATCCCGACCATACAGCGTCGAGTGCTTTAATCCGACCGTGCATGCTTAGCAGCAGTACGGTCCTTCTGATAAGCGGGTTAATTAGCTAAAACAAATTTAATTAGGCATTAAATTAATGGATATTACAAAAATAAGCTCGAATAAGTCAACGAGCACTCGTGGCTCTTTCTCAACGTCACCTCCTATGGTTGAAAGGACTTGCCCCTTGTAGACTTGCCCTTCTTCAATCTTGCAATGCTTGAGTTTAATCTCTTGGTTGCTCTAATCTCTTTTGATGAAATGATACTTGATGCGAATGTGTTTGATTCTACCATGAAGCACAAGATTTTTTGCCATTACTATAGTTGATTTGTTATCATAATAGACTTCTATAGCTCTTTCTTGTGGCTTAACCATATCTTCAAATATTCGTCTTATCCATATAGCATGGCTTGTAGTCACAAATACTATAATATATTCTACTTCAACTGATGATTATGTGACTGCAGCTTACTTCTTTGATGCCCAAAAAAATATTCTAAGGTATTGTGTGAATGAATGTCTTAAGGTGCTCTTCGTATCGTCCACTGATCCTAGCCAATCACTATCATTATATTCAAGTAGTTCTAAGTTAGAAGTGGACTCATGCTAGATATTTAGTCCATTTTTCCTGTAGATATCTAAGGACTCTCTTAACTGCACCTTAGTGATGACTTTGCAAGAATCATGAGAGTAGACTTGTTCCATGCATGATATCTAGTCTTGTAGTTGCTAGATAAAACAAATTTTTAATGAGACTTTAATAAACTATGTTGTTAACCTTTAGTGCGTTGTCTTCCTTCATAAGTTCTTTATTATCTAGTAGAGTAGCTACTATCTTACAACCTTTCATCTTAAATTTCTTTAGAAAACTTTATATATACTTCTTTTATGAGATGAAGATCGCATATTCTTTCTAACTTACTTCCAACCCAAAAAAGAAGTGCATCAAACAAAATTCAATAATCTTAAAATCTTTAATCATCATCTCAATGTTTATTATATAAATAATAGATAAGATCGTCTAAATACAATAAAACAATGAGAGAATTGCTTATACCTTGAGTCTTAATATATGGTATTAGCTCACTTTTGCTTCTCTTAAAGCCTTACTCTATGAAGTAGTTATCGATTTAGTTGTACCTAGCTCTTTGAGTTTACTTTAAACTGTATAAAACCTTCTTTAGCTTAAAATTTTTGCTTCTTATCCTTTTACTACATACCCTAGATGTTGCTCCACAAAGATCTTTTCTAAGTACTCATTAAAGAATGTCAACTTTATATCTAGTTGATAGATCTTCCACTTCTTTTGTGTTAAAAGTGCTATTAATATTTTTATTGTATCAAGTCAAGCAACTGGAGCCAATGTCTCATTGCAATCAATTCCAAACTTTATATCTAGTCTTGATCTGTGTTTTTGTGTTGATTCATTTGAGTTGAGCTTTAGAATGTAGACCCACTTTACCCTATTACTTGTTTTTCTTGTAAAGATTCTAGTAGCACCAATACCTTATTCTTCTAATTCATCTCTATTTCTTCTATTATAATTTTTCTCCATATTTATTGCTTTGAGGTTCTTCAAAGCTTTCTGGCTCCATGATTATCAAGTTACAATACTTTTAAATCCCTATTAGAGATTTTGTTTTTATAGGAGTTGATTTCGAAGATGAGTTTTCAGCTTGAACTGATGATTGTGCATGTGCTCGTGTTAGCAATCCAGGTTGGTCATTGATTTCTTCATCTTGTTGGTATGTTAATGGTGACATGTTAGCACTTCTTTCAACTTTCTCTATCTTCTAGTACTTTGTAGCAGTATACCCAAGAAATAGGAGTTGACTCAATGACTACTCATAAGGCGATGGAGATCCAACACACGAACATCCACCGATTAGAGGCAAAATTAATACAGGTAGATCACTTGCCTATGAAAACTCTCTCTATGTTGGACAAACATAAGAAAAGACCACACCAATCAAGTGGTTAGTATCCAGTGACCCACCTCATACATGAAGACTCACACACATGTAGATAACTATGAAACTAGGTACATATCAGATAACTCGCCCCACCAATGCTAGAGACCACACCTGGGAACTCCTCAACTTGATATGTAACACTCGCCTTCATGAGCAAGTCCTCTCTTATGTAACCGACTTAACTAATGTGCACTTCCATATGTAATTGTCTCTTGATCCTATAAAAAAGAAGATTTTCAAAGAGGGAGGATCTTTGGGCTCTTTTTTTATTTTTCATAACTTCTGTACTTTTATTGATTTCTATACAATTTTCTAGAGAGGTATAGGGAGAGATCTTTATACTTGGATTTTCTAAGATAGTAAAATTTCTCCTACTTTTTATAGCACTTGTTTATTCTACTTTCACTTGATTTATCCCTCCTGATCAATCTCAATTTCACAAGTGCCTAAAATACAGTCCTACATCTCTCCACGGTCAAATTTAGATTCAATATCCTTTTAGGTGTGGTGAGTGAGGATGATGTCAAGGACTAGAAGTTAGGCACTTAATGAAATAGGCTCATTAGCACAAGATAACTTAACAAATAAGGGAGCGAATGCACAATAATTCATTAAATAGGAAGAATTGAATGACATGGAAGTCAGGATCACTTGCATAGTCTAGGAGACTATGAAAAAAAGTGAAGAATGAAAATCTAAGGGTTAAGAATAATGGAGGTTTTAGTTCGACAACTCATCATACACAACATTGCAAAAGGAGGTTATCCAAGACACCAAGCTTTGATAACGAGTCTTAGTAGGTGAAAATAGAGGAAGCCATAAGAAGAGTATAGGCGAATAATGCTCCAACTAATGCCTTCTCTTGAAAGATCACATCAATGTTCAAGATTCACACATGGAATTTTACAAAGGTCGCATCGACTCTGTCAACCATGTAGCATATTTTGAGTCTACTATGTTGACACTAAACCTATATGACATGAGAAAATGATGACTATTTTTTCTTACTTTCAAAGAGTCAGCTCTAGATCGTTCTCGCATCTATCAGTAAGAGTCATCACTTCATTCACAAAATTCAAGAAAATATTTCTCATAAAATTCACCAATGCCCTGTAACCATTAAAGAGTTCACAAGCCCTCTTATGTATAAGAGAATAAGTAGGTGAGTCCCTCAGAAGATTCTTTACTTTCTTCCAAAGAAAAATATTGGAAGTAAAAGATTTAGAGCACATAATCACACAAGCTGCACTCATGCAAAGCCTTAAAAATGGCTATTCAAGTATGCTCTTAGACTTTAATAGTCTAAAACACTTGCAGAACTATTGGAATTTACCAAGATTCATGAAAATCTTGAAGAGTACAATGAGGTCGCCCAGTCAATGATAGCGATTCACAAAAGGGACTCGGCAAAGAAGTTGCATATAGAGCAACATTTTAAGTCTGAAGGCATGACAAGGGGAGAAGTCAACATGAAGAAGGCCTATGCATAGACATAAATTCGGTAATCCACCAACTCGCCACAAATGTCATGAGTACTTATAACCGATTACAATTGTACTACTAAGGGTGTCAATGGCTGAGTTAGTGGAGGTCATTCAAAATAAAATATACTTCAAGCGACCACAACCTTTAAAGGCTAACGATGTTCACGATTGATCTAGGTACTATGTATATCATCGCAAACATAGGTATGACACTTAAAAAGTGCCAACAGTTCAAAAGCTTGGTCGAGGAACCCATCCAACTTGGTGAGTTCATGAGAATGCCTAGAAAAGGAGATAATTCGAAAACCAACCCATGAACTAGTATCAACTTGCGTGATCCACATCACAAAAATACTGCCTTAAGAGAAGTTCTATCTTTGTATTTATTTCTTTTACAAATAATTTTTTATTTTCTTAATTGATTTATATAGGTTAAGCATTTGATGAGTTGAATATATTAAATAAATATCTTCTTTCACCAAATAGTTTTTATATTTGTAAACATATATTATTAAAAATTCAAAAATAGTGAACAAAGGATTTAAACATGATATTCACTGGGCAGATCACATCTATTTGAACTTGGCAAGCTATGTTGACCTGAGTGACTTGGTGAGCTACGCATTGGCCTAAATCACTCTAAGAGCAATTTTGGCTCAATTCGCTAATGAGACATGATATGCCTAAAGAACGAAGTACAATTGGTCGATCAACTTTGGTGAGCTACTTTGGCCTAAGTCGCTAAATGAGAAATTATATCCCTAAAGCATGAAATACAGTCGTCCGATCAACTTGGTGAGCTACCTTGGCCCGAATATCTTGGTTAGCTACATTGGCCCGAATAACTTAGCAAGCTACGTATTGGCTTAAGCCACTCGGTAAGCTACCTTGACCCAAGCTATTTAGTGAGCTACATTGGCCCAAGTTATTTATCAAGTTACCTACAACATGAGCTCAAAAGAACTCAGGGAGATTCATGTTGACTTAGGATACTCGGTAAACTACAATATTTCGAGTTAAGACTCGAGCAGCTGCATGAGCTGTCAACTCAAGAAGTTGCGTGTCAACCCAGGTGGCATTGTGAGCTACTTTTGGCCCAAGTGGACAGAGGTCGAATCGGTAAACTATCAACAATGTATCTTATTTAAACTTGATGTAGGTGGTGACTAAAATGTAAGACTAACACTTTATGTAGTTGTTCACTACAAACAAAATACGAACACTCCATGCATTTGGTGACTAAAGTATAAAACCAACACTCCTTATGGTTGATGATTAAAACAAAAGAGCAACACTTCATCTAATTGGCAATTAAAATATAAGGCCAACACTTCATGCGATTGGGAACTGAAGTATAAGACCAACACTCCGTGTGATTGATGATTATAAAATAAAAAATCAATACTATGTATAGTTGGCAACTTAATATTCCTTCAATAACGTGAAGCGATTACTTAAAATAATTTATTGGTGAATAAAGTTAAGTACATTCATTCCGTGAATATATTTAGCTAGTATATTCGATAAGTACATTTACTAAACTCAACAAGTTTATTTATTGAACACATTCAACAAGTATATTCGTTCAATGTATAAATTCAAGTATATTCATTCATAAAGCGAGTATATTCATTTAATGAGTATATTTGACGAGCAAATTTATTCAGCAAGCGAATATGTTCATTAAACTCATCGAGTTTATTCATTCAACAAGTATATTTATCTAACAAGTATATTCAACGAGTTCATTCTTTTGATGATCATGATGAGCGAGTATGTTCATTCACTGAATAAATTCATATTTACAAGTCTATCAAAGACAAATATGACAAACAAATTTTCCTTCTTTAAGAAAAAAAAATGTATGTACAAAGGTGAGAAGTGAGCTTGCAAAAAAATGTAATATACAATTGCTCAACTCATAGGTACAAAGAAGAAAAAAAATAAAATTATAAAAGACTAGTTGATGCTCCCTTCTTCATTGATCTCCTCAGAGTATGTCTCTGACAGAGTGAGTATATTATCGAAGTTCAAAAACATAGTATCTAATTGACAATGTTTCACCAACTTGACAATAATAAACTCGACACTTTCCTTGAACTTCTATAGCAACAAACCCTTATACTACTCAGAATCAAGAAAGCCATAAAACTCGACCTCCTAATTCTTGAACTCTTCAGTACAAGGAGAAATTTTTTCCTCCAACTCTTTATTAGTTTTGGAGAGGCGAGTTAGTTCCAAAACTACTCAATTTTTCTCTTCCTCTTGTCGATTTGCTTCTTCCCATAAACAGTCAATTTGGACTCGTGCTCGTCACTTGAGTTTGAGTTTCATTCGTGATTTTAACATGAACTCTCTGCAGAGCTCCAAGTCGACTATCATGCTTTCGCTTGAGCAATCATAGCAACATAAGAAAGTTGCTCAACGGTAAGCTTTTCAAGAACTGTATCCAACTCTTCAAAAAAAATCAAATGTCCCAACTTAAAGGCTTCACTCTTCGGACCAGTCATGGTAGAAGTATAATTATTTTTGGGATATAGGTGGTGAGCTCCTTTCTCTAACTCCTTTCCCTTATTTCTCTTCATTCTTGGAGAAGCTGAGAGAATAACACTCGCTGATCTCTTCTTGGACTTTCTAGGAGTAGAATTCAACTCTGCCTCAGTGACCATTTTCATAGGAATGGACACAATAGGTGTGGGCTCACCTTCACTTTCCAACCTTCCTCAAACTCATAAAGAAACTTGACGACCTTGGGGTCGAACAGGAAAGAAGTAGAATTTTGCTAGAGAAAATTCTTAGTATCTTCAAATAATAGCCGCATTTCCTTCCAACACAAGTCTTGAATTTCTCAAAAATCTCAAATACTTGTGATCTTCCATACATAAAATAGACCCGCGTCATTCTTGTATAGCCATCGATGAAAAGAATGAAGTATGTATTGAGCTACAAATATTTGTGTGAATAAGGAATAGTGACTCCATAACTCTCCATGCTTTGCATAATGAAAATATTGTTTACTAGGCAAATATCTTTTATAAGCAACATCAATCATCTTTATCATTGAAAGATCTCTTAGAATGTTTATCTAATGGAGAATCTTCAACCCATGAAAACCAAATTGCCAGAGCCTTGTGTCATACCATAACTCGTCCACTTGTGTCTTTATCACCATTATTTGTGTATCTCCACTAAATAGAAAAGCACCTATTCTCTTTTATCTTAATCTTTGTAATTTCAAGGATATGTCTTATTTTTCATAAATTGTGCAAGCATCTCCATCAAAATAAAGAGAGTATCTTTTCTTCATCATTTGACCCACACTAAATAGATTTTGATCGATGCTTGGGACCAAGAATACATCATTGATGTATCTCGTCCATTTTCTTGTGTCAATGACAATGGTGCCTTTGCTTGTTGTCTCCATGAAATCACCATTTTTTTTTACTTTTCTTCATTTTATTAAGACTACAAAATATATTTTTTTTGTCATGTGGATACTACAATCACTATCTAGATACTAAGTATCTTTCTTTTCTTTTAATGCAATTTGGCAAGCAAAAAATAGATTTTTATCATCATCTTTCTCTTTTAAGAACTTAACTTGATTTTTCTTCAGACGATGGGAATTTTTTGTGTGCCAAATTTATTATAATTTTGGTATTCTTAATTTTCTTTAGACAAATAATCTTTCTCTAAGTGATTTTTTCTTTTGAAAATGCCTCATAGAGGATGCTTGACACTTTTTCTTTGACTATTTTTATTTTTTTAAATTTTCTTGTGAGTTTCTCTCACCTTATTTTGATTTATGAGGCCACAATTTTGTTTTAGATTGAAAGGCATTTTTTATAAAGCTCTCACTCTACTTATTCAATTATTATTATTATTTTTTGTACTTCAAGAAAGCCTATTAGTTCTGTCAGTGGTAGTTTCTAAATCCTTTGATATTTCAATTGAATAAATTATTATATCATATTTTTCTGTGTAAACAAATAGTATCTTTTCAATTATTTCCTTGTCAAAAATTATTACTCCATAGGCTCTCATTTAGTTAATCATTTCTTTGATTTTAGAATAATAATCTATTGTAATCTCATTATCGTTCATTTTAATATTATCAAAATCTTGTTTTAAGATTTTGTTGTTTATAGTGACTACCTTTCTAGTTCTTTGGAACTCTTTCTGTAGTGTTTCTTGTTTATTTAAAAATTGTTAAACCCTTGAATCGTGAGAAGTCATTTGTCATTGCTCATTGTAATGCAAATAATGCTTGAGAAATCTTTTTGATAATTCTCTTCAAACATTTATTTTTTACTGAAAAAATTGACTTATCTTTCAAAATACTGAATCTCTCTTCAATGATCTTCTATAAATTTTGAGAGTGAAAATAAGTCCTGATTATGATGGATAGGGGTGTAAGCAGCGAGCGAGAACTCTTGTTAGTGTTCCGTTTGAAATTGTTTTTGTGTTTGGCTCATTTATATATCGAGCTTGAAATGTCATTATTCATTTAGTTAACGAGCTAAAAGAGTAGAACCGAGCTGTTCATGAAATTTGAGTTTTTTGGCTTATATGAGGGAGGATTGAGCGTAGAGCAATCTTTTGTATAACAAAAGTTTTAACCACTAAGTTATGCTTGCATTTGTGATATGTAAATGTGTTCATATGTATATATAATAATAATAATAATAATAATAGTAATAAATAATAGTAATAAAATAATAATAATAATAATAGTAATAAATAATAATAATAATAATAATAATAATATAATATAATTTTTTATTTCGAGCTAAATCGAACTGAACATGATCGAACAAATGATTGTTCATGTTCGCTCGCTTATATATCGAGCTATTATATCTCGTTTAGTTAACTAACCAGACGAGCTATATAACGAAATGCCGTTCACAACAACGAGCTTTTTTGACAGCCCTAATGATGGACCAAATATCATAGCTTTTTTCATTGAAGATGAGAATTAAGATGGAAGAGTGATTGGAGTAAACCATTGCAAATAGGTTGGATGATATCTACGAAGCCCAACAAATGATCAAACTAAGCTCTGATGCCAAAGCTCTAATGCCAAATGTTGAAAATTGTTGAGAGAAAAAGGATTGTAGAGTAACCAATGGGCAAAAGATTTTTGAGGATAGGAGGAGAAATTGAATGTTGAAAAGAGAATGAAGAATTCTAAGTATTTACCAAGTAGTTTTCAACTTGACTTACACCACAATAGCATTGCTTATTTATAGGCATGAAAATCAAATCGAGAGACTTGTACAATATTATAATTCTTTTCATAAAAGTATACTCTAAAATGTTCCTATTTATTATAAATATCCTAGAACCTTCTACTCTATATGAGTAATAAATTCTAGATAACCAGAATCTAGAGTCTTCTTATTTATTGCAAGTGTTTTAGAGTATACCCTTTTTATATAAAATTCTTACTCTAGAATAATAGAGAAAAGAACATCAAATTATCACAAACCAACACATTTGAGTTATTAAGATGAGATTAAATTACCACATTGTTGGAACCGCTTGGTTGCATATGCCATTCCTGAGCAACTGGATCAACCTTTTCATGAAATTTAGTTGAATATCCTAGACATGCTTGTTTGTCAGAGTGAAATAACACGGTGCTGTCAAGAAGGTGGCGCTCTGACTCCAGAGCAGACAGTTCACACCTTATCTGTTAATCAAAACCAATAAAAAAAGCAAATGAATTCTGATGAATATATACATAGGTAACTCGTAATGGCTTGGCAAGAACTTAATTTTCTCACATCAGAAGGCTGGAGAAGCCTGAACTGCTCAAAGATCCCATCCATGCTGTACCTTCCCCAACCTAAAATCCTCGGACTAGAACTTTGTTTTTCAGCTTTTCCTAGGCCGGCAATCTCACAAATCCATAACTAATAATGGACAGACATAACAAACCAATCACATAAAACTAACTAATTTAGAAAATGAAAGTGCATGAGGATGGAATAGATTTCAAAATTTAAAAATACACTTAATACCATCTTTCAAAAATACTAAATTACCTGCAGTGCTAGAAAGCATCCCTCATATGTATTGTCAAATAGCTCGTCAAAAGCATCCTCCTCTGTCATCTGGCTCTTTGCACGGCTGATCTCATCAAATAGTACTCTGTACACAAGGGGAGCCCAAGCATAATCGTAAATGTGGTCAATTTGTTCAACACAGCTCCATAAACTTGAATCAATAGTTGTGCTCCTTGATGGTAAAAGGACGGTGCTAATAAATAGTCCGATGAGCAGAATCACAAAAGCTTCGATGCCATCATCAGATTGGTCCATGGCGCACCTCCTCAAATGGTATATGATTTCATATCTGCTCACCGTTCCCTTGCCAAATATTCGGTGGTAGAAATCTTTGTTCACATTAAACTTGAGCCTAACTGACTTCCCATAGTTTGGAAGGCCGAATATAAGTGCAATGTCGTCTGATTTGAACTCAAGACGATGTCCCGCAATGCTGAAGCTATTATCAAATTTATCATAGTGAGCGAGAAGCTCTAGTAATAGGGAATGGTTGAGTTCTAAATAAGGGAGCTGGAGAATGTAGTGGAAGGGAGTGCGTTGTAGGAGTGCCTCATGCCTGCGGATAATTAGCCCATCCTGCTTCAACTCACAGACGACATCATGGAAGAATTTTATGCTGCCTTTTGGATCAAATGATCTCACTTTTCGGGTCATAACCAAATGATCTGCATAAAATTCATGAAGTAATTTAATATTGTGAACAGAAAAAATAATGTACTAAAATAATTTTGCTTCAGAATAAGGGGCTGCTTGGTTGACTGTATTTAGAATGTAAAGTAAATTAAATACAGAGTAAAATGACTATAGTATATTTAGATTACTTTAACTTATTTGGTTGGAAACTCTACAAATATATGAATTTTTTCTTCTTGTTTGACAAAATAAATATAATGTAAAGTATTTTGAGATTATCTGAAAATGGAGTCCTGACCGGCGGCAATGCATGTGCATTAGGCCGGCCGACCGGCAATGACATAATAATCACCGCGGAGGTCGACGGCGGTGGCGGCGGGCGGCCGATGGTGGTCGATGGCGACCGGCCAACAATGGTCACATGGAGGGCTACGGTGGTGGTCGGCGGCGGCGTAACATTTTAGTCGTGTATTTGGAATTCACCCAAATCAGGTGAATTCCAAATACACCAAAAATGACTATTCTAATGCATTTCAAATACACTATAAATACATGAAAATTTTACTTTGCACCATACTAAATACTCAAAAAATTAAATATCCTACATTTTGTTTACTTTACACTCTAAATACAAACAATCAAATAGCCCCTAAGAGTAGGACTGCAAACGAACCGAGCCAAGCCGAGCATGTATGTGTTCAAGCTTGAGCTTGTTTAATATTATCGAGTTCGAGCTCAATTCGAGCTTTTAAGAATAGTGTTCAAGCTTGAGCTTGTTTATCATTATCGAGCTCGAGCTCGATTCAAGTTTGTTCACGAGCTCGGTTCAAATTGGATTATCGACTTGTTATCCAGCACTGCTTAATAAAATAAACGAGCTTTAATCAAGCCTTAATCGAGCTTGTTCGCGAGCACCTTGTTGAGAAATGTACATGGGTTGTATCAAATAAAACTTATTAAGCCTAAAAAAATAATAATTTGAACAATATTGTTCACAAACAAACCTTAATCGAGCCGTAATCGAGCCATAATCGAGCTTTTTAGTGAGCTTGTTCACGAGCGTTAAATGATAATGTTCATGAACATAAATGAACCGAACGACAAGCTATTCAAGCTTATTTATTTAGCAATCGAGTATTTAAAAAGGTGTTCAAACTCATTTGATAGTTAATCAAACAAACATGAACGAGCTCTGATCGAGTTGAGCCACGAATAGCTTGTCGAACGCGCGGTTCATTTGCACCCCTACCTAAGAGTATGCTTCGAACCATCGTTGAAAAGGTTATTTATAGTGTTAATAAAAGCATATAATCTTTGGTCAACAGACGAAATGGATGAAAATTTGTAAATCTTTATTAAATTTGTAATAAAATTTTTGAAGTAATTTCGGTCAGGTATTCTTTTAGGAATTTGGACTTTTATGGAAGAGAGCTGAGAATTACAAGCATCCGAATCTTGAATTCAGTCCATACATGACAAAGGGATGTGCTAATGAACTGCCACGTGGTCTTCCTGTCACAATAGCCTGCAGCATCATGCAAACCACAATGGACTACTTGGTGGGCAACCTTGGGCCATTGGTATTCTAGTTTCATGGGACCTCTTCACTTAAAAATTAAATAAAAAATCACGGAGAGATTTTCGTGTCAGAGGCACGTCACACAACCAATTTATCTTCCTAAAAAAATCATAAAAAACATGATAAATTAACCCCAAAAAAGTCAAATAATAATAATATTTTAATTTAAAAATTCAATTATATATTAAATATTTAGTTTATTGAAATTATCTTTTAATAAATTTTAATATATATATATATATATATATATATATATATATATATATATATATATATATATATTTATTGATAAGTACTTTATACCTCTTTCTTCTTCCCGTCGTCGTCGCACAATGTGAACGGTGAGACTATTCTTCATGACCGTCGTAAACTCTAATTCCTCCGAGAGATCCACCTCATGCCCTGCTTCAGCATTCCACTCGAACTCCCTCACAAGATTGGCCACCAAAAACTCCAAATGATGCATGGCGAAGCCATGACCAGGGCACAATCTCCTCCCCGCCCCAAAAGGCATCATTTTGATCCCCCTGCTTCCAGTAATATCCACACCATGGCCCTCCCCTCCGTCCATAAACCTCTCAGGCTTGAATTCCATGGGCTCCTCCCAATTCCACCGATCCCAATGCACATCCGCCACAGAAAAGTGCACCTCGGCCCCAACGGGTATCAAATACCCGTTCAGCTCAACTTCCTCTTTCACAGAATGCGGCAGAACGAAGTGGCTCGGCGGATGACGCCGAAGCGACTCTATTATCACCGCCTTGAGGTAAGGCATCCTCTGTAAATCCTCCTCCTTTATGATCTCCTCCTCGTCTCTCCCTACAAAGGATTCGATCTCCGCCAACAACTTCGACTGAACCCTTTGGTGCTTCACTAGCTCGGCCATGGTCCACTCGAGGGCCGTCGATGTGGTGGCAGAGCCGCTGAGGAACTCGTGGCAGAGGTTCACGATCTCGTCGTCGTTGAGGTTCCGATCGCCCTCTCCGGGAAGCCGGAGATCAAGCAGGGAATCGACGTAACAATACTCAACGATGCTGCCGTCATTCCTGTTCTGTTTCCTCTCTCGCCTCGCTCTAATCAGAGGGAGGAATATTTCCGCCTGCCTCCGCCTAGCATAAACAATGTCTTCCCATCTCTTATAGAACAAATGCTTGGTGACAGAGGGAAAGAAAGCGAAGACGTTGAAAGTCGAGAAAAGTCTGAGGAGAAACGATTGAAGTTGGTCGACCTCGTAGATGTCGCTCTCCCCGAGCTTTTCGCCGAAGCACATGAGCGCGAGGATGGAGAGGGTGGCGTGTTGAAAGTACAGCTTTGGGATAAACCCGTGGCAGCCGGAATGGGAATGAAGGTTTTTAAGAAGCTGCTGAATAGCCCAGCTTCGGGCGGAGGCAAAGTGGCGGTGGCGGGAGTAGTGGAGAATTTCGGAAGAGAGATTGCGGCGAAGGAGGCTCCATAAGGAGCCGTGGTTGGAAGAGGAAATGTCATGACAACCAGCAGTGAGGAAGATGTTGGGCTCGACGGGTGGAGGGCGGTTTGCGAAGGAATCGGCATGGTGGAACAGAGCGGTGTGGGAGAGAGATGAGCTGGAGATGAAGATGGAGGGGGGTGTGAAGGGCAAGAGGTGGAGAGTGAGGATGGGACCGTGGAGAGAATGATAGCGCCGGAGGAGGACAGTGATTTCTTGAAGGGCGCCGCCGTGAGTTATGAGGTGTGCGAGGAATGGGAGGATGGAGATGGAAGGAGGGAGTGGAGACTTCGCTGGCTTGCGGGGGTTGGGGAGGCGAAGATGCTTGATGAAGGAGAGGATCAAAGCGCAGAAGACGACGAGAAAGAGCGACGCCCACGATTCAGGTTTCATTGCTAGTTTCTGCTTTTCTTCAGCTTCCATGCTTCCTCCAACTCGCATGGCCTAAAGAGTTGTGATCTTGGTATGCTCCACTAAGAGAACGAAACTGTGGTTAGAAATCCGATCAAAAGTGCTAAGATAACGATGTCTATGTTATTTAATTAATTTTATAATATATTTTTATGATAATATTTACTATTTTAATTTTATTTTGATGAAATTCTAATTATAATATTCTTATTTATCTTCAAATTAAATGAAATTAGAAAAACAAAATTTCAGTATATTTTGATTAAATTTTTTTACAATTATTTAGTAGTATATCTTATAATGATTTCACAATTTTAGAAATTTATCTTAATCATATTTTAATTAGATTATTTTAACTCAATTTTATAGTGAACACAATATGATTATTTTAGATTATTTTAGTGGCTTAAATGTGTCAGCACATTGTCGTAGTCACTTAACCAATTTGGAATATTTAATTTGTAAATCCTAATAACAGTAATAATAATAATACTAATAATAATAATAATAAGTCAAAAGTTTGTCATATAATTTATTATAAACAATAAAATAATTAATTAATAATATAATAATGGATTAAAAGTAATTGAATATCCAGTTTTATTATCAGTACAAAAATAAATAGTATCATTATAAAATAGTTGTTTCATAATATTGTATAAATATTTCATTTATAATTAAATGTATGCTTGTTTGATTATTTGTTATTTTTTAATGTAAAAAATAAATTATGAGCTTCCCACATAATTATTTTAAGCCATAATGAAATGCTTGATTATTGTTGATTGGAAGTAATGATTAAATATAATTAAGTTTGAAACGGCCAAGTCCGGGTCATTTAAATTAGCTAAGGAACTCTACCATTGATAAAAATATAGATTTTTCTTATTGTATAAAAATAAGACAAATATTTTAATCTAGCTAAGGAACTCTACCATGGCTAAAAATGTAGATTTTCTTATGGGCAGTTTGAGATTAATTTTATTTTGTTTTTATTTCTATATTATTTTTAAAAATATATTTATTTGATTTGTTTTTTTTAACTTTTATTTTTTTTTTCAAAAATAAATAACATTATTTTTAAAAATACTCATAGTAGTTTTTAATGTTTTAATTGTTTTAAAAAATAAAAATTATCATCAAACATATTTTACTTTGAAATAAATTATAAATAAAATTAAATTAAAATTAAAATTAAAAAATAAAAGTGATCTCAAACAACCCTTATTGTATAAAAACAAGGCAAATATTATCTTGAGTTTAAAAATTTAATTATTAGCTCATTGAGCTCACAAAAATAATCCTCTTGACATATAAAGGATACAAGTTTTGGATAATTTAAACATAATTAATAATTAAGATATAACTATTGCTATTTAATTAATAATTAAGATATAACTATTGCTAATTAATTATGACATTATGAACCATTGCTTAACTAGGGAATGATCTTGATAATAAATTGTTATAATTAGTTAAATATAATATTTAATAAGCCATTTACTTAGATATTGATAAATTAATAAGAATTAGAAGCTAAAATGATTAACAAGCATACCTTAGAGTTATCTAGAGTAACAAATATTTCTTAATTGTTATAATAGTAACCTCATGTGTTACTCATTAACTAATCTTTTTAAACTTATTGGCTTTTCCATCTTCTATACCCTCCTCAGCATCCTGATCTTTTTTGCTTAGGCTTCCCCAACCTCCTTATTCCACAATACTTTTGAAGTTGACATTGATCAAGTATTCTCATTTTTTTGTTTTTAGATTTAATGTAATGAAGTCTTGTACATCTCTCCTTTAATAGTACCCTTTAAAGAGTATTATGTATTTTGTTCTTCCTACTATCCTAGATAAATCTTCTGCTTAAGCTCTTAATCATAGGCATCAATTCTATACCCTTTATTAGATTAAAAAATACATATTAATTCTCCTCACTAAAATTCTTTTTGAAAGCATTCATTTATAACATGTCCCATTCAACTCTACTTCAATTCAACTATGTACATTCTTATGAAAGCAAACTCTTATATATGTTAACCAAAATAAGATATCTGCCTTAACTAAAACATTAGAATGTGGCCTCAAATAACTTTCACTAGGGTCTATTGATTATATTTGAGTCATTTTAAGTTATTTTAAAAAGGTAGATTGTATTTTTGTATCCAATAAGAGATTATGATTGATTACCTCTTAATAATGTGAGAGAACTTTGATTGAAGCTAATTAATAAGTTGTATGTTGTTTCATTTTAAATTGTACAATTTGAAATGGTGAAGGAATGTTATAACAATGTTAACTTGAAGTGAGTGATGATTGAATGAGGAAAACACCTATTTGGATAACATAGTTCCATTATCTAATGCTGTAGCCTTTGATTATATTTTTTAAAGGCTTAAAATTTGTATAGAAGTGTTAATTAGTTTTTATGATTCAAGAGCAAGAAAGAATTTATATTTAGAATGGTTAAGAGGGATGGTATGGTCGACCAAGCAAGAGATAGGCACCTTGGTCTTGAATATTAAAGTATGGATCGAGAACTTGTAAAATTTCTAAAGGAGTGATCTTGGAAATATGAAATCACTTAGATATATTAGAAATGTGAGTAAATCTCTATCTAGGTTTACTTGAGGCAAGGTCACACCAAAAGCCTAGTTTTGGATTTTAAATTTAAAAAGGAGAAATGAAGAAACTCTCAAAGCTAAAAAAATTATTATATATCCAAGGGATACCTCCAAACTGGCCAATTCATTATGATGCACAATTATAGTCAAGTTGCCACTTGTTTGGCAACCTAGAAGTCAAGCTAGGCCAAGTGTCATTCTTAACATGTAACTCGATGTTGAAAGGATATGGCACCCAAGAGAGTGGGGTGGGGGAGGGAGCAAGGGTTGAATTGGGTATTTAAAAATTTATAAGTTAAAACTTAATTTTATTCTTTGAAGAAATGTCTTATAATAAAGCACAACAACAATTCAAAAGTTAATGCAGAAAAGTTGAGAGATAACAGGAACAAAAATGTTTATATGATTTGGTCTACGCTTCTAATCCAAAATATTTAATGTTCAATCTAAGAATTAAATAAATGCAATATACTTTCACACTACAACCCCAAACATATCACATATTTTTCCTAATTGCACAACAAAAAAAGATATTTAAGACTAAAATCTAACTCAAATTTAACCCTAATTAAGTAATACGATTGCAAATAAAAGAAGTGTAATCCAAAATTTCCAATGAGTACACATGGTGAGATTAGGATGGTAGTTGCTCAAATGTTAATTTGATGTGACATACCATAGAATTAGACTAGATCTACATACTTCACTCATTAAAGACATAGATATTATTTCACATCTTTGAGAATATTGCAAACTCTCTTGTGATGCTTTGAGGCCCCATTTCCATCTCTTAGTCATGCACTCAGAATTAGCCTTTAAATGTAAAATCTCAATGAAAATAAAATGTCTCTAGGCTCATTTTGTTAGGATGATGTGATAATGATTATACTAACCTTGGAGTATTTTTGGGGATTGATTGCCTAAAACATTAAAGATGACCCAATTATGGATTAGGTGAGTTAGTGAGTTAGTATAAATAAATGTTGAGGACTTTTTTTTTAGATTTTAAGGAGATAGTTCTCTAGAGAAATAATAAATAAAAGAAGACTATCTGCCAGTTGTCAACATTCGTTGGAGTTTTTTATCCCCATATTGTAGAATCAAGTAGAGAAAGTTTCATGAAAATGAAAAATATAAGGGAATAAATTACAGAATCTTGTACTTGATTAGTAAAAAAAAGCATTTATTTTCTTCCTTTATGGACATAAGTCAAATCATTCTCAACCAAAATAGATTAAATATTTGTGTTCAGTTTTGTGTGTTGTGTTCTTTTCATTTCTTGGTCAAACTGTGTTCTTTCTATAACAAGTAACTTATGTGACTTTCATACTCATTTTTTATACTCATATTTATGAGATCTATCTTGATCTCTAACATAAATAAAAAATTGTTAACATTTTTGGCGTCATCTGTGGGAAAGATTCAACATCTACTATTAAGAGAATGCAATGCATGGCATGGCTCAAGCTTCCTATCCAACTCAACATGAAACAATTCAAGACATGGAAGCAACTTGGGAAAACACCCCTCAATAATTTGCAAACAAGAGCAAGTAAGTGCTAGTTTGATGAAGTATGTTAGCATTTAACAACACTCACTCATCTTCTTAAAGGGTCTAACACACAAAAAGGCCAAATACACACCAAAGAAGGGACATCTACTGAGACATTCTTGAGAATTGAAGGACTCAGGAGCATACCTCTGAAATTGAGGTTCACTGAGATTGATCCATCATCACCCTTTCTGAAGAAATATAGAGAACAATTGCTCTATCAATGTTTAATACTCCCATGGTGGAGGTTTATTGTGGAAGTGTTGACACAACAACTATGTTGATTTTTTCAAAAACCTCACCACACTCCATAACATTAGCTATGCCTTGAAATGTAGACTCTTTGCATCCACCTTAAAGAATGTGTTCATGCATTAGTTTGTAGGTCTTTAACCAAGAAGCATCTGAAGCATCATAGACATATCCTGCCTTTTTATTCAATTCTCATCTTACAAGACACACATAAGGTCAGGATACACCCTATTTTGCATTCATCAACAATCAGGAGAAACTCTCCACAACTATGTTACTTGCTTTAATGCTCCACTAACAAAAGTTTAGAGGAAGAAAGTCAAGCAGCTAGAACTATTTTTTTAGGGGTTGGCCCATAAAAATATAAGTTAATGATGACAAACGCTTTTTCTAATAATATGGAAGAGCTTATGAGAAAAGCCCATAAGTATCAATGTCAAAGATATAATTAGATAAACTAAAACATCCACTAGACATGTCTCATTAAAGAGAAAGATGTAAGATGATACCAGTCTTAACAAAGACCACATGAGGAGAGGAGGAATAAATTGCCCTGACATGACAATCAAAAGTTCCAAAGTCCACATCATCACTTGTAGTGGTTAAAGGTAAATCTATTGCCACCGACCCATTCCATTTTGGATATTCTAATAATAATTCAAGGGAAGAAGTATTATTGGCAACCAATTCTAATAAAAGTTGGGATTTTTAAGACCCAAATAAACACTACCTATACCACAATAATGTTAGTCATAACATTGAGGGCTACGAGTGTTAACAATTTTTCTAGAGGAGCTTATTAGGGAATGATTGTTGAAAGAATATATGTTCCAATATCCCATAAGAGAAGTGAACTAGGATCTAAATAGCATCTCAAACTACCAAATGGTGGTCACCACACTTTTTATAATCTTAGGACTAGGACAAGAATCAGAAAAGAAAAGAAGTTTGAAAAATATCACAAAGAAAGAAGTATGCTTTATAGTATCGATGTAAATCCCAATATCATTTGATGATGATGATTTAATGAAATAGTAAAATTTGTATAATGATTCCACTGTTGTTGTTGTAATAATCAATTACTTGAAAGGTATGCGTATCCTAATTAATTTTGAAAGTTCAATTAATGTTTTATTCTTTAACCTAGCTGAATGAATAGAACTTGATTCGAAGAATTTTTGCCCAATATATGGATCACTTATTGGATTCTCAACAGAAAGGTGTTGGCCATGAGGAATTATCACTCTACTAATTTCTTGGGATGAGGATCCCTTCCTCTTTGAAAAATATTTTTTTTGTAGTTTAAACCTCTTCTACTTACAATTATTTCTTTGATTGTCATGTCCTCAATGAATTCCAAGCTATTCCCTCAACTAGCATATGGCAATAAAGTTCCCATCTTGCTGAGTAGCAATTATAGTCTAAAGAAATATCTCACAAGTTAGACAATGCTACATCAATGCCATACATGATGAGCCACCACAAGTTCAGTAGTTGAAGTTGATGCCTACTAGGAAGTTCCAACCAATGATGAAGGGCCTAATAAAATAAATTATGCCTAAGAGCCAAAGTTCAAGATACATTCACAACCTCGCTAATTTCATTATTACATAAAAATTTAGATATTTTTGCTTGCGATATTTTGGAGATGTTAAAGGGTATATATGAATATAATCTATCACAAACTTAATATGTTGCCCATAAAGCTTCCTATTAAACAAAAGAAACGAAGGTAATCCCAAGAAGTTGACATGGCCTTCAAGGATAAAACAACTCAACTATTAAAAGTAGGTTTTATACAGAAAGTCTAGTATCCTGATTGGGTTTCCAACATAACCATGTTCAAGAAGGATAATGACAAATGAAGAATGTGTCTTTATTTCAAGATAATTAATGATGTGTGCTCTAAAGATTTTTATCCACTCCCAAACATTGATGTTATGGTGAATGCTTTTGTAGGATACCAATGACTCAATTTTTTTGATGCATTATCGGGATATCATCATATAAAGTTGCACCTATTGGATGAAGAAAATACATCATTTATATCAAATAATGGAACTTTCTATTAGAATGGCCTCAAAAATATAGGGGGCAATTTATCAGCATTTGATGGATTAATTTTTTTGCTTTTAAAAGGGAAAAAATGTCAAACATATGTAGATGACCTCCTAGTTAAAAGACATAATGATAAGCAACACTTGTGAGTTCTCAAGGAAACCTTTAACTCCTTGAGGGAGTATAACATGAACTTCAAACCTGAGAAGTGTTTGTTCAACACACGCAAAGGAAAGTTTCTTGGCCATATAATCTCTCATGATGGTGTTCAAGAACTCAGATCTTCTCTATGTATTCCTTAACATGTGATGTCCAAATAACTTGAACCCTAAGAAATGTTTGTTCAACACACGCAAAGGAATATTTCTTGGCCATACAATCTCTCATGATGGTGTTCAAACACTTAGATATTCTCTATGTGTTGCTCAACACGTAGTCTCCAACCAATGTCAAGGACATAAGAATGCCTATAAGGAACCTCATAAGCTTAAGCAGATTTATTTCAAAGAAATGAACACACCATTGTTGAAGGCACTTGTCAAAGAATATTGATTTATTTGGAATGATGATTGCAACAAATCCTTTATGACCATGAAACAGTATCTCTTGACTATACCAATTCTTAATAATGCTAAAGCTAGGTAAACATTGTTCTTCTACCTCAAAGTGGGCCATAATGTGATTAGCTTTATCATTTTATGAGAAGAAGGGGAAAATAATTCCATAACTATTATTATAGCAAAGTCTTGGTTGGAGTCAAATTGAGATATACCAACGTGAAAAAAATTGGTAAACACATTAGTAAACCCAACCCGATGATTGAAAGCCTACTTTTAGGTCTACAAGGTGAACGTAGTTAGTGACACCATAATTCACACCCTCCTGTAGATACCAAACCTCACTAAGAGAATGATGAAATGGTCAATCAAAATCTCGAGATATGATATAAACTTCATCGTAAGGAACTTAATTAAAGCTCAAATTATTATTGATTTTGTGGTTGATTTCATGGAAGGTGATATCTTTTAAGAAGAAGAAGTTGAAGAAGTACAATGGATATTGTTCATAGATGGAGCCTTAAGTAAGGGAAACCATGGAGCTAGTATTGTTTTTGAAGGTCTAGGGGATTGGTGCTGAAATCAAGTGTCAAATTCTTTTCAAACCCCACCCATAACCAAGCAAAATGTGAAGCTCTTATCATAGGCCTACAATTAGAAAACAAATTTGGGGCCAAAACATTGATTGATTACTGCAACTCACAATTGATGGTGAATCAGATCAAAAGAACATGTCAGACCAAAGATGACATGTTGAAAAAATATCAGATTAAAGTACTCATTGAAATTGAAATAGTTGAAGATTTAACATATGACATGTCCTCTGAGAAGATAATTAAAATGCTAACACTCTCAAAATTAGGTGTTCCTCTAGAAACTTCATTATAGGAATTGATCAAACCATCTATAGGGGAAGAGATGACAACCATTGTGGAAGAAGAAACTTGATGCTATTACTTGATCCTTAATTATTTAGTAACAAAGAAATCTTTTTGAGATACGAAAGAGGCCCTTTCTTTAAAGCATAACACAACTTGAAACTTTGTTCATGAAAAAATTCTTTATCAAAAATCATACTTCAGAGTAAGTCTTCATTGTCTAAGTAAAAGAGAGGCCCAAGATGTCCTAGAAGAAATTTAGTCTAGAGAATATAAGAGTCATTCTACAACTGAGAACCTAGCTAGAAAGATCCTTCGGTAAAGTTACTATTGTCCTACAATTTGCCATGATAATGTTAGATTCATGGGCACAACATGCGTGCAACCATTAAAACTCATTTGTTCATCCTGGTCATTTGCGTTTTAAAGGATGAATTTTTAGGCCCCTTTTCGATTGCATATAGGTAAAAAAAATTTATTCTAGTTGCCATTGACTATTTTACCAAGGGGACAGAGGCGACAACATTGGATAAACCAACCATAAACACTGTTATAAACTTTTTTTGGTTCAACATATTTACGAGATTTGGTCTACCATTTGTAATCATTGGGGACAATGGCCCATAGATTAATGGAAGAAATAGAGTCAATATAAAGTTTTTGTAAGTACACCACCCATAAAGCGATGGACAAGCTAAAGTAGCTAATAAAATTATGCTCAATCTCCTTAGAAGAAAGTTCTCTTCTAGCAGGAAAATCTTGGTCAATGAGCTCCCTTCCATCCTCTAAGCATGTCGCACCACTCCATCCACCATAGAAGAATCACCTTACTCTTTGGCCTTTAGCACTAAAGCTACTATCCCTTTTGAATTTATCATTCTCATGCTAAGAACACTTCCTACCATAAACATGCCCTTAGAAATATACCATAATAGATTGACCGATCTACAAGAAGAGCGACACAATGCTGCTCTAGTTTCACTTTTAAAGTATAAGAATAAGGTCTAGCAAGCTTTCTCAAGGCACATCAAGATAAGAGATTTTATACAAGGTAACCTAGTTCTGCAAAGAGTTGATGCCACGATAAGACTCAAGAATATGAACAAATAAAGACCTAAATGGGATGGATTGTAAATAATATGTATATGAATTAGCCTTGAAACTTATGCTCTAAAAAATCATTAAGGCATTATTTTACTTATAAAATGGAATATTGATGATTTAAACAGATTTTACCCTTGAAGATATCTAAAAAGATTTTTTTTGTAGGGAACACATAAAATAAGAACAAAGTAGAGGATCAAAAGGATTTTGATGTAGGGAACTCCTCCTACCTTCATTTTTTTTATCATCAAGTCGATTGTGTTTATAACACTTATTCTTTTTTTTAGTGATGTGTTGGAAGATATTAAATCTTTTTTAACTATGCTTTATGTGAAGAAAAGCAATTATAATGGCTTAATGATGATCTTTTATTCTTTTGCAATCATTATTACTCCAATATGACATGTTCCTAAATAGATAATAATCCAAGTCCTGATTAGTTGCTTCTTTAGGCACATCTCAAAAAACTCTCGACCAACTAGGGTTTCAAGCACATTTCGGGCAACAATCTAAGTTTTGACCAGCTTCTTCTTTAGGCACATTCGGGCAATCATCTAAGTTCCAACCTATTATCTCTTCAGGAAAATCTCGAGAAATAATCTAAGTCTTTATCAACTATCTCTTTAAGCAAATCTCAACCATTCATCTAAGTCTTGACTAGCTACCTCTTCAGGCACATGTTGGGCAACAATCTAAGTCCCATTAGCTGCCTCTTTAGGTATATTTCAAGCAATCATCTATGTCACAACTCAAACAATAATCTATCTCAATTTTCTGCCTCTTTAGGAACATCTTAAGAAACCATGTAAATCCCGACTAGTTTCCTTCTTAAGCACAACTCAGACAACTCACTAAATGCTGATTTATTTCCTTTTCAAAATCACCATCACTAGCCTTCATGATTTCCAAATCTGATACTTCTATACACTATTTTGGGCATGAAAGCCATACCTCCATTCACCAACTCTCATGAAGCATAGTCGAGTATGTGGAAACATCAAAAAAGATATTAATAAATCCAACGACCAACATTAAAAGTTATGGAATCACTTTTATATATTGTTACATAGATCAACAAATAATAAACTTATAAAATGAAGGTTCACCAACACTTTAAATTGAATTTAGAAAAATAAAATAAAATATGATAATAATAATAATAATAATAATAATAATAATAATAATAATAATAATAATAATAATAATAATAATAAAGTTATAAATATGATTGGACACATATTTAAAGTTATACTTCTAAATATGTTCATCAGAGAGGAGCCCATCTTCTTGAAGCACTTTTAGGAGAGCCTTATAACCATCTTTGGAATATCCCAATATATTGGCATCATACTCAAATGAATGCTTATAGTCCTCTACAATCACTCTTCTTTGTTCTTCTAAAAGATTAGCAAGAGATTGCTTTTGTGGCATGATTAACTCCTCCTTCAAAACAAATAACAATGTCTCCTACTCAATTGGTTAGTTTTAAAAGGTTTCCACCTTTACAAGAAGCATGTCTCCTTAACTTTAAATTCCTCTAGTCTTTTCATATGAAGCAAGGTTGTGGTGGTAAGAATGTGCTCTTGAACACAAGAATTCTTCATGTCCTATGAAACCACAAGAAGTCGCTTTGAAATATATAAAGTCTTGAATCCAAATTTTTTTTATAGAGTGATGCAAGACCTTTATACATGCACCAGGGAAGTAGGGTTAGATTAGGTGGGATAAAGCAAGTAAGAAGGTAAAATAAAATGTGTAAGATACTAGAGATTTCAATATATCAAAATAATAATATAAGCAAGAGTTAGAGTATAAGAATATCTTTCTTGCCCATGAAATTGTGGAAGAGCTAAGAAAAAAAGATCCTCGCCCTCTTAAGAAATCTCTTTTTATAGGACTAGGGGGTGACTACATAAAGAAAGTGCACAATAATTATGTCAGTTACATAAGGGACTCTCTAATGATCTATAGAGAAGATAAGTGATATATGCAAAGTGGCTAGTTCTTGAGTACTGTCGCCCATGCTAGTGGGGTGAGTTATATGGTGTGAATGCTTGGCTGCATGGTCTATATGTTGGCGAGTCTTCATATGTGAGATAGAGTTGCTAGAAGTTGGTTGGTTAACAAGGATGGTTTCTCACATTTAACCACTTAGGGTGAGTGCTTTTGGGCAAGTGGAATACTTGTTTGAATTCTACTTCTCATTCTTGGATTCCCATGTGATGACTCTTTATTACCCATGAGCACTCACTAGTTTTATCTGTACTCTTTGAGTATATATTTAGCTCTCTAATTCTTTTACTTCTATAAAAGTGACTTGCAAAAATAATAGAAGAATAAATATAGATATTAATAGCATTTAATTCAAAATTTTTACCAATAATCATTTACATCATAGCACCTTTAACTTGACCTATTGAAATTTTCTCTGCCTTCTAAGCTATAAAAGGACTTTGAACTCCAAAGCTATTTTTCTTTGTCAGAGGCTTCATAATCCATCTCACATTTTTTTGTTGAGTCCTTTTTATTAATAGAAAAAACACTCATAATGAACTCTAAAAGACCTCGCGGTGATATAGATCTTACTAAGCTTTCGTTTGGCTTGTAGAGGAAGAAGATAAAGACCAAATAGGTAGTTGGAGAAACTACTTTGGTGCCTCCTAATGAGGCAAGTTCTTTTACATCAGTAGCGAATGAAACTACTTTCAAATAAAGGGGAGTGCTATTGTAGAATTGGTGGATCCATCCTCTCTTTAGAATGGTGTAGAAATAATCTTTAATGTTTAGGAGGAATAAGAGAAATTTCTTTCTATTCGATAGGTGAAAGTCTTGATAGGTAGGCTGGTGAGAACCTCCTCTCAATAAAGGATAGTTGAAGACTATCTTTCCATAGTATTAATTACAAATATTATGACTTTGTTATTTCTTGTATAATCTAACATAATTTTTTAATTATTGCAACTGAGTGTATTGAGTGTTCACAAATCATTTGAGGAGAAGATGGCCAATCATTGGCACCTAAGGATTTTTCTATGCAGCTTATAGGTAGATCAAAAATGAGTATTTCATGTGATAATAGGTGACTGATTTGGGCATCATTTGAATGATGAGAAAACTCATTTGATTCAATAATGGCTTCCTCTCCTAAGGATGACGTCTTTGACCAAATTTCTTGTAGCAATTCTTTATCTATATTTGATGATACCACTTCTCGTCGTATAGAGGTGACTTTTCTGTTGTCGTCGTTCTCCCAATAGGTCTATCGAGTGGTGACTCAATAATTTCAAGTTATTCCTTGCAGTGGATCTATTTTTATTGGAGAAGGATTAGGAAGCCTAGCTTTCACGACCACTAGAATAACTAGCTTCACCTTAGTAGATATTCAGAAAATAATGTAGGGCCTCCCTTTGTTGACTCGTCACAAAAGTGGTTAGTCAAAAAAGAATGAGTCCTTACTTCCAAGAGAAAGTGATGCCATGTAGGAGCCACAACCACCCGCTCCTTCTGCTAAGTTCTTTTCTTTGTAAGGGAAAATAACTCTTCTTGAAGAAGATAAAAGCTTGGTGAGATATGTAGTCATTGAGCTACTAAGAAAGTTGTTGGCCATGGAGAAGAAATTGGCCATCGTGGAAGCCAAGGTGACTTTGATTCGCCATCATGATGAGCCAAGTGGGTCTTCTCTCTTCATTGCAAGCCCAAATTTCATGTTTGAATACTTGTCCAATAAAGTAGCACTCACCATTGAGTGTCACGTAGTTTCAATAGTTAGGCATTTTAAAAAATAATGTAAGAAAGGTAAGAGTGAGTTTACATAAAAAAATTATAATAAAAAAATATTTTTATTGTTTCTTGTATTCCATTTATACGGAGTTCATTTAAATATTTTTTTATTGTATGTGAACTCATTAAATGATATTGTCATGATATGTGTTGCTTGAGACTTCTATGAGATTTTATAATAATTTCTTCATTAAATTCTTGACATGACTCTCGCATTTCTGAGATATTTTTATCACGCCTGAAAATTCTCTCAATTGCGGTTAGATGAGTCTTTATTCATTTCTTCTTTGGGTTTAGAGCGAGTGAATTTCTTCTTTTTTTTTTTTTTTTTTTTTGGAAAATTAAGAGCCCAATTTCATTCCAATAGTATAAAGACAAAATAAAGGTTACAATGGTCAAGTAAAGACATAGACAATAGCAAAAATTACAGCAAAAATCTGAAGGGACTGATCAGTAGTATCCAAATAACAAACATAGAAGTGATGGAATAGATCTAATGCAAACAAAGTCGCCATCCAAGGTAAATCAAAAGCCCAACACATAGAAGTAATTGTGACAATAACCACCCCAGCCAAAATCTCCAAAGAAGAGCAAATGGTATATTGGAAATCCCCAGAAGAATTTAAAACTAAATTAATTTTACATTATGCAAAGATTGCGAATTATGGAAATTTTATGGAAAAGATAAGCAGAAATAAGCATATATTTTGATTGAGTTCTGTGCACTTGCATAAAAAAAGAGTCAATATTAGTGAAAAGTTTGAAAATGTAGAGTCATTTGGTGTTTAAGGTTTTTTAAAATATTAATTTCAAGTGTATATAAGTGCTTATGTGATGTAGCCTCATTTGAGTAAATTGGAACTACTATTGATGAGATCTTCATCATGTATCTTTCATTTTAAAGTTTTAGTCATCTCTTTATAGTCTATTATTTCCTAGATGTTTACTACTTATTTAACTATGGTGGTTCACCGGGATCCTTAGAGCCTAGCTTGACCTCAAATTTTTTTGTTTATTTTCCTAGATAATGTCATAGCCGATTTTTAGTTTTATATCTAGTATCATGGAAATGCCATCATATATTAGATTAAAAGCTCACTTTTAGTTCTATCATAGAGATAAAATTAAATAGACTTAAGTGATAGATTATCTACCCTCCTTTAATGTAGAAGAAGTGAACTATTTGCTATTCATCTTTATTAATTAATTTCCATTATGTTGCTTATTCACAAATTTTTATCCTAATTTGTCTAGAAATCCTACTTCAACACTTTCTTAGATTACTACAATATAACTTATAATGACTATAAGATCTCACTTGCTAGAAAAAGATGATAGAACAATACATATTAATCATTCAATTCTAAACCAATCTTAAACTCAATTTAAATATCATTTGAGTAGGTTTATCCTTAGCTCCCTAATTAGTCTCACTAGATATATTAGTGTGTAAATGCTAATCTTTTTATTTTTATTTTTTTAGTTACCTGCTATTTGGTAATTTTTTCTTATGCGTAAGTGCATGTGTAACGTGAAGTAATATAGTATAAGTAGAGTATCATTTCTAAGAGGATTAGAGCAAAATTCTATATTGATTTTATATTAAGTTAAGTACTAATCTTTTCAAACTTGATTTTTATCCAAAAAAATATAAAATGCTTAATTAAAATGACTATATATATATTGATTTTATACTTGCAAGATATTAAAAGATTAATTTTTATATTTTTTTATATTTTTTATATTTTTATAGAAAATATAAGTGTTTTTCTTTATTTTAAAATTGTACTCTAAATTTATGGAGTTTTTTTTAATTATGTATCATATTACACTAAGTATTGGAATTAATTTAAGCTTATAGTGTCAACCATGAGCAAAAATGATATACCTTCTATGTCTAGACAAGTATAACCAAACCAATCCCTTTACTTAGTTTTCTCCCTAGTGTCATGTAAATTTTGATTGATTGCATTACCCATATTTCTCTTTAAATGATTGAGTGTCTTAAAATAATCGTATGTTTAATGGCTATTTAGCACTTCTGGATTATTTAGGACATTAATGATTATTTAGTACATATGTTTGCCTTTTTTTTTCTAATTATTCTACTATGACTCCATCGATATCTCTAGGTCACACTTGATTTTAACTCTGTAATTGGTCAGATCACAAGTAAATGAAACATGGAGAAAAGCAAAATGCCATTTTCATAAAAGCATAAATAATTTTCTTATATAAATTTATAAATAAAGTTTAATACAACACAAACATCCAAAAGCTCACATAACTTCAGAGTACTCTATAGATTAGAGCTTCATATTAGGGTGGAAGAAGGAAATCTTATTTAACATTATAAAACAAGATGTAGGATAACCAGAGAAGAAAGGAAAGAGCACACTGAGTAAATCTTCTAAGTCCACTCTTCATGATCCTCTACTACTTCCTCATGTTCCCCTTAAAAATCTATGATTATTGATCTCCTTTTTTGCCCCTTCCTTAAGGAAAACACTCTTTCACACTACCCTCACAACACTTTTATAGCACTTGGAGTGTCACCCTTCAAGTGCTTCATAAAAAAATAATAATAATAATAAAATAAACTCACACACACTCACCATCTTACCAAGAAATCTAAAGACAAAAAAAAGTACTTCTTCCCTTTAGAAATGTCCTCTTTTTATAGCCTAGAAATAGTCCTGGCTGACTTCCTTGTTGCTCTTGCCAAAACTGCTTTAAAAACTACTCAAAATCATCATTGAATTGTCATGAGTATATTTTGTTGGGTCGTAACACTGTGGCACTCAAAGGGGTGTTGCAACGTTGTACTTGCTTCCTTTGCTTTATATTTTTTTCTCCAGTACAATGTTGTGACGCTAGTCTTGCTATAAAATTGCCCAAATTTAGGTCAGTTTACCACTGCGACACTACTTTAATAGTGTTTAGATGTTGGGCCTAATTTCTTCTTTTTAATATTTTTGAAATTTTTTTTGTTACAACACAAAATATACTTAAATAAACACATTTTAACATATAAATTTATCACTCATCAAATATCTCCAAACTCAAACTATTACTTCTCCTCAAGTAATTTGATACATTTACCCATTTATTGCCACTTTGAGTTAGCTGATAATATAGATTTTTGGAAATCTACGATAATTACATAAACATTTCTAACTAAAAATAGAACTTACATTTTAATTTTTATTCTTTAATATCATCATTCCAAACTAAAATATCTCAAATTCTTATTATTAACTAATGTTTCTCTTAATTTAAACTTTCTTAAAGTATATTATCATAGGTGATTCTTATGAAGATGAATGAATTAACTTTTAATAAATAGTTATCCATGTAATAAATATAAGCATATTTTTTATATTCTCAAGTTGAATTATGATCATTATTATTCCATAAATTTATCGAATTGGTTTAGATTGTAATAATTTTAAAGTTTAATCATTAAACACATCCTCAAGTGACACCTTCTAATTTTTCTTTTTCTTTTATATCCTCTTTTTTGTGATATATATATATATTAGAAGTACACCATATTGGCTTCATAATCTACGATAAATATGTTACAATCTTAACACAATTCAATATGATATTATTTACTTAATAATGTTTCATAAGTTCTAATTAATATTAGTTTAAATTATGTTATTTCTTATTATATGTATTTCCATTTATTTTAATATTAATTCATTAAGAATCTCCTATGTATGATGTGTATGTCTAAGGAAATTTTTAACTTTATAAAAATCAATAGTTTTTTTTAAGATATTGGTTATTGTTAGTTGGAAAGCAGGTCCTGATTACATCAAACAATAAGTGTAAATTATTATTTTTGACTTGAAATTTTATTTCATTAGTATTACCTTCCAATAATTTTATAGTATTTTTCAAACTAACTTTAAGTTTTAAATTTCAAATATATAAATCTCAAGAAGTATAATAATTAAAATTAGAAGTTTTTAACTATCATTATGTAAACATCACATTTAAATACAACAAATTTTAGAAATGAATGTTTAACATTAATTTTTTTCTTGAATAAATATAAATATAAATATACAAACTTAAAACTACAAAAGTAAAATACATAAAAATACATAAAAATTAAAAAAAAACACATTTATAGTAATCCTCCTCCTCCTCCTCCTCTTCTTCTTCTTCTTCTTCTGACTCTGGCTAGTGGTTAACATAGGGTTGATATTGTAGCGTTGTAGGAAAAGGAATTTGGTTTGGGTCAATATTTGTAGTTTTCGAACATGTGAATGAGCACTGAGTTAAACTCAGCCAAATAAGAGAACTACTATTGTTACTGACCTATATGATGATCAATTTTTTTTCTCATTCCTAATTCGTCTTCTTCTTTCATTAACTCTTTTTCTTAGGTCTCAAACTTATCCTCCATTTTTTTGAAGTTACTCATTTAAAGATTTAAAAGATTGGGATCTAGATTAAGAAGCGCATGAGCTTTCTCCTATCTCTATTTTTGATCCCAATCCTACAATTATCCTTTTAGTGAAGGGAGCCCTTTGTATAAGAACCTCCTCATCTAACTCCCCTGCTACACCGGCCAAAAGACATAAAGCATAAATTAAATATGGGTGACCAAAACCTACTGTAGTACTATCCTTAATCATATTACAATTTGATTTCTAAATTATCTTTTCTACATCTATAAAATACCCTTTTGGATTGCATAATTCAAAACAACCCTATCCTTAGTAACCTCACTGATATTACCTGTGGGGATCAACTTGCTAGAAATGAAGTAATGTAAAGCTTTAACATTAGTGGTCATGCCGAAGGCAAAAAAATTAATATTTTTTCCTCCCATCATTTTCCATTGAACATTAGCATTTCTAATAGTTAGGAATCTAAGAGTTTTATTAAAATTTGGATGGCTATTATAATAGGAAAGATATTGATTATATTCATAATTTTATAATTTGTAATATGCATTAATGATAATACTATTGAAACTTACCCATTTTCCCTTCACAAAAATATTGTTTTCTCGATGCTCCTTCGTGTTGACAAAGAACTCCCGCAAGGACAATGCATGCTTTATTGTTGTTGGAAAAATGTTCCTAGTCTCGCTCTTTGATAATTTTTTCTATGCACTCACTAGATTATGGAATCCCATATGCAAAATGAGATGTTTATGGATAAGAGCATACTGGTATCTCTCCTCTGCCTCGATGTTGATAAAGCAATCAGAGTTGCTCGTTGCTATTCTCTTCTTGTTCTTATTCACATACTTAATAAGCATTTTGATTTTAAAGAGTAGAGAAATTCTAGGGAGAAAGAGTGCAAGAGGATTTAAATAATTGAGCTTGGAATGAAAAATGCAGCTGTAGAGGGGTCTTAATTATAAACAAGGCCTAGTGCTACGATGCTGCTAAAGAAATGCCTAGGTGCTAGCCTTTATGTCTTAGTTTGCAATATATAGCATTGTGGTGTTCTACATGTACCATCTAGGCGCTAGTCAACTGCTCAAGGCTTTTTTATTTCCATAAAAAAGTATATTTATAGTCATTACTATGTAACTGACAATGTACAAAATTAGTGTTAGACATTAATGAGCCACTAAGGTATAGCATTGCGGTTCTAGTACAAATTTTTATTCGTTTATGTTAAATGAGTCTATCAAACTACTAGCCTTTTGAATTACTTTTTTTACTGGTGCAACGATGCTACTTTGACAACACTTCGACACTGGTCAATCATTCAACCCACTTTTCTTTTTTTTAATTGTAGTAATATAGTGTTGTGGCATTACTTATACAACACCTAGGCGATGGACCTATGTATAATAATTATTTTATATATTTTTTTCATCAAGGAGAAATGAATATTTCTATGATTGATTGTATGAGACCATTCTAGAAACTCAAAAAAAGGGAAAGAGCTTTGCCCTTAATCCGATTCTTAAGGCTCGAATCTCCTTCTAATGGATCTTCAACTCTTACTCTTTTACAACTAACACTAACTCACCACTACTAAACATTAAACATATATATTAGGTTTTTTCCCAACAAATACTTAGTTTAATGCCCTCAACCCGATGAAGGTTTTCTAATTTTTAAATCTTCGACTATGGACTCTTTAAATTAAGTCTAATTTCCTCCATAATATGGCTTAAGTCATTGACCATTCACTTTAAAAATATCATTTGTCTTTAAAGCTATAATATCTACAGCACTATGTGCATAAATTTTGACAACTAAGAAAGGGCTTGACCATCTTGATCTTAGTTTTTCTGGAAATAATTTCAATTTTGAATAAAATAATTATACATGTTGTCCAGGCTTAAACTATTTCCTAATGATCTTCTTATCGTGCCTTTTTTTCATTTATTCTTTATATATCATTGAATTTTGATATGCACCTAATCTTAAATCTTTCAAATCATTTAGATCAAGGAGTCGCTTTTATGCACTTGTTTTCATATCAAAATTTAATTTCTTAATTGCCCAAAATGCTTTTTTCTCCAATTTCAATGGTAAGTGACAAGCCTTCTTAAATACTAATATGTACGGAGACTTTCCGATAGGTGTTTTGTACGCAATCCTGTAGACCCATAATGCATCATCTTGTTTAAGTGACCAATCCTTCCTAATAGGCCCTACAATTTTTTTTTCTAAAATCTTCTTTATCTCCCTTTTTGAAATTTTAGCTTGGCCACAAGTTTAGAGATGATATGCAGTAGCTATTCTATGATGTACTTCACATTTTTAAAAAAATTACTTTACATATTTATTACAGAAATGAGTATATTCATCACTAAAGATGATTTTAGGTGTTCTTATAAAAATATTTATTCTTAAGAAATTTAATAATTACCTTAGAAGAATTTTTAGTATAGCTATTGCTTCTATCCATTTGGAAACATAATCAACACCTACTAAGATATATTCATTCCCATATAAAAAAAATGGTCCCATAAAATCTATTCCCCACACATCAAATTTTTTTACCTCTAAAATATAAATTAAGGGCATTTCTTGATGCTTGGAGATATTTCTTCTTCTTTTTTTGGTATTTATCATAATTTTTAGTGTATTCATGTACATTTTAAATAAAGTTAGTCAATAAAATCCACTTTGTAATATTTTAGTAGCTATTTTATTACCTCTAAAATGTCCTCCAAATTTAGAATCATGATATGATCTTACAATTTCTAAAATTTTGTTATCAGGTATACATCTTCTTAGAATTGAATGGACGCATCTTATAGAGATAAGGTTCATCCCAAAAATAGAATTTTACATGTAAAAATTTCCTATTTTGATGATAATTGATTCCATAAAGTATGATTTCACTTACCATAATATTCATAATATCTACATATCATGGAATATCCTTATGTTTAAATACAAATAATTGTTCATATTTCTTTAATATCTCCATTAGCTCCCAATTCTTCCTCAGTGGATTTTCATTTAAAGTTTTACTAGCATAATATATTACATGAAAAATTTTGTCTTTTTTTTTTGTTTTGACCTAAGATTGCTCCTATTGTAAAATCACTTCCATTACATATCAATTCAAAAGGTAAGTTCTAATCAAGTGTTATAATAATCAGAGCTAAACTTAATTTAATTTGTAATAGTTCAAATACTTCTTGACATTCCTTTATAAAAATAAAAGGTGTATCCTTCTCTAGTAAATTGCACACTGATTTTAACATTTTTGAGAATTCTTTGATAAATCTCTTATAAAATCTAGCATGTCGTAAAAAACTTCTATTTTATTTAACACTAGTTAGTGGTGTAAGTTTTTCTATTATTTGTACTTTTGTCCTATCCACTTCTATTTCTTTTTCTCAAATCTTATGACCTAGTATTATTCCTCCTCTGGCCATAAAATGATATTTTTCCTAGATTAGTACTAAGTTTTCTCTTCACATCTCCTAAGAATGATTTCTAAGTTTTCTAAGTAATGTTCAAATATCAAACCAAATCTAGAAAAATCATCAATAAATACTTCAATGTAATTTTCAATTAAATCAAAAAAAATATACAATCATATAATGTTGAAAAGTAGCAAGTGTGCTACATAAACTAAAGGGCATTCTTCTAAATGTAAAGGTTCTATAAGGATAAGTGATTGTTGTTCTCTCTTGATCCTTAGTAGCTATAGAAATTTAGTTATATCTAGAATACTCATCTAAAAGGCATTAATATGAATGGCCTACTAACATAACTAATATTTGATCAATGAAAGACAAAAGAAAATGATCTTTTCTAGTGCCTTTATTTAACTTTCAATAATCAATACAAATCATCTATCATGTGACTGTTCTAGTAGGAATGACTACTTATTTGCATTAGTAACAATAGTCATTCCTCCTTTCTTAGGCAAATAATATATTGGACTTACCCATAAGCTATCTGATATAAGATATATAATTTTTGCATCCAACTACTTTAAGATTTCTTTTTGTTTTACTACTTTTTTCATGATAGGATTTAGTTTCCTTTGGATTTCTATGAATGGTTTACTATATTCTTCCATTAAAATTCTATGTATACATATTGAAGGACTAATTTCTTTAATATCTATTATTATCCATCCAAATGCTTTTATATGTTCTTTAAGAAATTCAATTAATTTATCTTCTTGATTTTCTTCTTGATCTGTTGAGATGATTACTAGTAATGTTGATTCTTTCACTAAATAAGTATATTTAAAATGATTTGTTAATGGTTTCAACTCTTGTTCTGAGGCTTCTATTATAGATGATTTAAGATTCTTTCTTTCTATAAACATTTCTATCGATTGAAATTTTTTTTAAACTAATTAGGTGTAACTCTAAAGAAATGAACTCATATTCTGCCTTAATCATTTTTAATTTTTTATTTTATAAAATCATTCATGATATAAGAATATAATTCAATTTTCCATTTTACTTTCACTTAACCCAATCCTATAACATTCTTCATTTCTATCATCAGAAAATTTAATATAATTAAACACTTTAAATTTAACTTCTTGATCATTTACTCTTATTATTAATTCCCTTTTTGAACATTTATCATAGTTCTTCTCATTGCTAAAAAAGGCCTCCCAAAAATGAGAGGTATTTCTTTATGTTCTTCCATATCTAATAATATAAAATATGTATGAAATATGAATTTATCTACCTTAACTAAAGCATCTTCAATAATACCCTTAGGATAAGTCAAAGATCTATCTGTTAATTGCAGAGCCATACTTGAAGATTTTTTTTTAAAAGCAAAGATGTCATTAACTATGAAGAGAAAAAGAGTACAAATAGTCTACAAGTAAAAGGAAATCTAAACAACATTACATCTTTCTGATATAAGGTAGGTTTAGTAAGTCACTATGGAGTGAGGAGAGAATTTGAGGTAGTGGTTGTTAGGTGAAAACTAGCCTATTCTCAAGAGATCCCATCTTTGCTAATACATTAGCCGATTGGTTCCCCTCTCGATGAATGTGACTGAAGTGTATAGAGAATTGTTTTAATATCAATAAAATGTTTCTGATGATGTAGGTCGTGTACCATGGGCTATGATCATCCATGGAAAGGCAATTACAAAGCACTGTAGAGTCAGTTTCAATCAAGATTTTCCTTAAATTGATGGAAACTGGTAGTCTTAGAGCTGTGAGATAAGCTAGTGCTTTAGCATGAAGACCATTCAAAGCAAAGCAAGAAATAGAGAAAAGGTAAATACATTGTCCAGTGTGTGTTCGAAAGACACCACCAATACTAGCAGTCTGATCAGTTGTCTTGAAGCTACCATCAATGTTGATTTTGGTGTAGTCAATTTTTGGTTTATTCCATTTAGGCATCGAAGGAATTCTAAGTAAGTTGGCAGCTTCTAGCTTTTGAATGTAGTTTTTGATGGGAGATAATATATCCTTCCCACCTCCTCTTTGAGTTTCATGTTTATTTGAATTTCTCATCATTCAACTGAACAATACAATAATGAATGGAATGATGTGGACTTTGTTTTTTTTTTTTTTTGGTTTAATGGTGCGGACTATTCCATACCTTGAAGTAACTGTGTATAGTGTCCTCATTTAATTTTTTAATACTGAAAATAAAGTGTAATTCATTCCAAATTGTTTTGCTAATTTGGAAAGTAATAAAAAGATGGTTGATGCTTTCCTCTTCCATTCTACGTAAGTGACAAATAGAGGTGGCTTTAAGACCCTTAAGCTCTAGAATGTCATCAGTGGGGATTAGATTATTCCATAATCTTCAACAGAAGAAAGAGATGGAAGGCTTAATAGCTACATTCTGAAAGAAAGGTTGGCAGGTAGGGGAAATAATAGATTGGTAAGTAGCCTATAAAATTATCTTGGACATGGAGAGTTAGCATTAGTACACTTTAACATCAATTTGTCCTTTGTATGAGAGATGAGGGAGATCCTAGAAACCTCATTCAAAGCATCAAAAAAGAAGTATTCTTTCAAATTTAAAATGTTCCAACTACCATCATTCAAGAAGTTAGAAATAAGTGTCTAATTAGAGTTGCTTTTAGTTAAGAAATGTGACATTAAGCCATCAGGGAACCAGTGATCATTTGAAAAAAATGAGATTTCCATGTCCCAGCTACTAGAAAATTAAGTTTTCAAAATCAGTTCTATGATGTAGTAAACTTTTCCAGAGTGGAGTATCAGTCTTCCTTTGTTAAATTGAAGAAGGGTGTGTCTTCCAATAGTATTTACTGAGAAGAAAGTGAGCCCATAAGTAATCATTTTGCCTAGCTTGATCCATAATTTCATCTAATTGATGTGAATAGAATCAGTTAAAGAACAAAAAACCCAAACCTCAATCCTTTTTTGGTTTGCACATCTTCTTCTAACTCATCCAGTGAATGAAATTATTATTCTTGCTCCATAAGAATTTGTTGAAGATCCTCTCAATCTGAAGTTTTGTTTGAATAGGCATTGTAATGGATTGTAAGGTGTAGAGAGGGATTGAGTTGAGTATGCTTTATAGTAAGGTAATCCTCCCTCCAGAAGATAAGAAGATGTTCTCCCATGAGTTGATTTTAGCATGGATAGAACTTATAACACCATCAAAGTAATGGCCTTTTTTGTGGTCCTTTATAAATATTGGTTCCAAGATATTTTAGTGGAAGATGTGAAAGGGTGAAACCAGTGTATTCTTTTATCCATTTCCAGACTATTTTGCAGTATTTTTCTAATATGAATAAGCATTTTGATTTGTTGAAAGTCATCACAAAAATTGCTTCAAAAGTGTTAAGAATAAACATGATTCTTTGAATAGATCTTTTGGACCCATTACAAAATAGTAAAAGGTCATCAACAAATGCCAAATGGGATATGTTGATTTTCCCTTTGGTTATATAATTGATTGCTCTATTGGCATTGTGGTTGGCATTCAGCATTCTGGAAATGTAATCAAGTGTAAGAATAAAGAGGGATGGAGAAAGTCATAATTCTCTTTGAGTGAGATCCAAGTTTAGAATCATAATTTTTTTCTTAAAGTCAAGCACTGAAAAGCATTAATTAAATACAATAATCCAATATAGCCTCCAACACATGAAATAATAGCTAAATTATCACTAATTTTAATTTTAAAAAATCATATTAAACTTTTGATAAATCATTATTACCTTCATTATCATCAAACAAGAAAGTTTTGATATAAGGCACTAAAAGCTTAAGCACTGAAACAAAAGTTTATATAGGTGAGAAAAACACCAACATTAGATAATATTACTAAAATATTATAGCTGGAAACCTTTAACATGAAAAATTTATTGAGATTAACTAGCCCACATAATTGAAAGAGGAGGTTATACACTTTAAATTCAGTGATGGAGGGTAGGTTCACACCCATTTTTGCTAGAATATCAGCATAGACATTCCCTTCACTCTGGATATGTAAAATTTGGAAGTCAAGTGTTGATAACATTCTTCTAATATCATTCAACAAGTAAAATATTTTTGCACTCCCATTATTATTAGATGAAATAAAATGAATTAATTACATGGCATCTAGTTCAATCCAAATTTTTCTTAAATTCATGGATATGGAAATATTCAATATATTTCAAAGCCATTAATTCATAAAAAAGAATAGAATATTTAGGAAGAGGGGAAGTAAAAGAAGCTAAAACTTTACTAGAGAAATCTCTAATACAACCATAGCTAAACTTATCAATAGAAACAGAACCATCGGTGTTATTTTTTATAATTTCAGGAATGGGTTTTTTCCATATCACAATTCCCATTTGCTTATTGGAACTTTTAAATCCCCTATATGTACCAAAATGGGAAGTAACCAACTTATATCCCCAAAAATTGTTAACTGATTGAAAGTTGGCATTAAAAAGGGCTTTACCTTTCTCTTTAACTCTTGTCATAATCCTTAGATGGTTCATCTTATTACCACAATGTGTAGAGTCAATTTTTTCTAGCCATAAAAACAAAATGATAGCCAAGACAACAACTATTTTAATATGACTTTTACTATAATGCTGAAAGAAATTATTTAAAAGATTGGCCAAAGAAAAACTACCTAAAAAGATAGTGTTGACCTCATTTTTGGATGAGGTTAACAGCACTTTCAAAATGAGTAATTAAGATACCTAATCCTAGATGAAGAATCTCATAATTAGATACTTAGGACATTTCATTTAGTGACCTAATGCACCTTTCTAGAATCTAATCTAACTCAACAAGATTGGATAGGCCTAGGCCAAATTCAAATCAAAGCCTAAAGAAATTGAAATTTAAAGACACTTGAATTTAAATTAAAGTGAATAGTGAAATTAATCTAATTATCCTATTTACCCTTAAAGCCATTTAAACTTAAAGAAACTCAAGTCAAACCAAAACAAATACAAATCAAAATCAAATAAAACCTTGAAATAAAATTAAAAACATGATTAAATCTAAATCCAAAATAAGGTCCAAAAGTGGTCAACCTTTTTAAGATAGGTTTGACCTAGGTGGTTCCCATCAAGTCAAAGATCAACCCACCAAACTTTGACCAAATAAAATCATTTTAAATTATTTAAATGATGATATATTCATGCTTAAACATGAATTTAAGAGACTATAAATCCAATAAGGCCTTAATTAGGCTAAATAGGTCATTTGACCTAAATGGGCCTAAAGGGACCATATTAGATTTAAATCCAAATCAAATCAAAATTAATTCAACTTAATTATATAAAATCACTTAAGAATTATTAAAAACACAAATCAACTAATTATTAGTCTTTTCCCAATATTGCTATTTGATCGAAATGAATTTAAATCCAACCCCTTGGAATGCATCTAAACCCATCCTAAAATGAATTTAGGATGATTGGCAACCAAAACCAAGTGCATTAATCAAGCCCAAATGCATCCAAAGTAATGGAATATGCCATGGCAAAGAGAGGTTCCTTTGAGAAAAAGAGAGCTTCCCCAATCCACTCCACCTCTTTGTCATTTTATCCTAACACCTTCAAATAAGTGTTAAGCCACTGATCATCCTTGGAGTTAGCCTCCAGGACAGTAATTAACCTAGCCAACCAAGGAGGAGGAGAAAGCCATAAAGGATTCTCAGCCTCTAATGGCAAGTAAAGATTCAGAGTTCTTAAGGAAAAATTGAGCATTCTATCATGTTCCTTGTGCGAAATGAAGTCAAGCGCACCCATACCCCGATCCCCTCACCACCATGAAGCTAGAGAATGACCAAGCTCACCGAAATCCATTAGTGTGTTGGTCCAGAGGCTGATCCACGAGGAGGCAATCTAATTGCTTCTTCCCACAACTTCATCGCACCATCCAAAGCTATTGGAGTCAACCCTTCCACCAGAGATCACTGGAATCGAGGTACACCATTAAAGCGAAGTTGATCTCAAGGGAGATCAAATGATATAGATCCCTTCATTTTAGTTCGCTGTTCATTTTTGGAAGTGAAATAGAGCGATTTCAACAGTTGGATCGTTGGAAATTGCCTCGATTTGATGGACGGCTCTCAGTTCTCATTATCATCGAAAGATGTGGAATCTCCACCGTCTGTTCCTTTTATTAAGAATGAATGGCTGAGATTTAATCGGATCATATGATTTAATCCGTGAAGAAATTTATGGGAGAATCTAGACCATCCAATCAAAGATAGGATGGTCGGGACCAATCTAGTGTGCACCGCCGCTTTAACGCGGGATCCACATGGACAAATGATGTGGCACCATGTCGGATCCACATGGATCCGGTGCAATTTATGATGAAATTCAGTATTTTTGAATTAAATAATTACTAAAAATGAGTAAAACTTCAAGAATTCATTATAAATTGAATATCAAGCCAAAAAATCTAAATAAAAGCTCAATGGATTCATCTTAGTGAGAGGAATATATTAAAATTAAAATCCCCAATTAATTTTGAACATTTTTGCATTAATTTGGGTTTGAATGAAAAATTTTAAACTAAATTAATCCCAAACCATTGACCAAAATTATTTAAAACTTTGGGGAATTGGAATTGGTGTTAAGATACATATTAGGTGAATTTTTCATACTTTATTGAATAATAAATCTAAATATATGAAATTTTTAACTCTAAACCTTAATTTTAATAAAAAAAAATTAAATATGAATAAAATAAATTAGGAAAAACATGGAAATAATCCAAAACATCATAACACACTCCAATGAACTTAAATATATTATTGACCCACTGAAACTTAATTAATAATAAAATGTCCTAATTTACCATTTAATTGAATTAATTAGCTTGAACTTAAATAAATCATAATAAATCAATCAAGTTTTTAAAAATTATAAATAAACCCTCTCTTAAACATCTTCTAAAGAGAAATCTAAGAAAAATAAAACCCCTAAATAATCCTCATTAAATTAGGCTTAATTTTAATTTTAATAAAATAATTAAAATTTTAATCAATCCCAAATTACACTTCTGATTAAAGTAAAATTTTAGGAAAATGAAATTCCTAAGGAACCCCATTTGCCATAAAAATTTCAAACTCAATTGACCTCTAGATTAGGAATTATTAAATTCCCAAGCCTCAAGGTCAATTTAAATGAAATAATAAATCAGAAAAATCACAAAAATTACAAAATCCATAATATAAACTTAAAACATCATAATTAAGATCATACCACTTAAATAAAAATGTCTCAGCAATATGAAAGTAAAGAAACTTAATAAAACATAGGTTGAGGATTATGAATAATTTAGAATATGGAATTTAATTACACTCCAAAATTAATAATCAATTAAACCAAGATAAATCCATTAATAAATTGAAGTATAAAATTCATTAATTTATCAATATATGAATACATTAAGGCCATTTAGATTAAAGAATAAAGTGGCTATAAATGTAAATGAGAACAAACTTAATAAGATTAAGTTTGATTAAGCATAAATGATATAAGAGTTAAGGTAACCTAGGGTGAGTTTAGTGCACATAAAAAATAACCCTTCCTTAAACTTCTTAAATCATGGTTAATAAGGGTAATCACATTATGCTAAATGATAAAAAGAATATTTTTTTTTAAAATAACATAATTATCATTCTCTTTAAGTTAATTGAAATGAATTGAACTATTCCTTAATATATGAAATCATGACTTGAAATCATCTATCTTAATCTAAGTTCATTAAGAATCATTAGAAAATTAATGAAATAAATAAATTAAAATAAAAAAGATCAAAAATAATAAAATTTCAATAATCAATTCAAGATGATACAAATTATACAAATGGGTTATAAAATTAAAACATAATATTTAACTTAATATTGAATGTAAGTTTACTTAAGTTAATAAATATCAACAAAATGAACAAATAAAATTATCTTGGAAAATAAAATTAATAAATACATCCAAATGTAATAAGGAAACTAAATCATCCTAAAATTAAATGAACAAAAACAAATAAATTAATTGAATATAACTTAATGAAACATAAAGATGAAAGATAAAACATAAGGTTAAGTAAAATCAAACATAAGGGTTTAACCTAAACTAAAACATAGTAATACTAATGAACAAAATGGAAAAACTTGAAGCACATTAACTTAAGTATGTTTGGTTGACATAATGAACACACATCAAATAAAAATAAATATCAAATATGAACATTAACAAAAAGAATGAAAAATAAATTAAATCAAAAAGAAATTAAAAGAAGAATCAAATTTCTAAAGAATTAAAATTATAAACTTAATTCAAATCAAATCATCTAAATAAATCTAAGATGAATTAATTAAGATACTTAAGATCTTAGTTAGACCTCTAGAATGAATCTTCATCTTAAGATGAAGGTTTCATTCAATTAAGATTTAGGATGTTGAATACAATGGGTTAACCCAAAATAAAATCTATTTTATTCTTCATTCTTGAAGACTTACATTTCACTTTAACACAAAAAAATAAATTTAAAAATGAAAATAAATTCACAAATCATTTAATCACTTAAATTGACACCACCCTTGGTAAATTAAACTAATTTTAAATTAAAAAGAAGTTAAAAGAATAAAAATAATAATTTTCATAATTAACATCATATGGTATATACTCTTGACAATTGAGATCATAGGGCTACTAGTCCGAAAGAGGTCTTGATACCTCAAATCTCTGGTATAATAATGACACGTACCTATGAAGCAAAATTATAAAAATTAAAAAGTCTAAAAAATCAAATTAAATTAAAAATTTAAAACTAAAATTGAAATTTGAAACTAGAAAGGCTTAGCAATGTCTTGCCAGATAAACCTCCATTCTTCATACACTAGATTATTAAGTCATAGACCAAACTTAGGTTAGGTCGATCTGTGATATTCTGTGATGTTGCATTGATATGATATAAAATGCTTTTTTATTATTTTATGGTGTACTATTTTAGACTAGATGGTTAGGATTGATTGTCATTAGGCTGGTTGGTAGGATGTTATTTTTAAAATTAAAATTATCTTCTACAAAGGGTTATACTAAAAGGGACAGTAGTATAATAAATTATAAAATTGTTGTTTGCTTGTAGGTGCTGAACAGTCCCTTAAGCATAGTCAAATAGGATAGGCGGGCATGACAACCAACTAATACTAAGTCCGTATGTTCATAAAATATAATTACTATGTGCTGTTTGGATTTTTCTGACAACTTTTTGCAGGGTTTAAGATTTATTTTTGAAATTGAAATGTAAATTTGAGCTTTGAATTATGTTTGGATCTATGGGGTCTAGGATTAGTAGGAGCTGACCATACTAGCAAATAGGTGCAGAGAATTCCTGTGAAGCCCAATAGTGGTCCTTGAAGAAGGACAAGATCTTAAAGAGAATACCTATACATCTAAGCTTTAATTCTAGGCTAGGTTGTATAAGGGCAGAGCTCGGCTCCCCATTTTCTCTTTTTTTTTGGGTTGTATAGTGGTATCCGACCGCATTGGCGTGCTTCTTAATTTAATTAGCTTGATTTATTTTGGGTTCACAATAGAATCAACCCTACTTTTCTAGGTTTCTTGATGTGCTTTGTTTTCTGTGATGGATGCCTAGACGATTAGGCTCTTATGAAAACTAATTTTTTTACCAAACTTTAACTTAAATAACTTAAACAAAATAAAGTAACTGAAAACTTCACATAAATTAAAACCCTAAAAAAACTTAAAATCAACTAGAAATAACTAGTTTTGCGAACCATTCTAACATATTGTTCTAACTTCATGAATTGGGCACTTCAACCATTGCATATAAGGGGCATTTGACCTGTGAGGATGATTACTTTCTTAAGAAAATCTGCTTTCTCTTCTTAATTTTTCCATTTGATTCAAACCATTTAAAAGCTAGAAAATGTGTACTCGTTAAGTGCATATCATACCCAACATGATCCTAGGAAATAGGGAGTGAGTCTAGGTTCATAGATTCTTTTTTAAAATATAATAGCCCAATCATCTTGCATACATGAGACTTAGCATCATGAATTTAAAATGCACTTAGGTGGTGTTAGTTAGCAGCCCTTCCAGGCGAGTTATAAGTCTAGGAGAGTTAGGGATAGGTTTTATTTCTCAAATGAGAGGAATGACTAATAATTACCAAAAGTGAAATTAGGTCGAGCATCTGACTTGTGTCAAAAGCACTCATGAATTTAGGTTCTTAAGAATCCTCTGCATAGTAAGTCATCGATCCTAGGTATTTCTACAATCTTGTGCTACTAGAATCTAAGTTCTAGACTTCTAATAAAATGTTAACTCATAATTTAATTTAAATTTCAAAATTTAAAGTTTAATGATAGGATAGTTGAAATGCCCACTAGGTATCCCAATATCAAAAGACATTTCACTTTGGATCATTCCTAATTAAAATTCCAAAATATCATTTCTTTTGAAAATCAACTTAGAAGTCAATAGAAATAATAGCATATTCCTTTAATTAAGAGTATTCTTAGGAAGAGATCATTCATTCCTAAGATGTGATTAACAATGAGGGCTTACCCTTATAGAGAACCATGAACCCAGTTTAAAATAAACCATGCTCTACTTCTCATGTAGTTCATGGAAAAACTCTCTAGTACATTAAAGACCCATTAACCTTATGAGTCTTTTATTAAATGATCAAATCCATTATATGATATCATGTTTATCTTTTGAGATAAAATATTTACTCCTTAATGACACATTTGATCATTCAAATAATAAATTTCTAAATTCTATGTGGTGTCATAACTTTTTCCCACAAATAGATGATTGAAAAACTACATCATACCAAATCCATACTATAGAAGCAATATGCCCATTCACAAAAAAATGATTAATGTTTTAAATGTGATAATAGCATTAGTATTTAAAAGGTAAATAAAAGCCTTTTTTCCATGATAATGAATCAACTATAATGAAACTGATGGAGTTGTTGCATGGAGAACAACTCAATGAATGAAGAAGAAGTGTTTCATGGCCTTCCACTCACCAAAGTGGAAGAGATGCGAGGAAGTCCTACTCACCCAAGTACAATGGTAGGGAAGGATCACTGAATCTTCTAGACAGTCGGTCACCAAGATTCAACTAAAGAGCTTTCTCTCAAGTTTTCACACAAAAATAAGTTTCATCTTTCATTAGGTCAAAATAAGTGTTTAGATTGGTATAATACTCCAAAGGATGTGTTCCTTTTGGGAAAATCTATTAAAAACTAAAAAAAATAATAGAACTTCATTTTGTAGAGCCAAGATGCTATAATCTAGAGTGTCAATGCACCATAGACCAGTGTTGAGGTACCATAGGCCAGCTCTAAGGTGTTGGCTTCTTTGTCCCTAAGCACTAAATACTACATAATGTCATGCCAAAGCACTAAAAAATAGTGCCTAGGCGTTATACTCTCACATATACAATTTTACACAAGAACTCACATGATTTCAACCGCAACTTTTATACAACACTTAAACATAATCAAATACAACTACTTCTACATTATACAATACATGGGACATAAACATCACAAAACATAAGGTCTAATAAAAGTTTTTGAAGTTCAAGCTTTGGCTTGTGACCTTATGATAGATTTTTTTTCTCCTTTTATGTGCTATATCAACTCCTTCAGACCTAAAAGAACTCTTCTCCAAAGAGTTCAGATTCTAAAAGTCTTTAAAAAGTTCAAGGATAAAGCTCTAGAGTTCTTCTAAGGACATCCATGTATCCTCACTTGGTGGCTCATCTTTCCACATAATTAAAAATCTATGAATGATGCTATAACCTACTAGTATTTCAGTTATGATGATGTTCTCCACTTTAAAGAATGTTGGTTGGATATGTACCTATAAATAATTTATATCTTCTCTTACAAAAGTATCATTCTATAAATTTGGAGGTTAAGTAACTCCTTTAAAAGATATTTGATTTTTTTATATTGAAAATGGGGCTAATAAACATGTGAGGGGGCAATTTAAAAACATAAACATTAGTACAAAGTTTCTTAATAATTTTAAATGGCCCGCATGCTCTAACTTGTAACTTTTTTATATTTGGTGGAAAGAAATCTCTCAATATTGATACAAAATAATACATCATGACCTACCTCATATTCTAGGAATTTTTTTATCTTTATTCTTTTGTTCAACGTACTTAGCATTTTGTATTTCCAATTATTTCTTTATGTCTCCATGAAGGCTATGAAAATCACATGCAAATGTATATGTTGAATCAAAAAATGCATAATAGGTGTATTATTTAGGTTAATAGGCACTTAGGGTTATATCCATAAACTATCTTGAAAGGTGATTTATGGGTTAATTTGGAAATGGAACTATTATTTGCAAATTCCAATATAGGTAATGTTAAATCTCAGTTTCATAAGTTTTTTCAAACTAAACAACTTAATATTTTTGTTTATTGTTCTATTGACTATTTTCTTATATCCATCAGTTTGATGATGAAATATGGAGGAGAATTTTAGTTATGTTCCCATTAGTTTTTATAAAGTTTTTGAAAAATAAGATATAAATTTAACATCTCTATCAAAAATATAGCGGATGGGACTCTGTATAGCCCGATAATTTCTTTAAAGAAATAATCTTGTTATGTGTGATGCATCATTTAATTTTAAACAAAGAATGAAATGTACCATCTTAGAAATTATTAGAGATAATTTAGATAGTGTGTTAGATGGTTTATTTTCTTTTCCAAGTTTATGTTTAAGGACAAAGGAAAATTCTTGAAGGTATTCAACCCACTTAGTGTGTCTGTAATTTAGTTTCTTTTGAGAGTTAATAAATTTTAAAGCTTGATGATTTGTATATAGAATAAACTTTTTATTTAGAAGATAATATTTCTAATGCTTAAGAGCTTGAATAATTTCATAAAACTCTCAATTATATGTAGAATATTATTGTCTAGCATCATTTAATTTCTCATAGAAGAAAGTAATTGGATGGTTTTCTTTACTTAATATTCTACCAATTTTAATACTTGATGTATCATAAGCCACCTAAAATCTTTTATTGAAGTCAAAGAGTCTTAAGATAGGTGAAGAAGTTATAAAGATTTTAATTTATTTCATTGCACTTTCAACATCAATGGTCCACATAAATTTATCTTTTTTAAAGTTGTTAGTTATAAAGGCTCGCTTAAATTTCTTATAAACCCTTTATAAAAAGTTGTTAGTCCATAAAAACTTCTAACATCTATAAAGACTTCAAAGTTAGTCAATTTATAATGGACTTAACTTTTTATGGGTCAGCTTTTAATCAATTAGTAGATATAATGAAAGCTAAGAAAATGACTTCAGTTTGAAAAGAAAATATTTCTTAAGATTTACATATAATTTTGATGTTTTAATTTTTCTAAGACCATTCTTAAGTGTAGTGGATGTGACTTCTTATATAGGCTATATATAAGAATATTGTCAAAATTGTCTAGACGAAACTAACCAATAAAATGTTTTAGTACAGTATTTATTAGTCCCATAAATATACTATATGCATTTGAAAGACCAAAAGGCATGACTAACCATTCATAAGGATCATCGAGAGTTTTGAACGTCGTTTTCCATTCATCACTTAGTCTAATTCTTATCTAATGGTATCCACTTCTCACATCAATTTTAGAGAATAAAGGTGAACCTGAAATAAGATCTAACATGTACTGCAACCTAGGTATAAGAAACTTAAATTTTATTATAATATGTATTACTTCTCTACTATCAATACACACCCTCCATGTTTCATCTTTCTTAGGAGTTAAAAGAGCTAGAACAACACAAGGACAAAGACTTTCTTGGATGAAATCCTTCTTTAAGAGTTTGTCTACTTATCATTTTAATTATGCATGCTCTGTTGGATTCATTCTACAATGGGATAAGTTAGGACTTTGTAAATTAGGAGTTAGATTTATAGCATGTTGTATATCCCTTAAAGGTGGTAGTTCATTAGGTAAGTCATCGAAGATCAAATTAGTAAATTCAGATTGTAAATCTAAGACCACAACAAGTATATGATGATCTTTAACATCAATGAAGATTTCATGAAGGTGCAAGATAATTAAAGAAGTAAGATCATTCAACTCCCTAACTAAGCACCTAAATCTTGAGATTATGATTTGAATTCTAAAAGATTTGCATATATTAAAATGTAAATCAGAAGTATGCTCCATATCCATGGATGGTGATATCACTATCAAATGGAGTTTCATATTTCTCTCTTGGTTGGGTTTGAGTTATAGTTCAAAATTGGGTTTTTGAGGAGGTGTAGGAAGAATTCTATGAGGTGGTGTAATTGACCTCTTTTTATTAGACTTTGTGGGAAAGAATTTGATTATTTTCTCATTATGTTTAAACATAAAAGTTTTTTCATGGTCATAATGGATTACATTTAAATTATAAAGGCATGGTCTTTCTAATAAGATTTGAGTTATTTTCTTTGGAAGAACATCACATCAAATTTGATTAACATAGTTACCTATCTTAATTAGAACAAGACATCTATTTATGATAGGTAGGGATGTGTGATTTATCCAATTGACTTGAAATGATGTTGGGTGAGGTTCAGTTATAAGATTGGCTCTAGTGATAGCATGGGCTGATGATACAACATTCATCACAATCCCTCTATCTATTATTAGTTTACACCTCTTTTCCTTATATAAGATATACATTGAGAAAATATTCCTCCTTCTCTAACCTTCTTCTTTTTTAGAAGCAATCATATACCTCATAACTAACATTGGATAATCTATATTTGGACCCACTTCTTCATCTAATAGTGATGTATTATCATATATCTCTTCAATATCCTCTTCTTCTCCTAAATCTTCCAATTTATCAAGGAACATGATTTTTTCTCTACATTGGTTTTGCATAGACATTTAAAGCAAACTACCAATCTTATATTTTTAGAAGTAGATCCAAAATGGTTTCTTTTAGACATGATATTTAACATAGAATGATTAAGTTTAATGATAGACTTCTTGCGATTGAGATGTGGGTGGATATTTAGAAGACATTTGACCTTTCATTTTTGATGTTGATGCAACCTTCTTATATTTTTCTAGGAGTAATGTACACTAAAAGGCATCCTCTAACTTCTGAAGATCGTGAAGCTCTACTTCATTCTTAATATCTTCTCTTATACCAATGAAAAATTTATTAACTATTTGTCACTCTTGATTAGTGCATTGAGTTATGGTTATTAAGTCCTCAAATGTATTCATATATTTCACTACTGACATATTTTCTTATTTCAGAGCAATCAATTATCCATAGAACTTTTTATCATGATTCATAGGATAATATTTAGCCCTTAAAGTTTCTTTCATTTCTACCCATATCATGAGGTTTCTACTGAATCTATCTTCTTTAGCAAAGATGTTATTCTAATAAATTTTTGCATGACCTACTAATTTTATTTTAGTGAACATAGTTCATTGATAATCTTCTGGTAATTTATTGGGATTAATGTAGTTCATTGATACCAATCAAAGAAATCATATATTTGGGTTAACTAATCTAAAATTTTATTAGGGTCTTGAACACCATCACCATACATCTTAACTTGTTTCGTAGGTTCATGTAATATTTCATAGATTCTAAGATGGTCTTGTCTAAGGGTGTTCCTTAGGTTTGGCCTTCTCGTAGGATAGTCATCTTTAGGAAGTTCAATATTTTCCCCCTCCTATGGGTTCTAAGTCATCCAGATGTGGAATAATCATTGTGGTTTGAATCCACATACGCAAAGTTTGAACTTATGCTGTGAGGTTCATGAAAAGGTCTTCTACCTAGTAAATTTTTCTTTATTTGCTTAGTGATCTCATTGATCTTTCTAGTTTCTAGTTGGTCCAAACTAACAGAACTAGGTGGTATGTTTTAAACAAAAATGTAAATATGTCTCTCGAAATGAAAATTTTAAGTAGCTGTTAAGTGAACTTGATTTAATGAGAAGAAATTTTAAAATGACTAGCCTTTTGTAAACACAAAGTAACTTATGAATACTACAAAAAATTAATTAAACTAATAAAGAAATAAACATAAGATCTTTAAGGATTTGAGTTTGATTTTTATGGGTTGTATACTAAGTTTAGCTATTTAGCAAACTCTTTCTTACTCAAGTTGTCACTCAAGCATTATGACTTACAAATAGTTGAAGTAGGGAAAGGTTAAGCTTTATGAGTGGTGATAACTAGTTGGTAATAACATTAATATTTATAGGATTGCGTACCACATGAATTTAACATTAGTTTCTAAGTGAAATCTCTAAATTTGTAAAACAAATTACACAAAATTCTAAAATACATAACTAACTTTGCTTGGATTTGATATAGATTATTTACAAGCACTTTATTCAAGCCTTCAAACCTTAGGCTCTGATACCAAAATTGATGGACTTATCATGGAGAGAATGTCACAATGGACGGAGGAAGAAGAAGTGCATCACGAACTTCCACTCACCAAAGTGGAGGAGATGCAAGGAAGTCCTACTCAACAAGTAATATGGTAGTGAAGGATCACTGAATCCTCTAGACAGCTGGCCACTAAGCTCCAATCAAAGAGTTTTGCCCACAAAATAAGTGTTCTCTTCTATTAGGTTTGAATAAGTGTATATAGGTATAATATTCCAAGGGATGTGTCTTATGGGGGAAAACTACTAAAAACTAAGAAAAGCTAGAACCTATCATTTCACAATGCCAAGATGCTATAGTCTAGTGCAAAGGCAACACAGTCTAGCACTGACGTGTCACAAGCTAATTCCAAGTCTCTGCCTTCTTTTCCCTAAGCATTAAATACTATGGAATGTAATGCCAAGGCACTAAAAGAGCAGCGACTAAGTGTTAGACTGACACCTATGCAATTTAACATAAACTCATATGATTTCAATCACAACTCATATATAAGACTTAAATATGATCAAATACATCCACTAATATATAATACAACACATGGGACATAAATACCATAACACATAAAATCTAATAAAAGTCCTCAAAGTTCATGCTTTGGCTTGTGATCTTGTCACAAGTCATTTTTTCTTTTGATGTGCTACATCAAAAACTTTTTAGAATGTGCCACCCAAGAATAGAGTAAGAAGGGGGGACATTAATATTCCATAATTTTTTTTTAAAGGTAGCAATTAGATTTATTTTTTTAATGTAACGCCACGTGTACTTAAATGCAAAGCCTCTGGAAGAAGAAATTTTAAAAAGTATTGTATCCTTCCTATTAGTATAAATGGTAGAGATATTATTAACAAATGATTTAGGAATCAATTCTCTAAGTTTCCATATGTCCCAGCTATTGTTGGTAATGAAATGATGTACTTTAAGTATATCTGTGGATTAGGTAAAAGCAAATAATCAATCGATCTATTACCCAACTAATTATCTTTGCTAGAAAAATGAGGTATTAGCACCAAAACCCCACTGAATTAGCTGATCCACTACCCAACTAATATTGTAAAGCCTTTTCCATATAAAGGAGCTACCTCCCTTATATGCACATGATAGGGGATGTTTTCCCATACAATATTTGGCAGTCATAAACTAAGCCCATAGGCTTTCCCCTTTTCTAAAATTCCACCATAGTTTAAATTCAAATATTTGGGCTAAATCATTAAATGATTTACAATCTAAACTCCCTTCTTCTAAAGCAGCACAAATGTTAGGCCAAGAATCCTAATATATTTAGTTAAAATTATTATTAAGACCCTAGAAAATTTTGTTGAAAAGTCTTTCGATTCAATTCATCACAGTCATAGTTAGTTTAATGGTTTGAAGGAGATAGATTGGTAAGGAATAAAGGACACTCCTAATCAAATTGAGCCATCCTCTGAAGGATAATAGGCTAAACTGCAACTATTTTTTTAATGATTTGAATAACACCATCAAATAAATAAAACCAATCTTTTACGACCTTTATAAAGTGGGGTTCCCAAATATGTAATTAGACAGTTTTGATGGGAGAAGCTAGTGATATTACTATTTTGGTGTATTTTGTGATCAAAAAGGTACATAGGACAAATGAAATAGATATCTCTTAACCTTATTAATGTTTAAACCACTTTCACCTTCAAATGTATGCCAAATTTCTATAACCTTCTTTATCCATGATAAGGAACCATTAGAAAAAAATGATAAAATCATCAGCACAATTAAGATGAGAGATAGAAAAACCCCTTTGGTTTTAAAAGCCATATTAGGAAAATTATTAAAGAGATTTTTTAAGCTCCTAGAGAAATATTACATTATAATAATGAATGGGCCATGAGATAGAGGGTCTTCTTGTTTAAGTCCTTAGATATATGTAAAAAAATCCATAAGTTGGTCCATTACTTATAACTGAATACTAGCAAAACTTAATACAATTTTTTATCATATTAAGAAGAGAGTTGCTAAACCCAAAGAGGTTCATAATATTATATAAAAATTCCCAAGGCAAGTTATCAAAAGATTTAGAAATATCTAACTTATATATAAGGTTGCCACCTCTCATTTTAAGATTAATATCATGAATAAGTCCTTGAGCTTATAGAACATTAACAGAGATAGCATGCCCCCTTGATAAAACTAGTCTATTTAGAAGAGATTATTTTAGGAAGAAGAGTGCCCAATCTCTTAGCTAATATTTTAGAATTAAGTTTATTTAAGAAAGTGCATAAGCTAATAAGAGTAATTTCATGCCAAGTTTCTTTTTTCTTAAGATTAAGAACTAATAAGGTACTCATAAAAACTTATGAATATAATTTCCATGAAAGAAATCCAAAATAACATAAAAGTTTTCTTTTTATAATGTCATAAGTTTTTTGGAAAAATTGAGTGCTAATCCAGTCCTACTATAGAGTATGAGTTCATTGTCATAACCACATCATATACTTCCTGATCAAAAGGAGTAGTAGTCATCATTAGATTGTCCTCCTTAGATTTAAGTGAAGGAATAATCCAATCCAATGTAATGGGGGTAGACACAAAATCTTTGTTTAAGATATTCTTAAAATGAGAAATGGTTGAATTAGAAATTACATTATCCTTTTCATACCATTCACCAATGTCAAGTTTTATTTTGAATACTTTATTTCTTATTGAGTAAAGTGTGAAAGTTATTAGTGTTTTTATCATTTATTTTTGTTTCCAATGTGTCTTTTCCATGTATTGAAGTTGGGTTAACCTGATTTTGGCTTCTTATGATAAATATTTGATATGATAAACAGGTTCATTAACATAAGAATTTCTTGTTGACATAGTTTGCATTCCATTTTCTTAATATTGTTAAATAGATCTTTAAAGAATTCTTATTTTACCAACTAATGCTTTATTTTAATCTTTTAAATTTCAGCCAAGGTCTTTTTATCCTATAAATACAGTCATCAAGAACAAGAGGGGCATTCCAATTATCCTTGACTATCTCAAAGAAACTTGAGTCCTTAAGTGACATATTTTGAAATATAAAACCATTAGCAGATCTAGAATTATTAGTTTATTAGATATAAGAAGAGGTGCGTGATCAAAAAGTGTTCTACTCAAAGGTTTCACCTTAATTAAAGGGCATTTATCTACCCAATTAGAGTTAAAAAGAATAAGATCGGATCTTCGTCATAGTCTCACATTATTCTATGTGAAATTAGAGCTACAAAACCATTATCTATTAAATTGCAATCCATGATCATATTGCTAAATTCATCAATGGAATGTCAATTTGTAGCACAAGCACCACTCCTTTGATAAGTAAAATAATGGTATTCAAATCTCCACTTACCATCCACGATCCATTGATGGAGTTATAGAAATCAATTAATTGATTCTCTAATGATGTCTACCAGCTTGATTATAAGTAACATAAACAATGGACCCAAAATCAATATTATCAAAAACTTTAACTTAAGTGTTAAGAACTTGATCAAAACCACTAAGGATAGTACCCTCCGCATAGTTATTCTAGAATATCCAAATTTTATTGATGCAATTAGCATGAAAATTGCTAAATCATAGAATTCTAGTAGTAATATGTAATTTATTAAGTATAATCAATAGTTCTAGAATTGCAAGAAAGGTAGCCAACAAAGATTCCTATTTGAATTTTTTAGTAGAGAGGTATATAATCCCTCTAACATTCCACGGAAGTTTATTAATTTTATACGGAGGGTATAATAGCATTAGACCTAGTAGATATATGTCTATGAGGGATAAAGTTTTTGGCATTCCTTCTCTTCTTTTTGTAAACTTTTTGGATCCCATTATCATTATTCTTTTGTTTCTTATCCAATAGAGACCTGGGAATGGGATTAAGAAGAGATCTAGGTACAACATTAGAAAGAATATAAATTTCACCTTCTTTTAAATTATTTCCATTATAGCAATTGCCCCTAAGAATGTTCTAAAGGGGAATCCAAAATGGGAATAAAAATTGGTTTATTCTAGCAATAATTTCCTTGTGTGGATTAATATTAGAACCAAAGGATTCATGTCATGATTATTTCGACAAGTTTTACGCTGGCTATCGACTACCTAACGCAACCCTCCACTTTTCACATCCGAACTTGGGACCGGCAATGGTAGTGTTAATATTAGAACGAGATGAATAATATTTAAATCATCCTCCTTCTCTATAAAAAGAGATGGAAGCTAATCATTACTATTATTAGAATTTTCTTCAATTTTTAGGGGAATTCAAGGTTATTGTTACTTAAATTCTCTATCTCTTTTGCCATGTTTACTTCCTAATCTAGATCAAAACTATTATTATCATTAATTAAATTTATTATATTATTAACCTAATTATTCTATCCACCTTCATTACTATTATTATTCAATATTTTTCTATATGATGTAGATCAGGGAAATCCAAATGAGTAAGAGATCTCATAGGAGTCGGATCTACACCCTAATCAGGGTGAGAAACACCCAAGGAAACTTTAGGAGAGGACATCTTTTGTTCTTGATTCTTATTATTTCTAATAAAATATTTTCTAAGATAAGGAAAACAACAAAGTGTTCCTCTATAGCATGGCCATAGGTGTGGAGAATTTTAATTATAACACCATGCAAATCTTGGGGGTTCTTATTTAGGTAATCAGATTTATCATTATGAGATAAATATACTATCTCAAAAGTTAGAAATATTATCCTATAATAGATTTGATCACTTAATAAGGCTCTTATAACTGATGGGTCCTTGATGTACTAGAGATTTTCTCCTAAACTATATAGAAAAGTAGAACAAGATTTATTTTATTACAGGGTTTATAGCTCCCTATAAGAGCAAGCCCCTATAGTTGATTACATCTTAAAAGTAAGGGATCCCACTAAGAAGACACTTGATTAATGAAACTGACTTTATCTCCATGGATTTTACAGCTTGTTATAAAAGGATAGTTAATTTAGAAATTCAAAATAGAACGCACCAAAGTGAATGAGTTCTTTTCAAAAGCTAATCAATAATATGTAGGAAATGCTTTCAGATTGTAGGAATCTTAGTAAGCATTTCAATTATCCTACTATTAAGCTTTATATTCTTGAAATAAAAATTATTGAGATTTTGAGTTAGCATTTTATTAGAAATTTAACACTTAGATTTTGACAACACAAGACTATAGAAATGCCTAGGAGTTAAACACTTATTCCAATAGGTTGGTTTAAACCCTAATTCTAAAAGATTTTTCTAACATAATTTAGAAGCTCGACTTAGTTTAATTCCATGAATTTGGGAATTATAGGTTCTTTTTTCACTTGAGAGAATGAATCTATCCCTAGCTCTTCTGGACTTACTTTTCGCTTGGAAGGGTTGCCAGCTAACACCACTTAAATGATTTTAAAACCATAATTCTAGCCTTATATTATGAAAGATAGCTAAGCTGTTGTATTTAGGAATGAAAACTAAGAGCCTAAACTCACTCACTAATCTCAAGATAATGATTGTATGTTATGCATCTAAGTAATGAAATTATTTTTATTTTTGTATTTTAACTTACAATTTCATTTAAGGCTTTTAGGTATACAAAGCATGTCTATAATGAGATGCAGTTAGAAATGAGTTATGGGCTTAATCATAAAGATAAGGCATACTTCTCCATTAAGGGTGGTCATCCTCACATGTCAGATGTCCCCTTATGTGCAAAAGGTAAAACACCCAATTCAAGAAGAACAAGGGAATATGCAAGCATGGTTCACAAAGTCTAATTATTTTTGGTTTCTTTTTTAATTATTTATGCACAGGGTTTTAATTGAGTGTGGTTATGAGTTATCTATTTGTGTTTGAGTTACTTTAATTTGATTGCATTGAAAAATGAGTTTTGTCCTAAGAGCCTAATGTATCTAGGATTTTCATCACAAAACACAATCACAAAAAGAAATCTATCAAAAGCATGTAGTTCTATTACACACCCTAAAATAAATCAAGCTAAATAAATTAAATTAAATAGGCTGGTGCATGTGGGAGGTTGTTGTACACCCTGAAAAAAAAAGAGTAGCTGAGCTCTACCTTTATACAACACAGCCTAAAACTAAAAGTTTGACCTATGGGGGTCTTCATTCAAGATTGTTGGCTTCTTTAGGGGCCTTCTTAAGCTCCACATGAAACCACCAAAGGGGTACAGTCAACTCCTGCTAATCCTAAACCCCATAAAATCTTAACTTAATTCTAGGCTCAAATTCTAAACCCTACAAAACAAACGTCAGAAAAAATATACAACATCCTACAATTATAATTCAAACATACATATTTGGCACTATTGGCTAACAAGCCCACTTGTCCTATTGCGTTGTGCTTTGGGACTTAAGTAGCACCTACAAGTAAACAATATTTATTATATTTTATGACAACAGTCCCTCTAAGCATAAACACTTGCAGAAAATAACTTTAGCCGAAAAAGAATGCTCAAACATCTAGACTAGCGAGAAAATAATTTCTAGCGATCTAGTCTAAACAATACTCCACAAAATAAATAAAAAAATCACATTATGTAATAAATCATCACAAATCATCGATCTAACCTAAGTCTAACTTTAATGACCTAATAATCTAATATGTGAAAAGAAGGGGGTTTGTGTGGTATGACTGCACTAGGCCTTTTCAGGTTCAAATTTTAATTTCAATTTAGCATTTATTCAATTTTACCATTGGATGATTTCATATTAAATGATTTAATTGATTTTAAATTTTATTTTAATTTTAGATTTATTTTTATGTTAAAAGTTGAATTCAAATTTTAAGGAATAAAGAAATAAAATAAATTCTACTTGAAAAAGAAAAACTCATTTATTCGACACCCTAATACTAGTAGAATAAGATCTTCACAAAATGGTGAACATCCACTCTTATGAGTCTAACCTCATAATTTATGCATTTTTGATGTTTTCATTTAAATGAGTTCATTGACTTAGGTTTAATTTGATTAAAGTTTATTTCATTTAATTAAAGCTAAGGTTAAATTCGTTATAGCTAATTATATTGGGGAATGATTATTGAAGGTTTAAATTAAGTTAATATTTATTGTTTGATTGAATTCATTTTGATTCAAGATTTAACAATATGATTGTTATATTATTTTATTCTTATGAAGTTTACTTAATTAATTAATTTGTTTATTTTTTGCACTTATGTGACTTATGTTGAGTGGTTTTGACTTTATTAATTTTTAAATTTCGTTATTTTATATTTTTATATAATTTAACTTATTTAGCCTTATGGTTTGGGTAATTTAAGATATTTCTTGTAATCCTTGAATTTATTATTTGATTAGGGTTTTGATTTAAACTTTTTATGATTATTGTTTAATTTAGATTGAGCTATTATTGCTCATTTTTAATTTGATTTGTGAAGTTTCAATTTGGATAAATTCATTTTAATTTAAGGCTCAATTGATGTTTAATTCTTTTTATTTTGATTTTCTTTAAAATCATATTTGAATCTACAAACTTCATTAAATTTTATTGATTTATATAATTTATGTTGATTAAGTAGATTTTATTATTATTTGAATTTAATGTGTCTATATCTTCACTCAAATTTGCTTAAATTTAAATTTATTAATATATTTTAATTTGATTAATATTTAATCTCATCTTTTATTTAAATTTTAATTGAGTTTATTTAGGTTATTTATTTATTTTAATTTATGTTGATTGATTTAGGTTAATTTAGTTATGTTTAATTTAGTTTAATTGAGTAGATTAAAATTTATTTGATTTAATTAAGATTTTAATTCAATTTGTAATTTCAATTTAAAGATCAATTGATTAAACCTATTCCTTTTATTAATGAGCTAATGATTCGCTAACTTCATTGGGTTTTATTAACTTATGTTGATTGTCTTAATTTTTGTCATTTGAAATTTTTACTAGGCTTAATTGATTTCATTATTCACTTTATATGTCTAGTTTGATTAAAGGAGATTATTTCAATCTTGAATTTATTATATAGTTGAATTTCATTTTTAAAATTTATTTATTTTAATATGATAATTCTTTTACTTTGATTAAGTAAACCTAGGATTTATTTTAAATGATTTAGTTTAATTTTGTTAGACGATTCAATTGAATATTTACATATAATTTGGTTGATTGGTATAGTTAAAATTTACTTAATTTCAATAATTATATTTAAGTTTCTTGATCAAAGTAAGCTAATATTTGATGGTTTTGATTTAATTAAAAATTGTTTAAGTTTCACATGATTAACTCAACTAGGTGCTGTATTTAATTTGGTGTTTGATTGAGTAGTTGACTTGACTAATAATTTGATTAAGGATTATTTTAGTATTTCTTATCTAATTTAATTGATTAATTGATTGACTTACTTAAAATTAAATTAAACATATTTGATATAAATATATTTTAAGTTTAATTAATCAGTTCAATGTAATTGGAAATTGACTAACTTAATTAAATGTTAGTTGTTGGCCAATCAAGTTGACTAAGGTTTGATTATGTATCACTCTAATCAAATGGTGAAGTTATTTAAAGCTTGATTAAAAAATTAACTAAAGATTTATGTTTAATTAAATCAATTGATTGATATAATTCTAATTTTACTAATGAAATAACTCATTATTGCTTTTTTTTATTTTATTTGAATTCAACCCATGAATGTTTGGTTTATGTTTGACATGCTTTTTCTTTATTTATTTTAATCTTGGTTCATTTATTTATTGGTTTGATTAGATTAAGTAAATTTAATGTTTTCTTTGATTTTAATTAAATTTGATTATTTATAATTAGAGTTTCATTTAATTTAATTAATTTGTTATGTTGATTTGAATTTGGTTAATATCTTTAATTAGTGGTTCATGTTTAATTCATTATTAAACTTATATATTTATTGGTTAATTAATTCACCTTATTCAAATATATTGAATTAAATCTAATTTGGCTATATATTTAATTGAGTTGATTAAAGTTTACCTTAATTTCATTTAATTTGATTAAGTAATTAGTATGATTTATGTTCAGTGATTAGTCAAGATGAGTTTGATTTATAATCAATTTAAATTAAGATTTAATGATTAAGCAAGGTTCAATTTAGTTTGTTGCTTAATTTAAGTTATGGTTGAGATTCGTGCTTAATCAAGGTTTAATTAGGTTAGTTTGATTTATAGAGTTAACTAAGTTGATTGAAAGTTCATGATTGATTTGGTTGCATTATTTATTAGTTTAAAATTTAGTTTAAATAATTAATTTAATTTAATTACTTAATTCCATCATGATTAACTCGAAAAATGCGACCAATGATTAATTGGATATTCATGATTAATTAGATATACTTGATGTAGTTGGAGTTTGATTAATAATTATTTTAGTTTCTCTTATCTAAATTAATTTGTTCATATTGGGTTTAACTTAGATGTTTGGTTTATTTTATTAAATTAAAGATTATTTAGGTTCAATATGATTAACTTAATTATGTGAACAACTTAATTAAAATAATTGATTATTAATTACAATTAGATTAGTTAAATAATCATTTGATTAGGTTCAAATTAATAGTTAATTAGGCTTTAATTTAATTGAATAATTAACTAGTTAAATGATTGAAATTTGATTTGACAATTAACTAAATTCACCTTAACTAAAAACTAGCTGAGTGATTTATTTGATCAATGATTAATTATCAATTGAATAAACCAACCATAGTTAATTTAACCAAAGTTGAGCTATGAAATTATTATGATTTTGATTGGTGGTTTAATTAAAGTTTCATGTTCAATTTGATTTACAAGATTCAAGCTTTATTAATGATAATTTTATCTTATTTACATAATCTTATCAAATTAACTTAAATATGATTGGATATTGAATTTACTTTATTAGTGCTTAATTTTAAGTTCATTAGATTTTAATCTTTAACTCAAATTAATTGATATTTTTAATTAATAGCCTACTACATTAATTTACTTAATTTTGAATTCATAATTTTATTAATATTTTGGTTTACTTTTTCTAATTAAGTTCCAATTAATACTTCATTAAATTTTATCAAATTAAATTAATTAAGATTTGAATCTTATAGCTTTGTACTTTAGTTAAACATAAATATCCAAATCATTCAATTCAAATGTTTTAATTATATTCTTGATTTTGTAATTTCAAACATGTTGATTTTTTTAGGATAGTATTCCATTTAACATGAATTTCTTTTTTTGAAATTGGTTAGCTTTGATTTTAAACATATTTTAAGCTTTAATTAGATGATAATGAGGTCTAATGATATCTAGAAGGTTTGAGTATTTTCTTAAGTGTTCTATTCTAAATAAAGTGGTTTAGATTATTTTGATAGTTTTCATAATTTTATTGATTTTTAAATTAATTATTTTATGAATTAGGCATTTGAATTTTGAAATTCAATAATTTCTAATCCATTCATCATTTGGACATTAATTTTTTATGGTAGGTGTGTTGTAGTGTCAATTTCAATCCCTAAAAATTTTGAGTCAATTTATTTAATATTTTTGGAGAATTTAAAGAAATTAGATTTTTATTAAAACCTAAATTATTCTCAAAATACTCAGTAAAAATTGGGGCTTTTGGGTTCATTGGATTCATCTAAAAAAAAATGAATCCAATGAGCCCTATTTATAATTTTAGTTGAATATTTTATTTTTCCATACTTTTTTAAAGTTTTAGGTGTATTTTGGTAATTATTAAACTCAAAAATTCTATGAATTTTCTATTTAACCTAGTCAGCACTAACTGGGCATGCCTTTATGCATGTTAGTTGTGGATTGGTCCATGCATGTCTGACGTGGCATTCTAAGCGAGAAACAAGATTTATTTGGACTATTCAATTGGAGATTGAATGGTCTAGATAAATCTCATTAATCTGTAATAGATTTAAATTATATTTTAGGAATTTAATCTCAACTATCTATTTTAATAAAAAAGAATGGACGGTTGGGACGTTCTCTTCCCTATTTCTAGGGAGCGGGGTGGAACCGCCTACCCCTAAGCTTAATTTTTGCACCATTCGAACTAGAATCTTAGGCTATTTCACATCAACAAGCTTGGGAGAGATGAGAGCTAGTGATTCTAAGGATTTTTTTTTCAACTTTCCATGGTCTAACCACATCAAATACGAAAGCTTTAATTCCAGGTAAAGGCTTAAAAGATTACTTCATTGAAGCACTTGTTCAGTAAAATTTTCATTTTGAAATCGCTCCTCACCACACAATTCTCCTCCATTGCCTCCCCTTAGAATGTTGTAGCCACTTACCTCCATCGCACTTCATCAGAATCCACTCAGCTTGGGTGTTTTTGTAGATGGGAATGGAGTGAGATGGCACAATGTTGCTCAATGAAACTCCAAGAAGGTGTTTTTAGTGTTTCCCCCTCTCAATAGGGACCTTACTTTCTTGCTTTATGGTTGGTCGACTGCTATCACCATTAATGGAGGTATGGGGTGGCCGACCATTAAAAAAAACTTTCCACTTGTTAAATTTAGTGGTTATTTGAGTGAGAGTGTTCTTGAGTCTAAATGTGGAGGAATGGGAGAGATATATGGGGATTTTGGACTTTATAATTTTGCCTTTTTGTTTTATTATTATTATTATTACTTTGAATTCTTTTCTTATTGGTTAAGGCTGAAATATCCATCCATGAATGAAGGGAATTGCTTGGGATTTAGTTTACCAAAGTCCACATTTTATTTCATGAAAGGAGGTTTGAGTTTGGGTTTATTTTAGTTGGTTCAATTTTTGTATTAGATCAAATGACTCTTTTATACCCTCTTGGATCAAGATTACATTCAAATTTTGTTTATTTTTTATGAAGATTATTTAATTTAGGTAAGTTGGGGTTTGACTTTAAATTGATTCAATTTGACCTAAAATTAGTCAAATCAATTTAGCTGACTTAATTGAACACTTTGAGTTTGGATTAGGATTGAATAATATTTGACTAAGTATTTTATATGATTTGGAGTGATTAAGGTTGATTGATTGTAATCTACTTTAGGGCACAATTTTGGATTAGGCCTAAATTGATTAAATTTTGTCGAGTTGGGTTCACTCGGGTGGCCAAAATGCTTAAGGATTTAATTATGTCTAATTATGAATTTAAAGTAATTTGGAATAAATAATTTAATCTAATATCAATTTAATTTGAATTTAGTCCAATAGGGTTCATTTGGGCCTATTTGGGTCGGGTGACCCAATTAACCAATTCAAGCTCTCATTGGGCCTATTTTATTTAATTTCATGTTTGGTTAAGTTCATATGATGGTTTTGAGCCTATATTATGCTCAATTTAGTTCAATTTCAGTTGAGTTGACCTTTAACTTAGTGGGGTCCACATTGGTCAAACTAAGTCAAATGATTTAACTAACCACTTTAAATCTTAACTGGATTTAGTTTCATATATAGTTGAGTTTGAATAAGAATTTTGGGCCTTTGGATTGATTTAATTTGATTTAATTTTGACTTACTATTCAAATTAATTTGAATTTAGGTTAGATTGGCATAAACGAGTTACTTGGGTTAATTAACCCATTTAAGAGGCAATTGAATTTAGATTTTAGTTCAAATATATTTCATTTAGTAGTGGGTTCCATTTAGTTGAATTCAAAAGTGATCAAACTCATCTAACTCATTTGGGTTAGGTTGTGTCCAAGTGGGGCCCATTAGGCTATTTTAGGTTGTCACCCTAAGTGTTTGACTTTAAGTTTAATTTTGATTTTAGATTTATGTTTGACTTAATTTGTTAATTGTTTTTGATTTATTCATGCACCTAGTCATTAAGTATAGTATCCTAAGTGCCTAATTAGAATGTTCATTATCTAATATTAGAGATCCTAATTACTAAGATTGGGATGATTTTAACCTTATCAGAAAATGAGGTCAACAATGGGTTTTACAAAGAGTGCAAAAAATAGGGAACATTCAAATTCAATTTTCTATTAATACCTATATTTTTTAGATCTAATCCAAATTTCTTTATAAAACATTTTTGGTAACATCTAGTTCCACTAATACATTAACAATAGAGGGTCTGGTTTTGGCTATAATGACATTATCGATCTACAAAGTGTAGCCAAACAAAAAACCAAAATCATGAAGGATTTAATAATCACATATTAAGTTAAGAAATCCAAACAAAAACTATTGTTGATTCTTCCTTTACATCAAAATAAGGAGTCCACTTTGGCAATCTCATTTAGTAATTATAGTAAGTGTGATGTGAGAAGAAACCCAGCTATAATTAAGATCAGTGGAATCACAACAAGTCTAGCATTAATTAATCTAATAAAAAACTTGCTTGAAAACTTCTAGTTCTTAAATAAAGTTCAACTCGAATCCAAATTTGACCTTTTAAAGGCAAACTTACCAAGAAGCAATAATTCAAATGGCGCAATGATCTTTTCCACTTCCTCATCAGAGCGCATAGACAAGAGATATGAAGGCACTCAGTAGAAGACCAGATACCTAACAAGGGGTAGCTTCATTATTTCTCAACCATTTTATATAGCTCTGAACCATTGATAACATCCAAAATATATCAAATTAAAGGTGATGTGACTCATTTCCCAAAATGGTTTCTATTAAAAGTGGTTAAAGTTCTCGATAATAGTAATATTCTTTAGTTGACTATACTATAACTTTATCTATAATTCTCCTATCTTTTTTGCAAGTCGCCTCTATAATTAATAAGAGAATCAAAGAACAAAATGTATATCTATAATATGTGAAGACAATCACTAGGAGACAAAGGACCAACATAAAGGGCCCACCAACTGAAAACCATAGGGTTTGAATAAAGTGTGACCATATTTGTTCATACTTGCCCATAGGTTGGAAGGAATTGTCACCCAAACATCAATAAGCATCCCAAGCTCACTTGAAGAACTATAAACAACTACTATATAAAGAATCCCAACCTTTGGTATAACAACCTCATGTAGGCGACTACTATAGTATCACTTGCTTAGCATAGGCCATTACTTTTGAAGGGCACTGCTCAGCATCACATACTCACCCAAACCTAGAGCAATGTCGAGTACCATACATTATAACAGTTATACCAGAGACGATTTGTACATTTACCATATTGATTATAACTTCCATATTTGTAATTGGCCTACATTTTCTAAACTTTTAATTGTCTCTTAAACTATATAAAAATGGGTAGTCATCTTAGTGGAGGGATCTTCTTCTTTCACTTTATATAAGCTTTTATGTGGCATACTCTAAATTAGTCCTCATTTAAAATATATTTATATTTTTTGTTGCTTTTTATTATTTATTACTTATTGTAATATCCATCTTGCCTCATGTAGTCCTACTCTCAACGAGTCTCTAATAAAGTCAAACATCATCTCCATGGATAAATTTAAATTCAATAGTGACTAATGATATTATTGTAGGTGGTTGGTCCATAAACAATGATGAAATTTGCTATAGTGATAAATTACTTCTTTCCTTTTTTTCTAGGTCACAATGAGACTAATCATTCTTTGAGTTTATTTGTTTCTCTCTAAAGTCCATATTGTGGCCCAATAGTGAGCAGAAATCATGAACCTACAAAGTTCATTTTCTCAAAAGTTGGCTTGAGAATAACATTGGTAAAGCTATTAATGAATATAAATAGATTATATATCTCATAGTTAAGGACTAGCACCCTAATAACTATTACATTATTTTTAATGATTGCCAATTGCATTGAGTTTTAACTATTAAGTCCTTAAATGTGTTCAAATATTTCACTACTGACATAGTTCCTTATGTAAGAGTAGTCAATTGTTCATGGAATATTTTATCATGATTTCTAGGACAATATTTCACCCTTAGAATTGCTTTCATTTCTACTCACATCATGAGATTTCTAACGTATCTCTCTTCTTCTGTTAAAATTTTATTCCAATAGATTTTAGTATGACCTACTAGTTTCATTTTAGCAAATATAGTCTGCTAGTAATCATCCATATAATACCAATCAATTAAGACATCCATTTGGGTTAACCAATCTAAAAATTTATTGGGGTCATGAAGACCATCATACATTTGGGCTTTTATCATATCTTGTTTCACCAGTTCTTATGATGTTTCATGGATCCTAATATGATCTTGTCTAAGAGAATTCCTTAGGTTTGACCTTCTCTCAGGATACACATTTCTAGGAAATTCAATATTTTTCTCTTCTATAGGTTCTAAGTCATCTGGATGTGGAATAGTTAGTGGGGTTTAAAGCCTAGTATTCAAGATTTGAATTTGTACAATGAGGTTCATGAGTAGGCATTCTAGTTAAGTTCTCTAATTATTCTGAACTAACTGATTTAAGGGGAATGATGTAAATAAAAGGATGCAATATCACACTCCAAATGATTATTTTAAATATGTGATAAGTGAACTAAACTTAACACAAATGAGAAACATAAATTTTAAAATTGACTGGCAAACATAAAGTAGTTTGTGGATACTACAAAACATTAAGCACACTTTGAAAAAAAATATAAACATAAAATCTTTAAGGATATGATTTTAATTTTTATGTAAGGTTAGTATCAAGGTTAAGCTATTTAGTGAACTCTCCCTTACTCAAGTTGTCATTCAAGTATGATGGTGTGGTGTTTTAATTTGGAGACATAGGGACACTATGCAGATCTTAGAGGGTATTTATTGAAGTGATTAGGTGCAACATTAAAGTAATATGTACCATCTCAAAAGATAGAAACATCACCCTAGAATGGACTTAACCACTTAATAAGGACTCTTAAGGAAGATGGGTCTATATATATATATATATATATATATATACACTCGGGATATTTCCCTACTTACATAGAGAAGTAAAACAAGGTTTATTTTATACTGAATTCTTTAGTTCCCTATGGAAGCAAGCATCCATAGTTAATTACATCTTAGGAAATGAAAATTTTTTAAGAACACTCTTGATTAAAGTTGTCAATAAATATCTCTAAAGATTTTAAAGCTAGATTATCAAAGGATTGGGTATTTTTGGAAATCAAGTGGGAAGGTTTAAATTGAAGTACTTATTTGTAGATTTCAAATGAGAATAAGTAGGAAGTACTCATGATATTAGGAAGTCTAGTGAGTACTTCAATCTACCCTATAGTGAGATTTTATATTTTTTAAAGAAATAATTTACTATTTTTAGATTAGAATCTCATCAGAAAGTTAGGGCTTCTAGTCCAACAACACAAGATTATGAAAATGCCTAAGAGGTGAGGAATTATACTTATATCCAGAAGGAAATAAGTAGCCTCAAAACCTAACTCAAAAATGCTCTAGCACAAGCTAGAAGCATGATCTAAGTCTAATAAAAAAAGGGACATAATGGTTTATCTCCACAAGAGAGAATAGGCACATCCCGACTCTTCTAGACTTACAACCACCTAGAGTGGCCTTCCAACTAACACCTCATACACTTTAAAATCATGTAGGCGGGTCTTATGTAGATGCAAAATAGCTAGACTGTTATTAAATTAGAAAGGAGTTTAGAATCCTAAACTCACTCGTTAAGATACTAGATCATGATTAGTATGAAAGCATGACTTAGACTAATGCAAAATTTATAACTTTTTAAACTATTTTGACACATTCATTTTATATTAAGGCTTGGGACAATTATGCCTATATGCATAATGAAATTAAGTCATGGGATAAATCAATTAGAAGAGGTGTTCTCCACTATAAAGGATCGCCCTCAATGGTCAAGCATATCCTCTATCATGCTAGAGTAAAGACTCACCCCTATTCAAGAGTGCCACAATATAGTATGCATGCTAACAACATATAACATTCAGCTAAAGGGTTTTTAAATCTTTTATTTATTTTGATTATAACCTTATGCTTTAAGATTAGATTATGAAGTGTTTTAAAATTTAGTTATGAATTTTTAATGAAGATAGAAAAATTAATTTTATCCTAAAGAGCCTACCGTATCCATGCTACACATCAAATCATCACACTTTAAGAAACCTATGAAAAGCATGTCATTTCTATTGCTCAAACTAAACACAATAAGCAAAATTTAGATTTTTGTAAAAGAATAAGAGGTTGATATGGATGGGTACCGTTGTAGACCCTGGAGAAAATAAGAAATTGGGTAACTGAGCTCTATCCTTATACAACCCGGAATACAATTGAATATTACAAATAAAATAAATATTATGGGGGTCGTCAATCTCTTGTTCTTCTTTCCTTTTCTTGGATCTATTTGCTCCAAGCTTCACAAAGCTTCCCGAGTCTTTGTCTTTTAGCCACCGCTCATCCTAATCCTATTGTAAAAATTATATATTTATAAAAAAAAAAGAAATCTAACTACACCTGCAAGTCAAATGTTAGGTGAACAAACATACAAACCAAATAGTTATATTTCATATATTTGGATTTACACCCTACACTTAGGTAATCGAATCCACCTATTCTAGTTGGATTATGCTTAGGGGCATAAGCGACACCTACAAGCAAGAGCATTTATATTTATTTATTATTATAGTAGCCACTTTATCATAATCCCCTACATAAAATATCATTAGGCTATTAATGTCCTAACATCCAGTCTACGCACAAACAATCCTAACATCTAGTCCAAAATATTACATCATAAAATAAAACACATCACCATACAATACATCAGCTTAACTTAACATTAGAATTGATGACTTAGCAATCTAATGTGAGTACTAAGGCTTAGTGTGGTGTGTCTTGATTGAGTTTTAGGAGCATGATTGTCTAAGAATTTAGAATTGTTTAAATTAACCATTAGGGATGGGTTTGCTTCAAATCTTTTAAAAACTGAATAATTTTAATTTATACTTTCTTGTTTCATTTGGTACTTACTTTACATCTAATTATTATAAAGAGAAGAAAAAGATTTGACTCCTTCATCCCTACCCTAAGTTATTTTCTAAAGATATATTATCATAGCTTCAGTTTCCTTAATGAACCACTTATGAATGTTTTATTAGGCCTAAATTTAGATGAGTTTTAAGAAATCCTATTTAACATGGAAAGCTTCTTAGGATTAATGAAATTGAATCATCATCACATAAGTAGCATTCCACTACTTCTTTACATTATCAATAGCATACACACCTCTTTATTTATCCTTTATTTTATTCTTTAAGTTTTTTTAATATTTTATTTAATGTACATATTTATACATGCAATACTTGATGGTTATTAGTTCATGAATTTGGTAAAAAAGAAACTTTTCATTTTTATAGCTAAGCATATACAAATATGTATTAGATATTTAAGTAAGTACGTTCCATTATTAAATTAGGGAAGTGAGATTATCTAAGACCTCCTTGAGGCTACTTGAAGCTTCATGTTCTCAGGATGTCTAGACTATATACTTGCCAATTTAAATACATGTAAACATATACACAAGCATAAAAATGGAAATCATGCAAAGGTTGTATAAAAAAATAAATCTGTTGTTCATGTAGAGCTTAATGACAAGAAAATCAAAGTTTTATCCCAAATTCCAGCACATTGATACATATAAATGAAATTAAGCAAGTATATGCCATTGCTAAACTAGAGAAGTGAGATTATCTAAGACCTCCTTGGGGCTACTTAAAGCCTCGTGTTCTCGGGATGTTCAGACTATATACTTGCCAACTCAAATATATGTAAACATATAAATGAAACATGAAGATAAAATAATCCTTTACTATCTTTAAATTATAACTAAACGGAAACTTTATTAAACATTTATAGCCAACATTAACTTAAATTTCCCATTCTTATTCATTATTAACTTATATTTTTAAAAATAATTTGAGATTTATTAGTGATAATAGCCACATTATATAATAATATTTATCCAGCATAAGCAACTTAAAATGCAATCATACTCTTTTAATTCTTTTTTTTTTTGAAAACATGAACATATGAAACAAATGGCATGCACATTTATAATAATTGAAAAGAAGTAATTAAATGTTGCCACATAACATACTCAAATAACATTAAATCCTAAGGATAATCAAGCCAAATAAATATTTCTTAAGACTAAACAAAGTTCTTATAAGAATTAATTTTGATGTTTAAGTTGTTAAAACCTAAAGAGGAAAAATGACACTTAGTATATATCCCATCCCATGTTGGTGATTTAACATATTTAAAGAGAGAGATTAAATGGGTTTTATGGGTTGATTAACTTCAAGCTATTAAGCACATCAACTTAATTACCCTTCCTTAAACTTCTCTAATTTAATTAACTACTTGATCATGAGCCTTCAATGATATGCTTTTAAGAAAGTAAAATTTACAATGCACCTAAATGAATCTAATGCAATTAGGCTCATGCTTAAGAATTAATTAGATTAAAGGAAAAAATAATCTAAGTTAAATACTCTTATGATTTTACCACACCAATGGGTTAATCATAATTTCTTTAATGACTTTATGTTATTAAACACATAAAAGGATATTAATGGATTATGTTTTAATTATATGAACAAATTATTAATTTTTTATCATTAATTTTTTGATTATTTCCTAATTATTAAATGTGTTAATTAACTCTCTTAAGGAAAGGCATTAGGAAAAATAATTAGGAAAGGGATCTGAATTCTTTCTCTTCATTATTTCTACTATCCACAATGATTAATTATCATTAATTATTTAATTTTTACTATTCACCAATTTTAATAATTATTTAATTAATTAAAGAGGGTAATTACGATTGAAATTCCAAATTATTTAAATTATATGGCAAATAATTCCAAGAAAACTATGGGAGGCAGAGGACATCCCATAGAATCATCCCACCAAATTTGGAATTACTTAGCCAAGTAATTTAGCCTTAATTAATGTAATAAGCCTAAGCTTCAAATCTTAATTAAGCATTGTTCATTGGGCATAAATTAGGAATTTTATTTTTTTTTAAATTCTCCTCTATCTAACTTTTCCAAAATGGGTTTATTTGAACTTTTTGGATTTTTTTTATAATTAGTTGTAATTTTTTGAACTTCTAGCCATTTAATATTATTTTTAAAACATAATTAACCCTTTAAACAATTGGCACCATGTGGATGCTGAAGCAACAGCACTTTCCATGTGGCACTATGGTACTGGTCACTTAAATCATCCGACGTAACAATTGACTCAGCGGTGGTGGTTGTAGTTTCATCCTAGCCGTTCGATCTCAGATCATACGGTCGAGATTAATCATATGATTTCAAAGGGATTAAATCAAAATTTCAAACACGATTAATCATGGTCATCCATTCTAATCACTCGAAACATATGACCGGTGATCTGTCATCCCATGAGCGCCAAAAAATAGACACCGTCTGCCTTCTATCGCTTGATCTGAGCTTATCGGAGCTCATTCGATGGTGAAATTGACTCTAAAATGATCAAGGAATGAATCTAAAGAGATCCTATGATGAAAATTGAGTGAAAATAAGATTCACTTCAAAAAAGACCACACCTAGTGGCTAAGACTACGGTTGCTAGATTTTTACCTCACCGGAGCTATAGACCGGTGGTCCACTGATAGAGGTAGCTTTATCTTGAAGAGATGAAGCATTGTTGAGAAGATCATGAGCTACCTCCTTGCTGATCGGTCTATGGACTAAACACTGCCGTAAATCTCACTAGAGTTAGTCTTCAAACATCTTCTGGTGGTTAAATAGCTCAAGAAATGATTTGTTTTGGCTCACTAGAGTGATGTGATGGTATGGGAAGAGTTAATTTGAGTTTGGTGGAAGTTTGAGAAGTTTGGATGGACAGAGCTCTCGGGTCTGATCGGGAGCTGGTCTCACCGGCGGTGTAATGCACGAGGAGCTCGAGAGAAGGTATAAGATTGTGCGGAATGCTCTAAGAAAGCTCCATGTTGAGTTTGAATGGATGAGGAAGAGTATACTCTTCTCCTCAGCTGAACTAAGAGTTGGGATTGGTTTAGCCTTTGATATCCATCCAACTGTGGTAGGTGGCCGAAGGATGAAGGGGATAGCTGAGGTGGCTGAGGGTGAGAGGTTGAGAGAGTGTAGTAGGTTGGCATGAGGTATACACTCTACCTTAGGTGGACCAATAGATACCCATGGGTTTACCCTCTCTTGGTTAAAGGCTGAGCCCAATAACTTTGGGTTAGGTTGGGTCAGTGGTCTTCTTGTCCAAGAAGAGCCAAAGGTGGTTGTCATGGGATAATGAGGTGGACAACCCACCCAAATGGGGATTTTATCCCATTTGGGTGGCTTGGTTCAGTAGGTTTGACCCAAACTGGGTTCACCATGTGTTAGGCCCACTTGGGCAGTCCCATGGTGATCCAAGGATGAGTCATGCCCAGTTTGGCTGGGTTTAGGCTTGGTTTGATTGGGTTTGACTAAATTTGACCCATATGGATCAATTGGGTCAAGTTGGGCTAATTTTATCATTTTGACCAAATTGGGTTGAAGTAGTAACTTGGGTGAGTTCAATTGGTCATTTGGAGTGAATGAGTGCAATTGGTTTATTCAATTTGAGTTAGATTTGAATTTGGCTCATATGGTTCAATTGGGTCAAATGAGTCATGTTGACCAATTTGACCAAATGGGCTAAATTCTTTATAGCATGGGTTAGGTCTATGTTCAATTGATCATTGATGATTGATTTAAAGAGTTGATTTGAATTGATTTAGGTTATAGAGTGAATTGGTTCAATTTGACCCTTTAAGTCAAATTGGACTGAATGGGCTAATTTGGTTAGGTTGACCAAATTCAATTCAATTATAGGTTTGATCTTGTTTAATATTGAATTAGAGATTGGTTGGAAGCATTGGTTTCAACCATATTGGTCTAAGATCTGATTTGGTTCAATTTGACTCTTTAGGTCAAATTGGGTCTACTTGGGTCAAAGGATCTAATTAGCTTGATTAAGTTCAATTGATTGTAGTGGAGTGTTTAATAATGACTTACAATCATCAATGGAGCGATTGGATGGTTTGACTTGATCCCATGGGAATTTAGTTATAGTTTTGTTCAATTACCCCTTTTAGGTCGCTTTGGATTAAGTGGCTTGGTCAATCCAACTTGGGACAATTGGGGTTATAGATGGTTGAGATGTGTTCAATGATGAATTTGAGGTTGATTGGTGGCTTTGATTGCAATTGATTTTCAATTGGCTTGACTGCAAGTGTTGGAATGGCTTGAAATGCTCTATTAAATAATTATAGCAATTGAGAAAATCAAGCAAGATTTAGTTTGCTTGAATGGGTTTGAGTTGAGTTATGATATTGTGATGGGGTTAACTTGGGTTAAGGCCCAAGTCAATTTAGCTTAGGGCATGGATTAGAAAACCAAATTCAAGTAAGATCAATTAAATAGGCTTGAGGTTGGTTTAGCTCCATCTACATGAGCTTGAGATTGGATGAGTGAATAGGTATGAGTTTTGGTTTAGGCCTTTGGGTAGGTGGAACTTATTTGTCTAAGGTGGACTTTAAGCTTGGGGTTATGGATTCTAAGTCTCTAAACTTAAGTTTAGTGTTCCCTTAATCACTATAAGTGTCCTAACACTAAGAAAATTTAAGTGTCTAGAAGACTCCTAGATTTAAGATGGGAAGAATTAATCATCACTCCAAAAGTGAGGTTAACAAAAGGACCTCCAATAGGTGTGATGTAACTGACAAGACACATCGCACATTTTAGCATTGACTAAGATAATCAAAAGCATCCAAGAAGGTGATGAACATCAATGAAGATTGTTCGTACCTAAATGGAGGGGTATAAGGAACATGGATCTTAATGTAATTCAGTTTATTTTATTTCATGTTAGGGGCATGGGAGAAGAATTGTTCATATTTGGTTTGATTTATTTATGGTTTGGTTTTGTCCGAAGGACATAAAGAGGGATCCTACCGAGGATCGAGTCATGCTAGAGGCATGAATGAAGATCCACTAAGAATGATTGTTTGAAGTTTGTCTTTGCGTTAAATACACAAAGATGAATTTAAGGGATTGGAATATGCTAAGGGAATGAATGAGATTTAGATTAGAGTTGATTTTGTTTGATTGATTTAGTTTAGTTAATTAATTTAGTTGATGAATTTTTGTTTGACTGCAGTAATTCATATTGACTTTGACTTATGTTTGATTGCCAAATAGATATGGACCATGTTGGTTTGCGATGAGCAACACTAAAGAGGGGCTACAAGAGCCTAAATCTACCTTAGATTCACTAGCCCAATTGGAGTAGTTCACTCATCTACAGAACGATACCACTCAACCTAAAGGGGCAACGACTTGGAGAAGGGCTATAACGGCTTAGTCCAATCCTAAAATAGGCATTAGGGAAAAGGGCCTCTAGGGCATAATCATGACCCTAAACATATACAAATGGACCAAGTCGATTTGCAATTAGTAACACTAAGAAGGGCTATAAAAGCTTGGGCATACCTTAGACTTCCTGTCTCAAAGGAATAGTCTATCAGCCATACAATAAAGATTATCCAACCTATGGGTTGCTCATCGGTTTGGGATGGCTGAACTCGAAAGAAAGCTCAGGGACTCACATCCTCCAAAGAGGAATCAACCACCAGAGCAACCTGCTGATTGTGTAGCAAGCTAACCCAACCTAGGACGACTACTAAGTGAAGGCCTCTAGGGGATTTATCTCAGCTTAAATAGTAAGGTAATTCCTATTGAGAGTTTTGCTGACATTACCCAAAAACATAGGATGTCTGCTCAGGAAGTGGTGCCACTGGGGATCTTGTCCTAATCCATAAGAGATGTTGTCTTATTTTTATTTTTATTTGTTTATTTATTTACCATTGACCCTAGTTTGTGATGGGCCACACTAAGAAAGATCCACGAGGGTGTTGGCCTATCTCAGATTTACTAGCCCAAGGGATAGTCCGTACATTTGCAGTACAGAGCTTCCAACCAAAAGGGTGGCTACTAGGAAAGGGGAACTATCCAATCCGATAATAACCTGAGTCATGTCTAGATAGGGTCATGAAGACATAATCTAAATAGAATGCCCACATGGAAGTTCCTCTATGGGTCTTATTCTGATCCATGAAATTTGAAACCTGTAGGTGTACAATGGCCGACTTTGAGAGAAAGCGTGCATCTCAAATCTTTCTGAGCGATGCTATCCACTAGGTGGGTTTCCATCAACAAGGAGACCACCAGCCAACCTCAGGTGTCTGTCAGTTTACGATGATCAATCTAGGAAGAAAGCATTTAGGACTCATATCTTCCTAAGCGAAACTGACTAACGGGATAGTTAGTTGTTAGTTAAACAACTACTATCTAACCTAGGGTGATTACTAAGTGGAGCATCACTAAGGAGGACTAGACCCAAGCTTAAAGTAGTAAAGAGGAAGAGGAGCCACTAGGGGTCTTACCCTAATCCTTGGATATATATATTTGGACCCGATCAAAATATGATAGCCAGCTTGAGGAGAAAGCTTAGGGACTCACATCTCCACAAAAATGATTAGATATCAAGATGAATCAAACCCAACCTAGAGCGACTATTAAGTGAGGGCTGCCGAGGGTCTTATCTCAACTTAAAGTTGCCCGAAGTGATGGGGTTTGTGTTTGATTTTTTTATGCTTATGTGCAATTTTGTGTTTGTAATGTGCAAGCAAGGGTTAAGATGCTGCTCGGGTTCTCTTACACTTACTCAAAACACATCGAGAGTTTAATAATTGAAATTGTTTTCATATAAAGAATAATTCGGTCAAAATAAATAAAAAATTTATGGAGAAATCATTTGCGACATTATTTATGCATAATATTTTTTAAAGTAAAGCTCGTTGATCGAAAGCATCGGGCGTTCACCTTTATAGTTGATCAGTTGATAGGAGCCACCTTGGTAAGCATTTTCTATGGTGAAAGGGCCTTTCCAGGTAGGTTCAAACTTGCCTCCAATCTTGCGATGGGCCACATTTGGTCATCTTAGAACAAAAATAAGCTCTCCAACTCTAAAAGCTCTAGGGCAGACCAACTTCTTATGAGCTTGAACCATTTTAGCTTTATACAACTTGAGGTTCTAACATGCTCGCAAGCATCTCTCCTCCAAACCTTCGAGTTCTTCCAACCATAGTTTAGCATTTTGTTCAGTTGTGATGTTACCACCCACAGCTATCCTTAATGATGGGAGTTGAACTTCTAAGGGTAGAATGGCTTCAGACCCATACACTAAGAAGAATGGAGTAGACTGTGTTGGAGTTCTATATGTAGTACGGTAATCCTATAAAGCTTCAACTAACTGCTCGTGCCATTGTGGTTTGTTATCATAGAGCATTTTCTTGAGTATTTGGATGATAATTTTATTGAAGGATTCCGCTAAACCATTCACCCGTGGGTAGTAGATGGTAGAGTATCTCTAATCTATGTTATATCTTTGGGTGAAGTTATTGATCTTATTGCTTTTGAAAGCAGTACCATTATCGAATATAATTTGGTGAGGCACTCCAAATCTACATGTGCTGAGCTTTGACTTCCTTGAGCTAAATTGTCTCTGCCCACTTAGAGAAATAGTCTGTAGCTGTTAGAATGAACCGGTGACCCTTAGATGAGGGAGTATCAATCGGACCCAATATGTTAGTACCATAACACTCGAATGGCTACAAAGCTATAGTTGGATGTAGAATGTTGGGTGATTGGTGTAGAACCACTCCATGTACTTGGCATTGGTGGCAGCACTTTGCTACGTCCATGCTATCCGTGATCATCATCGGCTAGTAATACCCAAATCTCTTAATTTTGGCTTTCATCTTGGGACTAGATTGATGAGATCTGCATAGTTCTGATTATATCTCAGTGATAATCTTATGAGCTTCATATTTGTCTAAATAGCATAACCATATATGATCAAAGGACTGTCGGTATAAGACACCATCAACGAGGGCATAGGAGAGTGTCCTCTGCTTTATCTGATGGGCTTAAGATTTCTCTTGAGATAGTTTTCCTCTACTTAGATAATCAATGAAAGGTTGCTTCCAATCTAGATCTTCATCCTTTTTGACAACAACAGCCTCCCCTTCAAAAAAATGTATTTATTGATGAGTTCAACATCAATAAGAGGTAGGACTTGTCTTTTGTGAACTTCTATTGATATAGACTCATCCTTCGGACATGATAATTCTTTGGTGAGTTTATCTAAGGAATTTGCAATGAAATTATCTACTCGGGGGATCTTATAAATTGTGACCTCTAGGATCTGGGCTAGTAACTCCATAGTGTACTTATGGTAGTGAATGTGTTTGGGCTTCATAACCTTATAAGACCCAGCTACTTAGTTGACAACTAGCTACGAATCCCCAAAGATACTTGATGCCTAATGAGACGGCTAAATCCAGGTCGGTGATTAGAGCTTCATATTTGACTTTGTTATTAGTGCAAGGTTCAGATAGATGGTATCAAAATCTCATCATATCATAGTATGGTGTAAGGAGGACTATCCCTACCCCTACCTAACCTAAGAGAGTAGATTGTGGATCTCCTCCTCTTTAAGAGGAAGCAACACCATCAAAGTACATCTCCCAATGGTGAATGTTTGCATCCCATAAATTCATGATTTGTTCATCAAAAAAATCACCACTGAATGAGAAATATGTTGGAAGTGGATGCGATGCTAGGAAGTCCGCGAGTGCTTGTCCTTTCACTACACAGTGGGGTCTAAATGTGATGTCAAATTATGATAAAATCATGGACCATCGTGCCAACCATCTGGGTAGCGTCAGCCGCGTCATGAGATATTACAGTGGGTTGATTCTTGAAATCAAGTTTACTTTTTGGGAGAACATATAATGTCGTAGCTTCTGGGCTTCGAAGATCAAAGCTAGACAATACTTCAATGGATGGATAGTTCATCTTGGCATGTATTATATGACAACTGAGATATTATAATACATTATCTTTCACCTCATCATTGGCTTAGGCCAACAAAGTGCTAAGGGAGTCGTCTAACGTAGTAGTGTAGAGTATGAGGGGTTTGCTCGGGATTGGGGTGGCTAGAACTGGCGACATCATAAGATACTGCTTGATACTTTTAAATGCATGTTAGCATTTATCATCCCACCTGAACTTGGCATATTTTTGACTAGTGTTGAGATGGTTGACATCTACTTGATATGTTGGATATAAAGCGCCTTAGATACACCAAACCTCCCTTGGAATGACCTGAGTTGGGTTCAACTTTTAAGGGGTGGCATTTTCAATATCACTTTGATCTTCTCTAGGCCGATCTCAATCCCACGGTGTCAAAAAATGAGCCCCAGAAACTTCCCTGAAGTTACCCTGAATGCACACTTCAGAGGGTTCATTTTAAGGTTATATTATCTTAACGGCTTGAAAACTACTTTCAAGTCAAAGAGATTATCTTTCTTTTCTTTACTTTTGACCACAAGATCGTCGGTGTAATATTCGACTTGGTTGTGAATAAGTTCATCAAAAATTAGAGTCATGGCTCATTAGTATGTGGCACTAGCATTTTTGAGATTGAAAGGTATGACTTTATAGCAGTATTTCTTTAATCTTCAAGTGCCATATTTATTTGGTTATATCTATATGAACCATCCATGAAAGAAAAAATTATGTGATATGAGGTGATATCCACTATCAGTTTCGGTATTGGTAGGGGAAATTCATTTTTGAACATGCCTTTTTAAGATCTTGGGGTGAATTTTTCTTATTTCTATCCTTCATTCTAATCTTTTCAGAGAGAGAAAAAAATATAAAATGGAGAACAAAAATAAATCATTAAAAATAACACTTCATGTGTTGGACACCATGTAGATTCACAAATGTTCTTATTAGGGTGATCGGGCACAGCATTAAGGAATGATGTACTATCTCGAGAAACATGAGTCATCATCCTACAAATGGACTAATCACCTTAATAAGGACTCCTAAGGATGATGGGTCTTCGAAATGTGCTAGAGATTCTTCTCCTACTTTATATGGAAAAGTAAAGTAGGGTTTATTTTAAATCGGGTTCATTAAGTTCCCTGCAGGGGCAAGCCCCCATTGTTAATTACATCCTAAAGAATGAGATTCCTTAAGAATACTCTCAATTAAGATAAATAATAATTGTCTCCAAAGATTTCAAAGGTAGGACTATCAATCAATTGGTTTATTTTTAGAAGATCAAGTGTGATCGATCAAGAGGAGGGAGTTATCTTTGAAGCCAAATGAAGATAAGTAGGGGATGCTTAGGATACTAGGAAGTCTATTAAGCATCCTAAATTATCCTATGGTTAGGCTTTATATTTTTTAAATTGAAGTGATTTATTTGTTTGAGTTGAATTTTTATTAGAAATCTAAGGCTTACAATCCCATGATACAAGGTCATGGAAATGCCTAAGAGGTGAGGATTTATGCTCGTAGTCCGCAAAGGCAAGTAGCAATCTCTGAACTTAAATCTAGGGAGCTTTGGTGTGGGCCAAAAGCATAACCTAAATCTAAGGTAAAAAATGGGTATTTGGTTTACCTCTGCAAGAAAGGACAAACCACCCAACTGTTGGACTTACAACAGTCTGGGGGTGACGCCAACTAACTCCTCCTATGATTTTAAATACATATAGGAAAGTCATATGATTTTACAAGATAGCTAAGTTGTTATTTATTTAGAAAGAGACTAAGTCCTTAAACACACTTCTAAGAGACTAGATCATGTAGGGCATGATTAATGATTTAAATTTAATGCAAACATTTGCTTATGTTTTATTTTCATTTTAGACAATCAATTTCACACAGGCTTTAGGATTCATATACCTAATGCATGAGAAATTAGATTATGGGCCAAAATTAGCAAGAAAAGGAGTGTGCTTCCACCATGCCTCTCAAAGGTCAAGCTAAGTTCTCTGGTAAAGGTGGAATCCCTCCAAAACAAGAGTGAAATAAGATATTTTTTATGCATGATGTGAGAAACAAAATACAACATCCAGCTAAGGAGTTGTTAATTCTTTTATCTTGTTTATAACCTAGGCTTTAGGTGAGGTTATGAGTTATTTATTTTTAATTTGAATTGATTAGTTGGATATATAATTTATTTTCCTAAGAGCCTAATCGTCATCCAGGCCATACATCAAAGCAAGGAAGAAACTAGGAAAAAATATCATCTTAATGCACAAGCTAAACAAACATCAAATAATTTACAAAGTTAGTGCAAAAGAATAAGAGGCCATTTGTGGTCAAGCTCCACCACACAAACCAAAAATAAATTGGGTAGTCGAGCTCTACCCTTATACAACCTAGATTACAACTAAATAAATTACAATCAAGAAAGAATTCATTGTTATGGGGGTCTACACTCTTCATTTCTCCTTTCTTCTTTCTTCTTTTTTTCTCTTCTTTAGGTTAGTTGGAATGTGGTTGCTCCAAAGGCTTCACATGATACATAAGACATAGTCTTATAATCAATGCTCATCCTAATCCCCCATAACAATCATTCAAAATTCTAATTGCAAAATTACATGAAAATGGGAAAAAAGAAATTTAACTAAAACCTGCAAAATAGAGATTAGCTAAACAAACCATACAATCCAAGAATATATATATATATATATATATATATATATATATATATATATATATATATATATATATATATATATATATATATATATATATATATATATATATATATGTATAGATTGGAATTAGCACCCTAGACATGGGTAACCAAGTCTACCTGGCCTATTTTGGATGATGCTTAGGGGTATAAGCAACCTGCATAACAAAAGTATTTTTATATTTTTTTGTTACAGCGCCCCTTAAGCACAATCCCCTACAGAAGAAAATGGTTAGACTAAGATCATCCTACCATTCAGTCTACGCACATACACCCTAACATCTAGACTAAAATATTACATCACAAAATAAAAGCAAACATCAAACCATGCACTGCCCTAAGATAGGACTAGAAATGATGACTTAGCCGAATGTGTGTGCCATTTAAGATTTGTGTGGTATGTTTAGCTAGGCTTTAGGGTTGAAGTTTTCTAAGTTTGAAAATGTTCAACTTAGAGGGTGGTTTCATTTAAGTGATTTAGTTGATTTGGTTAATTTTATTTTGTGATTTTATTATGTTTGAATGAACCTACAATTAATTACTAAGTATTGTAAAGAGAGGAAAAGAGAAGAGAACTTCTCTTTACTCCCTATCTGTTGACCTCATGTTTAGAATGAGCTCTCAACCCCTCCATCTTAGACATAAGACTTCTCTTAGGCTTTAGGAGTTTCTTAGTCTTAAGACATATCTAGTGATTCGGTGGACACTAAACCTAGCCCTAGAAACTTAGATGAGTTAGCCATGGGAATAGGTCATGCCTTGGGGGTGTTAAGAAAATTTTCCTACCCTTAGCTTGAACCATTCCTCGCCTTCCTTCCTTCAAGTCAAATTCCAAATCAATCTTATTTGATTTTCTCCAAATTCAAATCAACTCCATGCGATTGAAATCCATAATTGAAATCTTGATTGAAACCTATGAATAAAATTTCCTAAGTCCTTAAGTTTGCCTTTAAGGACTTAGCCTAAAATCATGATTCAAACTAATTCAAACTCATGAGATTTTCTCATAATTCATTTATATTCTCATTTATATTCACATATATAAATGAAATATAAATTCAAACCAACCAAACAAAACTCAAGATTCAAAATCAATTCATGAAATTTCTTAAGTTCCTTAATCTTCTTCTTAAGGACTTAGCCAAAATCATGATCAAATTAATTCAAACTCTTGAAATTTCCTCATAATTCATTTATATTCTCATTTATATTCTCATATATAAATGAAATATAAATACAAACAGTCAAAACCAATTCCAAAAATTAAGCTCAAATCCACTCAAAATCCAACCTAAGCCTTTCAAGTCAAAATCTTGAACTTAGCCAAATCAACTTCAAATCAAGCCAAATCCTTGATTTTTCTTCATGATTCAATCAACCCTACAATCATGAATCCAAATATTAATACAAACTTCAATCACCAAATCAAATATCAATTCAAAAATTAAAGCCAAAATCCCTTGATATTCTTCCTTTGAATATGAAATTGTCAAATGAATCAAAACCCATTTGACTTCAAACCACTTGCAAATGGATTTATATTTCAATCATAAGTCCATATACAAGTACAATCAAACTCAAATCAAGCTTTGACCAAGCCATTTGACCCACTTAGGCTCACTTGACCCAAAGTGACCTAAAGTATCCTTATGAGCCAAATTCTAATCTTAACCAAATTGGATTGAATCAATCTCACCCATGCCTCTCATCATGATCAACAATCATCATGGGATGATCAATCAGCCAAATTGGGTCAAACCAATCAAACCTAAGGGTTGACTAAGTCAACACTTAACCAAAGTGAAACTTAACATAGCCAAAACCCACCATAGGCCAAATTGATTGGAACCATTGATCTAAGTTCATTCATGAACTATGTTTGAACCTAACCAAGTCAACATTTGAGCCTAACCTAGCCCAATTGGCCACTTGACCCAAGTTGACCCAACTTGACCTAGAAAGTCAAAATGTGTCGAAACTTGACCTAAGCCAAATTGATTGAAATCAATGGGTCATGTTCATTCCAAATCCCTTGTTGAACTTGACCAAAGCCTCAATTAGCCAACTAGACCTAGCCTGACCCAATTGACCTTAGACCTAACTTGACGTAAAGGGGCCATGTTGAACCAAATTTAAACCTAATCAAAATTAATTGGAAACAAAGATACCAATCCACTCCATATGACTTACCAAACCTAAACCTACCCTTGACCTACCTCAAATAGGTTAAATGGGTCAACTTGACCCATTTGACCTAAATGAAGTCATATGAGCTAAATTCAAAAATAATCCAAATTGAATCAAATCAAAGCCACCAAAACATTTCAAATGGTCATATGAACTTGACCCAACCCTTGGTTTAATCCAATTTGACCAATTGGTCAACTTCACCCAAGTTGACCCATTTTGACCTAAATGGGTCAACATGAGCCAAACCTTATCAAATGAATTCCAAATTTCATGAAACTTGGCCAAACCTAGTTTCTCCACATACCCAACATATCCAAATTAAAAAATTATCCAAATGACCATTCTACCCCTAGGCCAAAGAACAAATTTTGGCCTAATCCATGGGTAATTTGGTCAAGCCCTCTTCATATCAACTTGATACCTTCCTAATAGATTAAGTGGACCCAATGAAGAGTGGTGCACCCATCCCAATGGGTTTGGGTCAGCCCAAATGGACCTAAGGCCAATACTGACCCCCTAGCTCAAATTGGCTCATCCAAAATTCTCCTTCCACTTAATTTGATGCACATGGTTGGTTACCAATCCGCTCAAGATCTCAAATCGACCGTGTGCAAAGATGTAACAGCCTAAACAACCCCTCACATATGGTCAATTGGATCAAAATGATAAGCTAAGGCTTGACCGTCTAATTGCCATAGGGGGAGATATACTCCCCTAATTCAATTTGAATTCATAATTCCCAGATTCGATTGAGCCCTAGTGAGTGTTAGGAAACATCAGAGAGCAATCTTATGCTTTCTAAGAAGGATTTGAGATAGCCATTTCTCGATTTTCTTCCTTAGAAAATAGAGGAGCTCATCTCAATCTTCAACTTTATCTTCACTCACATCCACTCCAATTCCTCTTGCACACTCACTCAAGGGATCATGTCGAGTGCACCTAAGCATTCCCTCAAGTTCCCAAAGCAAGGAGGAAGTGAATTGGATCAAAGCTGCAAAAGGGATCAAGTGGTGTTGGTCCATAGGGAGATCTGCTCAACCTCAAGGCTTACAACTTTCAATAGGGCTTTATTTCCACTAGACGAAGCTACCTCATCTAGCTTGAGCACTGGTGATCACCTCTGATGAGGTATGGAATTTTTCAACCACTTAGCTTAGGAGGTGTTGGTCTTTTATGAAAGCAATTATCATGGCTTGAGAAATCCTCGATTGGATAGGTTTGTAATTAGCTTTAGATGGTGTGGGTACAATCTCATTCCAATCCGAGCTCAACCGAGCTCGGATCTTCCCTTAGATCATGGATGGTCTTTGTTGAGCCTCAGGGACAAAACTGGGGAGATTCTAGCCATCCATCCACGCATTTTGGATGGATGGCCAAGATTAACCGCACATTTTAGAATTGATTTATCCCTTTTAGAAATTGTGGGATGATCCCTGGCTGTTTGATCTTTGATCGAATGGTAGGGATCAAATCGCATTCTGCCGCTGCACCGCCACCCTGATGTGATGTTTAAGCCCCTCACTGCGTGACATGTGTAAAGCGCACTGCTCGCCACCATCGCGTGTCACATTGTGAGCTGAGGGGATTAGTTAGGGATTTAATTCATTTTAATTAATCTCCTAACCTTCAAAAATTCATATCTCTCTCAATAAAAATTAGAAAAATATGAGGTAAAATTTTATGAAAAGATAATTCAACTAAAAATATTTTAAACATAATTTTAATGGATTTTAAATTATACTTTTCTCTGATTTTGGGTTTTATTAGAAATCTCATTTTGTTAATTACTTCTTAGTTAATCCTCAGATTAATCCCAAACTTCTTGCGTATGTTTTAGTGGATGACTTCTACCTTCCCTAATTTTCTTGGGATTTATTTAAGATTGAATTGGGAGAATTGCAAATGTGTTTCCTAATTACTCCCTTAACTTAATTAAGAATAATTAATGTTGGATTAGTATTTTAATCCATTATTAATATTTATTAAGGTTAGATCTAGTGAATAGGGGGCTTAGGGAATAATTTTAGGGTATTTCCCCTAAGCTATTCCCTAAACCCCCCTTTTCTTTCCTTAATTCTCTCTTAATTAAGGGTTAATTCATTAATTATCCTCTTAATTAATTTCTAAAAATTTTAAAACCTTCCATAACTTAATTAATCTACTTTGGGTAGATGCTTAGGTGTTTAAGAGCCTAAGTTTAATTAAGAAAATCAAAACCTTATTCATATGTGTGAAGGGGTGTTTTGAAATTACTTAAGTTAAACCCCTTAGCTTAATTAACCATTAATCATGAGCCAAATTACATTAGGCCCTTTTCTTCATAGGTGAATTGCAAGTTTAAATTCCTTGTGAGTTTTTATGTCATCTCATTGGCTCATAATTACTTGGTTAACTATGCTAAGGTGGTGTAGGTAAGGGTTTAATTAATTTGCTTAATTCATACCTTAACCTAATTAAACTATAAAAATGAATCTAATCATCTAAAAATTAAACAAAAATATTAAACACATGTGGGAATGGGTTAAGAACAACAAACTCAACTCACATTTTCAAAATCCAATCAAATTCTAAATCAAACTAAAATCACATTGAATAAACTTTGATTTATTTTTAGCCTTCTTATTTCATAAGAATGTCTTTAGGATTTAATTAAGGTGAATGTGTTTACATACTTTCATTGCTTTGATTCTCTTCCAACATGTTAAATTTTTATGTCATGTGATTTCATGCATTCATATTTTTCAAAATCCAAATTTAAAAATGAAAATGTTTACTTTATGTCAAATATTACATGTGTTGGCTAAAGTAGAAATATGAATGGCTATTATCACTATTAAATTCAAATTATTTTCAAAATATATAAATCAAATGCCTAAAATTGAAAGTGTGCTACTTATATTTTAATTACAAGCTTGTATGTTAGAGAATATAAGGATATGCTTAGCATAGGTTTCCCTTCTCTTTTATATTAGTATAGTTTTGAATAGGAATTTGGTAAGATGTATGGTTCATTTGAAAAGAACCTAACACTTACCTAATTCCATATCTTATTCATTCCTATGCTATCACTTAGAAGGGTTACATATACTTGCACATAAATTACATAAAAAAAATGAATCAACTAATATAAATTTTTGCATCCTTTCTTTTTCATTCATTCTTTTGTACATATATTTGTATTTAAGGAAAGTGGTATATTAGTCTGGACAACCCCAAGGTTACACGGCTTTAAGTAGCCCTAAGTAGGTCTTGTACCTTACACCTCTGGTTAACATGGCGCTGTACTCACTTATGCTTTTCTTACTTTCATCTGTGCATGTGAAAATTAGATAAGAAACCCTTTTTCTACTTAATGAAAATCATGCATCTTAAACTTCCAAATTTCCTTAAATGAATTACTTAGCATGCATCATAAAGTGTGTTAAATATTCTCATTTGTGTGGCTTAGGATTCATTCATATGCATGTTATACATGTTGGGAAAGAAATGAAGTAATGCATATTTTGTGAATTTTGTTCATTTTATTTAATCTTAAAAATGCCTTTTTTTAATAAGTTTGTTTAGAGTTCATCTAAACTTAGGATTAATTATAAAACTTAATCAAAACATTCACTAAACAAAACTAAAATGTGAATCTACTTTAAAAATTACTTAGGTAAGGGAAGGAAAGAGAAGTTCCCTTCTCTTTCCCTCTCTTTATAACTTAGTAATTAATTATAGGATTCACTTGAATCTAATCAAAATATTAAATAAAATTAACCCAAATTAATTAAACAACTTAAATGAAACCCTCCTCTAAGTTGAACATACTTCACACTTAGAAAATTCTAACTTAAAGCCATAGTTAAGCATACCACACAAACCTTCAAAGCACACACATTAGCCTAAGTCACCACTTCTAGCTTTAAGTTACGGTGGTGCATGATTTGATTTTTTTTTATTTTATGATATATGTTTTAGATTGGATGTTAGGATGTGTGCTCGTAGAATGAATGGTAGGGCGATCTTAGTCTAACCATTATTTTCTACAGAAGAATGTGCTTAAGGAGCGCTATCATAAATAAAAAAATATAAATGCTTTTGCTTGCAGGTGCTTATACCCCTAAGAAAAATCCAATAGGCAAGGTTGACTTAGTCACCCATGTGTAGGGTGATAAGTCCAATATACATGCTTAAGATTTGTGTGATTTGTTTTAGCTAATCTCTATTTTGCAGGTGTTAGTTAGATTTCCATTTTTTTCCTTTCTCTTCATGTAAATTTATGCAATTAAGATTTTGGAATGATTCTCATGGGGATTAGGATGAGCATTGGTCATAAGATCTTATCTTATGTACCATGTGAAGCCTTTAGAGCATCCACCTTCCAACCATCCAAAAGAAGGAACCAAAAAAAAGAAAGAAGAAAAGACGAAAGAAGAAATGAAGCTTGAAGACCCCCATAACAATGAATTTCTTGCTTAATTGTAATTTAATTCATTTGTAATCTGGGTTGTATAAGGGTAGAGCTCGGCTACCCGCATTTGTCTTTTCGAGTTTGTGTGGTGGTGCCTGACCATAATGGCCTTTTATTCTTTTTATGATTAGCTTTATATATTGATTGATGATTTGTTTAGCTTTTGTATTAAGTAGCATCTTTTCCTAGTTTCTTTCTTGCTTTATATATGGCTTGTATGTGTATTAGGCTCTTAGGAAAAAAATAAATCTTTTACCAAACTTATCAACTCAAAATTAAAAATAAAGAACTCATAACCTCACCTAAAGCTTAGATTTAAAATCAAGATAAAAGAATTAGCAACCCCTTAGCTTGATAAGTATTTCTTTTACAATATCATGCACAAATACATCTTATTTCACTCTTGATTGGAGGGCTTCCACCTTTGCTAGAGAAACTTGGCTTGACTTGTGATAGCCCTGGTGGAAACACACTTCTTCTCTTCTCGCTAATTTGGGCAAATGACTTTATTTCTCATCAATTAAGCATATGAATCCTATTATCCCGAGTCAAAATATTTGTCCAAAAATAAAAATAAAATGAAATTTGAATTGCATTAGATTTAGGTCATTTGAAGCATGTTCTTACATGATCTAGCCTCTTTAGGGAGTGAGTTTAAGGACTTAGTCTCTTTCTAAATAAACAATAGCCTAACTATCTTGCATAAACATATGACTTCCTTACATGTATTTAAAATCATAGGAGGAGTTAGTTGGCAACTACCCCTAGGCGGTTGTAAGTCCAAGTAGTCAGGTGGTTTGTGCTCTCTTATGAAGGCAAACCAAATACCCATTTTCGCCTTAGATTTAGGTTGTGCTTTTGCCCTCGAAGCTCTCCAGATTTAGGTTACGAGGTTGCTTCTCCCCTTTGTGGGCCATAAGCATTCTCACCTCTTAGGCATTTCTTAATCTTGTGTTAAGGAATGCAAGTCCTAAATTTCTAATGAAAAATTCAACTCAAATAAACTAAATCAATTTCAAAAATATAAAGCCTAACTATAGATAGTTTGAGATGCTCGCTTGGTTTCTTAGCATCGCGAGCATCTCTTACTTATCTTCCTTTTTTGCTTCGATAATAACTCCCTCTCTTTGATTAATCCCATTTGATCTTCAAAAAAATGAACTAATCGATTGATAATCCTTTCCTATTGAAATCTTTGAAGATAATGATCATTTATCTTAATCGAGAGTTTTCCTAAGGAATCCCCATTTCTTAGGATGTAATTAACTATAGGGGCCTGCCCCTATAGGGAACTTAATGAACCTAGTTTAAAATAAACTCTCCTTTACTTTTCCATGTAAAGTAGGAGAAGAATCTCTAGTACATATGCAGACCTATCGTCCTTAAAATCCTTATTGAGGTGATTAGGTCCATTAAAAGTGACTTCTATCTCTCGAGATAGTACACTATTCCTTGATGAAGTATCCTATCACCTAAATAAGCACATCTGTGGATCTGCGTGGCATCCTAAAAAGATAAATTTTTATATTCTTTCCTTTTCACCATAGATTTGAAGGCAACCATTTAGAAAATTTTCTCCATAATACCCTAAGTAATTTCTAAGGTAGATTCATTACTGATTTTTGTTTAGTGAATGTTTTATTATGTATTTTGATTAATCCTAAGTTTAGATCTCTAAACATACATATTCAAAAAGAAAGGTATTTTAAGATTAATTAAAGTGAATTTCTATCACAAAACATACAACACTTTATTTCTTTCCAACATGTGTAACATGCATATGGATGAATCCTAAGCATATCTATACATTCAAATGGAAGTATTTAACACACTTTCATGATGAATGCTAAGTGATATTAATTAATAAAATTTAGAATGTTTCATGTATGCATGTTTTTGTTAAGTAGAAAAAGAGATATTCTTTTATCCATTATTCATATGCACATTTACATGTATGAAAGGCATAAGTGAGTACGGCGCCATTATTTTCTACACCAGGGGTGTAAGATATAAGACCTACTTGGGGATACTTAAAGCCTCGTAAGTCCAGGATGTCCAGACTAATATACCACTTTTCTTAAATACATGTGCATGTATAAATAGAAATGAATGGAATAGAAATCATGCAAAAAATTTATTTTTGTTTGATTTGTTGTTTGTTTAATTTATATGTGCAAGTGTGAATATCCTTCTTAATTGATAACATAGGAATTAATACGCATGGATTCAAGCAAGGTTTGCTGGTCCTAACCCATTCCCCACATATGTGAGTTGATTTATTTTATTTTTAGAACCATTAGATTGATTTTATAATTTGCTTAGGTTAAGGTGTACATTAATTCCATTAATTACCCCTTACCTACACCACTTTAGCATATTTAACCAAATAATTATGAGTCAATGTATGACATAAAATCACAAGAAATTTAAATCAGCAATGCACCTAAGAAAGAAAGGGGTATAATGCATTTGGCACAGAATTAATGATTAATTAAGCTAAAGAATTTAATTTAAGTACTTTCATAACCCTTCCCACACATATGGGTTAGATATGATTTCCTTAAGCTACTTAGGTTATTGAACACCTAACTATCTACCCAAGAAGGAATTGATTAAATTCAAATTGATTTGATTTTAAAATTTTGATTAATTAAGCCATTCAATAAAGTGATTAAACCATTTAATTAATTTACACCTTAATTAGATTTTTATCCAAATGAAATAAACTTAGGGGAAAAGATTTTGGAAAGAACTCCTAATCTCATTCCCTAAGTCCATTCACTCTTCTAAAGTAATTAGCAAACTTAATTAATTAATTTATCACTATTTAATAGATTAATTAATCATTTAATTAATTAAGAGAGTAATTAGGAGTGAATCAAGCAATTACACTAATTGAACCATTAATAAATCCCAACAAAATTATTGGAGGCAGAGGTCATCCCACTCAATGTACCTGAGAAGTTTGGAATCAATCAATGAAATAATTAGGGAGTAATTAACATAATCACATCCCTAATAAAACCTAAATTGCATGAAATTTACTATTCAAAATCAATTAAATTTAATTTTATATTATTCCACTTTAAAATATCTTCAAAATACCTTCGAGTTTGTATTTTTCTAATTTTTCTATATTTAGTCAGGTATTTTTGAAGATTCTATTATTAAAACTTAATTAAATCTCTAATTATATAACTAATTCCGTCAACACCACATGGACCGCTGACGCGGCACGTGCTTTCCATGTGGCGCGATGGGATTCATCACTTAAGTTGTCACATCGACTACACAGTCAACAGGTGGTGCTACACGCTTTTCCTTGGACCATCCAACCAAAGATCGAATGGTCAAGATCAAGCCCGCAGTATTAAAGGGATTAAAATGCGGATCTAAAGTGGATTAAGCTGGACCGTCCATCCAAAACATGCAGGATGGATGGTCCATGATTCGTCTCTAAGCTTGCCTACGGGAGAGGGCAACCGCCCATCCCTTAGGGCTTGATCGAAGCTCGATTGAGCTTAGATTGAGCTAAAATTGAACCCACACCATCAACATACAAGGAGAAAGACAACCAATAGTTGAATTCACTTGGGATGAAACTTTCTTTCACAAAGGACCAAAGAAATCTACACCAAGGCTTGATTTTGATCCATACCTTGCCGAAGGCTATCACCGGTGCTCCCAACCATCGAGGTAGCTTCGTCTAGTGAAGACGAAGCCTTGTTGAAGGTTTGAGGGCTTGAGTTTGAGTAGATCCTCCAATTGGCCAAAGTCCTCCTCCTATGCTTGCGACTTTGGTCTAGCTCCCCCTTCCCATGCCTTGGAAGCTTGGATGAAGACTTCAGTGGGCTTAATTGGATCCTTTGAAGATACTTGCAGGAGGAATTGGATTGAAATTGAGTGATGGATGAGTTTGACATTTTCTTGAGCTCCCCTATTTTCGGCTTGAAGAAACCGAGAATGGAGAATTTAAAGTAGATGGAAGAAGCTTGGAGGAACTTGGAGAAGCTTGCTCTGAGTTCCCTAAGCTCAATCGAGTGTGAGTGAATGCAAATGAAATGAAATTATGGAGAGTATATCTCCCCTAAAAGGATCAGAAGGTTGAGAGTGTAGATGCCATTTTGATCAAATTGATCATCTTGAGTGGGTTTTTTTGGCCGTTTGAGGTGGCACATGGTTCAACTTTGGCAGAGGGAGGTAGTGGAGAAGTTTCCATGTGCCAAAGAGAGTGTGGGAGGTGATCCCATGGGCTCATTTTGAGTGAGGCGATCAATTTTGGGTTTGGGTTGGGTTTAGCTGACCCAAACCCATTGGGTCATGTGCACCATGAAAATTAGTGTCCATTTGGTCCACTAAGAGGATTTTAAGTTTTCATGAAAAGGATTTGACCAAATTCCAAGTGGAATTGGCCATAGGTTACCCCTTGACCTAGGGGTAAAATAGTCATTTGGCTTTGATTTTACTTTGGGCAGATTTAGAATAGTTTAAAATAAGGTTGGTCCAAATTTTAAGGAATTTGGAGTTGAATTGATGTCATTTGGCTCATGTTGAATAATTTAGGCCAAAATGGGTCAACTTGGGTTAAGTTGACCAATTGATCAAATTGGGTCAAACCAAGGGTTGAGTCAAGTTCATATGACCATTCAAAATATTTTGGCATCATTGGTTAGGTTCGATTTGATTTATATTTGGTTTTGGTTCATTTGATTTCATTTAGGTCAAATGGGTCAAGTTGATCAATTTGACTCATTTGACCTAATTGGGTTAGATCATGGGTTGGTTTAGGTTTGGTTGATCATTTGAAATATTTTGCAAGCTTTGGTTTAAATTAATTTTGTTTTTATTTTATTTTGTCTTGATTTGACTTTTTAGGTCAAGTTGGGTACATGGTCAATTGGGCTAGGTTCGGTCTAGTTGGCCAATTGAGGCTTTGGTCAAGTTTAATAAATGATTTGGAATGAACTTGACCCATGTTAGGCTCAAATGATGACTTGGTCAAGTTCAAACATTGATCATAAATAGGTTTTGATCAATGGTTTCAATCAATTTGGCTTATGGTGAATTTTGTTTAGTTTAGGTTTCAATTTGGCTGTGTTGACTTGTTCAACCCTTAGGTTTGACTTTATTTGACATAATTTGAGTGATTGACCATATCATGATGATTTTTGCTCACAATGTGAGGCTTAGTTGGGCTTAGTTCAATCCAATTTGGGTAGGATTAAAACATGGCTCAAAAAAGGTACTTTAGGATACTTTTGGGTTAAGTGAGCCTAAGTGGGTCAATTAACTTGATCAAGGCTTGAATCAAGTTTTATTGAACTCACATATGTACTTATCATTGAAATAGAAATTCATTTACAAGTGATTTGGAGTCAAATGGGTTTTGATTCATTTGACAATTTCAAGTTCAAAGGGTGAGCATGAGTTTGATTTGGGTTTAATTTTTGAATTTAGTTTTTGTTTGATAATTAAACTTTGTGTTTATTTATGGTTTCATGATTGAAGGATTGATTGAATCATGAAGAAAAATCAAGGGTTTGGTTGATTTGAGGTTGATTTGGCTAAGTTCAAGAATTTGACTTGAAAGGCTTAGGTTGAATTTTGGTTGAATTTGGGTTTGAGTTTTGAATTGATCTTTGGATATTTGAATTTATATTTCATTTATATTTGTCAATATAAATGAGAATATAAATAGGTTATGAGAACATTTTTTTTTTAATTTGAATTGATTTGGATTTGATTTGAGCTAAGTTCATAAGATGAAATCAGAAGGGCTTAGGAAAGATTTTTTGGATTTGGAATTCAATCATGAGTTTCAATCATTTGGAACTGACTTGAGTTTGAAGTTAGTTTGTTTTGGAGTTGATTTTGATTTTTGAAATTTGACTTAAAGGAAGGAAGTGAGGATTTGGTTCAAGCTATAGGGTAGGCATGTTTTTCTAACACCCCTTAGGTATGACTTATTCCTATGGCTAACTCTTCTAAGTCTCTAGGGTTAGGTTGAGTGTTCACCTAATCACTAGAAGTGTCTTAAGACTAAGGAACTCTTAGTGTCTAAGAGAAATCCTATGTCTAAGATGAAAGGTTGAGAGCTCATCCTAAAAATGAGGTCAACAAAGGGTGCCCAATAGGTGTGGTGACCTACACTACGGGTGTTGATCGAAATGATCAAAAATATCGAACGATCACAAGCACTAACAAAGATGATCTACTCCTAACCTAAGGTGTAGAAGGAATCTAAACTTTTTACAATGTGACTCTACTCATGTCAAGGACATAAGAGTGTGAAGAAGGAATCCACTACGGATAGAGTATGTGAACATTCCACTAGGAAAAACAGGTTCAAGTCATCCACAAAAGGATGAGAGGTTTGAAATCCACTGAGGGATTATAATTCAAGATTTGCTGAGGGAACTAGAAAGATTTGCATCTCACTGAGGAGAAGGGGATCAAATGATTTGGATTGATCAATTGTTTGTTTTGATTGTTTGATTTGCTTGGATTGATTTATTTTGTTTGTTTAGTTACTTTTTATTTTGACTCCACTAGGAGAGATTGATTGGATTTGTTTTATTAGTTTTATTTGACTCTACTGAGGGAATAGGGTTGAGTTTATTCTAGATTTTTAAAAATTTTAGATTTTGGGATGGACCCTGTTGATTTGCGATGGATCGCACTGAGTAGGAGCCATGGAGGCCTAGACTTAACTCAAATTTACCAATCTAAAGGGGTAGTCTACCGAACACATAGTAGGACTAACCAACCAATGGGATTGCCTTTTGGTTTGTAGTAGTTGTACTAGGAAGAAGGCATAGTAGACTTACATCCTCCAAAATAGGGACTAGTTGCTGGGGGTGATCTATTGGTAAGGCAACAAATTGAACCCAACCTTAGGCTGACTACTGAGTGAATGCCCTTGGGGACTTAGATCAGCTCAAAGATTTTCAAGATTAATTTTTTTTATTTTTCTTTTTCTTTTTCTTTTGTGTTTAAATTTTGACCAAGTTCATGAGAAAAGGAATTTTGAGGAAGATAGTTGGTTGCATCCTCATATATCTTAACCTCTCTAACTAAAAATGGCTTTTCATCTCCTTTGATATAGTACTCAATCTCATCCTTCCTAAACTTGATGCACTGATGGAGGGATGATGGAATCATCTTATTCTGATGTATCCAAAGCCTACCGAGCAAAGTGGTGAATGAAGTATTCGAATCATTGATATAGAACTTGGCTTCAATCTTCCAGTCACCTATCTCCAAAGGTAAGGAATCTAAAGCCCTCTCACCCAGTTCATTGAATTCTCTCAACATCATCCAATCTCCTTGGAGTATGGAGATGTTGATCCTCAAATAGGCAATGGTCTTTAGACTCATAATGTTCACCAATGCACCAGGATCAATGAGAACTCTGACTAGTCCGAATCTGCCCATGTCCACTATAATGTAGAGGGGATGGTTGTGCTCCATGTCCCCTAGAAGTAGGTCTTCATCTATGAAAGTGATTTCCTGAGCTTCTCTAGAATAATGTGCCTCCTCTCCAACAGTAGTAAGCTAAGCTAAGCATATTTTAGGATCAAGAAAAGCCTTGATTAATGATTCTCTCATCTCTTTGGATAAGACAAGGGCATCATATATGTTTAACTTAGATGAAAACTTTCTTAGGTGAGAGAGGACATTGTAGTCTACCTTGGGTTGATCCTCCACAAGCATATCCAAGAGTGGAGTATCCTATGGAGGGGCTTCTTAATCATCTGAACTAATGACTAATTTTCTCTTATCTGGAGGTGCTGCCCTAGGAGGTAGAACCTTACCACTATGAAGATTGACTTCAGTAATCTCTTATGGTAGGGTAATGGAAGGTTCTACCTGCTCGTCTGGCTCACCTATAGCTTTTCCTATGGGACCCTCGAAATCAGATGATTCCAATTCAAGGGGCAAACCCATGGTATTCAAAGAATGAAAATCAAACTCTGAATCAGGAAAGGGAAGATCGAAGTTGTTATAGTTGATGTTTAGACTTAAAGAGTTTTCATTAGGAGTAGAATTAGACAACCCATCAGAAGTGACACAGATATAATTTAAGCTAGCTTTATTCCTCAATTTCTTGGATTTTGAAGGAGGTACATAGTAGAAATCAAGAAAAGTAAGAGGAGTGAGGGATTTGATGCCCTCATCCGCTGATACAAGATTTCTACTAAAAGAAGAGCTAGCTAAAGTAGATATGATTATTGATGTAGTAGCTGCAACTGTGGATTGGAGGCTGGACTCGGTTAGTGGTTGTGCTACTTGGCTATCCCGGGCTGGCATAGGCTGCTGTTACTGATGAGCTCCCCCTTTCCCTGAGTTATCTTGGACAACTTGCAAATCTTCCTTGATGTTGGAGGTTCGAGCTGCCTCAGGCACCTGCAAAGAAAGTTTCTTGATTTTGGAGACAATCTTCTTAAAGGTATGAGATAAGGAGATATCTCAACCTTCTTTGGTTTTGGAAGGATCGCAAGTATCCCCAAGGATTACTCTAATGGAATTGGATGGTTGTTCCATAAGGTATTCCTTCAAGATAACTATAGCACCGGTCTTGAAGCTATGCTCAAGCCAATCCTTGAATGTAAAGTAATCTTCCAAAATATGATCTAGCATACGGTGATAGGGGAAAACGTTAGGATCATTGCCTTTACCCACTTTCTTCAGCCTTCTAGGTTCGGGTAGCTAAAAATCAGGCTTCTTTAAGAGATTCTTAAGGATATTTCTGATTACCTCCCTCTTAAATGAATATGATTTATTTAATTTTTCCATAAGAGTAGGTGGACTGTAGCTACCTAGCGGCGAGTATGTATACCACTGTTGCTGTTGATATGACTAAGGAGGAGGCGGTGAAGGCCATGGAGGCTACTGTGGCAGCCGGTAGGATGACCTCGGTAATGGTAGAGGAGGTGGAAGTGATGGGTGTGGAGCACGAGATCTCTCAAATTGCTCTCTTGCCAACTGTTTCCCCTTGTCTACTGTTGTCACTACCCCAGGCTTCTTCTCATAAGCTTTCTGTGTCTTCGGCTTTATTGATTGGTCTAAAAAAGGCAACTGTTTGGCTTCTCTTTGTAAGCTAGCTGCCTTGTTGATTAGTTTCTCAAATATTTTGATGGTAAAACCTTTGAGCATGAAGGTAACCAGGCCATGAATATTCTTCAACAAAATTTTAATGACGTGTTCTTTAAACAGCTATGTTTTGTATTTCATACTAAAATTATGCCATCTAAGAATATAATCAACAAGGGACTCACTAAGGTGTTGTTGAGCCACAATGAGATCACCTACAGTCCCCCTTTACTGAGCTCTAGCAAATCTCTTAATGAAGAGTTGCTCCAACTCAGTAAAAGTCTTCACTGAACTATTGAGAAGTTCAGCATACCAATCGAAGGCTATGCCTGCTAAGCTGCTGACAAAAAGTCATAATAGGAGAGCATCATTGCCACCAGTGTTTCAATAGCTGGCTCTGAAGTGCACAATGATGCCTTGGGTTCCCACTGTTATCGAAGCTCTTGAAAGAAGGTGGCATGAAACCCTTAGGATACTGGATGACATCAAATTGCTCCAGGTAGGGTCTACCCTTTGGAACTGATGATCCTCCTCGAGCTTGAGCCAATGCTTCTCTCACTTGCTACTCAACCATTATTTTGATATCCTTTTCCTATACGGAGGTACTATCCACTACCTTCCTATACAGGCTGGTGCTACCCTGCTCTACTAGAGGAGAAGTCTTGGCTGGATCCAAGACAAACAATAACTCGGGCTGACTAGTTTCTACTATAGTAGGTTGTACTGTAGGGCATGATTCTGTAATGCCAAAATTGCTACTAGCAAGTCTTTAAGCCACTTCCCCATTCTATCTATTTGTTCATATTTTTGTTTATTTACTGAAGGAGGTGTTGGGTTGAGTAGGTTGTGTCTTCCTACTTGTCATTAGCACCTTCCAAAGTTTACTGCCCACGGAGGAGAGAACCCCTAGTGTCTACCATGAGTACCCCTGTTGAATCATCTAATAGATCATCTTCATTTGGATCAAAACTAACCTTTTCATCCTCTAAATCGGACCAGGCATATCCTAAGATCTCCTTCTTCTCCACTAGACACTGAGCTACAATGTCATCTAAGGATCAGTCTAACTGAATAAGTACAAAAGATCGAGTCTGATTGGTAGTGAGATCACTGTCATGAACAGATAGGCATCTAACCTCTACTACTACTAGAGAGATAATCTTATGAGGCGCTCACTAGGATGAGTACTCACCGCCGCTAGATGGAGTGGTACTCTTAGGAGGAGCCATGAGGGCATGAATCTCCCTCCACTCAATTGCTACAATCTCCATAGCCTGCTGAGGTGGTGGTGGTGATGGAATGACTACTATACTCTAAGGTCACCATTCCTTCTTCACCATAATTGGGGTAGAAGGTCGAGCAGGAGAGCTCGACCTCGCCACAGTCGGTGATGTAGATGGGACGGGATCTCTTGGCCATAGTCAAATTTCCAATGGGGTTCTCTTCAACTCGATACGACCTTCATGACCTTGGCTGGAATAGTAGATGATGAAACCTGTACAGGAGATGGTGGGCACAAAGAAGATCGGTGTGGTAGAGGCACCACCGACTCTCTCGGGATAGGAGCTCCTCTCCTATGGTGGGTAGTACCCGTCATTAAGATGCTATCAGTATGGTCAATGCGGGTTGGGCCAATCTGGAAAGTCAATGAGGGTTAAGGCTGATGATTTCCTGCTGTACCTCCGTCACCCCTGGGTAGTAAGATGCTATCCATGTACCTCCGTCGCCCTTGGCTAGGAATGATATAATGCAAATCAAACTAAGCTCCGGACTCTGATCGACCATAAGCTCTGCCTACTCGGCACAAAATTGATCGAAGGTCGGTGTATGACCTCCTCCTCGCACTAATGGGAGCCTAAAATTGTACTACTGGTGGAGGTGAAGCTGAACTCCTCCTAACATCCTCTCTATCAGATCTAGAGAGAGGGTGGAACTGGTTTTCTATGACCAATTAGGAAACCATCCTAGGCAACTCCTCTACTGCATCCTGAGTGGATGCCTCCAACTCGCTGGCTATGAGAGTATGATACCGCTTGATCATGTGGTTTTTTGTTTCTGTGATGAGTCCTAGTAGGTCGAGCAGTATAGGAATTAGACCCGATCTTGAAGACATGTGAGACAATCTGTGGAATCACGGGAGCCTTCCCCTTGGAGGGAGCCAGGGAGAGGGTGCTAGCCCTAGCTAGGGCAGGAAGGGGAACTGGGTGCACTAGCGCTATAACTGCTACTGGTGCTATGGGAACTTCCACAGCCTTCCTCTTCAATGAGGGAATCTTTGAGTTAGATGGCATATCAACCTGGATGACTGTCTTCTGCCTGGTCACCATGCTCCTACTGACTGTCGTGAGGGTGGTCCCCTCACATGTGATCCTGGCCCCCTCAAAGCCTCGACCAAAGTAGATGAGGTGGGCGAAGTCAGACTGCGGGAGGTTGGCCCGATCCATGGCCAAGTCCATCCTAAAAGGAAATGTGAACACATACTTTTGCACTGCCATCGAAACTGAGTTGTACTGAACTGAACAGATTGAAATCTGACTGAAAAGTCTGCAATATTGAAAAACAAGTTTGAATCAAATTTCTACTTTATTGATTTTTGAATTTGAATTTAGAATTTGAACCCACACTCAACAACATAAAAGTGTTAAATGGGTCTCCAATGAATTTAGAAGAGATTTTGAGATTGATTGGAAAGGGGATTTTTTGAATTTAGAATCTATTTTGAACAAATTTATGTATGTTGAAAATGGGTTCAAATATTTTTGGAGATTGATGTTTTCATAGGTTCATATTTGAATTTTGATTTTTTTTTTTAATTTGAGGACCATTTATTTAACAAATTTGAGTATGTTAATGTAAAGGGTCAATTGATTTTATTTTTATTTGTGATTTTTGGAATTCACTGACTTAGCAAATTTGGGCATGCTATGTGAGGTGTTTGAAAATAATTTCTTCTTTTATTTGCTTTTTTGTGAATCATGTGTGAATTTGAAAATGGAATCCTCATTTAGCATATTTGGGTATGTTAAATCAAGAATCCAACTGTGTTTTATTTTTGAAGATTTTTGAAAATAGGATTCTTAGCAAATTTATATATGCTAAGGAAATCCAATGTGTTTTATTTTTATTTTTGAAAAAGAGGATTCTTAGCAAATTTAAGTATGCTAAAGAAACCCTATGTGTTTCTTTTATTTTTGATTTGATTTTGAAAAAGAGAATCCTTAGCAAATTTAGGTATGCTAAGGAAATCCAAATATGTTTCTTTTATTTTTGATTTGATTTTGAAGAAGAGGATCCTTATCAAATTTAGGTATGCTAAGGGAATCCAAGTGTTGTTTTATTTTAATTTTTTGTTTTGAAAAGAGGATTCTTCACAAATTTGGGTATGTTAAGAAAATTTGGGTGTTGTTTTTATTTTGTTGATTTTTTGAAAAAGAGGATTCTTAGCAAATTTAGGTATGCTAAGGAAATCCATATGTTGTTTTGTTTTTATTGCTTTTGAAAAAGAGGATCCTTAGCAAATTTGGGTATGCTAAGGAAATCTAAGTGTTGTTCTTTGATTTTTTATTTTTATTTTTGAAAAAGATGATGTTGATTTTATTTTTAAAAATGTGATTGTTGATTTTATTTTGAAAATGAAATCTTCATTCAATAAATTGAATGGACATGTTCATTTGTGCTTTTGGAAATTATGATTGTTGGTTTTATTTTTGGAAAGATGTTGTTGATTTTTATTTTTAAAATGAAATTTTCATTTAACAAATTGGATTAAGATGTTCATTTATACTTTTAAAAAATATGATTGTTGATTTTATTTTTGGAGAGAGATTGTTGATTTTGTTTTGAAAATGAAATCTTCATTCAATAAATTGAATGAAAATGTTCATTTGTGCTTTTTGAAAATATGATTGTTGGGTTTTATTTTTGGAAAGATGTTTGATGATTTTCTTTTTGAAAATGAAATCGTCATTCAATAAATTGAACATTTATGCTTTTTGAAAATATGATTGTTGGATTTTATTTTTGAAAACATGTTTGATGATTTTCTTTTTGAAAAAGATGATTGTTCATTTTATTTTAAAAATGTGATTTTGGATTTTGTTTTTAAGATGATCATACATATAACAGTCATGAAGATTGTTAGATGAGGGTGATTTATAAAAATTATTGTGCAAAACATTATATTATGTGCATTTTGAAAAAGTGCTTTCTAGAAATTGATGTTTTTTTGTAAAGGATTTATTTTTCTTTATTTATGGAATGAACCTTTCCTTATCATAAAAATGGTAAGGAGGAAGTCTTTAATTATTATTTTTATTAAATTTTTATTTCCACCCATTGGGGAACCCAACAGGAGTTTTAAGACCCACATGAAGTGAGGCCATAAAACCTAAAGGATGTTGGCTAGCTTAGCTTAAGGTTGAAATAAACGAAGCACCAACAGAAAAGAAAGATAGTCTTGGATTTGTATAAAGTAGAAACCCATTATAGATACTTGGTGACAACGATCATTTACCAAAGATAGAGAAAGGAACCATCCCCAGCAGAGTTGCTAGAAAAAATTGTGTTGAATTTTTTTTATTTCTATCCTTCATTCTAATCTTTTCAGAGAGAGAAAAGAAATAAAATGAAGAACAAAAATAAATCTTCAAAAATACACTCTCTATGTTGAACACCACGCAGATCTGTAGATGTTCTTATTAGGTTGATCAGGTACAACATTAAGAAATGATATACTATCTCGAGAGATAGAAGTCATCATCCTACAAATAGACCTAATCACCTTAATAAGGACTCCTAAGGATGATGGGTCTTCAGAATGTACTAGAGATTCTTCCCCTACTTTATTTGGAAAAGTAAAGCAGGGTTTATTTTAAACCAGGTTTGTTAAGTTCCCTACAAGAGCAAGCCCCCATAGTTAATTACATCCTAAGGAATAAGATTTCTTAAGAATACTCTCAATTAAGATAAATGATCATTGTATCCAAAGATTTTAAAGATAGGACTATCAATCAATTGATTTATTTTTAAAAGATCAAATGGGATCGATCAAGAGGAGAGAGTTATTATCGAAGCTAAATGAAGATAAGTAGAGGATGCTTAAGATACTAGGAAGCCTAGTAAGCATCCCAAACTATCCAATGGTTGGGCTTTATATTTTTGAAATTGAAGTCATTTATTTATTTGAGGTAAATTTTTATTAGAAATCTAAGGCTTACAATGCCATGATACAAGGTCATGAAAATGTCTAAGAAGTGAGGATTTATCCTCGTAGCTTGTAAAGGGAAGTAGTAACCTCTGAACCTAAATATAAGGAGCTTTGGCGAGGGCCAAAAGCACAACCTAAATCTAAAGCAAAAATGGGTATTTAGTTTACCTCCATAAAAGAGGACAAACCACCCAGTTGTTGGACTTACAACCACCTAGGGGTGGCCGCAAACTAACTCATCCTACGATTTTAAATACATGTAGGAAAGTCATATACTTTTGCAAGATAGCTAAGCTGTTGTTTATTTAGAAAGAGATAAAGTCCTTAAACACACTCCCTAAGAGACTAGATCATGTAGGGCATGATTAATGACTTAAATCTAATGCAAACTTTTATTTATGTTTTATTTATATTTTGGACAATCAATTTGACACAAGCTTTAAGATTCATATGCCTAATGCATGAGAAATTAGATTATGGGCCAAAATGAATGATAAAATTAGGTGTCTTTCCACCATGGCTCTTAAAAGTCAAGCCAAGTTCTCTAGCAAAGGTGAAAGCCCTCCAAAATAAGAGTGAAATAAGATGCTTTTTATGCATAATGTGAGAAACAAAATACAATATTTAGCTAAGGGGTTGTTAATTCTTTTATCTTGTTTATAACCTAGGCTTTAGGTGAAATTTTGAGTTATTTATTTTTTATTTGAATTGATTAGTTGGATAAAAAATTTATTTTTTTAAGAGCCTAATCATCATCCAGGCCATACATCAAAGAAAGAAAGAAACTAGTAAAAGATGTCATCTTAATGCACAAGCTAAACAAACATCAAACAATTTAAAAAGCTAATGCAAAAGAATAAGATGCCATTTATGGTCGGGCTCTAGTGCACAAACCTGAAAACAAATTGGGTAGTCGAGCTCTCCCCTTATACAACCCGAATTACAACTGAATAAATTACAATCAAGAAGGAATTCATTGTTATGGGGGTCTTCACTCTTCATTTCTTCTTTCTTCTTTCTTCTTTCTTCTTTCTTCTTTCTTCTTTTCTTTTTTCTTCTTTAGGTTGGTTGGAATGTGGTTGTTCCAAAGGCTTCATATGATACATAAGACGGTCTTATAGCCAATGTTCATCATAATCCTCCAAAACAATCATTCGAAATTCTATTTGCAAAATTACATGAAAATGGGAAAAAAATCTAACTAAAACTTGCAAAATAAAGATTAGCTAAAAAAATCATACAATCCCAAGCATGTATATGTATGGATTAGACTTAACACTCATAGAAGAATTTGGAATGATTGTTATGGGGGTATAAGCAACCTGCACAGCAAAAGTATTTTTATATTTTTATTACAATGCCCCTTAAGCATAATCCTTTGTAGAAGACAATGGTTAGACTAAATCGCCCTACTATTCAGTCAACACACATACACCCTAACATCCAGATTAAAAAATTATATTACAAAATAAAAGCAACATCAAACCATGCACCGCCCCAACATAGGACTAGAAATGGTGACTTAAGTTAATGTGTGTGTGTCATTTATAGTTTGTGTGGTATATTTAGCTAGGCTTTAGGGTTGAAGTTTTCTAAGTGTGAAAATGTTAAACTTAGAGGGTGATTTCATTTAAGTGAATTATTTGATTTGGTTAATTTTATTTTGTGATTTGATTAGGTTTGAATGAATCTACAATTAATTACTAAGTGTTGTAAATAGAGGAAAAGAGAAGAGAGCTTCTCTTTACTCCATACCCTAAGTAATTTCTAAGGTATATTCATTATTGATTTTTATTTAGTGAATATTTTATTATATATTTTGATTAATACTAAGTTTAGATTTTTTCTAAACAAACCTTTTTAAAAAAGAAAGGTATTTTAAGACTAAGTAAAGTGAATTACTATCACAAAATATACAACACTTTATTTTTTTTCCAACATGTGTAACATGCATATGGATGAATCCTAAGCATATTTATACATGCAAATGAAAGTGTTTAGCACCCCTTCATGATGAATATGAAGTGATATTGCTTAAGGAAATTTGGAAAGTTTCATGTATGCATGTTTTTGTTAAGTAAAAAAAGAGAGATTCTTTTATCCATTATTCATATGCACATTTACATGTATGAAAGGTATAAGTGAGTACGGCATCATTATTTTCTACACAAGGGGTGTAAGGTACAAGACCTACTTGGGGCTACTTAAAGCCTTGCAACCCCGGGATGTCCAGACTAATATACCACTTTTCTTAAATACATGTGCATGCACAGAAAGAAATGAATGGAAAAGAAATCATGCAAAAAGTTTATGTTTGTTTGATTTGTTGGTTGTTTAATTTATATGTGTAAGTGTGAATATCCTTATTAATTGATAACATAGGAATGAATAGGCATGGATTTAAGCAAGTGTTGTGTTCTTTTCAAATGAACTATACACTTTGCAAATCCTATTCAAAACTATGTTAAAAGAGAAGAGAAGGAAAGTCACATAATGCACATCTTATATTATACTCACATGCAAGCTTATAAGTAACTATAAGTAACACACCTTTCATTTGCAATATTTGATTTGTATGTTTTGAAAATAATTTTGAATTTAGAAGTGATAATAGCTATTCATATTCTTACTTTAGCTAAAACATGCAATTTGACATAAAGGAAATATTTCATTTTAATTTGATTTTTCAAAAGACATGAATGCATTATTTTTATATCACATACACATTTAGCATGCTAGGAAAGAAATAAAATAATGAAAGCATGTAAATTCATTCACCCTAATTAATTCCTAAAGACAATCCTATGGAATAAGATTATTTAAAGTGAATCACAATTGTTTAAAGAAACTTTTAGTTTTATTTTGAGTTTGAGTTGATTTTAGGAGATGTAAAAAGGTTTGCTGGTCCTAACCCATTCCCCACATATGTGAGTTGATTTATTTTATTTTTAGAACCATTAGATTGATTTTATATTTTTCTTAGGTTAATGTGTACATTAATTCCATTAATTACCCCTTACCTACACCACTTTATCATATTTAACCAAATAATTATGAGCCAATGTATGACATAAAATCACAAATATTTTAAATCAGCATTACATCTAAGAAAGAGAGGGGCCTAATGCATTTGGCTCACAATTAATGATTGATTAAGTTAAAGGGTTTCATTTAAGTACTTTCATTACCCTTCCCACACATATGGGTTAGATATGATTTTCTAAAGCTACTTAGGTTATTGAACACCTAAGTGTCTACCTAAGAAGGAATTGATTAAATTCAAATTGATTTGATTTTAAAATTTTGATTAATTAAGCCATTCAATAAAGTGATTAAACTATTTAATTAATTTGCACCTTAATTAGATTTTTATCCAAATGAAATAAACTTTGGAGAAAAGATTTGAAAAAGAACTCCTAATCTCATTCCCTAAGTCCATTCACTATTCTAAGATAATCAACAAACTTAATTAATTAATTTATCACTATTTAATAGATTAATTAATCACTTAATTAATTAAGAGAGTAATTAAGAGTAAATCTAGCAATTACACTGATTAAACTATTAATAAATCTCAAGAAAATTAGGAGAGGCAAAGGTCATCCCACTAAATATACCTAAAAAGTTTGGAATTAATAAATAGAATAATTAAAGAGTAATTAATATAATTACATTCCCAATAAAACTTAAATTGCATGAAATTTACTGTTCAAAATTAATTAAATTAAATTTTAGATTATTCCACTTTAAAATATCTTCAAAATGACTTTGAGTTTCTATTTTTTTTATTTTGCTAAATTTAGTCAGGTATTTTTGAAGATTTTGTGATTAAAACTTAATTAAATCCCTAATTATATAATTAATTCCATCGGTGCCACTTGGACCGCTGGTGCGACATGCGCTTTCCATGTGGCACGTCGAGATTCATCACTTAGGTTGTCACTACACTACGGCATACGCGCTTTTGACCGTCCATCAAAGATTGGATGGTCAAGATCAAGCCCACAGTATTAAAGGGATTAAAATGTGGATGTAACATGGATTAATTAGGACTGTCCATCTAAAACACACGGGATGGATGGTTCATGATTCATCCCTGGGCTCGCTTGCGGGAGAGGGCAACCGTCCATCCCTTAGGGCTTGATCCGAGCTCGATTGAGCTTGAATTGAGCTAAAATTGAACCCATGCCATCAACATACAAGGAGCGAGACATCCAATGATTGAATTCACTTGGGATGAATCTTCCTTTCATAAAGGACCTAAGAAATCTACACCTAGGCTCAGTTTTGATCCATACCTCGCCGGAGGCTATCACCGGTACTCCCAATCGTCAAGATAGCTTCGTCTAGTTGAGACAAAGCCTTGTTGAAGGTTTGAGGGCTTGAGGTTGAATAAATCCTCCAACTGGCTAAATTCCTCCTCCTAGGCTTGCGGCTTTGGTCTAGCTCCCCCTTCCCGTGCCTTGGAAGCTTAGATGAAGATTTGGGTGAGCTCGGTTGGATCCTCTGAGGGTGCTTGCTAGAGGAATTGGATTGAAATTGAGTGATGGATGAATTTGAAATTTCCTTGAGCTCCCCTATTTTTGGCTTGAAGAAATCTAGAATGGAGAATTCAAAGTAGGTGGAAGAAGCTTGGAGGAACTTGGAGAATCTTGCTCTGAGTTCCCTAAGCTCAATCGAGTGTGAGTGAATGCAAATTAAATGAATTAGGGGGAGTATATCTCCCCCTAGAAGGATCGGATGACCGAGAGTGTAGATGTCATTTTGATCAAATTAATCACCTTGAGTGGGTTGTTTTGGTCATTTGAGGTGGCACATGATTCGGATTTGGCAGAGGAAGGTAGTGGAGAAGTTTTCATGTGCCAAAGAGAGTGTGGGAGGTGATTCCATGTGCTCATTTTGAGTGAGGGGGTCAATTTTAGGTTTAGGTTGGGTTTGGCTGACTCAAACCCATTGGGTCATGTGCACCATTATCATTAGTATCCATTTGGTCCACTAAGAGGATGCCAAGTGTCCATGAAAAGGAATTGACCAAATTTCAAGTGGAATTGGCCATAGGTTACCCCTTAACCTAGGGGTAAAATGGTCATTTTCTTTGATTTCACTTTGGGCAGATTTAGAATAGTTTGAAATTAGATTGGTCTAAATTTCAAGGAATTTGGAGTTGATTTGATGTCATTTGGCTCATTTTGACCCATTGAGGTCAAAATGGGTCAACTTAGATCAAAATGGGTCAACTTGGGTCAAGTTAGCCAATTGGTCAAATTGGGTCAAACCAAGAGTTGGGTCAAGTTCATATGACCATTTGAAATATTTTGGAATCATTGGTTAAGTTCAATTTGATTTATATTTGGTTTTGGTTCATTTGATTTCATTTAGGTCAAATGGGTCAAGTTGACCAATTTGTCCCATTTGACCTAATTGGGTTAGGTCATGTGTTAGTTTAGGTTTGGTTGATCATTTGAAATATTTTTCAAGCTTTGGTTTCAATCAATTTTGGTTTAATTTATTTTGGCTTGATTTTACCTTTTAGGTCAAGTTGGGTTCATGATCAATTGGGCTAGGTTGGGTTTAGTTGGCCAACTGAGGCTTTGGTCAAGTTCAACAAATGATTTGGAATGAACTTGACCTATTGGTTTCAATCAATTTATCTTAGATCAAGATTTGACACATTTTTGACTTTTTAGGTCAAGTTGGGTCAACTTGGATCAAGTGGCCAATTGGGCTAGGTTAGGCTCAAATGATAACTTGGTCAAGTTCAAACATTGATCATAAACTAGTTTTTTGGCCTATGGTAGATTTTGGCTAGTTTAAGTTTTATTTTGGCTAAGTATTGACTTGGTCAACCCTTAAGTTTGACTTGGTTTGACCCAGTTTGAGTGATTGACCATCTCATGATGATTGTTGCTCACAATGTGAGGCTTAGTTGGGCTTAGTTCGATCCAATTTGGGTAGGATTAGAATTTGGCTCAAAAAAGATACTTTATGTCACTTTTGGGTTAAGTGAGCCTAAGTGGGTCAATTGACTTGATCAAGGCTTGAAATAAGTTTGATTGAACTCACATATGGACTTATGATTGAAATATAAATCCATTTGTAAGTGATTTGGAGTCAAATGGATTTTGATTCATTTGACAATTTCAAATTCAAAAGGGTGAACATGAGTTTGGTTTAGGTTTGATTTTTGAATTTAGTTTTGGTTTGATAATTGAAGTTTGTGTTTATATTTGGTTTCATGATTGAAGGATTAATTGAATCATGAAGAAAAATCAATGGTTTGGCTTGATTTGAGGTTGATTTGGCTAAGTTTAAGAATTTGACTTGAAAGGCTTAGGTTAAATTTTGGTTGAATTTGGGTTTGAGTTTTGAATTGATCTTTGGATATTTGAATTTATATTTCATTTTTATTTGTGAATATAAATGAGAATATAAATGGGTTATGAGAAAATTTCTTGAATTTGATTTGATTTGGATTTGATTTGAGCTAAGTCCATAAGATGAAATCAACAGGGCTTAGGAAAAATTTTTAGGATTTGGAATTCAATCTTGAGTTTCAATCATTTGGAAATTGATTTGAGTTGGAGGTTGGTTTGATTTGGAGTTGAATTTGATTTTTGAAATTTTACTTAAAGGAAGGAAGTGAGGATTCGGTTCAAGTTATAGGTTAGGCAAGTTTTCCTAACACCCCTAAGGCATGACCTATTCCTATGGCTAACTCTTCTAAGTCTCTAGGGTTAGGTTGATTGTTCACCTAATCATTATAAGTGTCTTAATACTAAGGAACTCTTAGTGTCTAAGAGAAATCCTATGTCTAAGATGGAAATATTGAGAGCTCATCCTAAAAAAGAAGTCAACAGATCCCTTAAGTCAATGCATATGCAAATTTGGTCATTTTTCTTCTTAACTGAGATGATGTTGGCCAACCAGGTGGGATGCTTCTCCTCCTAGATGAAACCAGCGTCGATCAATTTCTTGACTTCAAAAATAACTATTGTTCAATGTCTAATCGCATGCGTCTAGGAGCTTGCTTGACAGGGTTTGCGTTAAGCTATATCGCTAGCTTATGAATTGCTACTTCAGGAGCTAATCTAGAGTTTTCTTTATGACTCCATGTAAAGAAATCCTTAAACTTAGTGAGTATCCTAACTAAGTCATTAGTTTCGGATTCATTCAATAAGGAACTAATGTATGTTGGGCATGGATTGTCTTCAGTACCCAAGTTAATTTCTTTAAGCTTATCGATGGTTGATTTGATTTCTTCTTCGAATTCTGAGGCTGCATCTTTGACTTGGAGATCATCTGGATCATCTAAAATTTTTAAACATACCTCCTCATACTAGTTAATGTGATTTAAGAAAAACCTATTAGATTTCAAATGATTAGTGATGACCAAGTAGTAATCATTGTCATCCACGAGGCCTATAGTACCAAAACCTAGCCTGGGTCTTGATTGAGAGTTCTTGCATTTGTTGTCCCATAAATTTTTAAAGTACTCTGACATGTGCTTAGACCATGTATTTGGAATTAAACCATTCTTTGCTAAATTAAGAACACAAGGTGAGTACCATCAAATGACAATTATATTAATTCTTTGAATGATTCATCCTCAAGCTCCACATCAACTTCATGGCTTGAGGATGTTGCTCCTGGATAAAACCTTTGAGGTTTAACATTTGCATATGTTTTAGGAGCTTCCTTAACTACCAAACCCTCAACTTTCTATGAGGAAAGTGAGGTTAGAGCTAAGGTACCCACATGTTTTCTAATAGTTTTACATAAAAAAGACTTAGATACACTTATACTTTGCTTGGGGATCCGATCTTCATCACTGTTGGGCTCTAGTGTCACCTCTAATGGAGTCTTCTGACATAGAGAGGTAGCTGGTGTGCTCTTTACATATGACTTATCCTCTGAACTAGATTATAAGTCTATGAAGATAGTAGGAGTACTCCTGAATGGTGGAACAAACCTCTTGGTAAGTGGTAGGTATGGAGGTCTACCACCCCTAGGACTCCCTCTAGACTTGCCTCTTCCTCATTCTGGTGGAGGTTGGGTCATCCTACCCACTTATTTGAATGAAGTGATGAGCTGTGGGTAATCTCAGGCTCTATTTCCTCCTAATGTCTTCTTCTCACTCCATTTTCTTTTCTTTTTCATTCTCTTTTTCTATTTATTTCTTTCCTTTTTCTTTTTTTTCATTTTGATTAAGTTCATGAGAGAAGGAACTTTGTTTTTTATAGAAGTAATAGGTTGCATCCTCATAAATTTTGATCTCATGTACTGTAAATGGTTTGAGATCCCCTGATGAACTTGATGCACTGATGTAAGGAGGATGGAACCATGTTATTCTCATGAATCCAAGGTCACCCTAGCAAAGCATTAAAGTATGTATCAAAATCTATTATGTCAAACTTAGCTTCAATCTTTCAATCATCTATCTACAAAGGCAACATTATGGAGCCTAAGGCTCTCTCGCCTTTTGCATTGAATCCTTTCAACATTATCTTCTTAGATTAAAGCTTAGACATGTCAATTCTCAAGTAGGCAAGAGTTCTTAGGTTCATAATATTTACTGATTCAGTAGGATTAACTAACCCTCTATATAGCTTGAACTTGCCAACATCTATGGTGATGTAGAGGGAGCGATTTTGTTGTGTTGTCCCCAGTAGTAGGTCTTCATCTGAGAATGTGACTCCTAAGACTTCTTTTAAAAAACATGACTCCTCTTCAGCTGGACTAGTAGCGGCCAACTAAACTTAGCATATTTCAGGGTCAAGCAATACTTTGATTAGTGACTCCCACATTTCTTTGGATAAAATAAGGGCATTGTATATGCTTAGCTTTGCTAGCAACTTTTTAAGATGCTTTAGGACATTGTAGTCAACTTTAGGTTGGTCATCCACAAGCATATCTAAGGATGGAGCATCTTGTAGTGGGGCTATCTGCTCACTAGAACTAATAATTTGTTTACCCTTATCTTGAGGTACTACCCTATGAGGTAGAACTTTGCCACTATAGAGGTTAACTTCAATGTCTTCTTTTAATGAAGAGCTTGTGAAGTATCCTACTTACTACTAATGATCTTGAGTCGATGACTCCAAATCTATCTCAAGTGGTGAACCCTGAAGATTCAGGAAAGGAAAATCTATTTCTTAATCAAAATAAAATTGATCAGAATTATTTAAATTGTTATTATTGTGACTTTGAGAGCTATCAATGGGAATGAAATCATTGAGATCTTCAAAAGTAAATAGGATGTAAGTGGAATTATTCTTCTTCATTTATTTTCTTAATTTTGGTGGTACATAGTAAAAGTCAAGTAAAGTAAGTGCTAGGAGTGGCTTGGTGCCCTCATTCACAGATACACCACTCCTGTTGATGGAGATAAAGCTAGTAGATGTAGTAGTTACAATGGTGGGAGAGGGAATGCTAGACTTGGACAGTGGTGGTGCTATAGAACTATCCCGGGCACGTGGTGGCTGGTGCTGCTACTAGGCATCCACCCTCTCTGAGTCGTCCCTCACAACTAGCAAACCTACTTTAATGTTGAAGGTCTGAGCTGAGTTAGGAATCTACAGAAAAATTTCTTGATTTTAAAAATAATCTTTCTAGAGGTACGTGATAAAGAGATATCACAACCTTCTTTTATTTTAAGAGGATCAGATGTTTTCCCAAAGACTACTTTAATGGAATTAAAAGATTGTTCCACTAAGTATTCTTTAGGGATCACTATGGCTTCTAACTTATAGTTATGCTCAAGCCAGTCCTCGAATGTAAAACAATCTTCTAAGACATGGCCTAACATGTGTTGGTAGGGGCAGTAGTTAGGATCATCACTCCTACCCACTTCCTCTAACTTTTTAGGCTCAGGTAACTAGAAATCATGCTTCTTAAGAAGGTTCTTGAAGATTTTTCTGATTACCTCCCTCTTGAATGAATATGGTTGTTGAGTTTATTAGCAAGAGTAGGAGGATAATAGCTACATGGTGGGGGATACTAGTATTGTTGTTGTGTAGGCTGTTGAGGCTGCATTTGTGATGGTCGAGGTAGTGGAAGAGGAGGTGGAAGTGGAGGCTACTGAGCTCTAGACCTCTCAAATTGTACTCTGACTAGCTGCTTCCCCTTATCCACTATTACTACTATCCCTGATTTTTTCTCAAACACTTTCCAAGGCTTAGGCTTAGATAACTCGTCTAAGAAGGGTAACTGTTTGGCTTCATCTTGTAGATTATCCACCTTGTTGATTATCTTCTCAAATTTCTTAATAATAAAGCCTTTGAGCATGAAGGCGATCAAACAATGAATATTCATGAGAAGAATTTTAATGGCATGCTACTCCTGCAGTTGTGATTCGTATTTCATACTTAGGTTTCGCCACCTAAGAATATAATCAACAATTGACTTATTGTATTTTTATTTCTCTATAACGAGGTCCCCTACAATCACTCTCTACTGAGCTTCTTCGAATCTCTTGATAAAAAGTTGCTCTAACTCTACAAAAAACTTCACTGAACTGTTGGGCAATTTGACATATCAATCAAAGGCCACTCCAGAAAGGCTACTGATAAATTGCCTGAAGAGTAGAGTGTTAATACCACCAGCATTACAATAATCGGCCCTGAAGTGTGCAATATGCTACCTAGGGTTACCACTGACATCAAATACCTTAAATGATAGTGGCACAAAACCCTTGGGGTATTGAACTATATCGAACTCCTCTGGGTATGGTCTACCCTTTGGAACCGATGAGCTCCGTTGGGCCTGTGCCAACACTTCCTTTACTTATTATTCTACCATATGCTTAATATCTTTCTCATGCAGGGAGGTGCTATCAGCTGTCTTCCTATGCATGCTACTAGTATCCTCATCCATCGGAGTAATGTTCTCAGGATGGTCTAGAATATATACTAACTCAGGTCTATCAGCCTTCACAAGAGTGGGTTGAGGGACAGGTGCTTGATTCTAAAATACTAATACCACTATCATCAACTTCTCTACTCTTCTTTCCATTATGTCAATCTGATCATCTTTGAGTTTGATTTATTGGAGAAGAAGTTGAGTTGAGTCTAATGCCTCACCTTCCTCAACTATAATGCCCTAAGCCTCTTAGCTAGGTTGTTCTCAAAGCAAGGATTCTTGGGTTTCAACCATGTAGACTTCAATGGTATCATCCAAAAGGTCATCGACATTGAAGTCTATCATACCCTCCTCTTGGTCGGACTGGTCATCTCCAACTATCTACCTCACTGTGACAAGATAATCCTTTAATATCTCCTCTAATGATCAGTCATCCACTCTACCCAAAACTATTGGGACATATGTTAGGTGATGACTCACTACTAGACTGCATCCTGAAGAGATGATGTACTATATATTTTGGATTGGAGGAGTGCTATCTCTAACTGATTCGACAATTATAGGAGTTAACTCAGTATTTCCTTCTTCCTTCTCCTTCAGCTGTAGTGATGGAGCGATTACGACACTCTTGGGCTGCCACTCCTTCTTCTCTACTGTTGGGGTTGGAGGTCAAGTGGGAGAGCTCAACTTTGCCTCAACTAGTAGAGTAAATGGAGTGTGGTCCTTGGGATGTAATCATATCACCAAGGGGGGATAACTTCTCTCCAGATATTGACTTATGGTATTTGATAGGTACTTTAAATGATGGGACATGAACTAGTGATAGTGGTCGATGAGTGGAGCAGTGTGGTGGTGATGACATCAGCTGCCTCTCTGTAAAAGGTCTCCTCTTGTGACTAGAACCAGTAAGAACTATCTGGTCTGAATGATCAGCTCTATCAGCTCGTCGATCAGGATGGTCAAGCAATAACAAGGTCGCCGACTGTTTGACAAACCTCCTCTTATCTCTCTTTCCTACTTGGGCAGCAACCTTGGCCTCCATAGCCATCTCTCTATAGATCTGATCCCTCACACTCCTAAAGATCACTCATCCCAGGTCATGAATAGTGGCAAACTCAGATCATCCATAGACTCTCCCTACTCTCTTAAGTATGGACCTCAGACCAACATAGGGCTTCCTCCTCTCCCTATTTGGTGGCTCATAATCTGCGGGTAGTGGGGGTGATGTTATTATCTTTCTCACATGCTCCTCTCCCTCTACAGTTAAAAAAGGATGAAACCTATTACCATCAAGAAGGGGAGAGGTCTCATGAATGAACCCCTCTTTAGCTACATGGGGGGCTTCCTCAACCTCCTTAGCCATGCGCTCATAGTACCTCTTAATCTTTTTATTCTTGTTGCAACACTGAGTCTTGGTAAATGGTGCATGATGGGAGCTAGTATTGACTTCGAAGGTGGGAGAAACAATCTCATATGCTAGAATTGACTTCCCCTTAAGAACTAGAGCTGCTGTAAAGGCGGTACTAGTCCTAGTAGAAACTGTGGCAGGCATAAGTGGTACTCTTGGCGTGGGAACCTCTAAGGCTTTTGTCTTTAGGGATGTGAACTCAGTATCTGACTAGAGATCAAACTATAGAAGTGGCTTCTTGTCGCCACCTCCTTCCTACTCACTGTACTGAGGGTAAGACCATCTCAAGTAACTTTAAAGTGTTCAAACCCAAAGACAAACTTGATGAATGGGGACGAGGTGAGTATGATCTAATCCATGGTCAAATTTACACTTGAAGTGAATGAGAAGATGAGCTTTCCAGATGACATGGTGATTGAACGCCTGAAAGAAAAAGGACTGGGGTTTTCCTCTTTGCTACTGGAAAAGAAAGGCATATGATTAAACTTTTCTTTGATTGTTATTCTTTTGACATGACTTCGAATTGAAACCCTCATTTAAGAAATTTAGTTATGTTAGATGAGGTTCATATATGTATTGGAGAGATTTGTAATTTTGGGGAGGAATGTTTAGTTTAGTTTGAACTTCATAGAAAGTGAGTTCAAATAAATTTTGAAAATGTCTGATGAACCTTACTTTGCCATGATAGTTGCAAGAGGTTTTTCAAATTTTAGATTGACTTTATTTAAGTTATTTTAGGCAACTTCCTTGATCAATTCTTTTTACCTATTAGAGGTCCAATAGGGGTTTTAAGACCTGCTGGAGTGAGGTCCTAAAACCTAAATGATGTTGGCCACACTTACTCAAAGAAGAAATAGGTAAGGTGCCCAATGGAAAGGATGTTATTCTTGGACTAACATAAAAAAACATAAATCCACTATCGATATTTGGAGATAATAATTGACTACTAATAATGGAGAGAGAAATAGTCCTCGGGGAACTCACCAGAAAAATCTATGGTGTTTTAATTTGGAGTCGTAGGGACACCATAGATATCTTAGGGGGTACTTATTGAAGTGATTGGGTGCGACATTAAGGTATGATCTACCATCTTAGAAGATAGAGATATCACCCTAGAATGGACCTAACCACCTAATAAGAACTCCTAAAGTAGATGGGTCCATAATTATACCAGAGATATTTCTCCTATTTTACATAAAGGAGTAAAGTAGAGTTTATTTTATGCCAAATTTTTTAGTTCCCTATGAAAGCAAGCTTCCATAATTAATTACATCTTAGGAAATGAGAATTTTCTAAGAACACTCTCGATTAAAGTAGCCAATAAATATTTCTAAAGATTTTAAAGTTAGACTACCAAAGGATTGGGTATTTTTGAAAATCAAGTGGGAAGGTTCAAATTGAAAGATTATTTGCGGATTCCAAAGGAGATAAGTAGGAAGTACTCATGATATTAGGAAGCCTAGTGAGTACTTCAATTTACCCTATAGTTAGGCTTTATATTTTTAAAAGAGAGAATTTACTTTTGTTTAGCTTAGAATTTTATTAGAATGTTATAGTCCAACAACACAAGATTGTGGAAACACTTAAGAGTGGAGGACTTATACTCATAGCCCGAAGGAAATAAGCAGCCTCAAAACCTAAATATAAAATATTATAGCACAAGCTAGAAGCATGACCTAAGTATAATCAGGAAAATGGGACATAATAGTTTATCTCCACAAGAGAGAATAGACACATTTTGACTTTTCTAGACTTACAACCGCCTAGAGTGGCCACCAACTAACACCTCCTATGCTTTAAAACCATGTAGGCTAGTCATATGTAGATGTAAGATAATTAGACTGTTATTAAATTAGAAAGAAGGATAAAATCCTAAACTCATTCTCTAAGAGACTAGATTATGATTGGTATGAAAGCATGACTTAGACTAATACAAAATTTACATCGTTTTAAACCATTTTGACACATTCATTTTAAACCAAGGCTTGGAAAAATTATGAATATATGCATGATGAAATTAAATCATGGATTAAATCAATTAGAGGAGGTGTTGTCTACTACAAGGGATCGCCCTCGAAGGTCAAGCATATCCCCTATCATGCAAAAGTGCCCTCCCTATTTAAGAGTGACACAATATGATATGTATGGTGTGATAACATACAATATTCAGCTAATGGGTTCTAAATCTTTTATGTATCTAGATTATAAACCTAGGCTTTAAGATGAGGTTATGAATTATATTAAAATTTAGTTATAAATTTTTAGTGAATATAGAAAATTTAATTTTCTCCTAAAGAACCTACCGCATCTAGGTAACACATCAAATCATCACACTTTAAGAAACCTATAAAAAGTGTATCATTTATATTGATCAAACTAAACACAATAATCAAACATTTAGATTTTTTTGTAAGGGAATAAGAGATCAGTACAACCAGGTACCACCATACACGATGGAGAAGAAAATAAATTGGTAGCCGAGCTCTACCCTTAAACAACTCGGATTATAATTGAATATTATAATTAAAATTAATACTATGTGAGTCTTCAATCTCTTGTTCTTCTTTCCTTTCCTTGAATCTATTTACTCCAGGCTTCATAGGGGCCTCCCAAGTCTTTGCTCCACTGCTCATTCTAAACCGATAGCACTAATCCTAAACCCATTGCAAAAATTACATATTTATAAAAATAAAAAAAGAAATCAAACTACACCTACAAGACAAATGTTAGATAAATAAACATACAAGCCAAACAATTATATTTCATATATTTGGACTTATCACCCTACACTTGGGTAGCCAAGTCCACACGTCCTATTTAGATTATGCTTAGGGGCATACAAGTAAGAACATTTATATTTATTTATTATTACAGTGGCCCTTTTAGCATAATCCCTTGCATAAAATATCATTAGGCTATTAACATCCTAACATCTAGTCTATGCATAAATAATCCTAACATCTAGTCTAAAATATTACATCATAAAACAAAACACATCACTGTAATATACATCAGCCCAATTTAACACTAGAATCGGTGACTTAATATTCTAATGTGTGTGCTAAGGCTTAGTGTAGTGTGTCTTAATTGAGTTTTAAGATCATGATTATCTAAGGTTTTAGAATTATTTAAATTAACAATTAGGGGTTGTTTGGCTTTAAATCTTTTAATGAATTGATTAATTTTAATTTACTTTTTCTTATTTCATTTGATACTTACTTAACATCTAATTATTATAAAAGGAAGAAAGAGATTTGACTCCTTCATCCCTACCCTAAGTTATTTTCTAAAGATATATTATCATAGTTTTAGTTTTCATAATGAACCGCTTATGAATATTTTATTAGGCCTAAATTTAGTTCAGTTTTAAGAAATCCTATTTAACATGAAAAGCATCTTAGGATTAATAAAATTGAATCACCATCACATAAGTAACATTCCACTACTTCTTTTCATTATCAATAGCATACACACTTTTTATTTTTCTTTTATTTTATTCTTTGTTTTTTTAATATTTGATTTAATGTACATATTCATACATGCAATACATAGTCATATTTTGGACACTTGATGGTTATTAATGCATGAATTTGGTAGAAAAGAAAGATTTCATTTCATAGTTATGTATATGCAACATGTATTTGAGATTTAAGCAAGTATGTGCCGTTATTAAACCAGGGAATTGAGATTATCTAAGACCTCCTCAGAGCTACTTAAAGCTTCGTGTTCTCAAGATGTCCAGACTATAGACTTGCCAATTTAAACACATGTAAATATATACACAAGAATAAAAATGGAAATCATGCAAAGGTTGAATAAAGAATAAATCTTTTGTTCATGCAAAGCTTAGTGACATGAAAACTAAAGTTTTATCGCAAATTCTAACACATGGAAACATATAAATGAAATTAAGAAAGTATGTGTCATTGTTAAACCAGGGAAGTGAGATTATCTGAGACCTCCTTGGGGCTACTTAAAGCCTCGTGTTTCTGGAATGTCCAGACTATATACTTGCCAACTCAAATATATGTAAACATACACATGAAATATGAAGATAAAATAATCATTCACCATCTTTAAATTATAACTAAATAAAACTTTATTAAACATTTATAGTCAACGTTAACTTAAATTTCACATTCTTATTCATTATTAGCTTATAGTTTTCAAAATAATTTGAGATTTATTAGTGATAATAGCCACACCATGTAATAATATTTATTCAGCATAAGCAACTTAAAATGCAATCATATTCTTTTAATTCTTTTTTTGACATGAACACATGAAACAAATGGCATGAACATTTATAATAATTGAAAAAAAATAATTAAATGTTGTCACATAGCATACTCAATTATATTAAATCTTAAGGACAATCAAGCTAAATAAATATTTTTTAAGACTAACCAAAGTTCTTATAAGATTTAATTTTGATGTTTAAGCTGTTAAAACCTAAAGAGGAAAAATGATGCTTAGTATTTACCCCATCCCATGTTGGTTATTTAACATATTTAAAGAAGGAGATTAAATGAGTTTTATTTGTTGATTAAGTTCAAGCTGTTAAGCTCATCAACTTAGTTACCCTTCCATAAACTTCTCTAGTTTAATTAACTACTTGATCATGAGCCTTCAATGATATGCTTATAATGCACCTAAAGGAATCTAATGCTTTTAGGCTCATGCTTAAGAATTAATTAGATTAAAGAAGAAAAAAAAATCTAAGTTAAATACTCTTATGATTATCCCACATCAATGGGTTAATCATAATTTCTTTAATGACTTTATATTATTAAACACATAAAGGGAGATTAATGGATTATGTTTCAATTATCTGAACTAATTATTAATTTTGTTTGATTGTTTTATCATTAATTTTTAAATTATTCTCTAGTTATTAAACATGTTAATTATCTTTCTTAAGGAAATACATTTGGAAAAATAATTAGGGAATGGGTCCTAATTTTTTATCCTCATTATTTCCATTATCCATAATGATTAATTATCATTAATTAGTTAATTTTTACTATTCATTAATTTTAATATTTATTTAATTGATTAAAGAGGATAATTAGGATTGAAATTTCAAATTCTTTAAATTACATGTCAAATAATTCCAAAAAACTTATGAGAGGCAGAGGACCTCCCATAGAATCATCCCACCAAATTTAGAATTAATCAACCAAGTAATGTAGCCATAATCAATGTAATTAGCCTAAGCTTCAAACTTAATTAAGCACTATTCACTAGGCATAAATTATGGATTTTATTTTTCTTAAATTCTCTTCTGTCTAACCTTTCCAAAATGGATTTATTTGTATTTTTTTAGATTTTTCTATAATTAGTTATGATTTTTTGAAGTTTTGGCCATTTAATTATATTTTAAAGACTAATTAACCCTTTAAACCGTCGGCGCTACACGAATGCTGACGCAGCAACACTTTTCACATGGCGCCACAGTATTGGTCACTTAAATCGTCCAACATGGTAGCTGACTTAGAGGTGGCGGACACAGTTTCGTCTAGGCCGTTCGATTTCGGATTGGACGGTCGAGGTTAATCTCGTGATTTCAAAGAGATTAAATCAAAATTTCTAATGTGATTAATCACGATCGTTTGTTCTAATCACGCGAAATGACAGCCGGTGATTCGTCATCCCATGAGCTCTAGAAAACTAACACCATCCACCTTTTGCTGCTTGATCTAAGCTCACTAGAGCTCGTTCAATGGCAAAATCAACTCCAAAATGATCAGGGAATGAATTTAAAGAGATCCTATAGTGGAGATCACATGAAAATAAGATTCGCTTTAAAAAGACCAACACCTAAAAGCCAAAACTACGTGCCAAATTTTTACCTCGTTAGAGCTATAGACCGGCAGTCTGCCAATAGAGATAGCTTCGTCTTAAAGAGATGAAGTCCTACTGAGAAGATCATGAATTGTCTCCTCGTTGATCGGCCTGTGAACTAAATGCCACCATAAAGCTCATCGGAGTTGGTCTTGGGATGACTTCTGGTTGTCGAATCGCTCGGGAAATGATTTATTTCGGCTCTCCAAAGTGAGGTGAAGGTATGAGAAGAGTTAATCTGAGTTTTGAGAAGTTTGGACAGACGGAGCTCTCGGGTCCGATCGGGAGCTGGTCTCGCCAGTGGTAGAGTGCACGAGGAGCTCGGGAGAAGGCATGGGACTGTGTGGAATGCTCTAGAGAAGCTCCATGTTGAGTTTTAATGGATGGGGAGGAGTATACTCTTCTCCCCATCTGAACTAAGGGTTGGGATTGGTTCAAGATTTGAGAACCATCCCAGTAGGTGTGGTGGAAGTGAGGGGAGAGGGTAGTAAGTTGGCATGAGGTGTACACTCTCCCTTAGATGGACCAATGGATGCCAAAGGGTGAACTCACCCTCTCTTGGCCAAAGGCATAGCCCAACAACTTTGGGTTAGGTTGGTTTAGTGGTCCTCTTGTCTAAGAAGAGTCAAAGGTGGCTGCCATCGGGTAAGGAGGTGGACAACCCACTCAAATGGGGATTTTGTCCCATTTGGGTGGCTTGATTTAATGGGTTCAACCCAAACTGGGTTCATCATGGGTTGGTCCCACTTGAGCAAACCCATGATGGCCCAAGGATAAGTCATGCCAAGTTTTCTTGGGTTTAGGCTTAGTTCGATTGGGATTGGCTCAATTTAACCCATATGAGTCAAATGAGTCAAGTTGGGCTAAGTTAATCATTTTCACAAAATTGGGTTAAAGTGGTAACTTGGGTGAGTTCAATAGGTCATTTGGAGTGAATGAGTGCAATTGGTTTGATTCATTTTGGGTTAGATTTTGGATTTGACTCATATGATTCAATTTGGGTCAAATGGATCATGTTGACCAATTTGACTAAATTGGCCAAATTGGCTTGAGCATGGGTTAAGTTTATGTCCATTGATCATTGGTGATTGATTGGAAGAGTTGATTTGAATTGGTTTGGGTTATGGAGTGAATTGGTTCAATTTGACCCTTTATGTCAAATTGGACTAAATGGACTAAGTGGGTTAGGTTGACCAAATTGGGTTCAATTGCAAGTTAGATATTGTTTAATATTGAATTAGAGATTGGTTGGAAGCATTGGCTTCAACCAATTTGGCATAAGATTTGATTTATTTCAATTTGACCCTTTATGTAAAATTAGGTCTACTTGGGTCAAAGAATCCAATTGGCTTGATTAAGTTAAATTGATTACAGTGGAGTGTTGAATAATGACTTACAATCATCAATGGAGGGATTGAATGATTTGATTTGATCTAATGGAAGTTTAATTAGAGTTTGGTTCAATTATCCCTTTTAGGTCACTTTGGGTTAAAGGCTTGGTCAAGCCAACTTGGACTAATTGAGGGTTATAGATGGTTGGGATGTGTTTAATGATGAATTTGAGGTTGATTGATGGCTCGATTACAATTGATTTGGGCTTGATTAGGTTTTGGCTCATTTAAACCCTTTAAGTCATATGGGTCAACTTGGGTTGACCAAATTCCCTTGGTTTAATTGGCTTGATTGTAAGTTTTGGAATGACTTGAAATGATCTATTAAATAATTAGAGTGATTGAGAAAATCAAGTTGGATTTAGTTTGCTTGAATGACTTTGAGTTGAGTTATAGGATTATGATGGGGTTAACTTGGGTTAAGGCCCAAGTCAATTTGGTTTGGAGCTTGGATTAGAAAACCAATTCAAGTAAGATTAATTGAATAGGTTTAAAGTTAGATTAGCTCCATCTACATGAGCTTGAGTTTGGATGAGTGAATAGCTATGAGTTTTGGTTCAGACCTTAGGGTAGGTGAAAATTATTTGTCCTAACGTGGACTCTAAGCTTGGGTTATGAATTCTAAGTCTCTAAACTTAAGTTTAGTGTTCCTTTAATCACTAAAAGTGTCCAAGCATTAATAAAATCTTAGTGTCTAGAAGGCTCATAGATCTAAGATGAGAAGGATTAATCCTCACTTCAAAAGTGAGGTCAATAGAGGGCTGGTGGTAAAGTTAAGTAAGAAAAAGGCTAAGCTTTATAAGTGGAGACAACTAGCTGGTAGTAATATAAATATTCATAGAATTGCTTACCACATTTATTTAGTATGCATTTCTAAGTGAAATCACTAATTATATAACAAAAATTATAAAAATTCAAATTATAGGACTAACCTTGTTAGATTTGATATTAATTATCTATGAGCACTTTTTTCCATGCATCTAAATCTTCGACTTTGATACCAAAAATTTGGTGAGGATGAGTTCGAAAAAGAAGGTTATCACAGGGATGTGGCGAAAGAGATGCTCCAATTTTCTTCTACTCACCAAAATGGAAAAGAGATGGAGATCTTCCACTCACCAAAATGGAAGAAGTTTGAAGTTCTATTCAACTAAGTAGAACAACAATGAAAGATCACCAAATCTCTCAGACAGTTGGCAACCAAGCTCCAACCAAAGAGTTTTCACTCCAAGTTTCACATAAAAGTCAAAAAGTTCTTCATTAGGTTGGAATGGGCGCTTAAATAAGTATAATACTTCAAGGGATGCATCCTTTAAGGAGAAAACTACCAAAAATTGATAAAAAGTCAGAACAGTTGTTTCGTAGCGCCGTGGTGCTAAGAAACTAGAGTCCAACATCGAGGTGCCATATCCATGAGCCAAAGCACCACCTTCTCGGTCCCCAACTTCTAAAGCCTATAAAATGCAGTGTTAAGGCTCCAAAAAGGCAGGGTCGAGGCTTTAGACCCACACCTTTGAAATTGAACATATGAACTCACATGTTTTCAACTACAACTCTTATACAACACTTACACATGATTAAATAAATCTATTACTACATAATACAACACATAAAATATAAATCTTCACATAAAATCTACTAAAAGTTTTCTTGAGGTTAAGCTTTGGTTTGAGACTTAATGATAGGTCTTTTCCTCCTTTGATGTGCTACATCATTATCTCTCCAAATTTTAGTCCCTTAAAGACTTATTCTTTTTGTATGGTTTGATGAGTGTGCCATGCACTTGGTCTTTCCATCTTTTTGATGTGCAACAGCTTTCCAAAGTAAAAAAGTTAGTGTGAATTCCTTCACAGGAAGCCCTTCTTGAGTCACTCAAGAGGACTAGACAACTTCATTATATTCTTCAAGATTCACATGACTATTGGAGAGTTCCAACAACTTTGCCAATATTTTTGGTTGCTGCAAGTTGAGGGCATGTTTAAATGTCCCCTCCCTCAAGCATTAGGAGAGTGTAGCTTGGGTGACTACAAGTTTTAAATGTTTTTACATCCAACATCTCCTTTTGAAAGTAAGTGATGGATTTCTTAATTACTCCCCAATCTCTAATACTTCTATAATAGAGCTTATGAGCTAATTATAGGTCTTTGTTCATTAATGAATTGAGTGACAAACATCTTTTTAAACTCGATAAGGGATGTAATGACACCTACAAGTAGGCACAAAAACCATATTATGGTAGACTTTTTGAAGGTTGTAAAAAAGAGACACCATTTAAGTGCGTTGTCAAAGTTAAGCAAGGAGATAATGGACTCAAAAGAGGTGATGTGGTTAGTGGGATCAGTTCTTCCTCTACAATACTCCAAATGTAGAATTTTAAACTTATGTTGTGAACAAGCTTCCATGATCTCTCTAGAGAAGGCATTTGCAAGGCCCCACTTATTTCCCACCACTTGAGTAAGGTTTCCTCATCACTTGTATAATAGGACTTATCATTGTTGCTTGAGGTTGAGATTAATGCTCATGTGCATCATCTAATGTGTAGAACTATCAAGTTAGAGGAACCCTCCAACTCACACATCTGTGGCTGCTCTTATTGCATCCTCTTCATAATATCTTGATCTAGGTGAGTGATCTGATCCTCTATAACTTTCAAATACTTGTGGGTGGAAAAATGTTGGGTGACTCACTCACTCCATATTAGTCTAGTTATCTAAGCAGGTTGTCCTTCTCCATGAAGAACTCAACTTCTTATTTATGGCATCGATCCACACTTATTGCACCAATAAGAATGTTGTATTCAAAGTTGTTTGTAGAATGATACCAGACTTACTAGTGAGTCTTTTCATGGGAAGTAGAAGAGGGATTATAAAGATAAACACTTGCTTGTTAGATAAGTGGATTGTATAGTAATGAATAAGAGATCTTAAGTCCTTTGAAAAATTCAATAAGGCACCAAAACAAAAATAAGAGCAATATTAGCTTTATGAGTACACTGTAGTAGTAGAACCATAAAGGCTAATAGATCTAATAATCAAAATCTATGATAAAAGTCATTAATAAGTCATTTGACCTAGTATTTATAGGGTTAGAGGGCTACATACATGACTACAAAAAACACAAAATTAAAAGAAAATATAGAAACATTACTAAATTATATTCAAGTTTATTAGAAATCAAACTAATATAAATTTCTTCAAATTAATTGAGTAGGTAAAGTTTTTTACATAAAAAATTTTATATTTATTTAATCCAATTTTGTCTATTGATAACTTTTAGATCTTATTAAGAAGATTGTCAAAGAAATGATAGAATAAAAGAAAGTGGCATGAAGATAACCTTGAAACAAGTTCTATTATTTCACATATATTGTTAGAAAAATACAAGATTTAGGACTATGATATGCATTTCACTTAAATTTGCAGTTTGATCCCTTATTTATAAGTGGTGTTTGAGACAAGCTCTATAACAAATATTATTGTTAAAAATATGATTAAATTCCACAATATAATATATTGAAGATTTGCCATGAAATAAGAATCTTCTATCTTGCGGCTATTAATTTTAATTAATTTATACATTATTTTTAAAATAGGAAGTCATCCTTAAGAAGTAATTTGTTGATTTAACTATGACTAGTGTTCTAGAAAATAAATATAATGAGTATTTCAGAAGATCTTAACTTAGATAACCTCTAAGATTGAGTACATGAATGAGTAGCATATGACTTCAAATTGATCTATGTTGTTGGCTTTTACGCCAAAAATACTTCATTAGAGCTTGAGGCGAGTTAGATTTGGTAATGAGTTCAACATAATGATGATGATGATGAGTTCTTCTGCTTGATCTGGGGATTTGAGTGGGCATGCTTAGATGATTTTAAAGAATTAACTTTTGACGAATTTGATGTGTCAACATCCCATAAAAAGGTCAAATATACTTGACTTCAGCTAGATCAATTTTTGAATATTCAATCTCCAAATTTATATTCTTAATTATGTGCACAATTAGAAAATTTTTGATAATATCATACTAGTCATGCAAAAATAAATGTCATCAAGACTTTCAAGTAAATATTGGAGAATATTTTGTAAAGAATAAGTAGGCATTATCTTGTTTCTCATCCAATGCTAGGAATCTCTGTTTTTTTTTGTCTCACGACGTGGCAAGGATGTCAAGTGAAAGAGACGAAGGAAATAAGTGTGATACATTCAATATATTAATAAAATTTAAATGATATGAATATAGATATTTTAATTGAGATATTACATACATAAATAAAAATTAATTAAATAAAGGGTAAACACAAGACCTCCTTTGAATGAAAATATATTTAGTTTCTGATTTAGAATCTGTAAAAGAAAAAGTGAAAAAAAGATTCTTTATAGTTGTTTGGTTGAGCTTTTCAACACACGACTTTGCATTTTTGTTTGATTGATAAAAATGTAATGTAAAAGTAAATTATAGGTTTGGACGTCGGCGGTGGGGTCGCGTTCTACGTATGTGGTGTAATGGCCATGGCAAACGGCCCGGCATGGCAGCCGGCCGTATTAATGGGCTACAGCCAACGCTGGCCAGCTGGCTGAGCCGGCGGCCAGCCCAACGGCTGATTGGGCCCGGCTCAATGGTGGCCAATGAAGCCATGGGCTGCGGGTAATGGCGGGCGGGGGCCAATGAGGCGGCCTGGCGGCAGGCGGGGCCATGAATGGCCAGCGTAATGACCATCACTCGATAACTGTATATTGATCGCTCAAAATGGTGATTCAAATACATAGCCCGTCTGTATTTTAAAATCTCAAATAAATCACATTTGATTCTTGCAACTAAAAAATTATTGAATCGTAAAGTGGAATGCACTCACCCACTGCAACCAAACAGCCCGATAGTTTCGGTGTTTATGTAATTCCCCGATTATTTCGCATAGAATGTCTTCTCCGTGAGCAATACAGCCTCATCTAATCTGCACAGCTTCTATCGCCAAGCCTGCAAATTGCTTCTTGTTGAAACAGAAAAAAATGGCAGGAAGCTTATTCATCTCCCCCTTCTGCTCTTCTCCTTTCACTTCGCAACTATTCCCTCCATCCATCAAATATCCCTTCTTTTCTCCACTCTTGCCTCTCCATTCATCCCCTAACTACTCCATTCATTTCTCAGTCCACTCCTCTCAGGATAACCACTACCCTTACCGCTCACCTTTCCTTTGTTCCGTCTTCTCTTCCTCCATTCCATGCGACATTCCCACCCTTGAGGAGAAAGATGACAACTTGGACTCTGACACGCAAGAAGCCCTCCTTAGAGGAGGCGCGCAGGTCACCTCTGTGCTTGAGGAAATGATCAAGCTGGTATTTTACGAACCGCTCGTATTTACTTGCTTATATGTAATTGTTCTTTTGGGTGTCGTCGATCTCCTTACTTTCTATTGTTTTGTACGTGTTTATTTGTAAATGATTCGTTTGGGTGTTATTGAACACCTCAATTTCTGGTGTTTTGCAGCTTGAGGACATGGAAATGGATGCAGCGTCGGAGGCAGTGGCCGTGGAGATCGCAGCACAAGGTGTTATAGGAAAGAGGGTTGATGAGATGGAGTCGGGATTCATTATGGCTCTTGATTATATGATTCAACTTTCTGAGAAGGATAATGATGAAAAGGTTACTGATGAAATGCTTAGTCCTGTTCTTTATACTAAAATGATTCTACTTTTGCTAATTAGCCAGCGTGATTCCTTGCTGCGCACTTTTGGGATACAGCCAATTTATTCCTCCAATTAATTGCTTCTTAGTTCTGATAGTAACGGACTCAGTATTTCGATTTATTTAAATAATTCTTTTGAACATAAACTTCTAAAACAGCAATGAGTGTATAGGAATAATTTGGATTATCTGCCAAAGAAAAAAATGGTTTTTTTTTTTCCTTTAAGTGTTGCAAACTGTAAGAAAATTTTCACCTTTCTATTATACCAAAAGAGAGTATGAAACGGCCTTGCCCAAGCTACATATCATAGTTTGGATATGCTCTTTTTACAACTTTCATTAAAACCAGCATGGACGGGAAAACTAATTCGATGAATGAAACTCATCAGAGTCATAATGAACTTAGCAAAATCATCTTGAACTTGTTGAAGGCACAGTGAACTTGGCATAACAATTTTGAACTTGTTAGCCATAGTAAATTTAGCAGAATCATACTAAACTTGTAAGAGTCATATTGAACATTGCAGAATCATCTTGAACTTATTAGAGGCACAATGAACTTGACAAAATCATTTAAACGTGTTAGTCATATTAAATTTGATAGAATTATATTGAACTTATTAGTGATAGTAAATTCAACAGAATCATATTGAACTCATCAATTATGTTAAACTCGATAGAATCATGTTGAACTTGTTAGTCATAGTGAACTCAACATAATTATATTGAACTTATCAATCAAGATGAGCTTGACAAAATCATATTGAACTCACTAAACTCAATAGAATTATTTTGAACTCATTAGAGTCATGGCGATAAATGGCCCCAACATGGAGATCACTCACCACACTTTCAAGAACTACTCATTTACATCCTGCTAAGGTCAAAGACTTCATTATATAGTCGACAATCCCATCCACGAACCTACAAACTCACATGCCAAGTCGATGACTTTTTTATTAGCTCGTGACTACAATTGCTTACTTGTCTTAATTAGAATTTCCACCATTCCGTCCATGTATCTATAATAATCTTATAGTGTGCGCCCTTTTTTTATTTTTATGAAATTAAAGTGTAGCTTTTTTGTCGTGTATAAACCCTTAAATATGAGGCCAAAGTGCAATTTTCACAAGTGGGATTTTTTTGGGAATTTGGTGCTTGCAATAGAAATCTCATAACTTTTCTCTTTAAAAACTTTATCTCTTATTTCTTCTTTTTCTTCAACCGTCTCTTTCTCTATTGTTTAATGAGAACTCATAAATCTTGTTAGTAGGGTTTTAACATTACCATAGACAAATATGGATGTAATATCTTAAAAAGGTGTTGGAAGTATCAAATAATATCAAGAACTAGAAGGGAACTAAAAGAAGTAAAGCAACAAAATAAAGAGAAACAATATACATAAAAATTCATGACTTCACCAAGAGATAACTAGTCCAAGGAATTTAATAAGTACTCATTCTCATCCCTGAAATTCTGCAAGTACATGGGAAACTCATCCTTCAATTTGAAATTTCTTAAAGAAAAGTTCAACTCATCGAAATATTTAATGTTATCGAAAGGAGAGCTAAAAAAATGAAAATCATCCAAGAAAAAGTTTAACTTGTCAAAAAATATTGGTTGTTCAAAGGAAAGTTTAACTTATCTAGAATTTGAAGTTGTCGAAGGTTGAGTTCAAAATTTGAAGTCATTCATGGGAGAGTCCAATTCATCCGAAATTTCACATTCTCCAAAGGAGAGTTCAACTCATCTATGATTTAAATCAACCAAGGTAAGTTTAAGTTATCAAAACATTGAAGTTTGAAAGAGAGTTCAACACATTCAAGATTTGACATTGTTTAATAGAAAGTTCAACAACTTGACAAAATCAGACTTAAAAAGCTTGATGAGCTTGTTCCATTCTTTGAACTTTTCTATTTAAAATAAAAAATAAAAGAAGGAACAAAAGGTTTGAGGAAAATTTTAAAGAAGTCGGTTCAAAAACTCAAAAAAGAATTTTTAAACATGAAGTTGGCCAAATTCAACTTTAGAAGTAGACACATTGAAGGCATAGGTCAACATTGAAGAAACTTATTTCCAATATAAGTAATCAACTAATTAAGTAAAGTGGTAGGCTAACTTAAGTTTGAGATTAGAGTGATCTTAGCTTAGGGTAAAGTTAAAAATTTCACTACTACTCTTTGCAGGAGACTAAGTCCAATAGGTAAATGTGCTAATGGAGTTACTTTTTATACTTAATTCTAACTTTGAGTTTCATTATAAGAGAAAAAGATATATTGAATGAACTTTAAAAGTATAAGAGTAAATGGATTTTTTTAATTAATTTTACTTAGATTTTATATAGTTGGAAACTTATTCTAAATAAAACTTTTACTTCAACATGAAGTTGGCAAAATTCAAATTTGAATTGGACTAACTTTAAGCATCATGCCTTTTTGTATCCTTTTGTATCCTTTTGTATCCTTTTGACATAAAGTTTAGCCCTTGAATTTTGACTCTCCCCTTTGTAACAAGATCTTCATTGAGTTGATGGAGCAACCCTTTCCAAATGGTGAGTTTAGATGGTTACTCTTGTGAAGATGAGGCCCATCTAAGGTAATGACTAGTGTTAAGATGCATCAAAGGAAAAAAAAAATCAAATAAGAAATGGGAGTTATAAAAATACTATTTTCTTGATGTTCATGCATGATTACATATTAATTATTCAACATAGTCATTTAGTGCAATTGCTTTGAGAATATACTCGAGTCAATAACTTATTAATGCAAAATGTTTGAAGGTAGAGAAACAAATAACATATAAAATAATAGATTTCATTCAATCTATAACTTGATTGTTGACTCTCTTAATTGAAGATTTTTGGGTTTGCTTTTTGAAGTTAACTAATTGGCAAAAGTTAAAAGGATTATTTGAAGTCTTACCTATTTCACCTGGAATATTAGCCATCTTGATTAAAAGAAGTTACATAGCAAGATTGAGGATGTAGATCAAATGACAACATTATGCGTATATTTGTGGGTTTGTCACGGTGCTAACATAGATGATCGGTCAAACTAGTATCACTTTTAGTAAGACAACTTATCAAGACAATAAATTCTTTCAAAGTCTTTTAGTTTTAAAATATTGATATCATTTAATTTTGCTATTCTTTTTGTAAGATTATTTTAAGTGATATAAGATATTGTGGGAACTAAATGCACACTTAAATATTTTATAGACCATGTTCAAGTTATCATGATTTATGTAGAATAAAAGTATTGAACTCTTTAAGTTCACTATAAACTTTTCAAGTTCACTAGGAACTCATCAAATTCACTATAAATTTGTTAGATTCATGATAAATTGGCTAGAATCATACTTAATTTCTTAGAGCCATAATGAGCTCAACTGAGCCATCCTAAACTTATCAAAGTCATGATGAATTTGAGAGAAATCATGCTTAACTCGTTAGTCGTGATAAACTCAACAAAATCATCTTAAATTTGACAGAATCATCCTAAATTGATTAGTCATGGTGGACTTAGTAGAATAATATTGAACTCTGTTAAATCATACTGAACCTCATCAATCATGATGAACTCATTAGAGTTATAGTGAACTCGACACATTCATAATAAATTTGTTGTAGTCGTTAAGATAACTCAACCCATCATGGGGATTACTTGCCCCACTTTTAGGAGTTACTCATCTACATCCACTAAGGGCCCGTTTAGGCACGTGGTTGAAGTGCGTCACGTCTTAAGATGTGGCGCCTTTCTGTTTGGCGGCACCGTGTGATTGCTTTCAAGCTGCGGCTGCAATGTAATTTACCTTCCGAGTTTACTACGATCTGCCTTTTCTAAGCACACCCATGACCTCTTTACCTCTTTCTCTTGACGCTCTTGTTACTCATGCCGCTCCCGATCTATGGTTCGTGGATCGGCATTCCTACTATGTCTTGAGCTAACCTTCAACCTCTTTGTAGATCAAGTGACATCCTTCACATTTCCTTCTGCTTGTCTTCTTCTCTACTATTCCAAAAGGCTATAATTTGCGATTAGTATGAGCTGTTGTTGACTGTTATGCCTTCTTCTTTTTCTACTTGTTTCCATCTGTGTGTTTTGATTTCGGTTTCAACTTTTGTGGTTTTCTTCTTGGTTGTTGCCACTTGTCGAGGATGTCTCGATGGTACACTCACTTGCTTCTGCTGTCGATTTTACTTATTAGTTATGCTTTTGTGTTTGGTTTTGTGGTGGCTTGCCTTGCCTGATTTCTTCGTTCGAATTTATACATTCCAATCGGCTTTAGGAAAGACATATAGCTTCTTCCTTATTACACAGTCGTGATACATGTTCTTATTATTTGGTTGTAGCGTCGGTCTTCCTTCTCTCTTACACAGTTGTGCTTAGTTTGGGAATGTGAGGCCAGATGCTATTTGGTTTGGATTTGTGAATATTTCCTTGGACTTTCTCTTAATGCTTTGTTGCCTCTGTAATGGGTTAATCTGATTCTTGTTGTATCATGTGGTTGGTGATGTCGACACTCTTTCTCCCTTGTGTTTGATGCATTCTAGCAGCGGGTGTGGTCTGCTTATGCCTGGGTTTGAGTACTATATTGTTGTCTCTGCGAGGTCTTCTGTTAGTTGTTGTATCATGTGGGTGGTGATGTTGGCACTGTTTCTCCTTTTTGTTATCTTGGATAATCGTTTGTAGTTGGCAGATAGCCAGCCTTCTACGTTTTGGATTGAATTTGAGCTTATGAAATGGTTTTTATTTATCATAGCTTGCATCTGCACCGTGTTTTGATTGCTGTTGTTGTAGCATTTGGATGGTCTGTCGGTTCTTTTTCTCCTGTGTGCAATTGTGATATTGTGTTGGTGGTGATAATTACTTTGGATTCCATTGGGGTTTTTTTTCCATATGTTGCCTTTACAATGGGTTTTATCAGTTCTTATTATATCTACGGGGTGCTTAAGCCTAGACATGTGTAGTCGACACCCTTTTGTGGTTTGGGTTGGATTCGAACGGTGACCTTTTGGCCTTGTGTTGTTTGGTTTTGAATGGAGTAGCAACTTGGTTGTGTGCTTTCTCTGTGATAGGTGTTATCGACTCTTGTTCTACCTTTTTGGTTATGTTGATGGCCCGCAATTGAAAGCACAATTTGGTTTTGTTCAAAGTTTGAGTATCTACCTTTTTGAAATTGTTAAGTTTATAATTGATGAATTTCAGAATTTTTACACTTGGAATATTTTGTCATTTCTAGAATGTGTCATTATCTATGTGGTTGTTTTGATGACCTATAATTATGAGCATGGTTTTGATTGTATGTGTTTAATTTTACCCTACATCAAATCATATAATTGATATGTATTTATTCTTACCAGAGATGAGCCGTGACGAAAGCCTATTGTACGGCAATGTCCCTAAAGTTTAGCTTTTTTTGGTCTCCACTTTCGCATTCAATGATTACGTTTAACATGTTGATTTTGGGCTGACTGTGTCTATTTTTGTAGCTTAGGGTTTTCTCATATTACACCTCATTACACATTCATGGAGAAATCTACGGAGGGAGCTTGGGCGACGTGGGAGAAAGACATTAAACTAATATTTTATCAAATATGCTTGCAAGAGATCGAAGCTGGCAATAGGCCCACCACCCACTTCAACAAAGAGGGGTTGCAGAATGTCATTGAGAAATTTAAAGAACACTTTGGAAGGGAGTACGATAGGGCTCAACTTAAATAATAAATGTGATGGTCTAAAAAAAGATTGGAAGATTTAGGAGTTGAAGTAAAAGAGCCACGTGTAAAAATTCATGCGTCCGATGAAAGAGTTAATTAGATGTCGGTGAAATTTTGGAAGAGATCGAATAGTAGATAAAATACTAGGAGATTTCCTCATTTGGTGAGGACTTTAGATATGGTTAGGTTTCTATAGGCAACATAGTTAATTACCCCTCTAATAAGTGAGAACTTTTGATTAAAATTTAGTCGTTAGATTCTTAGTCGTGGCGTATAATAGCGATGTGGAGTTTTGGAATTTAGATTTATGAAATTCATTATACTTAAAGGGAATGGTTGGGGAGCGATGTGGCCGTCCCAGATCGTGGTTAGTCATCCGGGTTGTGGTGGTCCAGTTTCTTGTTAGAGGTGGTAGTCATCTAACGGAGAAGGATCTTATCGGCAACATGAGTTCGTCGTCCAATAAATCCCCCGCAGGGTGGTGTTTGTCAGGAGACAAGCTTAAGTCTATCTTAGAGGACTTTTATCAGTATCTGCATGGTTCCTGACTCGAAAGGGCGTTGGGAGCATCTGAGGTTGTCCGAGATGACACTATCTTGGGTCGGTCACGAAGTGTAACGAATAGGATGATTTCGATTGAGCGATTTACGTTGACGCGTACTTCTTGAGCAGCGAAGTGAAATTCAATCATTACAAATATTTGCAATTCATATCTTCTTTAACTTAATTCGTATCGATTCTTTGAAATCTTTAAGTTTGTAAATAAATCTGAAGCATTAAAGGCATCGTATTAAAATTTTATGCGTCAAAAAAAAGCTTTAAACACAGCTATCTGATTGATAAAAGGCAAACTACCAGCGTCTTTTCACGAAATTATCAGCGGTAGCATCGTAAAATTTAAAAAGGCAGACAAGAATCTTAAAGTAAGGCTGATCCGGTAGAACGATGCATGCATGTGTAAATTCAATAAGCCGTCTTTGCGATAATGTATGATGGCGAAACGATATCTTTGTAAGTCTTTGCGAAATGTAACAATATAAGCGAACGATATCTTTGTATCGATGTCGAGGGCGGTCTTTTCATTAAAATCATTTGAGTTATATCGAATCGTTTCCCAGAAATGTCGTTAAATTGCGTAGATTTTGACTTTCATATAAGAATTAGTCACCGGCATTAAGCGAAGGTAAGGTAGAGGCAATCTACTTACTGCTGTACGACACAGATTGGGCGGCCCTCGAAATGTCGAGTCGGGGATCTTAAGATCACTGTCTTTCATCTATTGGCTTTTCTTTATCTGCGTGATTTATCATGGCATTACATCGATTTTTGACGTTTTCGCATTTATCGCATTCTGCATTCTGGCGTGTTTTAAAACGTTTATATCGATGAAATCGTATCTTTGACTGACTATAATCGTTGAGCGGTTGTAATGACATCTGATATGGCGAGGAATATCCCAGATGTATGTCATTCTGATTTATAAAATCGGTAGAAACAAGACATTCATGGGGTATAGAAGCGAATTTAAATTAGCGGTTATGTACCATGCCGATTAATACAGGTCGATTAATGGTGATGCTTATCGCTTCTTTCAGTACCTGACTATATTGAAATAACTATTCAAATCTTTTATATGAAACTCGTGCATTGGCATTCTGAAGCTTAAAGCGTAATGCTCTAAATTGATGTAAAGAGCGAAATCTTTGAGTGCGAAGTAATCTGCCTTGATATTCATATGATGTAGCAACTAACAAACAATATCGATCTAAATCCATTCGATAGTGCGACTCACTAGCAGCAGTTTGGAACTCCCAATCCGCATTTCAACACAGGAAGAATTTGTCGGTGAAAGAAAAGGGATAGGGAAAGAAATTGATCCGAATCCAGCATCCGTCGGCCGAGAGCGGAAATCCTAGCAGAGCCGATCGGTTCCTGAATTTCCCGTCGATTCCGCGAGATTTCCTCACCGGCGAGTAACTTACCGGATCGCCGGTTCAGTCTGACAGAAGGTGAAATCCGGTCCAGGCGGTCGACCACGGGGCCGGCGGTTCAACAGCGGCAACGTCGATACGAAGCGGTATTTGAATCAGCCGGCAACGAAAGCGAAAGCGGCCGTTCGTTCTGTGTCAAGGAGTGGTCCGTCGGCCGTCAGAGGAAGGAAAGGAGGAAAGCACGAACTCGATCGAAGGAAATCGAAGGACTGAGGCCGGCTATGGAAGGAAATGAATAGAAGTCACGGAAGAGATCCAACCCTACACGCCGAATGGCTTAATCCCACGATGCTGATCGCCCTAATGCTACAAGAATTAATAAAATTAATTACAATTAAATAAGCTAATTGGATTAATTGATATTACAATTCTTAAAAAAAAAATTTCTGACTAAATTTCTTCTAAATCATTCAAACAGAAGGAAACTTCATCATCTTGTTCAACCTCCCAAGTAGCTTCTTTGATTGGTCTGTGCTTCCATTTAATTTTAACATAGGAAATTTGTCTATTTCGCAATCTCTTCACATCAAATTCTAAAATCTTTTCTGGCTCCAATACATAAGTCAAATCTGGTTGTATTTCAAACTTTGTATATGGAATCTTCGCTCAGATTCGGATCCATTTTCAACATTTAAATGTGAAAACGCTAGAATGTCCACAATGGTAGGTAAGTTTGTGTATATCAATCTTTTCAATGATTTCAAAAGGTCCCATGTACAGGGCTCAATTTACCTCTGACCAAATCTACTAATTACTTTCATAGTTTGACTTTCAAGAATACAAATTCTCCAACTTGAAATTCTAGCTTTTAAGTCGTAATACTTCTCCGACGATCCCGAAAGCATCTATCTCGACATCTGATTTTCTAGAATTGATCAACCAACTGACCTAATGTATCTTTCTCCCACTTCACCCAACTCAATGGAGTTCTACACTTTCAACCATACAATGCTTCATACTTAGCCATCTCAATACTAGATTGGTAGTTTATTATCAGAAGAAACTCATAGAATATGATCTTCCCCTACCTCCAAAATCTAAAACACATAATCTCAACAAATCTTCTGTGACTTGAATTTTCTTTCTTTCGATTGTCCATCTATTCTAGGATGAAAAGCAGAAAGTGTAATCAGGCCAAGCCTCTCAATTCCAATCCATAACTGAAGTAAATCTACCATCTCTGAGACGATCACTTTTGCACACTAAGTCTTACAATTTCTTTAACATATAATCTGACAATTTATCAACTGAATTGTCTTTCATAAGAAATGAGTCTTTTGGTCAATCTAACCACAACAACCCGACATACTAATTTTGCCTGATCTAGAAATCCCATAACAAAATCCATGCAATTTCTTCCCACTTCCACTTATAAAATGACTGAACAATCCACGCCTTGATGCCCTTTAACAACTGGACAAGCTCGACATTTGTATATTCGCCTATATCTTTCTTCATACCACCACCAAAATGCGCGCTTTTAAATCTTTATACATTTTGAACTACCTGATGAATAAGATATCCCGCTGATGAGCCTCAGAAATTTCTTGTCTCCATCACCCATCTATAATTGGAATTCTTCCAACAACACCTGATCTACAAGAAAATTCGCTCGACTCCTGATTTGTTCAATGAATTGATATCCACGATCCGCCAGCTTTGATTCTATCAAATAAAGGATCAGACCGTCAATCGAGATAAATGCCCATTATCACCGAATCTTCTAACTTCTATAGCTCTACGATCAACTCGACTTTGAGTAATAATCCAACCATTTCTGAATTTTGCTTAATGCATCGCCACCACATTAGCTTTGCTGACAATACAATATCTAAATCATAATCTTTAATAAACTCAAGCCACCTTCTTGTCTTAGATTTAGTTCTTTTGAGAAAGATATATTTAAGACTCAAGATCGAAGAAAATTTCGATTTCACCCATATAAGTAATGTCTCCAAATTTTAAGAGAAAACCACAAATGCTAATTCTAAATCACATGACGGATAATTTCTTTCATGAGTTTTTAATTGTCTCAAGATAAGAATTACTCTTCGTTTCGCATTAAAACACAACCCAAGCCTTTAAAGATGCATCACTAAATATTTGAATCCTCGCCTCGATGGAATACTAAAATCAAGTGGTCAAATGCTTTTCAATTCTGAAAACTCGCCACATTCCGTTCATCGAATTGATATTCTTTCTCAATAAATTGGAGAGATTGCAATACGAGAAAATCTCGACAAACTTCTGTAATAACTCTAAGCTGTAAAACTACGAACTTCAGAATATTCTTTGTGCACCATTCTAAAATTGCTTTTAGGATCAACAAACTCCTTCGCCACCGATAATGCGACTAAATGCGACGCTATGCATCCAAAATTCACATTTTGAAAATGCATATAATCGATTTTCTTAACAATTCTAAAACAATCTCGATGATTTTCACGTTTCATTCGCTTTAGAATAAATCAATATCATCAATAAAGATGATAACAAATCCACCGCGACTTGAAAACACGCATTCATTAAGTCCATAAAGACGCAGGAGTATTGCTTAAAACCAAATAAGATAACAAGAAATTCATAAAGCCCATACCTAGTTCCAAAATGCTTTTAAAAATATCAAGATCTTTAACTCTAACTGATATATCCGATCTCAAATCAATTGAAAATACAGCTTCCTCCAACTGATCAAATAAATCATCAATCCTCTAATGGATACTACTTTGATTGTCACTTTATTTACCCCGTAATCAATACACAGATGTAACATCCTTTTCTTAACAAATAATACATGCACTCCACTGAGTCAATGAATAAATCCTTTGTCTATCAATTCCCGCAACTGCACTTCAATTCCTCGCAATTCAGTGAGCCATCCTGTAGCGAGATTTATGATGTAGCACTGTTGTACATCAATCCCAAACTCCACTTCTCGTGGTTGGTGGTAACCCCTGTAATTCCTAAACACATCGAAATTCCAAACAACTAAATGTTTTTCGCTCAAACACCTTATTCAACACATCTAATTTGGCTAAATACAATTTCACCGCTTTCTAAATATTTACTCAACTTCACCGCATCAATCAAAGCAAGATAATGACATTCTTATCACAAGAAAAAATAAAATGATTTTTCACCGCATGCAAAATTTCACTCTCCTCTTCCAAAGATTCAATTGCAAAATATTTGATCAACCAATCCATACCTAAGATAACGCCAAAATATCTCGATTGGTAAGATAATTACGTAAGAAAAGTGTTTATCTTGAATGTTAATGCCAACAACACATTTCCTATTTCAGATTCAAACTATCACCGTAAGACATTACCACATTCAATAGTGTATGAAATAAATAAGATCAATTGGTAAACCGGTGGAAAAGGAATCGAAATGAACTGCGAAGCGCCGAATCAAACAATGAACCCAAATGATCAAATTTTAAGCATACCGACACCACTTCATTTGATTCCTTCGCTTTCATGAGTGATAGAAAACTCGCTTTTACTAGGGTTGATTTTTCGCTCAAATTTCTCCTTTTTTGAATTGAAGGTTTTCCCAAAAAATTGTGTGTTACCCGCTTCCGGCTTCCAAAAAATTTTCTTTCATTGACCTCGGATAATTGTATGATTTTATGTCCTTCTTCTTCTCAATAATCGCCAGACGATGTCCAACCCGACCACATCTGTAACATTTCCGATCCAAATGCATATCATTAAAAAAATGTCGCACACTTATCACAAATAGTTTCTTCAATTGAATTTGTTTATCATCAAACTTAAATTTCTAGGAAAATGACCTTCTTTCAAAGTTTTGCTTGCTCCTCAGAATCCCACTGTTGCTGGAAAAATTCAACTCATTTTCAATTCTCCTAGTTTCAACTAACACCGAGAACTCACCGATATCAAATGGTGCTAATGCCAACCTTAATCGATCTCCGAGCAGAATCTATGACATTTCTCTTCCGCATCGATATAATGGAGTATATCTAGAAAGAAGTGAACTGCCATCTGCATTATAGTTTTGATCCTTGAGTTAGATTGAAAAATTTGTCTTGAAAAGCAAGTCCATGGAGGAATAAACCAATCTTTGAATATTTTGACAAATTCATCCCATTTTGATCTCGAGTAATGTATCGTCAAATCTTTTCCTGTGGTTGAGCTCGCCACCACCTTTTCTCGCCTTCTAAAAAAAGTAAGACTACTCTTCTCGTTCGTGGCAAATCATCCCATCCAAAATATTTTCAATTTTAAGACCCAATCTTCTCGCCACTATAGATCATCGCTCCCCTTGACGCTTTTGGTCAACGCTTGAAATATCCTCAAATGTTGATCCACTTCAACCATACTCGACGGTGCCTACTAGTCCGATTTTTCCATAGATTTATCAACAACTTGGGAAATCAATCAACTACCCTGCAATTCATCGACCTCTACCTTCACCACTGCTCAGGTTGTATTTCACTCTATTAATTATCTCCAAAGATGTAGTTCGTCGCATTTAGTCTGGAGGATCACCATCTAACCTTTTGCATTTCTTCGAAATTAATCAGTAATTATAAAATTATTTATATGATATATTTATTAAATATCATACATGCATGAAATTAAGAAAGATGGATTCCTTACCCAAAATTAATCGTCTATACCAGATTGATCAATTCAACACTTATTCTAAATCCAAATCATGCTTCCATTATCTCATCAATCTTTTGCTCGTTTCAACCTTATCGCTTCGACTTTCATGTCACACCCCTGATGACCCCTTATGGGTCGGTTTGAAGTGCAGAATAGATGACTGACAGACACGATTTCACCAACACGCTCCAACCTGTCTCATGGAACAACAAGTGAAATTGATCTAATCAAATCATCACAAATATTTGCAATTCATATACTTAACTTAATTCATATCACAATTACCAAGCATGAAATCTTTAAGCCAGAAATAAATACAGAACTAAAGACATCAAGATAAAATTCAGACGCAAAAAAACCTTTAAGCTTCCCAAAACTATACAAACAAAATGTATCCCTTTCTGAAATTATCAACGGTAGAAGATCATTTAAAGCTTTGTCGACAAGAATGTTAAAGTATGCGTGGCCGGATTTATTCGATGCGTGTATGGTTGGATCTCTCCGCAGCATTTCATTTCCTTCCATAGTGGCCTGGCCCCACGATTTCATGTCATCGAGTTCGTTTCCTCCTTTCCTTCCCTGACGGCTTCGAGACCGCCGCGTGACAAACGCGACGAACGCTCACCTTCGCTTGCCGGCTGACAGCCAATTGCCGCTTCGTATGCGATCGACCGCTGCCATTGAACCGGCCGTGTCGACGCCGCTTGGACCGTGATTTTTCTTCTATGAGCTGCCGTGATCCGTAAAGTTACTTGCTTCGGAAATCCTGAATCGACGTGGAAATCCGAACCGATGCGAGGAAATCGACCGACGTTCTGCTAGGGATTTCTATTCCCCGATCGGGATGCGGATTCTGTGACTTACTAATTTCTTCTTCTATCCCTTTTTCTTTCAGCTGGCAGCCTTCCTTGGTGTTGAGCAGTTGTAATGACATACAATATGACAGGAATATCTAGATGTATGTCATTCATACAATTTATAAAAATCTAGAAACAATGGCATTCATGTGACTAGAAACCGAATTTAAATTAGCGGTTATGTCTCACCTCGGGTCAAGTCGTGATGTGCTCCCCGATTCCTCCTCGAGTACACAACCTATAATGAAATAACTTCTAAATACTTATAATACATGAAACTCATAATTAACACGGTACCTGAAATTGATATCTCCTCATAAGCTTTCGTCGAAATACTGGAGTACGACTCCAAAGTAATCTACTAACGCCAATATTACCTGCTTCAATCAACAAAACTAAAATTAACAAACAATGTCAATCCTAAATTCAATAATTCGCAGCAAAACAGTTAACTCCCAATCACGATTTCAACGGAAGTGCATACCGAAAGAAAAAAAAAGGGATAGGGAAAGAAATTAAACAATTCCATAAGCATCCCCGATCGAACGGAAATCTAACCGAGCCGATCGTTCCGGATTTCCTCACGATCGATACCGGATTTCACCGCAAGTAACTTACGACGGTTCCCGCGAACAAGGTGAAATCGACAGGTCCAAGCGACGTTGACACGGGAGGCGGGTTTGCCGACGCGGGCCATACATGAGCGACTGGCCAAAAGTCGACTCGGCGGGCGGCGTTTCGTGGTCACGGAGCGGTCCGTCGGGCCGATGCCGAGAAGGGAAAGAAGGAAACGAACTCGATCAAGGAAATCGCGGAAGGACCGAGGCCGCGTCATGGAAGGAAATGAAATAGAAGTCGCGGGAGAGATCCAACCATACACACGCCGAATGGCTTAATCCACCGATGCTTACCGCTACTTCTAATGCTACAAGAACGACAAAATTAATTAAACAGAAATAAGTTAATTGGATTAATTGGATATTACACGCGTTGACTGCGTGATATAAGTCATTTGACGACAACCACCCGATGAGACTCGGTCAGAATCTATGGAGCCCACCTTAATGACGCAATGAGGACACGCCACATCCGCCGACATGAGATTGTTTGAGAGTAAACATAGTATACTTGATTTAACTTGCTCATGGGAAGTTTTTCTAATTTTTCACCTCCAACAAATAATTGCGGAAGGCGAGTTGAATTTTTAGCTTTAAGTTTTTAATATTGAATTTCACTTAGATATTTATAGCTCAATGATATTTTAAATTCTGTATTTAGATTGATATTTAATCTAAGTTAATTTGTTTTGAAATTGTAATCATATTTTGATTGAAATATCCCCTCCGGTTAAAATTATTATTTAACACAGTCATCATCGGGGTGGTTTATTGTTTCGCTGTTTCAGATCCTGTCGACTCTATTAATTTAATAATAGAGGATCATATCTGTTGTCATATGATAAAATTAGCTTCCTAGATGTTTTATTAGGTTGAAGATATTATAATAACATTATTAGATTTTTTTTAAGTTTTGTTAACTACACCCCAAGATCCAACCGAGTCAATCAACATCCTCGACACAAGTTTAAGCATTCAAAGATAGTCGCCCATCGGATCTTTTAGATTGCTTGCATACTTTGGAGGCATTAAATTTGAATTTTAATCATACTTCATAATGTGTGCAAAGCTCATCCCATTGGTTAATTTATATGTATCTCGATACTATAAATTTGAATTTGAATATATGATTGCCTCGTGCTGCATATACTTTTCGTTTTATTGAAAACTTTAAGTATTTGCGCACATTTTGAGACGATGAATTATGATCTCACTTCATAATGCAAGCAATAGTTCAATTGAAACCTTAATTAACGCTTCTTGCTCAGATATGATATCGTGAATCGGGCATTAGAAATTTTTTTAAATTTTATTCAAATATTTATATTAATATTCATTTGTTTGCATTTAGTTTATAGCTCATTGAGTTCTTTAAGTTTCAATGAAACTTAGTTCGTGATCGCTAAGAAGCTTATAGACTCATTCTTATTTGAAGACCTTTAGAATTTTTTTTGTGAGTAGGTTTGGCTACGATTCATCATTTTTTTCATTTAAGTTTAATTTAAGCTTATTAATATTCATATTTAATCATATTTAAGCTTTATGTCAATCCAAATTTCAAGTCTCTGGCGTCGACATAGAGTGCGTTGACTACTTTCTGCCTTTCTTGCGCGGTGGTCTTTCTTACCATGGTTGTAGTTTTCAATTCCACCACGTTCTTCTAAGCGCAGTGGGGTCTTCAAATATCTGCATAAAATAAAATATACATACTTTTTTTATGCCGATTTAACTTTGATTTACCATTTTCATTTAAGTTGAGTTTAAGCTCATTAGTATTTTCATTTGATTCTCTTTAAGCTTCATGTCGTCATTGTCTCGGCATCATTCGTATAGTGCGTGAGTGTTTTGACCTCTACGCTTCTTAAGCGCAGTGATTATCTTGTGACCGATTGTAGTCTTCCGCCATGCTCTTTGAGGTGTCTTCAAGCTCATTAGCTCTAATGAGCATAATGAGATCTTCAAACACCTGCAATTTCAATTCATATTTTAATTTTGAGCTTAGAATTTATTTTGCATTAAATTAATTAAGTCCTTTGTCAGTTCGAATTTTGGCAGCATCCCGACGTCTTCCCCTATAGAGTGCGAGACTGCGCTTCCACGCTCTTCTAAAATACGTGCCGGTATCTTGTGAATACCGTGGTCGTAGTCTCCAGCTCTTACGGGAGAGTCTTCAAACTTATCGTCATCTACGGCATGCGAGTCTTCAAGCACCTTCTTTGCTCGTTTTATAGCAACAATTGGGCCATCATGTAGAATGCCCTTGTACACAATTCCAAATCCTCCTTCACCTAACTTCAATGAAGGTGAAAAGTTTTGAGTGACCTTGATGATCTGATTGATGGTTAGTTGTAATGACCCAATTCTACTTTATTGTGGAGACAATGAAAAACGTGGGCTTGGCACTACTTTTTGTGCAGTAGCAAGGTTATTTTTTAGTGAAGCAGAACCTTCAATAGGTGAAACCAAATCCGACAGATTTGGTTCTTTGGCCAGAGCTTTCTGTTCAATTGGTTCTTTCATCTTTGCACGAAAGCAAGGACAAATCACTGCACAACATAGAAGGAACATTCCTGGTACAGCTAGAACCTTGCTCTGACGTGGAAACTTAATCCCATGAATTTTGATTTTCTTCTGTTATAGTTCCTTTCTACTTAGACCATCCAGGTTAGAGGATTCAACTTTAGGTTGTACCAAAAGCTTTCTTCCTGCTATATGAAGTGCTTCCACAGAAATAGAATCACGATCACCAGCATAGTTAAACTCTCGACCACAATATATCTTTCCCTAATCCTCGGATTGATAATCAAAATTCAGACACCTATTCGCGATATAAAATGCTAGTGCCTTACACACTGAAATCTGATCATCTATTCGTTCCCCGTTAATAAAAATCAGAAAATTATCCCGCGATCTAAAATACCCAACGTGATCAGTACTGCAGCTCCTTGAAAGTATTGTTGCCAACCCAGACCCCCCAAGAACGGTGCTGCCAAAAGATCAATAGACTAAGAACGTGAGCCATCACTTCAGAGCTCGAGCGCGGCAGCATGCTCTTAGAAAAGAATTACATCTCATGCCTGAATCAGAGTGCTCCAACTATCTCCAGAAATATAATCTCAAATCCCTTACGAGATTTGTGAAAGAATCAGGAAAGGCGGCGTGAATTGGGGAGGAAACATCGAGAGGGAGCAGGAAGGATCACAAATGGACCAGGGGGATGGTAGCGGGTCTCGTTCGGCTTGTGTGTGTGTGTGAGGGAACGGGAGTAGAGAAGAGTCGAGAGTGTTATGGGAAAGCAGCGGGAACCAGATGAGCTCGTGTGATCCGCAGGGAGAAAGGACGGGATTGCGAGAACGAGGCTTTGCTGTGCGATCCGTGGAACGAGAGAGAGGGAGGTTGTTTTCTCTATTCTCTTGCGTCTTTTTAAACGTAAGGGAGGAATTAAGTAGTCTTCACGTGGGTAGTATGAGGAAGGATGATGTGGCAGCCGAGTATTGGTTGAATGGGAGGTGAAAGCATGGGAATGGGCGGTTGCAAGTTTCAAAGCATTGATCGGATGCGATTAAGAGATAATTAGATGGATTTATCTCGAAATGTGTGCTAATTTCGGTGAAATTTTAAGCGCGACAACCTTAGATAAATTGGAAGTCTATTCAAGGTAATTTCGATGTTCAAGATGCAATGGTGCAGTCCGTTTCACGATCAGAGGTCATTTGGTTCAATTCGACGACGAATTAGACCACTTTTAATTCAAAAATACACATTATTGCTTCTGACCGCATCGACGACCCCCCTTCTTGATCGGTAGATCATCGAATTGTGCAATATGTATATTCTGATCAATTTCGACATTCTGAACGCGTTGGCGGAGTCTATTGGTCGATCAAAGATCATTTCCATTGATTTTCGATGCCATTGAGTGCATTTCAGCTCTGATTTGCATACTGAAGTTCATCGAATTCACTTTATGAGCTCGACTTGACTTATAGCACATGCATGGAGGTCAACAAATGCCCCCCAACAAATATGATTCGCGCATGGAGTGAGTCATGTTTGTTGAAAAACTGGTTGACCCTTTGGGCTGGCCCTAGATCTGGGATCACTTCAGGTTCAATTTCAGTGGCTCACTGAAGAGCTTCTTCCACCATATACTTTCTGCTTCGATGGGTTCACTAAAAGTCTCCTTTTCTGTCTTCACTGATTTGGATTTCCTCCGACTCTAGCTTCATGCTTGACTGGGTTGGATGGAAGAATTTATTTGCTTGCTTTGAGATTTGAAATTCCTTCTGACCTAGCTTTAAGCTTGATGGACTTGATGAGGATTGATCTGATTTATCCATATTGGCTTGTCAGGAAGTGTATGTACGCCATAAGTCCTGTGCTTGCTGCTTTGAAGGACTCGTTGAATGGTGCATCTGAATGACCAGCTCCTATTAGGTTAATGTTGTGTTATCGGCCAGACGTGTGCTTTATGACGAATAACCATGAAATTTCTTTAGTTCGGCCATTGCCTTTGTGTGAACTATGGAATCGCTTCCTCGGTCCTGTGCTTTCTACTTTTGCGGACTTGATGAGGGAATTAGCTTTGATCTGTGCTTTATGTTTGATCAGATCATTTGAAAAGAGATTTGAATATCACCTTGCAAGCAATATATAGATTGATTTGAGGCAGTTCTAAATTGAGAGTTTTCTCAGATTGTCTTGGTCCGTCGATCGAGTGAAAAGATCTCTTGGATTTTGGTTTCTTGTAGTCACTAAGCTGGATCTGGTTTGATATTGAATAGCTATCATCATTGGACTGACGAGTAGAGGCTCTTTCACAACGGTCTTTACTTGTGACTTGTTGAGTGTGGAGAGCGTCAGCAACTCGACCATTTGTGAGCTTGTTGAGTTCGACCTTTAGAACCTAATCGAGTTTTTGACTTAAGCTGTGATGGCTTGGCGATCTTGCCATTAGACTAACGAACGGTGGCTCTTTCACTGCGGCCTTTGTTGCGACTTGTTGAGTGAGGAGAGCGCTAGCAACTCGGCCATTTGTGGGCTTATTGAGTTTAACCTTTAGAACTCATTTGTGTCCTAGACTTGAAGACGTAGGGGTTGATGTTTTTTCAACTTAGTTGATTGAAGCTTCCGAAATTAGGAGTTCTTCTGACTTAATCTTCGATATTTGTCGAATCTTGGAGGAAATTTTTTGACATTTATGACTGTCTTTTCATGCGTAGAAATAGATTCTTTTTGTTCCCGCAAGAACCTGCAGCTTAATAATAACAATTATGGATATATTCAGGGATCTCTGCATAGAGCTCGATGTCAACCTGAATATATATATATATATACAAGAAGACCCCCTGTTTCACAGGAGAGGATTGAATAAATTTGATTATGAAAAGGGGCTCCTGTCTAACAGGGGGATTGCAGATTAGCTCAAAAATACATAACAGAGTTTGAACTTTGTTAATATAAATAAACGTAGCTCATTCTGATCATCATGTATATTTATCTGAGGATTTCGGCTTGAAGCACGATGTCGACTTAGATAAATATATAAAAATGCCCTCTGTCTAATATGGGGGGTTGCAGTAATTGTTAAAAGAATTTGGAATGTCTTTAGTCTATGCTTTGTGCTTTCGGACTTGTTGAAGACTTCCTCTTAAGAGTTATATATATATATATATATATATATATATATATATATATATATATATATATTTTACATCATGGCTTTGTGCTTTGGTAGATTTAATGGAGTTGATGATTTATTACTGAGATGAGAATGTCTTCGGTCCTATACTTTTTATTGGACTTGCTAGAGAAGAATTTTCTTCGGTCTTTGCTTTCTGCTTTAACAGACTTATTGAAAGAGTTGACATTTCTCATTTGATATTGATACCAAACTTGGCTTAGTGCCTTCTCGAGTGAGGATCTTTTTATTGGATTTTGAGAAATGACATTACGACCATTAGGGATGATCTCTCAATCTGGGCCCACTTGAACTCACCAAGTTGGAGGGTTTTGGAGATTTGGATGCTCTTGTCTTTGAACTAACAAAGTAGGGGAATCCCTTACTACGATCTTTGTAGCGTATTGAGTAAGCGGACTTGTCAGTGACTCGGTCATATTTGGGCTTATTGAGTCCGACCTTATGCGTCTACTTGAGTCTTGGACTTGAGCAATTGATGGAGGATTTAATCATCAGGCTAATGAGATGGGGGATCACTTATTGCGGCCTTTGTGGCGTGTTGAGTAAGCAGACCTGTCAACGACTCGACCATATTTAGGCTTGTTGAATCTGACCTTATGTACCAACTCGAGCCCTAGATTTGATGTATGGATAGAAGATGTGTTTCCAATTTGATTTGTTGTAGTTTATAGACTTGAAAATTTCTCTTTTTGGTCAGTAAGACTTTGAAATTTGTGAACTTGAATACGTAATTTGAACATGTATATAAGGATCTCGGCCTTAGACGCAATGTCAACCCAAATACAACAGAAAGGCCCCCTGTTTCACAAGGAGAGCCTGACATTTTGTTTAAAATTTAACAAATTCCCCTGTCTTACAAGGGGATTTTTGCTTCATTTTGGAAATGCATTCTTGTATTACAAGAGAATTTCCAAGCAAAGTTTATATATGTAATGACAGTGAGGAATAATTAGTCTTCTTAGCATCAGGACCAATTCTCCTTCTTGGAAAGCTAGAGGATATACTGTATGATCGAATGTTTTGGACATCCTCGCTCGGTAGACTTTTAAATTTTGCTGAGCTTGGAGCCTAACTTTGTCAAGCGCATAAAGCTCTTCCATCCGTAAACATACATTCTCATCTTGGGTAAGATCATGTTGGATGGCTACTCGGAGCGAAGGTAGTTCAATTTCGAGTGGTATAACTGCTTCAGCCCCTAATACTAATGCATAAGGAGTGGATTTTGTGGGAGTCTTGTAGGTGGTGTGGTAAGAAAATTTGCTAGAATTTGCCCGTTCACCGTTTTATAGAGAACATATGTGATGTTAAATTGTAGTAGAAGAACAGTCAATCGTGCCAAGCGACCTGTCAATACTGGTCTTGTCATCAAAAACTTCAGTGGATCGATCCTTGAGATGAGAGTAATTTTATGATATAACATATAATGATGAAACTTCTGGACAGTAAAAATCAGAGCCAAACAATGCTTCTCGATTAGAGAGTATTGCATTTCTACTCCTATTAGCCTTCAATTGATGTTGTATAGGGCGTTCTCCTTTCCCACTTCATTATATTGTGCAAATAATGCACCTAGAGATTCTTAGTGCCACTATGTATATAAGATTAGGGGCTTTCACGGGATTATTTGTGAGAATGGCGGGTTCAATAGATACTTCTTGATCTTGTCAAAGCCTCTTGACATTCTTTGTCTATTTGAAGAAGTATCCTTCTTCATCGACTTCTTTCTCTTTGGGCCGGATCTCGATCGGCCCCATGAATTTCGGTGAAAGTGCAGAATAGGTATTTCTTCAATCGGAAGACTGCGATCGAAGCTGACCCCCTCTCAAAGATATGAAGCTGGTTGGCGACGGGATCCCCTGGATGACTCTCCAAGGTGTCTACTGTCATAAATTTCATTACATATAACATTTCTCTTAGGTACCCATTCTTGATGAGTTTTATCCTCTTTTTGATGGGATTTTTCGACGGCGGATTCTTGGGCCTGTGGTCCAAGTGTCACGCCTCGATGCTCATCACGCGGGATTTGAGTTGGTTGACATCTTGCTGGGGTTGTAGGAAGAGATCTCCTTAGAGGAACAATTCTAGCCTCCATGATGATAGAACTTTGATATTTTTTTTCATCAGTCATTTTTCCTTAGCAATTTTGAGGACCCGATGCACTCTTGCATATATAGTTTCAAGTTTTCTCACTAAAGAAGTTGAAACCTGACATTGTCGGTCAGGAGGATTTGATTTGACCACTGTTCCGTTTTACCATCTTAGTCATCAAACTGTTATTAGTTGGAACTATCTCAGGTGGAGTTGCGAAATCAGCTCAGAAAATTACCATACTCTCGATGAAGAGAGTTAATTAGATGTCGGTGAAATTTTCATAAGACGGATGAAATAGTAGATAAGCCACTACCCAAAGATTTCACCCTCATTTGGTGAGGACTTTAGATCTGATTCTAGGTTTCCTAGGCGCAAGCACCTATAGTTAATTATCCCTCTCAATAAGTGAGAGAGAACTTTCGATTAAGGCTAGTCGTTAGGTCGCTTAGTGAGCGTATAATAACAGCGTGTGGAGTTTTGGAATTTAGATTTATGAAATTTATTATATTTAACTTAAAGTGGATGGTTGGGGAACGATGGCGTGCACGTCAGATCCAGTGGTTAGTCATCCATATCATTGATGCTTAGTTCTTCGGTCGGAGAGGTAGTCGACCGACTTGATCGAATGATCGCTCACACGCGTGGTTCGTCAGAAATCTTGTAGACATGATGTGGTGTTTGTCAGAAAACAAAGTCTAATAACGAGAGTTTTTTGCCAATCAGTATATCATGGTTCCGATTCAAAGGGTAGAGCATACAGACTCTGATCGTGGCTGTGATATAGTAGAGTCGTTTGGAAACAAATACTCATTAGAGGAGTAACGACGTCATGTGGAGTCTCTTGTGGCAAATGCGGTCGGAAGGACAGGGCGTCTTTCTTAGCATGAGATTGTTTGAGAGTAAATATAGTTTTGTACTTGATTTGACTTTGGTTCCTTTATGAGCTAGAGTTTTTTAAATTTGTCACTTCCGACAAATAATTGCGGAAGACGAGTTGAATTTTTAACTTTAAGTTTTTAATATTAAATTTCACTTAGATATTTATAACTCAGTGATATTTTAAATTCTGCATTTAAATTGATATTCAATTTAAGTTAATTTACTTTGAAGTTATAATCATATTTTGATTGAAGTATCCCCTCCGGTTAAAATTATCATTTAACACAGACATCATTGAGGTGGTTCATTGTTTGTTTTCGTTGTTTGGACGTCGATTAATTTAATAATATAGAAGATCAGTTCTTGTCATATAAAGTAAACTTCTATATTTTATTAGGTTGAAGATATTATAATAAGATTATTAGATTTTTTTAGGTTTTGTTAACCCGGATCCGGTCTTAAGACCCAACCGGGAGTCAACTCGCGCAGCATCCTTAGACACTAAGTTTAAGCATTCAGCATAGTGTTGGGGCCCATGCGGATTTTTTTTAGATTGCTTGCATACTTTGGAGGCATTAAATTTGAATTTTAATCATACTTCATAATGTGTGCAAAGCTCATCCCATTAGTTTATTTATATGTATCTCGTTATTATAAATTTGAATATATGATTGCCTCGTGCTGCATATACTTTTCGTTTCATTGAAAACTTTAATTATTTGTGCACATGTTGAGACGATGAATTATGATCTCACTTCATGTAATGTCGATAGTTGATTGAAGCTTTAATTACGCCTTTTCAGATGATATGTTACAAATCTGGTGGCGTTAGAATTTTTTTTAAATCTTATTCAATTATTTATATTAATATTCATTTGTTTGTATTTAGTTCATAACTCATTGAGTTCTCTAAGTTTCAATGAAACTTAGCTCGTGATCGCTATGAAGCTTATAGACTCATTCTTATTTGAAGACCTTTAAAAATTTTTTTGTGAGTATGTTTGGCTTCGTTTCATTATTTTTTCATTTAAGTTTAATTTAAGCTTATTAATACTCTTATTTAATCGTATTTAAGTTTGTGTCAATCCAAATTTCGGCAGTCTCTAGGTGTCGTCCCCACATAGAGAGATGCGTGACTCTTTTGACCTCGCGCTTCTGCAGCGGTCGGTGTCTTTTGACAGCATGATCTTAATCTTCAATTGCTTCTAAGCGGTTCTTCAAATATCTGCATAAAATAAAATATACATATTTTTTTTATGCCGATTTAACTTTGATTTACCAGTTTCATTTAAGTTGAGTTTAAGCTCATTAGTATTTTCATTTGATTCTCTTTAAGTTTCATGCCGGTCCAAATTTCTCCGTCGTCTATAAATGCATCGAGGGACTTTTTACCCCGCACGCTTCTTAAGGTGATTGTGTCTTGACACCTGATCGTTCTTTCAATCGCTCTTAGAGGAGTCTTCAAACTCATCCTTTGCGGCGTAATGAGATTTTCAAACACTTGCAATTTCAATTCATATTTTAATTTTGAGCTTAGAGTTTATTTTGTATTAAATTAATTAAGTCCTTTGGCGGTCGACTTTCTCCCGCTTCCTTGTATAGGGTAGATCTTCTTTGATCTACCCACCACGCTTCTTAAGACCGGTGATTGCTTTTCTTGACACCGCTGGTCATAGTCTTTCTCTTACTGAGTGTCAAACTCATCAGCTCTACTGAGCATAATGAGGTCTTCAAACACCTTCTTTGCTCATTTTATAGCAACAATTTGGCCATCATGTAGAATGCCCTTGTACACAATTCCAAATCCTCTTTCACCTAACTTCAATGATGGTGAAAAGTTTTGAGTGGCCTTGATGATCTGATTGATGGTTAGTTGTAATGACCCAATCCTACTTTGTTGTGGATACAATGAAAAGCATGGGCTTGGCACTACATTTTGTGCTGTAGCAAGGTTATTTTTTGGTGAAGCAGAACCTTCAATAGGTGAAACCAAATCCGATAGATTTGGTTCTTTGGCCAGAGCTTTCTGTTCAATTGGTTCTTTCATCTTTGCATGAGAGCAAGGACAAATCACTGCACAACATAGAAGGAACATTCCTGGTACAACTAGAACCTTCCTCTGACGTGGAAACTTAATCCCATGAATTTTGATTTTCTTCTGTTATAGTTCCTTTCTACTTAGACCATCCAGGTTAGAGGATTCAACCTGAGGTTGTACCAAAAGCTTTCTTCCTGCTATATGAAGTGCTTCCACAGAAATAGAATCACGATCACCAGCATAGTTAAACTCTCGACCACAATATATCTTTCCCCAATCCTCGGATTGATAATCAAAATTCAGACACCTATTCACGATATAAAATGCCAGTGCCTTACACGCTAAAATCTGATCATCGATTCGTTCCCCATTAATAAAAACCAGAAAATTATCCCGCGATCTAAAATACCCAACACGATTAGTACCGCAACCCAAACCCCCGAAGAACGGTGCTGCCAAAAGATCAATAGACTAAGAACGTGAGCCATCACTTCAGAGCTTAGCTCAAGCGCGGCAGCAAGCTCTTAGGAAAGAATCACATCTCATACTTGAATCGGAGTGCTCAAACTATCTCCAGAAAAATAATCTAAGATCCCTTACGAGATTTGTGAAAGAATCAGGAAAGGCAGCGTGAGTTGGGGAGGAGACATCGAGCGGGAGCAGGAAGGATCACAAATGGACCAGGGGAATGGTAGTAGGTCTCGTTCGGCTTGTGTGTGTGTGAGGGAATGGGGGTAGAGAAGAGCCGAGAGTGTTCTGGGAAAGCAGTGGGAACCAGATGAGCTCGTCACGATCCATGAGGGAGAAAGGACGGATCATGAAGGAGGCTTTCTTTGCGATCGTGGAATGACAGAGAGAGGAGGTTGGTTTCTCTCTCTGCTTGCGTCTTTTTTATTTTTATTTTTACGGCATGAATGAGAAGGGAGGGAAATAAGAAGAGTCTTCATGTGGGTAGTATGGGGAAGGATGACGTTGCAGCTGATTATTGGTTGAATGGGAGGTGGAAGCATGGGAATGGGTGGCTGCAAGTTTGGAAGCATTGACCGGATACGATTAAGAGATAATTAGATGGGAATGGGAATGGGCGGCTGCAAGTTCGGTTTTCTCTCTATTCCTACTTGCGTCTTTTTTATTTTTATTTTTACGGCATGAATGAGAAGGGAGGGAAATAAGAAGAGTCTTCATGTGGGTAGTATGGGGAAGGATGACGTTGCAGCTGATTATTAGTTGAATGGGAGGTGGAAGCATGGGAATGAGCGGCTGCAAGTTTGGAAGCATTGACCGGATACGATTAAGAGATAATTAGATGGATTTATCTCGAAATGCGTGATAATTTCAGTGAAATTTTAAGTGCGACAATTTTAGACAAATTAGATATATATTCTAGGTAATTTCGATGTTCCAGACGCAATGGCGCAGTCCGTTTCACGATCGGAGGTCACTTGGTTCAATTCGGCGACGAATTAGACCACTTTTAATTCAAAAAATGCGCATTATTACTTCCGACCGCTTGACGTTTGCGCAAACTTGTCCGAATTGAGCGCAAATAGTCTCATTTAATAGGTTTCGGCGTTTCAACACTAACGGTGTGATCAATTTCGCAAACGGAGGTCGTTTAGGCATTGTCGCGGCTTCCCGACCTTGATATGCGTGTAGGTGCATCGACGACCCTCCTTGATCGGTAGACTGCTGAATTGTGCAATATGTATATTCTGATCAATTTTGACATTTTGAACGTGATGGCGGAGTCCGTTGGTCGAGCGAAGATCATTTTGATTGATTTTCGATGCCGTCGAGTGCATTTTAGCTCTGATTTGCGCGCTGAAGCTCGTCGAATTCACCTTGTGAACTCAACTTGACTTATGGCGCATGCATAGAGGTCAACAGCCACTAGTTTAGGTTGGGATTCCATTAGGATGACTATTGATGCCCTTGATGAGTGGTGGAAAGAAAAACTTGAGTTACTACATCCAACTCGTACTTTTCCAAGTTTAATTTTTGAGATTTTTATTATCAAAAAACTTCCTTGGTTATTTTTAGGTCTTCCCTCATGCAAAGAAATTTAGATTATCTGGGATTGACTTGGAGTTAGAGGAGAACTTGGATATGATGTTTGGGGGTGTTGTCACCATTGGTGTCAATGTTTGGAACCAGCCCATTTATCCATTTAAAGTTCAATCCCGGTGACTCCAATTATTGAAGAGGAGGGTAGCTCTGATGACCCATTAGATGCTTCTGTCATTCTAGGTAGTACTAGGAAGAAGCATTCCTCTTTCGGGAATGATAAAAGTGAGAAGAAGAAGAGAGTTGGGGCAAGTTTTCTACAAGATCAGATCAGTCATTTGGTCTCCGCATGCACCTCAATGAGCTCCACATCCAATTTTATTAAAATCACCTATCTATGGCAGAAGTAATTAAAATGTTAGAGAGACCAAAAAGATCTTCCAGGACATGCCTCTATACCTTTTTGCTACAAAGTTTCTTGAGGAACCTATTAAGAGTGAGATGTTCAGATCTATGCGTCCTTAAATGCCGGTTCACAAACTCTATCACTTCTTCGGATTTTTTGATGTCTAGGTTGTAGATATCTATGGTTGTGCTTGAACACTTTTTTTTTCTAGACTCAATGGACTGTAATATTATTTAACTGCTTTATGTGCTGAACTTCATCGATGTATCTTGCTAATTGCAACTTCAACTACTGTGTGATAGACAGTACTATTGCATACTATTTTGTTGATTATTTTTACTATGACATTTTGCTGTGTTCATTTATTTGTAAAGTAATTATCACGACTCGATTCTAACCAATGCTTCAGGTATGGAAGAAAGTGAAGAGAAGTGACGAAGGAATACAATTGTTGCTTCGGGTGCCTAATAAATGAGTATTATGAATCTTACTTGTGCAAAATCCTTGCATGACATCTTCATACATTGGTGATAAGTGGATAGGAGAACTACTTGCAGAGCATTCTGGGAGATTTCATAGTATGTTTCACATGTCACAACATATATATATATTGATCTTCTTCAACGTTTGAAAGCCCTCCATAGTCTTTATGGGTTTTCTAAGACTACCACTAGGGAAATCCTAGGTATAACACTATACATTTTGACACATAATGAGTCACTGAGAGCACTAAGTGAGCGTTTCTAGCATTCAACGGAATCAATCAGTATGTACTTTTCCATTGGGTTAGAGTCATTACTTAGATTGGCCAAAGAAGTAATACAACCTCTTGACTGTGCATTTCAGTCAACCCAGTAGAAATCCTGAATGATCCTCGATATATGCCATTTTGCAAGGTAAATATCTTTCCGTATACCATATTTTCATTGTGCTGTTAGAAGTCACATACTAAATAGTAAGTTGTATTTTGCAGAACTGTGTAGGAGCAATTGATGGGACACACGTGGATGCATAGGTACCTTAAAATGAAAGTGTTGCATATATCAATCGATGTGGTTCTACAACACAGAATGTAATTGTTGTTTACGACTTCCTATTTTCACATTTGCTATAGTTGGTTAGGAGGGGAGCGTACATAATAGTCAAATCTTCAAGCATGTCATTCGTGACCCAAAGCATAATTTTTCAATGTCACCAATAAGTTTGGAGACTGATCTTAACATTGATTTTCATCCCATGACAACATTTATTTATGACATATTTTATTCTCATGGGCTTTCAAAGGACAAGCAACTCTTTCAAAGGAACTCAGGCACTCTCGATTGACATGATTGAGTGAGCATTTGGTATTTGGAAAAAAAAGGGTAATCCTACGGGACATGCTCACGTACTCTTTCAAAAAAATAAGTTTACATATTATGTGCTACTATGGCATTGCATAAATTTATTTGTAGACATCCAAGTCGTACTAACAGGGAATTTAATATGGTTGACGAAGATCAAAATTTTGTCCTAAAGCGTTTGAGTTTAGGATCTGTTAAGTAATACACATTCCAATTAGTACGCAGATGAATCGCAGTCTTGAGATGGTGAGGGATCAGATGGATGAAACTTCTTCGTGATTATATAGGTAATGAACTGTCTTTGGAAGTGATTTGATTATTTTCTATTTTTTGTTTTGTTAGCTTCTTGGAATATAGTTACTCTTACAGATAAATTAATGAAATTAATAGATATTATGGTTTATAGAAAGATAAATATTTTATGTGTTTAAATGGGTTGGGGAGAAGGCCGAGATTGATAGTTTAGGTTTTAAACTTTGATATTGAGTAGAAATGGTGTTATGTGATTATAGATAAAGTTTGAAGGATAATGTTATAAATATTAATAGATGTGGAGATAGAATTATCTTTAAAGATTATTGTTGATCTTAAGATTATCAATGTTATAAGTGTTTATACTCTCAAGTAGGTTTGGATGTAAGTCAAAAGAAAAATTTTGGAATGAATTAGGCAGATTAATCTGAAGTGAAGAAAAATATTTATTGAAGGAGATTTAAGTGAACATATGGTTGAGTGGTAGAAGATTTTAAAAGTATTCATGGTGGTTATGAATTTAGAGTGGTAATGAAGGTAGGGTATATTAGATTTTCTTGCTTATGATTTTGTAGTTCTTATACTTTATTTAAGAAAAGAGATGAACATATTATTACTTATAAAATGGATCTAGTAAAACACATTGATTATTTTACGATAAAAAATAGATCTTTTAGATTGTAAAGATTGGTCATTCCAAGTGAAAGTTTAAGTCATCGATTGTTAGTTTTAGATTTTAAGATGAAAGATTGTAAGAGGAAAAATAAATCAAATTATTGTCCAGATTAGATGGGGATATTTAAAGAAAACAAATAAAATATTTTTAAGAGCAGTACCGCTTAGAATTTGGGATGTTCATAATGAAGTTAATGTTATGTGAAAAAAAAATAGTAAGTGAAATTAAACAAGTTGTTAAAAATGTGCTTGGAGAATCAAAAGAAAAAACTTTTAATAAAATAGTTGGTGGTGGAGTCGAGTGTGTAATAAAAGATAAGAAATAAAGATTGTTATAAAACTTGGTTTATATGTAAAATTTGGAGAATTGGGAAAGATATAAAGTGACCTTAGAGATTCTAAGCGATATATGATGAAAAAATTTAGCTTTTAGTGATTTATACAATATATTAAAATACCGAAGGTGGATGATGTATGTATAAGTTAAAAGAGATAGGAGAAGTAAAGAAAGTGAGGTGTATTAAGGATGAAAATAATAAAATGCTTTTCTTAGAAAAGGATATTGAAAATAGGTGGATGAAGTATTTTGATAAACTTTTCAATGAAGGATCCGAAAATCGATTGATTTTATTAATACCTAAATAAAAATAGAATTTTTTTTTCGTCATTATTAGTAAATCGAAGTTAGATAAACTTTAAAGAAAATGAAATGTGGAAAAATAGTAGGACGATGATATTCCAATAGAAGTGTGGAAATGTTTAGGAGATCAAGGAATTTCTTAGCTTACAAATCTTTTTAATGATATTTTAAATAGCCAGATGAGTGGAAAAGAGTTTGTTAGTTCCTATATTTAAGAATAAAGGTGATGCATGTGCAAATTATAGAGAAATTAAGTTAATGTGTCATACATTAAAATTATAGAGAGAGAGAGCATAGTTACGATGTGATACAAAAGTTTCTCAATCAGTTTGGTTTCATGCGTAGATACTATGGATCTATACATTTGTTAAGAGGTTTGATGGAGAAGTATAGAGAAAGTAAGGAGGATCTACATATGATATTTATTGATTTAGAGAAAGCTTATAATAAAGTTTCAAGAGATGTTCTTTGGAGAGTTTTAGAACAGAAAGGAGTTAATATTGGTTATATTTAAATCATTAAGGATATGTATATTAGAGCTGTTACTTGTGTCCAAACACAAGGAGGATTGACAAAATATTTGCATATTTCAGTTGGATTACATCAAGGATCAGCTTTAAGCCGTTATCTTTTTTGCTTTGGTTATGGATGTTCTTACTAGGCATTTATAGGAAGATGTACCTTGGTGTATGCTTTTCAGTGATGACATTCTTCTTGTTGATAAGAGTAGAGAGTCCGAAACTTGAATTATGGAGGTCAACATTAGAGTCTAAAGGTTTTGTTTAAGTAGATCTAAAATTGAACATATGAAGTGTAATTTTAGTTGTAGAAGTTATATAGTAGTGTTGTGACAGGTGAACAAGTCATTAATAAGAGTGGCGATTGATATTTAGGCTCTTGTCAAAATGATGGTGAAATAGATGGGGTTGTTATTAGTAGAATTTAAGTTGGATGGTTGAGAAATGCATCCGGTGTGTGATAGAAAAGTATCACTTAAACTTAATGAAAAATTTTATAAGATGGTGGTAAGACCACAATGACTTATAGTGCGAGAATGTTGCCAATAAAAGAAGCATAAGACTAAGTTAAGTGTTATAGAGATGAGTATGCTCGTGGATGAGTTGCTTTACTCTTAGAGATAAAATGTGAAATGAGTATGTTGGAAAAAGTTGGAGTAGCTCTGGTTGATAAGATTAGAGAGTCCTTAGATGGTTTGGCTACATAAAGCGTCGGTTCGATGACGTTAGGAGAGTAGATGCATTAAATTTGCCTTATGTTAAGAAAGGTAGAATTAAATCTAAAGACTTGGTTAAGATGTATAAAAATGACCTTAGTATACTTGAATTAAATGAGAATTTGACACATAATGGGACACAATGGAGACGAACGATTCATGTAGCCGACCCCACTTAGTGGGATAAAGGCTTGATATTGTTATTGTTGTTATTAGCTTCTTGCTGTAAGCCTTTCTCATTATAAGCCTCTTTTAGTTACTATATTTTTTTTTATTTGAGAGAAGCTCATTTATTTTTGGTTGGTTGATTGTCCTAGTAAGAATCAATGCTACAATGGGTTATGGGCAATGATGAAATATTAACTATACACTAAGTTGAGATTCAACCCATTCATTATTTATGTAAGACACAGTGTGCTAATGATGCATCGGTTGTAAGAACATATAGTACACAGTGTGCTTCGGGTGGTATGCCCAAATGTGGCTGTTGGATGGAATCGATGATGTTAATTTATAAGTAGTTTATGTACTGAGCCCAATTTTTACATTGAAAATTCCTATGCTTCAATTATATGATTATTTTTTGAGGTCGAGTGTTCCCCACGCCTTATTGGTTATTGATATCGTAAACGTATGTTCCCTTGAGTTTTTCTCGACTATTTTTTTAGTTGTGCTTTCACCTGAATAACCATTGGGATGAAGGGATTATGTCTTTAAATTATTTATGTATTTGAAGATATGCTAAGATAAATGTTTAGCAGAGAAATATGAGTTCAAGAATCTCAAGATGAGTAGTAGACTACAACTACTTGTTTAATTTATCATATTACGCTAGAAGATTTTATAGAAAATTGTAATATGATGAAAAGATTTGATCGGTAGAAGAAGTTCAATATAAGTTTATAATGATATTTATTATAGTTTATTATATTTATTAGTTAGCACTCATTTTGCATTTTACTGTGTAATGAACATATAATTGTTTACTTCTCTATATGAGCATAAATCTTTTTGCAAATTATGTATTATGCACTATCAATTAATTGTGGAAATGGATGTAACATTTTAAACCACATCAGTTTGCTTTCTTTATTGTGTAATACTTTCTGATGTGGCTAGAAAACAGCTTCGTTCTATGAAACTGGTTAGTTTTTTCTCTCTGTAATACTATATACTGCAAGAGCGTTTCTGTCTTTTGGTTCAGACATAGCCACAACATAACAGTGTTCATAGCTGAATCCCAAAAAACATAACAGATTCTCAAGTAGTTTTTTCACAACAGCTTTTTATGCCACAGCTCCACTGCTTTTTCACATAGTTGTAGCTCTCGTAAATGGATCCTAAGTTTAGAGACTTTATTTGATAGTTGACAATCCCATCTTGGCCCTATGTCTAAGGTAGCCAACCATGTGTATATTGTAAAATGGACACATATAAGAGTATGTGGTCGTATAAGTAATAAAAAAAATGAATAAAATATAACTTATAGAGGTTGAGATTACCAATTACTGAAATTAGTTTAATTTGTAATTATCCAAATGGTAAAAAATAGGATAATATTTAATGTGAGAATCAAAAATAAAAATAATTATAAAAGAGCTAACTAACATAGAAACAAAGTGTTCTAAGCTTGTTATTAGTAAAGCTAAGGTCTAGGGATTAAATTTTATTGAGATGATTTTGTGGTTTGTTTATAATAGAATTTAGAATTAACTAAAAAATTTCTACTATTTGTTCAAGGGGGAACTTATCTTTCTTTCAAAATCTCAAGGTCACTATTTTCATATGCACATTTTCTTTTTCTCTTGGTGACCGATTCAATGTAAAGAAAATTTATTAAAAAGCATAAGTGATAAAAAAAGGACGACGTCATTTCAACATAGTTTTCTCTAACCTATGATTTTTCATGATATTTCATGCACAATAAGTTCGTTCTCCACTTCTTGATTTAAACAGACATTTTAAATTGTAAATTGATGGCCAAACAATTAATAGTCGTTAAAGTACAAGACAAAATATGTGGGAAAAAAATGAAACATAAAACTCATTGAATATTTATTACAAAGAAAGTCAACTACATTTGGCTATGTTTAATCTGTACAAATGGATTTTTGTTCATCATAAAATAAAATAAAATAATATAATGCATGAATCTTGACATTAGTAACAAAAAGGAGAATAGGGTGTAGAAAAACTTAGTGTTGCATTCTTTAACTCTGTTCCTCGGCTTCACTCTCACCTTTTTTTGGCCTTTGCCTTCTTTAAACTTCTCTCAAAAGCTTTGAGAATGGGTTAGAATAAATCATAATTTTTTTTGCCAAGAACTCCCTAAAAATCCTTAAGGCCTAATTAAGGCCGACACCCTATTTGCGCTTAGATGTTGGGGTTGGTGGCTAGTTGCAAAGTTCTATATATTTGGTTTTGAAATCTATATGTCTTGGGTGATTGGACATTGGACTAGTAGCTAGCTCATTGTTTAGGCTCTATTGCTGCACCACTTAACTTTTGGTACTAGGTCTGTCATTAAGTTGGATGCCTAGAGATTGCCAATTTACATTATATACACTGTGAATTGTTTGGATGGATCTAATTGTTTGTTTTCATACATTTCATCCACTAAATTTGCTAAAATATGTGCTTATATATGTGAATCAAGGTACATACATTAGTATTGCATAATTTTTAAATCAAGTTAAAATTAATACAAAAATTAAGAGTCTTGGTAAATATATATAAATATTACATGTGACAAATATCTCTTCACTTAAATCTATACTTATTCTTGAGTAAATATCAAAAAGTGAACACATAAAAATGGGAGTTCAAAAAATACTCACATAATACATGCAATGATGCTGCATGTATTAAGGTTATTAAATGCTTGAGAAAGATTTATTGACCAGCATATTAGCACTTTCCATGTCCCAATCTATGATGTACTAAATTACATTTAGTGCACAATTTAACTTACATGATTATAAATTTTCATTGAACAATTGTAGTTTTGGAATTGCGTGCGTACCTTAATAAGTTTATCTTGGTGTGGCACAACATATCAAACATACCTTTGTACAACCTAAGTAAATATCATGGATTGTTATGAATGTACATCTCTTAACATCAGTTCCTAATTCTATAAGATGGACAATAATAACTTTCATCCTTTTTTATGTGGAATGTAGCACTTTTCCTTTTTTTCGATATTGGAAATATCCCGCTCACAATATTTTTTTTCCAAATTGTATTATTTGTTGTTTTCACGTCATATGTTAACACAAGTAAAAAAAAATCAACTTATCTCATAATCAAAGTAATACCATTCAACATAGCCTTAGTTAGCTTAATTTAAGTCTATTGCATTATATAAGTCAAACACTCAAATGCTCTTAAGTTGTATACAAATGATTTTGTTAACATGTAATGGACTGTGCAACAAGTTAGTCTCAATCATTTAATAAACCAAAAAAATTAATACCAATAATTAAATCAGTCCAATCTAATACGTAATTTTCAAATATTGAATAGTACACTAAAATAATTTTTATTCGTTAAATAGAAGTGGCTAATGCAAAAAAAAAAAAAAAAAAAGGAAATTTCTTAAATTTTATATCACTATTATTTCCTAATGAAAAAAAAAGCACTGTATAACTGGGAGAAAAGAAAACATGACTAAAAATAATAATAATAAAATAACTAATATAAAACAACACAACAATCTGATCAAGTGAAATTAGATATATCACAGGATGATCCCCTATTATTCAGTGTAATGTATAGGATGACTCGATTGGACACATTTCACCAACACGCGTTCCAGTCCTGCACAAGCAGTGAAATGGGTCTAATCAAATCATCACAAATATTTATAATTCATATACTAATTAATTCATTATTAAGCGTAAATCTTTAAGTTTGTAAATAAATCTGAGCTAAAGACATTTAATTTATGCACAATCTTATCAACGCTGCTGATTGATAAAGCAGGCCTACTCGTCTTTTCCGAAATTAATCTAGCGTCGTAAAATTTAAAGCAAAGACAGAATCTAAAGTAAGCTTCGATCTGAGAAGAGAACAATCGTGCATATTATGAATTTATAAAGCGGTAACTATCTTTGCGATAAATATGATGTAAGCGAACAATATGTCTTTGTAGAAATGTAATATATAACGACAATCTTTGTGGTTTCAGTATCGATGTCGAGGCGATGATTTTCATTAAAATCATTTCGTTTATATCAAATCATTTTTCTTGAAATGTCATTTATAATCGTAGGTTTTGACTTCATAACAAAATGGTCACCCTACTAAAAAATGAAGGTAAAGGCGGTATCTACTACCAATCCGCGATTGGACTAATGGCTCCAACCTCAAAATGTCGGGTGAATACTAAGATCCCCTAATCACGCTTTCTCGTCGAACTTTTATCTGCCTTCCGTAACATAGCCTTCCATCACAATTTTCCGACATTTTCGCTTTATCACATTCTCGCATTTAACATGTTGTCAAACATTTCTATATGTCCAATGAAATCATATCATGAACTCTTATAATCATTATAAATCGGTAATATATCTGTCAAGTAAAAGCGTTGTATTTCATTCAATATGTAAATATCTATATGTCATTCATACAATTTATACAAGTGGTAGAAATAATTGGCATACAGTAGGAATCGAATTTAAATTAGTGATTATGTCTCCCTCATTAATCAGGTCATGGTGATGTCTTTCGATTCCTTGTAACCTATCATTAAATAACTTCTAAATACTTGTCATAACTCATAAATGAAACTCATAATTAACACCAATCTTACCGAAATTGATATCTCTCATGCTTTAATCTGAATAATCAAAATAATTTACTAGCAATATTACGCTTAAATCAACAAACTAAAATTAACAAACAACGATCCCTAAATTCAATAATTACAACTAGCGAAATAGTTGAACTCCCAATCGCATTCCAGGAAGGTCGGGATAGGGAAAGAAAATTACTACAAAATTCAAGTTTTTCTCGATCGAGCAGAAATCCGAAACCGATCGGTTCATGGGATTTCCGAGCAAGCTCGGATTTCCAACCGTCGTTCACGGGACTTCCCATCCGGCGAGCTACTGCGGCGCCGAAAAGCGGAAGGCAATCTGGCTTCGAAAAGCGCGAGCTCGAGCTTCGCAGTCTGCATACGGGGAGGACAATTCACTATCGTCGAAGAGCGGCGTTCGTCACGGGTCCGTCATGGGGCCGTCTGAAAATCCGTCGATCCGCGAAAGGAAGAGCAGGAAGCCGATCAATGAAGAATAAAAGCTTGGAAGACGAAATAGATGAACGGTCATACCCAGCTTTAACTTAATCAGCTTGCATAGCCGCCGCTGAGTACTACAAGTAAGTTAATTAGGAAAACAAAATTAATTAGGAATAAACTAATTGGGTATTACTTGGATATTACAAGATATACGAGCAATCCCTGATAGTTAAATGTTGCATGCAAAAATATAAACAAAAAGAATAATTACTTCCCAATAAGGCAATTTTAGTCGTCATTTGCTTCTTGGTTAACTATATATCTGCAACTACATTTGCTACTCTCATATTTTTATTCTCTTCTTCCTATCCAAACAAATTTAAAATTAGAATAAAAATATGAAATAAGTAGATAAACAAACTACAAGGCCAAAAATATTGGATTACCTCCTAATAAACACTTAGTTTGTTGCCCTCAACTTGACTCAAGTTTCTTTCATTTATGTTTTATCCAATGAGAAGCAAAGGCTTTAAAACCTCTCACTAAGCTTTCCCGCCATCAATTTTTTGGCTTTTAGACTTGATCACCCATATTTAAATATTTTTTAATGATGGCCTGTTGGTGGGGATCTTTGTTTCTTTTGCCTCAAAGTTTATATGGATATTTTTTTTTCATCTGTTATGCATTTAGCATCCTCCAATTTGACTTTTAGTAGCTTTATTGAATCACGTTGATGCTCAGAATTCCTAATACTGCTAGAGGCTGTCAAATGACAGCTCTCTTCTTCTAATTGATTGTTAGATCTTCATGAACTTTAAAAATCATTGTATTAGCCTGAACTCTCAAATGTAATTTACCATTCTGAGTTTCAATTTTCCTAATGCGAGGAATGGATGTCCTAAAAAAAAAGGTATTTGGGCTAACCATCATGCATGTGTAGGAAAACGAAACAAACAAAGATAAATTAGTCTACTTTAATTTAAACATCACGACACGTTCAGGATGCTTCAATGAATTACCTACTAATTGGAGGGAGATAAATGTGGGCTTGATATCAACAAACCTTAATTTCTTGTGAACTGATAGCGACTAAACATATGTTTATACTTGCATCAGGGTTGTAGAGTGCATTCTCAAAATGTTCTTCTCTGATCACACGTGGGATGATGAGCTGTCTGGGTCGTTATGGTTCTTTGACAACTTCCTTTGAAGCATGTCAGTACAACCTTCAGTTAAAGTATCTATCTGATAGTCTTTAAGGTTTCTCTTGTTAGAGGATCTCTTTCATAAACTTGTTTTAGCTAGGAATTTGATCTAGTGCATCGGTGAATGAAATGTTTATATGTAGCTTTTTAAATAGATCTAGAAATTTAGGGGATTACACGTCAAGTTTTTGGAATTGCTTAGGATATGACATTGATGGTACATAAGTTAGCAAATTATTTGAAAATAAATTTTATTTATGCTGCATCTTCTCAATTTCTTTTTGCTTGTTCTCAGATTCTTTTGATTTGGGGCTTTTTTGGCCCATAAGTTCTTTTAGTTTCTTGTCTTAATCTCGTTCAGGATTGCTCCTAATTATCTTGTAGATATTGCTATAGTTATTCTAATTACATTTTGATGTTTTGTGTTGCTGTCTCCAACTTTAAATGAAGGCATTGCCTCTGAAATGTAGCGTCAATCATGTCAGAAATTATGTAGTAGTGAGAGTTGTTTTAATGCATCTTTCATTGAAACTTGTCACGACAGATGACCCCTACTCTTGGGTTGTCAAGTATATGAGAATAGGATACGATTGGACAGATTCCACCAACGCTTTCTTCTGAAGCAAGTGAAATTTGTATCTAATCATCATAAAACAATTCATATACTAATTAACTCATATCACAATTCTTAAGCACGTGAAATCTTTAAGTTTGTAAATCTGACTAAAATATCGATTATTAAAATTTTGTACGTGCAAAAGCCTTTAAAACTATACATCAAAGCTGCAATTCAATGAAACGGTATTACCCTTGTCTTTTCCGAATTTATCAATAAGTCATAAGCTAAAACTTTGTGAGACGAGAATCTAAAAAGCTCGATCTGAGCGGGAACAATCGTGCGTAATGCATTAAATTTATAAAGCTAGATAATGTAATCAACAATATCGTAGGTCTTTGGAAATGTATATAACATGATATCTTTGTAGGTTCGTCATATCGATGTCGAGGGCGATTGATTTTCATTTCATTTATATCAAATCATTTTCAAATGTCATTTATAATTCGTATGTTTTGACTTCATAATAAAGGGTCATCACCCCGTCACTAAAAGCGAAGGTAAGGTAGGTAGGAACCATATCTTACTGCGACACGATTGGGACTAGCTCCCTCAAAATGTCGAGTCGGGGATCTAAGATCACTAATCGGCTCATCGTCGCTTTTTTTTTATCTGTGATTTCATAACATGCCTTCCTATCACAATTTTCCGACATTTTCGCTTTATCACATTCTGCATTTACGTGTTTTAAAATATTTATATCTCGATGAAATCATATCTACCTAGTTGGCATAATCATTTATAAATCGATGTCTATCTGAGTCAGTAATGCGATTTGTATTTGCATTGATATGTTCTAAATGTCGTTCATACAATTTATCTGAAGTGGTAGAAACGATGTATATAGAATAGAAATTGAATTTAAATTAGCGATTATGTCTCTCGATTAATACAGGTCGATTGTGATGTCTCGATTCCTCCTCAGTACATATAATGAAATAATTCTTAAATACTTGTCTGAAACTCATAATTAACACTAGTATTCTTAAACTGTAATCTTACTGAAATTGATATCTCCTCATAACTGCAGTACTCAGTAATCTACTACGCCAATATTACTGCTGATCAAACTAAAATTAACAAACAATGTCGATCCAAACCCCGCTCATAATTCGCACTCACTGCGACAAAATAGTTGAACTCCCAATCACGCATTTCAAAGGAAGGGTCCGAAGAAGAAAAGGGATAGGAAAGAAAAATTACTTACAAATTCTAAGTTTCCCGTCGGCGAGCGAAATCCGACCGGCGATCGGTTCTCCCGAAGCGGCGATTTCCCAACCCGTCGGGACTTACTGGTCTGGCGTTTCAAGCGGCGAAGCAATCTGGCTTCCACCAGTCGGCGGGCGAAGCGTTCTGCTCGAGCGTCTTAATGCCCATACGGAGGCCATTTCGAAGCCGACGTGAGCGGTCGTCGTTCACGGGGAGCGGTCAGGTGAAGCGAGGAGGAAGGAGGATCATCGTGAAGGATGGTATGGAAGGAAATGAAATAGAAGGCTGGAGAGATCCAACCATACATCGTCGAATGGCATTATAGTTCGCTTATTTCTTCTATATCTTAATGCTTCTGATAACGACAAATTTAATTAATTAGGCAATTAGGAAATAAGCTAATTGGATTAATTGGATATTACAATTTCCCCCCCTTAAAAAAAAATTTCGTCCTCGAAATTTCTTCTGAATCATTCAAATAGGAAGGGAAACTTCTGCCTCATCTCTTGTTCAACCTCCCAAGTAGCTTCTTTGATTGGTGCTCATTAAATTTTAACATAGGAAATTTGTACATTTCGCAATTTCTTCATCAAATTCCAAAATCTTTTTTTCCGTCGTAAATGAATCGGTTGTATTTCAAACTTTGTGTATGGAATCTTCTGCTCTGCATCTGTGATCCATTTTCTCAACATTGAAATGTGAAAACGCGTTGTGAATATCTGATTTCAATGGGTAAGGCAAGTCGTAGCCATATTCGATCTTTTCAATGATTTCAAAGGTTATGTACCAGCAATTTACCTCCGTGACCAAATCTACTAATTTTTTTCATAGGTTTGACTTTCAAGAATACAAATTCTCCAACTTGAAATTCTACAGCTCGGTGCTTTAAGTCGTAATATTTCTGCTGACGATCCTGAGCAGCTTTAAAACTATCCCTGATTAATCTGCTTTTCTCTGTAGCTTGATCAACCAACTCAATAACTGTCTTTCTCCCACTTCACCCAACTTAATGGAGTTACACTTTCGACCATACAATGCTTCAGACCATCTCGAATACTTAGATTGGTATTATTATTGTAAGCCTCGATAGGAATATGATCTTCCCAGATCTCAAAATCTAAAACACATAGTCTCAACAAATCTTTTGGGACTTGAATTGCTTTGTCATTCGGTCGAGGATGAAAAGCTTAAGTAGCGTATCAATTCTTTCTAATTTAGTAAATCTAATCTCAGAGGCGACTCACTTTGAAGTCTGATTTCTTTAACATATAATCTGACAATTTATCTGAATCTGCGTTTTATGGGTAAGAAATGAGACTTATCATCCATGACAACCTATATCTTATCACGGCTTTTGGATCTAGAAATCCCATAACAAAATCCATTGCAACTTCTTCTCACTTCTCGTATAGGTAATGATCTAACAATCCACCGGTCTTTGATGCTAACAACAATCACGACGACATTTAGAGACATATTCGGTATGTCTTTCTTCATACCCCACCAAAATGTTGCTTTTAAATCTTTATATTTTTGAACTACGCGGATGAATAGTATATCTGCGATGAATCCCGTAAAATTTCTTGTCACCTCCGCTCATAATTGTGAATGCTTCGAATAATACCCTTTGCATCTAGAAAATTTTTGCTTCCTAATCGGATTTGTTCAATGAATTTCGATATCCACGCGTCAGGTTTACGGCTTTGATTATCAAATAAAGTTGATTCTTGTCGATTGAGATAATTGCGATATCAGCGAATCTTAACTTCCAATTGTAGAGTCAATTCTCGATCAACTCGACTTTTGAGTAATAATCCAAGCATTTCCATGGATTTGTAATATCATTTACATTAGTTTTACGAATATCAATATCTAAATCATAATCTTTAATAAACTCAAGTATCTTCTTTGATTGATTCTTTTGTGTAAAGATATATTTAAGACTCGATGATCGATAAAATTTCGCATTTCACCATATAAGTAATGTCTCCAAAATTTAAGAGCAAAAACCACAGCTGCTAATTCTAGATCATGCACGGGATAATTCTTTCGTGAGGCTTTAATTGTCTCGAAGCATAGCAATTACTTTCCTATTTTGCATTAAAACACAACCCAAACCTTTTAAAGATCGTCACTAAATATTTGAAATCCTCGTTCACAATGGAATAAAATTTAAAGCAGGCGTGGTTGAATCTTTTCATCTTGAAAACTTCTCATCACATTGGAATTTGATATCATTTCTCGATAAATTAGATAGAGGCGTTGCATATGAGAAAATCTCTTCGACAAACTTCGTAATAACCCAGCCGGAAACTACGAACTTACGTAACATTCTTTGGTGCGGACCATTCTAAAATTGCTTTTACTTTTGAGGATCAATGAAACTCCTTCGCGATAATGTGACTAGAAATCGACGCCTTCGCGTCCAAAATTCACATTTTGAAAATTTGGCATATAATTGATTTTGTCTTAATTCTAAAATAATCCGATGATTTGCGTATTCTTCATCGGTTTAGAATAAATCGAATATCATCAATAAAGATGATAACAAAGTCCAGGGCTTGAAAACACGATTCATTAAGTCATAAAAGCGAGCGTTAGTTAAACCAAACGGCATAAAGAAATTCATAATGTCATACCGGTTCCAAAATGTTTTAAAATATCGGCTCTTTAACTCTAACGATGATATCAGGATCTCAAATCGATTCAAAAATACGTGGCCTCCAACGATCAAATAAATCATCAATCGAGTGGATACTTGTTCATTGTTACTTTATTTAACTCCCAGAATCAACACCTGATCGCGTAGGCATCTTTTTTCTTAAATATCGGTGCACTCCACGGTGAGTTCTTTGGTAGAATAAATCCTTCTGTTAATTTAACGGCACTTCAATTCCTGCATTCTTTTGAGCCATCCGGAGATTTATGTATAGAAGTTGTACCGGTTTGATCGATCGACTCACTTCTCGTCTTTGGTGGCACGGTAATTCCTCCAGGAAACATCGGAAATTCAAATAAGCGGAATGTTTTTATTTCAAACACCTCCGTATTCAACACATCTAATTTGTTGAAATACAATTTTACCACTTTTAAATATTTACTCAACTTGTTGTAATCAGAAGGCGTTCTTATCGAAAAATAAAATGATTTTTCACCGGCATGCAAAATTTCACTCTCCTCTTCCAAAGATTGTTGCAAAATATTTGATCAACCAATCCATCAAGTATAATGTCAAAATGTCGATTAAGATAATTAGTTCAGGAAAGTGTTTATCTTGAATGTTAATGTCAACAACACATTTTGTATTCAAACTATCAGGAAGGCATTACTTCAATCTGGTGTGAAATAGATAGTATCAAGTAAAAGTGGAAAAGGAATCGAAATGAGCGAATCTGGCCGAATCAATCACCCAAATGATTTGAAATTTTAAGCATACGACACCACTTCATTTGATTCCTTCGCTTCTTATGAGTGATAGCAAAACTCTTGTTTTTGGAGGGTTGGTTTTTCGAAGTTTCTCCTTTTCTTGAATTGAAGGTTTTCCAAAAAATTGTGTGTTATTCTGCCAAAACTTTCTTTGTTGACCGTCCCACGATAATTGTATGATTTTATGTCCTTCTTCTCAATAGTAATCGGTTGCACGATGTCCAACCTGACCACATCTGTAACATTTCCCTGATCCAGTCAGACATTGACCAAAATGTCGCTTTCCACACTTATCACAAATAGGTTTCTCCAACTGAATTTGTTTCTATCTGTCATCAAACTTAAATTTTTTGCTAGGCAAATCGGCCTTTTTCAAAGCTTTTGCGTTTGCTTCAGTAAATCCATGCTTGGAAAAATTCAACTCATTTTCAATTCTCCAGCCTTTCAACGAACTCAGATATTAAATGGTCTTAATGCGATCTTAATTGATCTCGAGGCTCGAAATCTATGACATTTTCTTCGCGTATCGATATAATGTGGAGCATATCTAGAAAGAGAAGTGAACTTCATATTGCATTATAGTTTTGAAGCGAGTTAGATTGAAAAATTTTCTTGTAAAAGCAAATGGTGATGGAGGAATAAACCAATCTTTGAATACTTTGACAAATTCATCCCATTTGATCGATTAATAGGTATCGTCAAATCTTTCCCTGTTGAGCTGCCACCACCTTTTCGCCTCCCTTACAAAGTAAGTACCACTCTTACGTTTTGGGCAAATCATCCCATCCAAAATTTTTCCAATTTTAAGCGACATCTTCTTATGGGATCAGGCTCCCTTGAATCTTTGGTGGTTTGAGCGTTTGAAATATCCTCAAATGTTGATCAACTTGAACCATACTCAGTCACTGCCTTGCAGATTTTTCATGATGTTATTTATCAAACAACCGGAAATCAAACTACCGATTTATCGGATCTACCACTTGCTCTGGTTGTATTTCACTCATAGAATTATCTTGGCTAGTTCGAGTGCATTTAGTCAGACCATATCTTTCTGCATTTCTTGAGTGATTAATCGTAATTATAAAAGTATTTATATGATACATATTTATTAAATATCATACATGCATGAAATTATTAAGACATATAGATTCCTAACCCAAACTTAATCGTCCTAGCTCAGATTGATCAATTCAACACTTATCCCTAAATCTAAATCATGCTTATTCTTATTACTCAATCGCGTTTTGCTCTTATTCTTATTGTGCTCGATATCACTTTCGTCACCCAGGATGACCCCTACCCTTATCGAATCGAAATATAGAAGGATGATCGATTGGACAGATTCTACCAACACTCGCTCCGTCTTCTTGCGAGCGAGCAGTGAAATTGTATCTAATCAAATCATCACAAAACAATTCATAATATCTTAACTCATATCACTATTCTTTGGGCGTAAATCTTTAAGTTTGTAAATAAATCTGAAACTAAGATATCAATTATTAAAATTTTGCGCATAAAAGCCTTTAAGCTTCACCCTCTGTAGTCTGATTCAATAAAGCAATTACCTACCGTCTTTTCTTGAATTTATCAAGAAGATCATAAAATTTAAAGCTTTGTGAGACGAGAATCTAAAAAAGTTCTAAGATAGAACAATCGTGCGTATACATGTAAATTTACAAAGCAGTAATGTAATAATGTCGAACATATCATCTTTGTAATGTACAACAATATCTTTATAGGTTATCTGCTGTATCGATGTCGAGGAGCGATTGATTTTCATTAAAATCATTTCGATTATATCAAATCATTTTTTAGAAATGTCATTTATAATTATAGGTTTTGAAACAAAGTCGTCACGGCCCGTCGACAAAATGAAGGTAAGAGGTAGAAATCTCTACTTACTTGTACACGACACCGATTGGACGGCTCAACAACCTCAAAATGTTAGAGTCGGGGATACTAAGATCCCCTAATCACGCTCATCTCGTCAGAACTTTTGTTTATCTGCGTAGATTTCTATAACATAGCCTTCCTATCACAATTTTCCTGACATTTCCTGTTTATCACATTACTGCATTTACAACATGTTTTAAAATATTTCTATATGCGATGAAATCATATCTTTGAAGTTAGCTTATAATCATCAGAATCGATATGTACGAGGTCAGTAATAAACATTTGTATTTCATTGATATGACGAAATATTTATATGTCATTCATATTTCTGAAGTGGTAAACGATGACATACATAGGAATAAAAAAATTTAAATTATATTACCTTACTCGATTAATACAGGTCGTCACGTGATGTCTCGATTCTCTTCGAGTATACAACCTATAATGAAATAACTTTTCTAAATAGTTAATACATGAAACTCATCACGGTAGTATTAAGAACTTAAAGCGTAATCTTACTGAAATTGATATCTCTCATAAAGCTTACTTGAGTCACTCAGTAATTTCTGCTAATATTACTCGATCAACAAACTAAAATTAACAAACAATGATCCTAAACCCCGTTCAATAGTACTCACACCACAAATAGTTCTCTCCCCATTTTATTTCAACACCAGGAAGGCTTTGAAAGAAAAGGGATAGGAAAGAAAATTAAGAACTTACAAAATTAAGTTTCCCGTCGGAAGCAATCGACCGAAACGATCGGTTCACTGGATTTCCCAGGCCGGACTCTGGATTTCCCAACCCGTCGGGACTTACTGGCGTTTCCGACGGCAAGGCAATCTGGGCTTCCACCGCGGCGGCGTTAAGCGGCGTTCTGCTCGAACGTCGCGATCGCCGCCACGAGGCTGTTCATTATGGCCCGGGCGAAGCGAGCGGTGGTTCGTCGCGTTCGTTCACGAGCGTCGTCGAAGCCGTCGAAGGAAAAGGAGGAGACGAACTCGATCGCGTGAAGGAAATCGGCAGGGGCCGAGTATGGAAGGAAATGAAATAGCAGGAGATCCAACCATACACACATCGAATGGCTTAATCCATGCATGCACTGATCTAATCTTTGCGATAACGACAAAATTAATTAGGCAATTAAGAAATAAGCTAATTGGATTAATTGGATATTACACTTCTTTTTTTTGTAATGATAGCTCGATCGATGAGAGAATTTAGAAGGTTGGAACCTACTAGGCTATTGGCTAGCCTATGTTCTTCCATGAAAATTTTGGGTGGTTTCTCAACCTCAAATTATAGGTCCTGGCACATGGATTATTTTGCAATTGATTTTTGATGAATTGTGTGGTTGAGTGAACAAATTGTTTGCTTGATAAATGCATGATGTTGTTTTGCTAGTGATGCAACTCGAGTAGTAAGTGCTACAATGGGATCTAAATTTTGAGTTGTAGCTATAGGCTTTTTAAGTAGAATCCTATCATTAGGCCACTATTAGTTGTATGGTCATCTCCTCCAAGTAGTTATAAGTAATTTTTTACATTTTTATCATTAAAGTGCCACCAAATGGTCCTCATTGCGCTATCTAGTCTATTATAGAATGTCTACACTCGCATCCATTTAGGAAGCTCGTGATATGGGCATTTTTTTAAAATGTATTTGAATCACTTCTAGGCATCATATAGATTTTTTCTTTTTATCTGTACAAAGTTTGAGATCTCTATTCTCATCCTCATTGTCTTGAGTGGTGTGAAGTTTTTTGAGCTAAGTCATCTCAACTTGTGATAGTTACTCAATAAGAAATTTAAACATCTCTTCATTTTATCTCATGGAGAAATGGCCTTTGGATGTCATTAAATATGGTAAATCTCCATTAGCATTAGATCTTCAGTTGTGAAGCTCTCCAATTGTGAGTTTTGTATCATCTATAATGTGGAAAACTTGATTTTGAAGTTGGTAGCTTGCACTCTGGCACTGGAGATGTCTTGGAGCATCTCCTGCTTTTATAATCTGATGCTTAAGCCAGCAGCATCATTGTTATGGTTCACCATCATGAATGGCACAAACCTACTAGCTTGCCACTTCTCTCTAAGCTTCCTTAATAAGTTTTATTCAATCTCAGGATTTAATGGGCATGGTGGCTCACTAATAGGGCAATGCATATATTTTAGATAATACCTGCTAAATAAAATAAAAATAGAAAGAAAAATAAAATAAAATCAATACAACAAATAAAAATGTGTTTGAAGTAATTAAAAATCAACTTAATATTAGTATTGGTGTGCATATTCTCTGGCAAAACCATCAAAAACTTGTTCTATAATGGGCACACAAGAGTAAGTGGTTCTACATGTATCAGCTCACAGATTGAGACTACCAATATTGAAATTGGGTTGATTTGACCATTCATACAGTTAAAAATAGGGTGATGATTTAATTTGAAAAATCAGCAAGAAAAATAAAAATTAAAAGAGTTAATTATCGAAGAAATAGAGTTCTAGGGTTTTTACCCACCGCCGCCCTTTGTCGCCCACTATCGCCGCCGCCACCCAAAATCTTCAAAATACTTTACATTATATTTATTTTGCCAAATAGAAAAAAATAAACTCATATATTTGTAGAATTTTCAATCAAAAAACCTAAAGTAATCTAAATACACTGTATTTCTTTTACACTATTCCTTTTTCAAGCAACCAAACAGCACCTAAGTATGAGAATATGGATTACAATGATAATCCAAATTCAATACAAGTGTCTAGAAGTCCAACAATATTTTAAAAGGTAGTGAGAAACTTTGAAGATAAAAAAGGGTCCCTAAGATACCTTTTGACCCTTTATTTATATGATTAAAGTGCTACATATATGGCTTTAGGAAATTTGTGAAATAAATGAACTAATATAAACTAAGGATGAATGAAAGATTGACATGTATATAATATTACGGTGTAGTTGATGTGTGGCCTCTGAATAATGTGGCTCCTCTTGTGGGCTCATTCTCCTTGATCCTGAGGTGAGGTGAGTTCATTACCATGGGTCCTTATCAAGTGGCAAGTGCTTGCCAAATTATCCTGTAAAGGTCACTTTGGGTTGGAGACAAGTCCACAATCTGCCAAGTTGGTGGGTAACTAGCATGCAACCCAGGTATGGCTTGATAGGTCGATGAGTGGCTAGTGTCCGAGTTGATCAAGTCCATGCGTGACTCGAGCTTACCTTCCTTGGGCAAGTCCATCTTGCATGATGTATACTCTAGGTCACTCATTATATGCTTTTTAGCTTTCAAACAAAGCTCTCAAAAAGTTAAGCCAAATCCAAGGTAAACCTGTTGCAAATATTTTCAAATCTTATTTTTTTGTAGTTTTTCTATATTATTTGGGTATATCTGCAGAAAATTTTAATGATGTTGGATATTTTTGTTAAAAGTGAGAAATTACAGTTAATGTATGGATATATTACATTCGTTATAGATTTTCCATCACACAGGTCTATTTAGGATGGATGCTGACTAGTAATCACTGATTAGACAGCTTTCCCTTTAAACCAGCTTGCAAGTTTTAATTTGTGGAAGATAGTTAGTTTTACGGAGGATAGAAAATGCTTTTAATAAGATGAGCCAGAGATGCAGATACGCAAATTGATAATGTAAGCTATGGGAAAAGGGTTGATGGCTGCTGAAAACAACAATGCAGATGGAAAACAACAAATATACGTATGTATGTGCCATTTAATATAAACTGCATGAATGGTTCTGAGAAGATGGATCACATGTGTAGTTACAAAAAGTTTCTAATATCAACTGTAGGATGGATGACAAATGCTGACTGCTGCAATCCTCATATGCCCAGATAATTAGCTGAATCTATTCCATTTTGAAGATACTTGAACTTCTTAGTACGTTGGGACTTGTTCAGCCCATGGTGATATATTTTCTTCCATGTTAATCATTTTCCAAAAAAAAAAAATCATGATTATCACTTTTTGATTAACTCAAAAGCTTGAAGAAATTAATGGGGAAAAAGAAGAGAGAACTGGCGCCACTTTCAATAATTAGCATTTTTATTTTTTAACCAGTCAAGTCTTCAATTTGTTTTTATTTTTATTTTTTTAAGAGTGAAGCAATGTTTACGCTGTTATCATGAAATATTCTTTTAATCTTTTATTTTGGAGGTAACATAAAGAAGTGGGCTTAAATTTTTGCATTTACAATCATGTTATTTACAAGTGCTTTTTTTCCCTACTTATCCTTTCAGTCAGATGTTCTAATTAATATTTAAACTTGGTTTTTCTTGGTCATTCATTCCATGTTCAACTATTTTGTGTGTTCAGCGCAAGTCACTTCTGGAGATTATCAAGCAAACAGTTTTAGACCATCTTACCAAAAAGTGCCCTCCCCATGTGAGTTATCATCCTTAGAGATTCAGTAATAAACTGCAAACTGATTGAAGGAATGAGAGTTTTGAAATTCATAATCAATTTCTTCTGTGGTGATGTTCTCAACTGCTCACAGCGTTGGAACAGGTTCAAGTGATAGGATTACTTTGCCGAACTCCCCTTAAGGAAAGCAGACATGAATTATTGCGGCGAGTAGCTGGTGGTGGTGGTGTCTTCAAAGGTGAGAATGATATAAAAGTACAACTTCCAGGAGCAAATCTGAATGACATAGCCAACCAGGCTGATGACCTTCTGGAGGTAAGGTTTCTAAAATCTATTAATAGTACATTCCTATTTCATGCTTGCAATGGACATAGACCAGGACAGCCTTTATCCTTGAAAGATGAGAAATTTCTCTTGATATTTTTCTTTGGGTTTTTTTCGGCCATAGCTTTTCATGTCATTTCATAGATGCTTTTTTGTACTTAATTTTCATATTTTGCTTGTTGGCAGACAAAATTTTGTTTAAATGTGCAGCAGGGCTACATATTTCTCAAATAGTTTTTTATGAACTCAAATTACTAAAGTTTTGCTTGGAATGCTGTATTGATTACAATCTGTTTTGCATCTTAGTTTGAAACATTTGGAGTGGACAATGCATTTTTCTTTTTTTTATAAGTTGATTCACTTTTTGGGGACCAAGTGAATTTCTATTTGTCATTAGTAACCCTGTAGCTTTTATTGAATGCAATATCCAACCGAGCAAGATACTAAAATTTTCAGAGTAACTTGATTTAGTGTTTCTCCTTTCTTAGTGCTTGAGCACAACCTAGTTAAGAATTATCAGATTAATATTTGTTATTTTATCTTTAATCTGATATCTGTAACAATGATGATGCTGCCTGGCTTGTAATTTGTTTAAAGTCAGCAATTTTGTATTAATGGATTTATTTAGTGAAATTTAGTCATTATTCTGTGAATATCATTATCTTGACTCAAAGCTAGAATGGAAGTATTTTGTGTAGAAAATATGCAGGGTACCTCAAGAAACAGAACTTCCTCTCTTTCTTAATTGTTTATGTTTTTACAGACAATGGAAGCCAGACCAACAGTTCCAGATAGAAAATTGCTTGCTAGACTTGTTTTGATCAGGGAAGAAGCCAGAAATATGATGGGTGGTGGGATATTAGATGAAAGAAATGATCGTGGACTGAGCACACTCCCTGAAGCAGAGGTTTGTTGTTTTCTCAGCTACTACATATAGTTTAGCTAATAGTTTTGCGCTTTAAATTATTGTTGCATTCCAATGTTAATATAAATTGTAATCTGGTATCGTGGGGACTTCTTTTGATTTAGGACTTTTGCAGAGATATTTGAAAGATTGCAATAAGTCATGCTTGAACAAAAAAATCTTTCACTGTGACACTGTCGCTTCCCTAAATTGACAATATAGAAGTGCATGTATGAAGCTCCTGTCAATATATGGTGCGGGGAGGGTTTATGCATGTAGAGTTACCCTTGCATTATAGAGAGCTTGTTTTTATTTTGACCATGTCATAATGGATGCGACTTAACCCCTGCTCCAAAACTATCCTAAATCTATATATATATCCTATATAAGTACAAGCATGAGCTTGGTTGATGTTTGGCATCCTATATGATTGAAATGTGGAACTTGATTTCTTTCACATGGCAATGAAATTTCAAAATCTAAAATTCGTGTATAGCATGTTCCATGGTGCATGATGCCGTAGATGTCTCGTGTCAAAGACATTATTTACTTTGAGATTCAACCAATTAGCAACTTTTATGAACATTTTTAGGGACAAAGTTATCATAGTTCACCTGGCTTTTTAGAAAAAAAAAATTCTAAAGTAAGAACCATCTTTGTAAAATATCCAATCATGAGGGATTTGCTATATATATATATATATATATATATATATCAACTACACTATTAATTAATGGAGAGCTAAGTTTTATGTAAATATATAACTGCGTGGGCATATCAAAGTTCTAAATTACAATAAATTTAGTAGGATGAGAACTAATATGTTTGTTGATCCTTAAACATTTGTTAGTTTCTTTAATGTTATCTAACCTTAATGAATATCATATCCAAATGTAGATTTAATATGATTTCTAATCTTAAAAGAGTGAATGTTTTATATATCTCGGGTCTATTGTTCCAAGTGAGGGTGAAATAGATGGTAATATCATTAATAGAATTTAAGTTGGATGGTTGAAGTGAAGGAATGCATCGGGCCTATGTGTGTTAGAAAAGTACTGCTTAGGCTAGAGAGAAAATTTTATAAGATAGTGGTGAGACCTGTAATATTTTATGGCACAAAATGTTGGTCAGTAAAAGAGAAACATCAAATTAAGTATTGCAGAGATGAAGATGCTTAGGTGGATGAGTGGCTTTACACTTAGAGACAAATGAATATATATGCGAAAATGTTGGAATAGCTCAAGTGGTAGATAAGATTGGAGAGAGTTGCCTCAAATGGTTTGGTCAGATAAAAATAATTGACCGCCAAATTACCTAGTTAAGAGAGTAGGTGTATTAACATTCAACCTATGTTAAGTAAGGCAAAAGTAGACCTAAAATATTTGGTTAGGAAGCATAAAAAATGATCTAATTTTATTAGAATTAAATGAGAATATGATATTTAATAGGACACAATGGAGAAAAAGGATTCATATAGCTCATCTCATGTAATGGGATAATGACTTATTGTTTTGTTGTTGTGGTATACACAGCTAAATAAACCTTCACATGTTAACAAGAAAAATTTCCAAATAAAGAATAAAGAATAAGTATACTTAAAAATTTTTTATAGGAAGAACCATTTTGGATCATTTTTGTATAGTTGAGGGACTAAATTGAATAAATGTAAATTGGCTACATATGAATATTTAGGGGATCATTTTGGGATTTAATCTTATTTCTGCATAATCAACTTCGCTTCATATCTATCTAGTTAGATTCCACAAAACTAATCAAATGGTACACAGACACTTAATTAAGAATGGTTTTAATTTCACATTTGACTCTTAAAATTGTTCTTAATTTTGGAAGAAGCTGAGTACATAAGCTGCATTGCTAAATCCATACCGTAGGCTAAATATTGATTTAGAATTGATTTAAAAAAATACTTGGTAGGATTTAGCCCAAATCCTGGTGAAAATTCACTGTAAAAGCCAAAGTAAGCCGCTCCTAATTGATGATTGCTGAGGATCTGAAGAGTGAGATACTTCTGGTGAAATGTGAGGTTAGATCGATGCAGATGGATATCCTCTATCCTTTGGCCGTAGTCATTTTTGGCTCACAGTTTGGTTTTCAATTATCTTGATTAGTTTATTGAACATTATCTTGCATCTTGAAGGAAATAATCGCAGTTCCTTATTTCTTTTGTTCCTAAAGCAATTTTTTTATATTTATTATTCCTCTGAAGCCTAAATGCTAGAGATAAACTATTTAACTAAACTTCTAATACATTTCTGCCTTGATTTTTATTCACGCTCGATATAGTTTTCTAATCATTTTTCAATGAACTAGCCAATCTAATTGATTTCACTGAACGGAATGTTACAATGTTAAGTGCAGGTCAACTTCTTGAGCAAGCTGGTTGCCTTGAGACCAGGAAAGAATGTGCAGATAATGATTAAAAATGTCTTGCATGGTAAAGATGAAGGTGCTGACAACACAGGCATTGACTCCAAGGATTCTGTAGGCCAGCAGCAACAGAAACTAGGTGGAATAGCTGGAAGGGTCTGTTGTGATTCCCTTATTTTGTTCTTTAATTGTCTTATAATTGTTATTTATGCTTTCCTTTTGACCGTTAAGCAATTTGTAAGCACGCGCGTTGGTTAGGATGTCATTATATACAGAAGCTACTTCATATTAGAAAGATTGTGTTGCAAGCATTCTAATCTATTTTCTTTTGAACTTCTGAAGGGAAGCATATCAGGTCGTAAGCCACGTCCTGTTCGTCCTGGCATGTTCCTTGAAACTGTTACCAAGGTAATCCACATTGTATTTCAGAGTATGAATTGTCCTTGTGCTACAGATGACATTTGAGAGCAGATTTAAGAACCATCAGTCATCGTTTTCTTTTGCTGTTTCTTGCATTGGCAGGTTTTGGGTGGAATATATGCAGGAAACGTATCTGGCATCACGGCTCAACATTTGGAATGGGTATTTATATTTCACTCAATTGCTGCCTTTTGACGCTCAAAGCAAGTTAATAAATTAAACTCTCCCTCTTACAGGTTCATGAGACGACTTTACAAATTCTTCAAGAAATGGCCTTCAGTTGAGACTTTCTGCTCTTAGTTTTCTACCTGATTCTGCTAATTGGTGACTCGAGCTGCCTTGACTTCCGATGTGAAAGATGTTTTTCAGAACTACGATGTAATTTCAGTTGTGCAGTCAGAGTGACCAGGTCAGTTGGAAGGTTGACCTGCATGAGAATGACTGGCATTTAGTATCTTTTCAGTTGGACATCAGCCTTTCGATCTTCCAAGAATCTTCTAAAAATTCTCAGTTAGTTTGTCATTGAAATGTTCAATATTAAAACCCAGTGATTTGAAATATATATTTTTACCAAAGTTTCAATACATTTTGTTTAAATCTTAGCTACTGTTTTGCTATATTTTGTTTTGAGTAAAGTTTTATCTTAACTTGTTAATATATCAAATGGAATTCTTGAACATATATGGAAATTGTTAATAAGGCCATCTTAGGCCTCTAATAAAATTTTAAGTTCTATTAAATAATTTCATACAAATTATTATGTTTTTAATGGGTAATTTAACTATTAAAGATAATACTAATAATTAAGATTTTAATCCAAAAATTATAAGAAAATCAAAAATGTTACTTGAATGTTTGTGCACTTCTATGAACTTTATGATTGATTTTAGAAATAATTTAAAGTGTTGGATTATATAAAAATAGTAATTTAATTATTGTTTAGGTTTTTTAGACTAAGTTAAATAATTTAAAAATTCTCAATAAATTTAGAGATGTTCTTTAAGCTTGCACACATATTCCTACATTTTTGTTCTAGATATTAATTAAATCATTTGAATGATAATTGTAATATTTAATTAAAAATAACACTATAACTTAAAACTATAATTTTGCCTTTGGTGGCCTCACTATCATGAAATGCTTTCTAGAGATGCATTTTCGGTGTTTATAGCTTAATCTAATTTATTAGAAGTTATTTAATATATTTTCCAAATTTTAATAATTGAAATACTTAATATTTAAAATTTTTAAATTAATAAAATAATTTATATATTTTGAAATTTTTAAAAAATAGTTTAAGTGTGTTATTTCATGCATATTAATGCTTTTAGATAAAAATCATTAATTATCTTAATTCATTTAATTTTTAAATCATAATTTCAAATTTTAAAAATAGTTCTTTGAAGAAAAAAAATATCAATTATTATTATTTTTAATTTATGTTTCATATTTAAATTTGATTATCACCTTAATGTTAAGTCAATATTTTATTTAACTAAGATTAGAATTTCTCACAACAAAAGTCCTCTTAGAACACTATATTGCAACGACATCTTTGCAACCTTTAGCTGCATTAATTTGTTCATTAGCTTAGGAACATGTCAACCACTATATGATCACAATAATTTTTACCTTGATTAATTTGACTTTTAACCTAATCTAGAACAGTGTTGATTAAAGCAATTAATTCTATCCCCATTGATATTTGTGCACACAAGTTAGTTTCCTAGGTAGGTAGTTGACATAGTACAAAACACATGTAATATCTTATGATTAATTCACACATCATCCTAAGACTTCAATTTTTTTTAACTATTTAAATAAATTGAATTATTACAATCATGCATATCATTCCTCCTTAAGAAAATTCCATAACTTAGTAGTATACACTATACTAAATTTTCAAAACTTAGTCAATTCTTTAAAATGATTATACTTAATTTTGTATTTCTACCACTCTTTGCTAGCTCTTCTATTTCCTAAACTCATTAAGATATTGATTCAACTAGAGATGAAACTTTTGGATGCCAAGAAACCTAAAGAAGTTGATAAAACATATGTTGCTTTTTATTATCTTTAGCACAAATGTTTTAGACATACTATTGAGGATTATATTATGTTCAAGAATTGGCATAAGCATCAATAAAAGGCAAAAAAAAAAAAAAAAATCAAAATTTTTGAAAAGCTTTTAGAGCAGTTATCCTCTTCAACCAAGTATATTTCTATAACTATTGATCCCCAAGATCAAGATCTTTATGTTTTAGGAATTTTGCTTTTATGCTCAGTATTGTCTAATTTGATATAGTAAAGTTTATGAATGTAACAAACTATTCAATTTTTGTGTACTTTTGTCTATTTTCCTTTTTATAATTTTCTCTTTTGATGAAGAATCCATTATAGTTCTTCCATTGGTATTTATCAGTTAAATTAGCATCAATGATTCATTAGATGAAGAATAAGTCTTACTTTTCTCCTGCATGTAGGGAGTATCAATGATATTAAAATTAGAAAAAATTAGAATGTACAATTATGAAGTGGTAAAATATAAATTTTTTAACCTCCAAAAAATGTGGCCAAAAATAAAGTTACAAAAATAATTACTCAATGGCCTAATGAAAATGTTACAAAAGAAAGTCAAGATCATCATACATCTTTTAAACATCTTAAGATAGATTATGATGTCTTGGCTAATTTAAAGAAACTTTTAATATTATTAATTGCTTAGGATGCTTTCATAATATCACATGAGATCCACAAGACGATAATTAAAGCCTTAAAAGAAATAAAAGTATTTCAAACCTATTTTGCCAAAAAATAAAAATAAAAAATAAAATTGTGTTTTCTTATTAATATAACTACTTTAATAAATTATTATCAAAAGCATAGGCCATGATAGACGTTTGCATGTGCCACATTGGTCTATAGTTATAGACTAAAAAGTAATATCAGAATAGTTCATACTTGGAAACCATTATCATTATATACAATGACATTACGTTTTAATCGATTTAAGTTTCATGATTTTAATGAAAAATGCTAGAAGACCTTAGTTCTTTTACCTTACTATTGCAGTTCAATGATTTCAGTAATAAACTATATTCTATATGATTGATGCAATCACTTTTTTAAGCTCAATTAGAAAAATTGTGGCTTCATGAGTATGAAATGGCGTCATCCACTTTGCATCGTTATATTAAATATTCTTACTATGTAGAACAATTTTTTGTTCACAAGGATTTGCAACCTTGCATTGTGAATGAGATTGATATATATGATATACATAATATTTATCCTAAAAAGACAACCATTCATTTTATGGCCCTACCTACTAATTTTAATTCAAGTATATCCCACTACCTTCCATTTTATTGTCTTAAAAAAAAAGAAAGGATGAGACTTCTCATGGATGAGCTCAAAGATTGATGTCCCATAAGTTAGGAGAAGATAGTTTTGAGAGAGATCATATTATATGGTTATTTTTCTAAATATTTAGATAAACAAATTTAACAAGTTACATGTTAATGTGCTCTCTCAAGAAGACTTTGCAATGAAGATTTAGGTGATGAAATTCTTTTTAATTTTGATGCATTATCAATATTACAGACATTGCACTTTGGTACACATCATTTATCAGAAGAAACTTTTAGTTTCACTTCTTTTTGATGCATTTTAATCAAGATCATTCATCTATCAATGTGTCTATTATATCTCCTTTGAAGATGACATATATACACCTGATAAAGGGATGTAAGAAATATCTACTATTTTACACTATACTGATATGATGTAACAAAATTACATTCAAGTGTAAATTTAATTATTCTAATGAGATGGAAGATATTTTTATTTCTTATTGTTCTTGTCCTTTAGTATTGAAATGGCTATGAAATAAATTTCTCCTAGCAAGATACATGAAAATTATTCATCAATAATGACAAGGTCTTGTTTTGTGATAAACCTTCATTTAATGAGAAGATGAGATCCACGTTGATTGTAGGATGATCTTGAATACATTCATACATATTAATCATGATGGTCTTGAAATAGTTTTGGATGAGATTGTTAATGCATATCTTGAATTATGGGAAGGTACCTCTCCACTATTAATGATTTGATTGAAGTAAACTTACATATAAGTGGTGCCCTTATCTTACCCATATTAGCAAGTTAGTAATGAATGATCTAGCACAATAAACTATTTAGGTTTTAAAAGAATATAATGATTATTTTGTTTGGAGTTATTTTAAGATGTTAAGCTTATCTCTTGAATTAATATCACATAAATATCTAATGGATCCTAATTCTTTACTGGTAAAATAAGCATCAACAAGATTGCATCTTGATATTGAAAAAAAACATTTTTTAAAGAAAAAATTTGATTGAAATCAAGTGCATTCAAGAAGAACACTATTCTATGAGAGAAAGTAATCAAGTTTGAGTTTGCATGGGTTATAAAAATTTGAATAAAGTTTATCATTAAAATGAATTTCTCTTACCTATTCAAAATTAATGATTGATATAATAGAAACTAATTCTTTGTTCTTTTTCATGAATGGTTAAATATAATCATAATAATATGACCCTTAAAGATGTTTCTTACATAATTTAGAACTCCCATAGAAATTTATTGTTATAAAGTTTTATTTTCTAGGTTAAAATTATTGATGTAACACTAGCATGCAATGACTCAAATCTTTGATAAGTTGTTACATCTTAAGGAAGAATGATGTATCAATGATATTATCATCAAAAGGAAAGTCATAGATGATCATGTAATTGATTTACGAACTATGTTCCAATAAATTAAAAGAAATATGGATTGAAAAAGAATCCCTTAAGATGTGAAATCAGAGTCTTACCCAAAATAATTTCTAGAATTTATTATTTTTCACAGAGGAATTTAAATAAACCTCAGAAAATATATAACCAATTTTTAAGTGAACCTTCTAAAAGTTTATCCTAACTATGATTTCTATAGAGAAAACATTGGTTTTAGATGAGATTCATTTCTAATCTTTCAAGTATATGTCAACTATTCATTGCATTTGGCTAAAAGGAATGTCTAATTCCAACATTAAAAGCTTTACTATGATGCTTTTGAGAACATCACAAGATATTTTGTACATCCTTTAGCATTGACATCCTCAATCATTTAGAAACCTTTAATTATGTATGCAGCAATTCTTGATGAATCAATATTAGCATTTGCTTGCTCAAAATGATGAACAATGCAAAAAAAAAAGTTTTATATTATCTTAAATTTTGATTTATACCAACAAAAGTGAAATATCCTTCCACTAAAAAATATTGTTTAACATTGTGTTTTTGTAATTCAGAAGCTAAAGTGATATATATTTTTTTTTACAAAATCAACTAAATTTCTTGAGTTAATCCATTGTAATATTTAATTACTAGTTTAAACCTTTAGGATGGTTAACTCATCAGACAATAATTATATTAAAATGAATTTCTCTTACCTATTACAAATTTTTTTTTCAATTTAGTTAATATTTTATTAACTTAAAAGAGAAAATCTCCTTACAAGGCTCATATATTTAGAAAAAAAACTTTTTTATATAATCATCATTACTTGTATATTAGGGATCATTTGACCACATGTGGCTTCAATTTTTTGATAAGATAAAGATCTTAAAGTTGTGATTAAAGCAAATGAAGTTCATTGTAGATCTTATTACCAATATGGTAATGAAATATATGATCAAAAGATTTTGTTATTGTTAGGCTACCATCACACAGGATTGTCTTGATTTTGTTAAAAATACTGTCTCAAGAAAAGTTTATTGGTTCCTATTCTTAAGAATAAAGGTGATGCTCAAGAGTGTGTAAATTATAGAAGAATTAAGTTAATGTGCCATTCATTAGAATTATAAGAAAGAGTAATTGAGCATAAGTTATGACGTGATTAAAAAGTTTTTCAAAACTAGTTTGGGTTTATATCGAGTAGGTCTTCTATGGATGTTATACATTTATTAAGATGTTTGATAGAGAAGTATAAAGAGAGTAAGGTGGATCTACAAGTTGATATATGATAAAGTTTTAATAGAAGTGCTTTATAGAGTTCTAGAAATGAAAGGATTTAATATATTTTATATTCAAGACATTAAGTATATGTATATTGGAGTTATTACTTGTGCTCAAATATGAGAAGGATTGACCAAGTATTTTCTTATTTTAGTTGATTATATTAAGCATTAGCTTCTTTAAGCCCATATTTTTTATTTTATTTATGGATATTCTTGCTAAACATTATAGGAGGATGTACCTTTATGTACGCTTTTTCCTAATGAAATTCTTCATATTGATTGGACTAGAGGCTTTAAAAAAACTTGAATTATGGAGGTAAACTATAGAGTCTAAAGGATTTTGATTGAGTAGATTTAAAAACAAAATTCATTAAGTGTAATTCTACTTGTAATAGATCTTGTGTGGGCTTCTAACAATGGGTGATCAAATCATTAAAAAAGAGTGAACATTTTAGATATCCCAGGTCTTTTGCTCAAAGTGATGGTGAAATAGATGGGGATGTTATTAATGGAATTCAAGTTGGATTGTTGAAGTGGAGGAATGCATTAGTCCTATTGTGTGATAGAAAAGTGCTGCTTAGACTAAAGTGAAATTTTATAAGGTGGTGGTGAGACTTGCAATGCTTTATGACATAGAATGTTGGCTAGTAAAAGAGAAGCATAAAATTAAGTTAAACATTATAGAGATAAGGATTATTAGGTGGATGAGTGGCTTTAAACTTAGAGAAAAAAATGGAAATGAATATATACATGAAAAGGTTAAAATAGTTTTAGTGGCAAATAAGATTAGAGAGACCCACCTTAGATGGTTTGGTCACACAAAACATTGGCTGTTTGGTAACCTAGTTAAAGGAGTAGATGTATTAGATTCAACCTATATAAAGTAAGATAGAGGTAGACCTAAAAAAGAATTAATTAGGAAGTATAAAAAATGACTTAATTTTTAAGAATTAAATGATAAAATATGATATTTAATTGGATGCAATAAGGAAAAAGGATTCATGTAGCTGAGTTCATGTTATAGGATAAAGGCTTAGTAGAATTCAAGTTGGATGGTTGAAGTGAAGGAATGCATTGGGCATGTTGTGTGATAGAAAAATACCACTTAAAGAGGTTAACATATATAATTTTCTTAATGTTTAGGGTTTTAATCCTAGACTAAGGACTCCCTTATCTAGGCCCTTAACACACCTCTTTGGTGGTTAAGTGAGAACCTAACTCAAAATTAAAGTCAAAATAAATAGAATTGAAACTTAAATCAGAATCAAATGAAATAAAATTCAGAATTCAAATATAAACTAAAACAAAACTAAAACTAAAATTTTAGGGTTGATAGTCAGCCCTACTAGAGTCTAACCTAGCCCAATTAAGTTAGATAAATTCAAAGACTCCTAAATCTAATAAAATTGAAGAAAATTAAAAATAAAAATACATCTAAAATAAAATCTAAGTTTAAATGATCTCTACTAGCTTAATTGGGCTACTTAACCTAAATTGGCCCATTTAAGTCTTATTGAATCAAATCAAATTGAATCCAAATAAAGTAAAATTAAACTTTCTCGAAGGCTTAAAAATCATCATAATAACTTAACGAAGGCCAATACAAGCCCAATTGAGATCTAACATTTTAAATTAAATCATTAAACACAAATATACCCAAATGAACTCTATTAAGCCAAAATCAAATTAAATTGAACTTTGAACTTAATCCAACTTTTCTTGGGTCCAATTTGACCAATTTGGCTAATAGACTCAAGTGAACCCAAACTTGGGCTAAATCCAAAATTAACCCAAATTAATTGTAACAAATCAAACAAAGTCCAAGATGACCTAATAATTACAAATAACTCAATAAGCATAATTAAAGCTTAAACAAAGTCCAAGATGACTAATTGGTCCATTAGACCCAATTTGACTCACTTAAGTCAAATTGAGTCAATAAAGGCTTAAATTAAACCAAACTCAAAACTATCCAAATCAATCCTAAATGTTTTAAATGACTGATTAAGCATAATTTAACTTAATTATAACTAAATTAAGCCAATAAGACTTATCAGACCAAACAAAACTTAATTAAGTCAAGTTGAACTAACCTAAATTTATGGCCTTTAATCGCACAAAATTAAACCCTAGCACACTCAACTCTACCTAATCCCCTTATGTATGAGTTGATATTTTAGAAGAGGGTCACAGTTAAGGGAGGAAGGAGTGCTCCAGATCTTCCACTTGCCAAAGTGGAAGAGATGTGATAAGTTCTACTCACCAAAGTGGAACAGTGGTAAGAAATCACCAAATTCACCAGCTCGTCAGCCATTAAGCTCCAACCTAAGAGTTTTCACTCAATTTTTCACACAAATAATCCAAAAGTCTTTCATTATAGTAAAATAAATATTTAAATAGGTTACAAGAGTCCAAAGGGTGTGTCCTTCATGATAACTACTAAAACACTAACATAAAGTTGGAACCCTTCATCTTGCGATGCTTAGACATTGTATTCTTTATTTTCACTATATGTATCAATTGTGTCATCGCAACATTAGAAAATTAGCACCTAGACGCTAGAATGCTAATACATTTTTAACACTTAAATACTTAATGATTTCAACTACAACTCCCATGCAACACTTAAATAAGGCTAAATACATCATTTACTACATAATACAATACATGGGGCATAATTATAAAATACCAAAATATATAAAATATAACATAAGTTTCATAGGCTTTGTCTCTAAGATTGAAACCTTATAACATGTCCTTCCTCTCTTAATGTGCTACATCAATTCCCTCGGACCCTAAATAACTTTTCTCCAAAGAGTTAGAATTCTGTTGGTCTTCAAGAAGTTCTAGAGCAAGGCTCCACAGCTTGTCCAAAGACACCCAAGTATCCTCACCTAGGGTTTTATCTTTCCATCTAATTAGGACTCTAATCATTGCTATCATCCGATGGTGCTTTAGTTATAATGACATCCACCACTTAAAATAATGTTGGCTGGATAGGTACCTAAAAATGGTTTCTATCTCCACCCAGTATCATCCTACAAATTTGGAGGTTGGGTAACCTTTTTAAAAGATATTAGATCTTCCACATTAAAAATACAACAATAATAACAACAAGCATTTATCCCACAAACTGGGGTCAATTACATAAATCCTTCATCTCCATTATGTCATATTATGTGTCAAATTCTCATTTAATTCAATTATACTAAGCTCATTTTTTGTACATCTTAACCAAGTCTTTTTAGGTCTACCTCTGCCTTTCTTAACATCAAGAAAATCTAATGCATCTACTATTCTATCTGGGTCTTCGGATGATAGACGCTTTATGTGGCCAAACCAATTAAGGAGACTCTCTCTAATCTTATCTGCCACTAGAGCTACTCTAACTTTTTTTTTTGAACATACTCATTTAGCATTTTTACTCTAAGAGTAAGGCCACTCATCCACCTGAGCATCTTCATCTCTACAACACTTAACTTAGTTATATGCTTCTCTACTTATGGCCAACATTTTGCACCATAACTCATTGTAGGTCTTACCACCATGTTATAAAATTTTCTCTTAAGTTTAAGGGGTACTTTTCTATCACACAATAGGCCAGATGCATTCCTCTACTTCATCCATCCAACTTGAGTTCTACTAATAACATCTCCATTTATTCCACCATCATTTTGAACAATAGAGCCTAGATATCTGAATTGCTCACTCTTTTTAATGACTTGTTCACCCAATGTCACAACACTACCACTAGAACTTCTACAATTAAAATTACACTCCTTATATTTAGTTTTAGATCTACTTAAATGAAAACCTTTAGACTCTAAAGTTGACCTCCATAGTTCAAGTTTCTCTTGGACTCCCTCTCTAGTCTTATCAACAAGAAGAATGTCATCAGTAAAAAGCATACACCAAGGTACACCTTGTTGTAAATGCCTAATAAGAACATCCATAGCTAAAGCAAAAACATAAGGGCTTAAAGCTAATCCTTGATGTAATTCAACTAAAATAGAAAAATATTTTGTTAATCCTCCTTGTGTGTAGACACAAGTAACAGCTCTTGTATACATATTCTTAATGACTTGAATATAACCAATATTAACTCCTTTCTTTTCTAGAACTCTCCAAAGGACATCTCTTGAAACTTTATCATAAACTTTCTCTAAATCAATAAATATCATATGTAGATCCTCTTTACTTGCTCAATAATTCTCCATTAAACCTCTTAACAAATGTATAACATCCATAGTAGATCTACCTAGCATAAAACCAAACTGATTGTGACAACTTTTGTATCACATCGTAATCTATGCTTAATTACTCTCTCACATAATTTTAATGTATGACACATTAACTTAATTCTTCTATAATTTTCACACTCTTGTGCATCACCTTTATTTTTAAATATAAAAATCAACAAACTTTTTCTCCACTCATCAGGCATCTTTTTAGTCTTTAAAATAATATTAAAAAGATTTGTAAGCCAAGAACATAAGCATTAGTACCAAGTTTTTAATAATTTTAAATAGCCCACAGGCTCTTACTTATAACTTTTTATACTCATTGGAAAGAAATATTTCAGAACAAATACATACTAATACCTAATCAACTTTCCCTTAAAATTTTATTTTTATTCTTTTGTTCAACATACTTACCATTTTGTACTTTCAATTATTTTTTTGTGTCATCATGAATGCTATGAAAATCACATGCAAAATATATATGTTGAATTAGAAAATGCATGAATAGATGTGCTAGTTAGGTCAATATGCATATTAGATAATACTTATAAACTATTTCAAAAGGTGATTTATGGGTTTATCAAGAAATGGCACTATTGTACGAAAATTTAGAAGAATGTAAAGTTAAATCCTAGTTTCCTATGTTCTTTCCAACTAAACATCTCAATAAGTTTCCATATGTCCTATTGATGACTTCTATTTGTCCATTGGTCTATTGATGAAGTGCAGAAGATAACTTCAATTGAGTTCTTATTAGTTTTCATAGAGTTTTTCAAAAATAAGAATAAATTTAACATCTTTATTAGAAACAATAGTGGATGAAACCCCATGTAAGCTCACAATTTCTTTAAAAAATAACCTTGCTATATAAGATGTATCATTTGACTTTGAACAAGCTAAGAAATGTCTATTTTAGAAAATTCATTCACAACATGAAAATACTACATGAGGTTTTATAGGTAAACCTAACATAAAGTACATTGATAGGTTTTCACATGGTCGAGAAGGAATAAGTAACAATGTGTAATGACTTACTTTTTTGCTTAATAATTTTATCTTGATGATAAGTGTAACACTAGGCTACGACATGTTCACCATCTCTACATAGAGATGGCTAGTAAAATGTATGTTCAACAAAATCTTGGGTTTTTGATTTACCAAAACATTCAACTATACCTCTTGAATGAGGTTAAATGATAAGGAAGTCTCTCATGAATGTTTGAGGGATACATAATCTATTGCCTTTGTAAAGATATCCATCAACAATAAAAAAAGGAACTATGAAATGTCAAGGGTTTGGATTTGAGTTCTAAATAAATTAAATGAAAATTAGGGAAAACTTTATAGTCTTCCCTTAAAGGTGGTAATTGATTAGCAAATCATTGGGAGTCAGATCAGATAATTCAGATAATAGATCTAAGATCATAGTAGGTATGTGGTGTTTCTTAGTATCAAAGAAAACTTCATGAAGGTGTAGGATATTTAAAAAAGTAGGATTAGTAAATTCTCTAACTAAGCGTCTAATCCCTAAGGTTATAGTTTAAATTCTAGGAGATTTACACATATCAAAATGTAGATTAGATGTATCCTTCTTATAGTTAGATGGTGATATCACGATCTACTAGAGTTTAGCCTTTTTATTTTGATTGGGTTTGGGTTATAATTTAGAATTAGTCTTATGTGGAGGTGTAGGAGGAATTCTATGTGGGGTTTAATGTGTCTCTTTTTAGTGGATTTTACGGGAAACAACTTAATGGACTTTTTTTATACTTGAATACATATGTATTTTCACTACCATAATGAATTACATTCAAAACATAAAGCCAAAGTCTTCTTAAGAGTATATGTATGATTTCAATTGGAAGAACACACCAAATTTGATCAATAAAGTTACCTATCTTAATAAGAACTAAACATTTATTTGTGATAAGTAGGGATGTATTATTAACCCAACTTACATGAAATGATTCTAGATGAGGTTCAGTTGTGACATTTTCTCTAGTAGTATGGGTTGATACAATATTCATAGCACTACCTCTATCTATTATTAATTTACACCTCTTTTCTTTACATAAAATGTATATTAAGAAAATATTTCTCTTCATATAATCTTCTTCTTCCTTTGAAGCAGTCATACACCTCATAAATGATATTATATTATTTATTATGGGATCTACTTCCTCATCTGATAGGGGTGTATCATCATGTATCTCTTATATATTTTCCCCCTCTTCAAAATCTTTCAATTCATATAATAACAAGATTTTGGCCTTACATTGATATTGCATATGAACTTTTTTATGATATTTAAAGTAGAGTATCTCTCTCTCCTATTTTTAAAAATAATTTCATTGGATGTCATATGGGATTGATTGTTTGTAGTGGAAGGGTTAGATTTCATAGTACACTTTTGAGATTGAGACATGGATGGATATTTAAATGACATTTGAGCCTTTATTTGGGATATGGATGTATCTTTCTTATGCTTTCTAAGAGTGAATTATAGATAAAGACATCTTCTAAAGTTTGAGGGTTATGAAGCTCTACCTCATTTATGTTATCTCCTCTTAGACCAATGACAAACTTATTTACTATTAGCCACTCTTGACTAGAGCAATGTGTCATGGCTATTCAATCCTCAAATGTATTCATATATTTTAGTACTTGCATACTTTCTTGTTTAAGAGTAGTTAACTATTCATGAAGCTTTTTATCATGATTTTTAGTGCAATATTTAGCTCTTTTCATCTCCTTCATTTCTACCCATGTCATGAGATTTTTACCAAACCTTTCTTCTTTAACTAAAATATTATTCCAATAAATTTTAGCATGGCCTACCAACTTTATTTTTGAAAATGTAGTTCTATAATCATCCATATGTCACTAATTAAAGAACTCATCAGTTTGGGTAAGCAAATCTAGAAACTTATTGTGGTCATAAACCCCATGATAAGTTGGCTTCTATCTTAAATTATTTTGCTAGTTCATATAAGGTGTCATAGAGCCTAAGATGGTCATGTCTCTGGATGTTCTTTAGGTGTGGCCTTCTAAAAGGATAGTCTTCTCTAGGGAGTTCAATGTTTTTCTCTTCTATGAGTTCTGGGTCATCTTGAGGTGGGATAGTCGATGTAGTTTGAATCCTAGTACTCAAGGTTTAAACTTGGGCAGCTAAATTCATAATAAGGTCCTCTACCCTAGTGAGTTTCTCCTTACTTTGCATAGTGATCTCATCTATTCTCCTAGTTAAGTCTTTTAATTGATCCAAGCTAACAAACTTGGGTGGCATGATTTAAGTAAAGGTAATACAATTATATCACTCCAAATAAAATTTTAAATAAGCATTATATAATCTAGTTTTGGCACAATGAGATGCATAAATTTTAAAATAATTAGCCTTTAATAAACACAAATTACTTTTGAATGCTACAAAACATCAAGCAAACACACAAAAGAAATAATCTCAAAGTCTTTACGGATATGAGTTTGATTTTTATGCAAGTTTGTATTTTAGGTTTGGCTATCTTTTTGTGAACTCTCCCTTACATAAGTGATCACTCAAGTATTATGGTTTATGTATAAGTTTTAAGTAGGGAAAGGCTAGGCTTTTAAATGGATATAACTAGTTAATAGTAAAATATATGCTCATAGAATTGCCAATCACATAAGTCTAGTATGAGTTTACCAAACAAAATCACTAAAATCTATACAAAGATTACACAAGATCCAAAATATAGACCTAACCTTGCTTAGATTTGATATAGAACACTTACAAGTGATTTCTCCATGCTTTCAAACCTTAGGTTCTGATATCAAATGATGAAGATGCCATACTTTGGTTCTTCCACTCTCCAAAGTGAAAGAAATGTGAGAAGTCATTCTCATCAAAGTAGAATGACAGTGAGAGATCACCAAATTCCACGTCTAGTTGGCCACCAAGCTCCAACTCAAGAATTTTCACTCAAATTTTCACACAAATAGTTTGAAAAGTTCTTCATTATACTATAACAAATATTTAAATAAGTTACACAACTCTAAAGGGTTTTTCCTTTTGAGATAACTACTAAAAATTAACATGAAATTAGAACCCATTATCTTATGGTACCTAGGGCCCTGGCTTCTCTATTTTTTTCACTATATATGTATCAGCTATAGTGCCATACCACTAGAAAATTAACGCCTAAGTGATAGAATGTTGAAACATTTTAAAACTTAAACACTTAATGATTTTTACTATAATCCCCATCCAACACTTAAACATGACTAAATACATCATTTACTACATAATACAACACAATGGACACAATTATAAAATACCACAACACATAAAATATAATTTAAGTTTCATAGGCTTTGTCTTTTGAACGGGACCTTATTACAGTCTAATTTTTTTGATTGATGTGCTACATCAATAACCATTTTATGAATTTAGCATTTAGAGAGAAATTCAATGAACTAATTGGGGTATTTTAAGAGTAATTTAAGTTTGATTAAAAATTAAATTTTATTAATTACTTCTAAATTATTAATCCAATCAAGCTAAACTTTAGGGAATAAACATAATGTTATTCCCTACTTATCATAAAAATTTTAGGTCAAATTAACAATTGAATTAAAAGATAAATTTTAAGTTATCTTGAAAAGTTTTGAATAAATAATTAATTACAATGTATAAAAATTATAATGAGTTATCTAAATGATCAAAAACACTTACATAATCAATAAAAAGCTTCAAAAAATTAATTAAACCCTCCAAATCACATAATATCTAAAATTATTAACTTATGATTAATTAAACATTATAATAAGTCAAACTTTAAAAATTTATAGAAAATTAAGCATTAAGCTAAAATAAATAAATTACCATCCTCTTGATTAAGAATTCATGGGGTAATATAATGGTCTAAAAGCACAAAATTTTATTAATTATTTTGAGATTAATTTTAGTGTTATTAAAATTATATTTTCTTAATTGCCCTTAAAATTTAATTTTAATTTGGTTGAAACTTTTAGAGTAGAAGCTTAAGTTTTAGATTAAAAGTTATAAATTTTGAAATATATTAGGGTATTTTGAAAAATTAATTAACATAAGATTATAAAAATCACAAAAATGCATCAAAATAGTTCAAAAAATATTTAGTAACATGAAAAACTCTAAGAAAATTGATTACACTATTTATTTAAATTCTAAAATCCATAAGTTAGGGTTAATTAAATATCAAATAATTAAGTTAAATAGGTTGAAGGTTTAAAAATTCATAAAAATTAACCATTCTCTTAAAAATTACAAGTAACCTTTCCCTAAAAATAGTAGCTAGAGAAAGTTTAATGAACCCATAGTCACCAAGTTTTGTTAAAAATTTTAAGAATAATTTGGCTTTAATTGAAAATCAAATTTTTTTAATTTTTGTTAAAATAAATAACCATTCGACTTGAAATTTTTTGAGTATAATTATAACATAATTCTCTAATTCTAATAAAAATTTTAAGTTGAATTTGATGTTTGGATTGAAAGTTATAAATTTTTAAATCATATTAAGGAATTCAATCAAATAATTTATTTTAAAATTAGAAAAGTTATGAAAGTATTATCAATTGGTATAAAACACATACATTGTTAAAAGGGAACCCAAGAAAATTAATTATACCCTTTGTATTTGATGAAATTATAAATATCACTCAATTAGAGATTAAAAATAAAAACAAAAATTTTAATTAATTGATTTAATTAAGTTAGAAATTTAAAAATCTATAGAAAATTAACTACTAAGCTAAAAGTTATGAGTGACCCCTCTCAAGAGAGAGGAATCCTAAAAATTCAGCATATAGAGAGGAATCTAAAGAATGTGAAAGCCCTAAATTTTACTATATATTTTTAGAGTAATTTGGATTTAATTAAAAATTAAATTTTCTTAATTACTCTTAAAAATGTATTTTTTGGTACGTTCATCACTTCAATATTTAGTTTCTATAAAAGTTTTCAAGCATTTTGAACATTGGATTGAACGTTATCAATTTTCAATTTTCAATTCTCTTAAGATGCATTGAATAAATAATTAATCATAAAAATTATAAAAATAATATGAATTGGTTTAAAAGCATCTATATTAATAGATAATCATTTAAATAAAATAATTAAATCCACTAGTCTAAATTATAACAAAATATTCTTTAATCCAAACCTAAATTAACTAAATTAACTAAATTTATTAAAGAAGATTAAAGAAAATTCAATAGCAATAACAAGCCTCTATCCCACTATGTGGGATCAGCAACATGAATACTTCTTATGCATTATATCATATTAAGTGTCAAATTCTCATTTAATTATAATAAATTAAGGTAATTTTTTTATAGATCCTAACTTAGTCTTTGTAGGTTTACCTCTTCCTTTCTTAACATAAGGCAAATCTAATACATCTACTCTCCTACTAGATCTTCGGACGATCGAAGCTTTATGTGACCAAACCATGTAAGATGACTCTATCTAATCTTATCTTCTTTGGAGCTACTCCAAATATATTCATTTAGCATTTTATCTCTAAGAGTAAAGTCACTCATCCACTTGAGCATCCTCATCTCTGCGACACTTAACTTAATTATATGCTTCTTTTTATTGGGCTATATTTTGCACCATAAATCATTGTAGATCTTACCGCCATCCGATAAAATTCTCTCTTAAGGATATATGGTACTTTTCTATCACACAATAGGAAAGATGCATTCCTCCACTTCAACCATTAAACTTGAATTCTACTAATAACATCTCGATCTATTTCACCATCATCTTGAACTATAGACCTGAGATATCTAAAAAATTCACTCTTTTTAATGACGTGATCACCCCATGTCACAACACCATCACTAGAACTTCTACAACTAAAATTAAATTCCATAAATTTAGTCTTAGATCTACTCAAACAAAAACCTTTAGACTCAAAGGTTGACTTTCATAATTCAAGTTTCTCTTGGACTCCCTCTCTAGTCTTATAAACAAGAAGAATGTCATTAGAAAAAAAAAGCACCAAGGTACATCCTCTTATAAGTGCCTAGTAAGAACATCCATAACTAAAGTAAAAAAGATATGGGCTTAAAGTAGATCCTTAATGTAATCCAATTGAAATAAGAAAATATTTTATCAATCCACCTTGTGCTTGGACACAAGTAATAGCTCTAGTATACATATCTCAAATAGAACCAATATTAACTCTTTTATTTTCTAAAACTCTCTAAAGTACTTCTCTTGGAACTTGATCATATGCTTTCTCTAAATCAACAAATATCATATATAAATCCTTCATATTTTCTCTATACTTCTCCATCAAACCTCTCAACAAATGTATATCATCCATGGTATATCTTCCTGACATGAAACTAAATTGATTTTGAGAAACTTTTGTTTCACATAGTAACCTATGCTCAATTACTCCCTCCCATAATTTTAATGTATGACATTTGACTCCTCTATAATTTTCACTCTTGTACATCACCTTTATTCTTAAATGTATAAACCAAAAACTCTTTCTCCACTCATCTCAAATCTTTTTAGTCTTTTAAAATAACATTAAAAAGATTATAAAGTTAAGAAATTCTTTGATCTCTTAAGTGTATACACACTTCTATTGGAATATCATCAAATCTAATTATTTTTCCACTTCATTTTCTTTAAAGCTTCGCAAACTTCAAATTCACTAATAAGATGATAACAATAAAATTTATATTCTTTTAGGGTACTAAAGTTGCTAAAATTGATCTTATTTTCATATCCTTCATTGAAAAATTTATCAAAATATTTCATTCATCTATGCTCAATATCTTCTTTTTAAGAAAATATTTTATGATTTTCATCTTTGATGCACCTCAATTGAAATAAATCTTTACTTCTCCCATCTCTTTGCTAGGCTAACTACAAACATACACTTTCACCTTCTTTGGTATCTAATCTATTATATAACTCACTAAAAGTTAAATATTTTGCATCATATATTATTTTCATAGAATCTCTATGGGCTACTTTATTTCTTTCCCAAATCTCTGAGTTTTTACATCTAAATCAAGTTTTATAATAATACTTATTTTTTATCTTTTTTTTTTTGCATATTCTGACTCCACCACCAACTATTTTTATTAAAAGAAGCTTTTTCTTTTGATTCACCAAGCATAGTTTTTGCAACTTGCTTAATTTCACTTACTACTTTTCTCACATAACATTAGCTTCCTTATGAACATCCCAAATTCTAAGCTCTTATAGATTGCTCTTAAAAATATTTTTATTAGTGTTCTTTAAGTGCCTCATCTAATCCTAGGATAATAATTTGATTTTTTTTGTCATCTTATAATCTTTTAACTTAAAATCTAAAACTAACAATCGATGTTAGGAACTTAAACTTTCACTCAGAATGACCTTACAAGTTAAATAAAGTATTAGAAACTACAAAATCATAGGCTAAAGAAAAATCTAATATAGTCCTACTTTCTTAGTCAAAATCAAAAATGAATACTTTTAAAATCTTCTACCACTCTACCAACATGTCCATTTAAATCTCCTCCAATAAATACTTTTTCTTTAACATATATCTTTTATATTAATCCCTCTAATTCATTCCAAAATTTTTCTTTTGAGGCTACATCAAAACCTACTTAAGGAGCATAAACACTTATAACATTGATAATCTTAATATCAATAATAATCTTTAAAGCTATAATTCTATCTCCAAGTCTATTAATATTTATAACATTATCCTTCAAACTTTTATCTATAATCACACCTACGCCATGTTTTTTAATCTTAAGTTTAAAAACTAAACTATCAATCTCCTTGCATTTTACCAACTATTTTACTAATATTTATTTTTTCTTTTGATTTTCCAAGCTCATTTTTTGCCACTTGCTTAATTTTACTGGCTACTTTTTCATACGTAGATTAACTTCCTCATGAACTTCCTAAATTCTAAGATCTTGTAGCTTGGTCTTAAAAATAATTTTATTAGCATTCTTTAAGTTCCCCCATCTAATTCTAGGACAATGATTCAAATTAATTTTTCATCTTTCAATCCTTCATCTTAAAATCTACAACAAACAGTCAATGTTGGGTGCTTAAACTTTCACCCATAATGACCTTGCAATCTTCACAATCTAAATGATCTACTCTTCTTATCAAAAATAATTAATATGTGTTTCACTTGATTCATTCTTATAAGTAATAATATGCTCATCTTTTTTCTTAAATAAAGTATTAGCAATCACAAAATCATAAGCTAAAACAAAATCTAATATATTCTTACCTTTTTCATCAGTCACTCCAAATTCATAACCATCATGAATACTTTTAAAATCATCTACTACTTTATTAACATGTCTATTTAAATCTCCTCTAATAAATATCCTTTTTCAAGAGGTATCCTTTGTAGTAATCCCTCTATCATTCCAAAATTTTTATTTTGAGCTTACATCCAAACCCACTTGAGAATCATAAATGCTTATAACATTGATAATCTTAATATCAATAATAGTCTTTAAAACTATAATTTTATATCCAATTCTATTAATATCTACACCATTATCTTTCAAACTTTTATTTATAGTCATGCCTACACTATTCTAGTTCACTATGAATACCAAAATTTAAAACCTAAATTATTAATCTTCTTGGCTTTCTCTCTAGCCCATTTAGTTTCTTGAATATATAAGATATTTATCTTCATATGGATCATACTATTTAATAACTCCATTAATTTACCTATAAGAGTACTGATATTTCAATATCCTAACCTAATAATCATTCCATGGCTAACTTCTTTGTCCACATCCATCTATAATGTGAGAACTCATGCTTACTTAAAACTACACCTAGGTGTCGATACAATGGCCTTTGTACACTTTTCATCATATTAAGGCTATACAGCATGTCGTTTCTAAGGAACACCCTATCATTGACATAATGTATTAAAGGATTCATGTCATGATTTTTTTTTTTTTGACAAGTTTTATGCTAGCTATCAACTACTTTTCTTAACCCTCCACTCTTCACATTTAGGACCTAGGACCTAGCAAAGGGAGTGTTTTAAACAAAATTCAATAAATCTTAATAGATCAAAATCTTAACTAAAAATTATTTTTGATCACTCTTTAAATTTAGAATTTAGAAGGGAATCTTATAAAAATAAAAATCTTAAATTTAATTAAATAATTAAGGACTAATTAAGAGATTAATAAAATAGTAATTAAAGAAATTAATCATAAAATCTAAGTCTAATCAAGATGAAATTCTCAAGAAATATTCTTAGGGTATCATCTACCTCTAATGATTCTCTTGAATAATTTACATTAACCTATGATTGATAATTAAAGTTTAAACATAAATAAAGATTAAAAGTTAATAATCAAACTTTAAATAATAAAAGAATTATAGAAATTAATAAATTAAAAAAAAACATTTAATAAATAAAATAACTCCCAATAAAAATCACTAAAACATTTAAAACTCAATAAAGATAATTAATTACATAACTAAATCTAATTAAACTTAATCAATCCTTAATTAAATCTTAATTAAGTTAAATATTTTTAATGATTGAAGTTTATAAAAAATTATCTTAATTAGAACCTATGAGATGCTTCTTCATCCTTTGGTGAGATGCTTATCCTACAAGGATTAGGGTGTTAAGGAAAGTAGTCCCCACCTCAAGTGGGACCCACTATCTTCCTCACTCTTTTACAAATAGTATGATATTTCAAGATTCTAACCTAATAATCATTCGATGGACTAATTTCTTTGTCCACATCTATCTATAATGTGAGAACCCATGCTTACTTAAAACTACACCCAGGTGTTGATGCAATGGCCTTTGTACACTTTTCATCATATTCAAGCTATACAACGTGTCGTTTCTAAGGAACACCCTATCATTGACATAATGTATTAAAGGATTCATGTCATGATTTTTTTTGATGAGTTTTATGCTAGACTATAACCCTCCACTCTTCACATCGGGACCAGGACTGAAAGGCGTTTTAAACAAAATTCAATAAATCTTAATAAATCAAAATCTTAACTAAAAATTATTTTTGATCACTCTTTGAATTTAGAATTTAGAGGGAAATCTTATAAAAATAAAATTATTAAATTTTATTAAATGATTATGGACTAATTAAGAGATTAATAAAATATTAATTAAAGAAATTAATCATAAAATTTAAGTCTAATCAAGATGAAATTCTCAAGAAATATTCTTAGGGTATCATCTACCTCTAATGATTCTCTTGAATAATTTACATTAACCTATGATTGATAATTAAAGTTTAAACCTAAATAAAGATTAAAAGTTAATAATCAAACTTTAAATAATAAAATAATTATAAAAATTAATAATTTAAATTAAAAAAACATTTAATAAATAAAGTAACTCCCAATAAAAATCACCAAAACATTTAAAACTCAATAAAGATAATTAATTACATAACTAAATCTAATTAAATTTAATAAACCCTTAATTAAATCTTAATTAAGTTAAATATTTTTAATAATTGAAGTTTATAAAAAATTATCTTATTTAGAACCTATGTGATGCTTCTTCATCCTTTAGTGAGATGCTTATCCTACAAGGATTAGGGTGCTAAGGAAAGTAGTCCCCACCTCTAGTGGGACCACTATCTTCCTCACTCTTTAAAAACTTTAACTCTAATTCTAATCTAATCTAAACTAAACTCTAAAATTCATTTCAAAATTATCTAAATAATTAAACTAAAATAACTCAATGATGAAATAAATTAAACTTTTAACTTTAATCAAAACGTAACTTTAAAAGCCTAGTACAACCTCACCACACTGACCTTCTTACATACACTAGATTAATATGTCCTAGTTTTAGGCTAGGATGGTATTTTATTAGTGATGTGTTTATATTTAAGTATTGTGGTGTACTATTTTAAACTAAATTCTGGGATTACTGATCATAGACTAGATTATAGGGTGTTATCTATTAGAATAATGTTATTTTCTATATGAGATATACTTAATAAAATGAATTACTATACTAAAATTAATATTAACATTGTTTATTTGTAGGTGCTATTTACATAAGTCCCTTATCATAGTCTATTAGATAAGTGGGCTTCGTACCTACTAGTGCTAAGCCTGTATGTTTGAAATATATCTATTTGGATGTATGCGTGTTATATTAATATCTATTTTATAGGTTTTAATTTGGTTTTATTATAATTTTTAAATCTAATTTGATACTAAAATTAGGTTAAGATCTATAGGGCTTAGGATTAGTAGAGGATTGATTAGGCGGTGAATTGGGTGATATTAAAATTTTAATTTTGATTTTATAATGACAAGATACAATTCTTGATGCAAAAAAATAAAAGTACAAGTAAAGTAAAGAGAGACAATAGGAACACAATTTTTTACGTGGTTCAAACCCCAAACGGCCTCGTCCTAGCCACCCAGCTGAATCCACTAAATGCAAAAATAGCTTACAAATAGTACTCTCCTATAATGAGGCGAGTACAACCCCTACAATAATATGTACTCTCCTACAAAGGGGTGAGTACAACCCTAATATAAATTTTATAGCACAAAAAAAAAATACAAAATAATAAATTTTGATAAAATAAATCTCTCACAAATATACCAAGCTATCCAATTCAAAAAATGATCTCACAACTTACACATGATCACTTAAAAATTTTGGCAAGATAAAATGCTCACTTAATATTGATAAGAAATAATAAAATAAATATCTTAAAGTGATCTTACTAAGATGTTTATGTTATTACAATTTGTAGACTAATATAAAAATTATTTCAAAATGAATTCACAATATTCTCTTACACAATAAAATAAATTTCAGCAAGGAATAATTTATTTTATTTTAACCAAAATGATTCTTTCAATTAAAGCTAATGATCACAAAATACTTAAATAAAATGAGTATATGATAGATCTAAGTAGGCTAGTAAGCTTTTAATTAAAAAAGAGATCTAACAAATATGAAAATAATTTCGCATAATAATTTAATTTAAAATGCTTAAAATATACTTCTAAAATAAATCTAAGAATAAATGATCTTTCAAAATGAGATTAATGATGAAATATTTCAAGAAACCAAAAAAAATTTGTAGGAAGTTAAAAATTTCAACAAGTTGAAATAGATCCTACAAACTATCACAAGAGTTTTTCACAAAAAGATGATTGATAAACTTTGATGTGAAAAATAATGTCCAAAGACTAATCCACCAAAAATAATAAATTAGAAAGAATAAATAGATGGTGAAAATAGCATGAACAACTAAAAAGGATTAAGATCAAGAAAATAAACTCAAGTAATTTGAGAAAGCTTTCTTGAAGATGTTGAAGGATTTGATCTTGCAATATTTGGAGAACACTTGGAAGGAAAATCTAAGAAATTTTTCTTAGATTTGTTGGAGGATTTTGAATTTTGAATGAGGAATGCTTTCATGAAGAGGATGAGGGCTATTTATAGGCAAGAAGGTCATTTTGAATTATTTCAAAAATATATTATTCTAACCTCATTCTATCATGTGATATTCAATAAAAATATAATTTATATTAAATAAATATTAAATTAAAGTAGCCAAAATTGCTATTCACATGGGCAAGTAAAAATAATCAAATATGGCTCTTAATATATTCAAAGCATGTAGCATGCATTCATTATTAAAATCGACTAATGTTTGAAAAGTCATAATATATTCAATTTTAATCAAACGTGGGTCATGTGACCTATCAAATTAAAGGAAAAAAAAATCCAAGGAATCCATTGGAGATGAAATCAGATATAAATTCCTTGATTATAAAATGACTTTGGCTAAAATACAAAATTTCATATATTTTTGTTAATTTTGACATGTGACATTTAAATATTATGATATAATTTATATATAATAATACATATGTTAGTTATCATATAACCATCAAATTAAATTAAAATATTTAATTATATTAAGTAAATAAAATAATTACACTTAATAGTTATTATCATTTATTATTTTGACAATTCAAATGCTATGTATGAAACATATAATTGAATGTTAATTATATAGAGATTTATATAAATTAACCTCATTAAAATAATATGTTAAGTTGTGAGCAAATTGATTCATACCAATGAATAAATGCATATAACCTAAAAAATATATTTTGAGCTTCATTTATCCAATTTGATCTATCTTTCATTCTTCTACTCTTGCAATTTTCTCAAACATATTATGACATGTATTGGATATGTAATTAGAAATTGATATATCTAAAATACATAAAAACATTCATTAGAATATCCAAGCATTCATTTATTATCATCAAAATTGATCGGATTGAACATGAGGCTCATTAAGCCAACAATCTCCCCTTTTTTGATGATGACGAACTAATGTTGGGTATTGATTTTGATGAAGGTGCAAACTGACCTTTCATCATAGTTTTTGAAAAAAAAATTCTATTCTAAAAAAAATTTATGCACAAGAGATGAATAATGTTGCTCCCCCTAAATGTATGCATAAAATAGACTTAATACTAACTAACAATTTACTCTTCTCCCCCTTTTAACAACATCAAAAGTGAGAAGAACAAGCTACATACAATTTTAAATATTAGGATCTAACATTCCAAGCATGCATCTTAAAGTACAAAATGTTCTTCGGTAAGGGTTTTGTAAAAATATCATGTAATATGGTACTAATGAAATTAATATTAACATGACCTTTCAGAACATGATCTAATAAAATGATGTCTAATTTCTATATTCTTGGTTGAGTCGGATAGGATTTTAGTCAAACTAATAGCACTAGTATTGTCACATTGAACTAGAATGTGATCTTGCTTAATACTAAAATCTTCTAATTGTTGCTTTAACCAAAGGACCTAAACAACACAACTACCGGCAGCTATGTACTCAGCCTCAGCAATGGATAAAGCTACATAATTTTATTTCCTAGATGACCAAGACACAAGTAATGATCCTAAAAAATGACATGTGCCAGATGTGCTTTTTCTATCTACTTTGCATTCGGCAAAATCAACATCATAATAAGCAACCAAATCACATGATAAAGAATTTTTAGGATACCATAAACCTAACCTAGTAGTGCCTATCAAATACCGAAAGATATGCTTGACTACTATTAAATGAGATTCTTTTGGGTTGGCCTGAAAATGAGCACACAAACAAATAGCAAACATAATATCAGGCCTACTAGTAGCAAGGTATAAAAGTGAACCTATCATACTCCTATAAAGTTTTTGATCAACAAATTTTCCTAATTCATCTAAATCCAATTTTATAGATGGGTTCATAGGAGTTTTACTAGATTTAAATCTTTTCATGTCAAACCTCTCAAGCAATTCATTTGTATACTTAGTTTGACAAATGAATGTGCCATTTTCTTGTTGCTTCACTTGAAGACCTAAGAAAAAAAATTAAGTTCTCCCATCATAGACATCAAAGATGAGAACTCATGGCACAAAGATTCATTTGCACTTCCAAATAATATATAGTCTACATACACTTGTACCATAATCAAATCATCATCTATGCTCTTAAGGAATAAGGTGGTATCTACTCCACTCTTTCTAAATCCATGATCTATCAAAAGTTACTTAACCTATCATACCAAGCAGGAGCCTTTAAACCATATAAGGCTTTTTTTTTATACACATGATTTGGATAATCAAGGCTCTCAAATCTAGGTGGTTGCTCTACAAATACATTTGGTCAATAAATCCATTTAAAATGCACTTTTGACATCCATTTGAAAAAGTTTAAAATTTCTAAAATAAGCATAAGCAAGAGTAATAGCTTCTAGTCTTGCTAGCAAAAGATTCTTCAAAATCTATACCTTCAACTCGTGTGTACCCTTGTTCAACTAACCTAGCTTTATTTCTAACAATACAACATGAATCATCTAGCTTATTCCTAAAGATCCATTTTGTTCCAATGACATTTTGATCTTGGGGTCTTGGGACTAATTCCCAAACATTGTTTTTTTACAAATTGATTCAATTCCTCTTCCATAGCAATAATCCAAAAATTATCTTTTTAATGCTTCTTTAGGTTCAACCTCGGATAAAAATGTTGAATGATCTACAACCTTCTATGTCTTCTAGTCATAACTCATTTTGAAGGATCTCCTATAATTAGTTCCTTTGGATGATTTTTATTATATTTCCATTCTTTTGGCAATGAATCATCCATATTATCTTCTAAAGATATTTTCTTAAAATTATCAATCTCTTTATCAAACACTTCATTTCTAATAGGATCAATTAAATTGTCATAAAAAATAACATGTATTGATTCTTCTACAATCAATTTTCTTTTATTGTAAACTCTATAAGCTCTACTAGAAAGAGAGTATCCTAAGAAAATACCATCATCTGATTTGCAATCAAACTTAGCTAAATGATCTTTTCAATTATTCAAAATAAATCATTTACATCCAAATATATGAAAGTGTTCAATCTTAGGCTTCTTTCCAAAAAAAATAATTCATAGGGTGTCTTCTTCATAATTGGTCTAAAATAGATCCTATTCATCACATAACATGTAGTATTTACTACTTCTGCCCAAAAATATTTTGGAAATTTATACTCATCAAGCATAGATCTACTTAATTCAATTAATATTCTATTTTTTCTCTCTACTACTCCATTTTATTGGGGAGTTCTAGGTGCAAAAAAATTATATCTAATCCCATGTTCATCACAATAATCCTCAAATAATTTATTTTCAAATTCACCACCATGATCAGTTTGAACCCTATTAATCAAAAGGCCTTGTTCTCTTTGAATATATTTAGAAAACTTTCTAAACTCACCAAAACATCATCCTTGTAAGTTACAAATAAAACCCAATATATCTAGAGAAATCATCAACAATCATAAAACCATAATTTTTCCACCTAAGCTAGTGGTGCTAATAGGACCAAATAAATCCATGTGCAATAATTCTAGAGGTCTAAGTAGAAACAATATTTTTACTTTTAAATGAGCTTCTAGAATGCTTACCATGAATACATGCATCACAAACATAGTTAGAATGAAAATTTAATTTAGGCAATCCAACTACTAAATCAAGTTTGGCAGTTTTATTAAGTGTGTGCATGTTAATATGACATAGTCTTCTATGCCATGACCATATATCATCATGAGTTCTTTTAAAACAAAGTAAATTTAAATTCACATCATGAAAGCTATCTAAATCAATGACATAAATATTTTTATATCTTTGTCCTACTAACAAAACATTTTCATTATTTTTTATAATGCAACATGATGCATGGAATACTACATTCAAACCTTTATCATAATTGACTAATAGAAATTAAATAATGTTTTAATCCTTCTACTAGAAAAATTTATCTAAAGTGATAGAATTCTTACAAATAGAACCAATGCCAATGATCTTTCCCTTTGCATTATCTCCATATGTAACAAATCCTCCATCACTTGATTCTAAAGTTGTGAATTTATCTTTATCTCTCATATGTCTTGAACATCCTGTCCAAGTACCACATGCCTTCTTTGACTTTGCTTTGAAGGCATTCCTACAAAAAAAAATCACATGTTAACTTTTGGAACCAAAACATGTTTGGGTCCATTCTACATTTGAAGCAAGATATCTAGTATGTGGTTTGTGTAGTGCTTGTACCTTTTGGTACCCATACATAAGATGATTGCTTAGTGTTTTGTAATTTACATGCATAGCAATCAAATGAAATATGCCCTTTCTATCACAATAGTTGCAAACATTAGTGTATGCATATGACTTATACGATAATTATAAGGTATATGAGTGGGATGGGTATGATGCAAATAATTTCTATTAAATGTTTTTCTTGATTAAGTATTATAATGAACTTGTGATTTCAAACATAATTCTAATCTTACTTTTAACAAGATATTCTCTCTTTCAAGTTTACATACAAGTAAGGAACAATTTAATAAAGAATTATTTTTACTTTTAAATTATGACATTCATTTTTTAAATCACAAAATGCATATCTAAATTTTTATGTTCTTTTTTCTAAGGTTTTGTATTTTCTTTTAATTTTTTATATTCAATAACTAAATCATTAAAAGCATCATCTAATTCATCATAAGATATATCATTACATACCTCTTGAGAATCTAAGTCAAATTCTCCATTTGCCATAAGACATATGTTGACCTCTTCATCGGATGAGCAAGTACTTGATTCATTTGAATCTGGATTGGCCCATAAAGCCGTCTTCTTCTTATTATGGTACTTTTTCTCCTTCATATTTTTTCTTCTTTCACATCAATGTCTTTCTTCTTTGATTCAACAAGTTCTGGACAATCACCTCTTATGTGTCCATGCTTTTTACAATGGTAGCAAATGATCCCCTCACTTGTAGAAAATTTTTTAGTTTGAAATTTATAGTTTTAGAATACCTTTGATTCTCTTCCTTAGAATTTCCCAAGCCTTTTGATAGCATGACCCACCTCATCACTATCACCATCCGAGCTTGAGGTGTTATGCTCATCCATCATCAACTTGTAATGCAATGGCTTTCTCCTTTCTCCTTTTTTAGTTATCCATCTTATCCCTTTGAGCAATAACCTGTTCATGTGCTATCAAAGAACACAAAAGCTGATCAAATGGATAAGTAGATAAATCCTTAACTTTACTAATAGCTGTTACTTTAGCTTCCCATTCTTTTGGATGACATCTAAGAATCTTATATACTAAGTCTTGATTCCTATATATTTTTCTAAGAGAATGCAATGTGTTAATTATTTTCATGAATCTAGTATACATATCAAAAATAGATTCAGAAGGAGACATGAAATAACTCATATTCATGAACAAGTCTATTTATGAGAGCATCTTTAACTTCACTAGTTCCTTCATAAGTTATAATGAGTTTATCCCATATTTCTTTTGCTGTACTTAATGAGAAATTTTCATGTAATCATCGTAATAAAGCACAATGTAAAGTATTACAAGCCCTAGCATTTAATTCATCAAGTTCTCTTTTCGAGACCATTCCTCAAAATATTTTCTACTTTAATTTCATTTTCTGTGGGTGTATGATATTGATGTGTTAACATATACCACATGCGTGCATCTTGACCTTTAAAAATGTACTAATTATATTTTTCCAATAGTCAAATGGTACACTATCTAAAAGTGGAGGTCTATGAGTGGATTGTCCCTCTGGTAGTGAACCCTTTGGGAAACCTCGTGCCATAGTGAAAAGATCTACTCTTGGATGTTAAGCCAATATGGATTGTACAAGCCAATAGTCTTTTATGAAGCTTAAGGAGGTTCCTAAAAAAGGAGATGATCCAAAGAAGAAATCCAATGAAGACCCCGCCCTCCATGGATCAAAAGCTGTATAAGAACAAAGTTGACTACTAATTTTTCTCTTTCTTCTAGGGTGAATAATATAACCAACGCAGACAGGCTTTTTCTTCTATTAATTTGATTTGTTTGGTTTGTTTACTATAACAACATATATTTTATTGATTTCTTCTATGATTTTGTGATGTGATGTGAAAGCCCGATTTATGTGGTAGGTACTTAGGATATAATTAATTTTTATGCATAACTTAATTAGATAACTCAATATAAAATAATTAAATCTAAACCTCATATAATTAACACTTTAGAAATAATTAATAAAAAATAATTAGAAACTCTTAGAACTTTTGAATCATGATTGCATATTTTTTCATCACTTCTCCTTTCCCATTGCACAAAAGTGGGGTATCTGACATTTGAGGATGACCACCCTTCCTGGGGAAGTCTACCTTCTTATTTAATTTAGCCCATGACTACTTCTAAATACATCTCATTATAGGCATGAATGCATAATCAAAGGCTTAAAATAAAAATGAATTATTTTAAAAGTAAATAAATTTTCTAAATTGATGCATTAGTTTGAAGTATATTATGCCATTCATGATATTAGATTTAGGGAGTGTGTCTAGGCTTTTAGATTCTTTCCTAATTAGCTGCAGCCTAAATCATCTTACATTTCATAAGAGTGAACTCATAATTTTAAAGTGTGTTAGTTTGCAACCCCACAAGGTGTACTATAAGTCTAGAAGTGTTAGGATAAGTTTATAATATCAGATCAGGGAGAGCCATTATATCCAAATTTTCCTCTAACTAGGTCAAGCTTTTGGCTTATGCTAAAAGCACTTTTAGATATAAGATCTAAGGCTTCTTATTTCTCTTGTACTATGGAAAAAAGTTCTCACCTCTAGTCTTTTCTATAGTCTTATGTTGTTAGAATATAAGCCCTAGCAAACTCAAAATAAATCTCTCTTTCAAATTTATAAAGCTTAACAATATAATAGGTAAAAGTACTAACTAGACCTTATAGTATCAAAGAACTTGAAGTGCTTACCAGACCTCCCAATATCAAAACACTCCCTATTTCATCTCCATTTGGAATCCAAAAAGAAATGATTAATTTTATCTATCCTATTTGAAATTTATATTTAACATTCTTAAAATCAAACTTTAAAATCTATAGAGGTAATGAGCTAATTTCTTTAATTGAGAGTCTTCTTAAGAGGGTTTCCTTCTCTTAAGATGTAATTAACTATAGGGCATGCCCTTATAGATAACTAATAGCCTTATCCTACCTTATCCATGTAGTTCAAGGAAAAATTCTTTAGTATATGTAAACCCATTAGCCTTAAGAGTTTTTTTAAGTGGTTAAATCCATTATAGAGTGATATTTTCATATTTTTAGATGATAATTATTCCTTAATATCATATTTAATCTCATAAATAAGAAACCCTAATATCTGCATGATATCCTTAATAAAAACTCCACAACAATGAGACTTGTAATGTTTTATGACATAAAATGTTAGCTAATAAAAGAGATGCATAAAATTAAGTGTAGTAGAGATTAGGATGCTCAGTGGATGAGTGGCTTTATAGTTGAGAAAAAAAAGTGAAATGAGTATATTCATGAATAGGTTGGAGTAGCTTTACTAGTAGATAAGATTAGAGAGTCACCTAAGATGATTTGGTAATTTAAAAAATATGCCTGTTCGACAGTCAAGTTAGAATAATAAATGTATTAGATTCATCCTATGTTAAGAAAGATAGAAGTAAACTTAAAAAAGACTTGCTTAAGAAATAGAAAATTTTATTCTAATTAATTAGATTTAAATGTGCATATGAAACATAATAGGCCAATAGAGAAAAAGGATTCATGTAGCTAAACTCTCATAGTAAGATAAAGGCTAAATGTTATTGTTGTTGCTGTCATTGTTATTATTGATGTTTATCATCAATGTCAAATTTGTAGTTGAATACATCAAATGCCTCCTAACATTTTACACCAAATATTTTTCTTGTTAATTTGAAAGTTGGGGCATAAACATTATAAGACCATTAAAACCACCCTGTTTAAAATGGCACATGTTCACACTTACCACCATAAGTTATTTTTTTATATGGGGTAAAATAATTCCCTTGAAAGAGGTTAAAATATATAATGTACTACACTTCTTTATTTGTCATATTATTTATTGATTTATCAAACTTAATATTATTATATTTGATAATGGTAAGAACTTTAAAAGCACTAAAATTAATATATCTATTGGTGATATTCCATAATCTATTACCCACGAGCAAATGTTATAGTAAAAATCTTTTAATAAAATTTTGATCAATTTATTAAAAATTTTTGTCTGCTAACAAAAGGGATTGGTATAAAAAGGTAAGGCTTTAAGTGCATGTAAACTATTTTAAAGAAATTTCTTATGATTAACTCCTAGTGGATTGACCTTTAAATTAGGGTCAGCCATTCCCTTAAAACTACAATAACCATCATTATGCATAACAAATAAAAAAGAATTTCAATGATCAATTTATAACATCTCTTAGAAAAACTAGACAATCTTAATGAGCTTTATCTTCAAGTTCAATAGAGCCTAGAACTTTGTCATGCTTGAATAACATAAGCACATGATAAACTCACTAGACCTAGATCATTTACTATTAGTGATCTTGAGTTAGTCTTTAAAATGATTGTAGTGATTCAGTAACAAAAAGGTAGAAAATTTGAACCCATTTAAGAAGACCCCTTTCATAATAGAGATTTTATATAAAGAAGGATCATATATTCTATAGAATAAAGATAACACTCATAAAGATGGTTTACTGCTCAACATCTTGATACAGGCAAAGGTCCAAGGACCAATGGAAAATTATTAGCATATAGTTGAGTTTTTCTTTGACATACACCATATTATTGGTAAGATATACTAGTGACATTCCTTAATAAATTTATTTAGGAGTGTGCTTCACCCAAATAGATTTATTTTTATAGTGTTTCTTAGGATCTTTGCACTAGTACCCCTAGAGAAGGATTATCACAAAAACCATGGTAATCTCTTAGAATGAGCATCATCTAGTGGGTCCAACCAATCGCTTGTTGATCTTTATCTATGTAAATGTAATGTTGAAAATAAAACGTCCAACTATATTTGTTATGTGTAATATTTAGTTAGAGCACTTATTGTAGAAAACAAAGACATATAGCTTGTATAACACTCTTCATTATGCTAAATAATATATTGAATATTATTGTGTTTTCACATTACTCTGACATAAATACCATTTAGTATTACCATTTAAATGCATTGCATGTTTGCAAAGAAATTTTTTTAAAAAAGTACTTTATAAGTTTATAAAATGGATTTATTCATATGGCCACTTAAAATTATCATAAAACAAATATTTGAAGAGCATGTCTTGCTCCTCAAAGATGTTTTAAGAATTAAGCTCCTATTCATTAGTTTAAGTGAATGGAAGAATATTAAATTCCATCTCTTGTGAATAGATTTTGGGTTATATCATTTTGTTCCACCAAATAAGGAGATAACACATTCTAATTAATAGAAGATAATATTATAATGTTTTGTTTATCTTAATAACATTATATATATATATATATATATGTGTGTGTGTGTGTGTGTGTGTGTGTGTGTGTGTATTTCTTTAGATAATGAGATGAGTCATTCAAATTAATGAAAAAAATATCAATATAACTCTTTGTTTATCTTTGTAATTGATTTTGGGTTATATTTTTCTATTCCTCCAAATGAGGAGGAAAGATATTTCAATTAATGGAAGATATCAATTTAACCTTTTGTATATTTTGGTAATAGATTCGGGGTTATATCTTCTTCTTTATATAACTAAAGAGATTAGATATTTTAATTTATGGAAGGCATCAATATGTTGTTTTATATATATTAGTGATAAATCTTTCTATATCTTCCTATCTTTACAAACATAAAATTTATAGTCTATATTATATTGGCCATGTTATAAGAATGTTTTGTAAATTTACTATGAAATATGATTATCTTTAAAAAAGATTCTTATATTAATAATAAATGTAAACTTGGTTAAATTATCAAAACTTCTTGATTAATAAAACCCATTTACAACAAGTTAAGCAATTTTAACAACAATTTGATCCCAAAAGTGAGCTTGATTCATCATAATTCATCAATCTTAAAATTCTTAAAATTCTTTAACCTTTTCATTATCAAAAAACACCCTAGTTTGGTTTTAAAGGTGACTCTAGTTCATTAAAACTCATTCATATTAAAAGAATAAGTATAGTAACTTTTTTATGGTGTCCAACCTTATCCCATCTAAAAACATCCCAATTTGATTTCAAGGGTTAATCTAGTTCATCTAAATTCATCCATCCTAAAATAAAGGTCATTATAAAATATTTAATGGTGTTCAACCTTAACCCATGTAAAAATATTTTTGTTTTATTTAGAGGGTGTGGCTAGTTCATAAAAATCCATCTGTTTTCAAAGAATAGTTGTTATAAAATCTATAATAGTGCTCAACTTTATTACACCTAAAAATACTCAGTTTGTATTGATGGTGAGTTCTACTAATCAAAAGGAATCTATTTTATAAGAAGTTTCATTGTAAAATTCATAATAATGTTTAATCATATTCCTTCTAAAAGCACCCTAGTTTGGTTTGATGAGTGACTATTGTTCATCAAACTCTTGCCTTAAATACTTTTTAACTTTATCCAATTTAAAAACACTTTTAGCTTGATCTAAAGGACAAATCCTATCATCAAAACTCATCAATCATTAAGAAATAAAGAAAAGAACGTTGTAAAATTATTGTTGATGTTCAAACTTATTCTATATAAAAATAGCCTTTTTTGTCTCAATGGTTAGTTCATTCAAACTTTCCCTTTTTTAAAGAAAGGTTGTTATAAAATATTTAATGGCATTAGACCTTCTCTTATTTAAAAATTTCTTTAAATGTTATCTCCAAGAAAATTTGTCCCATGAAGGTACTTCTTTATAAGACCAATTTCTTCTGTATGCTTCTATAATAGTCTCAAAGCAATTAGTTTTCTTATTCTATATTTAGTCTTGAATATAAGATTGGAGAAAACTTAGAAATAATTATTTTCTTAATTTACTTGACAAGATTAAGAAGTTGATCCTACCTTTAGTGAAATCAAGATTTCTCTTAATTTCACTTCTCTCTAGGATTTATTATCTAATACTTATATTTTACTTCAATCATGAAGTTGAGAAGCAAATCAAAAAACCTAAATGATGTGTAATTTTCTTTTTTTGTTGAGCATTATGATTAGGTTTTGACCATTAAAACTCATTTAAATTAAATAAAGTTACTGTAACATCCTTGAAAGTATTTTTTTTTAAGTCCTCAATACTAGGTATGGATTTCAATGTAAATCAAATTAAGTTTTGGGTACAATCTTAATGGTATGTAGTTTTATTTTTATTTGAGTCTCAAGATTATGTTAGGTCACCAAAATCTATTCAAATAAAATAATATTGCAATAACATCTTTAATGGTAAGAAAATTTATATTTTGGTTGGGTCATAAGACAAAGTTTAAGATATCAAAACCCATAAAATGAGGTTATTATAATATCTCTATATGATAGGCAATTTATTTTCTAGTTATTTCTTAGAAGTAGGTGTGGGTAATCAAAACTTAATGAAGGATATTATAAAGGCCTTAGTGATTTCCATCCTAAACTAGAAGGTGTCTTATAATATAGTATATGCTTCTATATGAGTTATTAAAAATAGCATTATATTCTAATCATATATACACATATATCTACATGGTTATCATACACTCTTAACTTTCTCTAGTTTACATACATACACAGTATATGAAATGAGTTAGCCATAATAGTTCATATGTTTAATCATACTAAATCATAGTACACTCTAATTTAGTCCTATAAAATGGGACTTCAACAATGGATATACTTTGTATCCATCTAATTCGATCTACCAGACCAAAACAAAATTCATGATCTTCGAATCACTATTTGAATATTTCCTTGCTAGTTAGCTATTGTAGAAAGCTTTGAACTACATGGATATGGTGATTTTCTAAGTTGTAGTGATATGATCCTAACACCAGTATATATTTGAATTGGTGATTTGATAGTGAATTTTTGGTAATAAATCTAATATCACCAACTACTTTATGTGTTTAGAATTGCACATCAAACTAGGACATCATCCTTAAATTTGGAAAATAAGTATGACTAAGAAGATTAGGTGAAAGCTTCTACCTCTTCAATAAAATGAGGTAGAGATGAAAAATTGAAGAGTTACTTATGAGACTAGGGGTCAATTGCCAATAAAATGACCACTTTGCTTTGATTGAAATTTGGTTATCTACAAATCTCTTTAATGTTTTAGGTTTACTTAACTATAGTCATAAAAGTTCTTAAGGTCAAACACGAAACCCAAGCTTCAATGGAAACCTTCAGAATGATAAAGTGTAAGGTTACTAGTCTACTATGTGAACTAAGTTTAGAAAATGCTTTATATTGTCACCCAATGGTCTATTGACCAAGAGATGATAGTGAGAGGGTTCTTTTAGATACACTATATGAGTAGGATCCATCTTAGTTCATATGTCTATTAAGTGTAGAACTAAGAAAAAGACTATCTTAACTATTTAAAGAGCCTCTTTAAGAGAATTAGTTATTTATGTAATCTCAATTTATTCCTAAAAGATTAAATAAAAGGTTTGGGCCTAGCATTCTCCATCCTTTAAGACAAGTTATTATTCTAGAGCTACTCATTTTTATCTTATTTGCTACCAATGAGTGAAAGTGAAGTAGAATAATCAATATTCTAACTCACCTTAATAATGAAAGTTTTTTTATTTCAACATAACTTTAGAAGCTACCTAAATTGGTTTAGTGATTAGGACTCATATTTTAAGATTAAAATGAATATTTTATATCTAATCTAACATTTGTGCAAAAAAATTTTAAGTGTATGCACCAAACAAATTTTTTTTAAAGGAATAGATGTGAGTATATAGTTAATTTTTTTGATAAAATTGATTTTACAAAATTTTTGTAAGTCTATAGAAAATATGAGTCAATATATTATAGTTTAAATAAGATAATGTGTGGTATATAAGTCAACATAGTGATTTAATCAATAGTAAACCTAAGAATCTTATACCAGTTGGTTGAAGTGAATAATATAGTTTTCATAGCACAATACTTTAGAATCAACCTAAAGATCTACTTTGTAAAATATTCGTTGTTATCTGTTTGTTATAAATTTTGATTTGCTTGAAGAAGAGTAAATATTTAACCATTGGAGAGTTTGATAGGTGTGAAAGTTATACATATTTTTTCTAACTTAGACAAGATTTTACTAGGTATTTCTACATGATTTAAAAAATTTCTAGCTCTTATTATTTGAATTTCTAAATTTTGTATATCTACAAAGATGAAATAAAATATTATCATTAATGCACAAAGTCACATTAAGAATCATTTGAAGCAAATTTGGGAGCAAATAGTGTGATCCATAACTCAATTGGTTTCTAGAACTTGCTGGTGCTTGGCATCTAGACTGGCACTTACATGCTAATCACCAACTAGATCAAATTAATAAAGAAGCTAACACTTAGGTAGCCACTCTTGGTGCCTAAGCACCAAAGCCTGATCAAGTTGTAGTCCAAGAAAGAGAGCCTGCGTCTAAGTTCTTGACCTAAAGTTCCTAGTGTGCACAAATAGAAAGCACAACACCTAATCTTGGCACCTAAGTGTAAGCCTAGTGAGTATTACAAATTGCCTTAGATCTTCATCAAATTATTGCTATTTTGGTATATTTAATGCATTCTTAATTAAACAAATAATGTAGACAAATTTGGAGACATTTTAAATAATTATTCAAAAGTTTTTCTTAGGTTTTTGGAGGGTACAAGATATGCTTTTAATGAGGCAACTTCATGGTGTTTGAAAACGCCATTAAGGAGTTGTCAAGGAAAGGAGTTAAGACATGGAAGAAGGATTTCTCAATCTGTTCTACTTTAGTTTTTTTATTTTCTTCCTTTTTATTTATTTTAATAATGTTCATGTACCAATCTCTCTTGGATTTCTTCATGAACTAAGCTCTCCTTTCTAAGAGTTGGGTGCAACTTTGCTATTTTTATGATGGCTATGCTTTAATAAGATTTGGAAGTTTCTTTTCTTTTAATTGCCACATATTTTGTTCTAAATTTTATCACATATTGATTTGATTGGCCATCTTTTAATAAAGTAAAAGTTGAAATTGTGAGATGGAAAATGGACTTGTCATGGATTAAATACCATGGTGATGGGTTACATGTTAGAGATATTATGACAAAGTAGTGTAGTCTTTTTTGAGATCCAAAAATCTTTAAAGGGTTTTACATGAATTAAATTTATCACTAAGAGATAGGTAGATTGTGAGGAAAATGAGAAACCTATAGTTTTAAGAGAAAGGTAGCTACCATTTTCATTAAACATCATTAACAATTAAATCTTTACTTCTTAACATTCTAACCGCATGAAATAACTTAAGTATAATCCAATCAATATGTATTATCATATTTAGATCACCCACACAATTTATGGGTATAATTTAGCCTTTGCCTCAAAACTTTAAGTTCATTATCCAAATAATAGACAATCAACCTAATTTTAGTAATAAACATACAATACTTACGGGAATGATACTTTACTCACTCTTTATTACCTTAGGAGACCATGTACTTTTGTACATAAGGTTTATCCTACACCTCGTACTCATAAAATTTCATCCAATATAATTTAATTAAGAATCCAAATTTATTTAATGAAATAGTATGGAACTTGATTACAAAAATGATAGAGAGCATGCTTTAAAATGTTTAGCAATTTAAAAGATGAATCACCTTAATTTGATTTAATTTTTTTTTATAATTTGCTTTATTTTGCATGTGTTAAGGAGAGAAACCAAAAAAAAAAATTATAAGATGATAAGCTATAGGTTTTTGACATCAATGATAATATGAAAGGCAAGTTTTTTTATTTAAATCAACCATCCAAGACACTAAAAGGCCCATAGCTATTAATGACCTAACATGGAACCAAGTTAAAAACAATAATGGTCAATGGAAGTTAATGATTAATTTTGAGATAATTCAAATTAGCTTAATCTAGCATAAGAAATTTTGGTATATTTAAATTTCAAATAAAATTAAATTAGCTCTTGATTTTAGGAATATAATGTGAAGTGTATTACAACTATGAGAGGGTGAACTAGTGCTTCTAAAATTTATGCAAGCGTATAAAGTTTTAATTGACTTCATAATTAATATTTTGATATGTAATTAAATAGATTTTGAAAAATATAAGTAAAATAATAAGAGAACATATAATTTTTTTTTAGAGGTCTAGCCAATGTCTACATCAACACATTGATCTCTAATCTGAATTCTAATATAGTAAGATTCTCTCCTTCTTGTGGTAGACAATGATGTTACAACCTTAACTCTTTATTAACAAGCAAGAGGAGCTCAAAACTAAGTTTTATGTTTATAAAGTTTTATAATAATTTATAAGGAAAAGTAAATAAAAATAAATTTTAATTATTTAATTATAATAAAAATAGAGAAAAAATTTTAAACTTGAAGAACAATTTTATAGACTTTACAGCTGCACAGAAAACTTCAAAATTAATTTTGCCAAAGATGTGTCTCTATGTGAACATAAGCTTTTAAATAGATATAGATTATCCCTTAAAGCTTTTCTTAAAAAAATATGTAGCTAGGAAGAGAATTTGATAGATAACTATAAAGTAGTATTTGCAAATTTTTTATTCCACTTCTAACTCACCAAAAATATCTATTTTATCAGCTCTAAAAATATAGCCAAATTATATTTAAGAATAATCTCTCCTTTTTGTAAAGATGGTTGACTAATGTTGGATAATGGTTAAATTGGATGTGCAAAAGGTTTTCTCCCATTTAATTTAATAATTATACAATTAATTTATTTAGAATCTCCCTAAATAGAGGCATATGCAAAAAAAAAACACTAACATTCATTTTTTCTTTCTTGTACTAACATAAAAAATGATGCAAATTTGATGAGAAAAGAAAATTTATAAAATAAAAAATACTTAGCATAAATGAGGATCTCACATTTCTAGCTATCTTCTAAGTTCATAGAATCATTCTTCATTTAAAAGTTTTATAAATGTGTTTGCAATTTAAAAATTAATTCTAATAAATTATATATATATATATATATATATATATGGGTGACAAAATTGTCTACAACTATGCACATAATTTGTTTTTGTAGTGGCTATGAACACAAAATTTTGCTTCTTAAAGAATAACAAATAAGTAATGATCCTAAAAGATCGACATGTTCCTAATGTGCTTTTTTGATTAATCCTACAACCAACTTAGAACCTAGTAATCAAATAAGTCACAACTCATAAACCTTTCTATAGTCCTTTCCTAAGTTCTCCGTTCATTATAATATGAGATTCTTTCAGATTATCTTAAAAAAATGAGCATAAATGCATACAACAAAAATAAGGCCTACTTATAATAAGATATAAAATTAAACTATCATGCTTTTATAATGTTTTGATCAACTATTTTGTTTGTTTAATCATAATCTGCTTTTATTGTTTATATCATATGGGTCTTATAGGGTTTAAATTTTTCATGTCAAATTTTTCATGTAGCTCATTAATGTGCTTAGTTTGACAAATAATGGTGTCACTTTCTTATTGCTTTACTTGAAGTCCTAAGAAAATGTATAATACTCCCATTGTTAGCTTCATGAGCCATCACTTAATATTCTAAATTTTGATGATCACAAATATTTCTGGTTGAATAATTTTTTATCGCTGATCAGTTGTATCTGCGGGTTATGTTAGACCTTAGTGCAAGAACTAAAAGTAAGTAGTAAAATCAAGATTTACTCTAAGAGTATGAACTATGAAAAATTGTCAAAATGATTCAAGAAGATCACAAATATTGAATGATTAGTGCTAGAAGATCCGAGTCAAGTTCAAAATCTATAGTTTCATATATAGTATTTGTATTTCTTTTTGTGCTCATATATCTGACATGTGAATGATGAAACCAAGCACACATCCACTTGAGAGAACACAAAAAATAATTAAATTTAAAAAAGGTTTTAGGAAAATTGTATTGTATGATAGTCTTATTTTTCTAATTACTTCTACCATCATAATTAAGTCTATTAAATCAAAAAATTTGCCAAAAGTGTACTAATCATATAGGATAATTCCTAGTCGTATTATACAATCATTTATTTTTGTTAAATTTTTATTTACTTAATTAAATTGGTTATGTTCAAAAATTTACCAAATTAAGCTAATCTCATAGAACATTTTAGGTCATATAGTATGATTTAGATTTGTTAATTATGATAGCTTTTGGGACTAATTTGGTTAATTACAAATCAACCTTAAAAAGACAAATCATACAGTACGATGTTAAGCATACATTTGATCTTAATTTGCTAATTACCTATTTCTATTCCTGACTTTGATATATTCAATTTTATGAATATTTTTCTATATGATTAGATCATACATGATGGACAAATAGAGACTTGAATTTGTTTTATTTTTACTAGTCATATAGTACAATGCAAAATTATATGATATGAATAGTTGCTATTTAGGACAACATGATCGTCTAGAGATTTATCCCTAGAAAATTGAACTAATCGTGCCATACCATTATATATCATACAATACAATTGAATTGACCTTTTCAAGAATAAATTTAATAATTTTTATTTAGGTTCCTCCCTATAAATACCCCCTTTGTGGGAACTTAACTCAAAAATTCTAAATGTGAAAAGTTTCAAAGAGATTGAGGGAAGAGTATTTTACTTAGAAGAAAGGTGGGGATATCTCTCCTCTTTTATTCTAAGAGATCTTCATTGTAAGGTTGCACTTAGTTGTCTATGTCTTACTTCTCTTGCCTTGAGTCTACTTTTTTAACTTGAGATTGTGTTCTTTAATGTGAGAGCTTATGTAAGCTTTATTATTATTATTTTTTTGGAGATTATTTCTTTGGACCTCTTATGAGGGATGACCTTGCCTTGAGTGGGTGTAGGGTTTCTTCATTACCCAAAAGAGAGAGGCTTCTCCACCTTGGCAAGTTGTGCTGAAAGAGAGATAGTAGATTTTTGAGGAGATCTGAAGAGTGGACGTAGGACAGTTGGACTGAACCATTGTAAATCTTATATCTCACTTTTACTTCACTTTTCTTTTTTTCTTACGCTCTTTCATTTTGGTTGGATTGATGTATTTTTTGTATATTTAAGTTGTAAATTTTCTTTATTTTAAGAATTTTAAAAAGCACACCAATTCACAAATGGTTTAGAGCCAGGTTGCTTGCTTCACGGTCTAACAACCATAAGCAGATTCGATAATGACACATCTAGGGAACAGAAATACTATGAAAGGGTATTTTATTACCCAACCAATATGATGATATTCCATTTGATTTCTGAAAACTTTGCATGCCTACTTTTATTCAATCGATTTATTTTAGTATGTAGAATATGGTTGAAGTTGATCCACCTCCCCATCAACTTATCAATGGAAAACGAACTGAAACTCCTTTCAACTCATGTTAATTATAAGAGAGCATAGCTTAATTAAATTCCAAGTTTTTTTGTGCTTTAAAATTTGAAGATTATTGTGTGTTTCTACTTGCAAATAGGTAAGAAAATTTGGGAAAAGCTACGTCTTACTTATGAAGGAACAAATGAGTTTAAATAATCTCATATTAATATGCTTTTACATGATTATGAGTTGTTTTATATGTTACCTCATGCATTGATTTCTGATATGTATGCACACTTTACCAAAATAATTGCTTCATTGCATGCATTAGGAAGATAATTTATTAATGCTGAAAAGTTAACAAAATTCTATGTTGTTTGTCTAAATCATGGGATGCCAAGGTTATCACCAATTTTGAATCTAAATATTTATCTATTTACTCAATTAATCACTTGCTTGGCTCACTTATTACTTATGAACAAAAAATCTTGCAAAAAATTACTAATGCATGTAATAGGAGAAAGGAGAAGACCATTGCTCTTAAAGCCATTACTTATGATGGTAACGAAGAAGGGAGCAACATTGAGGAGGAATACATTGCTCTTATAACTAGAAATCTAAATTTTTTCTAAATGATAAGAAGAAGAGATTTGATCAAAAGAGAGGAAAAGTAAAAATAAAAAACTCTACTAAATTTGCTGTGAATATAAAAAATTAGGTCACATCAAAAGGTGTCCTTCACTTAAGAACTATGATTAAAAGGAAGAAAAGGAGACTCGAGAAAGAGAAGGAACCAACAAGATTTTTCATGAACTCGATTCTAACTCTTTAGAAGAAGTTGTGGAAGAAACCACAACTCTCCGTCTGATGGCAAAAGGTGACTCAAGCTATTCAAATGATAATCAGGTGAGTAATCTCACTTTTGATAAGCTTTTAATTAATTTATTTTTTTATGATCTACATGCTACATTAAAATTCATAAAATAGTCTTTTGTAAAGAAAAACTTCATCTCTTTAGAAAAGACTTAAAGCACATTTTTGGATGATCATAAAAAATTAAAAATTGACTACAAAGAATTGAAAATTCAAAAGATTAAAATGGAACATGATTTATTTGAAAAAGTAGACCCTCTTTCATGTGCTAATGGAACTTTAAAGAATGAACTTGAGATTTATAAAAGGAACACATCCATTCCAAAGAGAAAATAAAATAAAATTAAAGCTAATAATTTCATACATTCTTTTCCTAGCATTGGTTGTTTATTATGTGATTGTTTTGGACATATTTCCAATCTATGCATGCATCATTAACATTTGAATTAAATATCTACATGAATTCCTATTCTAAATACATGGGATCCAAGCAAGTCTGGGTTCCCAAAATTCTAACTTAAATTTGTTTTGTAGATATGCTTCACTTTGGGCCTGGTGGAGGCATGTGGTGCTTGGATAGCGGGTGGTCAAGATATGATTGGGGAAAAAAGAAAATTCATCTCTTTAGAACTCAAAAGCAAAGGAAAGGTCACTCTAGGAGATAACACAATGTGTAGAGTACTCGGGTCATGTACCATTGGTATTAAAAATTCTTTGTCTATTGAAAATGTCCTTCTTATTGATGGTTTAAAACATAATCTGCTTTGCACTAGTTGATTATGTGATAAGGGCTTTAATGTCAAAATTTTAAATAACTAATGGATGCTTGAATTAAATGGAAAAATTGTTTTAAAAAGTGTTAGAATTAACAACATTTACATGATTAACCTTAATAATCTATACTATTCTTCAATTCTTTATTTAAAATCGACACTAGATGAATCATGGCTTTGGCATAAGAGACTATGTCACACTAGCAAGCATACGCTTAAGATGATCACTCGAGCTAACTTGGTTAGAGGTGTACATAAATTAGACTTTTCTGATGATCATTTGTGTGATGCATGTATGCATGCTAAGCAAACTAAATCTACTTAAATCCACATATAGTATTATCGCTTCGTATCCCATAGAAATTATTCACATGGACGTATTTGAACCTATTAGCACCACTAGTTTGGGGGGAAAATCATATTGATTGGTTATTGTTGATGATTTCACTAGATTTACTTGGTTGAAAATTTTGAAGAATAAAAATGAATCTTTCTCTAAATTTAAGATCATTGCTATTTGGATTAAAAAAAATTTAGTTGTAGCATTGCATCTATTCATAGTGATCATATTTGTGAATTTAAAAATAATAAATTTGAAGCATTCTATAATGAAATAAGGATATGACATAATTTTGCAGTCCCAAAGTCTATGGTAAAATAAAATTACCGAACGAAAGAATAGAATGCTCATAGAAGTCTCTAGATTCATGTTTAATGAATATAAGCATCCAAGATACTTGTAGGTTGAGGCTATCAACATTGCCTACAATGTACTGAATAGAGTCAACATTTGATCCAAGCTAAATGAAACTCTTTATGAGCTTTTGAAATGTAAGACCCTGAATATATTACATTTGCATGTTTTTGGTTGTAAATGCTTTATCTTAAATAATGAGAAAAACAATTTAGAAAAATTTGATTCTTAGTCTATTGAGGGGATCTATTTAAGTCACTCTTCTATAGAAAATGCTTATAGAATCTTCAATAAAAGAACTTTGTTGGTAGAAGAGTCAGTTCATATTATTTTTAATAAATCTTCTATCTCTTTCACTCCTAAAGAACATGTAGATGAGGATGATTTAGTGCCTAAAATTGATAATCTAGGTTTAGAAGAAAATGAGTAAGCCAGGGGGAGACTACCTAGAGAGTGGAGAAATGGATCGAGTCATCTTTCCATTTGATTAGAAACCTCTAAACAATGTTATCATTTGATTGTGCTTTAGTTGTGATGACATTCTCTATTTTAAAGAATATTGATTGGATGGGTACCTATAAATAATTTCTATCTCCTCCAAAAGTATCATTTTGTAAATTTGGATGTAGGTAACTGATCGCTTAGAAAAAATACCTTTGAGGATGCTCACTGTCATCTTTATTGAGAAATGTATGTTTTCTCTTGAGATAAATTGATATATATTCAATTAGATTTTTCTTAACATTACGTTAGGGTTTATTTATATATGGGTTCTACTTTTTATGAACACAAGCCTTCATAGTTAATTATCCCTCTTATCAATAAAAGAGTGCTCTCGGTTAAGATTTGAAACAAACACATCTCTCTAATATGAATTGGTGTCTATTGGTGCATGTAGAATTTCATAGATGATTGTCTAAATAAGAGAATAGTTTTAATTAGATCCCATGGTTCTATCATCCTAGGCCTACATATTTTAGTCTACCAACATTAGAGAGCTAGCCATAATATCCAAGGAGCCTAATTAGTAGCCATGGGTTGCCTCGTCTCAGATATCCCAAGTAGACTAGAGTTTTAGTGTAGGGGTGTTCACATTATGAACATATGTGTTGGACTTACATCCTTTAGAATGCTAGTAGATTGTTATGTTTTCATTACAAGCATTGGTTGGACTTATTGGCTAGAAAGCCATTAGGGTGTTTGCATGACAAACACATGGGTTAGGCTTACATCAATTAGAAAGTTGTTAGGTTGGACTTACATCCCTTTGGAATTCCATATTTATATAAATTGTTCACATAGTGAACAAATTATAGGGTTTATGGTTGTTTGCATAGAAAATAGATAGATGACTAGGCTTACATCCCTTTGGATTGTGAGATGGTTTTGGTATTCACATGGTAAATGAATAGATCAAACTTACATTTATTAAAATCCATTAGATTGGACTTACATCTCTTTAGAATGTCATATTTTATATAAGTGTTCACATGGTGAATGAATTATAAGTTGTTCACATGGCGAGGTTGCTTTTGGGGGATGGCACCTCAACGTTAAAAGTATGGCACCTATGCGTTATGAAGGGGAGGGCCTTGGCACTGTAGATTATGGAGACTTGGCATTATTAGGATGACACCTCAGTGCTATAAAGTCAGCACCATGGCACTATAATTTCTATAAAAGATGTTTGAAAGTAGTTTAGTAGATTGACCAATGCCTCAGTGTTGACTATGTAGCATCATAGCACCATTCAAAAGATAGTTCAAATGGGCTAACAAGTTGGCAGGCACATTTAATAGATATTACAAACTTTTTTACCAACACTACAACACTGCATCAGAGCATCACGACACATCAATATTTGATGTGCTTTTCAGTTCTAGTCAATTACAAAATTAATGCTAATAAATGATAATAAGTGTTATTTTGACTAGCATAGTAACCATTTGTCCAATTGGGGCCTAAGCAATGTATGTGAGCATTGCAATGTTGGTTCTTTATTTTAGATTCTAAGAGGTTATGCCTCAGTGCTGCTATTGTAACAACGTGGCGTAGAATTTTTTTGTTCTAGAACCCGAGAAGCTAGCATCTCGGCCCTACTTCCATAGCGCCACGACGCTAAGCCAAGTCTATAAATAGACCCTCTAGGAAGAATTCCATGGCGGGGTGTAATTGATCTCTTTTCAGATGGTTTAACAAGAAAAAGCTTTATGGTCATTTTATTATACTTGAATACATAAGTGTTTTTACAGCCATAATGAATTACATTTAAATTATAAAGTTAAGATCTTCTAAATAGAATATCGATTTATGTGTTTTATATTTCTAATTGTATAGAAGATTGTGCTCATTATGGTTGTTCATCATATGGGAACTTTAGATGAGATCTCAAGGTTAAGGGAAAGTGTCCTAGATGATTTTTTTCTAGCAAGAACTCCTACTAGACTTCAGTGTATGCTTTAAGAAAGTAGCATAGCTCTATAACTGAATAACCTTTCTTATCTTAAAGAATAAACAAGTTTGCAAACACTCTTTAAAATGTTCAATAGATGAGTTCTAAAGACATAATAAGTTAAGTATTTTGGTTAGCTACCTATCTTAATTGAAATAAGACATCTACATATGATAAGTAGATATGTGTGAATCACCCAACTAACATGCAATTATTCTAGATGAGGTTCAATTGTGACATTTTCTCTAGTGATAGTATGAGTTAATAGGATATTCATAGCACTACCTCCATCTATTACTAATTTTCACATCTTTCCTTACATAAGATGTTCATTAAGAAAATATTTATCATCCTTCAACCTTCTTCTTCTCTAGAAGTGTCATAACCTCATAATTGAAATCAAATTATCTATAATGGAATCTACTTCTTCATCTAATAAGGGTGTATCATCATGCATCTTTTCTATATCCTCCTCTTCTTCTAGTTCTTCTAATTCAACTAAGAATAGAATTTTGGCTTTTCATTGATTTTGCATATGGCCTTTCTTATGACATTTGAAGCAGACAATCTCTCTCACATTTTTAGAAGTAATTTCATTAGAGGTTGTATGGGACTAGTGTTGGAAGTGGAAGAGTTAGGTTTAGCAGTACACCTTTGAGGTTAAGATGTGGATGAGTATCTAGATGACATTTGAGTCTTCATATTAAATGTAGAAGTAGCTTTCTTATGCTTTTCAAGGGGTGAAGCATAATGAATACATCCTTTAAAGTTTGGGGGTAATGAAGCTCTATCTCATTTCTAATAGCTTCTTTAAGCGAATGACAAACTTGTTGGCTAACTACCACTCTTGATCGTGTAATATGTCTTAGCTACTAAGTCATTAAATGTATTCATATATTCTACAGCTTGCATGCTTCCTTGTCTCAGAGTGGTTAACTCTTCATGGAGCTTATTGTCATAATTCCTATGATAATATTTAGATCTTAACATCTTCTTCATTTCTACCCATGTCATGATATTTCTACTAAACCTTTTTTCCTTAAACAAAATATTATTCTATTAAATTTTAGTATGGCCTACCAATTTCATTTTTACAAATATTTTTCTCTGATAATCATCTATATGGTACCAAATCAAAGAACTCATCCATTTGGGTAAGCCAATCAAGAAATTTATTTGGGTCATGAATACCATTATACATTAGGGCTTCTATTTTAACTTATTTTGTTAGTTCATGTAGGTTTCATGGAGCTTAAGATGGTTTTATTTATGGTGGTCCCTAAAGTTTATCCTTCTAGAAAGATAGTCTTTTCTAATAAGGCTAATGTTTTTATCTCCTATGGGTTCAGAGTCATCCCGTTATGGAATAGATGGTGAGGTTTGAATCCTTGTACTCAAAGTTTGAACTTGTGCAACTAGATTCATGATAAGGGCATCTACCCTAATGAATTTCTCCTCACTTCGCATAGTGATCTCACCTACCCTCCTAGCTATGCTTTTTAATTGATCCAAGCTAATAGACTTGGCTGGCATGATTTTAGCAAAGAAAATTCAAATATGTCAATCTAAATAGAATTTTAAATATGCGTTATATAAACTATTTTTTGCATAATTATTGACCTCATTTTTAGAATGAGCTCTCAACCCCTCCATCTTAGACATAGAACTCTTCTTAGACTTTAAGAGTTCCTTAGTCTTAAGACACGTCTAGTGATTAGGTGGACACTCAACCTAGCCCTAGAGACTTAGAAGAGTTAGCTATAGGAATAGGTCATGCCTTAGGAGTGTTAGGAAAATTACCTACCCTTAGCTTAAACCATTCCTCACTTTCCTTCTTTCAAGTCAAACTTCAAATCAATTCTATTTGATTTCCTCCAAACTCAAATCAATTCCATGATCAAAATCCATGATTAAAATCCATGATTGAAACCCATGATCAAAATTCATCAAAAATTCTTAAGTTCAAATTTTGCTTATGTCCTTAATCTTCCCTTAAGGACTTAACCAAAATCATGATCAAAACCTATTCAAACCTTTAAGATTTTATCACAATCCATTTATATTTTCATTTATATTCATATATATATATATATATATATATATGAAATATAAATTCAAATCAATCAAACTAAACTCAAAATTCCAAATCAATTCATGAATTTTCCTTAAGTCCTTAGTTTTCCATTAATGGATTTAGCCTAAATCACGATTAAACCATTTCAAACTCATGGGATTTTCTCAAAACTCATTTATATTCTCATGTTTATTCACATATATAAATGAAATATAAATATAAATCAATCAAATCAAATCCAAAAATTAAATTCTTAATTTAAAATTTTCTTAAGTCCCCTTAATTTCCCATTAATGGACTTAGCCTAAATCATCATTAAATCAATTCAAAGTCATGGGATTTTCTCATAACTCATTTATATTCTCATTTATATTCACATATATAAATGAAATATAAATATAAATCAATCAAGCCAAATTCAAAAATTCAAATTCCAAACTCCAAAATTTTCCAAGTCCTTTAAATCCTTCTTAATGGACTTAGCCCAAATCATGATTAAACCATTTCAAATCCTTGAAATTTTCTCATGATCAATTTATATTCTATTTATATTAACATATATAAATAAAATATAAATTCAAATAATCAAAACCAATTCCAAAAATTAAACTCAAATCAACTCAAAATCCAATCTAAGCCTTTCAAGTCAAAATCTTGAACTTAGACAAATCAACTTCAAATCAACCCAAACTCTTGATTTTCTCTCATGATTCAATCAAACCTACAATCATGAGCCCATATATAAATTTAAACTTCAATCAATTAATCAAAACCTAGTTCAAATATCAAACCCAAAATCCCTTCATATTCTTCCTTCGAATATGAAATTGTCAAATGGATCAAAACTCATTTGACTTCAAACCACTTGTATATGTATTTATATTTCAATCATAAGTCCATATACAAGATCAATCAAGCTCAAAGAAAGCTTTGACCAAGCCATTTGACCCACTTAGCTCACTTGATCCAAAGTGACCTAAAGTATCCTTATGAGCCAAATTTTAATCATAAAAAAATTGGATTGAACCAAACTCATTCATGCCTCTCATCATGATCAACAATTATCATGGAATGATCAATCAATTATCATGTCATGATCAACAATTATCATGACATGAATCCTTTAAATCATTGTGTTAATGCTAGGGGCGTCCCCAGAAGCGTATTTGTATGGCTTGAATACTGATGAAAAATGTGCTAGAGCCCCGGCGCAGTGTTAAATAAGCAAGGGTTCCCACATTTTGGGCGGATGCGGCAAAGAAGTTAGTCCATGAAACTAGAATTAGGTTAGGATCTTGGAATATAGGTACTCTTACAGGTAAATTAATGGAATTAATAGATATTATGGTTCATAGAAAGATAAATATTTTATGTGTTCAAGAAACTAAATGGGTTGGTGAGAAGGCCAAGGAGATTGATAATTTAGGTTTTAAACTTTGGTATTCATGTAAAAGTCGAACTAGAAATGGTGTAGGTGTGATTATAGATAAAAGTTTGAAGGATAATGTTATAAGTATTAATAGATGTGGAGATAGAATTATAGCTTTAAAGATTATTGTTGATACTAAGATTATCAATGTTATAAGTGTTTATGCTCCTCAAGTAGGTTTGGAGGTAAGCGTAAAAGAAAAATTTTTGAATGAATTAGAGGGATTAATACAATAGATACCTCTTGAAGAAAAAGTATTTATTGGAGGAGATTTAAATGGACATGTTGGTAGAGTAGTAGAAGATTTTAAAAGTATTCATGGTGGTTATGGATTTGGAGTTACTAATGAAGAAGGTAAGACTATATTAGATTTTGCTTTAGCTTATGATTTTGTTGCTAATACTTTTTTAAGAAAAGAGATGAACATATTATTACTTATAAAATGGATCTAGTAAAACACAGATTGATTATTTTGATAAGAAAAATAGATCGTTTAAATTGTAAAGATGTAAGGTCATACCAAGTGAAATTTTAAGTACCCAACATCGACTATTAGTTTTAGATTTTAAGATGAAAGGTTGTAAGAGAAAAATAAACTAAATTATTGTCCTAGGATTAGATGGGGACACTTAAAGAACACAAATAAAATATTTTTTAAGAGCAAGCTACAAGATATTAGAATTTGGGGTGTTCATAAAGATGCTAACGTTATGTGGGAAAAAATATCAAGTGAAATTAAGCAAGTTGCTAAAGATGTGCTTGGAGAATCAAAAGAAAAAGCTTCTTTTAATAAGAATAGTTGGTGGTGGAGTCATAGTGTGCAAGAAAAGATAAAAAATAAGAAGCATTGTTATAAAACTTGGTTGAGATGTAAAAATTCAGAGAATTGGGAAAGATATAAAGTGGCCTGTAGAGATTCTGAGAAAGCAATATATGTTGCAAAAAATTTAGCTTTTAGTGATTTATACAATAGATTAGATACCAAAGAAGGTGAAAGATGTATGTATAAGTTAGCCAAGAGATAGGAGAAGTAAAGACATAGTTCAAGTGGGGTATTAAGGATAAAATAATAAAGTGCTTTTCTTAGAAAAGATATTGAAAATAGGTGGATGAGATATTTTGATAAACTTTTCAATGAAGGATCTGAAAGTACAATTGATTTTAGCAACCTTAATACCCTAAACAAAAATAGAGAATTTCATTTCTATCGTCGTATTAGTAAATCTGAAGTTAGTGAAGCTTTAAAGAAAATGAAATGTGGAAAAGCAGTAGGACCGGATAATATTCCAATAGATGTGTGAAAATGTTTAGGAGATCAAGGAATTTCTTGGCTTACAAATCTTTTTAATGTTATTTTAAAGACTAAAAGATGCTAGATGAGTGGAGAAAGAGTCTATTGGTTCCTATATTTAAGAATAAGGTGATGCACAAGAGTGTGCAAATTATAGAGGAATTAAGTTAATGTGCCATACATTAAATTATGGGAGAAATAGTGAGCATAGGTTACGATGTGATCTGAAGTTTCTAACAATCGGTTTGGTTTCATGCGGGTAGATCTACTATGGATGCTATACATTTGTTAAGAGGGTTGATAGAGAAGCATAGACAAAGTAGAAGGATCTACATATGATATTTATTGATTTAGAAACATAATGATAAAGTCTCAAGAGATGTTCTTTGGAGAGTTCTAGAACGAGAAAGAGTTAATATTGGTTATATTCAAGTCATTAAGGATATGTATACTAAAGGCATTACTTGTGTCCAAATACAAGGAGGATTGACAAAATATTTTCCTATTTGGTTGGATTACATCAAGGATCAAAATTAAGCCCTTATCTTTTACTTTAGTTATAGATGTTCTTACGAGGCATTTACAAGAAGATGTACCTTGGTGTATGCTTTTTTCGATGACATTCTTCTTGTTGATAAGACTAGAGGGAGTCCAATAGAAACTTGAATTATGGAGGTCAACTTTAGAGTCTAAAGGTTTTCATTTAAGTAGATCTAAAACTGAATATATGGAGTGTAATTTTAGTTGTAGAAGTTTTAGTGATAGTGTTGTGACTTTAGGTGATCAAGTCATTAATAAGAGTGAGCGATTCAGATATTTAGGCTCTATTGTCCAAAATGATGGTGAAATAGATGGAGATGTTATTAGTAGAATTCAAGTTGGATGGTTGAAGTGGAGGAATGCATCGGCCATTATGTGATAGAAAAGTTCCACTTAAACTTAAGGAAAATTTTATAAGATGGTGGTAAGACCGCAATGACTTATGGTGCGAGAATGTTGGCCAATAAAAGAGAAGCATAAGACTAAGTTAAGTGTTACAGAGATGAGGATGCTTAGGTGGATGAGTGGCTTTACTCTTAGAGATAAAATGCAAAATGAGTATGTTCGGAAAAAGTTGGAGTAGCTCCGGTGGTAGATAAGATTAGAGAGAGTCGCCTTAGATGGTTTGGCCACATAAAGCGTCGGTTGTCCGATGACCCGATTAGGAGAGTAGATGCATTAGATTTGCCTTATGTTAAGAAAGGTAGAGGTAGACCTAAAAAGACTTGGTTAAGATGTATAAATAATGATCTTAGTATACTTTAATTAGATGAGAATTTGACACATAATAGGACACAATGGAGCCGAAGGATTCATGTAGCCGACCCCACCTAGTGGGATTAAGGCTTGTTATTGTTGTTGTTGTTGTTGTTGTTGATCAATCAATCAAATTGGGTCAAATCAAGTCAAACCTAAGGGTTGACCAAGCCAACACTTAACCCAAAATGAAACCTAATATAGCCAAATTTCACTATATGCCAAATTGATTGAAACTATTTATCTAAGTTCACTCATGATCTCTATTTAAAATTGACCAAGCCAACATCTGAGCCTAACCTAGGCCAATTGGCCACTTGACCCAAGTTGATCTATTTTGACTTAAAGGGTCAAAATATGTCAAAACTTGATCTAAGCCAAATTGATTCAAACCATTGGGTCAAGTTCATTCCAAATCACTTGTTGAACTTGACCAAAGCCTTAATTGGCCAACTAGACCTAACCTAGCCTAATTGACCTTAGACCCAACATGACCTAAAGGGGTCATGTTGAGCTAAATTTGAACTTAAGAAAAAATTGAATGGAAACAAAGATACCAATCCACTCCATATGACTAACCTAACCTAAACCTACCCTTGACCTACCTCAAATAGGTCAAATGGGTCAAATAGGTCAACTCGACCCATTTGACCTAAATGAAGTCATATGAGCCAAATCTAAAACTATACCAAATTGAATCAAACTAAAGGTACCAAAACATTTCAAATGGTCATATGAACTCGACCCAACCCTTGGTTTGACCCAATTTGACCAATTGGTCAACTTGACCCAAGTTGACCCATTTTGACCTAAATGGGTCAACATGAGCCAAACCCTATCAAATGAATTCTAAATCTCATGAAACTTGTCCAAACCTAGTTTCTCCACATATCCAAAGTGAAAAAATCAATAAAATGACCATTCTACCCCTAGATCATAGAATAAAGTTTTGTTTAATCCATGGGTAATTTGGTCATACCCTCTTCACATTCATTTGAGGCTTTCCTAAAAGCTCAAGGGGACCTAGTGAAGAGTGGTGCACCCAACCCAATGGGTTTGGGTCAGTCCAATTGATCCCTAGACCAAACCTGACCCCATGGGTCAAAATGCAAAATTTAAACTCCCATTCCCACTCAAATTAAAGCACATTGGAGCTTGGAAATCCACTCCTTAGCTCAAACTGACCATGTGCACACTCAAAACATCCAAAACAAACTCCCCAATATGATCAATTGGATCAAAATGACATAATGGCTTGTGGTCGTCCGATCCTTCAAGGGGGAGATATACTCCCCCTAATGTAGTTTGAATTTAGCATTCCTCAATTCGATTGAGTACTAGAGAGACTTAGGAGCCATCAAAGAGTGATCCCTAGCCTTCAGAGCTCTTGCCATTTCCCCATTTCTCAATTTTTGAAAATTGAAAGTAGGGGAGCTCAATCCATTCTTGAACTTCCTATTCACTCAATTTCCATCCAATTGCTCTTGCATACTTCATCAAGGAGCTAAGTCGAGTGCACCCAAGCTTCCTTTGGAGTTCCCACAACAAGGAAGAGCTGAATTGGATCAAGGCTACAATCCAGCTAAGGAGGAAATGGTCCATATACAAATCCACTCAACCTTAAGTTCTCATACTCTCATCGCCCTCTCAGCAGAAAAATCTCTAAGAGAAGAATCGGGTGATCACCTCCGATGAGGTATGGGATTTTCTGACCATTAAACTCAATATGGTGTGGAGCTTTGTGAAAGAAACTTTAATCCCATGGATATTTTACCATTGGATTTGCTGCTCTTTAGCTTTAGATGGTGTGGGTTGAGTTTGATTTGAATCCGAGCTCAATCGAGCTTAGATCTTTCCCTTGATCATGGACAATCTCCAATGATCAAGGGAAGAACAGATCTACCATCCATCCACATTTTGGATGGACGGTAGATAATTCCCCATTTATATATTTGTTATCCGTTTTAAAAGCGTGGGAGATGATTGGTAGAGATCAAACCATCGTGCGCCGGATTTGACACTTAAGTAATCCCTCATGGCGCGTATGTAAAGTCAGCCACACATGTCGCGTCGTGAGCTAGGGGATTAGTTAAAATGCCTTAATTAATTTCTATTAATTCAGGGATCTTCCAAAATATATAACTCCTTTTAGAAAATTCAGAAAATTCTAAAATAAAATTCTATGGAAAAATAATTCAACCTAAAATATTTTAAAATTAATTTTAATGGGTTTTGAATTATATTTTTCTCTGAATTTGGGTTTTGTTGGAAACTTCATTTTGCTAATTACTTTCTAATTAAGCCTCTGATTAATCCCAAACTTCTTGGGCATGGTTTAAGGGATGACTTCAGCCTCCACTAATTTTCTTGGGATTTATTGATTGCTTGATTAGAAGAATTGCATATGGATTTCTTAATTACCCTCCTTATATAATTAAAGATAATTAAAGTGTAATTAGTGATTTTAATCCATGATTATGGTTGATTAAGGCCAGATCCAGTAAGTAGGAGATTTATGAAATATTTATGGGGCATTTCCCCTAAGCTATTCCCTAAACCCCCTTTTCTCTCCTTAATATCCTCTTAATGAAGGGTTAGTTCATTAATTTTCCCCTTAATTAATTTCTAAAAATTCTAAAAAGTTCCAAAACTTAATTAATGTACTTTTGGTAGATGCTTAGGTGTTTAATAATCTAAGTTCAATTAGAGAAATCAAAACCCAATTCATAAGTATGAAAGGGTGTTTTGAAATTACTTAAGCTAAACCTCTTAGCTTAATTAACTTTTAATTGTGAGCCAAATTGCATTAGGCCTTTTCTTATTAGGTGCATTACAAATTTAAATTCCTTGTAAGTTTTTATGTCATCTCATTGACTCATAATTATTTGGTTAATTATTCTAAGGTGGTGTAGGTAAGGGTTAATTAAGTTACTTAATTCATACCCTAACCTAATTAATGCCAAAAAAATGGATCTAATTATCTAAAAATTAAACAAAAATATCAAACACATGTGAGAATGGGTTAGGAACAGGAAACTGATCTCACCTTTTCAAAATTAAATCAAACTCCAAACTAAACAAAAATCACTTTGAATTCACTTTGATTTATTTTAAACTTTCTTATTCCATAAGAATGTCTTTAGGATTTAAGTGAAGTGAACTTGTTTACATGTTTTCATTACTTTGAATATTTCCCCAACATGTTAAATTTGTATGTCATGTGGTTTCATGCATTCACATGTTTCAAGTTCAAATTTTAAAATGAAATTGTTTACTTTATGTCAAATTTGCATGTGTTGGCTAAAGTAGAAATATGAATGGCTATTATCACTACTAAATCTAAATTATTTTTAAAACATATAAATCAAATCAAAAATTTGAAAGTATGCTACTTATATTTTAATTATAAGTTTGCATGTGATAGACTATAAAAGCATGCTTGGCATAGGTTTCCTTTCTCTTTTATGTTAGCATAGTTTTGAATAGGAGTTGGTAAGATGTAGGGTTCATTTGAAAAGAACCCAACTTTAATTCATATTCATCTCATATGCTATCACCTAAGAAGGGTTACCTATACTTGCATACATAAATTGCATAAAATAAAATGAATCCATTAATACAACTTTTGCATTCTTCTTTTCTATTTCATTTTTTTTATACATATATTTGTATTTAAGGATAGTGGTATATTAGTCTGGACAACCCCGACATTGTGAAGCTTTAAGTAGACCTAAGTAGGTCTTATACCTTACACCTCTGGATGACAATGGCGTTGTACTCACTTATGCCTTTCTTACTTTCATGTGTGTATGTGAAAATTTGGATAAGGAAATCCCTTTCTACTTAAAAAATCATCGTATTCAAACTTCTAAATTTCCATAAATGGATTACTTAGCATACATCATAAAGTGTGTTAACTACTCTCATTTGTATGTATAGATATGCTTAGGATCCATCCATATGCATGTTATATATGTTTGTAAAGAAATGAAGTAATGTGTGTTATGTGAATTTTGATTCATTTTATTTAATCTTAAAATGTTTTTCTTTTTGAATAGGTTTTTTTAGAGTTTATCTAAACTTAGGATTAATTAAAAGATTTAATCAAAACATTCACCTAAATAAAATTAAAATGTGAATCTACTTTAAAAATTACTTAGATTAGGGAAGGAAAGAGAAGTCTCTCTTTTCCTCTTCATAACTTAGTAATTAATTGTAGGATCCACTTAAACCAAATCAAAACATGAAATAAAATCAACCAAAAATAATTAAATAACTTAAATGAAACTCTACTCTAAGTTAAACATGTTTTCACACTTAGAAAATTTGAACCTAAAACCATAGTTAAGCATACCACCCAAGCCTTCAAGGCACACACACTAGCCTAAGTCACCACTTCTAGCTTTAGGTTAGGTCGGTGCATGGTTTGATGTTTATTTTATTTTGTGATATATATTTTATATTGGATGTTAGAGTGTATGCTCATAGAATGAACGGTAAGATATTCTTAGTATAACTATTCTTTTTTACAAGGGATTGTGCTTAAGGGGCGCTATCATAAATAAAAAAATATCAATGCTTTTACTTACATGTGCTTTATACCCCTAAGCATAATCCAATAGGCCAGGTGGACTTAGTCACCCATGTGTGGGGTGATAAATCTAATATATATGCTTGGGATTTGTGTGATTTATTTTAGATAACTTTTATTTTGTAGGTGTTAGTTAGATTTCCACTTTTCCTTTTCATGTAAATTTATGCAATTAGGATTTTGGAATGATTGTTATGGGAATTAGGATGAGCATTAGTCATAAGATCCTATCTTATACACCATGTGAAGCCTTGGAGCATCTACCTTCCAACCATCCGAAAGAAGGAACTAAAGAAGAAAAGAAGAAAAAAAGAAGAAGAAAGAAGAACATAAGAAAGAAGAAGAAGAAAGAAGAAATAAAGTTTGAAGACCCCCATAATAATGAATTCCTTATTTAATTGTAATTTAATTCATTTGTAATCTAAGTTGTATAAGAGTAGAGCTCGGCTACCCAATTTGATATTTTTGGCTTTGTGCGGTGGTTCTCGACCACAATGGCCTTTTATTGTTTTTGTGATTAGCTTTATAAATTGGTTGATGATTTATTTAACTTTTGCATTAAGTGGCATGCTTTTCTTAGTTTCATCCTTGCTTTATGTATGGCCTGGTGTTGACCTCATTTTTAGAATGAGCTCTCAACACCTCCATCTTAGGCATAGGATTCCTCTTATACTTTAAGAGTTCCTTAGTCTTAAGACACATCTAGTGATTAGGTCGACACTCCAACCTAGCCCTAGACAACTTAGAAGAGTTAGCCATATGAATAAGTCATGCCTTAGGGGTGTTAGGAAATTTCCTACCCTTAGCTTAATCCATTCCTCACTTCCCTTCTTTCAAGTCAAACTCCAAATCAATTCTATTAATTTTCTCCAAACTCAAATCAATTCCATGATTGAAATCCATGATTGAAATCTATGAATGAAACCCATGATCAAAATCCATCAAAAATTCCTAAGTCCAAATTTTGCTTTAAGTCCTTAACCCTTTCTTAAGGACTTAGCCAAAACTATGATCTAAACCTATTCAAATCTTTGAGATTTTCTCATGATCAATTTATATTCTCATTTATATTCACATATATAAATAAAATATAAATTTAAAATCATCAAATCAAATTCAAAATTCAAAATTAATTTATGAAAACTTTTTTAAGTCCATTTAATTTTCCATTAAAGGACTTAGCCAAAATCAACCATAAACATTGATCAAACCTATTCAAATTCATGGGATTTTCTCAAAATTTATTTATATCCTCATTTATATTCTCATATATAATTGAAATATAAATAAAAATCATTTAAATCCAACTCAAAAAAATTAAATTCCAAATTTAAAATCCTTGAAATTCTCTTAAATCCCTCAACTTTTCATTAATGGATTCAACCTAAACTTTGAACAAACCTTTTCAAACTCATGGGATTTTCTCAAAACCTATTTGTATCCTCATTTATATTCTCATATATAAATGAAATATAAATATAAATCAATCAAATCCAACTTAAAAATTAAATTTCAAATTAAAAAAATTGCTTTAAATCCTTTAAATTCACTTTAATGGATTTAACCTAAATCATGAATAAACCACTTCAAATCCTTGAAATTTTCCCATGATCCATTTATATTCTCATTTATATTCACATATATAAATAAAATATAAATTCAAACAATCAAAATCAATTCCAAAAATCAAACTCAAATCCATTCAAAATCAAATCTAAGCCTTTCAAGTCAAAATCTTGAACTTAGCCAAATCAATTCCAAATCAAGCCAAACTCTTGATTTTCTCTCATGATTCAATCAACCCTACAATCATGAGCTCATATATAAATCTAAACTTCAATCATTCAATCAAAACTCAAATCAAAAATCAAACCCAAAATCCCTTCATATTCTTCCTTTGAATATGAAATTTTCAAATGGATCAAAATCCATTTGACTTCAAACCACTTATAAATGGATTTATATTTCAATCACAATTCCATATACAAGATCAATCAACTTCAAATCAAGCTTTGACCAAGCCATTTGACCCACTTAGGCTCACTTGACCCAAAGTGACCTAAAGTACCCTTATGAGCCAACTTTTGATCCTAACCAAATTGGATTGAACCAAACTCATATATCCCTCTCATCATGATCAACAATCATAATGGGATGATCAATCAATCAAATTGGGTCAAACCAAGTCAAACCAAAGGTTGACCAAGTCAACACTAACCTAAAAATGAAACCTACAGCAATACGTAACTGGAACGAAGCAATTGATTGAAACCATTGATCTAAGTTCACTCATGACGTTTGAACTTGACCAAGCCAACATTTGAGCCTAACCTAGCCCAATTGGCCCACTTTACCCAAGTTGACCCATTTTGACCTAAAGGGTCAAAATATGTCAAAACTTGATTTAAGACAAATTGATTGAAACTAATCAATCAAGTCCATTCCACACTTGTGGAACTTGATCAAAGCCTCAATAGACCATAGTATTAACCTTAGACCCAACATGACTGAAGGGGTCATGTTGAGCCAAATAGAACCTTAAAATTGATTGGAAACAAGATACCAATCCTCCATATTAACCTAACCTAAACCTACCCTTGACCTACCTCAAATAGGTCAAATGAGTCAAATAGTTCAACTTGACCCATTTGACCTAAATGAAGTCATATGAGCCAAAACCAAATATATACCAAATTGAACCAAACAAAAGCCACCAAAATATTTCAAATGGTCATATGAACTTGACCCAACCCTTGGTTTGACCTAATTTGACCTATTGGTCAACTTGACCCAAGTTGACCCATTTTAACCTAAATTGGTCAACATGAGCCAAACCCTATCAAATGGATTCCAAATCCAATGAAACTTGGCCAAACCTAGTTTCTCCACATACCCAACATGTCCAAAGTGGAAAAAAAGTAAAATGATCATTTTACCCTTAGGCCATAGAATAAATTTTGGCCTAACCCATGGGTATTTTGGTCATACCCTCTCACAATCACTTGAGGCTTTCCTAAAAGCTCAAGGGGACTTAGTGATGAGTGGTACACCCAACCCAATGGGTATTGGTCAGCCCATTTGGTCCCTAGAACAAACCCGACCACTTAGAACAAAATTGAATTTTCAAATTCCCTTTTAAGCTCAAATTCAGCACATGGGAAGTTGGCAATCCATTCCTTGGGTCAAACCGACCATGTGCACACACAAAACAACCTAAACAATCTCTCCAATCTCATCAATTGGATCAAAATGCAAAGAATGGTTCGACCATCCAATTACAATAGGGGGAGATATACTCCCCCTAATTCAATGAAATTTTAATCGACCCTCTATTGATTGAAGCCTAGGAACCCTTAGCAATCATCAAAGAGCATTCTCAAGGTCTTTAGAGAGGATTAGAATTCTTCTTTCGGTTTGCATAGTGCAAAATAGGGAGGTAAATTGAATTGAACTTCCTCACACTTGATTTCCTCCAAATTCCTCACACATTTCTTCTAAGGACCAATCCAAGCTCACTCAAGCTCACATTAGAGTTCCCAGCGGAGAGGATCAATTCAATCAAAGTTGAAGCCCAAGTGAAGTGGTGTTGGTCCATCCATTGATCCACTCAATCCCAAGGCCTAGGAATTTCAACAGGTCTTCGTCTCCACCAGACGAAGATACCTCATCAATCTCGAGCGCCAGTGATCACCTTCGATGAGGTATGAAATTTTTCAATCACTAAACTCATTGTGGTGTCGAGCTTTGTGAAAGAAATTTTCACCTCATCAAATTATGGCTATTGGATTTTCCATTCTATTTCTCTAGATGGTGTGGTTGATTTTGGTGTGAATCTGAGCTAGATCAAGCTTGGATCTTCCCCTTGATCATGGACGATCTCTATTGATCAAGGGGAAGAACTTGGCTCATCTCAGTCATCCATCCATGTATTTTAGATGGACGCGATTATGTTTAGTAAATCCATTTATCGTTTAAATCACGGGTGAATTCTTCCGATCTTTGATGGACGATGAATATAATAAGCCCGCTATCGTTTGTGAGGTGATGTTTAAGTCACCCCCTCATGATGTGACACATGTAAAGTGCACTGACTGCTACCGCCACGCATCGCGCCATGAGCTGAGGATTAAGCAGAGATTTGTTAAATGCCTAATTAATTCCTAATTAATCCATGGATCTTCTAAAATTCATAATTCCCTCTATAAAAATTAGAAAAATAAAAGGAAAAATGCTATCAAAAGATAATTTCATCTAAAATATTTTAAAAATGATTTCAATAGATTTTAAATTACCCTTTTCTCTAAATTTAGGTTTCTTTGGGAACATTAATTAGTTAATTATCCTTTAATTAGGTTATCAATTAATCTCAAATTTTTGGGGTTCATTCTAGGGGATGACCTCTACCTCTCCTAATTTTCTTGAGATTTATTAAGGCTCAATTAGGGAAATAGCTATTTCATTCCATAATTACCCCTTTCATGCAATTAAGGGTAATTAGGGTATGATTAGTGGAGTTACCCTATGATTAGGGTTGATTAAGGTCAGATCTAGTAAGTGGCAGGTTTATGGAATAAGTTTGGGGCATTTCCCCCATGCTATTCCCTAAAACCCCTCTTCTCTCCTTAATCTTCTCTTTGTTAAGGGTTAATTCATTAATTATCCCCTTAATCAATATTCAAAAATTCTAAAAAGTTCCATAACTTAATTAATCTACCTTGGGTAGATGCTTAGGTATTTAATGGCCAAAGTTTAATTAAAGAAATTAAAACCCAATTCACATGTGTGAAAGGGTGTTTTGAAAGCAACTAAGCTAAACCCCCTTAGCTTAATTAACTTTTAATTGTGAGCCAAATTGTATTAGGCCTTTTCATTATTAGGTGCATTGCAAATTTTAATTCCTTGTGGGTTTTATGTCATCTCATTAAAATATATAAATCAAATACCAAATCTGAAAGTTTGCTATTCATATCTTAATTATTAGCTTACATGTGAAATATTATAAAGGTATGCTTAGTATAGATATCCTTTCTTTCCTATGTTGGTATAGTTTTGAGTAGGAATTTTGGTGAGATATAAGGTTCATTTGAAAAGGACCTAATGCTCACCTAATTTCATATCATATCCATCCCTATGCTATCATCTAAGAAATGTTACATACACTTACACAAATTGCATAAACAAAATAAATATATCAAACAACCTTTGCATCTTCCTTTTCTATTTTATTTCTTTTATATACATGTTTGTATTTAAGGAAAGTGGTATACTAGTCTGGACAACTTTGAGGTTGTGAGGCTTTAAGTAGCCCTAAGTAGATCTTGTACCTTATACCTCTAGTTAACAATGGCACTGTATTCACTTATGTCTTTCCTACTTTCATGCATGTATGTGAAAATTTTGATAAGGAAAACCTTTTCTACTTAAGAAAAATCATACATATTCAACTTCTAAATTTTCTTAAATGGATTACTTAGCATGCATCATAAAGTTTATTAACTACTCTCATTTTCATGTATAAATATTCTTAGGGTCCATCCATATGCATGTGATATATGTTGGGAAAGAAATGAAGTAATGTGTGTTATGTGAATTTTGATTCATTTTATTTAATCTTAAAATGCCTTTCTTTTGGATAGGTTTGTTTAGAGTTTATCTAAACTTAGGATTGATTAAAAGATGTAATCAAAATATTCACCTAAATGAAAAAAATAACTACTTTAGAAAATTACTTAAGGTTAGGGAAGGAAAGAGAAGTTCTCTTCTCTTTCCCTCTCTTCATAACTTAGTAATTAATTGTAGGTTTCACTTAAATCAAATTAAAACATAAAATAAAACCAATCCAAAACTCTTAAAAAACTTCAATGAAACCCTCCTCTAAGTTGAACATATTCTTCACACTTAGAAATTCAAACCTAAAGCCCTAACTAAGCATACCACACAGACCTCCAAAGCACATACATTAGTCTAAGTCACCACTTCTAGCCTTAGGTTAGGTTGGTGCATGGTTTGATGTTTGTTTTGTTTTTTATGATATATGTTTTATGGATGTTAGGATGTATACTGTAGAATGAATGGTAGGCGTTCTTAGTCTATTCTTTTGGTAGGGATTGTGCTTAAGGGCACTATCATGAATAAAAATATAAATGCTTTTGCTTGTAGGTGCTTTATACCCCTAAGCATAATCCATAGGATATGTGGACTTAGTCACCCATGTGTGGATTTATGTGGTGTGATTTAACTAACCTTCATTTTGCAGGTGTTAGTTAGATTTCTACTTTTCCTTTTCATGTAAAAATTTATATAATTAGAATTTTGGAATGATTTGTTCTGGGAATTAGAATGAACATTGGTCATTCCATCTTATGCACCATGTGAAGCCTTGGAGCATCCACCTTCCAACCATCTAAAGGAAGAACCAAAGAAGAAAAGAAAGAAAAAAAAAGAATAAAGCTTGAAGACCCCCATAACAATGGATTCCTTTACTTAATTGTAATTTAATTCATTTTTAATCTAGGTTGTATAAGGGTAGAGCTCAGCTTCCCAATTTGATATTTTTGGGTTTGTGCGGTGGCACCCGACCACAAATGGCTATTTATTCTTTTTGCGATTAGCTTTATAAATTGATTGATGATTTGTTTAAATTTTATATTTAGTGACATAATTTTTCTAATTTCTTCCTTGCTTTATGTATGGCCTGGATGTGGATTAGGCTCTTTAGGTAAAAATAAATCTTTTACCCAACTTAACAACTCAAATTAAAATTAATCAACTCATAATCTCACCTAAAGCTTAGGTTTAAAATCAAGACAAAAGAATTAGCAACCCCTTTATTGGATGAGCATTTCTTTATAATATCATGCATAAATGCATCTTATTTCACACTTAATTGGAGGGCTTCAACCTTTGCCAGAAAACCCAGCTTGACCTTTGAGGGCCGTGGTGGAAACTCACCTCCTCCCTTCTCGTTGATTTTGGCCAATAATCTGATTTCTCATGCATTAGTCATAAAAATCCTAATAACCTGAGTCAAAATAATTTTCCAAAAATGAAATAAAATTAAATTTTAAATGCATTAGATTTAGGTCATTTGAAGTATGTCCCTTTACATGATCTAGTCTCTTTAGGGAGTGAGTCTAAGGACTTAGCCTCTTTCTAAATAATAACAGCCTAGCTATCTTGCATAAGCATAAAGATTTGCCTACATGTATTTAAAATCATAGGTGGAGTTAGTTGGCGGCCACCCCTAGGTGGTTGCAAGTCCAACCTGTCGGGTAGTTTGTTCTCTCTTGTGGAGGCAAACTAATTACCCATTTTTGCCTTAGCTTTAGGTTGTGCTTCTGGCCCTCGCCAAAGCTCCCTAGATTTAGGTTATGAGGTTGCTTCTCCCTTCTATGGGCCATAAGAATAATTCCTCACCTCTTAGGCATTTCCTTAATCTTTTGTTAAGGAATCTTAAGTCCTAAAATTCTAATAAAAAATACAACTCAAACAAACTAAATCAATTTCTAAAATGTAAAGCCCAACCTTAAATTAGTTTAAGATGCTCACTAAGTTTCCTAGCATCGTGAGCATCTCCTACTTATCTCACATTTTGGCTTCGATAATAACTGCTTCTTTTGATCAATCCCATTTGATCTCCAAACATAAAACCAATCGATTGATAGTCCTTCCTATTGAAATCTTCAAAGACAATGATCATTTACCTTATTCGAGAGTTTACCTAAGGGATCATGTCCCTTAAGATGTAATTAACTATGGGGGCTTTCCCCTATAGGAAACTTAATGAACTTAATTTAAAAATAAACTCTGCTTTACTTTTCCATGTAAAGTATGGGAAGAATCTCTAGTACATATGCAGACCCATCACCCTTAGGAATCCTTATTGAGGTGATTGGTTCCATTAAAGGGTAGTGACTTTTATCTTTTGAGATAGTACATTATACCTTGATGATGTATCTAATTTGAATAAGTACATCTGTGGATCTGCGTGGCATCCTACCAAGATGAATTTTTGTAAGGGCTTCTCCTTCTCTTCTCCCCACAAATTTGAAAGGTGACTCCTTTATAGAAATTTTTCACCACACCTGGATGTGCATTAGGCTCTTTAGGGAAAAATTAATCTTTTACCCAACTTAACAACTCAAAATAAAGATTAAACAACTCATAACTTTACCTAAAGCTTAGGTTTAAAATCAAGATAAAATAATTAGCCACCCCTTAGTTGGATGAGCATTTCTTTTGTAATATCATGCACAACAACATCTTATTTCACTCTTGATTGGAGGGCTTCACCTTTGTCAGAGAAACTTGGCTTGACCTTTGAGATCCATGGTGGAAACTCACCTCCTCCCTTCTCACTGATTTTGGCCAATAAACTTCTTTCTCATGCATTAGTCATATGAATCCTATTAGCCTGAGTCAAAATAATTGTCCAAAATAAAAAATAAAATGAAATTTGATTTGCATTAGATTTAGGTCATTTGAAGCATGACCTTACATGATCTAGTCTTTTTAGGGAGTGTGTTTAAGGACTTAGTCTCTTTCTAAATAAATAATAGCCTAACTATCTTGCATAAGCATAAAGATTTGCCTACATGTATTTTAAATCATAGGAGGAGTTCGTTTGCGGCCGCCCCTAGGAGGTTGTAAGTCCAAGCTGTCAGGTGGTTTGTCCTCTCTTATGGAGGCAAACTAATTACCCATTTTGCCTTAGATTTAGGTTGTGCTTTCGGCCCTCACCGAAGCTCCCTAGATTTAGGTTCTGAGGTTGCTTCTCCCCTTTGTGGGCCATAAGCCTAATTCCTCACCTCTTAGGAATTTCCTTAATCTTGTGTTAAGGAATCATGTCTTAAATTTCTAATGAAAAATGCAACTCAAACAAACTAAATCAATTTCAAAATTGTAAAGCCTAATTATATGATAGTTTGAGATGCTTGCTAGGTTTCCTAGCATCGTGGGTATCCCCTACTTATCTCCTATTTTTTTGGCGTCAATAATAACTCCCTCTTTTGATCTATCCCATTTGATCTTTCAAAAATAAACCAATCAATTGATAGTCCTTCCTATTGAAATCTTCAAAGACAATGATCATTTATCTTAATCGTGAGTTTTCCAAAGGAATCCCCATTCCTTTGGATGTAATTAACTATGGGGCATGCCCTTATAGGGAACTTAGCAAACCTGATTAAAAATAAACCCTGCTTTACTTTTCCATATAAAGTTGGGGAAGAATCTTTGGTACATATGCAGACCCATTATCCTTAGGAGTCCTTATTGAGGTGATTGGTTCCATTAAAGGGTAGTGACTTCTATCTTTCGAGATAGTACACTATTTCCTTGATGACATACCCGATCACTTGAATAAGTACATCTACAGATCTACGTGGCATATTAACAAGATGAATTTCTATAAGAGTCTTGTCCTCTTTTATTTCTTATCAATAGATTTGAAAGGCGACCTCGCTATATAAATTTTTCTCCACAATAATGAGATGCACAAGTTCAAAAAAAAGATTCTTTAATAAACATAAATTAACTTTGGATAACATAAATAATTAAGTAAAGACATAAAAGATACAATCACAAAGTCCTTAAGGATATAGTTCAATTTTTATACAAGGGTTGTATCCTAAATTCATCTATTTTAGTGAACTCTCTTTTACTCAAGTGGTCACTCAAGTATCATAATTTATAAGTTTTAAGTAGGTGAATGTTAGGTTTATAGATAAAGACACCTAATTGGTGGTAAACTAAATATTCATAGAATTGCCTATCACATGAGTCTAGTATAAGTTTTTCAGGTGAAATCATAATAATTTGTAAAGGAAATTGAACATAATCCAAAACATAGAACTAATATTGCTTAGATTCAATATAGATCACTTATAAGCACTTTCTTCATACCTCCAAACATTAGGCTCTAATACCTATGATGCAATAATGTTAAGTCATAGTGGAGGGAGGAAGAAAGAGTGTGCAAGAATGTTCACTCACCAAAGTAGAAGGGTCAAAAGAGATCACCAAATCTCCCATTAGGGTTAGGCGCCAAGCTCCAACCATTGAGTTCTTCTCTCCAATTTTTTACAAAGATTGTTCAAAATTCATTTATTACACTAAAATAAACATTTATATAGATTACAAGACTCCAAAAGATGTGTCCCTTTAGGATAACCATTGAAAAACTAGCATAAAAATGAAACATGTCATCTCGCAACTCCTAGGTGCCAGAAACTAGCTTTAACACTATCTTTTCTATCCAAATACAATAAACATTGCAACAATGGTGTCATGGCGCAAAATGGATAACTCCTAGGTGCCAACATGACTTTTATAAGGTGATACTACAAGATTATGACCACAACACACATACACCACTTTAACATGATAAAACACATAATCTAACATATAATACAACACATGGCATGCAATACAACATAAAGTCTCATAAGCTTTGTCTTTTGTTTTGAGACCTTGTAATGGGTCATTTTCTCCCTTGATGTGCTACATCATATTCACCATCTTAAATATGTATAGTATGCATCTCAACCCTTCGAAGTGTACATTCGACTTAAGATCAAAAAATTTCTTTGGATTTTTTATCACTCTGAAAACATAAAGGTTAACCCTGACAAGGTAAACGCTATATCGATATGCCTTTGCCAAGAATGACAAAAGAGGTGTAGAGCCTCACTAAGTGAGATTTAGGATTAAACAAGTTTATTTTCAAGGTAGGAGAACACTACTTGCCATTCTTAAGAGTGTTAAGAAGCACAAAGAACTTCAAGTGGATAGTAGAGTGTGAGAAATCCATCAATAATCTCAAAATCTTACTTGCCTCACCACTCTTATTGTAAAGAACAAAGAAGGGCAAGACTTTGTTATTATATTTGGGAGTTGGGAATGACTTAGTAAGCTCAGTTCTAATCAAAGAATAACATGGAAGATAATGGCTAGTATATTATGTTAGCAAGTCACTAAGCATCACTAGTTGCACTATCTAAATATAAAAAACTCACGCTCATGCTTATTATCTCAACACAGTGACTCTACCCATACTTCTAGGCTCATTCAATTCAATTTTTTACTGATAACCCACTTAAGTCAGTACTCGCTAAACCATATCGCTCAATGAGATTATTAAAATGGTCAGTGGAGCTTAATGATTTTGATAGATCACACTCTCCAATTAAGGCAATCAAAGTGCAAGCACTCATTAATTTTCTTGTGGATTTTAGAGACATGAATAATGTTTTAGTTAGCACAAAAACTTTATGGAATTTATATGTGGATGATTTTTTAGAGCAAGAAATGGGAGTGGGTATTATGTTGAAAACCAAACAAAAATTATTATAATTGTGATGTTTTTAATTTGGAGTCGTAGGAACACCATACAGATCTTATTGGGTACTTATTGAAGTAATCAAGTATGACATTAAGGTATGATATACTATCTCTAAGGATACAAACATACCCCTACAATGGACTTAATCACCAAATAAAGACTCCTAAGGTAGATGGGTCTTAATATATATCAGGGATCTTTCCCCCACTTTGCATGGATAAAATAGAGCAGGGTTTATTTTAAGCTAGGTTCTTTAGTTCCCTATGGAAGAAAGCTTCTATAGTTAATTGCATCTTTAAAATGAGAATTTTCTAAGAACTCTCTTGATTAAAGTAGTCAATAAATGTCTCCAAAGATCTCAAGGCTAAACTATTAAAGGATTAGTTATTTTTGAAAATCAATTGGGAAGTGTTCAAATGGGAAGACTTATTTATGGATTCCATAGGAGGATAAGTATGAAGTATCCAAGACACTAGGAAGCTTAGTGAATACTCCAATTTACGATGAGGCTTTATTATTTTGAAGAGGAGTATTTATTTTTATTTAAGTTGAAATTTTATTATAATAATAGGACTTATGTCCCAACAACACAAGGTTGTGGGAATGCCTAAGAGATGAGGAATTATACTCATAGAAAAAGAGAAACAAGCTACCTCAGAACCTAAATCTAAAATGCTTTAGCACATGCTAGAAGCTTGACTTAAAATCTAATCGGGGAGAATGGGTTACAGTGGTTCACCTCCATAAGAGAGAATGAATACATCCAAACTCTTCTAGACTTTCAACCGTCTGGAGTTGCTGCTAGCTAACACCTCCTACACTTTAAAACTATGTCAGCCAGTCTTATGTAAATGCAAGATAATTATGTTATTATTTAATTAGGAAAAAAAAGCTAGAATCCTAAACTCACTCTATAAGAGACTAACTAATATTTGGTATGCAAACATGACTTAGTCTAATGCTAAAACTTTACAAATTTTTAAGTCATTTTGACACAATTATTTTGGACCAAAGCTTATGATAAATATCCCTACATGCATGATAAAGTTCAATTATGGGCTAAATCTGCTAGAAGAGGTGTTGTCTACTACAAGGGACTGCTCTATATTCAAGTGTGGAGCAATATGACATGCATGTTGTTATAGCATACAACCATTCAGCTAGGGGGTTTCTAAATTTTTTATTATTTTGTTTATATACCTAGGCTTTAAAGTGAGATTGTGAGTTGTATTAGAGTTTAGTTTTGACTTATTTAGTGAGGATAGAAAATTTAATTTTATTATAAAGAGTAGGAGTGTACATTTTTTGATTAAAACTGAAAATCTGAACCGATCCAAATCAAATTTTTGAATTCGGATCGATTTTATAAATTATTTTTGGATTTTGATTTTGGATTTGGTAAAATTTGGTTTTGGTTTTGGTTTTGGTTTTGGTTGATTTGTATTATCTTCGATTAAACCGAAAATAGCTAAAAATTGATTTTTTCATTCTTTTTGAAAATTCCTCTCAAAAAGTAATTTTAATGATGAATTTGTATATTATTAGTTCCATTTGTTAAAGAGTTATTTAATTTTGTATGAAATGATTTGATAAAATGATGTAATTCTTTGATTAATAATAATTCTAGTAATTATATTTTCAATTTTCAGTTTTTTCTAAATCGAATCGAAAATCTGAAAAAAATTTCAGTTTGGATCGGTTCGATTTATGTTATTGATTGCGGTTCTTGTTGATTAATTTAAAACCAAATGGTTTAAAATTTCAAAAGCGTCCAACGACCAGCACCAATAAAGAGCCTACTACGTCTAAGCCACACATCAAACATACACACTTTAAGAAACCTACAAAAAGCATGCCATTTCCATTACATAATCTAAACATAATAATCAAACATTTAAAATTTCTTAAAAGAATAAAAAGGTCGATGTGGTCGGGTACTGCCATACACCCTGAAAAAGAAAATAAATTGAGTGACCAAGCTCAACCCTTATACAACCCAGATTATAATTATAGTAAAAGAAAAAGCTATTGGGTGTCTTCCATTCTTCTCTATCCTCACTTCTTGGATTTGAATACTCTATGCTTCATATGGCCTCCTAGGTCTTTTCCTTCTAGCCACTACTCATCCTAAACTCTATGGTACTAATCCTAGTCCTATTACAAAAATTACATATTTCTAAGAAGATAAAATCTAATTACACTTTCAAAATAGATATTAGCTAAGCACACATACAAACCAAGTAGCCATATTTCACATATTTAGACTTAGCACCCTGCACTTGGGTAGCCATGCCCACCTGCCCTAATTGGATTATGCTTAGGGACATATGCAATACTTGCAAGAAAAAGCAATTTACATTCATTTATTATTATAGTGATCCCTCAAGCACAATCCTCTGCATAAAATATTGTTAGGCTAATAATGACCTAACATTCACTCTACTCACAAATAATCCTAACATCTAGTCTAAAAATATTACGTCACAAAATAAAATATATCACCACAACATACACCAGCCTAACTAAATACTAAGATTAGTGACTTAGTATTCTAATGTCTGTGCTAAGGCTTAGCATGGTATGTCTTAAATGGCCTTTAGAATTAGGATTTTCTAAAGTTTAGGATTGTTTAAATTACCCGGTGGTGGTTTTAAGTCTTTTAAGTTTGATTGAGTTTTATCTTTTCACTTCTTATTTAAGATCTAATTTATTAATTCTTCTTTAACCTAAGTTGATTTCCAAAGATAGATTTATTGCTTTAATCTTAATGAATCTTGTCAAGACATAAAAGGCATCTTAAGACCAATGAAATTAAGCCACCATCACATGAATAATACTCCATTACTTCCTTTCATTATGAATAACATCCACATTCTTTTCTTTTTAATTTTTTTCACTATTTGATTTAGTATATATATATATATATACATGCAATGTACTCATATTTTTTACACACTTAATGAATGTTGATGTATGGATTTGATAGAAAAAGGAATTTCATCTCATATTTAATCATATACAAACATGTATTAGGAATTTAAGCAAGTATGTGTCATTGTTAAACCAGGGAAGAGATTATCTAAGACCTCCTTGGGGCTACTTAAAGCTTCATATTCCCGGGATGTCCAGACTTTATGCTTGTCAACTCAAATACACATAAACATATGCATAAACATAGAAATAAAATCATGAAAAGGGTTGTATATAAATATCTTTTATTTATGTAAAGCTTAATGGCAAAAAGAGGATTTCACTTTATATTCTAATATATGCACGCACATAAATAAAATTAAGCAAGTATGTGCCATCGTTAAACCAGTGAAATGAGATTATCTAAGACCTCCTTAGGGCTACTTAAAGCCTTGTATTCTTGTGATATCTAGACTATATACTTGCCAATTCAAATAGATGAATACATAAGTATAAACATAGAAATATAACCATCAATTGTCATTTTTTGATTACAAGTAAATGAACATTTCATTTTCACATTTCATTTAAAATTTATAATTAACATACAGTTTCAAAATAGTTTGAGATTTACTAATGATAATAGCCATATCATATGATAACATTTATTCAACTCATGCAATTTAAATGTAATCATATTATTTTAACTTTAAAATATGAATACTCTAAACACATCACATGCACATTTATGCTAATTAAAAGGAAGTAATTGAATACCACCACAAAACATACTTGATTTCATTAGAACCTAAGGACAATCATGTTAGATAAATATTCCTTAAATCTAATCAAAGTTTCTTTAATGTTTAATTTCAATATTCAAGTTGTTGAAACCTAAAGAGGAGAAATAATAGTTAGTGTTCAACCCATATCCATGTTTATATGTTAATAAATTTAAAGAGAATTTAAGTGACTTTTATGAATTAATTAAGTTTGGCCCATTAATCATACATTTAATTACCCTCTCAAAAATCTCTTAATTTGATTAATCATTAAGTAGGAGCTCACAAATCATGAAGATATGCTTGAAAAATAAAATTAACAATGTCCTAAGGATTTTAATGTAGTTAAGCTCATGTTTAATAAATAATTGAATTAAAAAGATTAAGCTAATTAATTTATAATTCCCCACACCAACAAAAAATCATAATTTCATTAAAGATCCTTATATTAACTAAGCACATAATGAGGGTCAATTAAACATATTTTTATTAAATGAGTTAATTATGATGATTTCATATTTAAATTTTATCTCACCATTTAATAAATTAATTAAGCATCTTAAGGGTAATCTTGAAAAATAAGTAGAAAGAGGGGTTCTAATTATTATTATGTTTATTATCCTTACTCTTATAATGATTAATTAACACCCTTTAATCAATTTCATAATTTTTTAACCTTAATAATTACTTAATTGAATAACAGAGATAATTTGGGTTTAAAATTTTGATTCTCTTAATCCACTTAAGAAAAAAGCCTAAAAAATCTATAAGAGACAGAGGTTATCTCATATATTCAATATGTCAAATCTTAAGTTAACTAACCAAGTGATTAAGGCTTAATTAAGATAATTAGTTAAACTTTCAAACTTAAATTAGTCACTCTTCATTCAATAAAACCTAGGGATTCTATTTTATTTTTATTTTAGTTTTTTGGATTCTTCTCTATCCAAGCTTTCCATAGAGGGTTTATTTATATATATATATTTTATTTTTTTAAAATTTTATTTAATTAAAGGACTTTATTAATGCCTAATTAAATATTAATTTAATAACTTTTCTAATTTAGTGTGATCCATAAGGTCTAATTAAATTTTTAAGATCTTTGATGTTTATTAAATTGATTTAAATTATTTTGGTAAATTTTCATAATTTTTATTTAATTATTTAATTAAAAATAGCCAATTGCCTCAAAAAAAATAATAACTGTTAAACCAGAAAACTAACACCCTTTAATCAATTTCATAATTTTTTAATCTTAATAATTACTTAATTGAATAACAGAGATAATTTGGGTTTAAAATTTTGATTCTCTTAATCTACTTGAGAAAAAAGCCTAAAAAATCTATAGGAGATAGAGGTTATCTCATATATTCAATATGTCAAATCTTAAGTTAACTAACCAAGTGATTAAGGCTTAATTAAGATAATTAGTTAAACTTTCAAACTTAAATTAGTCACTCTTCATTCAATAAAACCTAGGGATTCTATTTTATTTTATTTTAGTTTTTGGATTCTTCTCTATCTAAGCTTTCCATAGAGGGTTTATTTATATATATATATTTTATTTTTTAAAATTTTATTTAATTAAAGTACTTTATTAATGCCTAATTAAATATTAATTTAATAACTTTTCTAATTTAGTGTGATCCATAAGGTCTAATTAAATTTTTAAGATCTTTGATGTTTATTAAATTGATTTAAATTATTTTGGTAAATTTTCATAATTTTATTTAATTATTTAATTAAAAATAGCCAATTGCCTCCAAAAAAATAATAACTGTTAAAGTAGAAAACTAATTAACTTGAAATTTTTATGATTGGTAGGCAAGAACATTAAGCTTTTTTTTTAAAAAAAAAAATAAATTCAAGTTGATTGGTTTAGAATTTTAAGAGTAATAAAGAAATATAGATTTTACTAAACTCAAATTACTCATAAACTATACATCCAAATTTGGAGTTTCTAGGTTCATTGGATTCCTCTTAAAATGATGAATCCATAGAGCCCTTATTTGCATTTTTTTTGGTTCAGTGTTTTATTTTTTATGATTCTTTGAAGTTTTGGGCCAAATCTAATAGAATAAATCAAAGATGAGATATAATCATAGCAGTCCATTCTATCGAAGTAAGGTGGACGGCCCAGAGGTTATCTTCCTCATGGGAGGTAGACTAAATAGGGTTAGATTGATGGGATATATCACAAACATTAGCAGGTCTCATGATCTTCCAGTGATCTTAACCGAAAGTTGTTTTATTTCTCTTTGGGGAGTTGAAAGAAAGTGTTATAGGATCTAAAGGAAAATCCTATATTTGTGCAAATTTTTCACCAAACACAAACACATATAGTTGATTTAAAGTTTAGAAAAGTTACCTCACTGAAGCACACATTTGGTGGATGCTAGAAGATCTCGAATCTCCTCTTTTGCCTCCCTGTGGAATGCTCTGGTTGCCGAGCAATACCACCCATTATTAAAAAAATTGGTGGCTCTTGGACATAGAGAGCACAAGAAGTGGGGGTAGTAGTTTTCTTCTGGTTGGAAAAAGATGTGTGTGTATTTTCTTTTTACTATGTTAAGAATAAAATAAATGAGGTGTGTAGAAAGACCCTCCATTTTTTTTTCTCCATGCCACCCACTCATGTGAAGAAAGAAATGTATATTTTTCCTCCTCACACTCACCTCCCTCTTTTTTTTGTTCCTTGTGTTTGGCATGCTATTTTCTTTATTAAAGCTAAAATTTTACTTGGTTTGATGTATGAGGAAGTGAGTGAACTCATTTTGGGTTAAGATTTGAGTTGATTCATCTTAACCCAAATTGAGTTAGATTGAGTCAAGTGAGTCTTATTTGCCTAATAAATTTAAGGTTACATTTAATTTATATTAAACTAATTATTTATAATACCAATGATTAATTAATGGAATTTAACTTAAGCCTAAATTAACTTAATTTAACATAAATAAATTAAATTGGATCAATTTGATTTCACTTGGGTCCATGGGCCAAATTGACCAATTAGATAAATTGGACCCAAATGAGAATTAAATTAAGTTTGATTAAGTTTTAAAAGTGATTTATAATAATTAATTTGTTATAATTTTAATTTATTTTGATTTTTCCTTAATTTGCTCATATAGGTCAAATTAGGTCAATGCAGATTAGATTGACTAATTGACCAAATTGACTAAATTGAGCCATTTAAACTTATTTTAAGCACTTATTTAGTTTAATTTAGGTTGAGTTAAGTTTTGATTTAAACTCTTTTTTTTATCCAAAATGGGCTTACTAGGTCAAATTGGGTTCATATAGGTTAAATGACCGATATGACCCAAATTGAAGTGTGTTCAAGCTTCAATTATATTTGATTAAGCATTTGGAATGATCTGGAGTAATTAATTGTAATTAATTTGGATGTGATTTTTATTTAGACTTATTTTAGTCTAATTTGGGCTTAATGGGATAAATGAGCGTTTACTAAGGCAAAATGACCAATTTGGTCAAATCAAACGCATGCAAAGTTTAAATTATGTTCAAATATAATTTTGAATTATTTTAGAATATTTAACTTAAATTAATTTTAATTTATTTTGAGTTTAAGTTCAATAAGGTCAGTTTAGGCTCATTTAGACTTGGTGAACTAATTAAGCTATTTAAGTCATCATTTGATTAAGAATTAATTAGTTTAGCATTCTATTATATTAATTTGATAAATGTAAGCATTTAGGATAACTTAAATTGATCAAATTTCATTAGTTTGATTATAGGCTTGGTGTGGCCCACATGGGTCAACTCTAGGTCACATGACCTGGTTGACCACTTTGAAGTGCATTTGGATTTATCTTTTGGGTTCATTTATATTTGTGTATTGATTCTATACCTTTTTTTAGTTTAATTTGATTTAGTTTTAATTTTACAAGATTTTTTTTTAATTTAGCTAATTTTGAGCCCAAATGGTTTAATTGAGTTAATCAAACTTAATTACCTTAATCTAGGTTCAGTTGAAGTAAGATTTCATTTTTATTTATTATTTTAATTTCTGCTTTAATTGAGGTTGTGCACTTAGCCACTAATCCCAGTATCTTATGTTCCTAATTAAGAAGCTCCTAATCTGAGGAAAAAGATCCTAATTTTTTGAGATTATGGTGTTATTAACCTCACTTGAGGTTAACAAAACCTTAGTGCCTCGATTAAATCCTAGGTCTAAGAGAAGGGTTATCAACCTCACTAAAAATGAGGTCAACAATAACTCAGTCAGTAAAGTTCAATTTTCAAATGATGAATAATCAATCAAAGTGAAGCTTTGGTTGCAAAACTACTCTCAAGAGCCATATCATAGCTCACCCAGATTCATAGCTCATAGTTAATCAAGTTAATGGAGAATAAGAAGTATAGGACAAGAAACTACAAAAATATATACTTAAAGTAAATGAAAAAATTATAAAAGTCAAATATTTAAGATTAAACAAATTTCAAAAGATCAAAATCAACTCAATGATTTATTATTAAAAACACATTGACTTAGGGAGCAACATGTCCTCCAACTCGCCTGATTGGCCTTAAAGGAATGTGAGTCCATGTGAATTGATAATGGAGACTCACCCAGCTAAATCGATCCCATAAAGAAGTATTTACAAATTGGGGAGCTAGAGGAAGGAACTAAAGATTAAAAAGATTCATAATCACAGCTACCCGATATCTACTAATTAATGGTAAACTATTTCGAAGGTCAATGACTTCACTCAATATAAGGTGTGTGAGGGGAAGTGAACAAAGTATGATACTCGATAAAGTGCACTTAGTCAAGTTTTGGGGTCACTCTGGAGGAAGAACACTCACCCATCAAAATTTAAGAAAAAGATATTTTTGGCCAACGTTAAGAAAAGATGCCAAGGAATTTGTTAAAAAGTATGCGTAGTGTCAAAAGTTTGCTCCTTTTTAGTAGCCATCGCCATAACCTCTATAGCTAATCACAAGTCTTTGGCCCCTTGCAATTTGGGGAATAGACTTGTATGCCTCTTGACAACCGCTAGTGGGCAATAAAAGTTCATACTCATAAGTATCAACTATTTTAACAAGTGGATTGAAGCCAATTCACTAGCCAAAATAATCGCCCATGCAGTTCAAACTTTTATTTGGACTGACCTTATCTGTAGGTATGATATACTTGTATCAATCATCATAGACAATGGTTTGAAGTTTGCAGATTGGAAATTAATTGAGTTTTGCAAGTCATAAGAAATTCAACTCATGTACACCTTAGTATATCATCTTCAAAGTAAAGGCCAGATGTAAGTGTTGAATAAAAAGATTATCAATTTAATGAAGGTACAAAAGCCAAGAGGGTAGACACCTTACCTACAATTTTCTAGGACCTCATGATTACACTAACATCATCTATTAGGTAGACGTCATTCGCCTTATCACATGGAATTGAAGCTATGCTACCAATTGAGTATGGACTCCATAGTCAATGGCTTTTAATGACTACCGAGCTAATTCAAGTAACTAGTGAGAGATAAAGGTTAAATATAAAAGCCATGAAGACCACACTCAATCTATTAAATGAGTGATAAAAGCAATACTTAAAAAAGAAGAGACCAAAAGACAAATGGTCGAGTACTATGATAGCCACATTAAGGAAAAATATTTTAAAGATAGCAACTTGTTACTAAATAAGGTAGATGCAAAAAACTCATCAGAATGTTTTGGATAAACTCGTCCAACTAACGATGGTTTTTATAATATCAAGAAGCAAGTCAGTCCAAGAGCTAATCAATTATAAAAACATTCACGACAGGATATAACACATACTTGGAATGCCAAAGATTTGAAGAAATTTTACCCATGAGATAAACTCTATCTCTAAGCTTGATTTATTTTTACTTTTCATTCAAGCAAATGCATTTAATTTGAATAAATAAATAAATTTTTTTAGTTTTACTCATCCAACATTTCATCGAAACTACAAAACTCAAGAAATGATGAATTGGAATTTAAACTACACTCACCCATTGATTTGGTGAATTACATAAATACAAAGTGATCGGCATGTTGCAACGACTTAATACTGATGGAGCTATGTGTTTACTCAGGTCACTCAACAAGTCACTTTTGGCCCGAGTGTATAAGGATTGACCTAACAAAATGATAAAAATAAAATATTATAACTTACTCATTTTAAGCACCTTATAAATATTCAAGAGATTACAAAATAAAAGATCAACACTCATTGTGATTGCAATTTAAAAATAAGATCCACACTCTATGTAGTTGATGACAACAAATAAAAGAACAATACTCTATGTAGTTGACAATTAAAGTGTAAGACCAACACTTAATGTGGTTGGAGACTAAAATGATAGACTAATACTCTGTATAGTTGGCAACTAAAGTGTAAGATCGACACTCCATATGGTAGGCAACTACAAACAAAAAGGCTAAAACTTTGTGTGGTTGGTCACTATGAACAAAAGAATAACATTCCATGCAGTTGACAACTCATTAGTCCCTTAATAATGTAAAATGATTACTTAAGAAAATTGATTAGTGAGTAAAGTCAAGTGCATTAATTCAGAAAATTTATTTATCCAGTATGTTCAATAAGTATATTCAATTCAATTAGAATATCGAGCTAGTATATTCATTCAGTGAGTTCATTGAATGAATATATTCATTTAGGGAGTGCATTCAATAAGTACATCCATTCAAAAAGTTTATTCATAAACTGAATACATTCATAAATATAAAGTTAAGGGATAATATGAAGAAAAAATTTCTTTCATTATGAAAAGATTTAAGTACAAAGGCAACTAGTGAGTGTAAAAAATTTTAATATGCAGTGGCTCTCTAACAGACAAGTATAAAAGTGAGAAAAAATGTAAATAAAAAAGAAGGAAAAGTTGTTTAGTGCTCCCTTCCTTGTTGGTCACCTTAGAGTTTGACTTTGACAGAGCAAGCACATTATTGAAGTCCAAATAAGTGGCATCTAATTAGGCATGTTACACTATCTTAGTAATAACAAACTCTATGCCTTCATTAAACTTTTATTACAACAAGCCCTTATACTTGTCAAAGTCAAGAAGGCTAAATAACTTAGTATCCTTCTTTTGAGACTCTTTAGTGAGAAGAGAAAGTTTCACCTCTAGCTCCTAACTCATTTTGAAAAAGTGAGTCAACTCTATATTGCTCACTCCTTCTCCTCTTCTTACCACTTTGCCTCTTCTCATAGCATGCTCTACACAAACTCGACATCTCATCACCAATCAATTGTCAAGTTTTTCTCCAACTTAGTACTACAAGGTACTTTATTTCAAACATCAACTTCCTATCAAGTTTGCTAGATGAATGACTTGCCATCACTTGGGTGGTCATTGCAGCAAAAGGTAGATGCCCATTAGAAAGCACTTTAAGAATCATGTCCAACTACTTATAAAATTTTTTTTTACCCCAACCTAAAGGGTTCACTCATTAGATAAGACAAGTCAAGATTATAATTATCTTTAAGATAAGTAAAGTGTGGTTCATCCAATGGCTCCATTTTCTTAGCACTCTTCTATCTCAAAAGAGCATGAGGAGCAGCACTTACTAGTCATTTCTTGGATTTCTTAGGAGTTGAACTCAACCCTACTTCATCAGTGGACTTCTCATGAGTATCCTCAATAAATATGGGCATGTTGCCACCCTTCTCCCCTTCTTTGAGCTCATCAAGGAAATTTGCATCCTTAGGATTTGAGAGAAAGGTTGTGGAGATATCATCCCCTATAAAGAAGCGAGTACAAGAATTAGCATATATGAGTAAGAAATAATAATGATTCTCTATAACAAAGACTGTTGACTATAGAGATACTTAAGGATTTTATTGAATTGAAGGAAAATCCTAATATTGAGCATCTTGCTAGTTAACGTTTCAATAATTTCTTTTGAGCACTCACCTCAAGATCTATTGCCTTATTTGCAGTAAAGGGAGAAGTGGGCTTAGTTGGCACTGCCCACCCAATTAAGCACTTAATGAACCAAAAATTGGAATGCTAGTCCCTCATCTTATTCAACTAACCAATAATTTTTAAGAATCATTGAGAATTGGACAGTGCCATCCTTATGACCCTTGATAGAGAAGATGTGGAAAAATTAGTTAAACTCAATGATAACTCCTCTTGCCTCAAGTAAAGAAGAAAGGTTGTGACACTCACAATAGAGTTCGGTAGCACTTAGGAAAGCACCGCTCCATAAAAATTTAAAATTTTACCCACTCAGTGTGAAGGTGAATTTAGAGACCAAACCAGAAATAATCCAAGGGGACACACAACCCATCCACCTTCAAAATGTTTATTTGCTTGTCTTATGAGCCACTCATATAAAATAATTTAAGTTATCACAATAGTATCTATTGAAAAAGAAGTCTCTACTATTATCATGAGAATAGATGACTCATTCACCATTGTTGTTACAAAAGTGGTGAATACTTTTCTCATGGCCACCATGACCATACTCGTAAGGAAATTCTCAAAAAGCAAAAGAGTAGGTGAAAACATAAAAAAGAAACTTGGACAAATAGAATCTACTCACTTTGAAGTTCAAAAAGAGATGCAATAAATATTTTCTTAACTATGGTCAGTAGAATTTATAGACACGATAAAAGACCTCAAAAACATTGGTGTTGTATCAAGCATTAAATTGAAGAAATCATTAGCAAATCACATGTGAATCTCAAGCGATGCATGTCACAACAAAAACATTCAAGTAGTTTACTCCCTACCAAATAATAAGATTCAATGGACTTGGCACATAATGAAAGGAGTGTAAGAAATACAAACATTTCTTTTGTTGCAGAAAGTTTTACTTGCACTTGCCCACTACTCTCTTACAACATTTTTTAAAACTATTTAATAATTCAGTCTAAGTTCCATTATTAGTGAGTCCCCCAATATTATAGGTAAGTAAACATAAAGTTAGTTCTTGTGAGGAAAAGAAAAGACTTATTTGACTTAATGTAGTGCTGAAGCAAAGTCAACATGACCTCCATGGTCGCCAACCTTGGCTAAGACTCAACCTCAACCACTAACCTCCAATAAGTTCCATTTATTAATGAGTCCCCCTATATTTTAGGTAATTAAACATAAAGTTGGTGCTTTTGATGAAAAGAAAAGTCTTATTTGACTCAATGTAGTGATGAAGCAAAGTCAACATGACCTCCATGGTCGCCAACCTCTACTAAGACTCAGCCTTAGCCCCTGTCCTCCACTATGAATCAGCCTCCAACTTCTTATGTAACTTGGCAACCTCTTACATCACTGAGTTTGCACCTTCTTCAAGGATAGTGACTCTCCCATGGAAAGTATAGAACTCAAGAGAAAGAGAAGATGGTTGTGGCTTCCATTCAAAATTTCCTCTCTCCTAGTAAGAAGACTCATTCTTCTCAGACTCAGCACTATTAAGGTGACTTGATGAAGTGAAGCTCATGATCATCTACTAAAATGAAGCAGGTCACTCTGATGTCTGAAAGAGTTAGAGCTACAACATCTATCTCTAGACAAGAAAGATCCAACCCCAAAGGAAGACTCAAAATTGTCAAGTCAACACTGCAAAACTTTAGACATCACCATTAGATAACAAGAAGTGATGTCATAAACTAGAGATAAAGAAAATCATATGAGGCAAGGAATCAAAAGCATTATCCTCTGAAAATGAAGCCATTAATGAATCAAATAAATTGCCTCCTCATTTGGATGTCATTCCAAACAAATCTCGCTTGCTGGAGATGAATAATTGTATATTAAATACCTAGAGATTCTAAATGCCCTATCATAAGAGTGGGCGACTATCCATAATCTCTCTTCATAGACTCCTAAACATTCAACATGTTAAGCTAGAAAGATAAAAGATCATGACAAATCATATAAAATAAAATATAAATTTTCAAGAAGGGAGCGAGTTATATTGTAGCTCAATGTTTTCCTTGCACTATGAGTAAGGGAAAGCTCCACCATGGTTAATGAAGAATCCTCCTCAATTACAATAAGGGCGCATGCCTCCACCTTTGGGTCCCTGCTATCAATATATCATACTTAAGAGAGAGGAGAATTAGTGTGCTTTTAAAACTTTAAAGAGAAAATAATGCAATCAACATGTTAAAATTTAATAAGAGATATACTTAAGAAACCAAAACCAACAATACAATAATAAATAAGAGCAGCAAAAAATTCAAAGAATTAAAAGAAAGAGGTGCATAATGATTTATATTGGTTTGGTCCATGGACATATTTTCACTCTCCATATCTCCTCCAAAAGCCCACTATATCTCCTTTGGCACAACAAGCCAAGGCGAAGATGCATATCTCCTTAACGAGTAATGAAGAAACTCTTCACTGCCTGCCTTCTCTTTCAAGGAAAGAAGGATGCCACTCCTCTTCCAAGGTATAAAAAACAAAAATCAAACTTAAGTTCTCTACAAGAATAGACTATCTAATTAAAGCACAAAAATCATAAGCAATGTGGATGAAAAATAATAACAAAATTAAAGTGCAACCTTACCAATAAAGAACTTAAGGGAAAAGAGAAGGAGAGAAATCACTCCACTTTTTTTTGGTTAAGCTAAACAGTCTTCTCTAAGCCTCCCTAAAGCTTTCTCATGTTTAAGTTATCTGGTAATGCTCCCTAAAGGTATTTATATGGAGAGAACTAAATAAAAATTAGAAAATTTATTTTTTTAAATAAATCAAACAATCATACTATATGTACAAAATTGTACTATACAATCAATCAATTTTTCGATGGTTAGGGACTCTTAATAATTCAATCATCCCAACGGCCATAACTATTCATATTAAACAACCAAGGACCATATTGTACTAACAATATGAACTAAAAATTTAGCTCTCTATTTGTTTGGTATATCATCATACAACACAAACAATTTAAGGAAACATTATTTTGATCAAATCCCATAAATCTTGGATTAAATTTATATAATTACTAAATATATTTGTACTCTTTGAATTAATATAGTATTGTATGATTTATCAAATTAAAAAAAATTATAATTGGCTAACTTAATCTTAGTGGCTAACAATAATTATAAAAAAAATCTAATAGTATGATCAAGTATCGTATAATATGATTGTTTAACTCAAGTAATTTTGTTGTTAACTAGCTTACTTAAGCTAGTTATAATTTATTAATAAATATGGACAATCATTTAATATGATGGAGATTATACAGTATGATTTCCATAAATATTTTAGTTTTTTTTTTAAATTATTTTTTATTTTTTTAGATGTTTGTGTGCATGATTATTTTTTATCATATACAAACCAAATCCATGAAGATAAAAATAAATACTAGAAATAATGACTCCATTATGAGCTTGACTCAAATCCTCTACTATAAATTATTCATTTGTGGTGTTCATTAACTTTTCTTTGATCTAGCTCTTACAAAAAAAAACAATAATCATTGTTTGTGCTCATTCAATCAATTCTTCATTAAGCTACTTATTTATAGTACTTACATTGAAAGCATATCATAGCCAATACACATCACTGATCAATGAAAAATAATTGTTCAACCAAAAATATCTGTAATCATCTAAACTTTAAATCTTATGAAAAATCTCATGAGATTAACAATCTCTCACTTTTTGATGATGCCAAATATTTTTAGTTGAGTTTAGGAGTTTTAAAAATAAAAATATTAGATAACTTATCATTAATTTATGATCAAGATTCTCCTTTGAAAGTATATACTATAATGGAGAGGAAAAAAAGATAAAAAAACCTAAAATTCTGATGGTCACTTATATGGTGGTTGTGGTTGAAAACTATGATGGATCCAATCAAACTGAGCTTGAAATCAAGCCCTATCCTTTACACACAACTATTGTTACTGCTCTCAGTAGACTCCCTGCTTAACGACGCTTCTATCAATTTTAAGTTCAAGCTGAGCAAAGTGCCCTATCTTGATATCTTGAGAGTAATGGTCGTGAGCTAATGGCTCCCCCTCTCTTAGAACCTCCTTTTTTTTCTACCCCTATTGTGGCTTACGTTGGCTTCCTCTTTTCACTAAAAGATATGGAATGAATTATCTACGAACTGGGAAGGAGTGTGATTTGGTGCCTTGTGGTAGGTGTTGTTGTACTTAACATCAAGTAGATATTCAATCATATGTCCTAAAGATATATTATATTTTCTTTTGGATTTGGAGTTCTTTATGAAAGTGAGATTCTCAATGTAGCATATCAGAAAAATTGCAACATTGAACTGTGTATGGGTCATGAAAGGTCAGTGACTATAGAAATAAGAAGTGTAATGTTGACTCAGTCATAGGATTTGGGAATGACATTGTGCCTAAGCACGTGTTGGATGACATGACATTCAACACAAGTCAACTAAGTAAAGATTGGTTTTGATAGAATGGTGATAATTGATAACATGGTTGGTGAAAATTTTAAAATGTAACTTATAGTAAAAAGGATAATTGAGAGAGATAATTAGAGAGTAACTTATCTTTCATTAAACCACATTCATTGTACTTCTTATACATGACTTCCTCATCATTGGATGGAAGCAATTCTCACAAATATTATTACATTATCTCTTGATGGCTATCTAAAAAGATCTTCAATATAAGAATATTCAAGAATATATAAGGAGTGGAGGAAAAAAAATTTGTGAGAAGAAATGAGGAATAAAGGCCAAATTGTAAAGCTTTTTCTAAAAAACATAGTTCAAATTAGGGTTTGAATAGTATGATTTAAACCATCCCAATGGTCTCTAAATGGTAAGTACAGTATGATTAGATAATCATATAGTACGATTAAACAAAGTTAATCATCCAAACATCTAGATTAATGGCTAGTTTGTATAGGATAATCGTAACATTGCAAACATATCATACAATACGATTGTAAATCATATAGTATAATCTACTTAACTATAGATCATCCAATCAATCATCCCAACCTGTTTTGATGATCTTAAAAGATAAACCATATAGAACCCTAGGTAATTGTACAATACGATGAAAGTATATTTTTGTTTAAGCAAGAGAAAAATTAAAAAAAATGAAATTTATGAAGTCCACTTGTGAGAAAAAGATAAACATAAAATTACAACAAAGTTAAAAAATAAAATAGAAGATAAAAATAAAAAACACAAGATAAAGAAATTAGTATGAAAATAAAATAAAATACAAACTAAGAGAAAAAGAAATTTCTTACAATAATAAATAGAATAGAATGAAAATATCCTAGTCACAAAATTAGAATTAAAATATCTAACAAGATCAAAAGATATGCTCTCATGAGGATACCATTTTCATAATTGAGTGTTCTGATTAGATATCGAAAGATCCTTTTTAAAGCTTTCAAATGAGTTTCTTTTGGATCAGCTTGAAATTGTGCACAAAGGCAAACACCAAACATGATATTAAATCTACTAATAGTCTATTTAGGTAATGATCTTATCATCCTATGATATTTCTTAGGTCAGTGGACTTACCTATAGAATCCTTATCTAATTGAGTACTAGTGCTCATGGGAGTGCTGATGCTCTTACATCTTTCCAAACCAAACTATTTGTTTAGCTCTTTAATGTATTTAGATTGACTTAAAATGTAACTTTTGTCCTTGCTTAAAATTAAATCTCACCCATCATGCTCATCTCAAATTCTTCGCTCATTAGACTTGAAAATATTTATATAACAAAGAGTTAGTTGATCCAGATAATATATCATTAACATAAATATGTAAAAGGAGAATATTAAAATTTATTCTTTTAGTAAACAATGTAGTGCCAATAGATCCTTTAATAAAAAAAATTTTAATATAAAAGAGCTAAGTTAATTACACCAAGCATGAGGTGCTTGTTTCAAACTATATAAGGCTTTTTTTTCAATTGATAAATATAATCAAGGTAAAGTAAGCTTTCAAATTTGGGTGGCTATTCAATAAACATAGTTTTTTTTTATAACGCCATTCAAAAAGGCACTTTTAACATCGTTTTGAAAATGTTTAAAACCTTTAAAACAAAAAATACAAGCAATAATTAAATAGCTTCCAAACGAGCCATAGGTGCAAAATTTTTCTCAAAATCATTATCTTTTACAACAATAACAACAATAAGTATGTGTGGTCATCTACATGAATAATTCTTCTCCATTGTGTCCTATTATGTGTCAAACTATCATTTAATTCATTTAATACTAAGGTCATTTTTTATACATCTTAACCAAGTCTTTTTAGGTCTACCTCTACCTTTCTAAACATAAAGCAAATCTAATGCATCTACCCTCGTAACTAAGTCATCAGATGGCTGACGCTTTATGTGGCCAAACCATCTAAGGCGACTCACTCTGATCTTATTTGCCACTAGAGCTACTCCAACATTTTCTTGAACATACTCATTTTACATTTTATCTCTATGAGTAAAGCCACTCATCCACCTAAGCATCCTCATCTCTGCAACACTTAACTTAGTATTTTGCTTCTCTTTTATTGGCCAACATTCGACACCATAAATCATTGTAGGTCTTACCACCATCTTATAAAATTTTCCATTAAGTTTAAGTGGTACTTTTCTATCACACAACAGGCCAAATGAATTTCTCCATTTTAACCATCCAACTTCAATTCTACTAATAACATCTCCATCTATTTCACCTTCAAAATCATTATCTTCTATTTGAATAAAATATTTTGCATCATGCCTTGCTTTGTTCTTAACAATAACTCCCAAGTCATTTAATTTACTTTTCAAATCCAATTCTATTCTAAGCACACTTTTATATGAGGTTCTAGAAACTAATTCATAAACATAATTTCTAGCAAATTAATTCAATTCTTCTTGCATTGTCCCAACCCAAAATTCATTAGATATTACTTCTTCTAAACTAGTGGATTCAAACATAGAAATGAAGTTGATGGAGATGTGGTTGAGGAGAGAAGATGTCTTTAGTTGATAGTTGAGAAAGAAATACTCCAAGATCTTCCACTCACCAAAGTGGAAGGGATACAAATGAGTTCAACTCACCCAAGTAGAACTACAACAAAGGATCATCAAATTGCCTGGATAGTCGCCACCAAGCTCCAACCCAAGAGTTTACACTCAATTTTTTACACATAAAAACCAAGTCTTCTCATTAGGTCAGAAATAGTCTTTATATAAGTACAATATTCCAAGGGATGTGTCCCTTCGGGGAAAAATACCATAAAACTAAAAAAGAAGTTGGTATATTCAATTTACAATTTTGAGGTGCCACATTCTAGTAGTGAGGCAACATAGTCTGGCAATGAGCTGCCATAGTCTAGCATTGAGGTGCTACAAGCAAGCGCCAAAGTGATAGCTTCTCTATCTTTGAATATTAAATATCATGGAATATAGTGCCAAGGCACTAGAAAGGAAACACCATGGTGTTAAACAGGAATCAATGCAATTTAACACATGAACTAACAGATTTTCAACCACAACTCTTATACAATACTTAAACAAGATCAAATATATCAGTTACTACATAATATAACACATGAAATATAAATCCACAACACATAAAGTCTAATAAGAGTCATCCTAAGTTTAAGCTTTAGTTTGGGACTTTGTGAGAGGTCCTTTCCTTATTTGATGTGCTACATCAACTCCCTTAGACCTCAAAGAACTCTTATCCAAAGAGTTAGGATTCCGAAAGCCTTCAAGAAGTTCACGGGAAAAACTTTACAATTCTTTCAAAATCATCAAGGTATCCTCACTTGGTGGCTTGTCTTTCCACCTTACTTAGAATATCTAAATGGAGCTATCATCTATTGGAGCTTCAACTGTGATGACATTCTCCACCTGAAATAATATTTGCTGGATAAGTACCCATAAATAATTTCTATCTCATTCTACAAAAGTATTATTTTGAAATATTTGAGGTTGGGTAATTCTTTTAAAAGATATTAGATTTTTCACATTGAAAATAAGACTAATGAACATGTGATGGGGCAATTCAAGAACATAACCAATAATACAAAGTTTCTTAATAAATTTAAATAGCTCAGTTGCTCTCACTTGTAACTTTTTATATTTTGTGGAAGAAAACCTCTGAAGACAGTTAGGAACTAGTACATAGTCACTGTTGACCTCATTTTTAGAATGAGCTCTCAACCCCTTCACCTTAGACATAGGACTTCACTTACGCTTTAAGAGTTTCTTAGTCTTAAGACACATCTAGTGATTAGGTGGACACTCTCACCTAACCCTAGAAGACTTAGAAGAGTTAGCCATAAGAATAGGTCATGCTTTAGGGGTACTTTCTTTCTTTAAAGTCAAAATCCAAATAAATTCTATTTTATTTTTCACCAAATCAATTCAATTCAATTCCATGATTCAATTCCATAATTAAAACCCATGACCAAAATCATGATTCAAATTTCTTCAAAGTCCCTTTGAGATTTTCAAATGATTTTCTCATTTTATATTCATTTTTATATTCACATTTATAAGTGAAATATAAATTCACATCCATTAAATCATTCAAAATTCCAAATCAATTCATGAAAATTTTCTTAAGCCTCTTAAATTTTCTATTAAAGGACTTAGCCAAAATCAATCCTAAACCTTGATCAAATATATTCAAATTCATGGGATTTTCTCAAAACTTATTTATATTATGTTATATAAATATAAAATTAGTCTAATCAAAAGCAAAAAAAATTAAATTCCAAATTTCAAATCCTTGAAATTCCCTTAAATCCCTTAATTTTCCATTAATGGATTTAACCTAAACTTTGATCAAACCTATTCAACTTCATGAGATTTTCTCAAAACTTATTTGTATTCTCATTTATATTCTCATATTTAAATGAAATATAAATATAAATCAATCAAATCCAATTCAAAAATTTAATTTCAAATTAAAAATTTCTTTAAATCCTTTAAATTCCCTTTAATGGATTTAACTTAAATCATGACTAAACTCTTTCAAATTCTTGAAATTTTCTCATGATCAATTTATATTCTCATTTATATATATAAATGAAATATAAATTCAAACAATCAAAACCCACTTCAAAAATCAAATTCAAATCCACTCAAAATCAAATCTAAGCCTTTCAAGCCAAAATCTTGAAATTATCCAAATCACTTTCAAATCAAGCCAAACTCTTGATTTTCTCTTATGGTTTAATTAATCCTACAATCATGAGCTCATATATAAATCCAAACCTCAATCACTCAATCAAAACACAAATCAAAAATCAAACCCAAGACCCCTTCATATTCTTCCTTTGAATATGAAATTTTCAAATGGATCAAACACATTTGACTTCAAACCACTTGTAAATGGATTTATATTTCAATCATAAGTCCATATAGATCAATCAACTTCAAATCAAGCTTTGGCCAAGCCATTTGACCCCAGGCTCACTTGACCCAAAGTGACATAAAGTACCCTTATGAGCCAACTTTTGATCCTAACCAAATTGGATTGAACCAAACTCATATATCCCTCTCATCATGACCAACAATCATCATGAGATGATCAATCAATCAAATTGGGTCAAAAGTCAATCCTAAGGGTTGACCAAGTCAACCCTTAACTTAAAATGAAACCTTACATAGCCAAATTCCTCAATAGGCCGAATTGATTGAAACCATTGATCTAAGTTCACTCATGACCTATGTATGAACCCGACCAAGCCAACGTTTGAGCCTAACCTAGCCCAATTGGCTGACTTGACTCAAGTTGACCCATTTTGACTTAAAGGGCCAAAATGTGTCAAAACTTGATCTAAGCCAAATTGATTTAAACCAATGGGTCAAGCCCATTCCAAATCACTTGTGGAACTTGACCAAAGCTTCAATTAGCCAACTAGACCCAACCAAGCCCAATTGACCTTAGACCCAACATGACCTAAAGGGGTCATGTTGAGCCAAAAACTTAACCCAAATTGATTGGAAACAAAATCCATTCCATATGACTACCAAAACCTACCCCTCTAGGTCAAATGTCAAATGGGTCAACTTGACCCATTTGACCTAAATGAGTCATATGAGCCAAACCAAATGTTGAACCAAACTAAAGCACCAACATTTCAAATGGTCATATGAACTTGACCCAACCTTGGTTTGACCCAATTTGACCTGGTCAACTTGACCCAAGTTGACCCATTTTGACCTAAATGGGTTAACATGAGCCAAACCCTATCAAATGGATTCCAAATCTAATGAAACTTGGTCAAACCTACTTTGCAACATACCAAACATACCCAAAGTGAAAAAAATAGCAAAATGATCATTTTACCCCTAGGTCATAGAATAAATTTTGGCCTATCCCATGGGTAATTTGGTCATACCCTCTTCACAATCACTTGAGGCTTTCCTAAAAGCTCAAGGGGACTTAGTGATGAGTGGTGCACCCAACCCAATGGATTTGGGTTAGCTCATTTGATCCATGGACCAAACCTGACCACATGGCTTAAAATGGAGTTTTAAAATTCCCTTTAAACTCAATTTTAGCACATCGGAAGTTGGCATTCCACTCAAGGGATCAAACTGACCATGTGCACACTCAAAACAGCCTAAACAACCTCCTTAATTTGGTCAATTGGATCAAAATGATAACCTTGTGCTTGGTCATCCGATTACCATAGAGGAATATATACTTCCCCTGATTTAATGAAAATTCACTTCACTCACACTCAATTGAGGCCTAAGAACCTTTAGCAATCATTAGAGAGCTTTCTCAAGGTCTTGAGATGGATTTAGAATTCTTCCTTCTCAGTTTTGCACTGTGGAAAAATAGGGGAGGTGGAGTGACTTCCTACACTTGATCCCATCCAAATTCCTTCTCTTCATCTAAGGACCAAGTCAAGCAGCATCAAGTTCCCACAAGGAGAGCCTCAATTGGATCAAAGTTGCAAGGGAGATCAAGTGGTGTTGGTCCATAGGAAGATCCACTCAACCCTAAGGCTTGAAACTTCCAACAGTGCTTTGTCTCCACTTGACAAAGCTACCTCTTCAAGCTCGAGCATCAGAGATCACCTCCAGTGAGATATGTAATTTTTCAGCCACTTAACTTGATAGGTGTTGGTCCTTTGAGAAAGAAATTTTCATTGCATGAGAAATCAACCATTGGATAGGTTGGTAATTATGCCTAGATGGTGTGGGTTGAGTCTTGTATGATTCCATGCTAGATCGGGCTTGAATCTCTCCTTGGATCATGGATGGTCTCCATTAATCCTCAGGGAAGAACTTGACTCATCTCAGCCATCCATCCGCGCATTTTAAATGGATGACTGAAATTATTTGGCACATTTTAGAAATCCTTTATCTATTTTAACCCGTGGATGAATCCTTAGCCGTCCGATCTTTGATCTGACGGCCAAGGATGTAAACGTGTGCGCCGTTAGCTGCCTTTTTGATTTGACATTTAAGTGGGTGGCTCATGGTGCAACACGTGTAAAGTGTGCTGACTACCACCGCCATGCATCGCGCCATGAGCTGAGATTAATCATGGATTAGTTATTTACCTAATTAATTCCTAATTAATCCCTAGATCTTCTAAAATTCATAACTCTTCATAGCAAAATCAGAAAAATAAAAAGAAAAATTCCATGGATAGATAATTTAATCTAAAATATTTTTTAAATGGATTTAATGGATTTTAAATTACCCTTTTCTTTGAATTTGAGTTTCTTTGGGAATTTTAATTAGCTAATTATCTTCTAATTAAATAATCAATTAATCTGAAATTTCTAGAGTTCATTCTAGGGGATGACTTCTACCTCCCTTAATTTTCTTGAGATTTATTGAGGCCTTAATTGGGGAAATTTCTATTTCATTCCCTAATTCATGTCATGTAAGGGTAATTAATGTGTGATTAGTGGATTTACCCTATGATTGAGTTTGATTATTGTTAGATCCAGTGAGTAGAGATTTTATGGAATAATTTTGGGGCATTTTCCCTAAGCTATTCCCTAAACCCCCTTTTCTCTCCTTAATCCCCTCTTAATTAAGGTTAACTCATTAATCACCCCTTTAAACAATTTTCAAAAATTCTAAAAAGTTCCATAACTTAATTAATCTACCTTGGGTAGATGCTTAGGTGTTTAATAACCTAAGTCTAATTAAGGAAATTAAAACTCCTTTTATAAGTATGAAAGGGTGTTTTAAAAGTACTTAAGCTAAACCCCTTAGCTTAATTAACTTTTAATTATGAGCCAAATTGCATTAGGCCTTTTCATTATTAGGTGCATTACAATTTTAAATACCTTGTGAGTTTTATGTCATCTCATTAGCTCATAATTACTTAGTTAATTTTTCTAAGATGGTGTAGGTAAGGGTTAATTAAGCCACTTAATTCATACTCTAACCTAATCAATGTAGGGTTCATTTGAAAAGAACCCAACACTTACTTGATCTTATACCTATTCATCCCTATGCTCTCACTTAAGAAAGTTTACCTACACTTACATGCATAAAATGCATAAACAAAAACAAATCTATTAAACAACTTGTTGCATTTTCCTTTTCTACTTCATTTCTTTTATATGCATGTTAGTACTTAAGGAAAGTGGTATATTAGTCTGGACAATCCCGAGATTGTGAGGCTTTAAGTAGCCCTAAGTATGTCTTATATCTTACACCTCTAGTTAACAATGGTGCTGTACTCACTTATGCCTTTCTTACTTTCATGTATGTATGTGAAATTTTGGAAAAGGAAAACATTTTCTACTTAAGAAAAATCATGCATATTCAACTTCTAAATTTTATTAAATGGATTACTTAGCATGCTTCATAAAGTGTGTGAAAAATTCTCATTTGCATGTATAGATATTCATAGGGTCCATCCTTATGCATGTTATATATGTTGGGAAAGAATTGAAGTAATGTGTGTTATGTGAATTTTGATTCATTTTATTTAATATTAAAATGCCTTTCTTTTTGAATAGGTCTATTTAGAGTTTATATAAACTTAGGATTGATTAAAGGATGTAATCAAAACATTCACCTAAATGAAATTAAAATGTGAACTTGCCTTAGAAATTACTTAAGGATTAGGGAAGGAAAGAGAAGTTCTCTTCTCTATCCCTCTCTTCATAACTTAGTAATTAATTATAAGTTTTACTCAAAGTAAATTAAAAAATGAAATAAAAATAACCCAAAATACTTAATCAACTTAAGTGAAACCCTCCTGTAAGTTGAAAAACTTCTTCACACTTAGAAAATTTAAACTTAAAGTCTTAAACTAAGCATACACAAACTTTCAAAGCACACATAGCTAGTCACCACTTCTAGCTTTAGGATAGGTCATGCATGGTTTGATGTTATGTTTTATTTTGTGATAAATGTTTTAGACGATGTTAGTGTATGCTCAGAATGAATTGTAGGACGTTCTTAGTCTATTCTTTTCTGAGGATTGTGTAAGGGCTATCATAAATAAAAATATAAATGCTTCTTGCTTACAGGTTCTTATACCCCTAAGCATAATAAATAGGCCAAGTGGACTTAGTCACTCATGTGTGGGTTGATATGTCCAATATACATGCTTGGGATTTGTGTGGTGTGATCTAAATAACCTTTGTCTTGCAGGTGTTAGTTAGATTTTTTACTTTTCCTTTTCATGTAAAAATTTGTAGAAGTAGGATTTTGGAATTATTTATTATGGGGATTAGGATGAGCATTGGTCATAAGATCTTATGTTATGAACCATGTGAAGCCTTGGAGCATCCACCTTCCAACCATCCAAAGGAGAAACCAAAGAAGAAAAGAAGAAAAGAAGAAAGAAAGAAAGAAGAAAGAAGAAATAAGAATAAAGCTTGACGACCCCCATAATAATGAATTCCATTGCTTAAATTATAATTTAATTTATTTGTAATCCGGGTTGTATAAGGGTAGAGCTCGGCTACCCATATTTAATATTTTTGAGTTTTTGTGGTGGTGCTCGACCATAAATGGCCATTTATTCTTTTTACGATTAGCTTTATAAATTATTTGATGATTTGTTTAGCTTTTGCATTAAGTGGCATGATTTTCCTAGTTTCTTTCTTGCTTTATGTATGTCCTGGATGTGGGTTAGGCTCTTTAGGGAAAAATAAACCTTTTACCTAACTTAACGACTCAAAATAAAATTAAACAACTCATAACCTCACTGAAAGCTTAAGATTAAAATTAAAATAAATGAATTAGCAACCCCTTAGCTGAATGATCATTTCTTTATAATATCATGCACAAATGCATCTTATTTCACTCTTGATTAGAGGGCTTCCACCTTTGCGAGAGAACCCCGCTTGACCTTTGAGGGTCGTGGTGGAAACTCACATCTTCCCTTCTCGGTGATTTTGGCCAATAATCTAATTTCTCAAGTATTAGTCATACAAATCCTATTAGCCTGAGTCAAAATGATTGTCCAAAAATAAAAATAAAGTAAAATTTGAATTGTATTAGATTTAGGTCATTTTAAGCATACCCTTTACATGATCTAGTCTCTTTAGGGAGTGAGTTTAGGGAATTAGTCTCTTTCTAAATAAAAATAGCCTAGCTATCTTGCATAAGCATAAAGACTTGCCTACATGTATTTAAAATCATAGGAGGAGTTAGTTGGCGGCCACCCCCAGGCGGTTGTAAGTCCAAGGTATTGGGTGATTTATCCTCTCTTGTGGAGGCAAACCAATTACCCTTTTCTTCCTTAGATTTAGGTTGTGCTTTTGGCCCTTGCCAAAGCTCCCAAGATTTAGGTTCTGAGGTTGCTTCTCCTCTTTATGGGCCATAAGCATAATTCCTCACCTCCTAGGAAATTCCTTAATCTTGTGTTAAGGGATCTTAAGTTCTAAAATTCTAATAAAAAATGCAACTCCAACAAATTAAATTAATTTCCAAAATGTAAAGCCCAATTTTAGGATAGTTTGAGATGCTTACAGGATTCTTAGCATTGTGAGCATCGCCTACTTATTTCCCATTTTGTCTTCAATAATAACTCCCTCTTTTGATCAATCCCATTTGATCTTCAAATACAAACCAATCGATTGATATTCCTTCCCTATTAAAATCTTTAGTGAAAATGACCATTTATCTTAATCGAGAGTTTTCCTTAGGGATCCCGTTCTTTAGGATGTAATTAATTATGGGGGAGGCTTGCAGAACTTAAAACCTAATTTAAAATAAATCCCTTTACTTTTTTAAAGAAGTAGTGGAAGAATCTCTAGTACATATGGACCCATTATCCTTAGGAGTCCTTATTGAGGTGATTAGTTCCATTAGAGGGTAGTGACTTCTATCTTTCAAGATAGTACACTATACTTTGATGATGTATCTGATCACCTGAATAAGTACATCTACAGATCTGTGTGGCATCTTACCAAGATGAATTTCTATAAGGTCTCTTCTTTCTTTTCTCCATAGATTTGAAAGGCAACTCCCTAATAAGAATTTATTCACAAATCTGAGGACTCTGGGGGATGGTTCCTCTCTCCATCTATGGCAAATGACTGTTGTCTTTGAATATCGATAGTGGGTTTGTATTTTGGTATGAATCCAAGACTACCCTTCTTTCCATTGGCACTTAGCCCATTTCATTCTTGAGTTAAGTTAGCCAACATCTTTAGGTTTTAGGACCACATTCCTTGTTGGTCTTAAAATCCCCATTGGGTTCTCCAATGGGTAAAAAGAAAAGATCTAAAATAAAAAGAAACATCTGTTAAAGACTTCCTTCTTATCACTTTCATGATAAGGAAAGGTTCATCCAAAAAATAGTAAATCTTCCATAAAAAACTTTGCTTTTTAAAAAAGCACCATTTCAAAAATGCACTTAATAAAATATTTTCCACAAAATTTCTTCACCCTCATTTAACAATTCATATAATTGTTACATGTAGAGATTTAAAAAAAAACAAAACTAATAACATTTTCCAAAAGCATAAATGTACATCTTCTTTCAAATTCACTTTGATGAAGATGTCATTTACAATGAACAATCATCTTTTCCCAAAATCAAAATCATAATCATAAAATTTTCAAAAGTGCACATGAATCTTCCTATTCAATACACTCACATTTATTGAATAGAAAGTTCATTTGTAAACAAAATTAAAATTTCCAAAAAAAAAAACACACACACACACATGAATACCTTCATTTAATATACTTAAATTTATTAAATGAAGATTTCATTCCCAACTAAAAATAAAATATCATTTAGGAAATTCTACTTAAGGATATCCCAGATATGTTTTTAAGTTGGAATTCCTCTCTTTCAAAAAGCAACAATCACACACAAAAAAAGTCATATTTCAAAAATAAAATGGATCTCCATTCAACATACTTAAATTTGTTGAATGGAGTCCTCTTTTCAAAACATCAAAATCAACAATCAAATTTCAAAATTTTTCTAAACAAATTTTGGAACTTCATTTAACAGTAAAGTTTCCAAATCCAAAATTCAAAAATTTACAAACACATTTGGAACTTCATTTAACATACCCAAATTTGTTAAGTGAAGTCTCCAAATTCAAAATTCAAAATTTTTCAAACATACATTTGGAACCTCGCTTAGCATACTCAAATTTGCTAAGCGAAGTTTCCAAATCCAAATTCAAAATCAAAATCAACAATCAAATTTCAAAACACATTTGGAACTTCACTTAACATACCCAAATTTGTTAAGTGAAGTCCCCAAATTCAAAATCCAAAAATTTTCTAAATACATTTGGAACTTCATTTAACATACCCAAATTTGTTAAGTGAAGTCTCCAAATTTAAAATTCAACAAAATTTTTCAAACATACATTTGGAATTTCATTTAGCATAATCAAATTTGCTAAGTAAAATTTCCAAATCTAAAATTCAAAATTTTCTAAACACATTTGGAACCTCCCTTAACATACCCAAATTTGTTAAGTGAAGTCTCCAAATCCCAAAATTCAAAAAAAAAAAAAATTCAAAACGTACATTTGAAACTTCATTTAACATACCTAAATTTGTTAAGTAGAATTTCCAAATCCAAAATTCAAAAAATAAAATTCTAAACACATTTTGGAACTTCATTTAACATACCCAAACTTGTTAAGTGAAGTTTCCAAATCTAAATTTTAACAAAAATTTTCAAACATTCATTTGGAATTTCATTTAGCATAATCATATTTGCTAAGTGAAGTTTCCAAATTCAAAAATTCAAAATCAACAATCACATTTCAAAATTTTCTAAACACATTTGGAACCTCCCTTAACATACCCAAATTTGTTAAGTGAAGTGTTCAAATCCCAAAAATTTCAAAAAATTTTCTAAACACATTTGGAATTTCACATAGCATACTCAAATTTGCAAAGTGAAGTTTCTAAATTCAAAATCAACAATCACATTTCAAAATTTTCTAAACACATTTGGAACCTCCCTTAACATAACCAAATTTGTTAAGTGAAGTCTCCAAATCCCAAAAATTTCAAAAATTTTCTAAAACACATTTGTAATTTCACTTAGCATTCTCAAATTCTCTAAGTGAAGTTTCCAAATTCAAAAATTCAAAATCAACAATCATAATTCAAATTTTTCAAACAATATTTGGAACTTCATTTAACATACCTAAATTTTTAAACTAAAGTTCCATGGGATTTTCTCAAATCTTATTTATATTCTCATTTATTTTCTCATATATAAATGGAATATAAATAGAAATCAATCCAATCAAAGGCAAAAAATTAAATTCCAAATTTAAAATCTTTGAAATTCCCTTACATCCCTTAATTTTTCATTAATGGATTTAACCTAAAATTTGATCAAACATATTCAAATTCATGGGATTTTCTTAAAACTTATTTTTATTCTTATTTTTATTCTCATATATAAATGAAATATAAATATAAATCAATCAAATCCAATTCAAAATTTTAATTTCAAATTAAAAATTTCTTTAAATCCTTTAAATTCCCATTAGTGGATTTAACCTAAATCATGATTAAATTCTTTCAAATTCTTGAAATTTTCTCATGATAAATTTATATTCTCATTTATATTCACATATATAAATGAAATATAAATTCAAACAATCAAAACTCACTTCAAAAATCAAATTCAAATCCACTCAAAATCAAATCTAAGCCTTTCAAGCCAAAATCTTGAACTTAGCCAAATCACTTTCAAATCAAACCAAACTATTGATTTTCACTCATTGTTCAATCAACCCTACAATCATGAGCTCATATATAAATCCAAACCTCAATCACTCAATCAAAACCCGAATCAAAATCAAACCCAAGACCCTTCATATTCTTCCTTTGAATATGAAATTTTCAAATGGATCAAAACCCATTTGACTTAAAACCACTTATAAATGGATTTAAATTTCAATCATAAATCCATATACAAGATCAATCAACTTCGAATCTAGCTTTGACCATTTGACCCACTTAGGCTCCTTGACCCAAAGTGACCTAAGTATTATGAGCGACTTTTGATCCTAGCGGTTGAACTAAACTCATATATCCCTCTCATCATGATCAATCATTATCATCATGAGATGATCAATCAATCAAATTAGGTCAAACCAAGTCAAACCTAAGGGTTGACCAAGTCAACACTTAACCTAAAATGAAACCATATATAGCCAAATTCCACCATAGGCCAAAATGATTGAAACCATTGACCTAAGATCACTCATGACCTATGTTTGAACCTAACCAAGCCAACATTTGAGCCTAACCTAGCCCAATTGGCCCCCTTGACCCAAGTTGACCCATTTTAACCTAAAGGGCTAAAATGAGTCCAACTTGATCTAAGCCAAATTGATTGAAACTAATGGGTCAAGTCCATTCCAAATCACTTGTGCAACTTGATCAAAGCCTCAATTGGCCAACTAGACCCAACCTAGCTCAATTGACCTTGGACCCAACATGACCTAAAGCGGTCATGTTGAGCCAAAATTGAACTTAACCCAAATTGAATGGAAACAAAGATACCAATCCATTCCATATGATTAACCAAACCTAAACCTAACCTTGACCTACCTCAAATAGGTCAACTGGGTCAAATAGGTCAACTTGACCCATTTGACCTAAATGAAGTCATATGAGCCAAAACCAAATCTATACCAAATTGAGCCAAAACCAAATCTATACCAAATTGAACTAAACCAAAGGCACCAAAACATTTCAAATAGTAATATGAACTTGACTCAACTCTTGGTTTGACCCAATTTGACCTATTGGTAAACTTGACAAGTTGACCCATTTTGACCTAAATGGGTCAACATGGCAAACTATCAAATGGATTCCAAATCCAATGAAACTTGGCCAAACCTATTTTCTCAACATACCAAACATATCCAAAGTGAAAAAAATAGCAAAATGATCATTTACCCCTAGGCCATAGAACAAATTTTGGCCTATCCCATGGGTATTTTGATCATACCATCTTCACAATCACTTAAGGCTTTCCTAAAAGCTCAAGGAGACTTAGTGGTGCAACCAACCCAATGGGTTTGGGTCAGCCCATTTAACCTATGGACCAAACCCGACCACGTGGCTTGAAATGGAGTTTTTAAATTCCCTCCTAAGCTCAATTTCAGCACATGGAAAGTTGGCATTCCACTCAAGGGACCAAACCGACCATGTGCACACTCAAAACAGCCTAAACAACCTCTCAAATCTCAAAGGTTTGAATAGGTTTAGATCATGATTTTGGTTAAGTCCTTAAGGGAAGATTAAGGACTTAGGCAAAATTTGAACTTAGGAATTTTTGATGAATTTTGATCATGGGTTTCAATCATGGATTTTAATTATGGATTTTGATCATGGAATTGATTTGACTTTGGAGGAAATCAAATAGAATTGATTTGAAATTTGACTTGAAAGAAGGAAAGTGGGGAATAGTTTAAGCTAAAGGTAGGTAATTTTCCTAACACCCCTAAGACATGACTTATTCCTATGGCTAACTCTTCTAAGTCTCTAGGACTAGGTTGAGTGTCCACCTAATCACTTGATGTATCTTAAGACTAAGAAACTATTAAATTTTAAGAGGAGTTCTATGTCTAAGATGGAGGGGTTGAGAGCTCATTCTAAAAATGAGGTCAATAGTGACCAACTACTTGATATTCAGATCCTTTTTATCTCTAATTTTTAGATCAAATTCATGCAATAGAAATACTCATCTAATTAATCTAAGGTTAGCTGCTTTATTTTCTAATAAATATTTAATTATTACATGATCAATATATATTATAATTTTATTCCAACTAGATAGGATATAAATTTATCAAAGGCAAAGACAATAGTTGTAACTCTTTTTCAATTGTTAAATAATTTAATTAATTTTCATTAAGAGTTTTACTAGCATAGTATATAATATGAAATATTTTATCTTTTTTTTTGTCCAAAACTTCCCTATTGTAAAATCACTTGCATCACACATCAATTCAACAGGAAAATTTTAATCAAGTGTTATAATAATCAGAGCTGAACTTAATTTGACTTTTAGTAGATCAAAAGCCTCTTGACATTTGTTTTAAAAGTAAAGGGTGAATCTTTTTCTAATAAGTTACACAATGGTTTTGATATTTTTGAAAATTCCTTAATAAATCTTCTATCAAAAAACTTCTAACTCCTTTAACATTAGTTAGTGGTGGAAGCTTTTCTATAATTTGCACTTTTGCCCTATCCACTTCTACTCCTTTTTTAGAAATTTTATGGGCTTGTATTATTCCTTCTCTAACCATAAAATGGCATTTTTCCTAGTTAAGTATTAAGTTTCTCTTCATATCTCCTAAAAATGATTTCTAGGTTTTCTAAGCAATGTTCAAATGTCAAACCAAAATTAGAAAAATCATCCTTAAACACTTCAATGCAATTTTCTATTAAGTCATAAAATATAGCCATTATACAATGTTGAAAAGTAGTAAGTGAGCTACACAAGCTAAAGGGCATTCTTCAAAAATCTAAGGTATCATAAAGACAAGTGAATGTTGTTTTTTCTTGATTCTCAGCTCCTATGGAAATTTGATTATATCTATAATACCCATCTAAAAAGTAGTAATATGAATGGACTACTAACTTATCTAATATTTGGTCAATGAAAGGCAAATAAAAATGATCTTCTCTAGTGGCTTTGTTTAGCATTACAATCAATACAAATCCTCCATCCTATGACTGTTTTAGTATGAATGATTTCAATATTTGCATTATTAACTATAGTCATTTCTCATTTCTTAAGTACACAATGGACTGGACTTACTCATGTGCTATTGGATATAGGATATATAAGTCATGCATCCAACCACTTTAAGATTTTCTTTTTCTACTACTTATTTATTTTACTATTTATATGTTGTTAGAATTCTATGCATACATATTAAAGGACTAATTCCTTTAATATCTGTTATTATTTATCTGAATGATTTTACATATCATTTAAGAACTTCAATTAATTTAGCTTCTTGATTTTCTTCTAAATCAGTTGTGATGATTTTTGGTAATGTTGTTCTTTCCCTAGGTAAGTATATTTCAAGTGATTTGGTAATGGTTTTAATTCTAATTATGGGGCTTTTATTATAGATGATTTGTTATTCTCTATTTCTATAGACATTTCTAATGGTACAAACTTTTTTTTAAATTGATTGGGTGAAATTCTAAGGAATTGAATGTCTTCGTATTCTTCCATCATCATTTTGCATTTTTGTTCTATAAAATCATTTATGTATAAGAATTCAATTCTTTTCTACATTACTTTCACTTAACCCAATCATATAACATTCTTTATTTTTATCATCAAAAAACTTAATAGAGCTAAACATAATAAATTTAACTTCCTGGTCATTTACTCTCATTGTTAATTCTCCTTTTTGAACATTTATCAATGTTCTTCCAATAGCTAAGTAAGGTCTCCTAAAATGAGAAGTATTTTTTTATCTTTCTCCATATCTAATATGATAAAATATGGAGATAATATAAATTTATCTATCTTAACTAGAACATCCTCAATAATACCCTTAGGATATGTTAAAAATCTATCAGCTAATTATAGAGTCACACTTATAATTATACTTCTCCTAATCCTAGTTTCTTGAAAATTGATCAAGGCATTAAATTTATACAGGCTCCTAAGTTACATAATGCTTTTCCAAAACATTTATCCCCTATAGTGCAAAGAATAGTAAAACTTCATGGTCTTTAAGTTTTATAGGTAATTTCTTTGAATTATTACACTACATTCTTCAGTAAAGGATAGAGTTTCATTTTCCCCTAATTTTCTTCTTTTATATATAATGCCCTTCATAAATTTAACATGTGAAGGCATTTGTTCCAAAGCTTTAGTAAATGGTATATTTATGGATAATTTCTTAAATACTTCTAAGAATTTAGAAAATTGATTATCCACATTTTATTTTTGAAGTCTTTGGGGAAATGAAGGTGGTGATATCTCTCTCATTTTCCTAAATGGTTTTCTTTCAACCTTCTTTTTCTTTTCTTCAATTTTTTTATTTTCATTTTCTTCCTTCTCTTTTTCTTTACTTAATATTCTAGTTTCTTCATTTTCATTATATATCACTATTTCTTTTAATTTCTTTCTACTAGTTAATTTAATTACTTTACAATGTTCTTTACTTTTGTCTTTAGGATTTACTTCAGTGTTACTACATAAACTCTTGTGGTCTATTTATAAATTTATTAGGCAATTGCCCTAATTTAATCTCTAAATTTTTAATTGGAGTTCCTTATCTTAATTAAGTTTTCTTTCATATCACTAATTCTTCCAAGGTAGGTTTCTTTTTCTTAGTTTGATTTTTTGGAGGATATCATGGTGGTATGATAGGTCTAACGTTAGAGTTTTGAGGGCTATAATTCTTATTGTTCCAATTTTCCATGTTTTTATTTTGATTGTAATTTGCATTATTATTCCAAGAAAAGTTTGGGTGTTTCCTCTAACCTTGATTAAATGTATAGAGTATAGATCATTTGATTTATTTGAAATATAGTTCAGCATTTTCAATCCTTGATTTTTTTTATCTTTTAATACACTAATTTCACTAGTTTCTTCCCCCTTGATTCATATTGTTACTATTTTGATTAATTCTTAAGCTGTCTAATTTCTTAGATAGAAAAGCTACTTGGGAAGTTAACATCATAATCATATCATTATTATTAACACTAACAACATTCCTCTGATTTAATCTATTAGAGAGCCATTGAAAATTATTAGTTATCATTTTCTTTATTAAAGCATAAGCTTCTTCAAAAGGTTTTGACATTAGGCTACCTCTTATTACTACATCTATGATAGTTCTTAAAGATCCTACTAAGTCATTATAAAATGATTGGATTATAATCCAATCAGGTAATGAATGATGAGGACATTTTTTTCATAATTCTTTATATGCTTCATAAGCCTCACATATAGATTGATTATTTAATTAGATAAATGATGTAATATCATTTCTTGGCTTAGCAGTTTTAGATTATGGAAAATATTTTGCTAGAAATTTTTGAGCTAATTCATTCCAAGTTGTTATAAATCCTTGAGGCAGTGAATTCAACCACATTTTAGCCTTATCTCTAAGTGAGAAAGAAAATAATCATAATCTAATAGTGTGTTGTATTTAAATGTTGCATAAATTTTTAAGAAATCGACAATATACATATTAGGATCTTCAATAAGTGAACCCCCAAATTGAGAGTTTTACACCATTTGAATTATAGATGATTTTAATTTAAAATTATTGGCTTGAATAGTTAGTTTAGTGATACTCTAATGTATTCCATTTGTAATTGGTGTGGCATAATCTTTAAGATGTCTAGATGGTTCTCTTACTAGTTGATTGTCCATTCATCTCTTCTCTTTTCTAATTTATCATCAAAATTGTTCAATTTCTAAGTTCAATGGCACTATTTCTATAGTTTTATCTCTATGAATACAATATTTAGAAATAATAACTTTGGTTAAAAAAATTGAAATAATAATATTACACTAAACAAGTACAAGGAAATTTCACAATTAATTCCCAACACAAATATATGTAACTAAAGCTGTTGAATTAGAAATAGTTTGGCAAGACTAATATTAACTTAATATAAACTACTATTTTACTTCTAATCCTCGATAATAGTGCCAAAAACTTGATCGATACATTTTATCCTTATATGCAAGTGCACGTATCGAATCAAGTAATATAACATGAGTAGAGTATCATTCGCATGAAAATTAGAGAAAATTAGATATTAATTTATATTAAGTACTAATCTCTTAAAACCTAATTTTTATCTAACAAAATGCAAGTGCTTAATTAAATTTACAACCTACTATTTTTAGCAAGATAATAAAAAGACTAAATTTTATATTTTTTAGATTTTTATAAAAATATAGGTGCTTTTTTTTAATTTTTAAAGGAATATTCTAAATTTATGAAATCTTTTAAACTATGTCTTATATTAAACTATGTAGTGGATTAATTTAAAGATTATAGCATTAGCCAAGAGGAAAATTGTTATACTCTCTATCTCTAGACAAGTATAACCAAACCAATTCCTTTACCCAGTTTTCTGCTTAGTGCCAAGTAAATTTTGATCGGTTCTTTTACCCATATTTTCTTTTAAATGATGACAAATCCTAAAAATAATCATATATTTAATGGTTATTTAGCTACTCTAAACTATCTAGCATATTAATGATTATTTAGTACATTTATTTTCCTTATTTTTCCACTTGTTCTTCTTGTATTCTATTGATACCTCTAAATCACAAGCAAAACACATTTTCATTAAAAGCACAAATAGTTTTCTTATGTTAATTTACAATAAATTTTAATACAACACAAACATCCCAAAAGTTCACATAAATTCATAGCACTTCATAGATTAGTGCTCCAAAATAGAGAGAAAGAAAGAAATCATATTAAACATAGAAAAATAAGGAGTAGGATAACCAGAGAAGAAAGAAAATAGCACAGGGAGTAGTTCTTCTAAGTCCACTCCTTGCGATCCTCTATTGCTTCTGTGGAAATGTCTAGCATCCCCGCTAAAAATTTTTGGTTGTTGATATCCTTCTCAACCTCTTGCTTAAGAAAACACTCTTTCATACTACCCTTACGCACTCTCATAACACGTGGAGTGTCACTCTTCAAGTTCTTTACAAAGAACTTGCACACATACTCACCCACTTGAAAAAAAAATGTAAAAGAGAAAAAATTCTAAAAAAAAAATATTTTCTTCTTGGAATTGTCTCAGTATATAGCCTAGATATAACCTTGATTTTTTGTCGAGACAGTCCTACCATAGTTGCATAAAATTGCTCGAAACTGTCTTGAATATATTATGTCAAGCCGTAGCACTATAGCCATGTTGATGTAGCACTGGGGTGCTATGCTTGTTGCTTATGCCTCATATGTTTTTCTCTTGTATAGTGTCATGATGTTGCTTATGTAGCAGATAGGCGCTAAGCTTATTGTAAGACTATCTCAAAATGAGCCTAAAATGGCATCGTGGCATTGTTGATATAGCGTCTAAGCACTGCCCTTGTTGTCAAATTGCCTTAATTTAGGCTATTTAAAGCATCGTAAATAGCATCGCGACGCTACTTTTACAAGCACTTGGACTAATTTTGTTTTTTTTTTTTTTTATAATTTTCATGTTACAACACAAAATATACTTAAAATAAATATATTTTAACATAAAATCACATGATAAAGGCATCAAAATTATATAAAGTTTTCAAAATTTTAACACTTATCAGTTCGCCTAGATCATAGCCATCTAGTACAAATAAAAGAAATAGATGACAGTGATTTTATCCCTGAGCTCCCACTAGAGAACCAAGTGTCATCCACTTTCAAATGTTGATTTACGGCAATCAAGGTGATGTTTCTTCATGGTTTTGATTACAAATCGATGAAGGATCAATTTGCAAGAGATCAGAATGTCTTAATCTTGATGGAGATCAATTTCATTTCACGAAGGATCAAACCATGAAGAGGGGCGGCGTTGGAGACAAACATGGCTGAGCCAGCATCCTATGGATTTTCCATTTCGGAAAGCTTCCCCATGTCAAGTCATAACTTTAAAAGAAATTTTGTGGCTTGCCTCCCCGCCGATCATTGTGGAGACCAAGCTCCACCTCCTTGCCATCGACTTTGGTTGAACTTGACTCACCATGTGAGAGCTCAATTGAGTTTGTCTTTCTCCTTAGAACGTATAGAGATGGTTAATTTTTGGGGAGGAATGGTCCTCCCCTGTTTCTATGTTTGAATGATCTTTAGCCATTGGCCATGGTCGATCTCTAGCTCATTGGCACAAGAAACCCTAGGAAGAGGCTAAGTTTTACTTATTTTTACCTCTAGAATGTGTTATGATGCTTGGAATGAGGATAAAAGCTCTCCTTTTCTTTTTCTTAACTTAGCCAAGAGTCATCTCCCTTTGCATGGGTCAAATATGGCTGGTCATGGTGATTGGAAAGCTTAGACTTTCCTTAAAATGGTGGTTAATTGATTAGGAGTGGGTTCAAGTCAAGTAGATGGAGAATGGAGAGGGTATGGAAGGAGAAAGGAAGTTTGACTTGACATGCATAAAGTTTTGTTTCTTCTATTCTATTGGCTACACATCGACACTCATTACCACCTCATCACCTTATGACACCACAGCCTTGGGTTGTTGATTAGCAGAAGTCATGCCAAGGTGGGTTTGAGTTGGGTTCATGCTCAATGGAGTTGAGTTGGAAATGAATATTTTGATTTAAGTTCATTTGTGTTTGCTTTAAGTTGGGTTAAGTTAATTCATCTCATTTGCTTAAATGGATTTATATTTTGATTTAAATTATTATTGATTGTTCATTATGGGATTTATGGATCAATTGGTCAAAGTAATGTTTGGGTTTGACTTGATTTAAACTATTTCTCACTTGACCTAAATAGGTCAAGTTGGATCTTCTAACCTATTTAGCCACTTTAAAATTTGAATTTAGGTTCAATTGTGTTTAATTAATAATTTATGATGATTTTGATTAATTAATTTCATTTAATTTGGATTATATTTTAATTTGAATCCAAATTGACTCATTTTAAGCTAAATGGGTTATGTTGGGCTATAATTGAGTCAAATGGCCAATTTGACTCAATCAAGATGGGTTTGAGCTCTAATCATGTTTGATCAAGTGTTTAATATGAATTAAAGCAATTAGTTTCATAATATTTAAAGTTAATTTTGATTTGAACCTATTTTGACTCACATTGGGCTTAATGGGTCAAGATTGGTTCACTTGAGTCAAATGACCAAATTAGTCAAATTAAACCCAAGGAAAGGTTGAATTATGTTCATTTATGATTTTCAAATTATTTTTGATGTTTAATTTAAATTATTTTTAATTCAATTTGAATTTCATTTTAATAAGGTGCATTTGGTTCTATTTGGGTTAAGTGGCCAAATCAACCCACATGAATCCTCATTGAATTTAAATTTATTTAGTTTTATATTTAAACATGTTCATTTGATAATTTTGAGCTTTTGGAATGACTCAATTTCACCAAATTTTGGTTGGTTGACCTTGGACTAGGTGGGGCTCACAAGAGTAAATTATAGGACCACTTTGTGCCACATTTGAATTTATTTTTGAGCTTGTATATATATATATATATTTGATTATATGCTTTTTTTTTTATTTGATTTTTCTTGAACTTAGGTGCTTTTGAGCATAAATGGGCCAATTAGGTCTTCCCAACTACCTCAATCTAGGCTCAATTAAATTTAGATTTCAATTCAAATTTATTTGGTTTAGCTTACTATTAAATTTTGGGGTTTGATTGAGCTCACCTAATTTAATTAGATTTGGTCAAGTCCTAGAAGGATTCATTAAGGTAACCTAAGCAAATCCTTAGAACATTGAGTTTGATATAATTTAAAATTTAATTTTTTTTATTTTAGATTTATATTGGATTTAATTTATTATTTTATTTTATTTTTTTTATACACTCGGTCACTAAGTGTAGTATCCTAAGTGCCTAATTAGATTCTTCTTTCAATCAATCTCCTTCTTTTATCTTTTAGGAAGTTTTGACCTTTTTTTATTATGAATACTACATCATCAGCAATATTGATGCATTCATTTATGCTATAATTAGAGGTATTTGCCTTCTAGGTGATCACCTTCTCTTTACTTGTCACCTATGTCTATATTTCTTCCTAAAATTTTTTTGTCCATGAGCAATAAGAGAACCAAGAAAATGATAAATAAAATAAATAAATAAATATTTAGATTCAAAAATAGACGTAACATTGACATCCTAATATTCATATAAATAATGTTGAATGTTGTTGTTTTAATATTATTAGTAAACTCTTCTTGTAATGCATGTAGTGAGGTGATGATTTTTATAAAGCGTGTGTATATATGAGAAATAGACTCATGAGGTAACATACAAAAGAATTCATAATTAAGTAAAAGTATGTTGATACATATTTATTTAACCACATTCATCATAAGTAACATACATTTTTTTTCAAATTTATTTACTACTTTTGCAAGTGGAGACATGCACATATTCCTCAAATTAACAATAATAATAATTTAAATATTTAGAATTTAAATGTGCTAATTCCCTATCTACAATTGATCACTTATTAAAAGTGGTTTCAACATGTTTGTCCTTATAATTTTAGGTGCGAGTGTATGTCCTACCTCCATCATATTCCACATACAATAATCAATTGATTGAATAAAAGTTCATATACGAATTTTCCAAAAATTAAAAGATATATTATCAAATAAAGGAGGTCGAGTAATAGAGTACCCTTCCATGGTATTTCAATTCCCTAAATGTGCCATGTCGAATCTACTTGCCATTGTTAAATTACAAAACAAGCAACTTGGCTCTAATCCCACTTACAAGAATAGCAAACCCAAGAGTGAAGGAAGTGGGGGTGATTGATATGCTTTAAAAAATTTTAAGAGAAAATTAAATTAAATTTTCAAATTCAATGAGTGAGAAACTTTTGATTATGAATTAAAACCAACAATCTAACACAAAAGATAAGAGCATCAAAAAAATTTAAAAAAAAAAAAGAAAAGAAAAGAAAGAGGGATACATAATGATTTAGAGTGGCTCAGCACAACGGGCTTATGCCACTCTCCAAATCTCCTCCAAAAACTTCACAAACCTTCCTTTGGCACAAAAAACCAACATGGAGATGCCTCTTTCCTTAAAGAGTTATATAGAAACCCTACACCAATCCCCATTTTTCAAGGTGAGAAGAATGTCATTTCCTCTATAAGGTACAACAACTTCTTTCAGCAACAAACATCACACAAGTTTTCCCTCAAGTTAAAGCTCAACTGAATTTACAATAACAAGGTGGATGAAAGAAAAATCAAAATAAAGTGCTACATCCCCAAAGAAATTTCTCACAAAGTGTCTCTTAAGCGAAAAGAGGAAGAGAGAATTATCTCCACTTTTTCTAAGATAACTCACTTTTCTATGTCTGTCTAAAGCACTCTCATGTTTCCCAAAGAGGGTATTTATAAGGAGGATACTGAATAAAAAAATTAAAATTTTAATTTTTAATAAAACTATCTTAATCATAATATATGATTAGCCATCATAGTACATGATCAATACAAAGAGTCAAGTATATTCTTTTCTTTGATCAGACAGGATGATATGATAGTCTTTACAACCATCATAATTATATTGTACAATCAATGATAGTATTGTACAATTAGTACAAACTAAAAATTTAACTATTTATTTGTTCATCATGTATGATTATATTATATACTATGAATTACATAAGGAAAAAAATCATACTAAATTAGGCAAATTACTAAATGAAATTTATATTGTATGACATAAATTAGGTAATTACTAAATGAAATTTATATTGTATGAAACAAATCGTATTGTGATGATCAATATAGATTTTTCAAATTATAATTAATTGACTTAATCATAATGACTGTAATTAATTAATAAAAAAAATAATCATACAATACGATTACATCAATTTTGATAATTTGGAGTTAATCAACTAAATCATGGCAGTTGTAATTAATTAATAAAAATTACTAATCATATAGTATAAGTTTTCAAAAAAATTAATCTTTAGAGATAAATTTTTATTTGTCATTCTCTCAAGTATGTGTATACTTGGTTGTTTTGCAATATTCACATGTCAATTACATGAAGTCAAAATAAAATATAAAAATCAAAATAATGTTGTTGCTTTGGGCTTGACTTAGATCTTCTAGCATCAACCATCTGTTATCGTAATCAACTTAAGCTTTTGGTTGATCTAGCTCTTTGATTAAACCAGTTGTTCATTTGTAATACCTAAATTGATAACTTATCATAGTCTGATCACACAACCGATTAATATAAACAAATGGTCAACCAAAGATATTTGTGAACATCAAAACTTAGAATCCATATAAAGTCTCATGAGGTTTTAACAAATTATACTTGATGTAACTAATTATATAGTATGCAAGTGTAATTTGTAGCAATTATTTGTTGATAATTTAGGGAGCATTGGAGTTCTATTGACAAGAACCTCTAATTTGCTAATTAGTGAGCAAGATGTTGAGTAATCTTGGCAAAGAGATGACTGTGTGAAACTCAAGTGAGCTGAACAATTAAGTATGAAGGACTAAGTTAGGGTTGACTCATCAGTGATTTGATGAGATTCAATTATAGGTGATTTCAAACTTATTGAATTCTATAATTTAAGATGATTCTGATATGACTCAAAATCCTCTAATTGCCAAATTATAACATACATCCGTCATTTATAATAGAAGAACTATAGAACAAAAAGAAAATTACAGAATACAACTCAATTGAATGCTAAAATACAAGTTCTACGAGAATTAATAATATGTAATCAATCAGAAGATAATATATATATAAAAGATAATAAGAAGCAAAGGACTTCCAGAACTAATCCAGCATAGCATTCTAGCAACAACAAATGCCAGATTGGATGATATCAACTACAACAGCAATAATAATCTCAAATTAACATCATAGAAGGACAGCAGAACTGAACATAGATAGTTCCAGAGCAAATCCTATAGCAGTTATCCATCATTAACTCTCCACAGAGCCATATTAGCTACAAGAAACAAACAGATAATTCAAAACAGGAAAGCAAAAGTTAATCTTGATAAATACAGAAAAGAAGATTAAAGCTTGTCAATAACAAGAAAGAACTCAACTTCACTCAACAGAAAGAGATCGACATCATGTTGTAACGGCTCAAACAAAAAGATAGTTCTTGAAGATTGTAAAGAAGTCTTAGATCTAGGATAATAAAAAAATAGAGAGTATAAATAGAGTTGAGAGGAACAAACAGAGGGTGATCAATCTTTTAAGAAAGAAACTTATCTTCTTCAGTCATTTTCTTCTCCTCCTCCTGCTCAACCTTTTCTCCTGGTTTTCTCGCCGGGAACCGCCTCGTCTCCGATCAGAAACCCTAGGGTTTCTCCCCTTTCTCGCTCCGCTCTCCCTCTGGGCGTCGGCGATCGAATGGTCAAGGAAACAAACCAAAGAACAGTAAAGGAAAGCTTCCTAGAAGCTTCATCTCACCCAGATCGGTCGCATTTTGAATCAAGGGTCCAGTTAAAGATCCGGTTAAGATCAAGGCAAGAGATCGAACAATCAATCAAACACATCCAAGGCGAGAAGGAGAACAAGACAAATTAGACGGTTTCAATTCGAAACACAATCAAGTGCTGATCCAACGGCCAAGAAAGAAAGCATCCAACGGTTCGAGCACCGATATTCTCCACTTATCAATAACTTCTGTTCATTCCACTCAAAAAGTCAACTCAAGACTGCACCCAAATTGAACCGTTAACTAGAAACAAAACCATATCATTGGTGCTCTCGTTGACTACCACAACCAGCAATGGCAGAAGGAACAAGACATACAACCAAAACAATAGAAGAATGTGTGACAAGACTCAACAAAACAGAAGATGTCAAATGTCATCACTATGATATTAACTGAAGTTTCAAGAAGATTATCTGCCATAGAAGAAAAATTGGATAACAATTATCAAGACCAACAACAATCACAGGTATGTACTTCTGCTCATACAGAAATCTCTATTCCAAATAGACAACACACACAGCAAAATACTAGAACAGTTAAAGTAGACATGCCAAGATTTAATGGTGAAAATCCAAGAGGTTGGTTATTCAAGGCAGACCAATTTTTTCAATACTACAATATGTCTGAAGATCAAAAGTTTATCATAGCTTCAGTTTATATGGATGGCCCAGCACTAAGTTGGTATCAATGGATGCATTTAAATAACCAATTGCATTCATGGCATCAATTTAAAGAGCAGGTCATTCAGAGGTTTGGACCTTCCCTCTATAGAGATCTAAGAGGAGAATTAACCAAACTACAACAGAAAACAACAGTACAAGACTTCTACAATGAATTTGAAGAATTAGCTAATCAGATTTCAGGAATTCCTCCTGAATTCCTACAATGTTGTTTTGAATCTGGATTGAGACATGACATAAAAAAGAGAAGTCAGGGCATTGCAGCCAAATTCTTTGCAACAAGCCTTCCAATTAGCAAAATTAATGGAGGACAGATTACATATGAGGTTTATGCAGCAAGAACCTCAAAATTTACTTCCCTATGATGAAACAACAACCACCACTACTTCCTTCACCGGTCAAATAATACCAACAACAATCAGAACAAACCACAGATTCCAATTCAAACCTTAACAGCAGCACAATTAGAAGACAGAAAAAGAAAAAGTTTATGCTTCAATTGTGATGAAAAATATCATAGAGGACATCTATGTCAATCAAAATTATTTGTCTTAATGATGGTAAATGATGACCAAGAGTATCAACTACAGCAAGATACTCAACCAAAAAAATAATGGGTGCAAGAAGAACTATCAGAAATAAGCTTCAATTATTAGCCATTCAATCCAGGCTAAGAAAGATTATCTTAAGTAGGCATAATTATCAACCTTCCAAATAGTTATAACCACACACATAGCTTATATTTTATTTCAGACATAGCCCAACTATATGAATACCATGGACATAGTTATAAGAGATCCCAGAGTTATAAGTAAATTTTGGGCACAGCAAGCTTACCAACCTCAAATAGATGGCCACAAAGACTTCTCATAGAATATAGCCAGCACTAAGGCCACACCATTGTAATACAGTGTGATACAACTACATTATAATTATAATACAGAGGTAGAAACCAGTACTACAAAGGGGACAGGATCCTACATCTACATCAGTAAGAACCATATCATTGGTAAGTCATCCAATTCATTAGAACAAAAGACACTATAGCAATCAAACATAGTAGTCCAGTGGAAGGGAAGGCTATCAACTGATGATCCTGAGGTATGAATTGAGGAAGCATAGAAGGCAATTCATGATGGTGACCTTGAGGATAAGGTCAAGGTGGGGAGGGGAGTAATGATATGACTCAAAATCCTCTAATTGCCAAATTATAGCATACATCCATCATTTACAACAGAAGAACTATAGAACAAAAAGGAAATTACATAATACAACTCAATTGAATGCTAAAATATAAGTTCCCTGCAGAGAATTAATAATAACTAGAGATCGGTAAGATAATATTATAACATCACAGAAGCTAGATAATAAGAAGCAAAGGACTTCCAGAACTAATCCATCATAGCAGTCTAGCAACAACAAATACCAGATTGGATGATATCAACTACAACAGCAATAATAATCTCAAATTAACATCACAGAAGGACAGCAGAACTGAACATAGATAGTTCCAGAGCAAATCCTACAGCAGTTATCCATCATTAACTCTCCACAGAGCCAGATTAGCTACAAGAAATAAACAGATAATTCAAAACAGGAAAGCAAAAGTTAATCTTGATAAATACGTAAGAAGATTAAGCTTGTCGAATAACAAGAAAGAACTCAACCACTTCAACGAAAAGAGATCGACATCTGTAACAGAAATAACGGCTCAAACAAAAAGATAGTTCTTGAAGATTGTAAAGAAGTCTTAGATCTAGGATAATAAAGAAAATAGATAGTATAAATAGAGTAGAGATGAACAAACAGAGGGTGATCAATCTTTTAAGAAAGAAACTTATCTTCTTCAGTCTTTTTCTTCTCCTCCTCCTGCTCAACCTTTTCTCCTGGTTATCTCGTCGGGAACCGCCTCGTCTCCGATCAGAAACCCTAGGGTTTCTCTCCTTTCTCCGCTCTCAGCTCTCCCACCCTCTCTGGAGCGTCGACGGCTCGAATGGTCGAAGGAAACAAACCAAAAGAACGGCTAAAGGAAAGCTTCCCTTAGAAGCTTCATCTCACGGCTCAGATCAGTCAGCGTGTTTTCAATCAAGGGTCCAGATTAAAGATCCAGTTCTAAGATCAAGGCAAGAGATCGAACGCTTCAAACACGGCGAGAAGGAGAACAAGACAAATCAGACGGTTCAAGATTCAGCTCAAGAAACACAATCCAAGTGCTAGATCCAACGGCCAAGAAAGAAATGCGCTAATCCAACGGTTCAGAAAGCACCTGATATTCTCCCTGAATTATCAATTAACTCCATCGGGTTCATTCCACTCAGAAGTAAGTCAACTCACTGAATCAGACCCAAATTGAACCGTTAACTAGAAACAGAACCATATCAGATTCACTATCTATATATATTTGATGCATGTGCAAATTTTTTTCGTTTACGGAGGGAGAAGAAACAAGTTGCAAATTGCACACGAGGAGAACACTGTCTCCTTCACCCGCTACTCTCGCTTTTCGGCGGCGAAAAATATTTTCATTTCTAGGAAAAAGTGGGAAACGAGCCCCATCCAAGCGAAGTTGAGCACTAAAGGTGGAACCCGAGAGGAAACACAATCCGCCATGGAAACATCACGACATTAGCCTTCCGTTTCCTAGAAGAGAGGGAAAGACACCTTGGCAACAGTGAGAGATGAAGGGGGAAGAAGGCGGTGAAGAGGAGGAGAAGAGCATTACACTGGAAGCACTGAGGAAGAAGATGGCGGAGTTCGCAAGGGAGAGAGATTGGGATCAGTTTCACAGCCCCAGAAATCTCCTCCTAGCACTGGTATTACCTTACAAACCCTAGCCCTTTCTTCTTCCGTCAACCTCGGTTTGATTTCATTAATCGAGTCGATCACGCCAAGATTAAATGAACGGGGGTTTTCTTTTCAAAAATACCTTTTTCACATAAAAATCCATTTTCTCTTTATATTCTCCATGTTTTTTGGTGTCGCGGACACAAACATATTTCCTTGCTGCAAGGAGAGGGGACATTGAAGGGCCCTCTTCTGTTGAGTTTTCAGGGTGCGATGTCGAAAAGCAAAGTAAAAGTATAAAAAATAAAAGGGGGATTTACATACATATCACGCAATTCTTATGCATTTACATATTTCACATTTAAACTTTAATTTTTACTTAAATAGTACTTAAATTTTTATTATTACATCAAAATAAAAATTACCTTCAGATTTGCTTCTGACCTTTTAATCTGCTTTGTTCTTATGTTCATCAAATCTACTGAAGGTCGGGGAGGTTGGGGAGCTATCAGAAATATTTCAGTGGAAGGGTGAAGTGCCCAAAGGATTGCCGGGCTGGAGCAAGGAGGAGAAGGAGCATTTGGGCGAGGAGCTGTCAGATGTTCTTCTCTACCTTGTGAGGCTCTCTGATATCTGTGGAGTGGATCTTGGCAAGGCTGCTCTCAGAAAGATAGAGCTTAACGCTCTCAAGTATCCATTGGATCAATGCAGGGGCTCTTCCAAGAAGCATAAGAAACCAAAGGTCTCGGATGAGTCTCTTAGCATTGCAAACGCAAATGGTAATGGAAATTGCAATACAGAGTTCTCTCAGCAGAGATCATAAAAATGGTGTCTTTTTTGGTTTCGACCACATTCTGAAGCTCGCTTGTCTTTAACTAAATTATCGTTTTGCTTTCATGTAGTAGGGCTTTTTGTTCTTTTGTGGGTTGTCTTTGTGTGGGAATCTGCTTGTACTCGCTGAGAAGTACAAGAAAATACCGTTGGAAACTACATATCATGGTATCATCGGTACTGAAAGTTGCTTCTTTTTTTTACCATATCGCACTGTGCCGTTATTCATTGGCAGAATAGATTTGTTATGCACTTTTGTATTTTTCGCCGCCTCTCTCTCTCTCTCTCTCTCTCTATGAATTTTTGCGCGATCGTTCGGGTTTCAGATTTCCAACTTCTGAGTTCTAGTTGGGATATTCTTATAGGACAATCTCATCGTGTTGACTTCCAAAGGTTTTTAATGCTTTTTTGTCCTAATCTGTGACCCGTCCCAGAGCAATTCTGAACAATTGAATGTTCTTCATTCTTTTAGAACATCAAACAAATCTTATAGAAAAACCATTGAATCATTGATGATGATCCTAACCCACTTTTATTAATAATGAATAAATTTTATCCTACACAGTTTGCACCTGTTATATTCATATGGACTTTTTTTTTATTGTTTTGTTCATCAAGATAATGAATGTGAAAACTAAGAAAAAAAAGACATGTATTTGAAATCTGTGGATGTAACATAATGTTTGAGAAGCATCACTCTTTTAATAACATTTCTAAATGTTGCTTAACAGTCCGAATACTAACCGACCTTCCGAATTCTGTGGGGCTTTTCTTCTTTGATGTTATTCTGATGGCTTTAATTTGGATTGAGAAATATCACTTTCTTTTTCATTATTAGTAGTAAGTACAAATGCTCCTTATGCTGCATTAATTTCCCTAGCTTTGAAAGAATTATTCTCTAAATAGTTGAAATATATATATAGTCCTCAACTAGATCATGAATCATGTTCTCTAAATTTTCTTTTGAATGCTATGTGTCTCTATGCTCTAGACTATCAACTAATGTCTCATTTATGGGTATGTACTACCTCAAAGATATTAAGTTGAATAACCATCAATATTTGGTTGCTCTTTCCATCTATAAAAGAGTTAGTCTATAATTTCTCATGTAACATTTTTTTTAAATGTTAGTATTTTTTGAACACAATGAGGATTGACAAAATATTTTCTTATTTCAGTTGGATTACATCAAGGATCAGTTTTAAGCTTTTAACTTTTTTACTTTAGTTATGGATGTTCTTACTAGGCATTTACAAGAAGATGTACCTTGGTCTATGTTTTTTGCTGAAGATCTTCTTCTTGTTGATAAGACTAGAGAGGGAGTCCAACAAAAATTTGAATTATGGAGGTCAACTCTAGAGTCTAAAGGTTTTCGTTTAAGTAGATCTAAAACTGAATATATGGAGTGTAATTTTAGTTGTAGAAGTTCTAGTGGTAGTATTGTGACATTAGGTGAACAAGTCATTAATAAGAGTAAGCGTTTCAGATATTTAGGCTCTATTGTTCAAAATTATGGTGAAATAGATGGAGATGTTATTAGTAGAATTCAAGTTGGATGGTTGAAGTGGAGGAATGCATCTGGCCTATTATGTGATAGAAAAGTTTCACTTAAACTTAAGAGAAAATTTTATAAGATGGTGGTAAGACTAATAACTTATGTGCGAATGTTGGCCAATAAAGAGAAGCATAAGACATAGTTAAGTGTATTACGAGATGAGGATGCTTAGGTGGATGAGTGGCTTTACTCTTAGAGATAAAATGCAAAATGAGTATATTCGGGAAAAAGTTGGAGTAGCTCCAGTGGTAGATAAGATTAGGGAGAGTCGCCTTAGATGGTTTGGCCATATAAAGCGTCGGACGTTCGATGACCCGATTAGGAGAGTAGATGCATTAGATTTGCCTTATGTTAAAAAAGGTAGAGGTAGACCTAAAAAGACTTGGTTAAGATGTATAAAAAATTATCTTAGTATACTTCATTTAAATGAGAATTTGACACATAATAGGACACAATAAAGATGAAGGATTCATATAAACCCCACCTAGTGGGATTAAGGCTTATTGTTGTTGTTTGTTAGTATATTTTGAACATTAAATGTAGGATTTATATGCATATCTTGTGATAATTCTTGAAAATATTTATTGAGTGTTATTTTTTGAAGAATATTAAATAGGTCGCATGCTTTTGCATGAAGCTTTTTAAATTTAGAGATATTTCTTTCATTTCTATAATGATCATCACATAATGATCTTTTTTTATATTCTTTTATAAGTCTAGTTTTATTCATAGATTTAGCATATTTAGTGTTACTTTATTCAATTTAGTTCTTAATAGACTAGTATAAGCTAGTAAAATTTTTGCAAATGTGCATGAGTAGAACATGAGCAATATCAGTAAGCTTTTTGGGATTGAAGTTAAATAGTATTTATTTTTTTTATTTTTAAAATAGTACTATTATAAGTAAACTCAAAAGTGATTAAGTACAAATCCAAATTTCTTATGCTCTTTCATGTTAAACACTTTAATGGGCTCCTAAGTGATTTATAGATTATCTCATTTTGACCATAAATTTAGAGATAAAAGGCTAAAGAAAGTTTAAGCTTAAGATCTATTTGGGACAGTTGCAGTTTTTTGAAAAAGCAATAGTGGAAGTACTACAAAAGCTGTTGTTTGAAGAAGTTGCAGTAAGTATATAATTTATTTATTTATTTCAAAAAGTTAAACCGTAGTTTTCTGCTTGCCACCATAAGGAGCTAAATCAAGTTGAAAAATATAACTTTCTCACTATAGATTCCTCAAAATACAATTAAAATGTAGTTCAAATGCAATACCCAAATGGTGTGATGCAACACCGCAGCACCATCACTACCCCCAAACGGCCCCTTAGTCCTCATCAACTTTCATCGTGTGTCCTAATAATATAAAATCAATCTAACATTTATGTTAGATATTATAGTATTAGACAAGCCATGTAGTCTTGTTATCTTTTTAAAAAATATGCTTAGAATATGTGATGAATTATTTGTTTAATTACAAGATAAGAAATGTGTCATTTTGAATAAGGTATCCGCCACCATATGCCATCAACTCCCCTAATTGCAAGGTAAGAAATATGTAACTTATTTTATTATTATTACAATCAAAAATAATTATTTTACAAATTTTGTAAAACCTAAGGTCTCACTCTTATATGTGAAGCCAAAATCATAGAGCAAAGAATTTAATACTAATTATTAGTTTACATATATTGAGAGAAGGGTGAGTTAGATTATTGATTAATTAAATGATTTTTTGTTCATAAATCATAAATATAAAAATAAAAAAACATGTAACAATAATAACATGAAGCAAAGAGAGCAAACTCAATATCCATACAATAAATGTATATAAATTCTCTTAATAGTTGAAGAAGCCTTTATGCTTACTTCACTTAGGATAAGTTCCCTTTCTTCTCCTTCACAGTGAAGGATAAGTTTCCTCCAACAAATGTTCTCCTTTACAATTCCTCAATATAAATACAATAAAAATGTAGTAAAAAGAAAATAGAGTTGAATGAGTTTTCACATATGAATCTCTTGAAAGGGACAAAAATATTAAAAACCATTACTTTAGAAAGCAAGCATGTGTCATTTCCTCTTAAATCTAAGTATTACTTTAGGTTTTTAGGATAAAGATAAGTTGACTATTAATTTTTTTAAAGAAGGGATGTTAAGATTATTTTTATACGCAATAAAGCACTTACTTCCTTAAGCATTAACCATACACCAAGAATATAAGAAGAATGTTTAACAAGAACTTGTTTTGAATTTAAAAATAATTAAGAATTATTTTAACAAGAACTCTTTTGAATTTATTATATCTTATGTAATATTTAAAAAATATTAGGCCTTTTCAAAAGTTCGTTTACTAAAAACAACTATGTGAAAACCTTATTTAGTTCTAATAGGGTAATTTTAGATTTCTCTTACTTGCTTTATATGACTTTGATATTTTTTTTTTATTTTATGTTAATTTATGCATAAAAGACAACTTTTTCCTTGTTTATCAGACATATCTTAATATGCTTAACTCATCTTATTGATATACATTTTTATTGCATGTACTCTAATAATAATCATTAATCTTAATTTTTTAATATAAATTTATGATCATAAAAAGTTAATATATGTTGGGTTCATGAGAATAATAGCACTAACATAGATCTAGATAGGATATCAAAAATCATTTTCAAAAATATGCAAGAACATATGTTTCAACCATGTTCAAATGTTCTTAAAACCATAATCAAACAAAGTTTGTCATTTTAAAATTTTATTCATGTTAGAAGATATTCCAATGATATTTAGATAATATTTAAATCAAAATTAGATATTTTTCAAACATAATTAAACATTTTTATCCTAATTTTATTATACTTTAAGTCATATTTAAACATGGTTTGATCGATGCTCAAATCATGTTCAAAAATAATATAAATAAGGTTCAAATATGTATTTTAGTATGTTTAAATACTATTTAAATAAAGTTCAAATAATATCTAATCTTGGCCTGAATATAATCGGAATAGAGTTTCTTAAGCAATAATGTAATATGACATTAATTGCTTTTTGATGGTGAACCAAGTATTAATATTTTTATATTGTATATCAATGTTCTTATACTATATGGAGGAGAATGAAAAATTTTGGAAAATTGGTTAGACATTTATCAAGAAATAGAGCAAAGAATTGATAGCACAAAGAGATACTTTTAAAGAACATATAGATGTTATATACATTGTGACAAAGATAGTAAGAGCCAATTTAGTTTAAAACTAAAGGTGATATACCACATTAATAAATCACAATCAATAATTTTAATTTCTCTTACTAAGCTAGTAACTGATTATGGTCTTATATTTTTCATGAATTAGATATTCATAATTATGTAATACTAATCTCTTATATTTTTGTTTATTACTACATGAAGATTTTGACTATAAAATTTAATGTAAAAGGGGGAAAATATAAATTAGCCACTTCACCATCTTCCTCTAGCATAGGTGATCATGTAAGCAAACTAAACTACATAATGATTTGAACATACCACATATATAAATAAGTGATGTTATAGGTGTGCAATGCTTTATAAAAGAAAATGGCTCCATGGATCTCTAATATTATAAATCTAATAATACTTTATCAATCATTTTTAAGATCATGGACCTACTCTTATGATATTGAATATCACTGCAAAGTTCAAAATCAATAATTATTACAAGAAATACCACTTAGCATCTAATGCCCAGAGAAGAGCTTACATTCTTATAAGCACTTCAATAAAATATATGCCAAGATCCTAGCAATAAATATTTATTTAAAGATTGAAGTATATTTTAGGTCATGTGGATCAAGCCTTTTTCCTTAAAAACCAACATAAATTTTTGATAGTTGATATTTTAAATAAGTTAAATAATGTTACCAAGAGTATATACTTTTATCTAGTGACCATTAATTAGAGACTTTGCAACACAAATTAAAGTGGTGATCAAGACTTTTTTTTCTTAAAAACTAGCATAAATTTTTGACAATTGATATTTAAAGAAGTTAAATAATGTTACCAAGAGTATATGCTTATAACGCATAAATTAAAGTGATTCTTTAATAGATGAACTATTATAATGAATACAAAATTTATTTTGGTCAGAAAAATTTGATGAAGCGTGAGGAAAACTTTTAAACAAGGCTTGAAGTTTGATTGTCTATCCCTTAAGTTAATTTAAGTTATATGTGCTTGACAATGACCTCTATAATAAATTGATTTATGCAAGAAGACATATATATATATATATATATATATATATATATATATATATATATATATATATATATATATATATATATATATATATATATATATATATATATATATATATATATATATATGCAAAAAGATTAATTTTATGTCTACTTTGCAAACATGCTTTGGCTAGATGCCAATTATTATAGCTTATGCTATAAGTTTTATACCCATAATGTATGGTTAGCTACTTATGCTAAAAATATATGTCCAATCAAGAATGAAGTCCTATAGGAGGTTTTAGATGAAATAAAAAAGATGTTGTTCTACATCAAAATTACCTCCACTTGTTAACAGAGTTCTAATTGAAGCCATAAAAATAGGGCCATCAAATAGGGAGACAAATGCATTGCAATGCATGTAAAATTAAAATAAAGTTAGAGCCATAATCAAGTTAATTGTAAGGACAAGTGCCTACCACCTTCATAATAATTTATATTTTAATCTTTTTATTATTACAAGAACATTCATTTATCATGGAATGATGTAATGCATATTATTGTAATGTGTTATGTGCTATTATTATGTGCTACATACTTTTATTATAAACTATTTTTTTCATAAAAACTCTCTAACATATTACACTCTTTGTTATACACTTTTTTATATAAATAATTGTATCAACTATATTATAACTAGTAGAATACTCATTATTATATTTTCCCTATCCATATTATTCAAACACTATTTAAATCTTATTCAAATCATATTCAAACATAGTTAAAACATTGCTTAAACTATATTCAAACATTATTAGAAGTATGTGATCACCTCATTTGAGCCCTATTTGAATACTATTTGAACCATACTTGAGTCAAGTTCTATAATCATTTAAACGTTACTCAAGACCTATTTGAATCTACTTGAACCATATTTAAATAGCTCTTGAATAATATTTGAATATTATTTGAACTATATTTGAACTATGATAGACTATGTTTTGAACCTACTCAAACCTTATTTAAATCATTCTTTAATAGGGTTTAAAACTTTTTTAAGTATAGTTTGAATTAGGCTTGAGTATTATTTGAATAAGGTTAAGATTTCATCAAATATTATTTGATTAATGTTTGAACTCTATTTAAACAATCTTTCAATCATTAATGATTATTGTGAGCTTTAAATAAGTGCTCCTCTATTAACAAGTGGAGATAATTTTGATGTAATCATGTGGATCAAGAGATTAGAACTTAAGGTCCATTTACTAGATTGCAAGCTAATGCCTAAGAAAATTCAAAAAAGAAGAATGCTTTGCCCATTATCTTGCCTAGGCCCATTTTATAATTTCATCTTTTTTTTAATTGTATAAATTTTAATTTCTTTTTAGAAACTCTAGGCTTGAAACTTTGAATTTAAAAATTCAAAGCATAACATGTGAAGTGGTTGAATCCACATGAAATAATAGCATGTGAAATGGGTGAATGACATTAAATAATAAGATAACTTATTGCTTCACATTAATATGACCACTCAGTTTTTTCTTTATGTTTTAATTTTTTTTCTTTTAAAAGATAATTGTAATATTTATAAATAGCCCCCCTTGCTAGAATGAAAGGATATCTTTGTGACAATTATAAATTATTTGAGTTGTTCTTGTGATTTGAGAGCTTGATGGTCAAATCTTAGCAATCCTTGGTAGGACCGCTAAATATCCAACATATCTTTATTTTTTTTCACCTCCAATACCCAAGGTAACTTATTTTCATTTTTATCACAATTCTTAACATCATCTCTAACTATTCACTAAGCCTTTTATTCTCTTTCATAAGCTTATACCTTCCTTCCAATAATACCTCTATTTTACTTATTAAGACCTAGTTCTAGTCCTGACACCAAAATAAATAGTTTAAGCCTATAATTCTCAATAAACTACTCTATATCATATATAAATATCTTAACTAAACCTCAATAAATATTTTTAGCCATTTACCTCACTTAAGTCTCATTCCTTAAAGCTACATTTTAAATCAGACCAATTTAGCCAAGGCTAGACTGGTCTAGGTATTCCTGCAACCATATTATCCTACAACCTTTATTATACCATTAAAACTCTAAAATATATCTTTAGATATCAATCAAAAGATCCATGGTCATTTAATTCTCTCAATCTCACCAAAAAAAGGATATCCACCTCCATCAAATTTGGTATCGGAGCAAAGCTTGGAAGGAGCAAATTAGGTCAAAAAATTTCTTCAATAAAGGAAACATCTCAAGTGGTGGGCTTGTCTTCAAATTTGTGAGTTTAATTAATTTTTTTATGATAGTTTAAATTAATATTAGTAGCTTGAAAAGATGTATACTACTTGTAAGTCTATGATGATTGTATAAAATTTTAATTTGTAAGCTCCACTATATAACTTATTCATTTCCTGATTATGTGAACTTGCTTTAGAAAAATTAAGAGAATATCTTAGTGAGGTAGTACTCTACTCTAAACACTCTAGCCATTATTGCAAATCAAAATCTAATTACTTATTTTATTATCTTTGTTAATATTTATTGTTAATTTTAGAAGTTTTTTTAATTAACTTATGATAACTTATTTTCTTAAGCAAAAAAAGAGACTTGATTGTTTTAGTATTTGTTTTCATTGCATTAAAATAATAATAAAACTTGCATACCTAAGAATATAAGTGGGTTAAACTTGGTGATTTTGGAGGCAAAATAAAATTTTGTCAAAAAGACTTAAACTGTCTAAGGAGAGCTGGGATGTAAGTGGTCTTATACTCCCTCCTCACCTAGAAGTTCTCTTAGTCTAATATTTTACTTTGATTACACATTTAGATTATATTTATTTATTTCTTTTTTTATATTTATTTAAACCCTTTTCATATCTCTTTAAAAAAAAATTAAAAAAAAACCTATATGACACCAAAATCTATCTCTCAAGATTAAGTTGAAAACTTGAATTGATTAGTTGATGCTTTTGATCTTAGGATCCATGAAAATGAATTAAAAACTCAATAGATATTAGGAGAAAATAAAAACCAAATGCAATAACTAAAGAAAAAATATAAATTCTTATGACTCATTTACAAAATAATAGAGAACAAACTTCTCCTCTAATACTTACTCAAATTATACCTAGACGAAGAAGATTCATAGCCAAATTATGGAGAAAATCAACCTGTTAGAAGACCATCAATTGCCAGAAATGGAGGAAGGGGAGAAAATTATTTCAAGCTACATAAGACTCTAGTGATCCATCTCGAAGAGTTAAAATAGAAGCCCTAACTTATGTGGTGTACATGCCCTAATAAATTTCTGAATTGATTAGTTTGAATGAATGACTTCTTTGATTAGTATGAAATAGATGATTACTAAAGGGTTACTTACTAAAATAAAATTGATAGGATATGCTAAAATTTATTGGATAAATACTTTAGCTAAAAAATAAAGATTAAGGAGGACAAACCTTACTTGGATAGAGATGAAAGAAATATTAAGAGTAAAGTATTGTCCTAAGAATCATGATAAGCAGTTACATAGTTAACTATTAACTTTAAGACAAAGTAACCTTCCTATAATTGAATATTTGAATACATCTGAAGACTTAATTTCAAGAACTAATTATGCTGATAATGATTGAAAATTGACCAATAAATTTATTATTGGACTTATGACTGATATTAGGAATGAAGTTGAGTCATTTGACCCTCAAAATTTAGAAGAAACCTTCCATTATACTTTATTGGTTGAACAACAAAGAAAATCTACATCAATCCCTAAAACTATGGCTAAAGCCCCTTCCACCTCATTACAATGACCCAATACTAGGCCTACCCATCCAATTAGCCCAAACAACCAATCCAAGGCTCTTATTGAAGGGAGCTATAAAAATAATAGGGAAATAATTTTTTTTAAATATCATAAAAAGGGTCACATGCAAAATCAGTGTAAAACCCAAATTCTTTTTTTAGATGAAATCGAAGACCCAATAGATAATAACTTAGAATAAGTCTATGATGATACACACCTACATAATGAAAAGTTAGACATCTCTAATGATCCTCATATTAATATGATGAGAAGTCTTACTGTGGTTAAAAATGAAGAATAAGATTAGAGAAGAAAGAATATTTTTAACATATATGTTGTCTGTTATAAAAAAAGATGTAGGTTAATTATAAAAGGTGGAAGTGCTATGAATGTTATTTCAACTCACACCCTAGCTAGAGCAAACTTGAAATTTAAACCCCACCCAGAACCATTTCATATTAGTTAGGTAAATCATACATCATTGCCTATCACTAGTCGATGATTAGTCCCATTAAAAATAGGTAGCTATGATGATCAAATTTGGTGTGATGTTCTCTCAACGGATATTGCTCACATTCTCTTAAGAAGAGCTTGATTGTATGATATGAATGTTATTCATTATAGTAGAGAAAAGAATTATATTTCAAATATAATAATAAGACCATCAAACTCTTGCCATTAAAACCAGTAGAAAAGGCACCTTTCGTACCATCAGATAAGATAAGTTATAACTTGAAACCTAAGCCTACTATGAAAAAAATGCCAAACTTCAATTAATTATTATAGGAAATCCTAATGTTATGAATAATATTATCATTTCTAATTCTCGCTTTAAACATTTACTTTTTCTTCTTTGACCTTAAAGATAGAAACTATTAGTTTTGGAACCTTACAAAAAGAATTTCATGATCCATGTCTCCTTCACTTGTTACATATAAAAGAAGTCACACTAGACTCGAATGAGACTAACAATACTTTACTTGTGGTCTTTTCACTTCTCTCTAATTTTAAAGATATTGCACCTGATGAACTTCCTAGTGAATTGCCTCCTTTAAGAGACATTCAACATGCCATTGACTTTACTCATAGTTCCCAACTTTCAACATTTCTCATTATAGGATGAACCCTATTGAGCATGCTGATATTAAAAGGCAAGTTGATGAATTATTAAAAAAAGATTTTATTTAAGAGAGTTTTAGTCCATGTGCAATTCCAACTTTATTAACACCTAAGAAAGATGAGGCATAACAAATGTGTGTTGAAACTTTTTCTCAATGATTGATCTAAAAAGTGGATATCATATTTGAATTAGATTTAGAGATGACTGAAGACTACTTTAAATTCCCTGATAGACTTTATGAATGGCTTTCATGCCCTTTGGACTTTCAAATGCTCTTAGCACATTTATGAGATTAATGAATATTATTCTTAAATCATATGTAGGTAATTTTTTTGGTGTATTTTGATGAAATTCTGATTTTTAGTCCAAGTGAAAATGAACATCTACAACACCTACAAAAAGTTATTAAACACTTAGACAAGAGAAAATATACATTAATCTAAAAAGTATTTCTTTTTGCAAACTGAGGTAAAATTTTTAGGCTTTACTGTATCCATTACTATACTTAAACTTGATCCTTCCAAAGTGAAAGCAATCTCAGATTGACCATCACCTAAAGTTTTACTAAAGTTAAAAGTTTCTATGGTTTAACCACCTTTTATAAGAGGTTCATTAAGAATTTTAATACCATTGTTGCTCTGATAACTGATATACTAAAATTAGATAAATTTTATTGGACTTCTAATACATAAAAGGCTTTTGAGCAAATTAATGTTTTTATCACTTCTTCACCAATCCTTAGGCTTCTAGATTTTCTTAAAACCTTTGAAGTGACATGTGATGCTTTAAGAATTAGGATAGGTGAAATTTTGAGTCAAAAGAATCATTCAATAGCATTCTTTAATAAAAAGTTAAATGAAGTCAAGCAATAATATTCCACTTATGATAAAGAGTTTTATAATGTAATTCAATCCTTAAGGTTATGATGACACAATCTCTAACATGGAGAATTTATACTTAATTTTGATCATCATGCCTAAAATTTATTAATACTCCACAAAAATTTAGTCATAGACATGCTCAATAGGTTGAATTTTTACAAAACTATTCTTTTATTTTAAAGCACAAGCCTGAAATTAAAAATAAACCTATTGATGCTTTATTAAGGGCAAACTTAATGATTTTTTTCTTTAGAATTAAGAATCCTAGGATTTGATCAAATTAAAGATGATTACATAATATGCCCTAACTTTCACATAATTTATCTTAAACACCTAGATAACCAATAACTTTATAAGGAGCATTATTCATAACAAATGTATATTTATATTAAGGAAAATAATTATGTATTTCTTGATCTTCCTTTAAAGAATTCATTATCACCAAGCCACAGGTTAGAGGTGTAGTTTGTCATTCTGGAAAGAATAAGACCATATGTTTATTAGAAAATAGATTTTATTAGCCTTCATTAAGATGAGTTGTTCAAAAATTAATGGCTCAATGCTTAATTTATAAATAAGCTAAAACTATCAAACAAAGGTCTGGACAATACATGACCTTACCTATTCCTTGTAGACCTTGAGAAGACTTATCAATGAATTTTATTCTAGGATTACCTACGATAGCTCGAGGACATGATAACATTTTTATTATAATGGATATGTTCTAAAAAATGGCTCATTTTTTGGCTTGTTTGAAAATAAATAATATCCAAATTATTCTTTAAAGAAATAGTGTGACTCCATTATCTCCCCGTAACCATTATTTATGATAGAGATGTTAGGTTTGTCTCATATTTTTGAAAAGCATTATGAAAATTATTAGGTACCAAATTAAATTTTTTTTATTCCTTTCACCCATAAATTGATAGATAAACAGAAGTGATCAACCGCACTTAGGAAACTTGCTTAGGTATTTAGTAGATAAAAGTTTAAGAAATTAGGATTTACATTTACCAACCTAAAAATTTTCTTATAACTCTAAAACTACAAATAAATCACCTTTTGAGATAGTCTATCATCAAGATCCAAGACGGCCAATAAATATAACAAACTTACCATCTCCTATATTTTCTGATGCAACATTCTCATTTGCTAAAGACTTTCAAAGCCTCCATGAAAATATAAAAAAGTAATTTACTATAAGTAATAAAAATTATTCTTTTAAAGAAAATCATAATAATTCAACGAAAGATTATAAAGAAGGTGATTATATTTTGATTTTCATTCAGCCTGAGCATCATCAAATCACTAAATATAAGAAATTACATACACATGCTTATGGTCCTTTTATAATTTTTAAGAAAATTGGAACTAGTATTATCACCTTGATTTACCTGTTGATATGCTCATTCATCCAATCATTAATATTAAATATATCCTATCATATGAAGGAGTTAGCAAACCATTACTTATTCCATCTAACTCTTTAGCAAGAGATATATAGCATCAAACTTGCACAAGCCCTTTTTATTTGAAGTTGACTATACCATCACCAATCAAGCACCCATTAATCCAACTTTTGAACATCATTTTCTAATTTGCTAGAAGAATAAACCATCAACTGAAGATGCATAGTGACCGTACTAATTTGGAGATTCTAGCCCCATAATTAGTAGGACACTTCTTAGATTTCAACTCTTCGGAGTAGAGTTCAATTGAGCCTATGTGAGTTGATATAGAATACTTATGGATCAATAAATTAAAATTCAAGTTCCATTTCCTAGATTTTAAGTTAAAGCCTATGAAAATTCAAGAAAGAAAATGCTTAGCCCATTAATCGGTTAAAGCCCATTTTATGACTTTATCTTTTTTTTTTTAGTTAAGTAATTTTTAACTTTTTTTTTCGAAACTCTAGGTTTGAAATTTTGAATAAAAATTCAAAGCATGACATGAAAAGTGGTTGAATCCACATAAAATAATAGCATGTGAAATATGTGGATGACATAAAATAATAATGTTACTTATTACTTTGCAATAATGTAGCCACTCACGTTTCCCTCCATGTTTTGAGTTTTTTTTTTTCTTTTGTAAGATAATTGTAATGGCTATAAATAGCCCCCTTTGCTAGAATGAAAGAAAAAAAAATTTTTGTCAATTATAATTTATTTGAGTTATTCTTGTAGTTTGAGAGCTTGGTGGCCAAACCTTGGTAATCTTTGATGGGAGTGCTAGTTATCTAACATATCTTTCTTTTCTCACCTCTAATATCCAAGATAACTTATTTTAATATTTGTCATACTTCTTAACTTTATCTCCAACAATCCACTAAGATTTCTACTCTCCTCTACAAACCTACACTTTTCTTCCACTCAATAGTATCTCTACTTCACTAATTATGACCTAGTCCTAGTCTTTACACCAAAATAAATACTTAAATCTTATAATTCTCAATCAACTACTCTATGCCATAAATGCATATCCTAACCTAAACTTAAACCTTCATAAGTATTTTTAGCCATTTATCTCACTTAAATCTCATTCCTTGAAACTATATTTTAAATTAGCCTAATTTAGCCCAAACTGGATTAGTCTAGATATTCTCACTATCATATGATCCTACACCCTTCATTATCCTATCAAAACTCCAAAATATATCTTTAGATATTAATCTAAAGATTCATGATCATTTAATTCTTTCAATCTCACCTAAAAAAGAACACCCACTTCTATCAATTTTGATCTAATAAAATTTTTTGGGCATATATATCTATGAAAATAAATAACAATTAAATTTTCAATTTCATCTATTATGGGAACCATCAACTTGTATTTTTCAATCTAGTGTGCTCTTTTGGTTTTATTCTATAATAAGAGAGAATTGATTTTAAGAATTTTGATTACATCACAAATTTAAGGCATTAGAGCTAACTCCTCATGGACTACTAATTTTAAATCATAAGACTCTTCCATAAATTTAGCAACTTCAATAGGTATAAGCTCCTTAAAAAACTCTTTAGGGATTCTTTGTTGGCTATCATGTGAATGCTATCTCAAGCATGACATGATTTTATTGCTTTCACCATTTAAGTGATTGGTTTCATCATTAATAATTAAAAATGAAACAATAAAATATCACACCTACATATATTAGTGAAACATTACAAGATCATTTGGGATCACTTTTTTTTAGTTTTTTATGTTTATTTTATTTTATTTAAATTTTGATTGAAAAAATATGCTCGATGATAATAATTATTTTTTAAAACACTTAAAATATCTAAAAATTATTTTGAATATTTTTTTAAAAAATATAATTTATTTTTAAAAGTAAAAAATAAAAATATTTAAGACCAATTAGAGATCAATTTTGTTTTGTATTATTTGATGTTTGTTTCATGATATTTTTAAAAACACTTAAGGCCTGTTAATATCTTTTTTAAAGTATTTTATTTTTTTTAAATAATTAATATTATTTTAGAAATACACTCAAAATAACTTTAGATGTCTGTTTGGGATCACTTTTTTTTATTTCATGTTATTTATATTTTTTTCAAAACAAAATAAGTTTATTGGTCATTATTATTTTTAAAAATACTCAAAATATCTAAAAACTATTTCAATATTTTTTTTAAAAAATATATTATTATTTATTTTTGATAATATTAAATAAAAACACATAAAAAATATATCAAACAAATATATTTTTAAAAATAACATAAAAACAAAAATAAAAAACATAAAACAAAATTAATCCCAAATAGCCACTTATTTTTAAAAATAACTATTACCACTAAACATATTTTATTTTCAAACAAAATATAATAAAAACATAAAACAAAATAAAAATAGAAAAAATATTGATCCCAAATAGTCCCTTAAAAATACACTAAGGGGTGGGACATCACTTTTGATTTTGATTTTATATTTTATTTTGTTCATATTTTGATTTGAAAAAAAAATATTTTAAAAAATAATATGATTTATTATTAAAAATAATAAATAAATATGTTCAAAAAAAATACTAAGCAAACAGATTTTCAAAAAGAATATAAAACTAAAAAAAACACTGAAACAAAATTGATCCCAAATCATAAATAAACATATTTTTAAAAATAATATAAAAATAAAAATAAAAACATACAAAATAATGATTCAAACTGATCCCCAAACAGGCCCTAATTAAATTGATACAATTACAAACTATACACATAAGCACTAAAGATTGATAGTGCCCCATCATGAAACATTAATAAACTATTATAAACTCAAAGTTCAAAGAGAAAAAAAAAAGCATTTTTAGAGAATTCTCATAGATTTAGCATTGCCATTTTTTTACTTATTTGATAATTAGAAATAGTAAATATAGTTACTTCGTTTGCCAAATTGTCGCATTTTCCTTGTCTCACGCAGGATTGACCGGTTCCAGCATCGCTATTTTTAAATCGAAATCCAACTTTTTTTCAAATAAACACTGGAAGAAGGAGAAGGAAAAAAAATTTTCTGTTTTTGAAGTTTTAGAAGAGAGACAAAGCCGAGAATGTAAGAGAGGCATCGTCAGAGGCTTCTGAAATAGATTAATAGAATCAACCTTTCGTCCTCGAAGGTATGTTTCGAAGCTCTTTGATCTTTCTCTCAATTCTCATTCTTGCATTTATTGCTCTAGCATTTTTTTTTTGTTTAATTTAGAAAATGTGATTTGGGCTTTTCATTTTTACTCATTCGGTGCATTGTTCTACATAAAGAGATCTGGAAAGGGTCCTCTAAGTTTGCTTTTTTGCTTCGTTTGAGTTCTTCCCCATGTGTGGCGATAATGGAGCCTTGAAATATGAAGTTAACAGGGTAGTTTGGCCATGGAGACAAAGACCAATTCAAGCAGGATAATTCCCATCTGTTGATTAACCAGCAAGTTGGAACTGTAATGTAGGAAGCTGGACATGTAAAAATGGTGTGGGTGTGGGTCAAGCAAATTCGTTTTGATAGAAAGCGGGCAAAAATAACAAGTAGCAGGGCAGGCCTATTTTGAGTCCCTCTCCAGCCCTGATTTTCGTGAAGAGAAATAGTTCTTTTGTAGCTGAAAATTTTCCCTGCACAGCAAATGTCTCCACTGTTACTCTTCTTGGTTTGGAATGAGAGGAAAAAAGGAAGGACAAAAGAAATGGTAATGGTAGTGAATTAGTCTGAATTTCTTTTTTATCCTACTAAATTTTAGGTAAGTGATCTATTTTTCCATGTTGAGCATAAATGAAATCTTCAGAAAATAGATTAAATTTTGTTTCAAAGATGTCATATCATCCAAAAATTCAACTTATCAGATTCTATATTTGACACAATTCTTAGATCTTAAAGTACCCGAGTATTTGAGACAATTTTTAAAATAAAATTGAGATATGAACTCCTTTATACTAAAATTATATTAAAATTGTGTGACTCAACCACATCCAATGATTGAAAATTTTAAAAAGCCTAGATTTGAGTCCAAATTGGTCTAAATGCAAAATTGGAGGCCATCTTTTTTTGTGTGTTTATAGGAAAAAATGAGCATCTTAATAAGACAAATCCAATGAGTCCATCAATGCTCTTTTTTGAGTTTATTAAGTAACTAAAATGTCTAACAAAAATAATATGAACAGGTTCTATTCAAATTGCCTGTTTGAGTGTCCAAAATTTTTTGTATAAATAGCCTAAACAAATCAATAAAATTTTTTCCTTCTATGTCACCTCAACAAATCATTAAAAAAACATATCTGTAAATTTAGGAAGGAATTGAATAGAAGAAAAATACAGATTTCGTATAGAACCTTTGCTCATTGTCATCGCTAACTATAGATTTTCATACATTATTCCAAACCTTTGCTCATTGTCATCATTATCTAATGTCGATCATTGAGCAACATTGATGCCCATCATCACTGTTAACAATTGATGCTAATCTTTTTAGGTGCTCAATTTTCCTTCCTATCGTGAGAGCAATCAAGTAAACTATCAACCTTAACACAATTATTAATGTTCATCATCCATCATCATCTAATATTTATCAAAATTTGATCTGTGACATCCATCAAACACTAACACTTAAGGTTCATCTTCTCGATCATTCAATCTGCTCTTTTTATTAGGAGAATGACAAACCTGGTCACCTCATGTTGCTGAATTCTAATAATCTTTATCAATCGTTGTCAGGCACTTGTCAATGGCCAACAAACAATGCCTATTAGTCGAGACATCTAATGTTTGTCTTCTCAATCAATCAATCTTCCCTCCTACTAGGAGAGGGATTAAGTCAACTTTTCATAATCATCGAACTACTATCATTCCTCATTGAATGTCAGCTAACATCATCTTCTAATAACTAACAACCAACATCCATTAATTACTAATATTTGATACTCATCTTCCTAATCATTAAATGATATTTATAGTAATTAGATTATCCTCCTATCAAGAGAATAACCAAGTCAAACACTATTGTCCCATAACTATGCACAAACATAGACTTGTAGGGACACAGCAATACGTACCGAACGTACAAGACACATATTATTAAAAATATATGATATAGACACGCTAAACACGATATTATAACTTTTATATCTTAATAATTATAAGCATATATCTAATCTAAATAAAATAGAGTATTAAGAAAAAATAAGACATTAAGTCGAATGTGAATTTTTAAAAGTTAAAAAGTTCATACATGATATGAAAACATTAAGAGAAAAAACATCGAGATATGTGAAGGTAATGACCTTAAGCATCAATAGTGATGATGAAGGTGACTATGAATGCCATAGTGGTGATAATCAATGATGCTCCAAAATCACCCGAAACCTAGTCATTGAAGAAGAAGATGGTTTAGAGGCTCGAATAAAAGAGATGGGCAATGTTTACATCCACGGAGCATGAATTATAAGTTAATAAATAGGTTATAAGTTTATAACTTAAATTTGAAATAGTTTTAATTTTACTTTTAATGTAATGTGTCTGGCACATGTGTTATATATTTAAATTTGTTATTTTAATTAAACACACAGTGATGTGCATGACGCGTGTGAGACGCGTTCTACGTGTCGCCATGTGGGTTCACATATCAAATATTGAACGTCATTATTTTTAGAAGTATCGGTACATCATAGCCCTTAATTTTTGATGCTCCCCATTAAACATCACTAACCACCAACTAAATAGCCAATTAAATTAATCAACAACAAACATTAAACATTAGATGTTTGTCCTAGCATTACCCAATCATTAACCAAGTTTATTGCTCATCATTGTTTGATGACAACTCTTATGCCTCAAAACTCCAAATATCACTATTAAAGATATCTACTATAGCCCATAACTTTCATACTATATTAATTTCATCTTGTAACTCTTTACTAACGCTAATAGAAGTTTTTCAATCATATTAGCTAGACGTCATAGAATATCAAAATTAATGGACCACGCAATATGTTCATAAAAATATATGAAAATAATATATTTTTTCAATTACAAAATTAATTTGCATAAAAATGTATGGCTAATGATACAGGTTATCTCAAAAGAAAGAAATTAGCATCTTAACATTTTACTCTTATTTTATAATAAAAATTTCATGATAAAAGTTTTTATAAAGCTATAATTTAGTAATAGTAGTAGTAGTAATAAACCACTCGTGATTATCATGATGATAATAACTCCCAATAAAATTTGGAATAATTCATCCTCCAAATATACAATCAAATGGAAATCCACAAAAGCATTCCTACTTACGAAGACTATGCAAGTGATATGTTATTTACATTTGATAGATATAACCGTACCTTTTCACCTGCTTTGACGGCGAGGAGCTCATAATGGCTTCATACGGCTAGATTTTTCTCCGCGAGCTGCGTCTGACAGAGTCGAGGTCAATTAGCCGTGAGACAGGAGCAGGTGAAGGAGCTTTCAGACCAACCGATTCAGGAATCTCGAGATCTGCATTTGTGGGTGCGCCAGTAGCACGCCTGATGTCGACACCGTTATGCGAATGAACCTTGATCCGTTCCTTTTCAATCTGAATGGAATTTTAAGAACGATTATTTTTGTTTTATGAAACAAGCACAATTAGCTAGCAGTAAAAAATAAGGCAGATGAAGATAATGAATTGAAAGAAGGCTGAAACTTGCTCACACATCAGTAGATAAAATTGTTTGAAACTTGAATAGGTGGATCATTGATATCATAAAATAATGGTTGCACATTTTTGCCTTTCAATTTTTGTTCATAAAAATAGATAGAAAAGGTATGAAAAATAATAGGCCATAAGAATATGGCTGAAAAGGTATGAAAAATAATAGATTTTCTCAAAATAAAGGGGGCTATTTTTATAACGATATATAATTTAGTTATTTGTGAGATAATTAGTATTAAAACTTTATCAATAAGGATAATATTTTTCCATATGTTGAAAACAATGAAAATTAATCACCTAATATGGCGTGATAAGTCAAGGTTTCTAAACACCCACGTAATGAAGGGTGACGCAACAAAAATGAAGATTGTGGACTTCAATACTTTGAGAGAGAGAGAAGAATCTAGCATACCAGAATCAAGGATAACAAAAAATTAAGAGAATTGAGCATATATAATATATGAAGGCGACAACAGAAAGGAGGCAATAAGTGGAGAGAAGATGATCCAACAGGACATGAACTGATTCTATAGAGGGGAAGCGAAAAATTCTTTTCTTTAGTTGTAGAAGTTCTAGTGGTAGTGTTGTGACATTAGGTGAACAAGTTATTAAAAAGAGAGAGCGATTCAGATATTTAGGCTCTATTGTTCAAAATGATGGTGAAATAGATGGAGATGTTATTAGTAGAATTCAAGTTGGATGGTTGAAGTAGAGGAATGCATTTAGCTTTGTGTGATAGTACTTAAGGTAAAATTTTATAAGATGTTGGTAAGACCCAATGATTTATGAATGAAAGAGAAGCATAAGACGTTAAGCGTTAGATGAGGATGCTCACGTGGATGAGTGGCTTTACTCTTAGAGATAAAATGTGAAATGAGTATGTTAGGAAAAAAAAAGTAGCTGGCAAATAAGACAGAGATGCCTTAGATGGTTTGGCGATAAAGCGTCAATCGTCCGATGATGGAGAGTAGATGCATTAGATTTGTTTTATGTTAAGAAAGGTAGAGGTAGATCTAAAAAGACTTGGTTAAGATGTATAAAAAATGACTTTAGTATGCTTGAATTAAATGAGAATGACACAATGGAGACAAAGGATTCATGTAAGCAACCATTTAGTGGGATAAAAGCTTGTTGCTATTGTTGTTTGTTGTTGTATTTGATCATGATCTTTCATGAATTAAAAGAATCTCTATTTATAGAAAAGGTCTTCCTAAAATTAACAAATCTATACCTAAATATGGGCATTCTACGCTTAAGACAGAAAGCATATAACAAATAAAAGACTATATATTTTGACAATAAAAGCTCCATACTGATAACAAAGGATTTAAGAAACTTATAAAGTATTAATTTCCTAAACTACAGACAACGTCGTTACAAAGGGTTGCAATACTGTCGGAGGAAAAACTAAAGTTCGTCCAACAAAACCCTCCCAAATTTATGGAAGCACATGTTCGCTGTAATACTCTGAACGAGAGTTCATACTCCAAGGGAATTGATAACGTTCATCTAATCCAAAATGAAGTTTGATGTTGGCAACATAATTAATAATATAGTTTTCTATTTTATTTCGTAATTTGTAATAAACATTTATTCAGTGATTTGTAGAAAAGGAATATTTACATGTTTTTTTGCTTTATTTATTGTATTTATTATTAGTTTTTTTTTTCTTATTACACAAATCCCTCCCAACTTAATTTTATTTTCTTGTAATCCCTACATTTTCTTATTACTATAAATAGGATGCCTATGTTCCACCAAATTGAGTGCAGCTGCGAAGGATGGAACACAGTCATGCAAATTTATTTCAAAATGCAATTTAGAAAAATATCTCATATTTTGCAAAATGGGCTATGCCTACAAGTCCGAAGTGCCATAATTATTAGAAAATCACCCTTACAATAAATCAAGGATAACAGGTATGACGTCGCACACATTCGAATTGAAACATCTCAACCATAACAAAAAATCACTCAAATATTGCTTGTTTTTAAAAATAGACTACATCGATACATCTGGATTGTCAAAAATATCTAGAAATGACACTCATATTGCACAAGTCTCCACATAAAATAATTTTACAAATTTTACTCAAGCTCAAGGCAATCAACACAAAAATCGACACAGAAATGATGAGAATTTATAAATGAGACTCAATACACATTTTATTAAAAAAATTATTTTATATTTAATGTGCTATCATAGATATAATTGTAGTAAATATTTGTTTTGCTTATAAAAAATTTTCTCAAAATATTTATACTCAATATATATATATATATATATATATATGTAACTATTTATTTAAATTGAAATCTATTAAATATATGTTATTATGCATATAAATTAATTTATTATTATTTTATATTAAAAAAATCAACTCCTTGTAACTACATCTAGAGAGTGGTCATTGTAACTACATCATGGACTCCAGAGTAGGAAAAGGAGAGTAGATCAGCAGGATAAGAGCTCAACACTAAGATATTATCGAGAATCACGAGTACAACAAAGCCGAGTGGAGGTGATGAGTTGCTTGATATCACCACACTATCAAAAATCCATTGATGATGGCACTCACTTCTCTTCTCGAGACTTAAGAACTACCAATCCAAGGAACTTCACACATTGGATCATCAGGGAGAGAGAAGCGGATCACTCATAAGAATTTTAAAAATAAATAACCCAAAAATCATTAATTCACGAATTGGAGAAAGCTAGGTGTTAATGAGATTTTGTGTCAAAGAATAAAGCAGATCCTAGATGCAAGTGATGATGGATTGAGAAAATTATATCAAGTTACCCAATAAGAAATAGGCAAAAATGAAAGAAAAAAATTAAAAGCAAATCCATGTCAAAACAAAAATATTTAAAATGATTCAGTCGCTAGCAATTTGACTTACATCCATTGTGATTAGGGGATAATAACTAATTACTATGACTAAATATGATTTATGAGATTACAATTTCCCTCATTCTCTCCGATACAATGTTCAAAAAATTTTCCAAGCTTATTTTTGAGAACAAGAACTTAAGTCAAAAAACTAGAATATCTCTGATGTGTGATGGGAAAGAGGGTAATTATTGATGTAACTTCTTCCTAAGGTTTATGTTCACTGTGGCAATCTGAAAAAGTCCCCTTCCCATTCCTCCTCCCATATTTATACTAGCTTATCTGAGTAGTGACTACTTTTTCTTATTTTAATGGCATTGTCATGCTTCTTGGATATATCATCCTTTTAAAATATTTCAAATCTAGCATCATCATACGACCCCACTAAATTAACTTGACAGCGCTTTGTATTCGATGAAATATCATGCATCAAGATCCATTGGTGTGTGTAGAATAAGGGTCTGGAAACATCTCTATGGTGGCTATACTACTTCCTAGGAGGCAGGACCATGTCCAAAGTTTTGTCAAACAAGTCACGTGGGTCTTATTTACCCTGCTATGCGTCACACAGAAATATGGCTTGTGTGGAATCTTTTCTAGTGCTACCACATGTATAATTCAAAATGTTGGGATTATAACTTCCCCCTCCACCTTTGGAAGCTATAAATAAAGCTTCCAAGAGTGGAGACCAAACCATTCCACAAATTTTATTTATTATCTCTATTTCTTGAAGCTCCTAAGTCTCTCATTCCCCTTGAACATTTGCAGATGCAGCCCCACCGATCACTAAGGTCAATGATGAAATGGATGAGATGTAACCCTTCTTCAATGGTGGGTGAGCCTGCATGCAAGAACCCTGGTAGCGGGAACCAATGGAACCCATAGAGGTAGATGTTTCATCAAGTGGAAATGCAAGTGGGAGTGACAAACCATCTGAGACAAGGGTGCCACCAGGTGGAGAACCAGTACCTGCCACCGTTGAGGAGAAAACAACAAAGCATGAGGGTGGACACGACGAGAAAGTGGAGAAAAAAATGGAAAAAAAGGATATCTTCTTCTCTAATAAGCCAGGTGCAAGCCGAGTCTTCATCGGCTATCCTAAAGATTGACTAGGTTGGAGAGTAAAGCAGCTGCCACGAACATTCGATACAAAAAGGGGCTAATTGACCTTAATGGTGGTTTCATAGACATGGAACGGCATTGAAGGGGGAAAACCTTGTCCGATCATCTCTAGAAGAACTAGGAAGATCTCATTGAGGTGCCGTCCTAGCTTGGGTCCATCCAAAAGTCCTTCAGTGAACTGTGTAGTGACAAAAAGGCTGCCACGAACACATCATTATCCGAGTCGACCAGAATTGATGACCTTCACAACTATCTGGAGAGAATGGAAGAAGAAATGTGGCCTAGGGATCCTGCTCGAAGCCAACTCTGGAGCAGCATGAGGGTTCAGTTCATGGAGGGAATAGTAGCAATGGCGTACCTTGGGCATATATCTCCCCTGCGGTTCTATTAGGCCCGACATTCCTGGCTCTCTATCCCAACGGGTTGGACGTGATCTGCTCGCCATCAACACTTATGAGGCATCAATTTGTGCTAAGAACGAGAAACATGTGGCCGAAATGTGGGACATTGTCATGAGATTTGAGGATCGTGGAGCATCATCAAGGAGGAGGTGCTAGTACACCTCATGACCAAAGCCCGAGGCTAAAAGAGAGTGGCATAGACCTAACTTCTTCTGTGTGTTTTTGAATCTTCCAAAACAACTTCCCTTAGCTTTCTTTCCTTCTTGCTAAGGAGATGGCAATCGTTGGTGATGCGAAAGACTACGAGGACTTCGACACCATTATGGTGTAGACACCTTCAGTGTCAACGACATTCAGCATACTAACCCAATCCATAGTTGTAGTCGTGCTCATTAAAAATATATTTTCTATGAATGAAATCTTGAATTATTCTATTTAAATAATATTTGACTTAATTTGAAGCAATTATTTAGTTTTATTTATTTAAGTTTAGCAATATTTTCAAGTCTTAAGTCATCTTGCACAGTTAGTATTTTCATCATATCTTTCAGCTCAATACTCTATTTTGGGCAATCTTAACCTTGTTGGAAAACTATGAAGATTCTCTACAAATTTTTAGTTCATAAGTAAAGCTAAATCAAATTGTATCATAGTGAAAATAGTAATCTTTTTTCAAATGAATATGTATACCGATTTTTTTGTAACTTTTCATGAACTTTAAACTCACATCATGTATTTCTCTTCTTGTAGTCTTTGGCACCTTGTAAATTTGATGACCACCTCCAATGTAAGGCATGTTTCCAAAAATATAAAATTTGCTTATTTCTTGTGCGAGATAAAATAAATTTTTTTTCTCCATGTCATGACAACTCGACCAAACTCCAAGAGATGAGGGATGTTGATGCCCAAGCGATGAGATGTCGTTGCCAAATTATAAATATTTAAGGTTTGTTTCTATCATATATTAAAGTTTTCATTGTTTTCTTTGATCTATTCTCCTCTAGCTTCTAGTTTCTATGATGGTTGGTTATTTTATTGTATGACTCTAGTTTTGGTAATTCAAGATTTTTGTAATTTTTTTTATTTCATAATTGAATTCAAGCATCTTTAAGTGCTAATTTCTATTCATTGAAATATTATATGCCTTGCCTAAGGAGATAGCTCCTATGCTATCCCGATTCTCCTTATTAAGAGCCATTACAGACCGATATGCCTTTTATATATGTATTCTTCTTTCAAATCTCTTACATGTTATTATGAGTCAGTTAATAATCAATTAATTCAATATTCATATGAGGCATATCCTACATCAATTGGTATCAAAGCTTGGTCTAGTCTAGGCATTTGCATACTATATAATATTTTAGCTTTCTCGACATTTATAGCTTTTTCTGGTCTTTTTGGCTAGTTTTATTTTGGCAATACAATAAAGCTTAATTGGCTTAAGAACACAACTAGACTTATTGCTTTGACTCGATTTCAAAAGCCATACATTTTAACCTTAGCCTGGAACACGACTAAGCCCTTTGGCTTTGGATTGATTCAAAATGACCAAACATCTTTATATTGGTTCAAAATGCGACTAAACATTTGTTCTGGTTGATTCATAAGAACCATACATTAATTTCAATATTTTAGTTTATTTTTTATAGATAAATATCTAGCTTGCATTCTGAAGAGGGAGGTGCATGTGTGGAAAAATAATAATTTTTTTCCCTCTCTTTTCTTCTTTATTTTAAACCACAGCAAAGTGTATAACCACACGCTCAAATAAAGCATACCAAATACATCCACCATGCACAATTGATATGGACCAATTTCAACATACGCTAGAGGCTATTCTAACCAAGTTAGAGGTAATAGATGGTAGGCTAACTACTACAGAAGGGATAACCCACATTGATTCTAATGCCTCAGAAAATAAACTTCAAAATCCTGAAAGGCTAAAAAGACACCACTACTCTATCCACATGAGCCTACCCTTATAGATGATGATGATGATGATGAGATCTTTAGAGCTATCAAAATTAAAGCCCTAACTTTTGATGGGACTTTAGATCCTAAAATTACTTAGAATGAGAATCAAGTATTAACCAATACTTTAATCTGTATACTTTAAGTGAGGAGAGAAAGGTTATGTTTGTAAAGATAAAACTCACATCACAAGCTTATGTGTATTTTCAAAATCTTGAAAATCAATATCTAAGAAGAGGTTTAGAACAAATAGGCACATGGAGAGAATAGAAGCTCCGTTTGAGAGAGAAAATTATACCAATGTCATATTATGGACAAATGTTAGATCAGTGACAGAAGTTTCTTTTAGGTAGCAAATCAATGTCTGAGTATATTTTAGGATTTAATGAATACTTAATGCAATGTGAAGTAAAAGAAGACAGCATTATTACATTATCATGATTTAGGGCAGGGTTAAGTGAGGATATTCAACAAGAGTTATTCCTAAGAGAGGTTCATACCCTAGAATCAGCCTATAGCATCGCAAGAGATCTGAGCAATTTCAAAAACCATCATTACTTTGTAAGCCTAACTTTACACACATAGTTCGGCCAGTATAGGGAACCACCACTATTGGTGCCTCTTCAAGTCTTATTCTCACATCTAGTTCCTCTCCACACCAACCTACACTTCTTGCACCAAAACGAGAAAGCGCATCTTAATCAAGCTCACGAACAATTGGAGGGTCACAAGTTCAATGTTTTAAGTGTTAAGGAAGAAGTCATGTTGCCACAACATGTCCAACTAAGTTAGTATATATTGAGGAGGGAAAGCTAGATCTGAACTCTACTACTGAAATTGAACCTGAAATTTTTATTTCAAAAGATGCATTAGAGGCTGATTACTATGATGATAATTATATAAATGATTCTCAACACCAAGAGTCTTTAGTTGTTGTTAGATGTATCTTTACACAACCTAAAGTGAGTGAAGATTGGAAGTGTACTGCAATGTTTAACACATAGAATAGTGATAGATAATGGTAGCTATATAAATGCAATATCTTTAGATATTGTATCTCGCATTAAGTTAACTTCTATGGATCACCCTAGTCCTTATACTATATCTTGGATTAATGACACATCTATTCCAGTAAGAAAGCATTATTTAGTATCCATTAAATTTAATTCTTACTCAAAAGAAGTTTTATGTGATGTTATACCAATGCAAGTTGGAAGTGAAATTCTAGGAAAACCTTGGTTATTTGATAGAGATGCTACAATGACTAGAGAGGCCAACACTTGTGTGTTCACATATGAAGGAAAGAAGAATACATTATACCCATCCCCAGCTAGAAAAAATAATCAATCATTCACTAATACAAAGCTCAAATCAAATAATGAAAAAAAGATTTTAAAATTGATTTCACAAAGGGAAATGGAGAGGGAGTTTACTAATAGATCCATCATATGAGTTGTAAGAGTCCGTGAATCTAAACCTAACAATATTAAATTAGTCATTCCATCTACCGTTGAGTCTATCCTAAATGAATTTAAGGATGTATTCGCAAAAAAATCAACGAAATAGCTTACCGCCTATGCGTGACATTCAACATGCAATAGATTTAATCCCAGGAGCTACTCTACCAAATTTGCCTCATTATATGATGAGTCTTACTGAACATCAAGAATTGACAAAACAAATTCAGGAGTTTATTAAACAAAGGTTTTATTAGAGTCTTAGTTCATGTGTTATTCCAGCACTCCTTACCCTAAAAAAAAGATGGTACTTGGAGAATGTGCATTGATAATCGAACAATTAATAAGGTAATAATCAAGTATAAATTTCTCATTCCAATATTAGATGGCTTATTAGATCAAATGAATAGTGCAATTATTTTTTCAAAAATATATCTAAAAAGTAGATACCATCAAGTCAGGATAAGGTCAGGTGATTAGTAGAAAACAACATTTAAAACAAAAAATGGCTTTTATGAGTGGCTTGTTATGTCTTTTGGATTATCTAATGCCCCAAGTATTTTTATGAGAATCATGACTCAAATTTTACAGCCTTTTTTGGGACAATTTGTAGTAGTATATTTTGATGGCATTCTATTATTTAGTAAAATACTACAAGATCACCATGAACACCTAAAAAAGTGTATTATACTTAGAGAACACTTTTTATTTGCTAATCTTAAAAAGTGTACCTTTGTTACTGACCATTTAAACTTTTTGGGCTTTATAATCTCTAAAGATGGAGTATCACTTGACCTTGCAAAGATAAATATTGAAGAGTTATTATTATCTATATTATCTATTTTTGTTATTGGATTTGATAAACTACCTGAGTTATATTCTGAGTGTCCTCAATTTTGTGCAATTTATAATAATCTTATTGAAAATCCTACCAAAATTATAAATGATTACACTCTTAGAAATAACTACATCCCTAAAACCTCAATTAGAGATTTTTTTAGTTTGAGAATCACATGCTGGTGGTTTAGTTGGTCACTTTGATAGAAATAAAACCATTAAGACTGTAGAAGATAAATTTCATTGGTCAGGATTAAAACATGGTGTTACTAGGATTATTGCTAATTATAAAACTTATGCCTTAGCTAAGCAATGAACTCAAAATTCTGGCCAATACACCCCCTTGCCTATGCCTAGTTGTTCGTGAGAGGATATTAGTATGGATTTCATTTTAAGATTGCCCAAGACTATTAGAAAGCATGATTCAATTTTTGTAGTTGTTGATAGATTTACAAAGATGTCTCACTTTATTCTTTGTTCGAAAACATCGAATGATTTTCTTATTGCACATTTATTTTTTGATGAAGAAGTTAAATTGCATGGCCTTCCAAAGAGCATTTTTTCTGATTGTGATGTTTGTTTTACTTCATATTTTTGGAAAACTTTATGGCATTTAATGCGTACAAAATTAAAGTTTTCTTCAGTCTACAACCCGCAAACTAAAGACCAAACTGAGGTAGTTAATCAAAGATTAGGAAATTTACTTCGGTGCCTTGTAGGAAAAAATATCAAATGTTGGGATTTGCTTTGTCGAGAGCTAAATAAGCATATAATAGTTCAGTAAATAAGTCCATAGGAATGAGTCCATTTGAAGCATGTCATGACTATAAGCCTCATAACCTAATAGATTTATTACCTCTCCCTATGCATGCACGAACTTTTAATTTTGCTAAAAAAATTACACAACATATTCATGATATTCATTAGGGCTGCAAATAAATTGACTGCATAACAAGCTACTCGTCACTCGATTCGATTAGAGCTCGTTCATGATCATTTGATTAACTAATTGAATGAGCTTGAGCACTTTTATAAATACTTGATGCTAAATGAACAAGCTTAAACAAGTTGTTTAGTTCATTTATGTTCATGAACAGTATCATTTAAAGCTTGTGAACAAGCTCATTAAAGAAGCTCGATTAAAGCTTATTCATAAACAATATCCTTTAAAATTTTATTTTTAAGCTTAATAAACCTTAATTGATATAGCTTGTTTATATTTCTCAACAAGTTGCTCACAAACAAGCTCGATTAAGATCGATTAAAGCTCATTTATTTCATTAAACGAACTGCTTGTTAACAAGCTCGATAAGCTCAAACTGAACAGCGCTCATGAACAAACTCGAGTTGAGCTCGAACAAGTTCTTTTTAAACGTGCTCGAGCTTGAACACCATCCTAAAAACTCAAATCGAGCTCGATAATGATAAACGAGTTTGAACTTGAGCAAGCACATACTCAACTCGGCTCTGTTCATTTGCAGCCTTAATATTCATGAACAAATTAAAGAACAAATAAATTTAAGTAATCAAACATATAAAACATTAGTTAATTTTCACAAGAAATATAGAGAGTTTTCTAAAAGTGATTATGTTATAATTCGTGTTAAGGTCTAAAAGGATTCTAACAGGAGCCATTCAAAAATTACATGTTAGGGGTGCAGGCCTAGTGGAGCGGTCACAGAGAAAACATCACAATGGACCAAAAAAGAAAAAGTACTTCATGATCTTCCACTCACCAAGATGAAATAAATGCAAAGTCCTACTCATCCAAGTAGAACAATAGTGAAGGATCACCAAACCCTCTAGACAGCCAACCACCAAGCTCCAACCAAAGAGTTCACACTCAAATATTTCACACAAAATAAGTCTAATATTTTCACTATATCAAAATAAGAGTTTATATAAGTACAACACTCTAAGGGATGTGTCCCTTATAAAAAAAAACCGCTGAAAAAAAAAAACTTAAAAAATCAGAACCTATCATTTATAGCGTTGAGTGTGTCATAGACCTGGCTCTAGCTTCTATCCCCAAATACTAAATACCGAATCGAATGTGCCAAAGATACGGTGCGGACCGATACTTATGCTTATTAACACATGAACTTACATGATTTCATTCACAACTCCTAAACAACACTTAAACATGCTCAAATACATAAAAAATTAAAAAATTAATAAAATATGCTCAAATACATCCACTACTACATAATATAACACATGAGACAACATAAAATACCACAACACATATAGTTTAATAAAAGTCCTCATAAGTTCAAGCTTTGGCTTAGGACTTTGTGGCAGATCCTTTCCTCTTTTGATGTGCTATATCAACTCACTCGGACTCCAAGAAATTATTCTCCGAAGAGTTAAGATTTTGAAAAGCTTCAAGAAATTCAGGAACAAAACTCTGTAGTTTTTCTAAGTCATCCAAGTATCCTCACTTAGTGGCTTATCTTTTCATCTAATGAAGAATCTCTAAATAGTGCTATCATCTATTGGTGTTTCAACTGTGATGATGTTCTCCATTTCAAAAAATGTTGATTCGATAAGCACCTGCAAATAATTTCTATCTTCTCCTACAAAAGTATTATTCTACAAATTTTGAGGTTAGATAATTTTTTTAAAAGATATTAGATCTTCCACATTGAAGATAAAGCTAATAAACATGGGAGGGGGCAATTCAAGAACATAAATATTAATACCAAATTTCCTAATAATTTTAAATGGCCCACATGCTCTCACTTGTAACTTCTTATATTTTGTGGAAGGAAATCTCTCAAGACGGATACAAACTAATACATAATCACATATCTCATTTTCTCTAAAAATTTTATCTTTATTTTTTCATTTAGTGTACTTAACATTTTGTATTTCTAATCATTTCTTTATGTCTTCATGAAGACTATGAAAATCACATATAAATATATATGCTAAATTAGAAAATGTATAAAAAGTGTATTAGCTAAATCAATAAGTATCTTAAGGCTATATCCATAAACTATCTTGAAAAGTAACTTATGGGTTGATCTAGAAATAGAACTATTATATGCAAATTCAGATATAGGTAATGTTAAATCTTAGTTTCCTATGTTTTTTTCAACTAAACATCTTAGTAAATTTCCTAATATGTTGACGACCTCATCTATTTATCAGTTTGTGAATGAAATGCAAAAAAAAGTTTTGTTTGGATTCCCATTAGTTTCCATAAAGCTTTTCAAATATAGGATATAAATTTGACATCTCTATTGAAAACTATAGTAGATAGAACTCTGTGTAACCTGACAATTTTTTTAAAGAACAATCTTGCTATGTGAGATGCATCATTTGATTTTGAACAAAGTATAAAATGTGTCATCTTAGAAAATCTATTTACAACAATAAAAATACTATCATGTCCACATGACGTCCTAGGTAAACCTAATGTGAAATCTATGAATAAGTTTTCTCATGGTTTAGAAAGGTAATGATGTGTAACGATCGACTTTCGTTTGACAGTTTTAGCTTGACAACAATTATAACACTGGGCTATGATACGTTCAATATTCTTTCGTAAAGATGGCCAGTAAAACCTTTGTTCAATTAGTATTTGGGTCTTTAATTCATCAAAATGTCCTGATATATCTCCTGAATATAGTTCAGAAATAAGGAATTCCCTTAGGGATATTCTAAAAATACATAATCTCTTACCTTTATAAAAATCCATTGACAATGATAAAGGAGCTATCAAAAGTCAAAGACTTAAGTTCGTGTTCTAAGTATATCATATGAAAATCAGGGCAATGTTTGTAATCTTCCTTTAAAGTCTTAAATCCAAAAAATTGAATTCAAAAAATGAAATCATTAGAGATACTCTAAATATAGCATCTGTTGATTTATTTTTTATCCTAGGTTTACATTTAAAAATACAAAAGAAATGTCTTAAGATATTCAACCCACTTAGTATGTCTAAAATTTAATTTCTTATGGGAGTTAATGAATTTTAAAGCTTAATGATCTATATTCAGAATAAATTTTTTATGTAATAGATAATGCCTCTAATTCTTAACGTACTCCGAGGCAGCATGACAAATTGTAAGCTAGTAATACCATTGTCGAAAGATCTTTCTTGCTATATTCTCAGGTACAAAATGATTTCCACATTATCTAGAGTGGATTTCTTCCAAGACTTCTCGAACTTCATTTTTACTTCAGACAACGAAGGCGTATCTCATAATAAGATTTTCGGTAGAGAGTGTTTTCATGAGTAAAGTATCGAGCTGCTTTGTGCTTTAAGGATACAGCATCCTTCTTATCCCAAGGCAGAAGTCTAGTGAGTAAATAATTAAGGATAAGATCTGTAATACATAGAAACACAAGAAGGTTATTGTGATAAAGGCATAGCTTGTTTGGATATCGTGGTACGCTAGCTTTCATTTGATTGGGACATCAATAAAAGTCTTTTACTTGGATTGCAATGAGGATTTCTGAAATTGAATGAGTCAATGGTGACAGATTTACTTCAGTCAATTGCAACCTTTGATGTCAGTTTTAAAACTTATGGGTGTCTCGTCGAAACAGTTTGTTCCTCCTCTCCCCCTATTGTTGCTATTGGGGAATACTATCACTAACATCTTCCTTTTAAGGGAACATATGAAGAGAATGTCCTAATTTCTCTAATGAGATCTTCCACATTAATATATTTTTGAGCTTTCTTCATGAGCTCTTTCATACTGCTAGGAAACTCAACAATAATCATGAATATAAATGCTTTGTGGGTTAGCCCTTGAAAAAAAACATTACAGGCTACTCCCCTTTCTTCTTTGAGGATTTCATGAGTGGCGGTATTAAAACAGGTGACATTACCGTGTAGTGATTCTCTTGGGCTTTGATGAATACAAAAAAGGGTGTTTCCTGAAATCACGAGTTTCTTGCTAGTTGAGAATTGGACGGTGAACAGACAGGATAAATCAACGAAACTTTAGACACTTCAGGTTTGAGCCTGACAAACCAGCTTCATGTTAGTGACACTTCATAGCGTCACTAATAATGAGAAGTGTAATGAGATTTTTAAAGGAGTCGGGACGATAATCCAGGTCAACATTTCCACCATAAATCTCCATTACATAATCCGGGCCTTAAATATTAGTAGGGTGGCTACTAGACAATATCATCGTCTTGGGGAGTACTCCCAAGGCCCTTAGTGTGTCGAAGTGACTTGGCAGATGTTCATTCTGCAATGACTTGGCCCTTAATTCCCTCCAATAATTGGGAAAGTGTGGCTAACCATTGACAGACCTCATCAAATTGAGCACTCACTTGTGCTTGCATAGCTAATTCCTAGAGGTCGTTCACTCCAGCTACTTTCTAGTTTTGGAGGTATCATGCTGGGTTAGATGAGCTGATCGAGCTGGATCTAAGTTTTACTTTCACTTACAAAGAGATGTAGAGTTTTCTAGAAATGATGCAAAATTTGTTAACGAGATTTTGTGTCAAAGGATAAGGCAGTCTTAGAAGCAAGGAGTCAAGTGATGATGAACTGAGGAATTTATGTCAAGTTACTTGATAAGAAAAAGCTGAAAATGAAAGAAAAAAGAGAAATAAAAGGCATATCCATGTCAGAACACATATTTTAAGTGGTTCAATCTCTAGTAATTCAACCTACATCCAATGTGATGAGGGGACAATAATATCACTATGACTAAATATGATTTACAATATTACAATTTCCCTCTTTCTCGACAATACAATGTTCAAAAGATTCTTCAACATTATTTTTGAGAACAAAAGCTTAGGTCAAAAGACTGGAATGTCTCTCTGATGTGTAATGAAGAAGAGCATTGATCAATAATGTAACTTCTCCGTAAAGTCTATATTCATTGTGACGATCCTGAAAAGTCCTCTATCCCATTTCTCCTCTTGCATTTATACCAGCATACATAAATAGTGATTGCTTTTTCTTTATTTAATGAAATTTTCATGCTTCTTGGATTTACCATCCCCTGAAAATTTCCAAATCTAGCATCATCATCAGTTATAGTTATGATAGACCCGACTGAATTAACTTGGTGGCACTTCGTATTCGATGAGACTCTATATATCAGGATCCATTGGTGCATGTAAGATAGGGGTCGCAGAAAGTCTCTGCAATGGTTACACTATTTCCAAAGAGACAAGACCATGTCCAAAGTCCTGTTGAGTAGATCATGTGAGTCCTACTAATCCTACTGCACATCATACTGAATTATGGCTTGCGTGAGATCTTTTCTAATGCTACCACATGACTTCTTAAAAAAATTTGGGATTACACTAGGGACTTATTGTAGAGATTGTTCGCCATGGCATCAAGATTGATGTATGGTCTAGCATGTAATGCCATACCCTTGAGATGCATAAGTGGTGTACTCATTAGCACCCAAGGCATAGACCCCTGCTTTGTTTTTAGGAAAGGGGACAAGTCTCATCAGCATCGTCCAATCGATCACTAACGTCACAAACACTACCTCCCCATCCAATCCCTAACCTTCTTCTCTAGCCCAATCATTTGCACATGGACTAAAAAAAATTAGATGCAGCCATCTTTAAAGGCCCTTAAAGGGGAGAGATTGCAAAATAAAGTGATGTTCCAAGGTATTTTCTCCTTACTCATATAAGAGATCAATGTGTTCAACCTCGCAAAAAGGTTGAATATGCTTTGAGTGGGGCAAGTCCATAAAAATTCAAAATATACATGATCTTTGACATAATGCAATCAAAGTCTAAGTCAAAGCTAGTAGTCATGAAAAACAATATGGAACTCACTTCCCTTTGGCGGCTATATGGTGTGGGCTATGGATAGGCCACTTGGGGTGACCCAATTAATGGATGGAAGCTCTCCTAAGATTCTTAAGAGAGTAAGGAAGATCTTGGTAGGATTTAATTTGGAGTGGTATTCAAGTAATACAACTATTTAAAGTCGGCCAAAACAAAATAGACAATAGAACCAAAGGTAGACACCCAGCTTCTAAAAACTAGAACTCCCTATACAGAACTCCAAATCACATGAAACCAAAATCAAAATGTAGATAAAAAAGTTTACCTATAATAAAAGTTTCACAATGTTTCATGAGGTGTAGATATTTTTTTTTATAAATTTCTCCCAAAGCTAGAAAATTTCTTTGGCTGACTGATTGGAACATAACTTAGGATTGATTAAATTTAGAGAAACAATGGGACTAAAAATCAATTAACACTTAGATGTAAAAAGCAAAAGTGACTATACATTTCTGAAAATTTTCAATGGATTTTATGCGATTTGGTATTTCAAATGACAACAATAATCAGACTGTCTTTTCAGCACTAGATCTGGCCAACCACTACAAAGACTTGATTTTTCGCTTTTTAGTGGAGAAAATTTAAGGAGAATAATTTTCTTAGATAGTAAGGGTTCATCAACAACACAACACAACACAAAAAAAATTAATAGAAAGCATTAACATATAAAATAAAACCATTCACTAAAGTAGCCTTATTACTTTAAATATATAAAATAATTTCACAGTAGCAAGCATGGCTTAGTGGTTGGGGCATTTGCTATGCAAAAAATTAGTTCAGGTTCAAATCATCTATCCTCCATGTTTTTTCAAATTATTATTTTTTGAGCCATTTCGAACATGAATCGAACACGAACAAAGTGATTTTTGAATGAGTACAACCCTAACAAAGATTCAGCTCGCACAAGCTCGCCTCATTTACATCCCTAGTAACTATGTTTTATTTATGTTTGTTTTAGTTTTAATAAAAGTTTGGATTTTTTTTTTTTTCTAATTGACGCATATTTTATTATGAGCTTTTTCAACTATTGAGTTGACCAGCCATCATTTTCAATAGGTTAAGAGATCTATTTGGAACGGAGTGGTGGAAAATGAACTCGTCATGGACAAAAAATCATAAGGATGTATCGTAGGTTAGAGATAACTACGACGTAGCCGTGCAATCTTTTTTGAGATCAAAAGAGTTTTGATGAATTTTTCTTCCGTGGAATTTATCACCAAGAACATTATCTTTGTCGGTCACAAGTCCAGATGTGAAAAGTGGAGGATTGCGATTACAGATAAAACTTGTCGAAATAATCATGACATGAATCCTTTAAAACATTGTGTTAATGGCGTCCCAGGCGACATGTTGTATGGCCTGAATACAATGAAAAATGTGCAAGTATTATATAAGTAAGGATTCCCACGTTATGGACGAATGCGGGCAAAGAAGTTAGTGCATGAAACTAGAATTAGGTTAGGAACTTGGAATATAGGTACTCTAACAGGTAAATTAATGGAATTAATAGATATAATGGTTCATAGGAAGCTAAATATTTTATATATTTAAGAAACTAAATGAGTTGGAGAGAAGGCTGAAGAGATTGATAGTTTAGATTTTAAACTTTGATATTCATGTAGAAGTCGAATTGTGTATTTCTGATTATAGATAATAGTTTGAAGGATAATGTTATAAATATTAATAGATTTGGAGATAAAATTATAGCTATTGTTGATCTTAAGATTATCAATGTTATAAGTGTTTATGCTCAAGTAGGTTTGGATGTAGGCTGAAAAGAAAAATTTTTAAATGAATTAGAAGGATTAATACAAAAGATACCTCTTGAAGAAAAAGTATTTATTTGAAGAGATTTAAATGGACATGTTGATGGAGTGGTAGAAGATTTTAAAAGTATCCGATAGTTATAGATTTGAGTGGGAAGATAGACTATATTAGATTTTCGTTAACACATGATTTTGTAGTTCTTACTTTATTTAACAAAAGTGATGAGAATATTATTACTTATAAAATGGATCTAGTAAAACAGATTAATTATTTTCGATAAGAAAAATAGATCGTTTAGATTATAAAGATTGTAAGTTCATTCAGAGTGAAAGTTTAAGTACAACATTATTAGTTTTAGATTTTAAGATCAAAATAAATTAAATTATTATCTTAGGATTAGATGGGGGCACTTATAGAATCCTAATAAAAATAATTTTAAGAGCAAACTATAAGAGCTTAGAATTTTGGATGTTCATAAGGAAGCTAATGTTATGTGGGAAAAAGTAACAATTGAAATTAAGCAAGTTGTAAAAAATGTGCTTAGAGAATCAAAAGAAAAGACTTCTTTTAATAAAAATAATAGGTGGTGGAGTCAGAATGTGCAAAAAAAGATAATAAATAAGAAACATTATTATAAAACTTAGTTTGAATGTAAAAACTCAAAAAATTGGGAAAGATATAAAGTGGCACGTAGAGATTCTAAAAAAGCAATATATCATGCAAAAAATTTAGCTTTCACAGATTTATACAATAGATTGGATACCAAAGAAGGTGAAAGATGTATGTATAAATTAACCAACCAAAAAGATATGAGAAGTAAAGATCTAGTTCAAGTGAGGTGTATTAAAGATGAAAATCATAAAGTACTTTTCTTAGAAAAAAATATTGAGAATAAGCGGATGAGGTATTTTGATAAACTTTTTAATGAAAGATCTGCAAATATGATTGATTTTAGCAACCTTAATACCCTAAACAAAAAAAAGAGAATTTTACTTTTATCGTCGTATTAGTAAATTTGAAGTTAGAGAAGCTTTAAAGAAAATGAAATGTGAAAAACTAGTAGGACCTGATGATATTTCAATAGAAGTGTGAAAATATTTAGAAGATCAAGGAATATCTTAGCTTACTAATCTTTTTAATATTATTTTAAAGACTAAAAAAATGTCAGATGAGTGGAGAAAGAGTTTGTTAATTCCTATATTTAAGAATAAAGGTGATGCACAAGAGTGTGCAAATTATAGAAACAGTTAATGTGTCATACATTAAAATTATGGGAGAGAGTAATTGAGCATAGATTACGATGTGATACAAAAATTTCTCACTCAGTTTGGTTTCATGCAGTAAATCTATGGATGTTATACATTGGTGAAGAGGTTTGTGAGATAAGTATAGAAAGCAAGGAGGATCTACATATGATATTTGTTGATTTAGAGAAAGCTTATGATAAAGTTTCAAGAGATGTTCTTTGGAGAGTTCTAGAAAAGAAACAAGTTAATATTGGTTATATTCAAGTCATTAAGGATATGTATACTATAGCTGTTACTTGTGTCCAAACACAAGGACGATTGACAAAATATTTTCTTATTTCAGTTGGATCACATCAAGGATCGACTTTAAGCCCTTATCTTTTTGCTTTAGGTATGGATATTCTTACTAAGCATTTATAGGAAGATGTACCTTGGTGTATGCTTTTTGCTAATGACATTTTTCTTATTGATAAGACTAAAGAGGGAGTCCAAGAGAAACTTGAATTATGGAGGTCAACCTTAGAGTCTAAAGGTTTTCGTTTAAGTCGATCTAAAACTGAATATATGGAGTGTAATTTTAGTTGTAGAAGATCTAGTGATAGTGTTGTGACATTAGGTGAACAAATCATTAAAAAGAGTGAGCGATTAAGATATCTAGGCTCTATTGTTCAAAATGATGGTGAAATAGATAGAGATGTTATTAGTAGAATTCAAGTTTGATAGTTGAAGTGGAGGAATGCATCTGGCCTGTTGTGTAATAGAAAAGTACCGCTTAAACTTAAGCAAAAATTTTATAAGATGGTGGTAAGACCTTCAATGATTTATGGTGCAGAATGTTGGCCAATAAATGAGAAGCATAAGACTAAATTAAGTGTTGCAGAGATGAGGATGCTCAGGTGGATGAGTGGCTTTACTCTTAGAGATAAAATGCGAAATGAGTATGTTCGGGAAAAATTTAGAGTAGTTCCAATGGAAAATAAGATTAGAGAGGGTCGTCTTAGATGGTTTAGCCACATAAAGCGTAGGTCGTTCGATGACCCGGTTAGGAGAGTAGATACATTAGATTTGCCTTATGTTACAAAAGGTAGAGGTAGACCTAAAAAGACTTAGTTGAGATATATAAAAAATGATTTTAGTATACTTGAATTAAATGAGAATTTGACACATAATATGACACAATGGAGAAGAAGGATTTATGTAGCTGACCCCGCATAGTGGGATAAAGGCTTGTTGTTGTTGTTGTTGTTGTTGTTGTTGTTTGGAATTTATCACCAAGAGGTAGGACCCTAGGCTTTGAAGAGAAAGATAGCGGTCACTTTAATCAAACTTCGATAAAATTATCTTCTAATAGTTGAAATCTTAACATCACAAATAAACATTAGCGAAACTCAATCCCTAAGCTTAATCACATTAAGATCAACCCATAAAATCTTGCTCTTATTAGTAGTAAGTTTTTGGTAAATTTAGGAGTATTGTAGTGTTTGCTTTAACACCCTTTCCATCATCCAAATAACAAAAAATAAACTAATTATTAAGTTACAATCCTAAGTCATATCTAAACAATGGCGACTTCACCCCTACCCATTATTAAGAAAAAAGTTTAAAACAGGATCTAAGAATAAATCAAGAGAGATGACTTGAGTACTAGAATCACAAAATGGCCTTGCTCTCAACCAAGAAGGCAAGAACTGACTTGATTTAAAATACTCCATGAACTTGGGAGTGATTATGAACAAAGCCTTCAACTATTGGACTTCTCAGCAAATGGAGGCAATAACCTCATTGAGGGACATAAAGAAGCACATCATTTCTTTCAAGAGAGTTAGCCTCTCCTTCCCTCCACAACACTCTCCCTGGCGCTAGCAATTTGGGCATTAAGAGTGCATATACGCTCCTGTGTGCAGGTCAATGATAACCTCAGCATGGCAATGTCAGCCATCAAACTTTCCATGAAAAGGGTGACATTGAACCACTACAATCAAGAATTGTTGGGGAAGTGGCATCACAGATTTCATAGACTCATTCTTGCGAAGCGCAAGATAGGAGTAACTCACCCCAACAACTTAAGGGTTGTGAGAATTAAGGACCAAACTTGTGAGGATTGTGACCACAAATTTTGTTGGTTAGTATCCAAAAAGCTTACATAAAACGGGATGCTTTGTAGGACCACACCAGTCTAGAATTTCAGTCAATACTACCCTTCCTTTTTGAAACACAATAGCACTTCAAATTCAAACCGGCAGGTGAATCAATGATCAAAAACCATATTTTAGATAGATTCTTCATTAACTTAGTGGTCGGGAATCACTAAATAAAGAGCGAGTAGCTACCAGATTTTATTATTTTTGGGGATCATCATAAGGCTTACTGAGATAACCAATTCTAATGAATGGAAGTAATCGTACCTTCAATGGCAACTCACAACTACTCATTCTCATTGAAAAGCACATGACATTCATTGGCCTCAACTATAAATGAAATTTCTTTATATAAATTATCATATTACCAATATTATACCATTTTAGTTTTTCATAAGCAAAACTATTTCAGCCGAAGTCGCTAGGTGGCAGCTTGAATTGTTGTAGGAGCACTCAATAAGGTCAATGAATATCACAGTGAAGGATCTATAATCGAAATTTGCATCAAGATTCCCCTCATCGCCTTCTTATTTAAAATTACACAATATGATGCCAATCTCAAGACTCACCTCAGTGCCTTTTAGGATTTCTCACCTTGAGTCTTACAGTTCGTAGCCCTTTATCTAAGACGTACACCTTACAATTTGAGGCCCACCGCATTTCAAAAATGTAGAGGCATGCACCTTTTATTTAGTATTTAGATTATTTTTTAAAAATACATAGTAAATAAAATAAAATATATTAACTAAAACTTCACTTTTATTATTCCTTTTTTCCTATTTTGCTCAATTCATCTCCCTTATAATCTAACTTCGTCCATTCAGTCTCATCCACAAACACACATAGCTCTTGTGTAGCACCGCCATCTCCTTCTACAGTACCACAATGCAGTTGTTTCTTTGCAAAGCCTTCTTTCTTCACAAAAATGAAACAATCACTGAAATTTTTTTTCTTTTCTGAAACAAAAAAATTTGCATTTTTATTAAAGGTTTCTTAATTTGTGAATATTTGCATGTCATCTTCTTAACATGATTTCAGAGTGTTGGAGAGAGACTTATTGTGTTGATTATGTTCTTACGATAATATTTGTGCGACACTTCTTCATAATTTGACATTAGTAATACTAATATATCACTTCTTACTTTATACTTTAATATTACTATACTAAGTATTATTTTACATAATTTATTGATAATGAGACATCACCTCATCTCATGGACAAAAAATATCTCAATAACCAATTGTGTTCTCAAGGACAGAATTTCTTTCTGCATGTAGGGTTTATTGTTACTATAGAAATTTTTCTATTTCTCTCCAACATAGAGCTCCTTTTTGTCTCTTTACTGCATGAAGCTTCACAGATTATATCATGAATATAAGCCTTCTTGCCCACGTTCTTGGCTGCAGAAATTTCCTCTTGTTACCTTCTTCCTTTGCATCACATCACTGCTGGATCTTCATGGTTTTTAGCTTCTCTACGTCGGTTGTCTTCTCCAACCGAGCAATTTTCCTTCTTGGATGCCTTTTCAACCGAGTAGCTCTCCTTTACAGCTGTCTTCTCAGCCTCTACTGAAGATCATTGCCCCTCCACTTCTTCCCACAAATAGGATGTTTCAGATTCTTAAATGGAACTTGCAGCTAACACAGAAAATCGAAACAAGGGAAGAATAAAGAGAATTTCAGAGAAAAAATTCACTTTTGTAATACAAGGGGTGGGTGACCGGTTTATAACCACAAACCAAAGTATTTGGGTAAATCGTTTTTTACACAAATGACCTATATTACAAAATAGCCAAAAAACAACTTGTACAAAGAAAAAGTAATAAAAGAATTAAACCATTATAACAATCTTATTAGACCTAGAACGCCCCCATGAAGTGCATCTTCTTTGTTAAGAAGGATAGTTTGATGTGACTATGCATTGACTATAAAGAGCTAAATAAAATGACAATTAAAAATAAATATTCTTTTCCTAAAATTGATGATTTATTTGATCAACTAAAAGGACCTGTATTTTCAAGAATTGAATTAAGATCTAAGTGTCATAAAGTCATAGTAAAAGAAAGTGATCTTAAGAAAATAATATTTTGCACTAGGTATAAGTATTATGAATTTCTAGTTATGCATTTTAGGTTAACAAAAGCCCCAGCATTATTTATGTGATGAATAGAATTTTTAGGTCTTATCTTCATTAGTTTGTAATAGTATTTATTGCTGATATATTAATCTACTCCAAGAATAATGATGAACATGTCAGAAATTTAAGGATTGTCTTGGGTTTATTAAGAGAGCACAAATTATTTATTAAATTCTCTAAATGCGAGTATTGGCTTTAGAATATTATTTTCTTGTGGAATATCACAAGTGTTGAAGGTATATTAGTACATCCTGAAAAATGAGAGCCGTAATTGAATGGCTAAGACCAACTAATGTAACAGAGGTCAAAAGTTTTGTGGCATTAGCATGCTATTACCAGAAATTTGTAAAAGGATTTTCCAATATTGCACTTCCTTTATCTATACTGACAAGAAAAAATGAAAAATTTAAATAGACAAAATAATGTAAGCAAAGTTTCCAAAAGCTTAATTCCATCAGAAACCGAGAGATTTCAAATATTCAACAATGCTTCTTTAAAAGGAATAGGTTATATTTTGATGCAAGAAAAGAAGTTGATTGCATATACTTCCAAGAAATTAAAGCCACATGAAAATAATTATCCAACACATAATTTGGAATTAACTGCAATAATTTTTTGCTTTGAAAATCTAGAGACAATATCTATATGGAATAAAATGTGAAATATTCACTAACCATAAAAATTTAAAATACATTTTCACTCAAAAAGAGTTGAATTTGAGGTGAAGATTATTAGAACTGATAAAGAATTATGATGTTGACATACAGTATTGTCTGGAAAAGGCTAACGTGGCAACTAGTACATGAAGCAAAAAATTTATTGGTTATGCAAATTGAATACTAACTCAAAAAACAGAATTGATCAAAAACATAGATGTTTTATGGCTAGAAGTCATAAAACAAAATAATTGGGACATCGGTAGTTTGAATCAAATGAGTATTCACCTTACTCTTTAAGAAAAAATCTAAAGATACACAAGAGGCTAATAATGAATATCAGAAGCATATCAATCAATTGCATATAGATAAAAGAAAAAAAACTCTGCATAGATGAATAAGACATAGTTAGAAGTAATTTGCACTTATGAGTACCAAAAGAATCAAGCTTGATCAAGTCAATTTTATATGAAACGTATAGCTACTTATTTCATTTAGGATGTACAAAAATATACAAAGATTTAAAAGTATAATTTCAATGGCCTGGAATAAAGAGGAATGTTATAGAAATATATAGTCAAATGTGAAGCATGTCAAGTAGTCAAAGTTAAACACTAGAAGCCTAGAAGTATGGTACAGTCAATGTCAATATTAAAGTGAAAGTGAGAAGACGTGACAACATATTTTGTTATAGGTTTTCCTAAATCCAAGAAAGGGAATGATTGTATTTGAGTTGTAATTGATAGATAAACAAAGTCAACACACTTTCTACACATTCATCAGACTAATTTTATAGAGAAATTAGTAAAATTGTATATAAAAGAAATTATCATATTACATAGAGGTCCCAAGTCATTGTATAAGATAAGATGGTAATTTGCATCAAAACTTTAGAAAGATATTCAAGAAGATTTACATACCAAATTGCATTTTAGTATAACCTTTAATTCGCAAACATATGGCAAGTTAGAAAACGTTATTTAAGTGTTAAAAAATTTGATAATGCTATATGTTTTAAATCTTGAAGGTAGCTAAGAAGATCACATTTCATTGATAAAATTCACTTATAATAATAGCTACCAATCTAACATCAACATGACACCCTATAAAGCACTATATGATATAAAATATAGAACTCCATTGAGTTGGATTGAAATTGAAGACAATTGATGGGTACACAACTAGTTGATCAAGTTACTGATAAAGTCAAGATTATCAGAAATAGATTGAAAACTGCCCAGGATATCAACAAAAGTATTATTGCATAAAATGATACAATTTAAAGTAAGTGAACTAGTATACTTAAAAGCTAAAACTATGAAAGACATTCGTAGATTTGGATAAGGAGTAAAATTAAGTCTCAAATATATTGGGCCATTTGAAATTATAGAAAGAATTGAAAAGGTTGCTTACAGATTAGCACTACTCACAAATATGTCTGATGTGCACAATATTTTTCATGTATTAATGCTCAAAAAATAAGTTGCAAATACAAATTAGAAAACACCAAATAATAAAATTGAAGTACACAAAAGTCTAACCTACATAGAAAAACAAGAAAAAATGATGGATTTTGATGTTAAGAAATCACGGATTAGAAAAGAAAACATCGTAGAAAAAAGAGGAAAATGAGATAGAAATTTTCCTAGTTGTTTAAAAGATAATGAAAGATGTGAGTTTCAAGAATAAAATTCTAAAAAGGAGCGTAGGATTATAACACTAAATTTTGAAATTACTACATAAAAGTTCCTCCTAAAAATTATACATCATTTTTGCCTACCGTGAAAACGGCTAAACATTTTTTTTATAAAATTTAACATTTTATTTTGATCATTTTGATATATGGTAGTACATATAAATATTTAAGTATAATAATAATAATAAATTAATTAATTAATTACAAAATAAAAGGAATAGTCAAAGAATATTCCTCCATAACCCTTATCCATATTCTCATAAAATATACCGAGCTTAAGAAGTATCATACTATGGGAATATAAATTGCTAATGATATGTTTAAAATACCTTTAAAGATATGATAAAAGGATCCCCTATGGGATAAAAAGGTCTCCTATAAAGACAAAAAGATCCTCAATGCAATTCAATAGTAATAACGCACCTGCGCCATATTGAACTAAAAGTTGTAAGTTAAAAACCTACTATGCTATAATAATTAATAAACCTAGACAACCATAAATAACACATTTTAAGGTAAAAATGAAAATTTAATATGATGGAAAAAATGAGCAAATGAATGAATTGAAATAAATAAATTAATATGTAAATATGTATTTCATTAACTGGCATAATACAGTGATAAAATTTGCATGACATTAAAACACTATTCATTAACACCGGTAAAATAATGTTAAATCTCATGCCACCAGATTTTAATGATCAATGTTCAATAGCCAAAATTATTCAATTTTATGACAATGTTCATCATGATTAATATACATGTTGCTCAATATCTTGATTATATGAATTTTGTATTAAAGTTGTTTATCTCATTGAGCCTCATAGCTTGCAAGATTATTATAACTATTATTTTAATTAATGAATGAATTGACTATTGTGTATGGATAGCTTTTGCTTACTTCCACTGAATTAAATTAATTGAATCTATAAAAATGATAATCAAATGTTATTCGACTGCATTTGAGTGATTGAGTTTATCGCCCACTCTATTTTGGTTATGGTGTCAAAGTGCGTGTGGGAGGTGGATTCAATTAGCTAAGTTGTACCGACCTATATTAGATCCAACACCGAATTTAGAAATGGGGTTGTTGTAAGGCGTGATAAACTTGGCATATAGTAGAAAATTTTGATTTTAAATTAAGGATGGCAGGAGGAATAATGATGAACCCAATAAATATCCTTAACAACAATCATTTGCATCATCCAAGAAAACATTGTAAACTTAGACCAAAGGTTTTCCTAAGCTGACAATTTTAAGTCGACTTTAACTAAGAAAAGAATTTGTGCCCTATAAATTGCACTTTATAATACATCCTTAGAGAATTTATGCCATCATAAAATTTACTGGAAATGGCCTAATATTAATTTAATGGATTTATTTTGCAATGAACTACTTAGTAAGAGGGCTCTAGCCATATCTTTTTTGTGGTTATATGACACATCCTTATTAATAGGAAATTTTTTAAAAAAAAATCATAGAGATATAGTGGATATGGCATTAGCTCTTTACAACCTCAAGTTAATCTTATTTTTTATCATCCTCATTAAACGAGTTTATAAGATTGATGGATTATTTCCTTAAACTAGGGTTGATAAATTTCACTTGAATACTCTTGTATATTATATATTTTCTAGAAATAGAAAAATATTAGAAAATTTTTAGTATTTTGTATGTATATAAGTATTATAAATTAGTAATTTCAAGTAATAAATGTGATTATTTGCCTTACTTATTTTACAATGGATTTTATTAGGCAAATAAATTGCTAGTGTTGGGAAAGAGGAATTACAAAAGAAGAAAAGAAAAACATCAGAGAAAAGTATATAATTCATATTATTGTGTGAGAAAGTAATTTTGTAGAAATTATTGAAAAACTTTGTTTAGGTTTAACTGAAAATAATATTGGAAAGATAGAAAGTAATTTAAAATAAATAAATGAGAAAGAGAAAGATTTCTTGAAATTATAAAATATAAATATTAATCTAAATGAACGATTTTATCAATTTAATTGTACTAATTCCTACATTGAACCTTAAAGTGTCATGGTATTAAGAGTAGTAATTTGTTATTATTGCAATAATGATTTCAAGAAATATCAATATTATTAGTATTAGAAGAGGGCATGTAGATTATATGAAGATGAACCAGATTAAGACATCAATTGTTTGTTATGTGCAAACTTAAGTTTATGTTAGATATTTCATTAAATTAAAAAGAAAATTTAATGATATGCTATGTATTCAAGGAAGCATCAAGCATGTCATGACACTAACCTGTACACCGAAATGAGACATATAAAAGCTAATTTAAATTCAATTTTCGCTAGGACTGTTGATTGTCATTGTTCCTACTACTTATGAATGTTTATATATTGCATATAGATATTTATAACATATTTTGTTCAGATAAAAATGATTAATTGCACAGCGTATAATTATATTTTACTGATTTACTATGATCATAATCTAATCAAATGTCTTGATGTCATATTACACTGATGTGCATACCAAAAATATTTCAGTGCAACTATGTCTAAATCCCAAATGAAAAGTAATGTATATGCTAAGCAAAGAAATATCATGAAATTGTGATACTTGGAGAACTGCGTAAAAGAAAAGTTCAAATGAGATAGCCTTTGGAGGAATATTAAAATCCGACTCTTTGAAAGTAGTGCATTACCGCATCTTCAACTTTTAGGTTGACGGGCCGAGTGATGATCTTCATATTATGAAAGTCAAACTTTTTGCAAATATGAATGACATTTCAAAAGGAATGATTTGATATAGAAATAAATTTGATTTCGTTAAATGAATGATTCATATATATAGATATTTCTTCCATAAATTGTTTACATATCACAACTTTATAGATTATTATTCAATTCTTGCATTTGATAACATACGTTATAATTGATAACATACGTTAATAGTACTTATCTCACTAGTCTTTAGCTTATGGTATTATATGTTAATATTTCAAGCAAGAACGATGAAGATAATAGCTAGTTAAGCTTTTTGAGTACTACAATTTTGAATATATAGTTTTGAAAGACTGTTAAATCTTTTTGAGTAAATATAACAATTTTAGTTCGATACATTTAGTAGTTTTATATGTATGTTAAAAAGTAAATTTACACGTTTCCTAAATATGTGATTTAAAAAAACAAATTTATCTTAGAAATGTTTGAAATGTAAGAGTTTGCTCGTGATGATTTGGTGAGATTCAAAATTCACCTACTTGTCCCAAACTGAGATTTGACCAAGCCATCTTGTTCTGTTATACAGTAGACTAATCCTAGTATAAGGGGGGTCGTTTGGAGTGTAACACAACCATCATCAATGCATTCACTATTTGTATTATTTACACTTTTAATTTAGAAGTTTAATTTTGAAATAGACACATCTGACTTCAATATACAAGAAATATATGCCCATCAAAAGGGTATTCAATTAAATTTGGTTACATAAACTATGCCCATCAAGGTTATTGGTAAAGATAAGTATCGTACTCTACTTTATCTTCTTTTTAAGCTTAATGGTGACGACAACCTCTGTTATATAAGTCAAAGCCTATACAAATATAAATAATATTTCAAATTAAATAATTTAATATAGAACTGAATTTGATTTCCTTAAATGAATGATTTATATGTATAGATATTTCTGTCATATATTATTTACATGTCACAACTTTATAGATTATTATTCAGTTCTTGCACTTCAAAACATACTTTATAATTGTTACATTCCTAAAAGTTCTAATTGTACATGCACACTAATTCTTATATATTGTTATGAGATTACTTTAGTAATACTTATCTCACTAACCTTTAGCTTATGATATTACATGTTAATATTTCAGGTAAGAACGATGAAGATAATAACTAGTTAAGCTTTTTGAGTTGCACAATTTTGACTGTACAGTTTTGAAAGAATGTAAAATATTTTTAAGTATAAGAATTTTAGTTCGGTACATTTAGTAGTTCTATATTTATGTTAGAAAGTAAATTTACACGTTTCCCAAATATGTGATTTAAAAAAAATAAATTTACATTAGAAATGTTCGAAATATAAGAGTTTCCTCGTGAAGATTTGGTGAGATTCAAAATTCACCTACTTGTCCCAAAATGACATATGTTGAGATCAATCGATGGAATCTGTGTTTGATCGAGTCATCTCATTCTATTATACCATAAACTAACCATGGAATATGGAAGTTATTTGGGGTGTGGCACAACCATCATCAAGGCATTCACTATTTGTATTATTTGTATTGTTTATACTTCTAATTTAGAAGTTAATATTAAAATAGACACATCTGACTTCAATATACAAGAAATATATGCCCATCAAAAGGGTATTCAATTAAATTTTGTTACATAAAACTATATAAACTTTGGTCATTTATTCACAAAGGATCAATATATATATATATATATATAGATATAGATATATATATGTATGTATGTATATATATATCGTTAGAGTTTATATGGACATTTATTGCATTAATATCTATCATGAGGCTTTGGTCTTATCGACTCCAATCTTTCTAACATGGAGGATCAAACTTGAAAGTGGTACTTAAAACCTTAACCTGTAGGCAAAACAAGAGTATGTTCAAAATTATTGAGTTTGAGCTTCGAATTTTTATGAAGAGTTAGTGAAGTGTGTTTATTTGTTTTAGTGCACACAAAATTCTAATCGTAAACTAAGATATTAGTGTGCTTATCAAAGCCTATAAGCAAGAATTTACTTTTAATGATTTGAACTCTCAAGGGACGTAATTTCGTTTTAGCGCACTTGCATGGAATAGAAATTTGATCATTGGTTGCATGAAATAGAATTCTGAATAGGTTTATGGAGTTGATCATTGGTCATCAAGGAGACCCTCAATGAGTGATGTTTAATAGAAGAATTTAACTTAAATCTCTCGCCTCACGCACAACTCTCCTACTTTACATGTCACTAACCAATTGAAGCCTTCAATAATAAATTCCCTGTCGACCTTCCTCTCTACTTATTGTTGAGCATTTCGAGAATTTAGGTGGAAGCAGATATAAAGAAATAGCTAAGGTAGTCCAATGAGGAAGGCAAGGTCCCATCAAGGCCTCTCAATCAAGTGGTCATTACAAGTTTCTTACTGCTTTGCCGTTGTGAATTTCAAAAAAGAAATAAGCAGAACAAGAGGCATCACTTAAAACTCATAGTAGAGAATAAGACAAAAGGATATGTGTAACTTAGAAAGTTATATTCTTTGTTTTTCATAGATGAATTGAAACTTGACATTAAGTGATGCCAACGAGATTAGGATTCGGGCAAAGATACAAATGGTTGAAAATTTAAAAAGGGATTTGATTTTTTTTTACAATAATATTAATGTTAATTATATTAATAATATAGATATTAAATTTATATTAATTTATATTAAAAAATAAGTAATATGTGTGCCTTGATCTTCCCTTGCAAATCCTCATCACTCACTCAATTAAATTTTATCATTGCCTCGAATAAAATTTTGACTTTTTGTGGCAACAGTAGAGTGTTTCCATCATAAGCGATGCATTTTGGATTGGTCTTGAATGACTTTGCATCTGTGTCCATCACTTTTGTTGTACTCAATCAAATTGAGTGGTGCAATATATTCAAGGTCAATATACATGTCCTCTAATCAAGTGATTTTATTACAAAATGGCATCACACAAAAAATGGTTATGAGAAAGCCATTAACTAAATGATTCACTACAAAATAGTATTACTAAATTATGGCCATCGCTAAAGTCTGTAAGTTCCTCAATGGACCAAATCTCCTAAGTGGTGAACCAAGGAGTACACTAATAAAGGCAGAATACTTCTATTAGGTGAGGTTGACTTAAAATTATCTTATTAAACAAACACCCACATCAGGTCTACGAGATCTCTTTGAATGATACAAACCATGACTACTACCAAGTAATTTTTAATTAGCTTGAGTCAACTATCTCCTCTGATTAAGTAGACTATGATCCATGATAACCCAGGGCAATAAATCTATAGAATATTAATCGGGTTTATCATCATACCCCCTTCCCACACTATAAGCTAATGGAGATAAATTTTTCATATTCTATAATTAAATTAATGCTACTATAAGCTAAGTATTTAACACCTATCAACTAGCATTAATCAAAAATTCTCTCACATCTTCAGGGTTAGTTAACCATAGGGGATTACGTCTAAGAAAAACTTAAAATCGGAACATAAAGTTCTAGCAAAATGAGGGCAAATTTTATGGATAATATTTTATCTATAATTTCATTTAATCAAAACACTAACTTTCTTAAAAAAGCCGAGTATGAATTTTCAAAGACCATAACTTAGAGTTAGGATGGTTCATTTGATTTGAATGCAAAGTTAAAACCATCATTTGCTAGTTGTCATCTCTTTTCTATCTTCTTTTTACTACCTATGTTACTCATTCCTTCTCTCTCACTTATGTTAACATGCTTGCAAACCCAAGAAGTATTAGAAAAGCTTGTTATAAAATTCTGGAAATACAATTAAGGTTAAATTTCCATGCTTGCAAACTAAAGTTCATTATTTTCTTTTTGTACAAACTTTAATATTATTATACTTTTTCACAAAAAGATCAAACTATAGAAAGTTTTACCTAAAAACGCCAAGTTAAGCCCTTATGAAATACTCAATAGGAGTGAATGAAAGAGGGTTCATGAAGCTAGCCCAAATAATTAGGATAAAGCTACCAATAAGTAATTCATATTTAATTTGGTTGCCAAATATTTTTTAAATTGCATAATAAATAATCCACCATATAACTTTTTGAAAAAATCACAATGAGGTGATATAGAAGGCTTTTGCTTCATATGATGTGAGACACGCCTAAAAGCCCACCACGCCTTTTTTTTTTTTTTTTTTTTTTTTGAGGCGTATGCTTTTTAGACCTAGGTTTAAAAAAATTAAATATAAAATTTAATTATCCAAATAATACACACACAATAGATCTTGGGAAGAACATTATCCAAATGTCTCTCCTCTCATGCTTTCTTTGCTCCTCATAAATAGTGTTGGCCACTGTTACTAGTATCATTGTTTGTGATGTTCTTACATTGATATTGGATAATTAGAGTGGGAGAGAGAATTTTCTTATATTAAATTATTTTAAAATATTATGTCATTAGTTCTTACATTGATATCTGTAAAATACTTCTTACTTCATGATCTGATGCCAAGAATTTAATATGTTAATTGATACTTTATGCAATTTATTATTTCTTACTATATTAGGATGTTAATAGGTTACATTTTAATATGTAAATAGGTTAGAGAATTAATATATTATTTTTTATTTTGCACTTCGATGTATGTAAAACTTCTTTGTTCATGTAATTTGATGATTCAAAGGCTCATGCCTCAAAATGACTTCAGGTTTATGCCTCGCCTTACAATGAAAAATAACTCAATACCCGATTGTGCAATTTTAAGCTTTACCAAATAATCAACCTTTTGTTCCATACCAACATTTTAAAAAAAATATTAATCATTTTAAGGGCCAATGATAAGCCCCTTTACATGAGGACAAGCATGAAGCAATAGCTAGGAAATCATCATTGTAACATGCAAATTATGCGCTCAAATAATGGAAATAAACTCTCTTCAATGCAGAGATATGGTTAAACATCAATTCTTCTCATATTCCAACACCATCAGGAAACCCCCTGCATCAGATAAGTCATTAATGGAATAGCCAACATTAGATTTACCCAAGTCATTTAGAACAAAAAATAAAATAAAAATGTTAACCGAAACATTTTTCATGTATTTCAATAATTTGTTTCAGCGATTAGTGTTAGAATAAAATTACATAAAGTCACAGATTGAATAAATTTACCATAATATAGACTACCATCTTAAGTGGAACTCCACCCCCTTCACCCCACCCACCCACCCACAGAAATCTTTTTGCCACACTGATAGTGCTTAATTAGCTTTCTTATGCGAATGATAATATAACGGTTAACATGGGAAGTTACTTGTTGTTGACAATGCTTTTGTTGTTTCCATCCCAGCACCTCATTTGAATGGAATGTTCCTATCAGAAAAATGATTGATCATATCAACTAAACCAATATAATAATAACTAAACTTTTTCTATTTGTGCTCCCACCCCACCCAACCTTACCCAACACAACACAAGAAAAGAATCACAAATTTCATAATCTAACTACATAATATACTTTTTGTTTAGTTTTTAACTCTATTTTATTACATATGATTATAGGCATAAATGAGTCAAGTCAACTCGAGTCAAGGCTAACTCAAGCTTGACTCGACTAATAAAAAATATAGTGGGAGTCAATCTCAAGCTCGAGCTTGAGTCTAGCTCATACAGTGAATTGTAGCTCGACTCACAAGAGGAACAACAACCTGGAGCTCAACTCTTGAGCTCGAGCCAAAATCATGACTTGGTGAAACAGAAATCATTAGGATAGGGAGAGCACTATGGAGTTTTTGCTAGAAGAGGCATCAATGGGACGAGGCGACTTGCAATGATACTCGTTGAAGAAGGCATTGTCTGAACTAGTGAGATGTGATGAAGAAAAGCTTGCTAAAGATAACAATGGGAGTTCATTAGAGAATACATTAGAACCAGCGACACGTGATAGAGAAGAGGAGTATGAGACCGAGGCCAAGTTTGCGAGATCAACAACATATGATTTAGATAGAATAGTAAAGAGAAAAGAAACAAAATTAGGATTTACTGATTCAAGTTGGCTTGTGAGACAACACGTCGAGCCACAATAAGCTCAAGCTCAACAACAACGTCTTTATCCCACTAAGTGGGGTCGGCTACATGAATCATTCTTCTCCATTGTATCCTATTATGTGTCAAATTCTCATTTAATTCAAGTATACTAAGGTCATTTTTATACATCTTAACCAAATCTTTTAGGTCTACCTCCTTTCTTAACATAAGGCAAATCTAATACATCTACTCTGTAGATCATTGGACGGACGTATATGTGGTCAAACCATCTAAGGTAACTCTCTCTAATGTTATCTTCCACTAGAGCTACTCCAACTTTTTCCCGAACATACTCATTTCGCATTTTATCTCTAAGAGTAAAGCACTCATCCACCTGAGCATCCTCATCTCTGCAATATTTAACTTAGTCTTATGCTTCTCTTTTATTGGCCAATATTCTCACCATAAATCATTGCAAGTCTTACCACCATCTTATAAAATTTTCCCTTAAGTTTAAGCGATTTTCTATCACACAACAATAGATGCATTCCTCCACTTCAACCATCCAACTTGAATTCTCGATAACATCTCCATCTATTTCATCATCGTTTTGAACTCACAACAAGCTCAAGCTCGTATAATATATATACACAAACCTAAGCTCGACTCGCAAACTTGTTAGTAACTTCAAGCTCATTTGGCACACTTATCCCCAACTCATGATATCCTTTACTTGTATAATATTTTTTTCATAATACTTTCCCTTAATGAGCAAACTTCTCTTTTATTGCTAGTAACTTCGACCATCCAACTTGAATTCTACTGATAACATCTCCATCTATTTCACCATCATTTTGAACTCGCAACAAGTTCAAGCTCGTATAATATATATACACAAACCTAAGCTCGACTCGCAAACTTGTTAGTAACTTCAAGCCCATTTGGCACACTTATCCCCAACTCATGATATCCTTTACTTGTATAATATTTTATCATAATACTTTCCCTTAATGAGCAAACTTCTCTTTTATTGCTAGTCTATCACATGCTTCAGCTTCTTTAGAGCCTACTCAGGCTCTGTACATAGTCCCTACATAAGCTATTTCCTGTATACACTTAGCTTTTGCAGTGATAGATTGGTTAAGTTTGCTGATAATTCTTCTGTTAATTATCAGATAGATGGACTAAGCCTAAAAAATAATGGAGGTACATTAGGCCATTGAATCTCCGTCAAACATTTCAACTCACTGCTTGACAGAAAACCTAACAGCTATCTATTAGAACAATTTTGTTAACGTGATATATGTAATAACCGAAAAAAAAAAAAAAAGAAATTTCATAACTGCCACGGCCATTAGCCGTGGAATGGAAAGAAAGGGAACCAATGGGAGGCGGCGGTTTGACAAACCCCAAATTCCCAAAACACGAGAGGAGAAAGGAAGGAAGGAGACTCTACGTGCGTGCCTAGCCGAGTGAGACCGTCGTCGGCGTCGTCGACCGAGGAGAAGAAGGAGAAGCGGTGGCGACCCTGGTTACGTCGTTCTAAGTGCGTCAACGTCGCGCCGTCAGACAGGAAGGAGAAGAGAAGGCCCGCCCGGCGTGTCGTAAACGAGGAAGCGAGTGCCAATAGGAGGAAAGGAGAGCGAGCCTCCGCGTGCATCTGAGTGAAGAAAGCGAGTCGTCGTGTGTTAGGGCAAAACCGAGAGGTAATGTAAGTATATAATTTATAAAATAATGTTTAATTGAATTTTTATGTTAATATTATGATCTCAAACTTTGATTTAAAGTTTATAATTTTAACTTAAGATTTATTAATTTGACAAATAGGTTAAATTAGGAAAATTAATCCTTGAAAGAGAAGAATGGAATATATTGTGTATGTATATAATTTAATAATTAAATTACAAAATATGATAATTATTATTATTAATTGAAGATTTAATTTTAACCTAGAAAATAGGTAATGAATAAGGGCGGATGTGAGTGTTAAATTATAAAAGCTATATATGTAAGGAGGTTCAAGAGTATTGATTAAATTAATATTTGATTATAGAATTTGATTAAGGAAGGAAGCGTTAAAGTAAAGGAGATTGAGAAGCTATGAGTTAAGGTGGGTAATTATGTTCATTTATGGTAAAAATATCTTAATTTCTTATGAAGAAACACATGTTCATATGATTATGCCTTTTTTATATATCTTGCAAGTTGTGATTTTTTCTTTTTTCTTCTTGTGATGTAAACTTCTTTCTTCATGTTGGATAATAACGCGTATCTTAGATCGTATTCGCGTTATCATTTTATAAAGTTATTTGATTATATCGTGAATTAATGTCAGTGGTATAATTGTATATATGAATGTGTATGTTTGGCTGGAGTTCTTTATGATCTTGTTTGGGGGCGATGTACTGTCAAAATGATTGAATTGATAAATTGCAAATAATTGAAAAGAATGATAAATTGGCAAATGATAATAATGATGGTAATAGATACTTGTTCTTTAAATGAGTATTTGACGGTGACTCTTGGAAGGATGATAAAAGTAAAAAAAAAGTTTATATGATAAATGTTTATGTATCTACCTATCTTCTTGATAAATGTTTATGTATCTGGCTCATATCTTCTTGATAAATGTTTATGTATCTACCTCATGGGTTTGATTGTTTGAGCATATTTCTTTTATGTCTGTGTGACAAAAGCCTCATCTGTTCTTCTTCTTGTTTCTTATAGTGTAATAGCATAATTGGCCTGAATTATATTCGTTTGTTAGTTGCTTAATCTTTTTTAATTAATCCTAATTAAATAGGCGATAGAAGGGAAAAGTCGTATTTCTAGTAGAGGAACTTGGAGATAGGTAATTATGTCATGTTGAGTTATGTTTAAAATGTGTTTTCTCCTGAACTTTGTTAGAATATTTATGTATGAAAATTGTATAATTATTTGTGGTTTGTAGTGGCTCTTTTATGATTAGAGATTGGAGATTTTATTTATGATTGGAAATATTAAGAAATATTTTATTTTATCCATCCGACCGTCTGTTCCCGCCTTGATATTCCAAGCTCCCGGGCCGGGTCGTGACAATATAAACCAGTAAAACCCAGCACCCATCCATCCGATTGGCTCAACCTATCACAACATAGTAAAAACATGGTTCCAAAGCAAGGTTACAGTTTAGAAGACCATTTATAGACCATCTTATATCAGTAGCCTCCACCAAACAGAGTGAAAACAACTGCTCGTACAAAGTTGCAGCCCAAGGAGGGCTTATTGCAGCGCACTCCCAAGTACTTGGTTATTATAGTAAAATGAACACTAATTGTAGATCACCACTTGCTGTCCCAAGATTGTATAGAAAACAAATGGATGCCATGCAATACTGTAGTGTGGCATTATCTATGATAACATCAGTTAAGTTAAATGCAGATGAAAATAATCTTGCGTACCAGCTCAAAGTGATGTGTGCGTGAGAGAGCTTCAGACAACCTTCTTTGCAAATCATCTTCCTTCTTTCGTTCATATTCAGAGTTCTCCATTTCATTTCTTGACTCACCTAGTTCCTTGTACAAATCTGTAAAAAGAAGAAATTATAGGAATTCTTATTGATTGCTTTGTATATTGAGTATGACGATGATAATAGACCTATGTACAAAAGAAAAGAACAAATGAAAGTCATGAAAGATCTCCTTATAAAGGGCAGGAAACTATCATAAACTAAGCAACAAAATAAATCACGCTATTACAAAGAATCACCCCACAAGCAAGGGATAAATGCAAAATAATGCATCAAATAATTCTCTTCAGGCAACCAGAAAATGCATAGGATAGTCTGGCAAAAGCAAAGCTGCTAGCACATAGAATCACCTAATATAAATAATTCAATACTCCTCAATTGACATCAGAGTGTTGATGTCGCCCAATTTATCAAGCAAGAATTAAAAGGGGTGAATTCTCAAAGCACTGGTGACGATATCAACAAGTTATAGTCTCTTAGAAAATTATACACAATGTCAATGCCATATAGCTTTAGATGACCATGTATAACAAAAGAATCTAACTCTATGTGTTTTGTCTGGTCCTGAAATACAAAATTATTGGTAATGTGAATCACCGTTTGATTATCACAAGGCAATGCATGTGTTAGAAAGATCAACTACGAAATACAAATGGCTCTGCAATCTGAAAAAGTTCACTAGTTGTGGCAGACATAAATCTACATTATGCTTCAACTGTAACATTTTGAAACAAAAATTTGTTTCAACTTCCATAAATAGAAGTCCTCCAAACATAACAAAATAGCCAGTAACATATTGCCAAATTATTGGGCATATGTATGAGTGTGTGTGTGTGTGTATGGGTTACATATTGGCCCCCTTAATTTAGAATGAAATTTCTATTTGTTTTCCAGAAATCTTTGTTCTTAATATTCCACATTCTATTAAGATGACTAGAGCAAAACTGTTGAGATAAATTTAGAATGTTATGGCTACAGACAACATCTATCCCGAGTAATTCATTGCTCCAAGGTCGTCAAAAATGAAAGCATGTGTCCAAGTATAATTTGAAAACCATATTTTGCACTAAGTTATTATAGGCCAATATTAAATTATGAATAGATACTAACATAGTGGTATTAGAACTTCCTGCCATATAAAAATTTCCTATGGTTAGCATAAAAGGCATCACAACTTTATTACACTATAAGCAAATTTTTTGACCACATGTGTCTTAAGATTTTAGAATCTAAGACAAAACTATAGGCATTATAATAGTCAATAAGCCCATCTATTTTAGCTTGTGGGTATCTTCTATTATGACATACCATATGGAGGATCACCATCATCCACAGAATCAACAGAATCAATTAAGCCCTATGTTAGTTTATGACAACTCTTCAGCCACGGTGTTAGCTCCTTGACTCTACAATAGACTAGACATTGACTGGTACACCTATGATAAGATTCAGTCACAATACAATCTGAAATCTCCTGTGCTACATAGTGAAATGAATCACTACACAATGTGGTTAGATTGAAGGCCTCAAAAAAATTTAAAAAAATTTGGCAGTCTTTGAATTTCATAGTATTTCTAAAAGATGTTCATTGGAACTAGTACATATAGGCATATAATAATTGCTATTATTTTGAAATGTTCTCTTTAATCATTTTTCATCTTTCCAAAAAAACTAAGTTGGTTTGGCATGCACAAAGGAAGAAGTGGGAGCTAGAAAAAAGAATCTCTTAGTGCCATCAACTCAAGTGTAAGAGAAAAAGAGAAGGAATTTCTCTATTGAGAAAGTGAATAGTCAGCACAAGGGTTCAACAACATAGTAAAGCGTTAGCGAAGCACTTTTATACTCAATAGATAGGAGGAACAATCTTTATGTTGAACCTTAGTAGCGAAGAATTACAATGAATTGATATATCGGTGCAAAGCACTTTCAAAATAAAGCATTAGTAGCAAAGTTGACAATGCAATGCGTTAGCAAAGCGCTTTAAGTAAGCGAAGGGGCCATGGATAGATATGGGGTCATCTGATCATCAATGTTCCCCATTAGGAGTTCTACTGCATGCCTTTTAGTGAGTTGTTGGTCATATTTCATACTTATATTTCTCCATCTCGTGATATATTTAGTGACACTCTCATTCTTTCTTCTCTTTTCTAAAGCGAGATCTATGATCATCACTTTTTTGGTTGCTCCTACAAATCTATTGACAAATAGTGTTTCTATCTCGGCAAAGGTCTTTGCTGAAGCATACCATTCAAAAGCTATATTGGTAAGACTACTGACAAATTGTCGAAGCAGTAAAGCATCATTTTCTCTTGTGTTCCCACAAGTATCTTCGAGTTGAGCTAGATGCTGCTACAAATTTTCTATGCCTGAAAAGGTGTTGAATTTCGATACAATGTACCCTTTGGATACTATACTTAGTCATATTCAGCTTGGATATTGTCTACTCTTTCCAACTAATTGTTCAGTGGTCTCTAAAGCAATGATCGCTTTGGCCTTTTGACTGATAAGATCCTCAACTTGAGATTTGATAATGACATAAACCTCTTGGTGAGCGCATAGTGTAACTTCTCTTGGAGGTTCTTGTCTTTGCGTCGAAATTGTTGGCAAGTTGGGTGAAGCATTCTGCATGTCTCCAGTTTCAAATGTTGGATTGAACATCTCCTGAGGATTTCTCAAAGGCACTTGCTGCGTTGCAGTTGCTATTAAGTTAACCTGACCAAATAGCTCTTTCATTAGCACATTCATCTTATTGAAACGATTGTTGAGTTGGTTGATTTCTTGATCTCTTCTTTGGAGTTGAAAATTCATCTGTCGTTGTAACCTTATTACAACATCAGTTAGTTCTGCAATTTTTTCAAACTCCATTCGAGTTTAACTTTTAGGCATTTGGTGACTTAAGCCCTCTTCTGTTGTTCCTCATTCGGATGTTCAGGTATCACGTTCTTATTTCATAAACGTGTATCAACCATGCGAACAACCTCGACTTCCATGCAGTCGATATTGTCATTATTTTGGAAGTCAAGAGCATGTTGCTCTTCGTCAATTGAAAATTCATTATCTTCCCAAAAAGAGTTGATTGTCCGTATCATCAATCATAGGTTGTTTATTCTTAGGTTAAAGTTTCCAAATAATGATAGGAGCTTCAGCCTTTTCTTCATCTAGTTGAGCTTGTTCATATTAGATTGTCTCATCTTTAATGACTTAGGATTATTTAAGTACCCAAATTGATCGGGACCTTCTAGTGGTGGATCTCGGGGAACGCATCTTAGATGTCACACCCTGATATTCATCAAATGGATTAAGACGAGATGATTGATATTCTTTTTTTTGTGAAGGTTGTTGGAACCTTCCAACAATTGGCAACTTAGTACCTTTGTACTGAAAGGCTCGTTGTCGGTGCTCACCGAATATTAAACCCCTAGGTCTTCAGTTCTGCTCAAGGTAGCACAATATTTTTTTAATATTCATACCTCCTTTAGAGTAAAAATTTATTAGGTCGGTGACCTAAGTCATCAACATCTTAATTCTTCTTTGAATATTTTTGTTTTAACAGCCTTCAAAAGTTTGTAAATTTTAGAGGAGATAGTTCCCTCCTCCTTCCTTGGTTGATCTTGTGAAATGGGTTGCATGTGTTAATCACAAAAAGACTTCTTTATAGCTCCTCCAGAGCTATTTCTCTTGACCCATCTGAAAAACTAGAAACTGTTATTGGTGGGAATGTCGCTTCCACTAGCGGTTCATACTGTTGTTCAGCATATATAGGTAATCCAACATCTCTACGACAGGCATTGTACTTTCTTCTAGCTTTCCTAGACATTTTAATACATGAGGAAGATGCTTCATGATCATTATTGTCTGGAGCAAAGGTCGTGCCTTCTAGAATGGTAGGCTTCTCCGATGGATTACTAAGTGGATTGATAATGATAGATTTTAGTTTTGACTCCATAACCATCATCTCCTTTGCAGGCACTGTTGAAGCTGCTTTTGGTAGTCTATCAAAAAGAGAACCCCTTTTAGAGGTTGAGTTCTTTCCCTGATTAGGCCTTAACATTCAACTATTTGGGCTCATTGAGGATGATTACATTTGGTCTTTTCCCTTATACGGTAGCTTCTTATATGCTTTTGCCATTTTGGTGCTTTCAGTGATGGTGATCACAGGTTCAACCGGTATAAACTGTACAACTTTAGAAATTGTCTCAAATTGGAGAGTGGCTCCAGCAGAACCAGCGTTAATCACAACATGAGAAAATCCAATAGTAGATCCCTTTCCTAACTTAACAATCATCAGATTCGTCATGTTTTCCATTTGATATTTTCACACCTAATCGTAGATTTGAAGAGGTTTTATTAGATTTTGAGAACCTACACTTTTGAAAAGAAAATAGCTCGATAAATTTGCAAATCTACAATGACAGCATATTTTAATTTTTTCAATCAGAGAGAGAAGTAATCACCAGCAAAATCGCCAAAAATCTGATCGCTTAGAAAAAATACCTTTGTAAATCTCTGCCATCTTTTTAGAATGTTGGGGAGTTCATTATTCATGAGGCTGATTGATATATATTCAACCAAATTTTCCTTAATATTATATTAAGGTTTATTTATATTTGAGTTCTAGCAAGCATTCATAATTAATTATCTCTCTCACCTCATATGAGAGCACTCTTGATTAAAGTTGAAAATAAATATATCTCTCTGATATGAATAGGTGTCTAATGGTGCGGTGTGGATAACTGTCTAAAAAAAGGGGGATAGTGTCAATCAAGATCTCATGGTTCCATCGTTCCGGGACTATCATTATTCAAATCTACCAACATCAAAGAGCTATTAGCTGTAATATCTAGAGAATCTAATTAGCAGCTATGAGTTGTCTTATCTCAGATATCTCGAATAAACTAGAGTTTTAGTGTAGGTTTTATGATAGTGAGTGTTTGTTGAATTATTTAAGCTAAACTTGCCAATAATTCAATGAAATCTATACTGCAAATATATGCAGGGCTTACATCCATTGGAATACCTTCGCGTAGCAAACTAATGGATTCGATTTAGATCCCTTTAGAATGTCATAAATTGTAGAGAAGTTCGCATAGCGAACAAATGATTGAGCTTACATCCATTGGAAAGCCATTAGGCTGTTCGCATAGCGAACTACATCTTTTTAGAATGTCAGTGGGGTTTAGAGTTCACGTACTGAATTGGACTTACATCCCTCTAGAATGCCAAAAATTGTAAAGAAATTTGCATAACGAACAAATGACTGGCTTACATCCATTAAAAAGTCATTAAGGTGTTTGCATGGCGAACAGAAAGATTAGACTTAGATCTCTTTGGAATGTTAAAATTATACGGGAGTTCGCATGGAAAATAAAAAGATTAGACTTACATCCCTTTGGAATGTCATATAGAGTTTAAAAGTTCGCATGGCAAACATATAAATTGAGCTTACATCCCTTAGGAATGTCATATGATTTAGAAGTTTGCATATCGAACATAAAGATTAAGCTTATATCCCTTGGGAATGTCATAATTAGAAGTGTTCACATGACGAACGAATAAATTAGACTTACATCCCTTTGGAATGCCAAGTAGAATATTCACATGACAAACAAAAAGATTGGACTTACATCCCTTTGGAATGCCGGATGGAATGTTCTCATGATGAACAAATGACTGGGCTTACATCCATTGAGAATGTCATTATGGTGTTCGAAAGGCGAACAGAAGAATTGGACTTACATCCCTTTAGAATGTCAGTTAGAATGTTCGCATGGCGAACAAATAACTGGGCTTACATCCATTGGAAAGCTAGAAATTATAGGAGAGTTCGCATGGTGAACAAATGACTAGGCTTACATTCATTGGAAAGCTAGTAGGATTAGATATTCGCATAGCAAACGAACAGATTAGGCTTACCTCCCTTTTAGAGTGTCAAATAGATTTTAGATGTTCACAAGGCGAACATAAAGGTGTTAGAATTTTTTTCATTCCTAAGGGCCAGTGCCTCGACGTTGTAGAAGTAGCGCCACAGCATTAGGAGTTTAGTGCCATGGCATCAAAAGTTCAACGCCTGAACGCCCATAGGTCTTAAAACCTGAGAGGACAATGTTTCGGTGCTATAAACTAAGCACCGCAGCGCTGAGGCGCCATAAAGAGTGATAGAAAGCAGGTTAACTGATTGAGCGCCGCGGTGTCAGTCAAAAAGTTGTTCAAAAGGCCGACAGGATGGCAAGCACGTTTAATAGAAAATGACAACTTTTGACCCGCATCGCGAGGCTCCATTAATGTCTGATGTATTTTTCAAATCCGGTCGATTACGAAATTAAGAGTAATACATATTCATAAATGTTCTTTTTGATCGACATAGTAACCGTCTAGACCAGCTGATCAGCGCATAGGCGCTACATGTGGAGCACCGCAGTGTTAGCCCCGTATTTCAAAAATTGAGAGGTCAACGCTTTGGCGCTACAAAAGCAGCGCTGAGTCCAACCTATAAATAGAACCATTAAGCTATCAAAATTTTCATTCTAAAGCCTTTATTTTCTCAGGAGTTCTTGCAACCCTTTTTCTTCCCAGTTTTTCTTCAGCTCTAGAACAACAAACATGCCACTCAAGATTGTCCATAAGGGCAAGAAGAGAGCGCCCTCGACTGACGTTAGCATATTTATCAATGTGGACACAGAGGGGAGATACTAGCACGCTCTCATCAACAAACACCTCATTCCGGAGAGGTGCTTTCACAATTCAAGAAGAAGCCTAGAGAAGATCATCAATGAGTGAGGATGGGAGCAACTCACCTAAACAATGCCACTTGCGTCATCCCCATAGTGCTGAGTTTTCACCAACACAAAGGATCACCAGGATAATCAAATTTTTGTGAGGAAATAGATACATTTTGATTGTACTTCCATTAATGTATATTACAATTTATAAAATTTTATATATGATCAATATCTTTCCTACTATAATCACATCAATTTTGATCAAATTCTTAGTTTCCTCACTGTTAGAAATTCAAATGTCCAATGGAAATGGCGGGACGAAAAGATTATCAATTTTCCTGTCGTCAGTCGATGTCCAATGGTATTATTTTATTTTTGTTAAGTCGATGTCCAATGGTAATATCAGTGAGGTAACCAAGGATAGAGCCGTTTTGAATTGTCATTCAAAAGGGCTTTACTATAGATGTAGAAAATATTATTTATAATTCAATTTATAATATATTTATGGGTAGTACTACCCTAAAGTATGGTCATAATTCTCTCATTTATTCTTCATGTGTTGTGATTGGTGCGTCAGAAGACCCGGATGAATAAGTCATTATATAAAAGGCTCTCCTATCTAAAAGAATGATCAAAGGGTTTGGATCAAAATGAAGGTAAGAGAAAGCTCATGTGCTCCTCACTCTAGATCCAAATCCTCCAAAATATTAAATGAGCAACTCTAAAAAATTGGAGGAAAAGACTCAAAATTTAAAAAAAGTGTGGGCGAAAGCAGGAACAGGAGAAGAAATTTGATTATCATATAGGTTAACACCAACTGCAATTTTCTTACATAAATGAGTTCAACTCAGCACTCATTCAAATATTTGAAAATTACAACATTAATGTCGGCCCAAGTAGAGTTTCATTTCCTGCAATGACTCCTTATCACTGTAATAACCGAACATCAAAATAATAATAATAATAATAATAATAATAATAATAATAATAATCCAACCGTAGCGACGATTGGCTTCCAATAAAATAATCGAAGGGGGAGCTCGGTTTGGTTTTGCCGAAACACAAACGAGAGAGGAAACGGGAGAGGGAGAAAGAGAAGGGAAAACCTTGCGTCGTTCTAACCGAGCCTTAGGTGTCGTCGAGGAAGGAGGAGGAGGAACACCTGGGAGGAAGGGAGTCGAGTCGTCGTGACGGCGTCGTGGAGGAGAGACGGCTAAAGGCAGCTTGGTAGAGGAAGAAGAAGGAAGGAGGAAAGCCCCTTATGTGCATGCCCTTGCATGCGAACAGGAGTCTTGCGAGCGAAAGGAGAAGCCGTGCGTGCATGCGTAGAAAGCCGAAGGGGTATATTGTTGAGTCTAGGGCAAGCCGATTGAGGAAAAAGGAAAACGAGGTAATGATATATATGTATATTTATTTAAAGTGAAAATTTGATTTTAATATTAATGCAATCATGATTTAGGATGTTATAAGTTTAATAAGAAATTTATTTGAAAATGTTATTATTTATATATATATATATATATATATATATATATATATATTATTTAAATTGAAATCTGATTTTAGTATTATTTCAAATTTAACTTAGGGCTTACAAATTTCAGCAAGAAATTTAATTTGAGAATGTGTAGGATGAATCAAAGTCAAGTAATTAAGTATTAAACCCTTACATACGAAATATAATTATAAATTTAATAAAACCTTAAACCTAAGCTAAGTTACATAATTAATTAAGAATCATTCTAAGGGAAATGATAAACATTAAATGAAAATAAAATTTATCTATAGTAAGTCACTTTAACACTTAATATTTTATATTAATAAAAATAATAGGATTAATAAGATTTAGAAGTATTATATGATAAATTAGACATATATAAATATCATTATATTAAATAAATTAAAGGTTAATTTAACTTGATTTAGAAAATAGATAATGAATATTAATGAATGTGGCGTCGAATAATAAAAGATATATGTAAAAGTATCATGAGAAATGAATAAAATAAAATAAATTACTTTAATATTGATCCAATTAATATTTTATTATAGAATTTTAATTAAGGAAAGAAGCATTAAAGGGAAGAAAATTTAAGAGGAAACTACAAATTAAAGTGGGTAATTATGTTCATACATTTATGGTAAAAAATGTCTTTAATTTCTTGTGATAAAATGCATTTTAATATGATTATGACTTTTTCCTGTATTACAAGTTGTGATTTATTTTCCTATTTCTTCATAAATTGTGATGCAGTTTATTGTTGTTTCATGTTAGATAATAACCTGAATGCTAGAATATATTATCACTTTATCATTTTATAAAATTAACTGATTTACTATTAGTTATGAATTAATGTGCATAGCTGTATAATTGTATGTTATAAATGTGTATGTTGAAAGTGGAGTTCACCCCTTATTGGTTGGGGCCTTGAATGTCATTGAAAAAGGGTCAATGAAAATGGCAAATGGTAATGGCTACTTGTCCTTTGAATGAGTATTGGTAAAAGTTTATATGGTGACTACTAAAATAGATGATAAATATAAAAGTAAAAGTTCACACGAAATATTTATTTGTACATACCTCCTATACGTTTAATTGTTTGAGCAATTTTTTTATGTACATGTTATACCAAACAAAGTGGCATCATCTTAGTTCTACCTTCGATTCTTATAGTGTAATCGTAATTGGCCGTTGAATTTTATTGATTGTTAGTTATTTTTTTTTTGGTAATCATAGATGGATGATAGAATAAGGGTTATGTTATCGCCGTAGAGAGACTTCAGGAGATAGTTAATTATATCAGTTATATTGATTTATGTTTAAATTGTATTTCATATGAATTTTGTTAGTATATGTGTGGACAAATTGTTAAAAAAAAATTTGTGAATTGTATTAGCTCTTATATAATTGGAGATGATTTACTGTTAGTTATGAATTAATATACATAGCTAATATGAATAGTTGTATAATTATATACTATGAATGTATATGTTGAAAGTAGAGTTCACTATATATCTTGAGCGATATGTGTCTAAAAAGAGTAATAAAATTAGCGGTAATATACTTGTCTTTGAATGAGTATTGATAAAAACTTTTGGTAAAGATTTAGATGGTGACTCACAAATGGATGATAAATATAAAAGTAAAATTCACATGTTCATTTGTACATACCCATATATATATTTTTGATTATTTTATTCTTTTATTATATAACAAACAACCGGCATACATCTTACCTCCTTTCTTAGAGTGTAATAATTGACATTTGAATTTTATTGATTGTTAGTTGTTTATTTTTGGCAAAATTTTAAATTAGCTTAATCTAATCCAATTATCAATTTAGCACCACAAAAATCAAAATAGGCTTGAGTTTCATTCGAGCGGACGACTCATCTTTATTCGGTAAAACGTGAGGGGAGACTTCGCGATCTATTTTTCCCTCCCTGGCTCGGCTCGTCAGTTCCGTCGTCTTTCCACCGCCAGCACGCCGCCGAGGGGAGTCAGCCAGAGTCGCCATATGGAGACCGCTTATTTCTTCGTTCGTCCGTCGATTAAGGTCATTTTTTTCCTAAATGCTTAATTTGTGATAGATCTCGTTATATATTATTTTGTGTTATATGATTTGCTTATTTTCTTGGGTTGTTTGGCTATATTTATATGTTTTGCAGTTTGATAAAGTTAACCCATAATAGGCATTATATACATTTTTCCTAAATAGGCATCATGATTTGCATATTTTTGATAGTCAGTACGCGGACACTAGCATTCCAGGTACTTCATCGTCAATGCAACCGGATGGGTCTGCGATGGATATTGGTCTATCATCTCCACCAATGGTAATCATCTACATATACATTCTACCAGATTACTGCAGAAGGCATGTGATCCGCGAGATACACCTGGCAGAATCAATCCTCATCATATGGGCCTCATCATTTACATGCAGGTATGGATTGTATCATGGTTTCTCGCTTCTACATCTTCGATGTACTTAGTAGTTACGACAACCCTCAGAAAGTTGAAGAGAAGGATCGCGGAACATCATCTACGACCGGCCGCCACTCATTACGCCCGTGAGTGATGCGAAAAGGCATCGCATCATCGGAGATAGTCTTACGTAATATTATCTTCATACTGAGATTATATTTTGTTGTATCTCTATCTTTTGTATTGTCGCAGCATAGTCTATATTATTTTTTTTTCGTTACCTTAATTTATAAAATTCATATATTTTTTGTCCTACAATGTTTATCTTGCTTTATCTGTTTAAGAAAGACTCAAGTTGTACAATGATGTATGTTTTTCGGTGAGGATATTTCCTTTGGTAATGTAGAGGTAGTTAGTTTGTGTTATAAACTTAATTTGAGTTGACTTCTTATCATTGTTCATTTCTCAATCTGCTTGCGTAGATCACAAATTCGACAAAAAGTTGTACAAAATTTAAATCGCGATTAAACATACAAAGTTAACTCAATTCGACCTTTGTATGACTCTATCTGCGCATATCTGGCGGTACTCACGAATTTTCAACTCTGCGCAGATTTTCGCGCATTTACCAAAATCTGCTATGTATTGTCTTGATCGTAAATTCGACCAACGTAGAAAGTTGTAGGAAATTTCGTTATATTCAAACGATCTGAAATTATTTCAGTCGACAGTACTCCGATATTCATAAAATCGATAAGCTTTCAATTTGTCCGCATTGCGGTTTTGCACATCGCATAAAATCTGTTTAGCGTGGTTGTCGTAAATTCAATGAACGTGAAAGTTGTAGAAAATACGATACAAAGTTCGCTTCACCCGACACCATATGACCACTACGCTAAAAAAATACATACCGCCGCCGTGATTTATTTTTAAAAAATTTAAATTACACCTAGTCGTCCATACGACGAACGACTGGCGCCAACATACGCCAAGATTGCGCGCCGTCCGCTCAACGGACGACCGGTTGGGGATAGTTGTCTGCTCGAGATCGGCGCCAACGCTGGCGCCCATCGTTAGCCAGCCGTCCGTCAGACGACGATCAGCCTATTTTGGATTTTTTTTTGCCTAAATTGATAATTAGGATTAGGATTAAGCATAATTTAAAAAATTTGTCTTTATTTTTTTCAAGTAACCATCCCAACCATAATGAAGGTGGCTAAGTTTATCGCCGCAGAGAGACTTCTGGAGATATAATATACATGTTAATTTATGTTAAATTATATTTCATATGAATTTTGTTAACATATATACGCGACAAAGTTGTTAAAAAATTTGGATCAGAAGATTCTCATATGATTGGAGATTTTGTTTAAAATTGAAAATGTTATGTAAGATCTTCTTTAATCCGATCACTGCTCCTCGCCGCAGATTCTCCCAAGTCGGGTCGTGATAAGAGTGGTATCACAGCTAAATTTTATATTTAGGGACAAAAGTATGATCATACTCAAAGAGCCATTAGGAAGATGATAAATTTTATGAAGAGATTTGCATATGATTATATTGATTGATATGTAATGCTTATAATTAATTTGGCCATATAATCAATTTAGAAGATGCCTGAAAATAGAGAGAGACAAATCGCCGAAAGAATTTGGTAACCGCCTTCACTAAATATAGATGCAATTACACAAATGATAAGAATGACTGATGATAAGAAGATCAAAAGCTACAAGTGGGTTCTTATGGACAAATACCTGAAATTATTTCAAGATATGAGGTCACCTCTTTTCTCATGAACAGGACCTGTTGAATCAGAAAACTGGTTGATGTGGACAGAGAAAATTCTAGAAAGTATGTCATGCCCTCCTAAAAGAAGAGTTGTTTTGGCTTCTTTTGCTTTTGAAAGCTAAGCGGAGAGATAGTGGCGAGGACAAATTCAAGAGAAGTTCGAAGGAAGGTCTTGCAATCTTGTTTCATGGGAAGACTTTGTGAAGACCTTTAAAGATTGGTTTGTACCCCTAAACTAGGAGACAAATGCAAGACAAATTCATCGATGGTGCAGGAGATCGCTCTATCATAATCAGATGAATTTTTAATGCCAGATGCACCTCAATGATACCAACGAAAAGAAAATCATGATTTTATCTGATCAAAGATGTACTAGACAACCCTCGATTCCTCTGGTATATTTACTTGGTGGAGAGAGAAGGATAAAATTGGATTTACAAACTACTCAGAGAAGGAGAGATTCAGAAGAGGAGGAATGATAATAGGCCAAAATCTGGGCAGAATATTCAAACTGAAAAAATCAAACTGGAAAAAGCGTAAGTCATATACTAATATCAGCAGTAGTAGTGTTATTATATGCCCAAAATGTGGAAGAACACATAAAGGAGAGTGTCTCTTAGGCACAAACACTTACTATTGGTACCATCAACCAGGACATATGAAAAAATCTTGTCCTATCTTGAGTTAAAAATCTTCAATAGATACTAGGACAAGTATTCAAACTCTTCGAAGGACTATTGGTAGAGAAAGGATGGCTGAATCGACTGCATCAATTCCATCTCAAACTCAGAACCGACAGAATACACAGCCTCGAGTTTATGCACTCATGCCAAAGAAGCGAAGACGATGTCAATGTGTATTTTATTTAAAAGATTGTTAAAATTTTATATTATGCTGATATATTTTTTATATATCTACTCATTTATAGATCATCCTTATGAAAGAAAAGAGTCTATTTGACACGAGCATCACATTCATTTATATCTCGAATTGAGAAATTTGAAATTATAAATTATGGAAATGCAGATTTTCACTGAATGTCAAATGGATCTCTATGAATGCTACACTTTTGCAAGTGCAAATCAATATCGAAAAAGAATTTAAATTTAATAACAATGTCGATATATGAATTTGATGTGATTTAGAATAGTATCTAAATATTATACTATTATAGATTCTCAGAAAAGATACCAAATTCAATATTCTGAGAAGAAGAATTCAAATTTGTGTAAAAGGAGTCTTATAATTGTCTTGCTTAAAGTCAAAAGATACTAACAAAAAGGTTACAAGGCTTTCAAGTTCTCATTACTAAAGAAGAAAGAAGTGAGGATATGTAAGAAGAGTAAAGAAATTTTTCCTGGATGATTTACCAAGTTTACCCACAAGAGATGATTTCTATCGATTTAATTCAAGAGAAAACCCAGAAGAAAAGTACCATATGAATGGAGATCAAAGAATTACAAGAGTTAAAGAATCGCCTACAAGAATTGTTAGAAATTTATCGCCAAGACATCTCCTTTTCTATATTATTTGAAAGAGAGAGCTTAAATATGATAAATTATAGAAAGCTTAACAAACTCATATCAATAAATATCATTTGCCAAGAATTGATGATCTTTTGATCAACTAAGACGATTTTCAAAGATTAATTTAAGATCGTTATCATCACCGAGAATCAAAAAGAAAATATGAAATGCATTCAATACAAGTGTGCAAGACTATGAGTTTGTGATTTTGCTTAACAAACGCTCCAAATAGATATTTAATCTCATGAATGAATCTTTAAACTCCTTCAGATTCATTTGTGATTATATTCATGATGATATTCTAATTTATTCAGAAAGTTAGCCTCGAAAACCATCTTCACATTATTTTTCTCAAGGAAATGAATTATATGCAAAATTTCAAAGTGAATTTTGATTAAATAAGATCTTATTCGTAGACATTAGTAGTGAAGGGGTTTCAGGATCAGTGAAAGTCAAAAGAATAATGAATACCTGCACCAACCAATCGCCACGTAAATCAAAAGTTTCTTTATGGGATATTATAGGAGATTCGTTGAAGGATTTTCACAAATTGTCATGCCACTATCGAGACTAATTCAGAAAGTGGGTCAAGTTTGAATGGCCACATCAGTCTGAAGAGGCTTTTCAAAAATTGAAAAATTGTTTAACGATCGCACTGATAACTATTCCATCGAGACGTAAGATTTCAAATTTATAACGATGCATCATTAAGAGGCCGGAATGCGTACTTACGCAGAATGAAAAGTTTGCACATTCAAGCAATAAAAATCATGAATAAAATTATCCAACCCACGACCTGAAATAAGAAAGAAGATTTATTAAAAATTTAGATTATTTATTTAAGAAAAGAAAGTTTTCACTACATCAAAACTTAAAATACATCTTTACCGTAAGGAGCTAAATTTAAGGGAGATTTCAGAACTCATTAAGGATTATGATTTGGATATTCAATATCATCCCGGAAAACAAATATATTGTGATGCTAAGAAAAATATCCTAGTATCTTGATCTCTACGTAAGGAGTTGATTAAAGATTTAAAAATTAAAAAATTTCAATTATTAAATCTAGATGATCACGCTTTATCATAAATCAAATGATATACAATCAAATTTAAGCAGAATACTAGATGCTTTATCTCAAGATAACTTTTAAAATTTTAAATTGATAAAAGTAGGCCATACAAGATTTTGAAATTGATGGATTACATCAAGATATGACGAAGCCAGATTCCATATGTTGGAGATTTGAAAGATATCTTACATAAAACACATCATTCTAATTATACAATTCATCCGCGAATAAAATATATCAAGATCTTAAAAAATATTTTGGTGACGAATGAAAAAAGAAGTCAGAATAATTATTTCTACAAATATCAATCATATCGATGGTTCGTCGAACATCATGCCAAGTGAACTTTACAAACTTTTGTCAATACTGAGTGAAAATAGATAATATTGTACGATTTTATCGTTTACCTAGATCTGAAGAGGATTATGCATTTGCTATTATCGATAGTAATTAAATCTACACACTTTATACCTATTAAATAACTGACGTCTTAAAAGCAAGATGTTGATAAAATTATGAATTTACATTGGTCAAAATCTATAAATGTCCCGATCGGGATGGATTTACATCTATCTAAGAATTCAAGTTTTTGATAAGTTACTTTCGATCGATTTTATCCTCAAACTACGAAAGAATAATTCAAACACTCAAGATTTTTTGACTTAGATCCTTGATTTTGGGATAAATTGAGAAATTCATTTGCCTCGATTGAGTCTACAATAATAAATTTTCAGAGCAGAGCCCTTAAAGTCAGAGGAGAAAAATGCGTAACAATCATTTGTGGTGAAGAGAAGAAGTGGTGTGATGCAGTAGACCACTAAAAGATCCGATTGATTCACGATATTAAAAGTCGCTCAAGATAAAGGAAATGATGACGCTAAACATCGATCAAGAGTTTGAAATAGGAGAATTTCTATTTCTTAAAGTCACCACGAAAGGTAAAAACGATCTAAGAAAGTTAAAGCTCATGCTATATCTCTATATGAAATCTTGAGAAAAAATTTTATAAATCGACTTTACCTTCTCACATGCAAGGAATTTAATGTTTCATATTTCTCTCAAAAATATATTACACGTGAACAAAATTTTCGATCCTATGAGATATTCAACCCGATCTCACATTCGAAGAGCCGAAAGAATTATATTATGATGTTAAGATCTCGTGGAAACATGGATCAAATCAGTTACACGAAGTAATCAAAAATGCGAAGACTTTATCCTCAATTGTTTAATTAAAAGTATGTTTATTTCTATTATTGTCATTTAATTTCGAGAACGAAATTTTTTTTAAGAGGAAGAGATTGTAATAATCGAAAATCAAGAAATAATAATAATAATAATAATAAAAATCCAACCATAGCGACGATTGCCTTCGAATAAAATATGGGGAGCTCAGCTTTTGAAACACAAAAGGAGAGAAAAAAGGAGAAAACTGCGCGTCTCTAATCGAAGTCTCGTGCCATCTACCAGCAAGAAAGAGAGGAGGAACCCTCAGAACCGGGGAGGAAGGGAGTCTGACGCGCACCCGCGGAGTCGAGACCTAAAAGCCGTGCAGGTCAGGAAGAAGGAGGAAAGCCCTCAGGTGCGCATTGCTGCAAACGGAGCCCACGAACGGAAAGTCACACCCCGATGACCCCTGCTGTGTCAATCAGCGTAATCAGAATGACGACTGACGATACGACCAATCGACACGCTCCAACCTCTATCAAGGAAAGTGAAAGTGTATCTAATCAAATCATCACTAAACTATTTGAATTCATATACTAAACTTAATTCATATCACAAATACCAAGATTTAAATCTTTAATAAATAAATACGAAAGCATAAAAGACATTTAATTCAGACGCATAAAAAAAAGCCTTTAAGCTTCCCAAAACTATACATTCAACAAAACAGACTAGTTCTACCCAGCCTTTTCCGAATTTTCAATCCAGAAGATCATGTTTAAAAGGAGACAAGAATCTAAAACAAGCTCAAGACAAAGACAATGTAAATAATCGCGTACGTGAATTTGCAAAGTTTAAAATCAGAGAATCAGACCAGAATGTAACATTATAACCGAACAATACGTAGGGTTGTAGAACGTAAGAATATAATCTAATAATACGCCATTCATCCAGATCAATCAATGTCAACGAACAAGATTTTCATTTCGCTCTATATCAAATCATTTTCAAATGTATTTATAATCAGATGTGCTTTGACTTTCATTCATAAGCGTCACACTACATTTAAAAAGTTAGTGTAGATGGTACGAACCATACTCTACATACCTAATAAATGACACCGGACAAAATTTAACGAATTTAACCTCAATGCTGTAGGATCCTAAGATCCCCTAATCACTACCATCTCTCGTAACTTTTGCCTATCTCAAGTAGATTCAGAACATGCTCTTCCTATCACAATTTTCGACATTTCGTTTATCACATTATCGCTTTAACATGTTTCAAACATTTCTATACGCCAAATGAAATCATACAACTACCGACATATCAGAATCATTAATCTACGCAAAGGCCAAATACAAGATTAGATTTACATTCAATACAAAGACATTCATTACGATTTAAATCTACGCCATTCATACAATTTATACGTAGAAGAAAATGCATACATAAAGATAAATCAATTATTAAGAATTACGCTCACCTCTGTCCATGTCGGATGCACCTCGATTCTCCTCAGTACACAACCTATAATAAATAATTCTTCTAAGACTTCTATAACATACAACTCATAAATGAAACATAATTAACACCAATCTTAAATTGATCTCCTCATGTTTGAAACACCTGAGTACGACTCCAAAGTATCTCCAAAAAATCTCCTAACGCCACTATTAATTACAAAAACTAAAATTAGAAAATGCCAATTTAAACTCCGCTTTACTACACAATAATTCTACAACTCACCTAAGAAAAAATCTCAAAACTCCCAATCACGATTTCGACATCAAGGTCACCGGAAAAGGATGCGAAAAGAAATTAAGAACTTACAAAACTTCAAGCCCCGACGAACTGAATTCTAGCCGAGCCGACGGTCATTGAGCCGAAAGCCGACGGTCATGATTTCCCAAACCGAATTACGGATTTCAACCCGTCACTGACATACTGGCGCCGACGGCGGGAAATCGGCTTCCACCGAGCGCAGTCCGTGGCGGTTACTGAACGCGGCGCAGACGCACCTGAGCGGCCCGCCGTTCGGTGCTGGACCGGCTCGCTTCCTCGGTCACGGAGGAATGCTCATGCCGTAAGGAAAGGAGGAAACCGAACTAATCCGCTGAGGAATGAACAGTATGGAAATAAAATAAATTACCTTTCGATCCCGCCATACACGCCGAGGCTTTAATCCCGCCGCATGCTAAGAAAGTGGATTTGCTACGAAGTGCTACAAGAATAACGTTAATTAGCTTAAACAAAAAATTAATTGGAAATAATTAATTGATATTACAAAAGTGCATGTGCGTACGCATCTAGAAAAGTCAAGGGTATATTGTTGAAGTCTAGGCGTATCAGGTAAAAGAAAAAAGAGGTAATGATATATATGTATATTTATTTAAAGTGAAAATTTGATTTTATTATTACTGCAATCATGATTTAGGATGTTCTAAGTTTAATAAAGAATTTAATTGAAAATGATATTATTTTAATATATCTATATATATATTATTTAAATTGAATCTGATTTTAGTATTATTTCAAGTTTAACTTAGAGTTTATAGATTTCAGCAAGAAATTTAATTTGAGAATGTGTAGGATGAATCAAGTTAAGTAATTAAGTATTAAACCCTTACATATGAAATATAATTGCAAATTTAATAAAACTTTAAACCTAAGCTAAGTTATATAATTAATTAAGAATCATTCTAAGGAAATGATAAACATTAAATGAAAATAAAATTTATCTATATTAAATCACTTTAACACTTAATATTTTATATTAAGAAAAATAATGGATTAATAAGATTTAAGATATATAATAAATTGTAAATGATAAATATCATTATATTAAATAAATTAAAATTTAATTTAACTGATTAAGAAAATAGATAATAAATATTTTAATGAAGATCAAATAATAAAAGATATATATAAAGATCATAGACGAAATGAATAAAATAAAATAAATTATTTTATAATATCGATCCAATTAATATTTTATTTTATAAGAATAAGAAAAGAAGATTAGGAGATTCAAAGAAATCAATTAAAGTAGGTAATTATGTTTACATTTACAGAAAACGCCTTTAATTCTGTGAAAATACATTTTTATATGATTATTACACTATCTACAAGCATGATTTATTTTCTGTTTTCATAAATCATGTATTTAGTCATGTTACGTTAGATAATAAATAACGGAATCATTTGACTCACATTTTATAAAGTTTAACCGATTTAATGTTACATGAATTAATACGATAGATAATCAGATGTATGATGTAGATGTTGAAAGTAGAGTTCAACCTCTACAGAATGCGGACGAATGTAGCAAGACTAAAAAAGCGATCAATGAAATTAAAAGAATTCTACTGTCCCTGGATGAGATAAGAAAGGCTTTTGGTAAGGTTTAGACGGTGACTCTAAAATGGATGATAAATGTAAAAGTAAAAGTCACAGAAATATTTATTTGTACATACCTCCTACATGTTTGATTGGAATTTTTTTATAATGTTATAACAAACAAACGATACGCATATTGGTTCTACCTTGCTTTTTACTGAAATGTATAAAGATAATTGATCCATCAATTTTATTCAATTGTTACTGTTATTTTTTCGGTAACCATCCCAACTAGATATACGATGAAGGAATTAAGCATGCAATCGCGAAAGACTCAAGATATATGTAATTATGTTAGTTATGTTGATTTATGTTTAAATTATATTTCATATGAATTTTATTAGTATATATGTGTGGACAAATTGTTAAAAAAATTTGTGGATTGTTGTAACTCTTATATGATTGGAGATTTTATTTAAGATTGAAAATGTTAGGTAAAATTTTCTTTTATCCGTCCAAGCCTCTGTAGATTCCAGTTCTTGGATGACAATCATATATTAATTACCGAGAAGAAGAAGAGGACTACGACTTCTAGGATAGTATTTTTTTCCCTTTTTTATTTATATTTCTCTACTTTTTTTATACCATTGTAATTTTATTTGGCACATTTTTGTAATAAAATTTTATTTTTTACAATAAAATTTTATTTCATATTTATTTGCATATAGATTGGCTATCCCCTGAACTTAATTATAATTTAAATATTTATTATAAGAAATTTAATTGAATAAAATTTCTAACTTAAAAAAACTAGACTGAAAAGATGATGCCTCGATAATGGAAAGTATACACCTTGGCGCTATAATATTAGCGCCTTGGCATTGGGAATCCAATGCCTCTGCATTAGATGGAAGGACTTGGGCTTAAAATCAGAAATAGCGGGCTTAAAGGCGAAAAAAGATCATTGTTTTGTTACACCTGCTTTAAGAATAACGTTGCAAAGCTGCAAGTAAACACATTGGCCTTATAATCCAAGAATACAGTACTGCGGCGCCAAGATTCAATGTCATGGCGCTAATCACAACGCTCGTCCATACACACAAGCGATGAGGACATTTTGACTTTACGGAAAGAAAGCACTTGGTCACCTACAAATACAATACAAGCTGGAAGAGCTCCCTCAAGGCTCTGTATCGTGGTGTCGCTACAAATTGGAAGACTCTATTCTAGGCAATTTTCTTATGTAATTTGATGATTTTCATAAAATTTTGGCAGCATAATAATCTAGCAATGCTAGATTTTGAAATATTTTATTGCAAAATGCATTTTTCTCTCTTATTTCGGATTCAAGATGTACGAATGGAGGATTTTCATCTTACGTCGAAACCAAGTTCGACGGTAGAGGTCTTGAAGTTTTAAATTTATGTTTTAGCGAATTAAACCTCGATTTAATCTTGATTTCGACAACATTTTATTTTGACAATGCCTAAGATGTTGTAATTAATGAAATCGCGTTCTTCTCCCATGCTTCGAATCCAAGATCGACGGAAGGAGGATCTTTATTTCATACCAAATCAAAGATCAACAGTGGAATTCTTCAAGATTTTTCTATGGAGCGAGAAATTGTATAGAAGAAACTTTTCATTTTGAATCTTACCTGGAATCAATGACAGTTTAGTTTCAATCTTATCTAGCGTAAGGAGAGTGTGCAGCGAAGTCCAGGACAAAGAGAGAGAAGTGTGGCCTTAGAGAGAAAGAAGAAGAAAAAGATCAACCCCTCTCCCCTTTTTATAGGAAAATGCTTCCCATAACCATTCCCACTCTCCTAATTGCTCCCGCTCTCCCCTTTGGGCGGTTATCGTTAAAGGAGATGGTTGTTGGCGGGAGTGGTTAATGTTTTCTGGATTCTTTAAATTTAAGAGCAGTAGAGCCAACACCTAGGCACTAGGCTTGCAGAGTCGTGACGCCTAAGTCAGAATGTTCATTATTTTTTTTACTTTTTTTTTTGTTGTAAATACCGCCATCCCTACAACCGTTGTCTTTAGCGGCCACCGCCGTGACCAACCTCTCAATTGCGCGTGAAAGCCAGCCAAAGCAAACCAGCTTTCCCCATCTCGTGAAGAGTCAACGGATCAAGAGAAACAAAATCTCATTTCCCATTCTACCCCTCTTCCTTAAGTATCAAAGAAAAATTAATTAAGGGCATTTTCATCCAACAAAAGAAAAAATTACATTTTAATTGCCTATTTCTGATAAATTTTAATAAAATTTTGTTATAATCAATTTCTTGCTCCAAAGGTCAAACAAAACCCTCCACCGTTGATCTTAAATCCATTGCGAGATAAATTTACCTTCCATCATTGATCTTGGATCTAGAGCAAAGGAGAAGAGTGTGCATCACACTAAATTTTATGAATATAGCATTCGTAAATCATTATGCTGCCGAAATTTTATTAAAATTTTATGAAAATTATAATTAAACTTAAAATTTTAAAATTTCATATAAAATTGAGATCAAAGTAGAAAATAGTCAAATATTGAATTATTAAATAAAATAATAATAATAAGTTATAATTTAAAAATTAAAATTACACACATCCTTCTCTACTACTTTCACATTAAAATACTAAAGTCTAAGTGGAAGACTTAGAGTCAAGTATTTGAAGATTTAACCCCAAATGATTAACTCTCTACACACAACAACAACAGCAACAACAACAACAAGCAGCCTTAATCCCACTAGATGGGTACTGAATCCTTCGTCCATCAGGTCCTATTATGTGTCAAATTCTCATTTAATTCATGTATACTAAGATCATTTTTATACATCTTAACCAAGCCTTTTAGGTCTACCTCTACCTTTTAACATAAGGCAAATCTAATGCATCTACTCTCCTAATCGTCATCTGGACCCGACGTTATGTGGCCCATCTAGACTCTCCTAATCTTATCTACCACTGGAGCTACTCCAACTTTTTCCCTAACATACTCATTTTGCATTCTATCTCTAAGAGTAAAGCCACTCATCCACCTGAGCATCCTCATCTCTCAGAACACATAACTTCTTTATGCTTCTTTATTGACCAACATTCTACACCATAAGTCATCTGTCTTACCACCATCTTATAAAATTTTCCCTTAAGTTTAAGTGGAACTTTTCTATCACATAATAATAGCCGATGCATTCCTCCACTTCAACCATCCAACTTGAATTCTACTAATAACATCTCCATCTATTTCACCATCATTTTGAACAATAGAGCCTAAATATCTCAATCATTCACTCTTATTAATGACGATCACCTAAAGTCACAACACTACCGCTAAAACTTCTACAACTAAAATTACACTCCATATATTCAATTTTAGATCTACTTAAACAAAACCTACTCTAAAGTTTGACCTCCATAATTCAAGTTCGTAATTCCCTCTATTCTTATCAACAAGAATGTCATCAAAGAAAGCATACACCAAGGTACATCTTCTTGTAAATGCCTCGTAAGAACATCCATAACTAAAGTAAAAAGATAAGGGCTTAATGTTGATCCTTGATGTAATCCAACCAAAATAGGAAAATATTTTGTCAATCTTCCTTGTGTTTGGACACAATGTTCTAGTATACATATCCTTAATGACTTGAATATAACCAATATTAACTCCTTTCGTTCAGAACTCTCCAAAGAACATCTCTTGAGACTTTATCATGTTTTCTCTAAATCAATAAATATCATATGTAGATCCTTCTTACTTTCTATGCTTCTCCATCAAACCTCTTAACAAATGTATAAGATCCATAGATCAACTGTATGAAACCAAACTGACATTGTGAGAAACTTCTATATCACATCGTAACATATGCTCAATTACTTCTCCCATAATTTTAATGTACATTAACTTAATTCCTCTATAATTTGCACACTCTTGTGCATCACCTTATTCTTAAATATAGCCAACAAACTCTTTCTCCACTCATCTGCATCTTTTAGTCTTTAAAATAACATTAAAAGATTTGTAAGCCAAGAAATTCCTGATCTCCTAAACATTTCCACACTTCTATTGGAATATTATTCGGCCCCATCGCTTTTCCACATTTCATTTCTTTAAAGTTTCAAACTTCATATTACTAATAATATAAAATGAAATTCTATTTTTGTTTGGTATTAAGGTTGCTAAAATCAATCATTTCTTCGATCATTCATTGAAAAGTTTATCAAAATACCTCATCCAATTTTTAATATCTTTTCTAAGAAGCACTTTATTATTTTCATCCTTACCTCATTAACTACGTCTTTATTTCTCCTATCTCTCTTTTTGGCTAATTTATACATACATCTTTCTTCTATCTAATTTATCAGTATAAATCACTAAAATTTAAATTTTTCAGATCATATATTGCTTTCTTAATCTCTAGCCAATTTTATATCTTTCCATTCTCCGAAGTTTTACATCTAAAGTTTTTTATAATAACGTTCTTATTTCTTATCTTTTCGCATTAACTACCTCAACCAACTATTCTTATTAAAGTTTTGATTCTCCAAGACATCTTTAAGAACTGCTTAATTTCACTTGATATTTTTTTCCCACATAACGCGTTTTATGAGCATCCCAAATTCTCTTGTAGCTTGCTTCTTAAAATATTTTTATTTATGTTCTTAAGTGTCCCATCTAATCTGTGACAATAATTTTATTTTTTTCTCTTACAACCTTTCATCTTAAAATCTAAAACTAATAAATCGTGACTTAAAATTTCACTTGGAATCTTTACAATCTTTACAATCTAAACGATTTATTTTTCTTATCAAAAATAATCAATCTGTTTTACTTTTTATAAATAATAATATGTTCTTCTTTTCTTAAATAAAGATAAGAACTACAAAATCATAAGCTAAGACAAAATCTAATATAATCCTACCTTCTTCATTAGTCACTCAAAATGAATTTAATACACTAATGAATTCGGATTAATTCCTTTGTCCGGCAATACCTATGGAATTAATGGTTATTGATTATTCAATGAAACTCCATAATTGTCAATCATTTAAATTGATTGAATATAGCATATTAAGTATCCAAATACAAATAAATAACTAACAATATTAAGTTGTTTTAATTATGAAGCGATCACAAAATCAATTGGAACCTCCACGAATATAAGTCAAAGTCTTGTCATGTTTCCAAGACAGACTTCAATATTTACACGAGCTTTTAAATAGACATAAATTAATCCAAATTTAAACACTTATAAAACAAACATCAATATTAAACATCGACATTCCAAAGGGATGTAAGCCCAATTCAAATCACAGCATTCCAAAGGGATATAAGTCCAATTCAATCTACTGACATTCCAATGGATGCAAGCCCAATTACTTATTTGTCATACGAACTTTTCTAAAATTATGACATTTCAAAGAGATATAAATCCAACCCAAACTAGCATTCCCAAGAGATAGTCCAATCAATTATTCGCTATGCGAACTTCATTAAAATTATGATATTCCAGGGATGTAAGTCCAACTAAATTGACATTCCAAAGGGAAATAAGTCCAATCTAACGACATTCTAATAAATTAAAGCCCGGTCACTTGTTCACCAATGCGAACGGCCTTAAAATTATGGCATTTCAAAGGAATGTAAATCCAGTCACTTGTTTGACATGTGAACTTCCCTAAAACTATGGCATTCCCATGGATTTAAGCTTTATGTTTGTATGTACAGTAAACTTCAATCACACAAATTTGGCTTTCCAAAGGATATAAGCCCAAATGCATGTTTTTCAAAGTAGATTTCACTCCTGATAACACCCACACAACAACTCTAATCTACTTGGGATCTCGGGACAAGGCAACCCATGGCTGGTAATCAGACTTCTTGGACATTACAGTTAATAACCCTCTGATGTTAGTAGACTAAAAAATAACCGCCCCGGGACGATACAACTATGGGATTTGATCGAGACTACACTCATTTTTTCTTTTAAATAGTCATCCACACCACATTACTAAACAGCAATTTACACCGGTGATAAAATTTGTCCAACCCTAATTGAGAGTGCTCTCCTACTATAATAAGAGATATGATTAACTATAGATGCTTGCATCTGTAGAAAGTAGAACCCGAATCAAAATAAATCCTAGTATAAATTTAGGGAAAATATGATTTAATAAAAACTACTCTGCCTCATGAGGAACGAACTCCTTAACAACCTTAAAGATGGCAGAGAGTTCTAGGTATTTTTCTTAAGTGATCAAAAACCTAATAACATAGCAAATCAAAATAAGTTTAAAATAATAAGTTTTTCTCCCCCACTCCAATTATCCAATATCACAGTCAGAAATATCACAAGATGGTCATGGCAATGTCTAACACTGTGCGTGATAAGAGAAGATAGCATGAGAGGAGAAGCATTTAGGTAATGTCTATGTTAAGATCGTCTGCATCTGTTAGGACATGTGTTATTTCCGCAATTAAAATTTATGTGATTTTTTAAACCTAGATCTAAAAGCGCACACCTCACGAAACTAAAACTAGGCGAGCCTCACATCATGTGAGACGGGTTTTAAGGCAAGTATTTTATTGCATAATTTTAAATAAAGATCATAAGTATATATCCTAATCTAATCCTTCACACCCATTTCTCTCAATTTATCCTTCATTAAACCAATTCATTAAAGAATTAAATCAAATCAACCCAAACTGACTCTAACTAAGCTAGTTTTGGCTCTCGCACCCTTCGATCATAAACTCTAGATCACATCTCTACATCCTAAACTAATCATCAACAATCATTTCCAACCACCAATCTCATTATTAAGCCTCCCATCATCATTCGTATATATTTTTATTAACTGAAGGTAGTGCACAAGGCCAGTAACGAATAAGTAAGCCACAATGGCAGTTATAAGTAACGATGTCATAAGGATGATTATAGATCAAACTTCATGCAAGAGCCTGTGCATATTTAACATAAAACATGATGTATAAAACACTCAATTCTGTGAGCACAATTATGGGAACTAAAAAGTATACCATCAGAGCTAAGGCTCATTGATTCCTACTCTAAGAGGTTTCTAGCAGTATTTTAGTTCACAATCAGCTGCATGTAAAATATGAAACTTTTCAGTAATTGTTAGGGAAATTCATAAAAGTTTACTAGGAAAATGATTAAAGAAAACAAGGCCTTTTACTTACAAACATTTAGGACTATAGATTGCTTGCAAGCAATTCAAAGTTAAAGCATACTGATATATTCAATGAGGTATCGTAAATCAGTAAAATCATGCATAATCACACCTGTTAAAACAGAAAGCACCCAGATCTGTGTTGGAACATCATAAAGCGTCTTGGCTAATGTTAAAGATGACTTCAATATCTCCCTAGCTTGTTCAGTGTCATGTAGTTGAAGTGCTAATGTACCCAATATCGTCAAATACTGAGAAACAAGTTGAATGTTCCCCAACTGTTGGTGTGCTAATTTCAAGCCACTGGCAAGACGAACTCTGAATGAAGAATGCAGAAAAATAGGCAGCTATTTAATCAAACCATAAGTTAATATCTACGGAACTCCAAGCTTGGAGAAGAGACTGATTTCGAAAATTTGTGTAGCCAAATACAAATTGGTATGAAACATCTAATACTACAAAAATAAACACAAGGAAAACGGAGTTTGCTACAACCCAAGATCAATAGACCTCGTTCTAATTTTTTGTTTAAATATGTCTTTCCTTCAAAACGTGTACATATTTCAAATTTTAAAGGAAAAGAATACGCCTTCACAAAGCCTTTACGACTATAATCCTTTTAGTTATATGGCCTCTTTATGCTCATAAAAAAAGGCATTGACACCTTCCTAGTGTGCCGCAATACTTATTCAGATCATGTATATTCATAAAAAAAAATCCTCAATAGCTCCACCATACTATATTTATACAGTTTGACATTTATGTTTTACGTAACATACATGAATTTTTAGCATAAATGTCTACAATAACTTCAATCTTGGAAGGATTAGATCTATACCTCGAATTATTGATAAGGTTATATAGCAAGTAAACCCAAACAGTTGGAAGAAACAAGTAGAGGAGGCATAGGGCATAAATAAACGAAATTAAGTGCTAATACTTGTGCCAAAGTGCATTTAATTGGTTAATCACTAAAATGCTGAAAATATTGAAAGTGGTCATTGCCAGGTTTTGCAGACAATAATACAGCATAAAGGTGATGCAGCACATAAGTCAAGAATCATGGATTAACCAGTCTAAATTGAACCAGGAAAATTCACGAATTTGCTTGTATTATCTTTATTAGATTTATTTTCATTTGTGTTACATAAAAATTATCTTTTTATATAGCCTTAATTTTAAATTTTAATTAAATAATAGGATTAGATTTGGACTTCGAGGAATTAGTTTTAGTTTGGATGGCAAAACATTTCTATAAATACAATAAGAAGAATGTATTTTATATTTTCCTAGATTCCCTCTTTTTCTCTCCTCTATTACCCAGCAAGTGAATTCTCTTTCTCACAGAACTCCCTCCCAAAAGAAGGTAAATTCCATCTCTTTCTAACAGGGTTGAGTCAGATAAACACTTAATAACTTATTTTCTTGTTTGATATCAACAACGCAAAATTCCTTTTATCACCTGTTGTTGCAACTCCAAGGCATTGAACCTCACTTTCAGCTCTTAAAACAAATGTAGATATTTTACACATTGATTCCTTCGTTTAGATGACTTGAGGTAGATACAATCAGTTAATCTCTTGATTTTCATCCTTAAGATCTACATCAACTTAGAATCAGAATTGAATTTTCACATGATTAATATATAAGCCAGAGCCTTAAGCCATATAACCTATTACCAAGACATCAATAAAGCAAAGAACATGGCATTTTTGAGACGCATAGTGGAAGATACATCAAAAAAATTGAAAACAAATCTCAAGTGGAGCTGCAAAATTCTACTTATTCACTTTGAAATCATCATTATAAAAGTAATTAACATGTTTTATTAAGCTCATAATCATATAACTATACAACAATATCATAGATATAATTTATATATGTCATGATTATAAGCTTTAGACTTCATTTGTTCCACAAAGTAGTACCAATATAAGAATATCCTATAATCATTTGTAGAAATGTTTCTTCAAAATACTACATAAAGGCATTGAGGAATCATATTACAATTATAATCATATTACAACATTTCAAGACATACCAAAATTGGCATGTCTAATCATTACCAATATTCGTATGATGATCAGGTATACAATGAAGAATATGAAAGTCATCAATATAAATCATTTGATGGTTATGCATATGATAGTCTTATCCATTTTAATCGAAAACTATCTTATCATGATGATAAATCATATTGTAGTCAATTTATTAAATTCAGAAGATTAATAAGTTCATCAATTCAAAAAGTTCAGTCATCCATGTTGTTGGATCTAATTTGACCGTGAACTCATCGAATTTATTCCAAGGATACTATGAGAAAGATAGGAAGGGAAGGAAATGAGAGAAAAAAAATCTTGGGGAGAGAGATTCTTAGATTTTATAGCTAAAAGAGTTTTAGTACATAAAATTGTGTGGGATCACATAGATTAATGCTGCCCCATATCAACCTTTAACACCTTATTTAAAAGCCCAGGTTGATACCTTGTACATTGCATCATCTTCATCTATTACATTTACAATTAATGATAATAATAATGGCAATTTATGATAGAGGCTTTGTAGTCATTGTTGTAGACAATCTAGCCAACCATCCGATCTAAAGAGTGTTGTCCATCCTAGGCAGATAATCGACCTGCCAATCTAAAGAGTTGGTACTAATGGACAAATTCATACTAGCCTTGATCGAACTGAGTGAATTTTTTACTAAGGCATTGTTCAATCAGGTGTGATTCTACGCTTTGCAGTTTGTTCTAATTATGTTTACCCATTAATTGGACTCCAATTCACCTCTTTCTAGAGTTTGGTTATACATATTTAGTTTCTTGATTTTTTTTATTTTTGAAAATTTATTGTGAAAAGAATTAAAGAATTAAAGAATTATTAAATGTAAATTTAAGTATTTAATGCCAGTAAGTGATTGATTTAACTAGAGTGTCTTTATTCTTTTGTCTATGTCAGCATAGTTTGACCTATAACTAGGGTTCAATAAACTTGTCCAGGAACACTCTTTTCTTATATCCTTGTTAATGCAAATCTTTTGGTTCCCTTCCCTGTAGTAGAGATGAAAGTTCCAAAAGACAAGATAAATATTTCACAAGAGGATATTGTTGCTCATCTCTTTGACAAGCAAAAAGGGTAAGATAGTTCAAAGAAGAAGAGAGTAAAAAAGCAATGTGAAGATAGAGAGAACTCCAAATGTTGTCAACTCAAGCTAAAGTTCCTCTACCTCCCAGTTAGTCATTCCTAATATGCAAGTTGCTCCCCCTACAGGGTCATTGTCTGAGAATGAAGGTGAGGATAATTGCTCGAGACTTAGTTCATTTTCTTTATTTTGTTTAGAAAAAAAATGGTAAGATTGTTTGCATACAGTCCTTTTTTCAATGAGTGAGATGCTTGATGAGAGAGAACCTAGCATACATATCCTATTATTATCCCAGTTATCAACACTCTTTTAAAAGAAGGGTAAATTGGTAGGTCAAGTCATTATTTTTCAAAGTCAAATCTATCTTGTCTGGCACTAAATAAGTTGGAAAAAAGGTCAATCAACCCCCTTCCAAACTACTAAGCACTAAGGGGCAGAGGGTTGAGGCTGATGAAAATCATGTAGAGGGCATCATTGAGAGTACAACTTCTAAGTCATTTGTTTAAATTTATTGAAAATCATTCTTCGAGTCATTTAAAACTTTCTCCCATTCCTGTCCATTCGGCAGCTCAAAAAGCTATCAAAGCGAATCTATTAAATCATCCTATTCAAAAATGAGATATGTCAAGGAGTCCGGGGAACTGAGTTTAGCAAACTGCTACTTCAACTTTGAGAGAACATTCTTTGAAAGCTTGTACAACCCCCACTTGCCCCTTAAAGACTAATTTATGAGAAGAGTTGAAGAATTAAATGCCCCACTTTGAAGTTGTGTTGTTGCTAACAAGTATGAGTTAGATCTAGATAAATCTAATTTGAAGAAAGAAGCATCAAAACTAAGCAGCACACACATTAAGAAAAATTAGGACCCGGTTTACTACGAATCGAAGAATACTTCTATATGCTTTGCGCTAACTCCAATCATAATAATCTTTAGTCCAATAATAAGTGCTCCATATTTGACATAATTGTTGGTGATCTTAAAGCAAATTCCTATAGTATGAGTGATGACTACTCTTATTGGACTTTTTAGTATCATTCCAATGCCCAGAAGCTCCATTGGTGTATATGTTGACCTACAACTATGTGCCACATTAAATTAAATAAATAAGGTGGATTTTAAAATCCCTTAAATCGCGATCCGAACCGATCAAATTCGTTTTAATTGACGATTCTGACGCAATCGTCATTAAAATGAATTCGAGAAAATTTTGAATCGATTAAGGATCGATCGGATAATTAAAATCAAATTATCATGAAATTGCGCATATCGAAGTGGAAGCCCGGCGGCCTTCGCGACCGTTCAAGCAAATGAGCGTCGTCGCCGAAATGTCGAGTATCAAGCGACACCTTCGCGTCGGTCGGCAAAGTGTCAAAATGGTCAATTCGAATCGACGTCGCATAATTTAGACTAATTTCATCCGCCGTCGCCGACGACCTCAGATCCGAAATTGATCGCCAGTTGTTCGGCTGACAACTTAAATTGACACCCATATTGCTAGGGTTTGTCAAAAGTAACAAAATCGCGCGAAATATTTTTAATAAAAAAAAAAAAAAAAAGCAATTAAAACGACTAATAGCAGCTTAATCCCTCTTAAATCCCTTAAAATCCCTCTTAAATTCCCTACCTAACTCGCCGCTCCTTCGACCAATCAGAGGAGACCGCGGCTCTAAAGGGCTGAAACGAGGGCGTTGACCCTCATTCGACGCATTTCCCCTTTCGACATTTCCCTCTCGTTTCCTGCTCTCGGTCTCTCCCTCTCGAGCGATTTTTTTTCTCTCTTGCTGCTCTCGGTTCCGATCGAGGCTCTAGGGCACGGCATACTCCTCTCTCGTTCTCCTGCGGGCCTTGCGATCCTCCCTCTCGGTAGCTCCCTGCAGTCCGTGCTCCTCTCTCGGTTGAAGCAGAACCTAGCCGAGCAAAAGAGGACTCGATCCTTCCGATTCCTCTTCCAGCGAAACCCAGGTTGTTTTAGTTTCAATCTGAGCTATATTTTGCTATGTGGGTTTTCTTGAAGGAAATGTAGATTTGGTTCTCTCTTCCATTTGTGTTTTATGGTTGGATTTGTTTCGAGTTTTGCAATAGCATGAAATTAAGGTGATTGGATTTATACTACAAGCTTTTCTTTGTTTCCTCCTTTCCTTTTGTCTGTCGTTCCTTTCCCACGGGCCTTGAGCGCCTGGCAGCTTTCTCCTCCCTCCTATGTGATTTGTTGGGTTTTGCTTTCTTTGTTTTCTCCTCCTAAAGGCGGAGGAGCTCATTCTCTGGTTCTTCCTTCTTGGCGGCAGACTGGCCAGCAACATACAGTCTTTTCTCTCTGGGTAGCCTCAGGTTCAGGTTGAAGGGGCAGATGAAACTCTGCCTTGGCCGGCTTCACTTGTTAGAGCGACTTCATTTCTATCTCATACCCTAATCCGCTTCTTTGAAATCTGTTTGTTTCTTTGTTTGGTAAAATCTGAACTAGCAATAAAAAAAGAAATCGAGTGTGATCTTTAGATTTGAAGGCTGAAGCTTGGATTTTAGTGATGGAAATCTTGCTCCCTTCATGTTAATTAAAAGCTAAAATTCATTTTATATTGTCTCAATCTCTTTTGATTTAAGATTGTCATGATTGTTGCTTAAATGGGTCAAATATTGCAAGCTTTAGGTTACTTGCTTCACTTTGCCTCTTTCCATTATTTGATTACTTGCAATCATGAAAGTGGCTATCTTATAAAGGGAAGAGTTCAGATTCTTTGGATTTATTAAACATAGTGTGATTGCTTAATCTATGTGAGTAAATTTCATATAATCATCATGATAAAGGAAGAGGAGGGAAGGGTTGATTGACTTTGTGCTTGTTCTTTGATTTGTGATTAGCCTTTGAAATACAATATGAAATGTGGCTTTGTGCAAGTTTAAAGCTCTTTTTTGGTTTCATTAAAGTTGCATCTTGCCTAGTGCTTGTTCATACTTTACTCAAAGCAATTGTCATGTCTATCTTGCATTAACATGTTTGCTGTCCATAGTGTTTGGAGGGTTGAAATCATGCAAGATATATTTTATGCCTTCTTCTTGCTCTTGAATTATGAAAGCATGTTGTGATGAAATCTAATCATTAGCTTACATGACTTCATCTTTGAAAGCTCACTTTGGTCATTAATATGATGTATGTTTCTTTCTCTTGAGAAGGAAAAGAAAAAAGTTTATTTTGGAGAATTTATCTATTGCATCTTTATCATGTTGAGAATTGAAGATGATATAAGTCTTCTTTGATTATCTAAAAGATGAAATATATGTATGACCTTTTAATTCTTGTATAGAAAGATATGTTCTCTTATATAAAAATGAGAAGAATGGAAGGTGTGTATGATTTAAAGCTTCTTAACTATTTGAATGAATTCAAAATTGAAATAATATGATAAAAGCTGTAAAATCTTGTATTGTTTAAGTATATATGTGAAAATTATATATGTTATTATATGAAATATATGTTTTCAGAAATCTTTACTTAATTATTATACGTACACTTTTCGTGGTGGGGCGGGTCTCTCGGCTTGTGGGGAAAGCCGGGGAGAATTTATGTAAATTGATCTCACAATATTTGCGGACTTTCTTTTGTTTATATCTGAATGAGAACTTTAAATTTGTGATATAAGTCTACCATGTTTTCGATATGGTGGGAAATCTTATCTTATCAAAATTTATTGCGGATTGTCTCACGATACACTATCATGTCTTTCTTGACATGGTGGAGCGTCTCGTGGCATACTTGTGGGGAAAGCCGAGGCATTGTAAATTTGATGCTCACAATCAAATGTTTATCTGACGACTTTCCTTTTATTTATATGAATGAGAACTTTAAATTTATGATATAAGTCACCATGTTCTCCGACATGGTAGGAAATATATCTTATCAAAATTTCGGTGTCTCCGACATACACTATCGTGTCTTTCTTGACATGGTGGTGAAGCGGGTCTCATGTAAACCCACTTGTGGAAAGCCGGGGAGGTTGTAAATTTGATTATTTTTATCTTTATAAGTGCCGTTCACATTGTTCAATCGGCGGGAAACGATAAGTACAGTTCACGTTGTTCCGGCGTGGCGAAATCTGTTCTATAAGTCTTTGCTCACGTTGTTCCGGCGTGAAATCTTGTCTTTGACAGCATACGCCTTTCTTGGCGTGGTGGGTAAATAAATTCGGTGTGTCTCGCGACTACCTACGCCTTTCTTGGCGTGGTGGGGGAAGCCAGTAGCCCTTGTGGGGATGGGCGGGAGAACTGCCGAAATTTTGAAATAAAAGTTGAAATGTCGTATAAATCTTATACTTTAATTTCATATCATGTGAATTCAAATTTATTGCCGCATCTTTATAAGTACCGTTCACGTTGTTCCGTCGTGAGAAATCATGATAATGCTCGTTGTTCCGGCGTGTGAGAAATCTTTGTCTTTGTCTGACCCTACACGCCTTTCTTGGCGTGGTGGGTAAATAAATTCGGTCAGCGGTGTCTCGACACCTCTATGCCTTTCTTGGCGTGGTGGGGAAGTCCCAGTAGCCCCATGGGGATGGCCAGGAGGCTGAAATTTTCTTAAAAAAAAAAGAAGATAAAAAAAGAAAGGATGAAATGCTTAGGTTCACATGTTGGCTTAAAGTCTTTATTTGGGTTATATATGAATACTCATCTGCTCCTCTACTTTCTTGTCATTCAGTGATTTACATATAAATGAGATATAGTGAAGGCTTGAAGCAAAATCATATGAGATAAACTAAATCTATATAACTTGACATATATCGAAGATAAAAAAATTGTTGAGTTAGAAAAGAAACTCAGTATGTGTGGCACACACTTAATCCTGAGGTTGAAAGAACTTAAACTTGTGGGGGAGAAGAGGAGAGTAGAAAATGTAAATCTTTGTAAAGGAAACCCTTATTATAGGCTTTCTTGGCCCTTTCCTACTCTTATGGAATCGACGTGTGGCTTGTAAAGTGCGTCTGAGGAGCCTAGGTGATGCACTTGTCATGTTATGCTGCGTCATGGACATGTGGCGTCTTGTCATCCTTATCACTTCTTTGAAAAGGAAAGTAAAGTCTTTCTTGTCCTCTTTAATAAATTTAATGAGTTTGTGTCCCCACTTTGAGCTGCATGTGAGGAGGTGGATTTTAATTAATCTTTCTTAAATGAAATATAATATTCTTCGTATTTTTTTATTCACTTTCCTTTTGAGAGAAATAAATGGGTATGGTATATGGTCGTATGCCTCAAAGCAATTGTTTTTATTTATCTTTGATTTTATCACGTAAAGAGAAATTTATTGCAAATCAAATTACTAGCGTTTAGGCCATTACTTTCTTATGATCGTATGGACAAATCGATTATTTTTATTTTATGTTGGTGATTTGCAATAAAGAGAGAGTGCTTCATCAAATCTCGTTTTTTATTCTTTATGATCGTATAGGCAAATCGATTATTTTCTGCTTTATCTTGATTTTGTACATGGGGACATGTACAAGTTAGATAAAAATAAAACGAATCTTATATCTTAGGTTTAGTCTTGGTCAGAATCAGGAATAACAAATAAAATATCGTAAAATCACGAACTGCAATTTATATTTCAGTAGGCATCAGCGTTAAAACAACATTTTAAAACAGAATCTCTCGTATGTATGTTGAATGTTGAAACATAGACACGAGAGTTAGATAAAACAAAAGAAATTTCTCGGTTTGGTCTTGGGGTAGATATAAAAAAAAATCAAATTTCATTAAAACTTGACATTAGGCGTCTTATGTCCATCATTAAAAGAATATCGTATGTGTTGGAGTAAATCTTTATCAAAGAACAGATCTTACATTCGGTTTGGTCTTGTTAAACAAAATCCGTATCAAAATTCGCTTGCATTATATCATGTCAAAAGAACAAATCTTCCTTCGGTTTGGTCTTGGGTAGTCAGGTTAACAACTCAAAAAATCAAAATTTGGCCATTACTTGACACATCTTAATGTGTCTGATTCACGATATCCATATGCATGTTGGAGTAAATGCTAAGTCAAATACAAAAGAACAGTCTTACATAATCCGGTTTGGTCTTGGGGGGTCCGGGTTAAAACCTAAAAATTTGATATTAAGAATTCAAATTAATAATATCGAGAAATTACGTCATGTCTATATACAATACAAACACAAAATTCAAATTCGGAAGAAAAGTCCAGCAGATCCCATGTTATTGGTGACGAGGTTTTGAAGGATTATACTTCTTGAGATAATGAATTTAGACGTCCTCTGTAGAAAGCAGAGTGAATAAGTTATCGATTGATATTACTATGATCGAGAAGGGTAATTATAATTAAAATTTCAATGATAAATGATCGTATATTCAAATCTAAAATCGTCGTAAAATGATCAAATTGAAAATAAAAAAAAAAAAAAGGAAATAAAAAAATGAAATGAATTATTTAAATTAAAACTAAAAAAAATAAAATAAAATAATAAAATTAATCCCCTCATGATTGTTTGTCTTGGTGACAAATTAAGAAAACTTTTGCTCATGAAAATGATGTCAAATTAAATACATGCTTCTTACTCAAATATTCACAAGCGTGGGCGTGGCGTGTCCTCTGGCGTGGTTTTCTGATATATGACATAAATGGCGGTTACGACTGCCTCCCGTAGGGTGGTTTGCGATATGGCATAAATTACGGTCGGCTGACATATGTTCCAACGGCTTTTCTTCTTTGGTGAAATGTAGAATGTATTTGGTTGGGCAAAAAAACTATGTTAGTAAGGTTGACTTATATTTGTCCCTTAACTTCAGTCTACAAGGACACGCGACGGCGTAACCGTATTCTTGAAGGATCGCCCGGTCGGTTGGGTCATTCTCCTCATTAGCGGACCAGGGACCGGCGGATGATAGCAACCATGGGATCTTGATGGGCGTCATCGTTCCCCACAAAAGTTTTAAGTTAAAATAATAAATTTCATAAGTTAAACTCCACTCACTGATTATATACTTTCGTTGCGATTCATTAGTATTTGTCGAAAGTGCTCTCGGTATTGGGAGGGTAATTAACTATAGGGGCTTGCTTTATAGAAACCCAGATATAAAAGTTCTCACCAAATGAGAACGAAATCTCTGGGTAGTGTCTTATCTACTATTCATCTGCCTTCTGAAATTATCACCGACACTTAAACTCTTTCTTTCCTTTTTTATCGAAAGATGTCGGTGGCGAATTTTCGGATCCCACAGATTTCTGGCGACTCCATTTGGGGCGGTTTCTCTTTCCATCTTTGGTAGTCAAATCTAAGTTATAATTTGTGGGGTATAAAAAAAATGAAAAGATAAATGAAATATGAAATTGAAATGAAATAGGAAGCGATAAGTTAAACTTGACAACTTAAAACTCAGTCTTAAGTTATGAGATTTTATTTAGTGCATATCTTAGTATGCTTTATCTTATCTATCCATATTTTTGGAAGTAAGGTGATAGTGCGGTTATCTTAATTCTTTTTTACCTTTAAATTCGAATGGCATTGAACACTGTATCCTGTTACTCTCGGCGATGGCGTAAATCCGTTTGGCAACATTAATCAAGCGGGGCTACCATCCAGGTTTGGTGGCGTGGATTTCGACCATCTTGAGCGAGCAAGTTCTTAGGCCTCGACTTCGAAGTCTGGCTTCGTCACTTGCATATGCGGATCTCTGAAAAGGCGGTTGGTTGTGACCCTTCTTTGTAGAAAAGCAATCGTCTTTGAGAGGCTCGGCCCTTGGAGACACCAATCATGAAAAGGGTTATTCTTGGGCGGTCTCTTTGTCCCTCGAATAATACAATCCGGCCAGTGAACCATTCGCTCAGGGAGGTATGATCTTTGAAAACTTCTTCATCTGGAAGCAAGCAGCGGAGGCAAAGAAGAAAAAGAAATCTTGGCTGCGTGCTCAACTTACTCATGCGTCTGCAACCGATTATGGAACGGTGAGTGTTCACCATGTCGGTTTGATAACGGGGTTAAGCGGACGGCTCTCTTGGTCACTCAAGCGGTCCTTACGGACCCCACATCGAGTTCCGACTCTCTCTGCGAGGAAAGCACTATATCTGCAGTGCATGGGTTCTCAAGTAGCCAAGGAGAGGGGGATGAAAAGAAAATCTGGTCTGTTGGATCTTGCTCCTCAGGAGACCTCATCCATGACTCAAATGGCGGGGCCACATATTCATGTCCCACGGTGAACATCGGTGTGGCGTCAGGAATCCTGAAAGGTCCGGTGGAAGGAAAGGTCACGGAGGCTGGGCCTCAAAATCCCTAGAAGGCATGGTGACATGACATGTGAATTCGATCCCCGACTCAATTATTGATGGGAGCAAAGAGGGCCCCATATGATAAGATATCGGCGGTAGACACGGAGAATCCTCCGGGGATCCGTCATCAATTAACTCATCCCATCAAGAGGAGGTTAACTTGATCGAAGCCTCTGGCGAAGAAATTTGATTCCACACTTGGAATGGAAGTTCATGGAGAGCCGTCACGAAATTATGTCCAAGAGGGCGAAGAAGAAGAGGAGGAGCGTTGTTGAAGTAGTGTATATGGTGCAATTGGTGAGCCATCGGTGTCGTGATATCAACTGGCGTCGTCTGTGCTACTCCTGAAGAACAACAAATGTTGAATAGAGGAAGCATCCTCGAGTCTTGAGAGAGGCAACGAAGAGGAAGAAGAAATGGAAGAAAATCCCACCTTCACGATACTACTTTGGCGCGAGACAAATTGTCGAGATGAAAGCGATAAAGAAATCCTTCAGTTGAATATGAAAATGGCGAAATGATGATCTGAATGGCTGCGATGATCGATTAATGCGAGAAATAATGCGGCGTCCGGCCTCCCCAAATAATCATCAGCCTCCAAGCATACTGATGACAATCCTAAATTTGATCTCACATGCTTGAGGTTCAAATTGAGCTGGCGAGATTGAAATAAATGAGTCATTTCGGCACTTCTCGAATATACAAACTATATCGGCCGTGCTCTCAACTTGATATTATATTGAATGAGAAGATAAAGGCTATGCTGCGAGCGGCGAAAAATTGGTGAGCAAGGTGCATATCCTGAGTATGATCAAATTCCATATCAAAGGGATATTCAATGCCAAAGTTTCAATTCGGAATGGTAATCCCCAAGCGACATCGGCCCGATTCAAAGCATCTGCGGTAACAGGGGAATGATGCATTATTATTCCGCTTAATTCGGTAGTAAGCTCTTTGAATGGTATCTTTGAGTTATCAAATGACTGTCAGACTTTTCGAACTTGAAAATATGTTCGTTAAAGATTCGGGATCAAAACAACCATTCGCGATCTCATGAGAAGAGGAAGAAAAAGAGTCGATTACCGATATATTACCGTTGGCGAAATATGAGTATGAAATGTGAACAACAATTAGAAGAAGAAGCATGCGATCCAACATTGATGGGCAACATCGATGATAAGATGGCCTTATCTTTGCATGGCTTCAATTACCACATTTCAAAGCTTGATAGGGTGGCTAAATTTGAAATTAAATTTATCAGTTAGATGGCAAAAGATAAATTCAAAGAGCAAAAGCTGGACGAAAGGTGAAACACATTTCACCTCATACAAGAAGGATCGCGGTTAAGTGTAAACGAGAAAAAATACACTGTCGAAAAAAGCCAAAAGGTCGTTCAATCTCTGACCGGCTCATACTTGGAGGTAATGATGTACTCGAGGTAAGTGAAGCGGCGACCAAGCAAACAAAAGGGCGAATGACTCAATGGCCCCGACAAAAGAAAAGGCGAACAAAGAGTATTCTTTTAAAGGAAAGTGTAATTGTTTAAACATGCACTCAAAGTAGGTCTCCAACTACGAGTGTAAAAGGCGAAGAATTTGGACAAGCAGATAATCCTAACTATATCGGGTGCTTTCGCCATCTGTTGAAGATTGCTACATATTCAAAGATTGGTGCGAAAATATAAACGGTGAATTCACATTATCGGACGATGTATTGGTGCGTCAGAAGAAAGAATCCACCAAAGTAATCACTCATCTCCGTCTTATCAAGCAATGATAAAGGCAAGAAGAAGGCGGTCGATGATGAAGGATGGCGGTATGATCTAAAAGTAAAATGTTGAAACAATTGGAAGGCGTTCAGGGTATTGATGGAAATCACCACTTGAGCAGGTACTTGAGTTGAGACAAAACTAAGTTATGGGAAGGCTAGTTCATCTCACGAAAAGCTGGCAAAATCTGATGGAAGGCTAAGAAAACGCCAAACAAAAAATAAATTAAATAAAAGAAGAAGCGATGTAAAATGTTACTACTATATGGATGGTATAGCGTAACACAAAAGATCATCAATAATATGGAAGATTATATGTCAAGGCGACTATCAGCTTGCGAGAATTCATTCAAATCTTGGATCAGCGAAGAAGCGGGGAAGATCGAAGAACTTCTGAGTCTTGCTTGATGATGCATGAAGTTGATAACGAAGAGGACTGTTTCCCGGATGAAGATGAACGAGCTCACCATATCACATAAAAAAATGTAAAATTAGGCGGTGATTACGAATCTTAGTATCATTAGGCAGGCGGATCTTTGAAGCAAGCGAGTCATCGAAGATTGAGATGCAAATGAAATGCTTCAATGCAGTTGAGAAGTGGTGAGTCTTCCATCTCAATGAGGAAAGAGCGATGAATAAAGATAAAGGAAAAGAAATTGATGAAAAAGTTATCCTAAGGATTCAAATAAGAAGCCTTCATCAAAGGGATCATTCTGATATTCTATCCCATAAGGAAAATTCGTAGCGACTTAGTGTATCTGAAGCACTTAATGTCGGAAGATCTCAGTAACCTTAAGTGAAGCTCTCGAAGAGGAAAATTGAAGCATATTTTTTGTTGACGAACGGAGACCTTGCATGTTGAGCCTCCAATCGTCACATTTTGAAGATGATCAATGCTGGAGCTGCGAGCATCGCCTCTGTATGTTACGGTGAAAGTGATGAAATTATAATCTGCGGATCTTAATTGATCCGGTTCCTCGTGAATCTTATGAACTTGAGAACTCTTAGATGGTATCTCTAGATGTACAACATCAGGCGAGATAAAGTCATGGTTCAAGGTTTCAATGAAGGATGAAGAAAACTCATTCGTCCTCCTTTTTGGAGACCTACACCGAAGCTAAATTTCATGTGATCGATCAGATACTTCATTGAGCCACGGGTGACCATGGCTTCATAAGTATGGCATTGTCCCATCTACATTGCATCGATGTATGAAATATACAAAGGATGGAGAAGAATGCCAAATTGTGGGCGTGCTGACCTTTTGCGGTGCATGAAATGAAGATTTATCAAGATGCAGGTTATTTCCTTAGAGGGAATCAAAGTATAACAAGCAAATCTTTGCATCTACTTAAAACCCATAAAGAACAAGTTAAGAAGAAGGAGAAGATAAAATGAATAAAGGAAAGGAGTTGTTCCAAATATTCTAGGATATAAAAAAGTCAAAATCAATAACCTTGTCCTCATCTGGTGATCTTGAAGAAGAAGATGAATGTGTTCCTTTAAATCCAAAGGTCCATGACTCTTGAGTAAAAGCTCGATTGAAGAAGAACATTTTGACTCGATTATGAGTTTGAATCACTTTTGAAGGTAGGTGCAATGCACTACTTCAAAACAATCATAGACCCATCGGCAGTAGAGGCTACACTCGTAGTCACTCTGTTCCTCCGACATTTTAAAGAAATCACCCGAGAAACTCACAAAGTCGAGGCGGTGACCTTATATACCTCTCCACAGAAACGGGCGAGCTTTTTTATAAATCGAGGGGTGTCGAAGAGATCGATTGGGTAATGCAACTATCGAAGAAGAAGAAGCTACACATAAGGATGCCAAAATATTACTCTCAGATGCAACTAATCTCAAACATGGGGTCCAGTTTGGAACAAAAGCAAAGGTAAGCTCTTTGAAATGATGTGGTACCCAAAGGTTCTCAAACCATTGGTAAGAGAAATAAACACACTACAAAGGCCTTGGTTTTATCGAACAACGGTCCACAGAATACTCATTCTATAAGGGAATAGAAGTTGAGAGTGATGATGAAGATGAGAATTCATTCTTAATGTTAGTCTCAAATAATGAAGAAGTAGAAGCGGGGCAGGCTGAAGAGCTTGAAGATGGTGGGAGGCTCTTATGGATGAACAAGAAGTTAATTTGGGAGGAGGAGGATCCTGCAGCGTTCATCGGTCTTTCTACTTTACGAAGATAAAGTGGAAGAATTAAAAAACTTTGCTCACGTGAATTGAGGGGATTGCTTTGGACATATCTGAAATGCAGGCTTATCCCGATATAGCGGTTCCTAAGCAATTAAGCGGATGCAACACCGGTCAAGCAAGCCTCTGGCGAATGAGATTGGAGGTTGAAGAACAGTAATTGCGAAACCAAGCTCATTGAAATTTGGTTTTATTCGAGAAGAAAAAATCTGGATAGCTAATATTGTCCCGTGAAAAGAAGAATGGTGATTAGTATATCGACTTGATTTAAACAAAGCTGTCCAAGGATGACTTTAAACTTCATCGAAGCTGTTAGTGGATAACACTTCAAACCGACATGTTCTCATTTATGCGGATCGTCGGTTACAATCAAATCAAGATGGCTCACGAAGATGAAGCATACCTCATTCGGCGTGATTGGCATATATTACTCTGATCATGCCCTTGACGAAGAATCTTTGGAGCTACATATCAAAGCTATGACACAAATCTTTGTGAGTTGATTCATCAAAAGTAGAGTCTTATGTTGATGACCTCGTTGTCGAGTATAGATGAGATCATCTCGATGATTTAAGGATTGTCTTTGAAAGAATCGAGAAAATATGATCTCAGATGAATCCTCTCAAGTCGCTTTTGGAGTCTCTTGGAAAGTTCCTTATGTGTGCGTGGAGGGATTGAAATCGATCCAAAAATCAAGCGATTGTCAAATGCCTCCTCAAGAGTCTTAGGTCAACTTAAGCTCCATCTGAGGACATCTCATTCATTAGAAGATTTATATCAAATCATGAGGCGGTCTTCGACCACTTTGCAAAATTAATGAAGAAAGATACTCCTTTCAAGTGGGACGAAGAATGTCGAGAGGCCCGTATCAAAACATATCTGTTGAATCCACCCATTCTTGCGCTCGATCCGGAAAGCCTCTCATCTTGTACAGCGACCTTTGGAGGAATCTCAGGTGCTTTGTTGGCAACATAATGAGGAAGGAAAGGAGAATGCTCATCTTATATTAGTCGAAGACTAATAGGAGCGAGCGTTATTCTCAATTGAGAAGCATTGTTTGGCGTTAATTTTTTCTGCCCAAAAGTTCGTCATTACATCTTATCTCATAAAATTACCCTTATCTCGAGGATCGATCCGTTGAAGTTCTTGATGACAAGACCAGCGTTGGCAGTCAGCGCGATGGTCTTCTTTGATTTGATATTACATATGTTAGAAAGCGGTGAAGGGCAAATTGCGATTTTCTTGCGCTCATCCCATCCGGACTCATTGCTTATGATGATCTTCACGATGAGCAAATCATGCATATATGAAAAGAAAAGCAACAAATGTGGGAATTGTATTTTGATGGAGCCGTCCATTAGATACACTCAACCCTCAAATCTTCAAAGGCTCAATTATCGGTCTGTCTTGATCACACGAAGGTGGCATCTTGAGACATTCTTATAAATTAACTTCCACCAACAACAAGCGAGAATATGAAGCGTTGGTGGCGGGGTTTAGAGGAAGCCATTTCCATGGGAGTCAAGCAAATTTATGGCGATTCTCAACTCGTCATTAATCAAGTGTTGGGCCTTTACAAAATCAACAAGCTTGAATTGGCTCTTATCACAAGCGAGTTCTCGAGCTTATGAAGCAAATTCTGTCATTATGACTCGAGTCTCGAGCTAGGAATAGCAAGATTTGCTTAGCTAAATTAGCTAAAGAAATGGCAGTATGGATGGCGGCATACATACTAATTAGTGTGTGTCGTCGAGTCCCGATAAGTTTAAAATCCCATTTGGAAGAGGGGTCATCAAACATAAATCAGCGGTGCGACTCATGTTGCTCACTTACACTCCTTACAAATTACTTCTCAAAGTCAACAAGACAAGCTTCAAACCATTCGGATGAAAGACTTCAACTGCGGGCGCTAAAACCACATGATGAAATTCTTATAGTAGAAGAAGGAAGGCGGAGCGACCCTTATTACTTCAAGGAAGGCAAATTAAGTAATAAGTCGATAGCAACTTGAGAAAAGGCTTATATATGCTTATGTTGGCAATACTACGTATCGTAGATCCTTGACGGATGTGGCTACGATGTTTGGGAATAGAAGAAGCCAACAAAGTAATTGTTGAAATCCATAGGACTTTGTGGTGCACACCAATCAGTCCAAATGGCTTTCAAAATTAAAAAGAATTGGATCTTATTGGTCATGGTAAAGATTGTATCAATCATGAGATGCCATGAATGCCGGTCACGGTAACATAATTCATCGACCTCAAATCCGTTGCATCCGGATAGCTTGTTTGAGTGGGGACAGATGTAGTGGACGATTGATCGCCATCATCGGTGGTGTCGCGACGATTATTTCTCCAAGTGGGTGAAGCACCATTTAAAGTTCTGGTGAACAAGTGGTAACTTCTTTACCACAATATCGTCTGATTTGGTGTACCGAATCATTTGGTCTTGATTCGGTAGCTAAAGTTTATAAATTTGCGTCGACATAAGATTGATTGGCGATATTCATCAATTTATAATCAGAGGAAATGGGCAGGCATTTAATAAAACACTAGTCAAATTAGAAAAATTCTCACAAGAAATAAAAGGGAGTGGCATACCAAACTTGTGGAAGCGTTATGGGCTTCTACCACTTATAAAACTCTACAAAGTCTACCTGCACTTGGTGTTTGGGGGCGGCGTTTTTGCTCAGTTGACTACCCGCTCAGTAGCCATTCAAAAATCTTACCCAAGATGAGAATGCTCGTCTGGATGGAAGAGCTTGATGCTTGGAGTGGGGCTCAAGCTCAAACAAAATCTAGAAGTGTCGGGAGAATGTCCGAGCATTGATCATCTGATGCGTCGAGCTTTTGAGGAAGGAGAGGTGGTCAGTGCTTTGAGACCAATCATCCCTCATCGCAGAATTGGCGGTAAATTTGACCTTTTGTTATTGAAAAGGTATATCGAGGCGCATCGGCTGGACTTGAAGGTGAAAGACCGATGCCGTCAGCGGTGACATTTAAAGAAATATTACACGTGAAAGTGTGATTGGACAAATCACGCATTTGAAAATCTTTATTGTCAAACATGAAAATTTTCATTGGAAATTCTCTTGTAACAGAATGCATTTCAAAATAAAATAAAATCCCCTGTTAGGCAGGGGGCATTTTAAAATTTTATAGTAAAGTATTAGGCGTTCTGGTAAGAAGACTTTCTTTTGGGTTGACATCGTCTAGTCAGAGATGCATACTCAAATTATGTATTCAAATTCTCAAATTTAAAGTCTTGACCAAGAAGAAAACTTCAAGTCGCAAACTTGACAAACCAAGTTGGATATACATTTATCATCCCACTTCAAATAAAGGCTCGAGTTGGTGTATAAGGTCGGGACAACCGCGAAATCTGGCCGGCAGTGCCTTTTCAAACCGCCACAAAGGCGTAGTAAGAGATCCCCATCTGTTGGCAGAGGATAAAATCCTTCATCAATTGCTCAGTCCACGACTGGTAGGTGTATAAGGTCGGTTCAATGCCAAAATATGGGTCGGTGACAGTCTTTACACCGCCATAAGTAGTAGTAAGGGATCCTCTCCGTTAGTTCAAAGACAAGAGCATCAAATCCCCAAATCTCTCAACTTGGTGAGTTCAAGTGACGGGCGGGAAATTATCCACGATTGGTGGTCATTAAATTTTCTACAACAATAAAGATATCTTACTTGAGAAGGCATTAAGCCAGTTTGGAATCAAATACAAGTAAAATCTCAACTCCTTGATAAGTCTATCAAAAGCAAAGAAGGAAATTCTTCTTTGATGTCGATAAAGCAGAGGGCAGAAGAAGCTATCCCAATGTTAGTACAACTAAATAGAACTAAGGAGTTTTGTCATCAGATGTTCATTACATGTGCAGCAGGGTGATGACTCTTTGCCATTGATCCAACACAAGCTCACGAGGGGTCGACATGTATCCTTCTATGAAAAGCGAAGGCGAGAAGGTAATTTATCACGACAAATCTCGGATAATTGATTTTCTCCATCAAATCCATCGAGGCATGAAGCGGGATAAAAGGAGGCAAGATCAATCCTCGAGATGAAATCTTCAACAATTAGGTCAAGCACAAAACGGGACCAGAAGATATTTTTATCTCATCAACTCCAAGTCAGTCAAGGCAAAGCCGGGCGGGAGGAAAATACAAATCCCAAAGTTGAGATGAAAGTCTTCAAGTCGTCAAAGCAAAACACGGAAGGGGATGTTCTCATCTCACCACCATCAAGTCCAGAGGCAGAAGCGGGGGAGGAAAAAAAAATACAAATTCAAATCTGAGGTCTTCAACAAGTCGTTAAAGCAAAAAACGATGAAGATGTTCTCATCTCACAACAACTCATCGACTCCATCAAATCGCTAAGCACAAAGTCGGGATAGGAGGAGAAAATATAAATTTCAATCGGGAGGAAGTCTTCAACAAGTCCATGGCAGAAAACATAGGTTGAAGATGCATTCAAATTCTCACAAGGATGACAGTCAAATCATCCCCTTCATCTAGTCCATCAAGCACAAAACATTGGATGACAACAAATCAGTTCAACGATGTGCGGTTGAGCGATGAAATCAAATGCTTGCCCAAGAGAGTTATACACTTATCGAAGGCGGCGATCGGTATTATTAAAGTTGTAGAAATTACAACTTGGCGTGACATCAACAAATCTCTTGGAGATCCGCAATTGAGTGTACAACAAACACGGTCCGCTCCATGCGCGCACCATGTTTGTTGGGGGCATTGTTGACCTATATGCCACATTAAATTAAATAAATAAGGTGGATTTTAAAATCCCCATCCGATCGAGCCGATCAAATTCGTTTTAATTGACGATTGGCTGCAATCGTCGAAAAATTAAATAATTAATCGAAAAATCGATTAAGGATCGATGGATAATTAAAATCAAATTATCAGGAAATTGTGCGCCGGTCGAAGCCGACGGCAACGACCTCCGTTCGCCAAAAACAAATGTGGCCGTCGTGTAGAAATGTCGAAACATCAAGCGACACCTTCAGCGGTCGAATCGGCAAAGTGTCTGAACAGGTCGGTCGAATCGGCGTCGCATAATTTACTAATTTCATCCGGCCGTCGTTGCGAGCGACCTCAGATCCGCGAAATTGATGTGGCGGATTGCGTTCGACCTTGTTGAAACAACAAATTGACACCCATATTGCTGGGTTTACAGCCGAAAATTTTAATGCTAATTAAAGCATTAATGCGACTTAATCCTCTTAAATCCTTAAAATCCCTCTTAAATTCACTGGCTTCAGCTCCTTGACCAATCGAGGAGCAGCGACTAAGCGAAAGAGGCGTTGACCCTCATTCGGCGCATTTCCCCTTTCGACATTTCCTCTCGTTTCTCTCTCGGTCTCTCTCTCGGCGATTTTTTTTCTCTCTTTGCTCTCGGTTCCGTCGAGGCTCAGAGCGGCATACTCCTCTCTCGTTCTGCTGGGCCTTACGATCCTCCCTCGGTAGAGCTCCCTGCGGTCGTGCTCCTCTCTCGGTTGAAGCAAGAACCTAGAAACAAAGAGGACTCGATCCTTCGATTCCTCTTCCAGGAAACCCCAGGTTGTTTCGTTTCAATCTGAGCTATATTTTCTATGTGGGTTTTCTTGAAGGAAATGTAGATTTGGTTTCTCTCTTCCATTTGTGTTTTATGGTTGGATTTGTTTCACGAGTTTTGCAATAGCATGAAATTAAGGTGATTGGATTTATCTTACAAGCTTTTAGGTTCTTTGTTTCCTCCTTTCCTTTTGCATGCGTTCCTTTCCCTTTGGGCCTTGCAGCTTATACAGCCGGGGCTTTCTCCTCCCTCTGTATGTGATTTGTTGGGTTTTGCTTTCTTTTTCTCCTCCCCAAGAGCTCATTCTCTCGGTTCTTCCTTCTTGGCGGCCAAAACAAATCTTTCTCTCTCATTAGCCTCCTTCTTTAATGAAACTCGCCTTGGACTGTTAGAACCTTCATTTGCTCTCATCTTTACCCTTTCAATCTAAATCCTTTTTTTCTTTGTTTGGTAAAATCTGAACTAGAACCCCAATGAAAATGCAAGTGTGATCTTTAGATTTAGGCTCAGCTTGATTTTAGTGATGGAAATCTTGCTCCCTTCATGTTAATTAAAAGCTAAAATTCATTTTTTATGTTGTCTCAATCTCTTTTCAGATTGTCATGATTGTTGCTTAAATGGGTCAATATTGCAAGCTTTAGGTTACCTTGCTTCACTTTGCCTCTTTCCATTATTGATTACTGATCATGAAAGTGGCTATCTTATAAAGGGAAGAGTTGATTTATTTGGATTTATTAAACATAGTGTGATTGCTTAATCTATGTGGGTAAATTTCATATAATCATCATGATAAAGGAAGAGGAGAAGGGTTGATTGACTTTGTGCTTTTCCTCTCTTTTGTGATCACTAAGTTAATTAGCCTTTGAAATACAATGAAATGTGGCTTTGTGCAAGTTTAAAGCTCTCATTTTTGGTGCTTAGTTTCATTAAAGTTGCATCTTGCAGTGCTTGTTCATACTTTACTAGCAATTTCATGTCTCTATCTTGCATTAAAACAATTATATGTTTGCTGTCCATGAGTATTTGGAGGTTGAATCATGCAAGATATACTATTTTATGCCTTCTTCTTGCTCTTGAATTATGAAGCATGTTGTGATAATGAAATCTAATCCCATTAGCTTACATGACTTCATCTTTGAAAACTCACTGGTCATTAATATGTGATGTATGTTTCTTTCTCTTGATTTGAGGAAGAATGAAAAGAAAACAAGTTTATTTTGTGACAGAGATTTATACCGATTTCTTTTCTATTGCATCTTTTATCTTGCATGCATATGAAAATGTTGAGGTGAAGATATAGGATATGCAAAAGTCTTATGATTCTCAGAAGATGAAATATATCGTATCTCTTGACCTTTAATTGCTATGTTACTTGTAGCTTTAAGAAAGATATGTTCTTATATTCAAAATGAAGAAACGGAAGGAGTGTACGTGTGTAAAGCTTATGTTACATTTTATTTGAATGTTTTAATCAAATTGATGAAATAGTGATGAAAATGCAATCTAGAATCTTGTCTTGTTTAAGTATATATCAAACGTGTTAAATATATAAATGCTTTAAATTTTGATATAAATACCATGTTTTTCCAATATGGTAGGAAATCTTATCTTGTCAAAATTTCTGTCGACGTCTACATGTATGCTTTCTTGGCGTGGTGGGCGATCTCTCATAACCCACTTGTGGGGCCGAGGAATTGTAAATTTTGATCTCTAATCAAATTTATTGCGCGACTTTCTTTTTGTTTATATATCAAATGTGAGCTTTAAATTTGATGATATAAGTCACCATGTTTTAATATGGTAGGAAATCTTATCTTATCAAAATTTGATTGTCTCACGGCATCTCCTACATGTCTTTCTTGGCGGCATGGTGGCATCTCATGGCAACCCACTGGGGAAGAGCCGGGGAGGCATTGTAAATTTTGATGCTCCAATCAAATGTTTATGCAGCGACTTTCCTTTTATTTATATCAAATGAAACTTTAAATTTATGATATAAGTCCATGTTTCAACCGGCGTGGTAGGAAATGTTATCTTATCAAAATTTGATTTGTCTCGCGATACCATACATGTCTTTCTTGACATGGTGGGCGAACCAGCTCATGGCAACCCACTGTGGGGAAGAGCCGGGAGGCATTGTAAATTTGATTATTTTTTTCTTTATATAAGTCGTTCATGTTCCGTGCAAACCTGATAAGAACCATTGTTGTTCGGCGTGGCGAAAATCTATCTTATAAGTACTTGCTCGTTGTTCGTGCGAGAAATCTTTGTTATGCGACCCATACACGCTTTCTTGGCGTGGTGGGTAAATAAATTTGATGCGGTGTCTCCGACACTACCATACTTTCTTGGCGTGGTGGGAGCACAAGTAGCCCACATGTGGGGATGGCCGGGAGAACAAATTTTCAAAATAAAAGTTGAAATGTCATATAAATGCTTTACTTTAATTTCATATACATGTGAATAAATTTATTGATCTATAAGTAGTTCACATTGTTCCAATCGTGAAATCATGATAAGTGCTGCTCGCGTTGTTCCGTGTGGCAAGAAATCTTTATCTTGTCTGACCATACACGCCTTTCTTGGCGTGGTGGGTAAATAAATTGTCAGCGGTGTCTATACCATACGCTTTCTTGGCGTGGTGGGAACAGTCTCATAGCCATATGGATGATCTTAGGCTGAAATTTTCTTAAAAAAAAAGAAGATAAAAGAAAGGATGAAATGCTTAGGTTCATGTTCAAAGTCTTCTTTAGGTTATATATGAATACTCATACCTCTACTTTACTTTGTCATTCATTCATACATAAATGAGATATAGTGAACTTGAAAATACGTATAAAATAAACTAAATCTATATAACTTGACATATATCAAAGATAAAAAATTGTTGAGTTAGAAAGAAACTCAAGTATGTGTGGCACACCTTAATCCTCCCTGAGGTTGAAAGAACTTAAACTTGTTAAGGAGAAGAGGAGAGTAGAAAATGTAAGTCTTTGTAAAGGAAACCCCTATTTATAGGCTTTCTTGGCCTTTTTTTTGCCATCTACTCTTATGGAATCGACGTGTATCTTAAATTCATCTGAGGTCTAGGTGATCTGCAATATTGTTGCATGCATGGACGTAATCGTGCATGCATCCTTATCCACTTTGAAAGGAAGTAAAGTCTTTTCTTCTAATAAATTTAATGAGTTTATTACTTGCCATGCATGTAGGAGGTGGATTTTAATTAATCCACTCTAAAATGAAATATGACATTCTTCATATTTTTTTTATTCCCTTCCTTTCGAGAAATAAATGGGTATGGTATATGGTCGTATATGTCAAAGCAATTGTTTTCATTTATCTTTCTTGATTTTATACATAAAGAGGTATTAGCTAAATCAAATTCAAAGCGTTTAGGCATTACTTTATATGATCGTATGGTATAAATCAATTATTTTCATTTATGTTGGTGATTTACAACATAAAAGAGAAATCTTTAAATCAAATTCTCATTTTAGGTTCTTTACTTATGATCGTATAGGCTACAAATCAATTATTTTCACCCATTTATCTTTTGATTTTGTACGTAGACGTGTCAAGTTAGATAAAAATAAAACGAATCTATATCTTCGGTTTGGTCTTGGGGCCGTGGATTAACAAAACCAAAATAATGTATTAAAATCTAAACTGCAATTGAGCATATATTTATAGGCATTCAATACATTTTAAAGAGCAGATATCGTATGTATGTTGAAGTGTTGAAATAGACACGTCTGAAGTTAGGTATAAAACAAAAAAAAAAGAAACGCTACACTTGGTTTGGTGGGCCAATCAGTTATAGCTTATCAAAATTTCGTGCATTAAACTTAATGTATACAATTGAAATTCCATATGCATGGGTAAATCAGTCAATACAAAAAAAACGATCTTACATATCCGGTTTGGTGGGCCGGTCAAAAAAAAAAATCTTATCAAAATTATGCTTGCATTATAATCATGTCAATCTAAGACAATCTACACTTGGGTTTGGTCTTGGGGCCGTCATTAACTCAAAATCAAAATACAAAACTTGACATTAGGCATCTTAATGTCATACAATTGAAACGGTATCCTATGCATGTTGGAGTAAATCTTGTCAAATACAAAGAGCAGTCTTTACATGTCCGGTTTGGTCTTGGTAGTTAACAAACCTAAAAATTTGATATTATAAAATTTAAATAAATAATATATCGAGAAATTAATATAATACAAGATTAAACACAAACACAAATTCAAATTCTCGAGAAGAAAAGTCGAGCAGATCCTCATGTTTATAGAGTGGACATGAGTTTTGAAGGATTATACTTCTTGAGATAATGAATAGGCCGTCCTCGTAGAAAAATTGAATGAGTCTATCGATTGATATTACCAGGATCGAGAAGGGTAATTATAATTAAAATTTCAATGATAAATGATCATATATTCAAATCTAAAATCAATCGTAAAATGATCAATTGAAAAGAAAAAAAAAAAAATAAAAAAAAAAAAATGAATTATTTAAATTAAAACTAAAAAAAATAAAAATAAAAAAAATAATAAAATTAATCCTCCCTTGATTGTTTGTCTTGGTGACAAATTAAGAAAACTTTTGCTTCACAAAGCGATGTCAATTAAATACATGCTTCTTCACACTCGAATATTCTAAAGCGCGTGGGGCGTGGCGTGTCCTCTGTCGCGTGGTTTTTGATATGCACCACATAAATGGCGGTTCACGACACGCCTCGGCCGTGGTTCAGCGATATGCACCATAAATTACGGTCTGTGCGGCCAGTATGTTCCCACGACTTTGCTCTTTGGTTGTGAAATGTAGAATGTATTTGGTTGGGCAAAAGACTATGTTCATTGACTTATATTTGTCCCACAACTCAGGACATGGGGCGCGGGCAACTAAATGTGTTGTGACAAGGATCCGGTCGGGTTGCGACTACCTCCTCGGCAGCGGACCAGGGATGACGCGGGATAATGACATGGGATCTTGATGAGGCGTCATCGTTCCCCACAAAAGTTTTAAGTTAAAATAATAAATTTCATAAGTTCTAACTCCACTCAATTATATACTCGTTCTTTAACGATTCATTGAGCCTTAATCAAAGTGCTCTCTCGGTATTGGGAGGTAATTAACTATAGAGCTTGCCTTTATAGAAACACAGATATAAAAGTTCTCACCAAATGAGCGAAATCTCAGGTAGTGTCTTCTACTATTCATCTGCTTACGAAATTATCCTTAAACTCTTTCTTTTTTTTTATCGAAGATGTCGGTGGAATTTTGGATCATGATTCACAAAGTAAGTGCGCATGTGGTCACCACTTTCTCTATACCAGGTCCTACAAAATTCATTAAAAAGCCTCTAGTGCTTCTACTTTGATTGCAATTATTGTTGTATACAACAACAACAACAACAACAAGCCTTAATCCCACTAGGTGGGGTCGGCTACATGAATCCTTGGTCTCCATTGTGTCTATTATGTCAAATTCTCATTTAATTCAAGTATACTAAGATCATTTTTATACATCTTAAAGTCTTTTAGGTCTACCTCTTTCTTAACATGGGTAAATCCCAATGCATCTACTCTCTGTCATGAGGACTGCTTTATGTGGCCAAACCATCTAAGCGACTCTCCTAATCTTATCTATACCTGAACTCCAACTTTTTTCCCAACATACTCATTTTGCATTCTATCTCTAAGAGTAAAGCCACTCATCCACGAGCATCCTCATCTCTAACTTAACTTAGTTATCTTCTTTATTCGCCAACATTACGCAATAAGTCATTCTGGTCTTACCATCTTATAAAATTTTCCCTTAAGTTTAAGTGAAACTTTTCGATCACATAATAGGCCAGATGCAATTATTGTTGTATAGATAATGTCAAATTTGTTTAGTATTAAGAACCATTTAACAATCAACTTGAGTGATCTAGCTTTGATAGAACTGACTTTAATGGATGATCTGTTA